>CAWUFW010005297.1:0-1362510 GCA_963921515.1 Calotriton arnoldi
CTGGGGGGTCTGACTATAACTGTCCCTAAAACCTATGGTTTTTTCAGTGAATTTCAAAGGTTTTTTAAATGCTAGTTTCTAACTATGCCTACAGAGGTAGGACATGTGAAGAAAGAAGAAAAAACGCACAGAAAGAAGCAAAAGAAATGCAGAAAGAAGCAACAGAAGTCCACAAAGACGAAGAAAAGTGCAGGAAGAAGCAAGACATGTGCAGAAAGAACCAACAGAGGAGCAGAAAGAGGCCTTGTTGCAAAATCATCCTGTGCCCACAACTTTTTCAGACGGGTACTGGTGGTAACTGACTCTGACTAACCAGAGCCAGTGCTATGCTAAAAGACACTTAGAATACAGTGAAAACACCTACATACACTAGGGAACACTATGCGTTGGGGTACCCCTGTGATTAGCATGACCTCCTCTGCAAGTCCCTAGTACATAATAGGGCAGGGGGATTAAAACTACCTCTTAAAATGCGCTACAGGGCGCATTTGCACAGTGGTGAAGGGAGGGGGGGCCTGAGGTGACATGTGTGCAAACGCGCCCCGTGGCGCGTTTTAAGTTGCGGGATTAAGTCCCCTTGAATCCTGAGGGTCCCTGGGGCCCAACTAGCCCCCCAGGCACCTACAGTTAGGACCACAGAGCTGAGTTGCAGAGAGGCGTTCCGAGGCCACGCACCTTTTTTCACCTCTCTGCAACGCAACTCTGTTGTGCTTACTGAAGGTACCTGGTGGACTAGTTGGCCCCCAGGGTCCCTCAAGATTCAAAGGGAATTAATTCCCCAACTTAAAACGCACCACAGGGCGTGTTTGCGCACATGTCACCTGAGGCCCCGCCCACTCCCTTCACCACTGTGCAAACGCGCCCGTGGAGCGTTTTAAGTTGGGGGATTAGGTCACCTTGAATCCTGAGGGTCCCTGGGGCCCAACTAGCCCACCAGGTACTTCCAGTAAGCACCACAGGCCTGCGTTGCAACGCCTGTAACAAATTGTGCAGTTGTGTTTAGGTAGTGAAGAGGGTCGTGCTGGGGGTAGTGTTTTAGGGTTTAGGGTAGTGCAGTGGTGTTTGTGTAGTGTAGGGGGTCATGCTGGGGGTAGATTTAGGGTTTAGGGTAGTGCAGTGGTGTTTGGGTAGTATAGGGAGTCGTGCTGGGGAGTGTTTTAGGGTTTAGGGTAGTGCAGTGGTGTTTGGGTAGTGTAGGGGGTCGTGCTGGGGGTAGTGTTTTAGGGTTTAGGGTAGTGCAGTGGTGTTTGGGTAGTGTAGGGGGTTGTGCTGGGGATAGTGATTTAGGATAGTGCAGTGGTGTTTGGGTAGTGTAGGGGGTACTGCTGGGGGTAGTGTTTTAGGGTTTAGGGTAGTGCAATGGTGTTTGGGTAGTGTAGGGGGTACTGCTGGGGGTAGTGTTTTAGGGTTTAGGGTAGTGGAGTGGTGTTTTTGTAGTGTAGGGGGTCCTGCTGGGGGTAGTGTTTTAGGGTTTAAGGTAGTGCAGTGGTGTTTGGGTAGTGTAGGGGTTTGTGCTGGGGGTAGTTTTTTAGGGTTTAGGGTAGTGCAGTGGTGTTCGGGTAGTGTAGGGGGTCGTGCTGGGGGTAGTGTTATAGGGTTTAGGTGCAGTGGTGTTCGGGCAGTGTAGGGGGTCGTGCTGGGGGTGGTGATTTAGGGTTTAGGGCAGTGCAGTGGTGTTCGGGCAGTGTAGGGGGTCATGCTGGGGGTGGTGTTTCAGGGTTTAGGGCAGTGCATCGGTGTTCGGGCAGTGTAGGGGGTCGTGCAGGGGTGGTGTTTCAGGGTTTAGGGCAGTCCAAAGGTGTTTGGGCAGTGTAGGGGGTCGTGCAGGGGTGGTGTTTCAGGGTTTAGTGGCAGTGGTGTTCGGGCAGTGTAGGGTGTCTTGCTGGGGGTGGTGTTTCAGGGTTTAGGGCAGTGCAGTGGTATTCGGGCAGTGTAGGGGGCGGTGCAGGGGTGGTGTTTCAGGGTTTAGGGCAGTGCAGTGGTGTTCGGGCAGTGTAGGGGGTGGTGCAGAGGGTGGTGTTTCAGGGTTTAGGGCAGTGCAGTGGTGTTCGGGCATTGTAGGGGGTCATGCAGGGGGTGGTGTTTCAGGGTTTAGGGCAGTGCAGTGGTGTTCGGGCAGTGTAGGGGGTTATGCTGGGGCTGGTGTTTCAGGGTTTAGGGCAGTACAGTGGTGTTCGGGCAGTGTAGTGGGTCGTGCTGGGGCTGGTGTTTCAGGGTTTAGGGCAGTGCAGTGGTGTTCGGGCAGTGTAGGGGGTTGTGCTGGGGCTGGTGTTTCAGGGTTTAGGGCAGTGCAGTGGTGTTCGGGCAGTGTAGGTGGTGGTGCTGGGGCTGGTATTTCAGGGTTTAGGGCAGTGCAGTGGTGTTCGGGCAGTGTAGGGGTCATGCTGGGGCTGGTGTTTCAGGGTTTAGGGCAGTGCAGTGGTGTTCGGGCAGTGTAGGGGGTCTTGCTGGGGCTGGTGTTTCAGAGTCTAGGGCAGTGCAGTGGTGTTTGGGCAGTGTAGGGGTCTTGCTGGGGCTGGTGTTTCAGGGTTTAGGGCAGTGCAGTGGTGTTCGGGCAGTGCAGGGGGTCGTGCTGGGGATGGTGTTTCAGGGTTTAGGGCAGTGCAGTGGTGTTCGGGCAGTGTAGGGGGTCATGCTGGGGCTAGTGTTTCAGGGTTTAGGGCAGAGCAATGGTGTTCAGGCAGTGTAGGGGGTTGTGCTGGAGGTGGTGTTTCAGGGTTTAGGGCAGTGCAGTGGTGTTCGGGCAGTGTAGCGGGTCTTGCTGGGGGTGGTGTTTCAGGGTTTAGGGCAGTGGTGTTCAGGCAGTGTAGGGGGTCTTGCTGGGGGTGATGTTTCAGGGTTTAGGGCAGTGCAGTGGTGTTCGGGCAGTGTAGGGAGTCGTGCTGGGGGTGGTGTTTCAGGGTTTAGGGCAGTGCAGTGGTGTTCCGGCAGTGTAGGGGGTCGTGCAGAGGGTGGTGTTTCAGGGTTTAGGGCAGTGCAGTGGTGTTTGGGCAGTGTAGGGGGTCATGCTGGGGGTGGTGTTTCAGGGTTTAGGGCAGTGCAGTGGTGTTGGGGCAGTGTAGGGTGTCGTGCTGAGGGTTGGTGTTTCAGGGTTTAGGGCAGTGCAGTGGTGTTCGGGCAGTGTAGGGGGTCGTGCAGGGGGTGGTGTTTCAGGGTTTAGGGCAGTGCAGTGGTGTTTGGGCAGTGTAGGGGGTCGTTCAGGGGGTGGTGATTCAGGGTTTAGGGCAGTGCAGTGGTGTTCCGGCAGTGTAGGGGGTCGTGCAGGGGGTGGTGTTTCAGGGTTTAGGTCAGTGCAGTGGTGTTTGGGCAGTGTAGGGGTCATGCTGGGGGTGGTGTTTCAGGGTTTAGGGCAGTGCAGTGGTGTTCGGGCAGTGTAGGGTGTCGTGCTGAGGGTTGGTGTTTCAGGGTTTAGGGCAGTGCAGTGGTGTTCGGGCAGTGTAGGGGTTGTGCTGGAGGTGGTGTTTCAGGGTTTAGGGCAGTGCAGTGGTGTTCGGGCAGTGTAGCGGGTCTTGCTGTGGGTGGTGTTTCAGGGTTTAGGAGCAGTGGTGTTCAGGCAGTGTAGGGGGTCTTGCTGGGGGTGATGTTTCAGGGTTTAGGGCAGTGCAGTGGTGTTCGGGCAATGTAGGGGGTTGTGCTGGGGGTGGTGTTTCAGGGTTTAGGGCAGTGCAGTGGTGTTCCGGCAGTGTAGGGGGTCGTGCTGGGGGTGGTGTTTCAGGGTTTAGGGCAGTGCAGTGGTGTTCGGGCAGTGTAGGGGTCGTGCTGGGGGTGGTGTTTCAGGGTTTAGGGCAGTGCAGTGGTGTTCGGGCAGTGTAGGGGGTCGTGCTGAGGGTTGGTGTTTCAGGGTTTAGGGCAGTGCAGTGGTGTTCGGGCAGTGTAGGGGGTAGTGCAGGGAGTGGTGTTTCAGGGTTTAGGGCAGTGCAGTGGTGTTCGGGCAGTGTAGGGGGTCGTGCAGGGGTGGTGTTTCAGGGTTTAGGGCAGCGCAGTGGTGTTTGGGCAGTGTAGGGGGTCGTGCAGGGGGTGGTGTTTCAGGGTTTAGTGGCAGTGGTGTTCGGGCAGTGTAGGGTGTCTTGCTGGGGGTGGTGTTTCAGGGTTTAGGGCAGTGCAGTGGTATTCGGGCAGTGTAGGGGGCGGTGCAGGGGGTGGTGTTTCAGGGTTTAGGGCAGTGCAGTGGTGTTCGGGCAGTGTAGGGGGTGGTGCAGAGGGTGGTGTTTCAGGGTTTAGGGCAGTGCAGTGGTGTTTGGGCATTGTAGGGGTCATGCAGGGGGTGGTGTTTCAGGGTTTAGGGCAGTGCAGTGGTGTTCTGGCAGTGTAGGGGGTTATGCTGGGGCTGGTGTTTCAGGGTTTAGGGCAGTACAGTGGTGTTCGGGCAGTGTAGTGGGTCGTGCTGGGGCTGGTGTTTCAGGGTTTAGGGCAGTGCAGTGGTGTTCGGGCAGTGTAGGGGGTTGTGCTGGGGCTGGTGTTTCAGGGTTTAGGGCAGTGCAGTGGTGTTCGGGCAGTGTAGGTGGTGGTGCTGGGGCTGGTATTTCAGGGTTTAGGGCAGTGCAGTGGTGTTCGGGCAGTGTAGGGGGTCATGCTGGGGCTGGTGTTTCAGGGTTTAGGGCAGTGCAGTGGTGTTCGGGCAGTGTAGGGGGTCTTGCTGGGGCTGGTGTTTAGAGTCTAGGGCAGTGCAGTGGTGTTTGGGCAGTGTAGGGGGTCTTGCTGGGGCTGGTGTTTCAGGGTTTAGGGCAGTGCAGTGGTGTTCGGGCAGTGCAGGGGGTCGTGCTGGGGATGGTGTTTCAGGGTTTAGGGCAGTGCAGTGGTGTTCGGGCAGTGTAGGGGGTCATGCTGGGGCTAGTGTTTCAGGGTTTAGGGCAGAGCAATGGTGTTCAGGCAGTGTAGGGGGTTGTGCTGGAGGTGGTGTTTCAGGATTTAGGGCAGTGCAGTGGTGTTCGGGCAGTGTAGCGGGTCTTGCTGGGGGTGGTGTTTCAGGGTTTAGGGCAGTGGTGTTCAGGCAGTGTAGGGGGTCTTGCTGGGGGTGATGTTTCAGGGTTTAGGGCAGTGCAGTGGTGTTCGGGCAGTGTAGGGAGTCGTGCTGGGGGTGGTGTTTCAGGGTTTAGGGCAGTGCAGTGGTGTTCCGGCAGTGTAGGGGGTCGTGCAGAGGGTGGTGTTTCAGGGTTTAGGGCAGTGCAGTGGTGTTTGGGCAGTGTAGGGGGTCATGCTGGGGGTGGTGTTTCAGGGTTTAGGGCAGTGCAGTGGTGTTGGGGCAGTGTAGGGTGTCGTGCTGAGGGTTGGTGTTTCAGGGTTTAGGGCAGTGCAGTGGTGTTCGGGCAGTGTAGGGGGTCGTGCAGGGGGTGGTGTTTCAGGGTTTAGGGCAGTGCAGTGGTGTTTGGGCAGTGTAGGGGGTCGTTCAGGGGGTGGTGATTCAGGGTTTAGGGCAGTGCAGTGGTGTTCGGGCAGTGTAGGGGGTCGTGCAGGGGGTGGTGTTTCAGGGTTTAGGTCAGTGCAGTGGTGTTTGGGCAGTGTAGGGGGTCATGCTGGGGGTGGTGTTTCAGGGTTTAGGGCAGTGCAGTGGTGTTCGGGCAGTGTAGGGTGTCGTGCTGAGGGTTGGTGTTTCAGGGTTTAGGGCAGTGCAGTGGTGTTCAGGCAGTGTAGGGGGTTGTGCTGGAGGTGGTGTTTCAGGATTTAGGGCAGTGCAGTGGTGTTCGGGCAGTGTAGCGGGTCTTGCTGTGGGTGGTGTTTCAGGGTTTAGGGCAGTGGTGTTCAGGCAGTGTAGGGGGTCTTGCTGGGGGTGATGTTTCAGGGTTTAGGGCAGTGCAGTGGTGTTCGGGCAATGTAGGGGGTTGTGCTGGGGGTGGTGTTTCAGGGTTTAGGGCAGTGCAGTGGTGTTCCGGCAGTGTAGGGGGTCGTGCAGGGGGTGGTGTTTCAGGGTTTAGGGCAGTGCAGTGGTGTTTGGGCAGTGTAGGGGGTCGTGCTGGGGGTGGTGTTTCAGGGTTTAGGGCAGTGCAGTGGTGTTCGGGCAGTGTAGGGTGTCGTGCTGAGGGTTGGTGTTTCAGGGTTTAGGGCAGTGCAGTGGTGTTCGGGCAGTGTAGGGGGTAATGCAGGGAGTGGTGTTTCAGGGTTTAGGGCAGTGCAGTGGTGTTCGGGCAGTGTAGGGGGTCGTGCAGGGGGTGGTGTTTCAGGGTTTAGAGCAGTGCAGTGGTGTTCAGCCAGTGTAGGTGGTCTTGCTGGGGGTGGTGTTTCAGGGTTTAGTGCAGTGGTGTTCGGGCAGTGTATGGGGTGATGCAGGGGTTGGTGTTTCAGGGTTTAGGGCAGTGCAGTGGTGTTCCGGCAGTGTAGGGGGTCGTGCAGGGGGTGGTGTTTCAGGGTTTAGGGCAGTGCAGTGGTGTTTGGGCAGTGCAGGGGGTCGTGCTGGGGGTGGTGTTTCAGGGTTTAGGTCAGTGCAGTGGTGTTCGGGCAGTGTAGGGGGTCGTGCAGGGGGTGGTGTTTCAGGGTTTAGGGCAGTGCAGTGGTGTTTGGGCAGTGTAGGGGGTCGTGCAGGGGGTGGTGTTCGAGGGTTTAGAGCAGTGCAGTGGTGTTCGGCCAGTGTAGGTGGTCTTGCTGGGGGTGGTGTTTATGGGGTTAGTGCAGTGGTGTTTGGGCAGTGTAGGGGGTCTTGCTGGGGGAGGTGTTTCAGGGTTTAGGGCAGTGCAGTGGTGTTTGGGCAGTGTAGGGGGTCGTGCTGGGGCTGGTGTTTGAGGGTTTAGGGCAGTGCAGTGGTGTTCGGGCAGTGTAGGGGGTCGTGCTGGGGCAGGTGTTTCAGGGTTTAGGGCAGGGCAGTGGTGTTCGGGCAGTGTAGGCGGTCATGCTGGGGCTGTTGTTTCAGGGTTTAGGGCAGTGCAGTGGTGTTCGGGCAGTGTAGGGGGTCGTGCTGGGGCTGGTGTTTCAAGGTTTAGGGCAGTGCAGTGGTGTTCGGGCAGTGTAGGGGTCGTGCTGGGGCTGGTGTTTCAGGGTTTTGGGCAGAGCAGTGGTGTTCGGGCAGTGTAGGGGGTCGTGCTGGGGGTGGTGTTTCAGGGTTTAGGGCAGTGCAGTGGTGTTCGGGCAGTGTAGGGGTCTTGCTGGGGGTGGTGTTTCAGGGTTTAGGGCAGTGCAGTGTTCGGGAAGTGTAGGGGGTCTTGCTGGGGGTGATGTTTCAGGGTTTAGGGCAGTGCAGTGGTGTTCGGGCAGTGTAGGGGGTCTTGCTGTGGGTAGTGTTTCAGGGTTTAGGGCAGTGCAGTGGTGTTCGTGCAGTGTAGGAGGTCATGCTGGGGGTGGTGTTTCAGGGTTTAGGGCAGTGCAGTAGTGTTCGGGCAGTGTAGGGGATAGTGCAGGGGGTGGTGTTTCAGGGTTTAGGGCAGTGCAGTGGTGTTCGGGCAGTGTAGCGGGTCGTGCTGGGGGTGGTGTTTCAGGGTTTAGGGCAGTGCAGTGGTGTTCGGGCAGTGTAGGCGGTCGTGCTGGGGCTGGTGTTTCAGGGTTTAGGGCAGTCCAGTGGTGTTCGGGCAGTGTAGGGGGTCGTGCTGGGGCTGGTGTTTCAGGGTTTAGGGCAGTGCAGTGGTGCTCGGGCAGTGTAGGGGGTCGTGCTGGGGCTGGAGTTTCAGGGTTTTGGGCAGAGCAGTGGTGTTCGGGCAGTGTAGGGGGTCGTGCTGGGGGTGGTGTTTCAGGGTTTAGGGCAGTGCAGTGGTGTTCGGGCAGTGTAGGGGGTCTTGCTGGGGGTGGTGTTTCAGGGTTTAGGGCAGTGGTGTTCGGGCAGTGTAGGGGGTCTTGCTGGGGGTGATGTTTCAGGGTTTAGGGCAGTGCAGTGGTATTCGGGCAGTGTAGCGGGTCTTGATGAGGGTAGTGTTTCAGGGTTTAGGGCAGTGCAGTGGTGTTCGTGCAGTGTAGGAGGTCGTGCTGGGGGTGGTGTTTCAGGGTTTAGGGCAGTGCAGTAGTGTTCGGGCAGTGTAGGGGATAGTGCAGGGGGTGGTGTTTCAGGGTTTAAAGGCAGTGCAGTGGTGTTCGGGCAGTGTAGCGGGTCGTGCTGGGGGTGGTGTTTCAGGGTTTAGGGCAGTGCAGTGGTGTTCGGGCAGTGTAGGCAGTCGTGCTGGGGCTGGTGTTTCAGGGTTTAGGGCAGTGCAGTGGTGTTCGGGCAGTGTAGGGGGTCGTGCTGGGGCTGGTGTTTCAGGGTTTAGGGCAGTGCAGTGGTGCTCGGGCAGTGTAGGGGGTCGTGCTGGGGGTGGTGTTTCAGGGTTTAGGGTAGTGTAGTGGTGTTCGGGCAGTGTAGGGGGTCGTGCTGGGGATGGTGTTTCAAGGTTTAGGGAAGTGCAGTGGTGTTCGGGCAGTGTAGGGGGTCGTGCTGGGGCTGGTGTTTCAGGGTTTTGGGCAGAGCAGTGGTGTTCGGGCAGTGTAGGTGGTCGTGCTGGGAGTGGTGTTTCAGGGTTTAGGGCAGTGCAGTGGTGTTCGGGCAGTGTAGGGGGTCTTGCTGGGGGTGATGTTTCAGGGTTTAGGGCAGTGCAGTGGTGTTCGGGCAGTGTAGGTGGTCGTGCTGGGGGTGGTGTTTCAGGGTTTAGGGCAGTGGTGTTCGGGCAGTGTAGGGGGTCTTGCTGGGGGTGATGTTTCAGGGTTTAGGGCAGTGCAGTGGTGTTCGGGCAGTGTAGGGGGTCTTGCTGGGGGTAGTGTTTCAGGGTTTAGGGCAGTACAGTGGTGTTCGGGCAGTGTAGGGCGTCGTGCTGGGGGTGGTGTTTCAGGGTTTAGGGCAGTGCAGTGGTGTTCGGGCAGTGTAGGGGGTCGTGAAGGGGGTGGTGTTTCAGGGTTTAGGACAGTGCAGTGGTGTTCGGGCAGTGTAGGGGGTCGTGCTAGGGGTAGTGTTTCAGGGTTTAGGGCAGTACAGTGGTGTTCGGGCAGTGTAGGGGGTCGTGCAGGGGCTGGTGTTTCAGGGTTTAGGACAGTGCAGTGGTGTTCGGGCAGTGTAGGGGGGCGTGCTGGGGGTAGTGTTTTAGGGTTTAGGGTAGTGCAGTGGTGCTTGTGTAGTGTAGGGGTCGTGCTGGGGGTAGTGTTTTAGGGTTTAGGGTAGTGCAGTGGTGTTTGTGTAGTGTAGGGGGTCATGTTTTAGGGTAGTGCAGTGGTGTTTGTGTAGTGTAGGGGGTCGTGCTGGGGGTAGTGTTTTAGGATTTAGGTTAGTGCAGTGGTGTTTGGGTAGTGTAGGGGGTCGTGCTGGGGGTAGTGTTTTAGGGTTTAGGGTAGTGCAGTGGTGTTTGTGTAGTGTAGGAGGTCATGCTGGGGGTAGTGTTTTAGGGTTTAGGATAGTGCAGTGGTGCTTGTGTAGTGTAGGGGGTCGTGCTGGTGGTAGTGTTTTAGGGTTTAGGGTAGTGCAGTGCTGTTTTTGTAGTGTAGGGGGGTCATGTTTTAAGATGCAACCCTCCAATACCTGACCAGTCTACACTACATAAAACTGCAAAAAACTAAATATAAAATGTGTTTTGCACACTTTTGTCATTGGGCTATATGTGGGCTACATCTGGGTAATATTTGTGCTACATTTGGGCTCTTTTTTCACTGGTGGCCATCTTGGAAGACTTCTTTGTTATGAAGTTTCCTAATTTCGTCATTTACTGCAGTCTCCTCAGTAGGAAATGCTTTCAGTTTTTTACTTTGATTCCATCAAGAAGGCATTCAGATGTGTCTCACATTTGCCATAAATTCAGAATGTTAGCACTCTAGTTGCTCATTAGATCACTGTTGTAAAGCTACTGCTCACCAGGGAGTTAACTGGAAGTCTGCTGCTGGTATTGAAAGTGATTGTTTCAGTCTGCATGTCAGAATTTTCTAATGAAATAGAAGAGGATTTGAGATCTCACTTAAAACATGCCCTAATTTTTCTTTCTGCAGCACTAACCATAATTTCTATTTCAAAAAGAACCCCCTCATTTTGTTCCTTTTTAAATTAAATGTTTTAAGTGTTACCGGTTTATTCCAATTAAGATGGCTTCAGGTGTGCCATACTTTTGTCATAAGTAAGGCTGTTAGCGCTCTAGTTGTTCTTTAGAACACTCTGGGAAGCTGCAGTAGAACACAAAGGCATCAACTGGCAGGCTGCTCCTGTTGAAATATAACAGGAAGATATTTGAGATCACACTTGAAACATGTCCTAATTTTTCTTTCTACAGCACTAACCATAATTTCTATGACAAAATGAACCCCATCATTTTGTTCCTTTTTAAATTAAAAGTTTTAAGTGTTACCAGTTTATTCCAATCAAGATGGCTTCAGGTGTGCCATACTTTTGTCATAAGTAAGGCTGTTAGCGCTCTAGTTGTTCTTTAGAACACTCTGGGAAGCTGCAGTAGAACACAAAGGCATCAACTGGCAGGCTGCTCCTGTTGAAATATAACAGGAAGATATTTGAGATCACACTTGAAACATGTCCTAATTTTTCTTTCTACAGCACTAACCATAATTTCTATGACAAAATGAACCCCATCATTTTGTTCCTTTTTAAATTAAATGTTTGAAGTGTTACCAGTTTATTCCAATCAAGATGGCTTCAGGTGTGCCATACTTTTGTCATAAGTAAGGCTGTTAGCACTCTAGTTGTTCTTTAGAACACTCTGGGAAGCTGCAGTAGAACACAAAGGAATCAACTGACAGTCTCTGCCCTTCTTGGATGTACATGTTTTACTGAGAATGTCAGACTTCATTCTCACATGACTGAGAAAGATAATGTGAATTTACAGAAAATATGCTCTCATTTTAGCTTCTGGAGCACCTTCCAAAACTCTATGGGGCAAGCATGTGAAAATAGTTTTCTCTCAAACATGATTCATGATATCCCAGCAGAAGGTTTTTCACAGGGTAAAATCACCTTAGAACACACCACAATTCATGAAATTAGTATGGTACCATCAACAAATGAATTTTAATGTAACTAAAGTCTGTTATCACCCTTTATAGTTCTCCTTTTGATAACCCTCAAAATCTTTGATTCACTACAATGCATTTCAATGGGGTACTATCATTTATATTGCGCCCAAGATGGCTGCCAGCAATTCCAGGATGAAGTGCTGACAGCCAATCAGATCTCACGATGACATGTGTGGTTAGGCTCCGCCCAGATATATATGTGATTTTACTTTTGATTTTCTCAGGAACTACTGAACGGATTTACACCATTTAAGCAAAAGGCATGACACTGAACCAAGGGCTACCTCTTTGCCAAATTTGGTGTAATTCCGTTCAGCAGTTCGGGCTGTAGCTGCGACTAAAGGTTCCTATGGAAAAATGAATGGGGAAAACATGTTTTGGGACCCCCCTTTTTTCTCGGCCCCCGCTTGACGAATCACCCCAAGACTTTCAGGATAGGAGCGGACCGGAGCACCCCAACAAGTTGGAAACTTTCGCGAAGATTCGTCAACCGGCGCCAACGTTATTTCAAATAGAATGTTGCAGATTTCCTATGGAAAATAGGTCCTAACTATAACTATCTACTGGCGACCGCCAGTAGATAATATATATGTATATATATATATATATCCCACTAGCAAGTGTTAACATGCTAGTGCCTTGCTTCACACCATATTTGTGCATAATGATGGGCCATATCTTAAAGCATACTTATATATACATCAATTCTTATGTACCATCACAAGGGTACGAGTGGCTAACGACTATTTTAAGCTATGCAATATGGTTTTATACCATTGCCATCACAACCATTATTTGAAACATATAATACCCAACTGTTATTTTTGCATGAGAAATGCTTTATGAAGCATGGGCTTATCCTCTACCACTCTTTCTGGAATATCCCAAAATAACATAGATGTGACATTATGCAGTCATAACTGGACATGCTCAGTGCAAAAATAGCACCTTTCTAGAAGCATGTATCCTATGAAGATCATGTAGCTTTTAGTGACCCCTCTTTTCATGCATTATGCAATACAATGCGATGTTGTTGCACCATGCCTGATTATGTAATCCAACATGTAGATGAATCCTTGATTTTGTGGACTGCATGTGATACGATACTATGCAGCATCGCTAATAAGCCAATTAAAATAACCAATGTCTGAGTTTGCCATCTATGACATTGACTATTCTTTCAACAGGGCAGGCCGCTGTTTGGCAGAATATATTACATCTGAACACAGAATTTTTAGACATCCTAGCAATGTTTTAATGCTCAACTTGATATTCTTTGCATTAGAATATGACAACACTTGGTTAGAAAATATATCAGGATCCGGTAATAAACAAACAGAATAAGGATGTTGGTTTCCTGGAGTAATAGGATGCTCTCGCTCTAACTATCTTATCAGGTTCTTATTGCTGACATAGGCCTGGACACGATATGCCAACAACAGCTTTGTCTTTTCGACCACGGTATATTTTTACAAGACCAAAGGTTCATATTATGCAGTCTTTTTTAGAGTTTATTCAATAGCAGCTAATCATAAAAACAACTCCATTACCCAGAACATCTGAGTAAAAAACTACAAAGATGACCTCCCAATAGAAACACCAATAGGACATTGAGTTAGCCTAATAATTATCTTGACTAAAAGCAGCAAATCCTCTTTTCTTGCTGCTCGCAGTCAAGATAAATATATATTTTCAACCATTACTGTGACATTTTGTTTGCTTCACATTACAAGTTTTTATTATCATTATTTATTGGTATATTTCGCTGTGCCTTTACCTTGTGTCTGGTGTTGAGCACGCAATCTTTTCTCACATTCTTTTATTTCCTTCATCGCTCGCTCCTTCATTGCGGCAACGTTCATGGTGTAGCACGTCCTGCGGCCTGCATTTTTGCTGCTTCTCAGAGCCAGCTGCCTGCGACGCTCCTCGAGTCTTGCTGTTTATTCCCTTGTGGCCATGCCCGACTCCTTCCAGCGCTACAGCAGCCTCCTCTCTTCACTGGGCAATTCCCTTCCACACGCCCCTTTGACCAAACCACTCCCCCTAACCTTTTTCCATAAATTAACCCCTTGGCTGTTGTTTTTTCCATCGTAAAACAGGTTTTTTCCTTGTTTAATTAATTCCCTTCATTCCCATTGGCATTTCTTTATAGATGTTCATTATACATATTCATTATGTCTGAGGAAGAAGACTTCCAGGGATTTAAAGACAATTTAAAATCCTTTATTAGGGATTCTGTGCAACAAGCTGTTGCTGTTTCCATTTTAGATGTGTCAAAGTCCTAAGAAGCATCCGTGTCAAAAATGCTTTCTTCCTCTGAAGCACCTTCAAAAAAAGGCAATAAACGTGCAGCCACCTCTGGTGTCACTCAAAAAGGCATTTCTCTTATTACCAGTCCTCCCGCCAAAGAGGTTTCTTTTTCAGGGCTCCCTTCCTCTCCCTTACTTGTTATCACCTCAAAGATACTGATGATGATGACAATGATGTCATCAAGGATAATTTGGATGGATTTTCTGATCCTTCATATTATGGGCCTCTGGAGAAAAGGCGTAAAATTGCTCCTAACGGTGGTGTTGCTCACCCAGTGTCTGATGATTTGGTTGATCATCTTGGTGAACCCATGTTTGACTCCTCCCTCATTCGCCATCCCAACTCTACTGAGTAGTTTCCCTCAGAGCATGTGGCTGATTATGTTTCCTTTTACCTCTGCCACGCTCTTGATAAGTCTTCTCGAAATAAATTAAAATCTGAATGCTCTCGCCCTTCCCTTCCTAATAATGTCACTTTCACTCCTGTTATTGACCCCAATATGTTAATGTTTTTCACTAAATAAGACAAGGACCCTAAGAAGGGTGTTGACAGGGCCTGGTCCAATTGTCAAGCTTGTGTTTTAGATTTGGTGGGTCCTCTCACCAGGATTTGTACTTAGCCGAAGAAGCAAATATTGAGGGCACTCAGGTGGACCCAGAAGCTTTATCCAACTGACCCAAAGAGCTATAGGTATTCTGGGTAATGCCAATGCCCATATTTCACAAGAAAGAAGGAAAATCCTTTTTTTGAAGATTGACCCCAAACTCAGCAGTCTGGCCACCTAATGGCCGTCTATTTGGTGAATCCTTCATAAAGGAACTAGGGAAATATGTTTCCACTTTTGCCACAATGGACAAAGCCCAACTTTCATTAAAGAAAATGTTCTCTCCTCTGATTTGTGCCAGGGCTGGAGCCGCTTTGCTGGCCGTTACAACACAAGAGGTCAATCCCTGTCCAGGGGCTCCTTCGACCATGAGTCCCAGGTTGATGCCTACACTGGGTACAAACCCCAGTTTTACCCTCACCTCTCCAGATACTTTCGTTTCAGGGGATACAGGAATAAAGGAGACCAATATTCAGGTAAGACCTTCAAATGCTGGCCTTCTTCCATTAGGAGGCAGATTAGCGACTTGTCAAAATGCTAGGTTGTTTCTAACTTCAGATCCCTGGGTGATTCAGACAGTGCAAGGCTATCTTAAAGGAGCTCTATCAAAAACCAATCAAATCCCATCTTCCCCTTCCTCTTCTTTTTTCTCAACAACAATCGCTCTTAATTGAGGACGAGATTGCTTCTCTGCTAACCAAGCAGGTCATGAAACACACAGATCTCGATCTGTCAGGTTTTCTCAGAACCATCTTTTTAGTACAAAAGAAAAACAAAAAAATGTGCCTCGTTTTAAACTTGAAGGTTTTCAACATTTTCCTCAATTCAGGCAATCTTTCCAGGTCCTCTTCATTATCGGGCCCTTCAGAGAATAAAGATTTGTCATCTTCACTGTGGTCTCGCTTATTCAGACCCTGTTTCATTAAATCCACAGTCCAAAGAAAAGCTCCTCTGGTGGCTGACCCACGTAGATGATTGGAATGGGAGAACGATTTTCTCTGCCGCCCCAGAACTTGTCTTAGAATCTGATGCAAGTCGGATGGGATGGTGCGCAAGATGCTATCAATTCTCGACTGGAGGTACATGGAGTCATTCTTGCATATCAACAGTTTAGAGATCCTTGCACGCTCCTTTGTCCTCCAGTCCTTTACAAAAGACAAGGCAAAATGGGCAATTCTTCTGCGCATGGACGATCTGGCAGCGGTCCGATACATAAACCATCTGGGTGGAACAAGGTCCAAGATTTTTGCGGATCTCGCCAAACGTTTTTGGGAATATTGTCTTCAACATCAAATATCAGTCAGAGCGGTCTATCTCCCAGGCAGTATGAATGTCGTGGCAGATTGGTACTCCAGACATCTGCACATCTTGAGTGATTGGCAAAAGGCATCCTTCAGTGTTTAGTCGTCTTTCTTCCATCTTTGGAACCATGTCAATAGATTTTTTACTTCCCGACTCAACTTCCATCTTCCTGTCTTTTTTAGTTGGAGATCAGATCCACAAGCTCTTGCAACAGACGCCTTTCTTCAGTCTTGGCCCCATTCTCTTCTCTATGCCTTTTCCCCCTTCCTTCTAATTGCTTGAGTTCTGGCTCAAGATTGCAGACAAAATCAGTCTCTGGCCCTAATAACTCCCCTTTGGCAGGCCCAACCTTGGTTTCCGACTCTATTAGAACTCTCATTGGATTTATCAATCTGGCTTCCTCATTTTCCCTATCTCTTGCTCATCCCCCAGGACCTTCAACACAATTTATTCCTTCCGGGATCCCTCTTTCTCATCACTTGGAGGATTTTGGGTCTTCCTGGAGAACCCCAGGAATTTCACAAGAATCTACCCTTTGCATCCAACAATCTTGGGCCTCTGGCACATCCAGACTCTATAAATCAGCCTGGTTGGCCTGGAATAGCTGGAGTTTGGACAGGAATTCAGATACCTGTTCAGTGGATGTAACTCTTGTGGTCAACTTTTTAGCTTCCCTCGCTTTGCAAGGAAAAGCCTACGGCACAATCAACACCTATAGGTCTGCCATTTCTGCTGAGCATATCCGAGTTGATGGAGGACCCATCCGAGAACAACCTTTGGTTTGTCACCTGTTAAAGGAAGAACGTTATGTAAATCCTCCTCTACCTAAGTACAGGACTTTATGGGATGTCAATTTGGTATTGAATTTGTTTGTTACTTGGAAGATATGTTTCTCTCTCTCAAACCGTTATCTGCAAAATTAACAATGTTATTGTGTTTAATATCCCTGAAACGTATTTCTGATGTTAAAGCTTTTGATGTCTCCACTCTTCAATATTCTCCCCTTGGTATAACTTATCAGGTTTATAGGTGTACCAAGACCAATTTGTCTACAGTGCATTATGCCTTTTTCCCTTCCCAACCTGAATTGTGTGTTGGAAATTGCCAAAAAACTACATTTCACAAACTGCAGATTTGAGGTCTCCCTCTTCTACTCAGTTATTAATTTCTTTTCAGAAACCCCATAAGCCTGTCTCCTCTCCCTCTGTAGCCCATTGGGTGAAGTGGATTATGTCCTTAGCCCGGTATTGATACTGACTCCTTTGTTGCCTATTCGGCCAGAGGGGCCATGGCCTCATGAGCCTTTTGGGCTGGCGCAAGTTTGCATGACATCCTCAAATCTGCAGATTGATCAAACGCTAATACATTTAAAACTTTTTATTGTAAACCTATTGCACATGTATCTGATTCTGTTATTTCAGTGCTTTGAACAAGCATAATATGAGCCTCCGGTCTTGAAAGAAATTGAGATTTTCCGAGCCTTGGTGTCAAAAAGGCTAAATTTTATTGAAGACATGAGGCGAGTATTATCCCACCACTCGCTTTAACCCAACCTGTTTTTCTTTCTCTGCAGTTCCAGTGCCCACTACTGGTGCTTCCTCCTCCACATGATTTCTCTAGACTTTTATCTTCGATGGATTTGGGATCAGTTCCACATGGATCTCTCATCTCCTCCCATGGGACCCTTACTTGTTTGATGTTCTTGAGCCTGGACTATTTATTGACTGTTCTTTTTTTCTTTTAGTTCAGTGTTATTCCTTCTTTCCTTACCTCACTTGGACTAATTTGCTTCAAGAAAAGAGGATTTGCTGCTCTCAGTCAGGATAATTATTAGACTAACTCCATGTCCTATTGGTGTTTCTATTGTGAGGTCATCTTTGTAGTTTTTTTACTCAGATGTTCTGGGTAATGTAGTTGTTTTTTGATTGGCTGCTATTGAATAAACAGCAAGAAAAGACTGCATAATACTCACCTCCGTGTCTTTAATAAAATCTAGCCTTACTGACACCAAGGCTAGGAAAATCTCAATTAACATATACACACATAAGGTATGATGTAATATTTAACTGTGGCAATAATTCTGGGCACAGTATTATGAATCTAATGGTCCAATGTTCCCTTTATTGTAGAAATTATAACAATGCTGATACTAGATACCAGCCAAATAAGGGACCTGACATTTTCGAATGGACATAAAATCTGCCAGATAACGTCGGTCATTATGCTGTAATGGGAATTTTTCAACACAAATAGTTGATACAGGTGCCAATTCATTGCAAAGGTACACTTCATATTTTTTTAGAATGTTTGTTAGGATATATATAAACTATGTGAGGAATGCATAAAAGGGTATGTCCAAAAGCCATATTTTTTCATTTAAGAAATGCACCAAAATTGAGATCTAATTAATTTGTTTTTAAAGACTTTTATATAGTGCAAAATTGACCTTAAGGTATCATAGCACTTTACATGAACACCACTTACGTTACAGACAGACACATTCATTTTTGTTAGGCACGGGGAGATTAAGTGATTTACCCGTAATCACTGGATTTTGAGCGTCCCTGCCAAGGCTCGAACCCGATTCCCCAGCTTTGAGGTTGACCGCTCTAGCCGTTCGCCACATCCTCTCCCCACCCTCTCCTCTAATTGTATACATGTGAGAAGAAGTGAACACAAGTTATTGGAGTTTCGTGATTGACAAATGTTTTGGCTCTACTTTTGAGTAGATTCATGGTCATAGTGTGCAGGAGATGGAGTAACCATCAAATCAACAATTACGGAGAGCTAAATTAATGATACACTAATGGAGGATATGAGCTCTAAAAGGGCAAAATTACAGAATAACAAGTTTCGATGAAACATTGTACATATTCTTTAATGGATATTCAGGAGAGTACGAAATGTCTGTATTTCAACTTCTGTAAAAATAGGTTAAATTGAGATTGTTTTTTGATTTAGGCATGTATAAAAGATTAGGAATATCAATTCTTCTTATAAATTGACTAAAAAAGCTTAGTGCAATTAGTGGCAGTCTGAGTATGCTCTGCACTGACCTCATGAGTAAGATTACAGTGTTTGATTTGGAACAAAAATGGGCAAAATAGTGTGCAAGGTGATTATGTCCCTGTAGGCCGAAAAACCTGTGAACCCTTTGACTGTTTAATATAAAACCCTATGATGCACCAATTCAAATCATATGTATTGCACGCAAGCAAATAGCGCTGTTG
Organism: Calotriton arnoldi; assembly: GCA_963921515.1. Lineage (NCBI taxonomy): Eukaryota > Metazoa > Chordata > Amphibia > Caudata > Salamandridae > Calotriton > Calotriton arnoldi. The sequence goes on from CAWUFW010005297.1 coordinate 18,337, forward strand.
TTTTTAAATATTTTGTGAGATGATTTTAAAATGTATATGTATTGTTTATATTTTGTAGCCCTGCAGAAGTCTCTGTCAAGAGATTAATCATGTTGGCTACATCAAAGAAAGGTTTTATAGAAAAATAAAATAAAGAAATCCTTTCTTATAAAAGCAAATTTAGATGCAGTCTGTGCACTATGTAATTTAAATAGCGTGTAATTCATGTTTATTTAATAAAATATATGGCGAGTGCCGATCATCCGTTTACAATCATTTATGACATCACTGATGACATCCCCCGGGGCTGTTTTCTGTTTAAAAGGGGAAGGGGAGTGCATGGTCCACCTCCCTGATCCTTATCAGACCCGGGGTCCCAATTGCCCAGGGCACAAGTCAATTAACATGGGGAGGGGGGAGTGTGATGCCCTCCCTGAGTCTTTTTGGTCCCCAGGGACCCAAACCCCTCATCCCAAATGTAATGAAAAAGGGGAGGGGTGTGTGGCCCCTCCCTGAGTTTATTTTGGCCTATGGGGCCCCAACATCAGGGCCTGCATCAATTAAAGGTGGGAACGTGAATGCCCACCCAGGAGACGCACCAACCAACACGTTAGGGGATGTGAGGGGAGCCCCTGGGACTCGCAGCCCCAGCCAGCTCTCCGCAAGGTACGGGAGCCGGCATTGTTTTCTCCAGGAGGGAGCAGCTAATTATGCAGCTCCCTCTGGGTGGGAGCAATATGTTGTTCTTGTCTCTCTGTCCAGATCAAAAGTTTGCTCTCAGCCGGCGGAAGCATTTTAATAGCTCCTGCCAGCTGGGAGCAGACTTATGGCCCCATTTAGGGGAATTGGCATAGAGCAGCACCGCAAGTCTTCTTGCAGCACTGCCCTACGTCAATGTGAAATGGCAGGAATGCACTGTATTTATGCAATACAGTGCATTTTAGTCATTTCCCCCTGCGATGATGCACAATTGTCTGCCTAGTGCCAACAGAGACCCCCTTGCACCGTGGTACAAAGGTGTCTGTGTTGCATGCAGGATTGTTTTTGTGCAGGAAGGGGCACCTTCTTGCAGAAAAACAATCCTGAGAGATGTTTTCCTCTTTCTATGGGTACTGCAGAATGCAGCAAACATGGAAAGAGGAAAAAACTAGGAGAAATAAAAAAATGTTTCCTCGTTACGCCTGCTCTGGGGAGGAATAAGGTTTTGGTGCTGCTCCAGGTTTACATCATTAAATAAATCTAGGGCAGCATCAAAATCCATGGGTGTTAAGTGGGGAAACCCATTGCAGCACCCATGTAATGCTTCCCTGGCGCAGAGTAAGAGAACACAGTGACTTGCTCTGCTTTGTCTTACTTCATATATATGAGGCCATGCAAAGCCATGCAATGTGGCTTTGTGTGGTCTCATAGTCATAGGAATAATTGAGAGGCTAGGACTGCCCGAGCGTCAAAAAAAGTGACGCTCCAGCGAAGCAAGCCTCTCTAAAATAATCCCCTTTGTGTTTGCTCCCATTTGGCCGGTGGTTTTAAAATGCTCCCACCAGATGGGAGGAAACACGTTTCTCTGCCAGTATGAACAGGGAAACGACTGTATCCCGGGGGTGGGCTCTCCAGGACACAGTAAGTGATCCGGCCTGGGAATGGGGCCCTTGGGGCCATTTTTAAGCCTTGGGTAGGGGGGCCACTTAGTGAATACATTGGGCCCCGGGGAATGGGTTCCCTGGTGTTGAAAATGACTCGCAGAGGGGGGATGGATGCTCTTCCCCACAATAATTAAATTGGGCCCAGGGGGATGGGGTTTCCAGGGCTGAAAATGGCTCAGGGAGGGAGGCCTTGCACCCCCTCCCCTAAATAATTACATTAGGACCTGGGGATGGGGTCTCTGGGGTAGAAAATGCCTTGGGGAGGGGGCTTCATGCCTCTTAAATATAGTCAATACCAATGGATGGGGTCTCTCGGGCCCTAAATGGGCTGGGAAGGGGGCCCTACTGACGCCCCTCTCCATCTAATTAATATAAAATGGCAGGTTGCCATTTTCTTTGTTTTGCTGTGATCCCTTGGGACTCTCATTGTATCATGGCAAAATTGTCAGATTTATTTATATTTTGGCCCCAGTTGGGCTTCCGCTGGCTCCCCCCATGGTGCCTATTAGGGCAAGGTATCCCTACCCTGCCCCCTTATATATTTTTTTCAAACCCTGGACAGGAGACTAAGGGGCTCATTAGGATGGCGGTCGTAGGCACATCCGCGGTGCTGGCAGTGGCGGAAAATGTCCTTTTCCGCACTCCATCGGTGGTCCTCGCGTCAGCCATATTACAATGGGCAAACATAGCCCACTTTCCGTCCACTGCAGAGTTACGTGAACCGCCAGAAACTTTCCTCCGCAACGGTGGCGGAGGGAGCCAATAGAGAAACACCGCCGTGCGGAATGACATCCCGACCGCTGTACAAATCACGATGCCGCACACAGCCCATCACACCGCAGCGGAGAATCCAGCCACCCGGAGACGGCGGAAGCACTACTGCGGAGAGCGAAACTCGATTCCCGGTCACCTCTACGTGGTCCTGACCACAATGGATCCAGCTCTGCAAGCCCTTCCTCTGCTGTACCTCATCCACTACCAGCAAATAAGACATCGCCGCGGACAACACCGCAGGTACGCAGAAACACAACTCTGCATACAACCACAACACACAACTCCTGTGCCGACATAAGGTTCCTGTCCACATCAAACACTCTGGTGGGGACAGGAACATATCCCCCAGTGTACTCACACATGTCCTACCTGATAGAAACCCACACCTCCACATCCGGGTCACCCATCAACCGTGAAATCACTGCAATGTCCCGGGAAAGTCACTGCAGCGGTGAAGACGCAGGAAAACCTCCATACAATGTAGTAGGCAGGGCCGGCGCCAGGCATGGGCAGTCCGGCCAGATTCACAGGGCTCCACCTTCACCCTTCCCACAGTACGCTTCCCACTACCATTTGGGCACATGCTCTGTACCCCTCCTGTGCCCTCCTTGCACAATTAATCAGCCAGGTGTAGCCAGACCTCGCACCTCACACATCAAAGTACAAGGTAGATTGACTAGGAAGGTGGGGGTGAAGATGAACACCCTGCACAGAAGGTCAGGGGCTGGACAAGCCTCCTCCTCGCACCTACCTTCCACTCATGTGAATCGAACTGAGTATAATTAAGAATTAAAGACTCACACTGCATATGAACATCCACTGAACTGTTCACACTGCTTGTCAAGTCCCTCAGAAATACCCCACACTGACACTCTGCCACATACTCATACCATAGGTCAGCAGCAATGGAGGACAATAAATGGGCTAGCCCAAAGTGAAGTGGGCAGTGCTGGAAAGCCAGGGAGCAAGCCACATAGCATGTGTACTTCACATGCAAGAGGAAGAACATATCACACCACCCTTAGGCCCTCAAATCAGACATGGGTGGCACAGTGAGTGAAATTAAACCACAGTGACCTCTGTGCAACAACTCAGGGATGTTGTATTACGCTTTAGGTGTCCGTATATAGGTTTTCCTGAATCATGTCCTTATATAGGCACAATTAGCATTGCCCTTATATAGGCATAGAATCCCTGTCCTTATTTAGGCATTAACCGTGCACTCCAAATACAGGCATGGTCACCGACATCCGTCCACCCTAACGTCACGCGTTCTTAGAAACCAGACCCTTAAGATTCGGGAGTTCCCCTAGCACAGGACTATTGATTTCTCCAAGAACTCATCTATTATGTATGAACCGTTATACCTTAAGGGTTCATTCCTGACGTCTTACTCTGTCCGACTTCACCTCAATGCTAACATTCCAAGGCACCTACCAGGTATAAATATACCGTCCCTTGCCCAAGCAAGTTAGAGGAGACCTCGACTTCAGAGGAGCCCGTATCCCGCCCTGACGCACTGAAAAGACGCTGTCATTCCTGCACGCAGACGAATCCAACTTCCAGTGTTCTGACTTCCTTCGCGGGGTGTTAGAGTTCCAGATCCGGCAAGAGATTCCCACCTCTCTCATTCTCAAGGTATGGAGCTGACTAGAACCTAGAGGGACTCTTGGCATACCATACTTGGCATACTAGACTTAAACATACTCTAGTATACCAGACTAGAGAATACTCCACCTACTTCTACCTTTCCCTACACCTAGACTAGGTTAGGTACATTGGGGTAGAACTAGCTTAGAGACGCATCGTATGAGTACTCGCATTTTTAGCTCATGTTATTTATGTACGTGAATATATGCTAAAAGAATAATGCTAGAGCAGTATTATTTATTTTCTACTGCTTACGCTGTAGATTATTTATCTTGCATACTGTCTTGTGATCATAACAGCACATATCTCTTACACGAGAAACAAGACTGTTCAATAAAACCCTTTTATTGAAACGCCCGTCTTTCCTTTCTGTGTAACTCTGTAGAAAATAAGCATGCACGATTGACTGAGTGAAACTGTTATCTATTGTTTCCACGATTCTGAGACGTGTTCCGATTCTAAAGGGAAACAAAGTTGTCATGTTTTTCGGTTGCCAGAAACTACTCCCTTCTTGTTCTCAAGGAGTTTCTAGTGGCCTCTGAGCTAGCTGGCACAAGTAATTAAGTTTAATATACTCGATAGGGACATACCGACCTAAGTCCTATGTCAAGCTTATAGGTTATATTATTCCAATGCGCACAGCCTATTAGGGAAATAGGAACTACACTACATGGCGCCCAACAGTTTGGTAAGGCAGTAATTTAACGCTAGATACTGAGTTACTCAGTCGTGCTTTCCTCAGAGACCCCTACTCACATACTCCATAAGACGTCTGGGGTGGGTAGGGTTAAATATCCGCCATAACTAAATAGGGAAGCACCCTATATATTAGTTGTTTGGTTTGTTCAACGTTGAAGGATACAGTGTTCCAAAATATTGTGCACCTTATCCTTTTTGTTTCCTTGAAACTTGTTCTACATTTTTCAAAAAACAAATGTCCGTAAACTGGGACGATGCCACCAACACCGGTGGAGCTGCGGCTCAACCAGTGGTAACAGCTTTTAACTTTACAGGTTTAAATGAAACCGAGGAGGGTGTTATAGACATCCATCCAAACTTAAGAAGAGCCATCACTCTAAAACTTATAAAACATGGCCTACCACCAAGAGGCGGTATTCGTGATAGAGGCACACAAATATTTTCAGACAGAGGTATTCTATTCATGGATAGTATTCCCAGAATCAAATCCATTTACAAGAATGTTTCACTTCTACAAAGAAGATGAATGAATGAAATGTCATTTATAAAGCGCGAGGGCTACCCGGAGGCCTCCCAGCGTTGCGGACAGGTGCAGAAGGCAAAGCAGAGAATGAGTGCAAATCTAAAAGAGCCAGGTTTTTAAGAGCTTTCGGAAGGAGAGCAGATTAGGCTCTTTCCACAAATGAAGTGGAAGGGCATTCCAGCCGATGGCCCCATTGTATGAAAAGGAGCGCCCACCACATCTGTCTCTTCTTATTCTGGGTAGTAGGGCAAGAAAAGAGGCAGTTGACCGAAGGTCTCTCCTCGGTTGATAATGAGTGATCAGAGATTGAAGAATGGACGGGCCGTTCTTCCAGAAGGCTTTATGGGCCAAGCACATAGCCTTAAACTGAATCCTTTCCCTGATCGGCAGCCAGTGCAAGCTCCTTAGAGCTTGTTTAGCGGATTGCCATTGAGGAATCTGGAGAAGTCTGCGGGCGGCACAGTTTTGAATAATCTGGAGCTTGTTGATGGTATATTGTGGAGCTCCCAGATATAAGGCATTCCTGTGATCCAAGCGGGAGAGGATCAGAGCTTGGACCATAATCTTTCTGGCGTGAAAAGGGAGAAGGGGAAGAACCTTGCGAAGCATCCTTAATAAGCCAAAGCAAGTCGCTGAGAGCTTCGCTGCCTGATGATTAAAAGTCAGGGAACGGTCAAGCCAGATACCGAGGCTCTTAATCTGGTCTTTAGGGACTGGGGCGGGGCCCAGGCAGTTGGGCCAAGGTGATGCCGGGTTGAAGGAAGGGGAGTTGCCCAGGAGCATAAGCTCCGTCTTGTCTCCGTTCAGTTTAAGGCATGAGAGTTCCATCCACTTGGCAACCTCCTCTAGGCAGCAGCCTAGGGTGCTAGATGACCCCTCGGGGTGGTTAAGCGCCACCACGAGCTGAGATGATTTTTATGCCAAATGGATGGACAATCTCTGCCAAGGGTCTCATATATATATTAAAAAGTGTGGGGCTCAGGGCAGAGCCCTGAGGCACCCCACAGCTGAGAGGCAACTGGTTGGAGACAACGGGCCCGATTCACAGAACTAACTTAAGACAAAATCCTAAACTTACTACCATTTTGGTATTCACAGAAGGCACTTACTCATTTTGGTATTCACAGAAGGCACTTACTTACTCATTTTGAGTAACTTACTCATTTTGAGTAACTTACTCATTTTGTGTAACTTACTCTTTTGGTATTCACAGAAGGCACTTACTCATTGATGAGTAAGTGCCTTCTGTGAATACCAAAATGAGTAAGTTACACAAAATGAGTAAGTTACACAAAATGAGTAAGTTACTATTTTGGTATTCACAGAAGGCACTTACTCATTGATGAGTAAGTGCCTTCTGTGAATACCAAAATGAGTAAGTTAAACAAAATGAGTAAGTTACACAAAATGAGTAAGTTACTCATTTTGGTATTCACAGAAGGCACTTACTCATTTATGAGTAAGTGCCTTCTGTGAATACCAAAATGAGTAAGTTACACAAAATGAGTAAGTTACACAAAATGAGTAAGTTACTCAAAATTAGTAAGTAAGTGCCTTCTGTGAATACCAAAATGAGTAAGTGCCTTCTGTGAATACCAAAATGGTAGTAAGTTTAGGATTTTGTCTTAAGTTAGTTCTGTGAATCGGGCCCAACATCTCCCTCAAAAACCTTAAAGGAGCGTTCTCTGAGAAAGGACTGCAGCCAGGCTATTGCTAAGCCAGACACTCCCAAATTCTTGAGTCTGAGGATCAGTGTATTATGGTTAACAGTGTCAAATGCGGCACTAAGATCGAGAAGAATAATTGCCGCATTGCCCCCTTGATATAGGATCATTCTTGCTTCCTCAGTCACAGCAAGGAGGGCAGTCTCAGTGCCAAGCTGGGGGCGATACCCAGTCTGGGAAGGGTGAAGTAGATTATTAGATTCCAGAAAGGATACAAGTGTGGTGTTTATGTGTCTCTCGAGAATCTTGCTCACCCAAGGCAAGAGGGAGATGGGCCGATAGTTAGCCAAATTAGCCTGATCAAGGTTAGGTTTTTTAAGGAGGGCTTTAACCATCGCACATTTCCAGGCCAGTGGAACTGTGCCTGTAGAAATAGAGGAGTTCACCAGATCTAGAATAACAGGGCGGATAATATCTACAACCAGGGTGACGGCCTGGGGGGGAGCGGGGTCTATGGGAGAACCTGATTTTACGTTAGCCATAATAAGGTCCATTGAGGCAGAGTCCAGGAGGGGAAATTGTGCTAATAGGGTTTGGGTTCCTGCGATCGACTCAGAGGAAGGAAGCGTGTGGTAGGTGGTCTGAGAGGACGGAAAAGACAGATAAATATTCTGAATTTTCAGTTGAAAGAACTCTGCTAGGTTATTACAATGTATAAGTGCATTATCCAACGTAGGAGGTCTCTGAGGCAGTTTAATAAGGGTCTTTGCAATTTAAAAAATTTCTTTAGGAGAATTCTCAGCTGACTTAATTTTCTGTTCATAAAAGGCAGCTTGGGTGACTTTAATATCAGATTTGTAGGATCTGATAGATTCTCTGTACTCTGCTTTACTGAGATCTGAATAATTCAGTCTCCATCTACTTTCAAGCCTTCTGCAGCATTGTTTAAGTTCCCTAAGTTTAGGAGTGAACCACGGCGCAGTTTTCAGCCTGTTGGTTATATGGGAGGGTTTCTTGGGGAGCACTATATCCAAGGACCCTTGGATCCAAGAGTTACATTTCTCATTAGCATTGGCCAAGTTACGGTTTAGGTCACAGGTGGGTCTAGTCCAGAACCAGATTCCACTGATCAACAGGAAGCCTGGACCAATTCCGCTCTGGGACCGACATTATATTGGGGGGACAAACGGGTCCGGGAATTTCCCAAGTTAAGGGGATCAAAGAGTGATCAGTCCAAGGAAGAGGGACAGGGAGTCCTACAGTGAGTTTACTACAATTACTGAAGACAGGATCCAATAAATGCCCTTTACTGTGAGTGGGTTTCCTCACTTTCTCCATAAGCTGGAGTGCTGAGAGATTCTCGATCAGTTCATTAGCCAAGTTGTCAGAGGGATCATCTAAGTGTAAATTAAGGTCACCAAGCACAGTAAAGTTAGCTGGCCCTAAAGCTAAGTCGGCAACAACAGTGGGAAGTGCATCAAGAAAGTGATTAGGGCTGCCTGGGGGGGCGGTAAATTGGGAGGCCGGAGAAGGTGATGATCGAAGAGCCCTCTAGGAAGAAAGCCAGGCTTTCACAGTCTGGTAAGGGGTCCGCGATTATACGACAGTTAAAATTATTATTAAAAATAATGGCTATACCCCCACCTCTACCGATCTTACGGGCAATCCGACATATAGAGTAGTCGGGAGGGAGGGTTTGCGCAAGAATGGGGTCAGACTCATTGTGGAGCCACGTCTCTGTCAAAAAGAGGGCATCTGGTTTTAAATCTTCCAGTAACATCATAATGTCCGTGGAATGTTTAGAGAAAGATCCACAATTAAGGGAGAACATCTTCAAAGTGGGAGGGATATCGGGGCATTCTAAAACTTTAGTAGGGGACGAAAAGGCAAAGCCAAAGGCAAAGCCACAGTGGGGGCAATGCACATTACCATTCAGCATATGCATAGAGTGCCGGCAGGCTTCAATGATGTCTGTGCGGAGCACGTGGAGAAGTTGAGAACTATAAGATACAACTCCGGCCGGGAGACAGACAGGGGTTGTGGCCCCTGGTCCCGGGCGGTCACGGACGGGCGCAGACGGGCTTGCCTTTGGCGTGCCTTCGCGCCGGTGGCGCGCCCGCTGTGCGCGTCCGCTGCGCGTCGGGCAGGGCATCCGATTTATAACTGGGAGGAAGGCGGCCACTAGACCGCTAACCTCACCAAAACCGGAAGACGCCTGATCTCCCTCCACTCAACCGGGACGTCACCCGTGGTGGACCGGGGAGGGCGACAGAAGCCAGGCAACAGCAAAAGAAATCAGATCCAGGTAGGAGCAGTTATCAATTGAACTGAGCCATGCTGTACAATATTTAAAAAAATGTGCAAGAGACACCAACAAGAATTAATTAAAACGGGATTAGTGTGATTCTAAAAGAATTAAAATCAGCAAGGAGCAACTTCAGAAAGCAAACAGTCAAGCTCACTGCCTTACATGCGCGATGAACCACCAGAGGAATATATTCCTTTCGAGGATATTGAAATTCCACTAACATACCAGGAGCATCAGCTCTGGTTTAAAGGCGCCCTAAAACATCACAGAAACATTACCAGGCTCGGTCCACTAGGTAGACCAGGAGCAACATGGCCGATTCTAGCCGGCTACGCTCCTCATCCTGACCTCGAAATAATGCCAGATGAGGAATTACTTACTCAACTTACAGAGTTGATAAAAATTTACAGACAACTAGTCCAATATGTCATGCGGACTTTCACAGTCCAACCACCATTAACCATTCCAAATCAAACTCCTCAACGGGAATACACTAAACATTACACCACAGACTCTATACGCAGTCATGGGGCAAATGCCCACAAAACGTGAGCAAATTCCATTCTGGATAGCTCAAAAAATTACTCAAATTGAAGCAGTATTTCCAAATACTAGCCCTTTTGAGAAACACAGAATCCTAACAATCTGTTTACCAATGGGGATCACACCACAACTGGAAGACTGCACCACTTGGGGCTCAGTCTTTGCTGCCATCTGCACTAAAACACATGGTATTCCGTCAATTGCAGTAATACCTGATGTCCTGAAACAAATTCAAAACGAATACGGGGCAGAGCCTACTCTAAATTTAGTTATGAAATTACTGAAAAATTTTGACCAGGTCTCAACAATAATATTATCTAATATTAAAGGGGAGGCAGCAGCATTGGCGATCCGCCAACGATTACGGGAATTCTATGTTACAGAACATCAAACAGAACTACACAGAATAATAGAACAATCTTATGCAGAATTAGGCAGAGATAGTTTGGGTGGAAGACCATTGAAGCCAAAACTATCTGAAAGTCCTGAGAAGGACTCTATTAAACAAACTCCTACATCTTCTAAAAAGAAGTGGGAAACTAATAAACAAAATTCAAATGAGAAACGTTCTCAATCCTGAGGTAGGTCTCCTCAAAAGGAGCACTCTGAAAGGAGGTATAACCTCAGGAATTGGGATAATTTGAAAAAGCCTGACAGGTATCAAGATACTGATACACGTTCCTCTCGTACCTTTCAGATCTCGTCACAGACATCGGAAAGAAGAGGACGGTCAGAACATAGAGAAGAACGCGTGAAATCGAAAGACGACAAACCCGCTCCGAAACGTAAATCTAAACCTCAATTCTCAAAAAAGAAGGTAGCAGGTCTGAAGATCAGACATGCAGAGGATACTGAGAACACAACTCAAGAACGGAGAATGTGCTCAGACAATGCTGGACAGTGCAGCAGAAGTCACAATAGCTCGCCAGAACCTGAAGGAACTTCTGGAGATAGTGGACTTGAATGAGTACATTACAGTTGAGACTGTAGACACCAGGGTTAGTACTCCACAAAAGTTATATGAAATAACACTCCGGATGGAGGGAGACATACCTAGACAGGTGAAAGCACTTTTTGGGGAAAAACTTTCAAGGCGCTATGACATACTTCTAGCAGAAAAAGACTGGCCACCACAATTTGTCAGGGAGTGCCCACATGGCGAGGACATTATTATGCCTGCCTTCTCCAATCATATTCCAATTCACCTAAAATATACTTATGCCAGGAAATGGGCAGTTGCCCAGGCCCCAGCATTATACAAAAATCATGTAGGATGGGATGAGGACTCACCTCACCATAAAATACATCTAAAAATGAACCTACTGCACAAAGGCAGTATCCAATAAAGCAAGAAGCTAAAAAACAGGTCAGGGAGATCTTAGATCAACTTGAATACCAAGGGGTGATTGAAACATGCACCTCTTCAGTGAACAATCCTTTGTTTCCTGTCTCCAAACCAGACAACACCTATCGTCTAGTTTTGGATTACAGACACTTAAACACTTGTTCAAAAACATTTCCAGTGCAAAATGCACATAGTACAGCATTAATGAATAACATTGTGCGTAAAAAATATAAAACCACATTGGATATCTCAAATGGTTTCTTTTGTCAAAACATAGCACCTGGAAGCAGGTACTTAACAGCTTTCCCAATAATGGGGACCCAGCGTCAATTTTGTCGACTCCCACAAGGGTTCAAGAACAGCCCGGGGTTATTCTCAGCGAGAGTAACGGAGTTACTACAAATTTATGATAATGAGGCATTGTCATATGTCGATGACATCTATCTGACAGACGATGACCTGGATAGGCACTTGAACAGGGTGAGCACCATTATATTGGGCTTCACCTCTGAGGGCTATAAGTTCAACTTTAAAAAGTCCAGAATTGCCCATCTCAATGTCCTTTTTCTAGGATATGAGCTTTCAAGTGAAGGCAAGAGCTTGGCAGCCAACTTTTTAGAAAGGTGTGCGCTGCTCCAACCTTCAAAGACGCTGAAAAATGTACAATCCATGCTAGGTTTCCTAAATTTTCGAAGAACTTACATTCTAAATTACGCAGAAAGGGTTAAACCTCTCTACGCATTAATCAAACCTGATTTTTCAATCAAAAATTGGACACAGGAACATACAGAAATCTTGCGTTCACTCCAAGCTAACATGTTAGCAACAAATCACTTACAAACACGCGTAAGTCAACGCAATTTAGTGATCCGAATAATTTCGGGTCAATGCGGATTCACCTACTTAACATTTAATGAGGGTGAAAAAGTACCAATAGCATACAAATCACATTTGTATACACAAGCAGAAATGCGCTTCACTTCAATAGAAAAAATTCTGACAGCAGTTCAAACCGCTGTAGCAAAAGAAAGAGCTCTAGCCCAAGGGAAACGCATTATTGTCGTAACCCCAGTACCGGCTCTAGAGGCGGTAACTAAGGCGAGCATTCCAAATGCTAAAGCATTACATCCGAGATGGATACAATGGGTTAATTCTCTTGCTGCAACAGATGTTGAATATGTTTTTGATCCTGATTTAAAAACACAAGCGTTCCTGCAATATGAACATGAATGTCCTCTGCCCACTGAGATTCTGCCTCTCGATCAGTATGAATTCATAATTTACACTGACTGATCCGCACAACCCACAACAGGGAGTAAGCAAGCTTACAGTGCAGCGTGCGCAATCGTTAAAGGTCGCATGCGCGATGGCAACTTCAGACCTATGGTCACAAAAACTCAATCTCTAGGAGATTGCACAGCTCAGCGAGCTGAACTACAAGCATTCAAACTGGCACTTGAAAGTACAGATCGAGAATTCCCCACACTCATAGAGTGCGATTCTATCTACTGTGTGCAGTCGTATAATGAATATATACAAACTTGGCTTGAAAATGGGTTCAAAAATGCAAAAGGTGGCACAATAAAGCATAAAACGCTTTGGGAACAAGTAGTTCAGTTAAAAAGCGAACTACCAAAGGCTCACGTGAGCCATACACTGAGTCATCAACGTGATGATGTTCACGTTGCATGGAATTCATTGGATGATGAAGCCGCAAAGGGGGCTGTTCAGATGGCTTCCGTAGCTGCGATCGCTCGTTCAAAAACGAGAATAGACAGTGAGATAATGTTGGCTGTCAATGCTACGAGCAAAGGCAGTGGTGCAGCGTTACCAAAAAAGTTTCCACTCAAGTACTCTTATGTAATTGATGCGAACAACGTTCCTTTTGCTCGAATCCCTGGAGTGGGGGATAGGGTAATTCCAAACATGGAACATAGAGCAGCTTTGATTTATGAAACACATCTGGGAGAGGGTCTGTCACATCAAGGGATCTCTAAAACAATATTGACATTAAAAGAGATGTACTGGTGGCCTGGTATGAATACACAGATCCACATCTTCATCAATAACTGCATAGACTGTAAGGTACAGCGAGATGCAGAACGCCACCAGACACCATGCTACGAAGTAGCCTGCCAAGGACAGAGACCATTGTTAGACAGCATTAGACTATCTATCACAGGCGTCCTTGTGGACAACTGCAATCCCACAAATACTAAGTCAAGGTTCCTATGGATATGGCCTCAGTGCTCGGCTGACGCTCAAACTGCTATAAAAGATTTGCGAGTCTTTATCGGCACATACGCAATAGGCACCTACATTCTGACCAGGGCCCTGCGTTTAGCTCTCGAGCTTACAAAGAAGCCATGGCCAGTCTGGGCATTGCATTGCGGTACTCCTCTCCATTTCATCCTGAGGGAAATTCTGTTGTGGAAAGGAAAAACCGGGACATAAAGCAGTCTATAACAGCTACGGTATTAGGTTCGGGTGATGGGTGGGTCAAACATCTTTATGGGGTCCAACGCTCATTAAAAAATTTGCCAAGAAGTTCTCTAGGGGGGGGGGGGTTCACTCCATATGAGGTCCTGTTTGGGACAAGAATGTGGGTGCCAGATATAGAATGTAGAGGCACAGTGGTGGAAAATAAACCCTTTGATATCAAAGATCGTTTGGCTTTTTTACAGGATCTAAATGAACTAAGATCGAAACAAAGCAACGTATTCCTGCAGCCAACCACCACTGGGGAAAAACCGGCAGTCCCAGCAAGGTCTGTCTGGATTCCAAAAGTTGGGGATCTAGTCAGAGAAAGAATTGCGGACAAGAAGGAATTTGGACCTTCTTACAGACAACCAGTACCTGTCCTGGCCATACACGGAACAAGAACAGTACTTCTGCCGCCCCTTGCTGGAAAAAAGGAGAAAAGATTTGTGTCCATCGACCTCATCAAACCACAGTATGTGGCCAATACTAAATAGTAGGCCTCATGGACTCCGACCTAGTAGCAGACACACTCCTCTCGCTACTATCCAAGAGGTTCAGACTGAAAGACTGATAACCATCGAGAATTCAGCAGTAACAGATGAAGGACTGAGCAACAACGCTATGGAACTCATCCCTCTTGAAACTCAAGTAACAGTTCATCCAAATACACCTGTCTACACCAATATAACAAGTGATCAACCGGCTCCAGCGATTTCTACAAATCCTGATGCAATTCCAATAATTGACAGAACTGCTTCTGGCTATTTCATTAACTTTGATACGTTTTCTGAGGATCTGAGTGAGCCTGAGACGTCGCCAGCATCACAAACTTTTAAAGAGCAAGTACAAGACTTTTTATATTTTTTGAAAAAGACTTATCTGGTTTCACCATGGATTGAGCTATGGATTATTTCTGGAATATTTTTCTTCCTGCTTTGGCTAGCTTTGGTTATGACTATGAGCGTGCTTATAAATGGAAGATATATCCATGTGAACACTGAAAGAAAAGAAGTGAACTTACTTTTGAAACCACACAAATCATCCCATCGTGAAACAAGAGACTTGTCTGCAGTGAACATCACAGCCGTTCCTATACAGGATGGTATAGTGTGGGACAATACTGATTTCGATATTTTCGGCCCTACGGAACATTTGAACATTCCACATTTATTTAAGATTTCACTAAGTGATTTTGTTTCATCCAGTACCTATTCTGATGATTGGGACTTTGAAACTGTAAATAACATGATGTTTGACCTAGAAAAATCTGCTGCATTCTCTAATAATGAATATTTAGAGGGTTCATCAGACTATGAACAGCTGTATTGCTATAACCACTATGGTCATCATTTTTTGCATAAATCTGCAACACCTAGAAATGTGTTTATGTTTAACCAGTGGGAGCATTGCCCTACACCACCGAAAGGTAGTTCAAAAACATTTGCTAAAAAGTTTCCATATTTTTCAGGATACAATACATTTGATCCAGAAACATTTTACTATAAAAATGTAAACAAAACAGGACTGAAAATTATATTAACTAATAAAAAACAGATTTACTCTGCAGCATTTATTGCCCAACTATCTAGACATGGTTTCGACTTATTGAAAGACACAATAGACACAAAATCTGTCTGGGGTACTAAAGATTGGCAAGTGCAGGGGATAGAAGCTTTGTTTAGAGCCTGTATCGTCCCTCAACAAATAATGTTTTAGAATGACACGGTCCAACAAACGTCTTGCCTTGGGTTAGTCAAGATCAAAGACATGAAAGCACCTTCTGTACCAACACCTGCAAGTGATAACAATACACAGGCAGCGGTTACAGTTGACACCATACTACAACTCAACAGAACATATCCTGATTGGGGAAAATGGTTGATCTGGGCCACAGACACAAACAACTGTCAAGAGAGATTCCTGAATAAAACACAGGGGTTTACTATTCATAGGCCAGACCCACGATACGTCCAAAGACAACATCCGGGGGTAGTAACAACATACAGTGTAGGAAAATTATGCCTCGAAGGCTGCAAAAATCTACACTTAAGGATGTGAAACAACACTTATCTTTACTTAAAGAAGACGCAGACCTTAGGGAATTCTTGCTTGGGCCAAGAAAACCGCGTCAAAAACGTTTCATATATGCCGGCATTTATGCTGCTTATAATGGAGCATGGAAGGTGTCACAGATGGAGGCCGCAGAATGAATACGTGAACTTGATCGTATTAACTTAGAGAAAACTCTCTCTGTGGTCGACAATGGGTTAACAACTTTGTCCTCCAGAATTTATTCATTGGACAGTATTGTATCCTCTGCTATCGACATACTGGAACAAGATTTAGCCATGTTACAGCAAGGCCAGTCTCAGTTACGTTCTATTATGTTATTAAGCTGGACGCTGCAATCTTTGCGTGCGGGCTACGTGCCTTGGCGTTTTATCAACACAACGGCTCTGTTTGCAGAATACAATCTAACTGATAAACAGATCGAACTGGCACAAAGGGGAGCAAAGTATACAGTACTGAGCATTGAAAATCTTGAAAAATTACCATTCACAGTGGCAGAAAAACCAGCTACAGAATGGCTTATTCATGGCAAAATTAATCTACCTGTGACTACTTTCCAGTTAAAGTATTGCCTTAAACAGATGCAAGCAGGCAAATATGAAAGGTTGGGTAAAGAATACATTAAGACATCCCGGAATTTACCTTACACATCTAGATGTTGGAGTGGGGATCGTGAAGTGTTTCTAAGCGGTACACACTGTGAAAGTGCACTGAGCGGTTCACTGATTTGTCAGGACATATCTTTACACAGGGCTTGTAATGGTTCTGTGGCAAATTTGTCCTGCCACCAGCAAGGTACACCAGCTGCTGTGATTAATCCAACGTTTGGCCAACTTTCTAATGGGAGTTACCTCATGTTGAATGATCAGAGTTGCTGTGGCATGTTGCCAGGCATCCCATACGGTCAACTCCAGGGTCACTTGCTGTATGCAAGTATTGTTTGCCCCAATAGACAAAGTCAGGGAGTCGCCTTTATGGCCTTCGTTGAATGTCTCTTTTATACGATTTGATACTTTAAGCAGAATGAAAGCCATGCTTATACAACAATCAGTGCCTTTGACCTCGGCCAAAGAAACCTATGATCTACAAGTTGCAAGGACTTCGGCTGAGATACAGGCTTTAATTCGTACAAACTGCCCTATACATTTCGTAGAAATGATAGGACGTATCTTTAACATGTCTGATACAAGCGGAATTGTACATGTATTTAAGACCATCTGTTCCGGACTATTAGCACCTTTCCAGGCTGTCCTCGGAATCATCCCAAACTTCGCACATTCGGTGTTTGGTGGTGTGCCGTTAATTCTAGCACTTGTTGCAGGAATTCTGTTTCTAATCTACTACGCTATGGGAAGCCTCTTCGCCAACATCACTGCGAGCGATGTGGAGAGAGCCCTCCTTCAACGGAAATGCCGTGAGCGAATAGTACAGCTTTTGGGCATGCCTCGTCTATGGGAATTTAATACAACGTGGTTCCTGTCATTCAGACCAATCTGGTAAGATTTCATCTTACCTGTTCTACGCTGCCTGTTTTGCGGTGAAGAATGCGTGCTAGACACCTGTCTAACACTCCCATCAGTCATGCCAACGGATATCGATACTCTGCTGGACCTGATAACGGCCCATGCTGTGTGTTGTCCCCAGAGGCTTCCAATCCTGATGGCGGCATTCATTGAGATCTCACAGACGCTTCCGGCTGCTGCTGAGGTACAAGATGGATCAACAGGCACACAGGTAACAATGGACGCGAACATTGCATCTTCTGCTGAAAGCGATGTTTCTCATCTCTGTGCAATTAACCTTCTGAACGAGGTGTTCCAAATGTAACCAACTTCGGTGGACGATATTTTTGCTACGGAAATAGATGATCCTAATGTTTACGCCAGACCTATACACTGACTTTGATTCGGCTCACAGTGTACCAGGGCAACAATGAAATTTGGCCTTCATATTTTCAAAACTTGGAACTATTCCCAGAAATTGAACTTTTTCTTTTAATTTTTTTTTTTTTTCGATAGAAAAGACATGGCAAATGAACAATCTGCTTACAGTAGAACTA
Organism: Calotriton arnoldi; assembly: GCA_963921515.1. NCBI lineage: Eukaryota > Metazoa > Chordata > Amphibia > Caudata > Salamandridae > Calotriton > Calotriton arnoldi. The sequence goes on from CAWUFW010005297.1 coordinate 36,075, forward strand.
GTCTTATAAAACGGAGTTCTTTGAATACTTCCAGGGACACATTGTCACCTTACTTGTCTAACATTTAATTTAATTCCATGATATGCAATGGCTTTGATTTTGTGAACTTATCGACCATTTCGTCATATGTATATATTTCTGTTTCATTCCCGTTGCATTTTACTTCCATTACATGCTTAGAATGAAACCGATGCTTTAAAATGTACAGTACCTATTGCATTTCTACAGTTTTGAGCTTCTTTTAAAATGCTTTTAGAAATGTTTTTATCATCATGTGGTACTCAATTTTATGTTTAGCATTTAAATGTTTAGCATTTAGTATTTTCGTTCAATCGAAAGTGGAGTGGGTGTTGTATTCCGCTTTAGGTGTCCGTATATAGGTTTTCCTGAATCATGTCCTTATATAGGCACAATTGGCATTGCCCTTATATAGGCATAGAATCCCTGTCCTTATTTAGGCATTAACCGTGCACTCCAAATACAGGCATGGTCACCGACATCCGTCCACCCTAACGTCACAACGAGTTCTTAGAAACCAGACCCTTAAGCTTCGGGAGTTCCCCTAGCACAGGACTATTGATTTCTCCAAAAACTCATCTATTATGTTTGAACCGTTATACCTTAAGGGTTCATTCCTGACGTCTTCCTCTGTCCGACTTCACGTCAATGCTAACATTCCAAGACACCTACCAGGTATAAATATACCGTCCCTTGCCCAAGCAAGTTAGAGGAGACCTCGACTTCAGAGGAGCCCGTATCCCGGCCTGACGCACTGAGAAGACGCTGTCATTCCTGCACGCAGACGAATCCAGCTTCCAGTGTTCTGACTCCCTTCGCGGGGTGTTAGAGTTCCAGATCTGGCAAGAGATTCCCACCTCTCTCATGCTCAAGGTATGGAGCTGACTAGAACCTAGAGGGACTCTTGGCATACCATACTTGGCATACTAGACTTAAACATACGCTTAGTATACCAGACTAGAGAATACTCCACCTACTTCTACCTTTCCCTACACCTAGACTAGGTTAGGTACATTGGGGTAGAACTAGCTTAGAGACGCATCGTATGAGTACTCGCATTTTTAGCTCATGTTATTTATGTACGTGAATATATGCTAAAAGAATAATGCTAGCGCAGTATTATTTATTTTCTACTGCTTACGCTTTACATTATTTATTTTGCATACTGTCTTGTGATCATAACAGCACATATCTCTTACACAAGAAACAAGACTGTTCAATAAAACCCTTTTATTGAAACGCCCGTCTTTCCTTTCTGTGTAACTCTGTAGAAACTAAGCATGCACGATTGACTGAGTGAAACTGTTATCTATTGTTTCCACGATTCTGAGACGTGTTCCGATTCTAAAGGGAAACAAAGTTGTCATGTTTTTCGGTTGCCAGAAACTACTCCCTTCTTGTTCTCAAGGAGTTTCTAGTGGCCTCTGAGCTAGCTGGCACAAGTAATTAAGTTTAATATACTTGATAGGGACATACCGACCTTAGTCCTATGTCAAGCCTATAGGTTATATTATTCCAATGCGCAGAGCCTATTAGGGAACTACACTACAGGGATACATCAATGCAAGCCACGCATAGGCACAGGAATGATAGGAAGTGTTAGAAGTCATACAGTGACCAACCACACATCTGTGTCAACTTACTAGACATGTGTATGCCATCAGCACAACACACATGGCTCATTGTCACACTCCCTGACTGTCAAACACAAGTAGGACCTTCACACATACCCCTCACCTACCCACTCATACCTGCAACACTCAACACCTGTGAGAAACACACATAATGGTGCAAATGATGTCCTGTGAGTTCACTGACAACCAATCACACACACTGTGGTGCATCCACAAATGTCAGACTCACACTCAGGGATGCCTGAACCAATGCTGACACAAAACCAATAGCCAAACACAAATCTCACAAACAACGTCCACAAAAGTCCAACAAGCCCACACATGTGCAGCCAAACAGTGGAAAGGCAATGTGACCCTAGACAGAACAGGAATACACAACATTGTCACTCTGGACAAATGCACAGACACCATACCCCAACACAAAGAAGAATTGCATCATCAGAAAACAATCATGAACAATAAGTGGGATCAAGGGGACAAATCAGCTAACACACACATACACACCACACCAGTCATTAAGTGAACATGGAGTCATAGGGCCTGATTCACAGAACTAACTTACGTCAAAAACGTAAAGTTAGTACTTTTTGGTATTCACAGAATACACTTACTCATTTTGGTATTCACAGAATGAACTTACTCATTTCGGTATTCACAGAAGTTAGTAGTCCTAACATTAGGACTCCTAAATGCCTTCTGTGAATACCGAAAGTCTTAAAGTTAGGATTTTTCTCAGTTTAGGAGTAGTAAAAACTGAGAAAAATCCTAACTTTAAGACTTTCGGTATTCACAGAAGGCATTTAGAAGTCCTAAAGTTAGGACTACTAACTTCTGTGAATACCGAAATGAGTAACTTCATTCTGTGAATACCAAAATGAGTAAGTGTATTCTGTGAATACCAAAAAGTACTAACTTTACGTTTTGACGTAAGTTAGTTCTGTGAATCAGGCCCATAGTGTACCACAAGCATGCACATGCACAATCCTGACAAGTGACAGGCCACAAATAGGAGGACAAACCACTACTGTGCACTCAAAACAAGTTCATGAACATGAATCCACATTGATGCATGTGACATACACATAAGAAATGCACACTACACATGCAACACACATCTGAATGTATCACAATGCACAAACTACTCACACACAATGTCATGCAAATAGAACATCACAAACACATTGCACCTGTCAGCAAAAAGAGCCAACACAGGCCAAACACTGCATACATCCACAAGAACAACACAACAGAGGCACATACCAATCCATCACATAGCAAACTCAGCTGGACATCAGGGGGATGCACACCAAGCAAGTACAAGGCAACATACACTGACAGCACTGCATGCACACCAAGCAGTGTGTGCACAACTACAAAACCAGTAGCACACATATCTGAGTGCCACACCATGAACTCACACAACACAAATCATCACAGCACACAGATAATATCACACACAGGAAGGGTAGCAGTACCTCAGCAAACACACATACAGCTTAGCCTTCACCCACAGATGCACAACTCAGGGAAACCCAGATGCAAACAACATGACTAGAGGACTGTGCTGCTCAAACATATGCACTGCACATGAGCAACCATGACTGCAAACTAGTAGAAGAAAATAACATGAAACTAATCATGAAACTGTCCTGAGTGGCACATTGGTCCTGTACCCAGATCATCCTCACACAGTATAGTGTCACACCATGAAGTGGTGGGGAGGCTCACACACTGGCAAGGCATGAGGTGGAAGACATGAGACTGAAGTGGTGTGTACATCAGTATTGGACAGGTGAGGAGTGTACAGTCCACAAACACATAGAGGAGTAACTCACAATGTGTAGGCATCAGAAGCACCTATAGTGTATGGTATGACTCATCATACCACATACCATACTGGAGCCAAAAATGGGTCAAGTGACAGCAATGCATGAGAAAACTCACAAATAATGTCAGTGTGGCTGAGCAGGTCTGCACAGTGAGCACAAACAGAAACAAGACACATGGCTGATCAACAAAACACAACACAGACTTTGCAGTCACACACTCTGCATACTCACAACTGGCAGCAACAACAAGTAGGTGTCTCCCCAGGAGTTCAAGGACACACCGACACACTGCACAGTGCTCAACCTACAACTCCTACATGTGCCCACAATCTGAAGCACATGGCTGACAATTTAAACAAACAGGCACTCATTACCTGGATCATACATGTGTGTAGTTGGCATTGCAGGGGCACACACACATCAACACTACTGACAATGACAGGACATTCACACTGTATGACTACTCAAGTTCACACATTCAAATGTACCCATGAGACTATGAAGACAGGCCTACACAAGATGACCACACATCAACACTGATGTTCACACATCACGAAAGATCCCACAGAGATGAAGGACCCTGGCCACCCCACAAGTAATCCTGTGGATAGAATTCACCTCTGTTGTGGTTTTGCATCCTAACATAACATGTGTAGAATCTAGCAAACCTGAGCATAGAATGATTAGGATAAGAGTAGATCATCAAAACAACCATCATCGCACCCTCAAGCCTCAGAGTCAAGAAGAACAAAAGTGCCTGTCACCTCTGGCAACCTCTGAAAAAGTAAAACAAGCAATTGGCATGTTAAAGTGGCATACAGAGCATGTGTCACATGAACCGATCCCATACATAAAACCATTTATTTAGCAAGGACATTGACAAAGCAGACAACATGAGTAACTGTCTTTATTACATAATACCCAGATAGGCATCAAAAGTACAAAACATCCCCTGTTCTCCAGGTGAATCACCCACTTTGCTCTCCTGTCCCAGCTTCACAGGGGTGTGGGTGGGAGTTGAGGTTGTGGGTGAATGTGCCTTAGAGAATTGTTTGTGCTGAGTCTTTGCAGGCACCAGGTTCACAGCAGACAGGGCAACTGTTTGCTTGTCTGTGGGAGCAGGTGTGGGGATGAGAGTGCCCTTGGATGGGGGTGATTTGGATGAATGTGAGGTTGAAGCCTGCTTCTTGGCCTGATGCCCCTGAGTGTCACGTGATGGGCTTTTGCCTTTGCGCTCATGTGTGCCTGTTTTGTGTTTTGGGGATGGTGTCTGTGCTCTGGGCTGCTTGTAGCGCTGCTGTTGTGTGCTGCGTGTGGAGGACTTGGTGCCTGAGGGCTCTTGCGTGTGAGTACTCTCGTCAGGTGGTGCCACTGGCAGGGTGGTTGCTGAAGGGACTGGAGCTGGACTGGGAGCCTGTGACAGCTGAATGACTGCTGACACTGTGGAGGACAAAGACTGGACAGTTCGTTGTAGCCCACCCACATCAGAATGAATGCCCTCCATGAAGGCAACTACCTATGCCAACTTCTTGTCATGATCCTGGAAGGCATTCAGGAGAGCAGCCTGACCCACACACAGCTGGCGCAAAAGGTCCACCGCCTCCACACTGAGGGCAGCAGGGGAGACAGGGGCAAGGGCAGCGGTGCCTGGGGGGAAGGACACTCTACCCTTCCTAGGGCTGCGGGCACCGACAACACTTGTGGGAGCATCCGGGAGGGTGGGCACTGGATGATGTGTGGTGGAAGAAGAGGCAGATTTAGAACTCCCTGTGCCTGCCACCATTGAGGAGTCACCGCTGGAGTCAGATGATGTTGAGGTTGGTGTTTCTGGGCGTGAATCATCCAGGGCACTCCTGTACCCCTCCGAGGCGCTGGTCACATCAGTGTCAGTGAGCTCATGTGTAGCAGTCGTTCCAGAAGATTCACCACTGGTGTCCGTCCCCTGTCCTTCCGTGCCCTCGGTAGATGCTGCAATGGACAGAGACGTAGGTTCAGTATAGTGCTATACTCACAAACATCATATGCAAGCAAAGTACAAAACTAGAAAGTGATCCCCCCATGTTGCCCACCACCATGTGCAGTCTGCATGTGCAACCTTCATGCAATCAACAGACGATGCATGGAAACATGCATAGTTGACATTAATGACCCATGTGACGTTGACACAGCCAAATAGCTGGCCCGTGCCTCCTTGTAACCTAACCTACTAATCTCTGTAAGCATACCTACATGCCTGTAGGTGTGATAGATACACATCTCAACATGTTGTCTCTGTCACATATGGAGTCACTTCAAGGGAACAGCACAGATACTGACTCCCAAATGTCCTTTTGCAATGGCCATAAGCTCCTGATATCCACCATGTTGTGCTTTGAAGCACAACTACAGTTGCACATTGATGTCAGATGTGTAGTTCTCACAAATTTTAAGTTGTGCACAGCACACATCTACAAAAGCACACTAAGATGATTCTCACTGCTGTTCACTGCCAGGTGATGTCTATGACACCCATAAAGCAGCATATGTCACAAGGCCACATCTCATCTTGCAATGTCAGGGGTCATTGTATTAAACACATGAGAAACTACATGTTGTGAAAATGCATGGCAGCTGCACTCAACACAGAGGCCACTTAGAAGCCATTGCATCACACCAGAAACATCACAGAGCTCCGCACTGGCTCAGGGATGGAATTCATACAGTCACTCACACCCAAAGTCACCCTTCGCAGAATACTCACCCCCAAATTGCTGCTGATGGGCCCTCAAACGTCCATCCAGCTCTGGCTGTGTCACTGCCAAGATGCGGGCCATTAATGGTGTCCTGCTCCTGCGCGCCAACCTGCCACTCCGAGGGAGCACCCCCAGCATCATCTCTGCCACGTTTTTGCTCAGCCGGCAGATGTCATCCCACCTCTTGTGACAGTGTGTGTGCGGTTGGTTGGAGACACCCAGAGCCCGCACCTTGCGTGCAATGGCCCTCCATATGGCCTTACGCTGGTGGACCTTAAGCTACAGGCATGAGAGACAAGAAGAGGAAGTTTCAGTGATACTGTTTCATGTACCACTGTGTGTCAGTACAGGAGCATGAAAAAATAGAGCACACCAAGACATAAATGTTGAGCAGAGACCATACAGCATGACACGTAGTATACTTGCATCAAATACTTTCATAGAAATGTATACATGTATGAGGATGGGCATAATACATGGCCATCTCATACGCATGCAGAGTGCCAGCACATAAACGAATGTGAAGAAGACCCTCATCTGTGATGCAGTATGTGAGTGAGCAAGACATACAATACATTTGAAATGATGTGTTGGGGCAGACTCACTGTGTCCAACAATACATACCCCTCAATGTCCTTGGCCAGTGAATGGCTACCTGTGTAATGGAGGTCACATTTAGGGCCATGATCTTACATTCTCACACTCTTCTCACAAGGTGTAGTCCTGTCGTGTGCAATGCTCAGGCCTAAGATAGCTCATTGAGAAATAGGGTGGCAGACAACACATATGTTTCACTCTGTCCATTTACTGATGGGTCCTTGTCAAATTGGGTACTTTCTGTGCAGGCCAGGGGGACTCACACTGAGGTTAAACGTGGGCCATCAGAACATTCACATGCATGTACAATATGAGAGGGCAAACAGTGCCTACACATGCGAGTCAGTACACATAATGAAACCAATGGAAGGCTGATATCTCCAAATTACATTTATCTGATGCGTCATAGGTGAATCACCACCATAAGTGTTATACTCAGGCATTTTACTCTTGTGCATAATGCACACATATCCATGGGGGCAACATGAAAACTGTACACCCATTCTTCATTACCCTCTGGAAGACATACCTTTGGAATGTCACAAATGAGCATGTGAAAACCTCGTGGACTATGTCATCACATAGCCCAGGCAATGTTTTTTCAGACTTCGACTGTGCAAAACAGCAGTGTGACAGTATGGCTGCACAAATACTGCATGTCCCTCCCATTCTTAAATGCAGCCATGGTTCTGTGAAAATAAGGCCACACACCCCATCGACATGAAGTCAGCATGCCAGGCAGTGTATCACTCATTTGCATCACCCAGTCCCAGACCTACGTTTGTAGTTTACTTGCTGGAGGATGGCTGTAGAAATGTCCATGTTGCCATCCTCCACAAATAGTCAAGTGCAATATTTACTGGGCCAGGTATGGAGCATGGTACATCAAAAATGAGGATGCATGCACATTAACTTGCACACACAGGCACATACTACTGCAGAGCAATATCATGTGAGCACTATGAGCACTCTCAAACTGACACTCTGAAACACTTACCAGTACATCTGGAGCACCATATAGCCTCCCATACTGTGAAAGCACCTCGTCCACCAGGACCTCCAGCTCCTCTGTGGTGAAGGGACGGGCCCTGATGTTCTCAGTTCTTGCCATCACTGAGTCCAGGAGACAGGAACAGCAGCAGTTGGGGATGAAGAATGGCAGGCAGCAGTGTCTGGATGCAGTGGAAATGTGTGGCTCTCTCACAGACATATATAGCCCCCTTGGGTTGTTTCAGTGGTACTCAGCTGCTGCAATTGGTGTTCCTGGTCAGCTATTTTCAAATTTAACCAATGACCGGGCCCACGGTGGCGGTGCACGCCTACCGCTGGTTTCAAATGTGTAATTCTCTACCGCGATTGCGGTTCACATTGGCTGGTAGGACATGGGCATTGGCGGTGTCACACCATGGGGGCCAGGCGGTCGCTACCGCAATCGTGCATCTTTTGATAGTACCCAATGACCGGGCCCGCGGTAGCGGAGCACGCTTACCGCGGGTTTCAAATGTGTAATTCTCTACCGCGATCGCGGTTCCCATTGGCTGGTGGGCATGGGCATTGGCGGTGTCACACTGCGGTGGCCAGGCGGTCGCTACCGCAATCGTGCATCTTTTGATAGTACCCAATGACCGGGCCCGCTGTAGCGGAGCACGCCTACCACAGGTTTCAAATGTGTAATTCTCTACCGCGATCGCGGTTCCCATTGGTTGGTAGGGCATGGGCATTGGCGGTGTCACCCCGCGGTGGCCAGGCGGTCGCTACCGCGAAATGGCAATTTTCAATTGGTGCCAATGACTGTGATTGCGGTGGAGGTGCACGCATACGGCACCTATGGACACATCGTGCAGTAGCAATGGCAATGGCCACTTCTCATCATTGAACACTAGACACTTACAATGAATCATGCCACCTGATTGGTAAATTCAATGCTAGTGTGACATTGAACTCACTGATGACTACACATGCCATGTCAGTGCACAGGATTACATGCATTGGCATGTACTTTCTCACATGTCACATATGATATTTGTGTGCATGTACACAGATCTGTTGTGTAATGGACTCCCATATTTGTGAACATGTCAATGTGTGAGATGGCTAATCAACCCACAGTAATGCTGGACTGACTACATAATGTGCCTATTTAACTGTATAGATTGCTGAACTCATTTTGAGAGTTGATCTGCTTACACACACTGTGCTCATTGTGTTGAAAATGTGTGCTCTGTCCGACTTACGCAAGAAGGTGTGGCAGGTACAGCAGCTACGTAGAAGCCAGCAGTGTTGCTGTTTCAAACATGTGCTGTGTCAACTACTCTCAGGGCTGGTGACACATGATGTCGGAATGTGCCATTTTCCATTCACATAGTCAGAATCTGTTTTGGGGGTACTCACTATGTACATACTGAACACATGTACAACTACTTGAGATCAAGGTGTCTCTGCATGTGACTTGTGCTTTAACCCCTTCCCTGCGGGGGTAATTCCGCCACGGGTGCGGGGGGGCAGGGGGTGAGCGCGGCGCCGCGGTGCTCGTGACGAGACCAGCTCGTCATGAGTCACGGTGGAGCTGTGCTCATGACGAGCTGGTCTCGTCACGACCCCGCCCACTGATTAATTCTCCCGCACAGGCGGGGAATTAATCCCGCGTGGGCGGAGCGCAGCCGTTATGACGAGACCAGCTTGTCATGAGCACAGTTCCACTGTGACTCATGACGAGCTGGTCTCGTCATGAGCACCGAAGAGGTTAAGCTGTTGTTTCAGTCCAGTCATTGTTGGCGCTGTGTCAGTCAGGACGTAAGATGTTGGACACATCTCATAGGGGAATTGAATTGACATGTGTCCACTTTCATTTTATGTAGGAGACGACCAAATGTGCATCGTCCGTTCACATTGCTGGCGGACATGGAGGATGAGGACATCATACGGAAATTTTGTTAGGATCGAGTTACCCTTCAAGACCTATGTGGTCAGTTGGAGCCCCATCTGAGGCCTCACAGAACCTATCCGACTGCTTTGACACCAACAGCTAAGGTGATGGCGGCCCTGCATTTCTTTGCAACTGGTTCGTTCCAGTACACGGTGGCCAGCGCAGGTGGGATGTCTCAACCAATGTTCAGCATGGTGCTACGTGATGTCCTGTCCGCAATGATGACATACAAGGACCGCTACATCCATTTTCCCAGGAGACATGAATTGGCAGCTGTGAAGGGTGATTTTTATGACCTTGGCCACATCCCTAATGTTGTTGGCGCCATTGACTGCACGCATGTTGGCCTGGTTCCACCACAGGCACGTGAGCACATATACAGGAACAGTAAGCATTTCCATTCCTTTAATGTGCAAGTGGTATGCCAAGCGGATATGATAATCTCCCATGTCTGTGCCAGATTTCCAGGATCAGCACATGACTCCTACATACTGCGTAACAGCATCATACCACAGCTGATGGCAAATCTGCATCCAGAGCGTGCTTGGTTTGTTGGTGAGTTCGCAGAGTCAAGTAGTGTGCTGTATGTGTGACATGCTGTCCTCAGCTACTGTTTATATTACAAAATTGGTCTGTGTATCTCACACCTAGGTGACTCTGCGTATCCCTACCGGCCCTGGTTGCTGAGCCCACTGAGGAATCCCAGGACCCCGGGTGAAGTCCGCTACAATGATGCACATGGGAGGACACGTCGTGTGGTGGAGCGTACATTAGGGCTTCTGAAGTCTAGATTCCGGTGTCTGGACAAGAGCGGAGGGGCACTACTCTACTCTCCCCAAAAGGTGTGTCAGATCGTAATTGCATGCTGCATGCTCCACAACCTGGCCTTGCGCAAGGAGATCCCCCTGCTCCTGGATGATGATGAGCTGCAGATGCCCCCCTGCAAACCCACACATGTCCAGTGACGACGATAGTGGAGAAGAGGAAGGTGTCGACCTGCATCAACAGCTCATCAACAACTACTTCCCCTGAGTGTGAGTGACATTGTACAACAGTGACATTGTCTGCTGTCTTTGATGATAGTGACAAGGCCTAGAAGAGCTTTTTGGCTGCTGGCCGTTGTTGGCTCTGTGCGAATGGCTGATGTGTGTGGCACTGGGTAGTTATGGCCAGTTACATGATGTCTAAGTTGATATTGTTGCTCATTGTAATGTGTACTGGTTTGTGTACCTTGATGACTAGTGGTGTGTTCTAGCTGTGATGCCATCACCTGACAAATAAATGTCATTCTCTTGTGTCTTTCTAGGTCCCTTCACCCTCTCAATGCCTCGTCGCAATCAGAGCTTGTGGTACATTGGAATTTGAGTAGACATTGTACATACTGTGATAAAAATGGAGCTGACACAAAGACATAGGTGTGTATGGAGTGTTTATTTACAATGAGTATCTGTGACAGAAAAGTGATTATTTACAAAATGGTGCTAAGTGAATTTATGAGTTGTCAGTGATGGTAAATGAGACAATAGAGTAGTCACCACATTGATGTAGTCACACAGTCCAACAGACACCTGCCATCAACATGGCAGTGTGGGTAAGGATAGTCAACAAAGTCAATGTCAAGGGAAACAGAGGTGTCATAATGGCCTGCTCGACGACTAGCGTTTGGATGGGGCGTTGCCATGTGATCCTCCCCTGATGTTTCTCGGAAGGCCCCTTGTGCGTGTTGCAGGAGGGGCCACTGCTGCGGGCTCAGCGGTGTCTGAGGAGTCATTTTGTTGCAGCTCACCCCTCTCTGTGGCCGCAGCTGAGGTGGTGGGAGTATCATCCTGCGGGCCACTGGAGGGGGGTTGAGCTGTCTTTTGGGCAGCATGTCTGTCCCTCAGAACACTCACGAGCTGGCCCATGAGGTCCACAATTTGGCCCATACGCGTGTCAATTGACCTCAGCAGCAGGCAGAGCTCACGTACTTCTTCCGAAAACCTGGCCCATGTGTCCCTGGCTCTACTCATGTGCCCCAAGGACTCTGGCGATGTTGGCCAGGGCTTCGGTCCCAGTGTCCTCTCGAATTTGTCCCCCAGTTGCCCTCCCACCTGCCCTGCTGTCCCGGATCTGTGGCGTTGGCACTTGATGCACCCGCTGACTCTCCATGCCCTCCTCTGGTTGTGTGGTGGTGTTGGTAACCACTGAGGCAGGGAGAGTGTTGCAGGCAGCAGTGGTGGTGGTGGTTGAAGCCGCACAAGTCATTGCAGCAGGGGTCAGCGCTGTTGTTGTTGCTGTGGTGGTGGTGGTGGGGATAATGGGGGCCTGGGACGTGGTGTGCCCTGGCAGTCCGGATGGGCCAGGTTCTTGCTCCTCATCCGAGAAATGTAGGGAGTCTGCATCCGAGAGTTCATGTTCCGGGGGGGGGGGAGACTGGCTCTGCAGGTTGGTGTTGTTTCTGCAGCAGTTGCTTGTGGATCTCCTGTTGGACAGAGGTGAAATGGTCATTGAAGTGCACTCCACAAGCTTGGTGTTAGACGTTTGGATGTTACATGTGATACACCACACAGTTTACATTGAAATCACTTTATATGGCTGCAAGGTACTGAGCATCATGACATGATGTGGAGGTACATACATTACTTGTCCATGGTGTGACATGTAATAAGAAGTTGTTAAATCCAAATGGAAGAAGGACCCTCGCAGTTAACCACCAGTGTTTATACAAAAGCGACAGATCGCAATAATCTTTTACACTATGGGAGCTTTCATCAACCAGCCCTTAAAAAACACTTGCCATTCTCTCAACTGTTACGAATTAAAAGAAGTTCGTCATCAGAGGAATCCTATTAAAAAAGCAAGGAAAACACCATTGAGAAATTTCGACACAGGGGTTATCCAGAGAACACCTTGCGAGAAGCGGTCAACAGAGTTGACAGAGAGAAAAGAGAGAACTTGCTCTTGACCAAACCGACAAAAAATGAGGTACAACGAATGGCATTCGTATCCAAATTTTCTACAAGGAGCATGAGCATAAAAAAGTTAATTATAAAACATTGGTCTATCCTGACACTAGAAGAGGATTTTAAAGGTATTTTTAGTCAACCTCCCAGATTTGCGTATCTTCGAACATTCAATCTGAAGGAAATATTAAACAAAAAAACTGAAAATCAGGATACTAAATATAGGAGTACCTTACCCTGCATGAATTGCGGAAATTGCAATGCTATCATCAAAGGAAATCATATTCCTCATCCATCAAAAGGAACTCAAATAAAACTAAGAGTAACGGCCACATGTGATAGTTCAAACGTGGTGTATATGTTGAAATGCCCCTGTGGGTATGCTTACGTAGGTAAGACTGAACGTAAAATTAAAACTCATTTGACTGAACACAAGAGTAACATCCGGATGAGGAACCCAAAATCTACGGTGGCAGTCAACTTCAACTCAATGATGCACAATACAAGCCAGTTGCGATTTACAGTACTAGAGCGAGTACGTATTCTTCCAGGAAGAGACAATACCCAGTACCTATTACAGAGAGAAGTTTACTGGATAAATCATCTCAATACCGTCAATCCAAGGGTCTAAATGAGAGACTGGACTTAAGTTGTTTTATATAACTCTACCGTTTTGAAAATTGTTTTCTTTTTCATAAGACTGATTATGCACACATTAATTTGGTTTATCATTTTCTAAAAACGTCCATGATGTTTTTAACTACATCATAAAACATGCACCGTGAATTTGATGGAAATATTGATTCTGTATTTCACTGAAGAAATACAGATCACTGTTTTACTGACTCCTCTCACTCGATACACCATTCCTCACTTGATACACCCTTGGCATCCCAGCCCGATCGTTTGAGAATTTCAGTCTGTTTTTTAGTTTCACAGATCTTGTAGTTCACTCAGTATCACCGGTACAGACTACAGGTTTCGTCCGTTCACTATTTCCATTCTCAGCCAGGTATCACGTGACTTCAAACTTCCGGGTTTGCACGGTACTTATGTTTACAAACGGATTACTCATTTTATACCGCCCGGGCAGCCGAGCGAACACCTTTCGGGAGCAGAAATTTGCACGGGTCACTTTCCAATTCTAGGTGAGTCATAACATCACGGCAAGCGTTCAGAGAGTGAACAGCTACTTCACGCTCGAGTTCCATGTATTTATCCGCCTCACTTTTCGTTTTTTAGAATGTCTAAGTGGATAACATATTTTCTGTTCCGAAGACCACGCCCCGTAAGTTTTTTCACGCACTCATCCGAGTCTAATAAATCACGAGCAGATTGTTCTTGCTTAATGATACACCACATTTTCACACTTCAAGCTATTCACCGCTCCAGATTCGGATAATCAATCACTCTATCGACACCGCGTTAAACCCTCATCACCCTCCTACCTACACCGCTTCAGTTTGATCAGTTTCATTGTCCGAACATTGTTCCGCTTTGGTCAATTTCACCGCGTTTTGAATCATTTTCACCGCGTACACCACGCTACGATAATCTATCACTTTATTTAGACCTCGCTAATTTTATTTAAGATCTCGCAAATTTTGAGCACTTCACATTTCAACAGAGCTTCACTGTGCTACCCCTGTTTTACATTAATTATGGTATGGATTCAACACAAAATGCATGTACATCACGAATATATTCATTACGTGCATAATCATATAGTATCACCCAACTTTCATATGCTTCCATGTTTACTTATTGCACTATGCTGAATATTACCTCTATGTTTTCAGATAAAAGCCCCTGATGAAGGGCAAGGCCCGAAATGCATTGGGCACAATATAACAACAAAAAATGTGAAAAGAATATACTTCAATATTACTGAAGAAAGTAATATGTTATTATGAATTGAAAAAGAAGAAGAATAAATTTGAATTTGAAAATATTTACATGAGTTAAACCTTATTGAAAATCAACGGAGTGCAACTGGGGACGCCCCCCCTCAGTGGGAGCAGTGCAAATCAAACATGTAATAAGAAACCATGTGCCACGTGCAGATTGTGTGATTACAAGGACATGTCGTCATCTAACGACTTGCGGCACATCAACTTTATGTGATGTGTCTTTTTCGTTTGCTCTGCATGGAAGACGTTTCATCTGAACAAGAACTAGCCATTGTAATGTTATGCATACCTTTTTCATATCATGTACTTGACTTTGTTTTTCCGATTGACCATGCATGTTTTGTGTTCATATGGGCCTTCATGCTTTGACACCATGGCACTTACACATAGCATTCAGTGCTGTGCATGATTGGGCCATGAATTTCTGCAACATATGACTTGGCGAGTCAAAGTTTAATTTCAGTGACAGTTACGTACGCTCAGCTGTCTGCACACTGGATGTGGCTTTTGGATCTATGCCAAGTTGGCTGCATGTGAGGTCTGGTGTGGTCATATGGCTCCATGCTTTTTTAGAAGGATGGCAGGGTGCATGCACTGTCTACCTACCTGTTCTGTGACACAGTGGAGGGAAATTGCTGCCACATGGTTGTGAGTGGGAGGGGTGTCCCTTCCTGCTGGGCTGTGGGACAAGGGTGGCTGGTGGGAGTTGGGGTGCTGCCTTCCCAACCACAAACACCCCTCCCTGTTAAGATGGCTACCTACCTGTAAGTTTGAAGAGAGCAATGCAATGTCTGCCACATGGTTGTGGGTGGGGGAGTGCTCCATCCTGCTGAGCTGTGGGACCAGAGGGCCTGGTGGGAGTTGTAGTGCTGGCTTCACACCCACAAACACCCCTCCCTGTTGAGATGGCTACCTACCTGTAAGTTTGAAGAGAGCAATGCAATGGATGCCACATGGTTGTGGGTGTGGGGAGTGCTCCATCCTGCTCAGCTGTGGGACAGGGGGGCCTGGTGGGAGTTGTAGTGCTGGCTTCCCACCCACAAACACCCCTCCCTGTTAAGATGGCTACCTACCTGTAAGTTTGACGAGAGCAATGCAATAGCTGCCACATGGTTGGGGGTGCTCCATCCTGCTCTGCTGTGGGACAAGGGGGCCTGGTGGGACTTTTAGTGCTGGCTTCACACCCACAAGATGTCTACCTACCTGTTAGGTGAAGGTGAGCAATGCAATGGCTGCCGCATGGTTGAGGGTGTGGGAAGTGCTCCATCCTGCTGAGCTGTGGGACAAGGGAGCCTGGTGGGAGTTGTAGTGCTGGCTGCCTGTACACATGCCCCCCTGGGAATGTTGCTAGCTACCTTTGGGGTGATTCAAAGGGAGTAAATGTTAGATCTGTGACACATGTGTTGGGAAGAGTGTGTTGCACATAAGTGCATTTGGGCCTAGGAAGTGTAGCTTTGTAGTTGTGCAAGACAGTACATAGCAGTGTAATGGGAGACATTTGTTGGTACTTACCAGCCTCCACTCCCCGGGGTATTCCTGTGAGACTCTCTGGATGCAGTATGGCAAGCATCTTCTCCTCCCATTCGGTGAATGTTAGTGGTGGAATGGGAGGGCCACCGCCAGTCCTCTGAGCCAGCTCATGGTTCTTGTTGGCATGCTCTTTCACCCTGGTCTTGATGTCATGCCACCTCCTCCTGATGTCCTTCTGGGTGCACGGGATGGTCCCTACTGCATTGACTTTGTTGACTCTCCTTGCCCACATTTGATTTTCTGTGGCTACTGGTGTCTGTTGGACCATGCTTCCAAACAAATATGGTTCTACTCTTATTACCTCATCTACCATCACTGACAACTCATAGTCAGTGAATTTGAGCATCTTCTTCTGTGACATGGTGTGTGATGTGCAAATGTGGGAAAAGTGCAATTGTGAAGGTGGTGGTGGTGAAGTGTGTGGTGTGTGTGGTTGTGATGGTGTGATGTGTGCTGATTTGCCTCTCCTTTGTGCTGTGGGGTTGTGCCCTTCAGTTGTGGAGTTGTGCAAAGGATTCTGGTCAGGGAAGGGGCTGGTTTTATACTCAGCTATGTAGGTGGGTCAAAATGGAGTATTCATGTCAGGTGTGTGGTGTGGGTTGACTTGGGATTTGTATTTTTTACTTGCCATGGGGATGTGTCATTGGGGTGTGTTAGGTGTTTTTTGAGGCTGAGCCAGATTAATGGCCACACTTGGTAGCTTTGTTGTGTGGTTGCTTTCGACCGCCATTACTCTTCCGGAGCGACCGCGGTGGTCGGAATACAACAGCCCTTCCGCCAGCTCTCCCATTCATCAATAGTTGCGATCGCGGCGGTCGGAAACAACTGATCGTTCTGCTGTCACCGCAATCGTATCCTAATTTCAAGTGCGGTCAATCTGCTGGTGGTGCGGCGGTTTTGGGTCTTTCTGCCCCAAATCCGACTGCCACAGACGGATTTTCACCTGTTCCGGACGGTCCAGGCGGAGTTTCGTGGGATATTTCCGCCACGGTCGGATTTTTCTGGCAGTTCATCCTAATCTGACCGCCGGTTTTCCTGCGGTACATGCGGATGGTTAATTTCCGCTACTATGGCGGTCGGAATGGTTTTCCGACCACCATCCTAATCGACCCCTAAGTCCCTGAGTCCTGTAATGGCTGTCAGCTATTTTTTTCTCACATTGCTTGTAGCCAATCAGGACTCTTGCAGACCCCATCGATCAGTTATACAAATATTTCTTAACCATTTTCCACAAGCCAAATCACAAAAAGCACAATCTGAGGACAAATGTCTAGCTTCCTGTCAAATTTGGTGCAATTCCATTCAGCAGTTGTTCTAGTAGTGCTTCTTAAAAATTCTGTGGAAAATGCATGGCGATTTAGTTTTTGGGGTTGTGCATTTTCTGGGCCCCTGCTTGACGGATCACCCAGAAACTTTCCATGCACAAACTAGGCAAAAAAAGAGCATTTTAAAAAAAATATTTTGTGAAGAATCAGCAAATGGTGCCAAAGTTATTAGCAGCATAAAAGACTCATTTCCTATGGAAACGCTGATTTATCTATAAATACTCAGTGGTGACGGCCACTGGGTAATATATATATTATTATTTTTCTTTATGTTAAAAAAATACCTTAGAAATAACAAAGGTTAAAGGGACATTATGGTTAGGTGAAAATATCAGTTAACTTGCGGAGAATGTATGAGTTATAGTTACTTTACTGCATCAGCATGGTTACCGGAGAAAACTAATACTGGTGAATTTCAATGTTTTTTAACTCTTAAAATTGTATGTTTTAACTGACATTTCCACTTAACTATAACATCCTTTTAATCTTTGTTTTTTTCAGTGAATTTCTAAGGCTTTTTTAAATATAAAATAAGATACCTTTACATATATAACGTTTCTTTGAACCTTTGGCTTTTTCAGTGATATTCAAGTTTTTTTTAACATAAAGTGATATTTTACTATGCTATGTAAAGCCTACCCCACACCAGGCCCTGCATATAACCGGGAAGCTGACCTCCTGAACTTCAGGGACCACAGCAGAGCCTGCACCCACCCCCATGAGCAGCCAACCCCGACCACGTACAGCTTTTGCTCTTTGGCCTAGCCTGCAGCCAGGTCCTTTGGCCAAAACCTGCAGGAAGCCAACTGACTTTGGCAATGTGCAGCATGAGATTGGTTGCAGGGCCTGTCTGCAGCCCTTGCAGGCAGCCAACTCCCCATCTGCTGCTCACGGTCTTCCACCGTGCATGGCATGCGGTTGTCCATAGTCGGGGACACCCAGCTACTGGCAAAGCCATTTTTTAAAATACATTGTTATACTTCTGTGGGTCTCCCACAAGAGAAGCACCAATGAGAGACCACCAGGGAGCCTTGCTGGCTCCTATTGTACACCCGCTGGATCGCCAAACCCCTCAATTTTACCTTTATACATTTGGGCATGGGGATTCCTCTGTGACCCCCCACATGATACAGGGGTGAGGTACCCCAACCCTGCCACCTTATATTATTTTTTTATTTATTTCCTTGATGTTGTGGCCAGCCAATCAGAGCTTGAACTCCCGCAGATTAACAGGAGCCTCTCGCTCCTTCTGGAGTGCAATGGATGATGGGAAAAAAGCCCAAACTAATGAGATGGCTCAATGTTTGAATTTGCATCACTGATCCCATTTCTGATACACATATGTGCACTTTCCACACACGTCTGGGGTCTCATGCCCAAATATGTCTATTTTTAAACAATGTGTGATGTTTGTCATTGTGTTAACTGTGAAAGGAATTTCTTGTCTTCTGAAAGGTGATTGCATCCTTACGAAAATAACTTTCTCTACATTGGCAGATATTATCCATCAGCCAGATTCAGGGAACCTAGCCATGTTGCTTACCAAAAATGTAGGGTCATCTAATAATTTGCAGACATATCTCTCAGCAAGTGAACTAGTTTTAACATGTTCTATAAATTCCAGTTTCTGTAAAGGGATTCTCAGCTTAAGAAAAACAGGGCTAATTCTGCATAAATTTACTAAAGAATCATAAGCTTTGAAAGGACACTAATACTGTGCCAGACGTTGGGTTCGATTCACAAAGGTAAACAGAGATTAAAGTCTAACTTTACGACTTTTGGTATTCACAAAGGGCATTTGCGAGTACTTAGAATTTATCTAAAAACTTGACATTGAGCTACAGGTAATGTAGAAAATATAAGCAATTTGTCCCTGGCCTGCCATAAATGGAAATGTATACTGTGGAGCTGATTTACCAATATTTTGTGCTGTGTTTGCATCACAAAATTGAAAGTTGCCCAAAATTATTGCGTTACTTAGTGTCAAGGGGGCATTACGTGGGTGGTGCATGGGCATTCCTATGCAACCCACCATGAATTTTTACGCAAAACCCTATCTAGCAAAAATCTGAGACAAGATTTTGTGTATAAAATTAACACTACTTGAAAGCAGGAATTAAAAGGAGAAATATTTGTATTTCTTCTTTCTTTTCTGACTTTACATGTGTGCTGCACTGCACAGCACACATAAAAATTCGGAAAAGTTGTCTAGGCATAATATTTTGTACTGGAAGGGAACCTATGCTAGACTCACACACACACCCATGCACTATGGCGCACAGGTGTGCGCATGGCACTCGGCAGCAAAAGTCTGCGCCGGCGCTAGAGAGAGTAGGAGAGAGCCATATCTCTATAGATATGCTGCTCTAATGCTCTCTCCTTCTCACACAATGCAGCGCAGCATCTTTGCTTGTTGCACTGCATTGTGTGATAATTTAGTAAATCTGGCCCTTCGTATATCATCACTTCTATATTCTGCATTCATTAATTTTCCTCCTGGCCTCTTCCATGCAGATTCACAGTAATATATTTATGTCTAAGAAAGACTAAGGCCCTTATTTACAGGGATTTTGCGAAATGCCAAAGTGAAAAGGTAGGAATGCACTGTTTTTATGCATCCCTGTCCTTTCCCCCTGCGCAATAACACAAACATGCAAGAGGTGATGTCCCTGATCTCTCTTGGCCATGGTTGTCAAATATTGGGAGAGTACTGATAGAGTGCAGTGATATTCTGAGAATTGTAGGGGTACATTATATTCATGAATAGTCCGTACCCGCGTATATTCTTATATGTGTGTTAATCTTAGTTAGAATATGTGTTGTAATAATCAGTGGTAAATGAAATGTTAGGATGAGTTGTGCCATTCAAGAAACGTAAAATGGCAGTTAGAGGGAATTATGTAATATTCGATGTTTTTTGCAAATGTTTAATGAAGTAGTTTATGTGTAATGTAATGCATTAGATTTAAACGTGCATCATGTTTAAGTTGCACACGTATAGGTGATTAATTGAGTTTAAATGTGATGAAATATAGTGCTTATAGATATAACATTTTAAATGTGTGTTTAATTTGATGTTAAAGGCCTGGATGGAGTATTTACTCCTTCGTGCTAAGAAAGGCCTATTCGTTTTCCTTATGTTAGCTGGTTTATGTAGGCCTGAAATGCATTTTCCCCTGGTGAGGCTCTCATTTGGAGGTAGTCAGCGAAATTCATGTGCGTGCAAGGTTGTTCTGTTCTCATTTTCATGTTGTGGGTGCAAGGACACCGTCCTCGTTAGTTAGAATAATGCTTTTGTTTTAGGAGTTAGGTATGGAGAAGACCTGCTACAAAGTAGACAGGAATGCCGATAATTGGGAGTTGATATTTTCTTTCGCTGAAGAAGCCTGAGACCCAAGGACACACCAACCGTCGTTGGACCGAGTACAAGTTTTGGTGGAAAATTACCTACGAGAGGTTCCTGGCCAGAGGAGGTGTTTCATGGGCGTCTATCAATTGTGCATTTTGTATTAGGGACAGTGCCCCGAGGGAGAAGAGAGCTGAGTGAGATGAGAGGGCAGAGTGAGCAGAGAGCCGTTAGAGGGTAGAAGGAAGAGATCGATTCTTAGAATGAAGACTTAGAACGATTTTGAAATCTGGGTTCCTGACCTTTACAACGTGAGGGTACTTCTTAGGAAGTCTTCACGAGCTGACATCTTTTCTTGATCTTGCTTGGGGAAATGTTAAGTAGGGATGCCACTTTAGGATAGTGTAGGGATAGATTAATGGATTTCTTTTACAGCCACTAATGAAGACTAATATAGATGTTGGTGCAGTTATTGCCTGTGTAATATTTTTAGAACTGCTTATTCTTTTTATGTTATATCGGATTAGATTGGTTCGTGGGATGGACTTTGTATTAGTGCCTTTGTATTTTTGCAACCTCGTTCTGAGGTGTTTGTATGTTCAGTTATTTTTGGTTCTGTAATAAACCCCCTAAATTTGGAATTCGGAGTCAGTGATCCTTTCCGAGTGTTACTTAAATTGACATGCTAGTTTGTTATGAATACATTGTTTCTCCCCTTTACACTTCTCAGCAGGTAATAAAGGTCCAGTTGACCGAGGGTTCCTAGTAAACTTTTATAGTGGAATCCGGCGTCATCAGTTGGTAGCGAGAGTATGGTTACCTCTGTAGTAAGTGGAGATGTAGAGAAGGGTAGTCATTGAGTCCCCATAGAGCCAAAGTGATGGTTATCCAGTGGATTGTGAGCGGAGGACGACGGCGTCTGATGGAAACCGACGGCGAGTGACGGTACAGTGGAAACAGCAGTTCGTGGTGGAGTGAGTATGAACAGGGACGTATGTCTGTTAGATTGCGGTGTTGTTTTGATTGTGTGATGTCTTGCGGAGTTGGAATGAGAGTTGAGTGATTGTGGTTTTGGGCTGAACGCGTGCGGTCCATGAGATTTGATTTTTGATATCCCAGGATAAGAGATTGTGGTGTAGAAGACACCCAGAGTTGAAATTGTCTGACCAGAGATTGTGGGAGTCATGAGACGTCGTTGACTAACCCACCGGTGATAGGGAAACGCGTGTGTGAGTGCGTGAGTAACCGACGCAGGTCGTCGGTTACTGTATGTGGAACATTGAGTGATTGGATCCTATTGATTAAGTACATGACTGTCCGGCCATTCGTGGGCAGATAGTCTGGGGCAATTGTCCGGTCGTTTCGTGGACAGACGGTTGCCAGAGTTGAGGTCGACAATTGTGTGAGACTGTCCGGTCGTTTCGTGGACAGACAGTCAGAGAAGTGACTGTTCGGTCGTTGGTGGACAAACAGTTATTTCAGAGTATGAGTGAGAAGCGTGAGTGTGCGAGAGACGAATTGTAAAGGAGGGGAACTGCTGCATGAGGAGGAAGAGTGTCGCGCTGTGATAGGTCGGTTAGTGTGAAGCCGCGCTGGTATTGGTGGATTGTCATCAGGAAGTCGAGTGAAAATAAGTGAAGAAAATGTCGAATTCATCATGAAATGTTTGAAAGTTTTACGAGATATGTGTAGAGGAGACAGAAGAGTGGTTACTCGAAGAGGAGAAGAAGCTCCACCCGAGGATACCCCAGCCCATTATATGGCTACGAATGTGGGGTTGCATACTATAATTTAGCTTGAAATTGGCATAAAATGACTGAAAATGAGGGGTAATTGACTTTTCCGTGTTATGGCACTTTCAGGTTGGAAGTATTGTACCAATTGAAAACAGTGATGTCTTCATTGCGACCTTTACCCATACCAACACAGTTTGAGGCGCTACATGCATGGATAAGAGCAGCACATGATAGGAAAAGAGACCGAAGCCAGGAAAGGGTGAAAAAGTCAATTAGGGCGTTTCAAGATGCGCAATGGGACGCGTTGGAGAAGAGATGGAGGGTGGAAACTATCGAAGGGGACAGGCTATTCCCGTTGATGATAAAAGTAGGAGAGGCTCAGAAGAAGTGGGGTGAGGAAGACAATAGTGATACAGATGACAGCTTGCTAGATAGACTGCTATCAGAAAGACCACCGCCATATAATCCAGATTCCGTAGAGGGAAAAGCAGTATCAACAGAGGGAATTGGAGAATCGCAGACTCAACCTAGTGCGAGAGTAGTCGGAAGAATATCAGTGGGAACAGAAGGGATGGGAACGCAGACACCAACAAGCACCTAAGCTAATGGAGTTACAGTTGTTACAAGGCTACCGGATGCTCTTACAGTGCCGGTTACCATTGGCCCCATAGTGTCAGTATATGATCCAGATCAGGCAGGAAATGGAAGTCTAGCACCGTCAGTAGCAGGAGAAGGGACTGGCTCAGGAGGGAGTGGTATAGTGAGTGGAATAGGTCACCCTCCGAGATCCATGGAATCAAGTACGCCTTTGCCAGCCACCGCAGACTCTTCTAGAGGACAGGGGGACGTAAGAACGGCGAGACCAAGGTCTTTGGCCGATTCAAGATCTGACATAAGGATGTGGGAACCCCCAGTAAGAAGCCCTAATGATAGGATATCAGGAGACTGGGATCGAGGGAATCCAGGAAGCCGACCAATCCTAGAGAATATAGTGGAAGGGAACCGATGTGGGGATCAGAGCAGTGAGAATGAGGAGTCGAGTGGTGCAGCAAGTCGAGGAATTCTTAGAACTGCTATAAGAGCCAAGATGCTGGATGTGATGAGATTAAAAGCTGAGATAGATGAGATAATTAGCGGGAACCTGCCTTTGGAAAGAGTGGAGCTTTGTGAACCAGACGAGTTGCTGTTTGTAGCAAAAGATGTAACTCGCAAGGCGAGGTCAGCGCATGAGAGACTGACATACTTGGCAAGGAGATACGAGGTGGATCTGTCCAAAACAAAGATGCTGCAGGGAAGTCACCGATTACAGTACAGTGACCAGGAATTGGAAGAGAAGAGAGTCATAGGGCTGAAGTCTCACATTCGAGAATTGATTGTAGGGATACGTGCATGGAGTATGCTTGACAAGTGGGAGGAAAGATGGTCCAAAAAGAAGAGCACTAAAAAGAGTGTAGGAGAGACACCGCCTCCAGGAGGGGGGATAATAGGAGTGGGGAATTTCCCTTTGCGAGAGGTACAAAACAGAGGGTATGTGCATGTGCCTTGGAGTAGAGGTGATTTGGCAGCGTTTACGAACGAATTCCCTCGGCTGAGGGAGAAGCCTGTCGAGTGGTAAAAGCAGGTCGACCGATTTGTTAAAATCTCGAAGGTGTTGTGGGTTGACCTGAACACATTGTTTGATATCGTAGTACCAAGCGATTTGTGGGCAGCTTGTAAAGTTGCCGTTGATTGGCCAACTTCCGAACCAGATAGGGATTCTGCTACCAATGGTCCTTCACCAATTGTAATGAAAGAGTTTGAGCAAGCAATTATGTGGCTGAAATCCAAAATCTCACCACAAGACATTGATTGGGTTAAGACAGATCGAACGGTTCAGGAACCAAAAAAGTCCGTACATGAATATTACGAGAGGCTCTTACAAGCCTTTAAGCAGTACAATGGGCTAGACACGTTAGACCTCAAAGACATGGGACAGTTCGTTTCCAAGTTCGTCTTGGGTCTGAGACCAGAAATCAGCTTCATGATTCAGCAGCATTTGATCTGCTGGCAGAACAAGTCGGTGGACGAAATACTGCGGTACGCCAGGTACTGCAGTGACGAAGTGGACTCGAAACACAGGAAGCTTAAGGATAAGCTAATGCTGGTCCAA
Source organism: Calotriton arnoldi (assembly GCA_963921515.1). Lineage (NCBI taxonomy): Eukaryota > Metazoa > Chordata > Amphibia > Caudata > Salamandridae > Calotriton > Calotriton arnoldi. The sequence goes on from CAWUFW010005297.1 coordinate 60,749, forward strand.
ATGCAAAATGCTGACAGGGAAGTTCAGACACAGCCAAGTGGAGGGACACTAGGGAGAAGACAGGGAAACAATCAAGGAGGGACCCAGAATGTGCAGGGTCCGGGAAGGGGGAAACCTATAGACCCCAAGACAGGGATGGATGTAGCAACACTGAAAAAGACCACTGCGTGTCACCTTTGTCACAAGATCGGGCATTGGAAGCGCGAGTGTAGATTGAATCCAGCGAACCAAGTGCCACAAGAGGAAGAGACGGTGCAGGTATCTGAGGTCATCAATACTGTGACGAGACCCAGGTCCATGAAAGGGGGGACATTGTGCCCGCAGGTGCAAGTTCCGCAACCTCCGAGAATTCCACAGGGAAACAGAACGTATCAGCAGATGCCCCTTTTCGAGGATTGCAATGAGTATAGCTCAGACCCGTTGAAATGACGGTGCCTGAGGGGGGAGGAAGACTGCACTCTTGGGGCAGTCTTAGAGGTAGACCAGAGGGGACCGTTTGTAGAGGCGGATGTTGACGGTCATCCCACCGCCTTTTTGGTTGATACTGGTGCTAATCGTTCTACTGTGAGATCTGCAGTAGTTCCCAACCTACCCCTCTCGGGACAAACAATTCAAGTAGTAGGAGTGGCGAATAAGAAGATGACTAACCCATTGACCGAGCCGATTCCTGTGAGGATAGGAACTTTCCGAGATCGACACCAGTTTGTGGTGTGCGACTCAAGTCCAGTTTGTTTGCTAGGACGTGACCTTTTGTGCAAGCTGAATTGTACCATCTATTGCACCCCCAAGGGAGTGGAATTACAGACAAATGATGATGATGCCACCTTCAAGGTTGCAAATCAGCATTTCTACATAAAGATGTACCCTATGTTAACAGTGGAAGAGCTTCCACTTGACCTGAGAGACTCTGTTTCATTGGATGTGTGGGATTTTACAGGAGAAGAGATTGGATTGATCAGAGGTGTTGAGCCAGTTAAGATCCAGGTTAAGCAAAATGTTGAGTTTCCGAGAACGCCCCAGTATAATTTGTCACCTGAGACGATCGCAGGGATTAAACCTGTAATCGATTCCATGATTCAGCAGGGAATTCTGAAGGAGATAATGGCAGTCCATGCAACTCACCCATTATGGGATTACACGAAACCAAGTGGGAAATTCAGACTCGTGCAAGACCTGCGAAAGGTCAACACGATTGTGGTTCCATGTTGTCCAGTGGTACCGAATCCATCAGTGATACTATTCCAGATTCCATGTGAAGCCGAGTGGTTCACAGTGATTGACTTGTGCCAAGCATTCTTTTCGATACCTTTGCACGAGGCGAGCCAATTTTTGTTTGCTTTCCGGCTGGAAGATCGTGTGTTAACGTGGTGTCGTATCCCTCAAGGGTATACAGAGAGTCCATCAATCTTTAATAAGATCTTGAAAAAGAATCTTGAGAGTCTTGTACTGCCACGGAATTCAGTTCTCGTGCAGTACATCGACGATCTCCTCATTGCGTCCGAAATGGAGGATGCTTGCAGGCTTGATACGATTGCCTTACTGAATCATTTAGGGAAGAATGGACACAAGGTGTCCCCAAACAAGTTGCAGTACTGTCTGAGTGAGGTTCAGTACTTGGGTCATCGAATTGAGAAAGGCAAGAGAAAGGTGTCACCAAATCGAATTGAGGCGATCATGAACATGACTTTGCCTACCACTCAGAAGGAAGTCAGATTGTTCTTGGGAATGGTTGGTTACTGTCGCCAATGGATTCCCAATTTCTCGCTACAGGCGAAGCCTTTGCAGAGGCTGACGCATAAGGATGTGAGTGATCCGGTACCATGGGACCACGACTGTTTGATTGCGTTCTTGGAGTTGAGAGAGGGCCTATGTCGTGCTCCAGCTCTGGGAATGCCTGACTACAAGTCCTTTTCATTGTTCTGTTATGATCGAGAAGGTTGCGCATTGTCAGTCCTGACTCAGAGTCATGGAGGTGTCCGTAGACCAGTTGCTTACTTTTCAGCTACTTTAGATCCAGTAGCTTCAGCGTTGCCCGGATGTCTCAAATCCGTTGCTGCAACAGGTGTTAGCATTGAAAGGTGTGAAAGCATTGTCATGGGTCACCCCCCAGCTGTCCATGTTCCGCATTCTGTTGAGTTTTTGATGACAAGGACTAGAGCACAGCACCTGACAAACAATAGACTCACATGCTACGAGCAAGTCATACTTGCCGCGGAGAATGTGACTCTGAAAAGGTGTTCTGTTTTAAATCCTGCTACATTGATGCCATTGCCAAATGTAGATGATGAAGATTGTGAAGACCATGACTGTCTTGATGTGACCGAACTTTGCACCAAACCGAGACCCGACATTGTTGATGAACCTCTGTCTGACCCTGATGAAATTTTCTTTGTCGATGGTTCATGTTTAAGAGACAATGTGGGTCATTTAAGAGCAGAGTTTGCTGTATGTACCATCACTGGAGTGGTTGAAGCTGCTTGCTTAGAAGGAGTATACTCCGCACAAGTGGCCTAAATCATTGCTTTGACTCGTGCCTGTTTGGCAGCTGATCATATCCAAATCACCATCTACACCGACAGCCAGTATGGGTTCGGTGTGGTTCATGACTTCGGGCAGCTATGGTCGCAGAGGGGTTTCCTGACATCGTCTGGATCTCCCATCAGAAATGGAGAATATGTGAGGCAACTGTTGGAAGCGTTGCAACATCCAGAGAGATAGCAGTGGTAAAGTGCGCTGCACATGGGAGGGGGACGGATTTTGTTTCCATTGGAAATAAGTACGCAGATGAAATTGCACGTTTTTGCGCTGAACAAGGGTGTATATTTACTGGAGATTACACTGGAGAGAGCCAAGAAAGAACCGAGCTCAGCATGATGTTAGCAATGGCAGACACTTGGGAGGAACTCAAGAGCCTGCAGGAAAGAGCTTCAGAGCAGGAAAGGGATGTATGGATTCGATCGGGATGTGAGAAGGGAGATGTTGGCATTTGGGTTTCAAATGGTGGTCGAGCAGTGTTACCAGATGACCTGTTGAGCCCGATGGCAAGGCAGAATCATGGTGCTGTGCACCTAGGAAGAGATGTGATGGTGCGAGTGTTCAGACAAACGTGGTACAATCCATGATTTCGTGCGTTTGCTGAAGCAGTGTGTCATAGGTGTGTTACCTGCCAACAAATGAATGCTGGGAAGAAAACTGTGGTTGCACTGAGTCACGTTGGGAGGTCGGGAGGACCTTTCAATAGGATACAGCTTGATTTTATCGAAATGCCTAGGTGCAAAGGACTGAGGTACATTCTAATGGTGGTGTGTGTTTTTTCACGGTGGGTGGAAGCTTACCCAACACGAAGGTGTGACACTCTTACAGTAGCGAAGCTATTATTGAGGGAGTTGATCCCCAGGTTCAGTTTTCCAACTTCATTGGAGTCGGATAGAGGAACAAACTTCCACAGCAAGATCATGAAATTGCTTTGCGCTGCTTTAAATATTGATCAGAGACTCCATTGTAGCTATCGACCAGAGGCTTCTGGGATAGTGGAGCAGATTAATGGAACTTTGAAAGCACGGATGGCAAAAGTGTGTTCGTCTACATCCCTGAAGTGGCCTGATGCGTTGCCTTTGGTGTTGATGAGTGTTCGCAGTGTCCCAGATAGGAGGAACGGTCTTCCCCGCATGAGATCCTTATGGGGAGGGCGATGAGATTGCCAGCAGTACCATACTCAGCCTTGATAAACATCACTGATGACTTAATCCTTGATTACTGCAAAGGACTAGCTGATGTGGTCCGTTCTATGTCTCAGCAGGTGAAAGCTGCTGCTGTTCCAGCTTCAAGAGATCTCTGCCACGACTTGTGCCTGGGGGACTGGGTGCTTGTCCGCAAGCACGTGAGGAAGAGCTGTTTGGATGCTCGGTGGCGAGGACCCTACCAGGTGATACTGGTAACAAACACAGCGGTGAAGTGCGGAGGGTTGCCAAACTAGATACACGCTTCCCACACCCGCCGAGTTTCAGAACCCTTGGAAGAAACAGCTCCTCTCGAGAATGAAAATCCAGCTGTGGCGGCAGGGCCACGAGAGAGGACAAGCCAAGCTGTGAGGGTTGCTGATGAAGCTGGTTGCTCACCAGACCAAGCTGAGGAGGGTTACGCTACACACAACCCAGGTATTGACTCTGAGGAAGAAGGTAACGTTGCGGATGATATAGAGTCAGACTCAGCCAAAGGAAGTGGTGCGCAGAGTGTTCGAGAGGAAAGCAAAAGGGCTGACCGAGCAATAGAATCGTGGCCTGAAAGACAGAGAAGACTGAATCTAAGATTGGCCCCTGAAAGAGATCTTGCCCCTGTGTCCGAGACATCTGAATCAGAAGTGAGTGAAGAAGAACAAGCCCAAGGAGGCCTGAGAAGATCGAGAAGGATAAGAGTTCTTTGCCAGAGATAAGCTGCCCCGGAGTGGACTTACGTAGTAACTGATGCCGGGAGTAGTGAGTTCCGGGAGGCTGAGGTCCGTGCAAGTGATCAGCAGGAATCCTCTGCTGAAAATTGAGGTGAGACTGATAGTCCCAGGACTTGAAGTTTAACGGAGTGTTGACAATCAGGGTCCCAAAACCTCCTGCTTTGAGCAGGGTGCAAATTCTGATATTGCATAAATTAGTTTTCCCAACGTTTGGATTTGAGCTACCACCTCATGAAATGGTAGATGTTCGTCTTGAAATTTTGCAACATGTTTTAGCTGCAATTGGATCTGAACTTATCGTAGATTGCGAATGAACTGTGATCTGTAAATAAGCATTTTCAGGAAGATAACCTAGTTCCGAGTGGAAGAAGAATAAAACGAGGGCTTTTTCAGTAGAAGAAGAAAGAGGGCTAGGGAAGTCTTTTCGGACTGTGTAAATAAATCCAGAAGAACTGAACTTTGAACGAATTTCCAGGATTTCAATGAACTTTGTTTGAACTTTTGAGCAGCAATTTGAGGTGGAAAGAAGAGACCTTTGTGTATCCTCTTATTTGAACTGCTCTGACAAGAAAGGATGGAGTCTGGAAACTCGAACCGTAGGTTCAAGTGTGTGTTGGGTACTTCCATAATGGGAGTGATAGTTTTAATAGTCATAGTTAATATAGTGTCAGTTAGTATTCCACATGAGGCAGAAGTTGTGGAGGTAAAAGGGACACCTACACCCAGTACTTCTAGCAAGAAAGAGGATATCATAGGAGCTGAAAGGGCTATGCTAGATCAGAATAGTCGTAGATTGCATGTGGATTTGTCTAGAGGTGATTTTAAGCTTAATGCGTATCCCAAGCTGCTATATGAGTATGTTGAGACGATGGATGTGAGAGACTGTTATGTGTGTATGCAGTTGCCTGCATCAGTGGATGAGGGCATTAGATATCATCATTTTCCGTTGACTTATGGGATTTCATGTAGTTTGTTGCTTAGCATGTTTTATGGGAGAGGTCATTATGAATACTTCTTTTCCAATTATGATGCAGTGCTTTCAGAGGTTCCGGCATACAAGCACCTGAACAAGTATGATTATTATAAACAGGAGGATAGGATTCAGAAGTATTTCATACTGACTACAACGTTAGATACAGCTTATGCACATAGACATAATTTAACATGTTCACTAACAGGGACAGAAAATAAATTTGTAGATCAAGTGGAGGATAGATATAGACAACTAATACAAATACGTGACACTGGAGATAGTCCATTAGATTGGACAAAGGAGGAGATGGCTCACAGAGCGAAAGGGAGCTATGGCCCTATAGCATTGGATCTTGAGCAAAAAGGGAAGTTGTGTGTGAAACGTGTCCAGACTTATTATGATAAGGTTTATGTGGGACAGAGTGCGTGTGATCACGTTTTCACCATGGAAGAGTCAGCAAAGTACTTTTGCAGGGTCCGGTACAAGTGGTGCCAACCGTATACTTCGTATGTGGGAAAAACGCTTATGTGAGATTGCCTGCCAATTGGTACGGTACTTGTTACCTGGCGGCTGTTTTCCCCAAGATTTACCATGTGGAGGAGCTAGAACTCCTAGAAGGAGGAATGCATTCTAGAGCAAGGAGAGATGTAAGTGCAGGAGGAGGGATTGGAGATATTTTTGGAGCCGTAATACCAAGTTTGGGAGTGATTTTGAATGATGTGAAAATTAGAAAGCTGGCGACTGTTGTGGACAAGTTGTCGATGAATACAGCTAAATCTCTATTGCTTGTTGATGGAGAGATGTTGTCGATAAGGACGATGGTGATGCAGAACTGTCTTGCTTTGGATGTCTTATTGGCAAAAGAGGGCGGAGTCTGTAAAATGCTGAAAGTGCAAGAGTGCTGTACTTATATAAATACACACAACAAAGAAAAGGGACTGTATTAAAAAACTAACGGAGTGGGTAATGAGAGGAGAGGTGTAAAACAGGGCACACACTGTGTATGTAAAACTGCCCTCACACACAGCAAGCTGTGTCATGCTTCATCATAGGGCCTGCTAACACACCTCCGCGCTAGCCAACGCTGGAGGTGGAGCAATAGGGAGGGGGAAGACAAATAACATAAAAGAAATGAAGAAATGGTGTGGGATCAAAAAAGTGAAAAAATAGTGGCAGAATGAATTGATAAAACTGGTAACAGTGTGTCCCTGCTATACCTTTAATAATGGGTACACTGTCCAGGTGCAAGAGGTGGTCCTATCCAGACCCGTGGATGGTGGTAATGGCTACTCGTTATCAGAGCCCTACCCCTCCACTCTGCTGAAATGTCGACATGTTTCAATTGTCAATTGTCATTTGTCGATTGGCCGCACGACATGCTACTGAAATCGTGGAAACCATCCTAAGTGAAGCTATTGACATTGCTTTTCTTACGGAAACTTGGCTCAAGGCCCACTCTTCATCAATTATTGACCTACTCGCCCCCCCGGGATACTCCATCCTCAGAAAAGATAGGCTTGACAAAATTGGAGGGGGCCTAGCCATAATCTATAAAGATGATCTCCAACTCTCCCTTGTTCAGAACCCCGATCAAACTACTTTTGAATACATTGGAGCGGAACTTAAAGCCCAAGGCTCCCCTCACATTTGGCTATATAATATCTATCACCCCCCTTGTGACCCTCTGCCCTTTGTGGAAGAATTATCTGACCTGCTTTCCCAAGCCTCAATCTCCAACTCCAAAAACCTCTTCCTCGGAGATTTTAATATTCATTGGAACAACAAAGATGATCCCGCGGTAGGCATCCTTAATGACCTCCTCGACGTTACTGACTTGAATCAACTTTGCCATTCACCAACACATTCCAAAGGGGCTACTCTTGATGCTATCATTACTAGCAAAAATCTGGCTTCCCTTTCCCACATTGTCCCCGTTGACTGGACTGACCATCACCTTATTCTCTTCATGATCAATAGTGCTGCACCTCCCCCTACCCACAAAAATATCAAACATAGGATATTAACCAGAAATCTTCACCTTATCCCACCAGGTGTTCTAGAGAATAAGATTAAAACTAAACTTCAACTTCCACCTCCCTCACAAAATGCTAATGACCTTACTGAACACTACAACAAATCTATCATCGAAGTCCTGGATCAAATTGCCCCAGCCAAATTAAAACCACTAAAAAACATCCCTGCCAAATCTTGGTTTAATGCTGATCTTAACAATGAGAGACGCTCTCTTAGGCTGTCGGAACGCACATGGAGACAACATCCCTCCTCTACAAATCTTGCCCTCCTCAGAGCCGCCAGGTCGAATTACAAAAAACACATCCTCAATGAAAAGGCCTCCTTTTTCCGCGCACAATTAGACAGAGCAAAAAATAGGCCCAGGGAACTATTCAGCATAATCAAAAAACAAACTGCCTCCGCCCCTCCCAAATTGATGGCTTTTATGGAAAGATGTGAAGAAATTTCGAACTTCTTTTCCGAAAAAATCGCCAAGATTGATCTTTCCTTTGCCGTGACCCTCCACCCAAGTCTCCTTTCACACCTTCGCCCCCTCCTGACGCTGTTCCATCCTCTCCCTCTGTCGCTACCCCAGATAATTTCCCCACTAACCTACAGCTAAAAAATAATGCAACATGGCTTAACTTCAACCCAGTTACAGAATGGGAAGTCCTCAACATCCTAACCAAGCTCAAACCCTCCTCTCATACCTTGGACCCGCTCCCTGCTAACCTTGTCCAAGATTTGAAGCTTATCATCGCACCTTATTGGGCTTCCATCATTAACTCCTCCTTGGCCACAGGGTGTGTCCCCACTTCTCTCCAGCTTGGCCAAATTACTCCCACTCTCAAAAATGCCACCGCTGACCCCACCGACCTTAACAATCTGCGCCCTATCTCTAATCTTCCACTTCTATCCAAAGTCCTCGAAAAATGCATCTTGCTCCAACTAGATAAGCACATTAACTCCTTCAGCCTTTTGGACACATTACAATCTGGCTTTCGAAAGGGCTGCAGTACTGAAACCACTATGCTCAACATTGTTGATGACATTCATCACTCCCTCGATAAAGGGGAGTCCTCCCTTCTCATCCTTCTCGACCTCTCTGCCGCTTTCGATACTGTCAACCACTCCGCCTTACTTAACACCCTCAAAGATCGGTTCGGCTTTAGTGGTCTTGTTCTTGAATGGTTTACCTCCTTCTTTCGCCACAGAACCCAGCAAATTAAAATTAACCATTGCCTCTCTACACCTATCTCTGTTCCCCAGGGTGTTCCCCAGGGGTCTATTCTCTCTCCCTCACTATTTAACCTCTTCATGGAACCCCTCACCCTCATTCTTAAGCAAGCAGGAATCAACTACCACCTCTATGCTGACGACACCCAGCTTTACTATAAGATCAAAACCCAAGATGACATTTTTCACCTCAACAATACCTTAACCAAGATCCAACAATGGTTCCATCACAATCACCTTAAACTCAATCCAAAAAAAATGGAAGTCATTCTCTTCGCTCCTAAAAACAACCGGCTCCCCATTCAACACTGGATCTCTGACCTCAAAGCTCTCAACTGCTCTTTGTCCACCTCTAACTCAGTCAAATCCCTTGGAATAAGCATTGACCAGAACCTCAGCCTTTCTCCCCACATAAAAAATGCAGCCAAAGGCGCCCTCTTCTCCCTACTTCACCTCAAGAAAATCAAACCCTTCATTCCTGCGGAGGACTTTAAATTAGTTGTTCAATCACTAGTTCTTTCGAGATTGGATTATGGTAATGCCATTCTTTCTGGAACGCTGAAAATCCACCTAGCCCCTATCAAATCAGTCCTTAATCTCGCGGCCAGGCTTATCTCCGATTGTAAGCGGTTTGACCACATCTCCCCATCCTCAAAGAACTCAAATGGCTCCCCATCGAAGGCAGATCCGCATACAAGAACGCTTGCATTACGCACAAAGCCTTGCACCATCACACCCCAGTTTATCTCTCTGATAAACTCCACAAAGCAGGCTGCTCAAGAGATATGAGGAGCACAAATACTCTCATGCTAATACCGCCCTTGGTACACAAGAAATCTACCCAGTTACGCTCTTTCTCCGCTAATGCGCCTACTATCTGGAACTCTCTCCCCAAAGATCTACGTTGCAACCCCTCTTACCTCAGCTTCAAAAATGATCTCAAACGACACCTACTCAACAAATACTGGGGTCCCTAATCCTACCACCTTCCCCTGATTTCCCAACCTGCCCTTGACAGTGTCTTGTCCTCACTATTTTATACTGGCTTTACTACCACACCTCCTCACCCCCTTACTTTTACTTCCCCCCCTCCCACTACGAGCTCTCTTATAATCTACGGCCTACTCCTGCTTGCTGTTGCCTCTCTCATTTCCCCACTATGTTCTCCCCCTCCTCAATCCTCTCTCCCCCCCATCCCTGACTACCCACACTAGCCCAAATTTCCAACTCTGGTTATGCCCTAACGGTTCTCCTTAATTTCCTGTTCATGCATTTATTGTTTTTTGCATATTGCGCTGAGTATTTTGCACTGTTCCTTTCTGTACGAATGTTATATTGCAATTGGTTCCTCTCTCGATCCCTGTAAAGCGCTCTGATACCCTTGGGTCTAGCCAGCGCTATATAAAACAGTTTAAATAAATAAATAAAAAGTTTCTGCCGGCACGTGCTAATACCCCGGCTTTCTTCAGGACTTTCACCTGATCAATCCCAAAAATGACTGCTGTCCCTACCTCCTTAGGATCCAGGGGTGAGGAAAAAAAGGCACCACGTTCAGTGCATCGCGGTGCCGGGAGTGCGGAGTTGAATTGCACAATAGCTCACCTTGACGAACGTGAGACTACAGGGAGCTATTCGCACCCTTCCGCCAGTTCAAGTTTGACTTATTAGTAAACTCGGTTCCTCATGGAGAGCAAAGGGCTCTACCATACTCTAGTCCAGAGTTTGCACTGAACGTGGTGCCTTTTTTTCCTCACCCCTGGATCCTAAGGAGGTAGGGACAGCAGTCTTTTTTGGGATTGATCAGGTGAAAGTCCTGAAGAAAGCCGGGGTATTAGCACGTGCCGGCTGAAACATGTTGACATTTCAGCAGAGTGGAGGGGTAGGGCTCTGATAACGAGTAGCCATTACCACCATCCACGGGTCTGGATAGGACCACCTCTTGCACCTGGACAGTGTACCCATTATTAAAGGTATAGCAGGGACACACTGTTACCAGTTTTATCAATTCATTCTGCCACTATTTTTTCACTTTTTTGATCCCACACCATTTCTTCATTTCTTTTATGTTGTTTGTCTTCCCCCTCCCTATTGCTTCACCTCCAGCGTTGGCTAGCGCGGAGGTGTGTTAGCAGGCCCTATGATGAAGCATGACACAGCTTGCTGTGTGTGAGGGCAGTTTTACATACACAGTGTGTGCCCTGTTTTACACCTCTCCTCTCATTACCCACTCCGTTAGTTTTTTAATACAGTCCCTTTTCTTTGTTGTGTGAATTAATGCTTTGTAGGAGTGCGATTTGGGACTTCTTCCTCTTACCTCTTTTTCTGTGGTTTTGTTGTTTGTTGCTGTACTTATATACCAGATAATAGTAAAGATCTGAAGAAGTATATAAGTAACATCACTGAGATTCATCACGAGATCCAGGATCTGACTGAAGAGGGAGTTTGGGAGAAAGTTGGAAAAGGGTTTGGTAGAGTGGGGAGTTGGTTTGCGAGCCTGGGAAAAGGTATTCTTGGTTACATTCTGAGACCTATCATTATCATCGTGGTCTGTGTGGTTTGACTGTGGGGTTTTGTGAGGGCTTATCAGTGGTACAAGGCGAATCAAGTCGAAAGATCCCTTAGGGCGAGAGAGGTAAGGATGACTAGACTGCAGGACAGTCATTATGAGAATATAAAGAATTTGGAAAGGTTCCGACAGGGAAGAGTGGCTACAAGCTCTGTTTAAGTCGGTTCTTTCTCCAGGGAGTTGTTATTTTGTTGATGACACTAGTCATCAGAGGGGGGAACTGATAGAGCGCAGTGATATTCTGAAAATTGTAGGGGTACATTATATTCATGAATAGTCCGTACCCGCATATATTCTTATATGTGTGTTAATCTTAGTTAGAATATGTGTTGTAATAATCAGTGGTTAATGAAATGTTAGGATGAGTTGTGCCATTCAAGAAACGTAAAATGGCAGTTAGAGGGAATTATGTAATATTCGATGTTCATTGCAAATGTTTAATGAAGTAGTTTATGTGTAATGTAATGCATTAGATTTAAACGTACATCATGTTGAAGTTGCACATGTATAGGTGATTAATTGCGTTTAAATGTGATGAAATATAGTGCTTATAGATATAACATTTTAAATGTGTGTTTAATTTGATGTTAAAGGCCTGGATGGAGTATTTACTCTTTCGTGCTAAGAAAGGCCTATTCGTTTTCCTTATGTTAGCTGGTTTATGTAGGCCTGAAATGCATTTTCCCCTGGTGAGGCTCTCATTTGGAGGTAGTCAGCGAAATTCATGTGCGTGCAAGGTTGTTCTGTTCTCATTTTCATGTTGCAGGTGCAAGGACACCGTCCTCGTTAGTTAGAATAATGCTTTTGTTTTAGGAGTTAGGTATGGAGAAGACCTGCTACAAAGTAGACATGATTGCCGATAATTGGGAGTTGATACTTTCTTTCGCGGAAGAAGCCTGAGACCCAAGGACACACCAACCGTCGTTGGACCGAGTACAAGTTTTGGTGGAAAATTACCTACGAGAGTTGCCTGGCCAGAGGAGGTGTTTCATGGGCATGTCTATCAATTGCGCATTTTGTATTAGGGACAGTGCCCCGAGGGAGAAGAGAGCTGAGTGAGATGAGAGGGCAGAGTGAGCAGAGAGCCGTTAGAGGGTAGAAGGAAGAGATCGATTCTTAGAATGAAGACTTAGAACGATTTTGAAATCTGGGCTCCTGACCTTTACAACGTGAGTGTACTTCTTAGGAAGTCTTCACGAGCTGACATCTTTTCTTGATCTTGCTTGGGGAAACGTTAAGTAGGGATGCCACTTTAGGATAGTGTAGGGATAGATTAATGGATTTCTTTTACAGCCACTAATGAAGACTAATATAGATGTTGGTGCAGTTATTGCCTGTTTAATATTTTTAGAACTGCTTATTCTTTTTATGTTATATCGGATTAGATTGGTTCGTGGGATGGACTTTGTATTAGTGCCTTTGTATTTTTGCAACCTCGTTCTGAGGTGTTTGTATGTTCAGTTATTTTTGGTTCTGTAATAAACCCCCTAAATTTGGAATTCGGAGTCAGTGATCCTTTCCGAGTGTTACTTAAATTGACATGCTAGTTTGTTATGAATACATTGTTTCTCCCCTTTACACTTCTCAGCAGGTAATAAAGGTCCAGTCGACTGAGGGTTCCTAGTAAACTTTTATAGTGGAATCCAGCGTCATCAGTACGTATTATGTGTTCAAACTATAAACATATATAGAATTATAAATGGGCAAATGTGAATTACGGGGATGTTTTTCACAGTGGGATTTAGAGTTACATATAATACAAATCTAGAGTGAAGCTCAAGTTTTCTATGTTGTCATTTAGAACGCGAGGTGAAAACATCCAAGTAATTCATATTTACCCATCTATAATTTTATGTTGTGTATGACCCCCCCTCACAACTGTCTCTGCTTCCGACAAGCACACAGGAGTCAATGGAGAGCAATAGATGGCATGTTAGTGAAATGTTTGTAAAACAACATTCTGGCCTTCTGCTTCTCATCCACATCACCCGTAGCATATTATCCCCTGACTCCTCCACCCAAACTAGACATTGATTTACTGGCCTCCTGCTCCCTGACCACTCTCTGCAACTCCCCCACTGCCACTGCTCAAATTGAAAAATATGTACCTTGCCTTCTACCACCCTCTGTGCCATCTGCTGTCCTCCCTCTGCAAAGCTGTACTCTCTATTCTCACACTGACAGTGGAAAGCCGGCATTGTCAGCACAGGTTGATTGCTCTTTTCAGTGAACTGAAAGGGGAGAAGATAGTTGCTACAGGCACAGCACTGTGAGCTTTCTCCCATCACCTGGCTGTGGAGACCCAAGAAGAGACAGAAGATGGCAGATGACATCGCCAACAACCATTCCACTCATGTGCTCGGGTCTCAGGAGACTCGGGCAAGGTTGTGGAACAAACAGGAAGTGAGCACTTCTTCTAGTGACATCACAACAGTGCTTAACTACTTCTGTTATCCACTGCTGTGATGTCAGTTCAGAGAATAATCATATTTCCATCTGGTTATTTATGATAAATGCTTCCTATGGAAAACATATCCAACATATTGAATTATAGATGGGTAACAGTGAATTACAGGGATGTTTTTCACCAAAGGGTTCTGAGGGACATCAAAAAGACAACGCAAGCGAAGCATGAGTTGCCTATGAGGTCACTCAGAACCCCAAGATGAAAAACATCCTGCATTTCACTTTTTACCCATCTATAATTTTATGCTATGCATAGCCCCCAAAAATCATCTGTCCTTGCTTTCAACTGCTACGCCACAGCAGAGGACTAATTGATGACCCATATATAACATGGCCTGTGTTATGCATCCCAAAAATAAAACTTACTACCCATTCTTGACCAACCCGCACAACCTTCCCAGCCTCCCTTCCCTCTGCTGCAGCTGTGCTTTCTGCTTTCATTCAAAACAGACAAGCACAGCAGTGCTGACATGCTCTCAGAGAGCCCTGTCAGCCTGGCTTGGAAGGCCAGTATGATGTAGGAACAGTGGGCAACAAGTTTTGTTATCAACTGTTGCTACGCCATAGCAGTGAGTTATGACATTTGGAAACTTAAATAAACAATAGCGGCAATCTATGAGAGGCATACAAAACATATAGTTAATCAACATCAGGAAAGGAATTATTGCAAAACAGAAACTTGAGTAGGTAACTGTTGACCGAAAGTATTCCACTTTGTATAGACAAATACCCTATATTATTAATTGCACTGCATACACATATGCCTCCTTTGATTTTGTCATTCAGGTGCAGTACATAGACAACAAGTTCTGTCACCTTCCAATCCTAAATATATCTATAAAAAAATATTGGTTTAATTGTGCAGCTTGTTAATTTCCCAATAGCAAATGCTGCCTTATAGCTTGGCGAATAAACTGGCTCATGTGTTATTTGAAATTCTCACAAAGGTGAAAAATAATAATTATCTTTTGTGCTGATGACACTACAACCCCTCTTCACTTTACCATGTACTAACAAATCAGTCGCATATCAGAGCAACAATTTCTTCATGAAGACTGTTATATTTTTTATTGCATGACAGTAACTGAGGAGCCGAAGGACCAGGGTATAGTACCATTGCCGGTAGTAAACGTCTCTCTTGAGTCAGCAGCATTAGTTTACAGGCCAGAATTATATTTCTCTGTGGACTTTGACCCTCCTGTCTTAAGAACCAAAAGGCGGAAGATTATATTCAGTGAATATACTGTAGATATTTGCTTTCTAATTTATTTGCTAGAAGGCGACATTGCGTCAAATGGAGAGAAAAGCATTTTACATATTTTAGCTATTCTTCACGTCTCATTTATTTTTTTTAAAGATTTTTCATGAAATGAAAAGGGTCCAGAGTGCACGGGGGATCTAGGTATGGCTTCTGAAACCACACCCACTTTTAACTCCATAGGTGAATCTAGTGCCACCCCACCTTTGCTGCTGACACATTTGATAACACCCTTGGTGAGGAACTCTTGCAGTGCTGATTCACAGGAAGTAGAAGATTAGGAATCTGCTGCTGTGCAAGGCAGGGAGGAGTGCTGCACAGTCAAAGAAATGATTTTAATATTTTTCGGCTTGAGGATTTTGAATCATGCGTCAGCCATTTTGTTTGCGACGTATTTCATTTCTGTAAGGTTGGCGGGCGCTAGGCCCTCATTGTAGAACACTGACCACACAGGCACGGGTAGTGGTGTAGTGCAACTGGCCCAGGGCACATGTGCCCGGCCCCTTTTATTTGCAGGGTCACCTGACCGGTGACGCCTGTGGTGGGTGGGTGTAAAGTGTGGGGTACAGCAGGCAGAACACTAGAACGTGTCCAGCCGGACACTACATCCCTCCCAAACTTTAATGAAAAGAAACAAACAAAAGTCCAACCTGTAAGAAAACAAATAAACAACACGTAGCACCAAATGAGTCTCTTCAGGTCATCAGCCAGGCAGCGCTGGAGCTTTGGACCGCATGGTCAGGATGCTTTAGTCCGCCTTGGCGATGTACTTTAGACCGGCCTGGTCTTGCGGTGTTGGGGTCTATGTACAAAATTCAAGTATCGGTGCATCTGGAGCGGTGGTGGAGTCCACTCTGGAGATCTCTCAGGCGCTCAGGTTCCAGTGGACGACAAACCTACAGCTGTTGGAGATCATCTCGGTGTGTGAGGCCTTTCCTTGGAGGCGAACGTGCCTGATGGTCTTCCTCGCTCCTGACAGCCGAGCAACTTCAGACTTGCCTCTCTCGCATGGACTCCTCTCTCACTGGAGCCTCCTGGAGGGCCTTCTTGCCGGGCTGCCATGGGACCGTGTGGACTGTGCTGGCTTTGTGTAAGCCACCCGAAGGCGTCACTGAGGAACTGCCAACAGGACTCACAGCCAAGTCGCTCATGTAGCCGCAGAGGGTGGTGTCTCCGTCTAGATGTTCTTGCCCTCAGGACTCAGGTTCTGGGCCTTCCTCTGATGGTCTTTGGATGACCAGTCTTCGACTGTGACCTCCATGCTTCCCGTGCCTGTCATGGAGATGCTGCCGACGCATCTCTCCTATTCGGATTCCCCTCTCACAGGAACTCCGTCGAGGCCCTTGCCCCTGGATTGCCACATGACCGCGTGGGCTGTGCGGGCCTTTGCGTAGACCGTGCTGAGGGGTCGCTGTGAAACTCCCAACAGGGCCACTGCCAAGTCTTGCGTAATCCCAAGGGTGGATATTCCAATGGTCGGGTATGCTCTACTTTGGCAGGCTTCAGGTTGACGGGGGCACACAGAAGGTTCCTGGGTGGCTCGCCTCGTTGAACTCCGGCTGTCTGGAGTGCAGGCATCCACTATGGTGGTGCGATGGTCCTTGGTGATGATGCACCTGGATGATGAACATAGTTATTTTCTACCAGTTGGGCAAACAGGTGGCGATCTCTGGCTTTAGGTGACCTCGGGGAGTGAGGAGGACTGTAAGGAATTCGCAGCCCATGTCTTCGTCTTGCTGAGGCTGTTCTTCACCCGTGGCATCTGCGGTGAGAAGCAGGGATGCCGTCCGACTTGGCCTGCCGATGCTTGGGACTGGACGGTCGCGCTGGGAAGCATTGGAGAGAGACGCGGTTCACGCTGGCTGCGGCTTACACTTGGTTCTCCCATTGGGCTGTGTCCAGGGACGTCGGTCTGGCTTCGGGACTGGACGGTTGCACTGGGAAGCGTTGGAGAGCGACACGGTTCATGCTACCTGCGGCTTACATTTGGTTCTCCCATTGGGCTGTCTCCAGGGACGTCGGTCCGGCTTGATGGCTGTCTGGTGTCTCTGAGTGCGCTCTTCTTGTGGTGGTAAGAGTCCTCTGTTCTGCCGCTCTGCTCCTTTTTCTCCTGCGTGCCTGTGGTGGTTGTCTGCCCTGTGGCATTGTGCCACTGTTCTTTCTCCCTTCGCAGAGTGGCGTCCTGCCACTCTCAGTTCCTCTTTCCGACCAGGTCCTCACTTGGATGTGGCGTCCTGCCACATGTCTCATGTTTGCACCACATGGACATCACTCTGGTCGCATCCAGTTCTTGGTACGGTCTTCACTGTTCTGCGGACCTGTCGCAGGTCTTTCCTGTCAGTAGGACTTGCTTCTTCCTCTTGGGGACCTTGCACGGGCACCAGCCCCTCCTCAGGGATTTCGCGGTGCTCCTCTTTTCTTCACTCGAGGGCGTTGTGCTTGCGCCTCGAGGCTGCGCCGTCGTGGCACTTTGTCCTGCCTCTCTTCCAGCATCCTGCCACGTGTCGCCTGACGTTGGAATGTACGTTATGGTGGCGGCTTGCCACGTGAGGTGTGTGGCTCTCTCTTGCCTGTCTTGGGTTTCTGGCGACTCCGTCTTGAGGCAGTGTGAGGGAGGACACTCTGTGCTGTCTTCTGCCCACTGTGGGGCTTCGTTGGCATGGTGGAGACGTAGGGGATCTCCCTTCTGTCTTCAGCAGTGCAATTGTGTGGAGATGTCTCTCTCTTCTGGGCGCTTGTCCATGTTGTCAGCTTCTGGGTGCCTGCGTCGGCGCACCTCAGTCTTTGCGCTCTTGGACCTCCTTTCGGGTGTCCTCTTCTGGAGCTGGGCGTGCCCATTTCCTTGGCTTGCGGTGACATCGGGTCACCACTGGGGCGTGTGCAGCAAAATCCTTCTTGATTGCGGTGGCATCGGTCAGCCACTGGGAGTTGCACACCCTGTGCCCGCTCCTTTTGTGCTTCAAGGGGGGCTTGCTGCCTTCTTAGGCCTTGCTGCTCTTGGTCGCTTGACGCTTTTCTGTGCTGGGGCAGCTTTGGGCTTCTTGGCACTCTCAGTTCTGTGGGCAGCACTTTCATCGGCGCTGCGTTCCCTCTCTCTCTGTCATGGTGGTGAGAGTTGAGGCGGAAAGACATTCACTGCAGCGCTGCCTGTCCTTGCCACACCAGTCTCTTTGCTGGGGATTTTGCAGTCTCTCCCTCTAAACCTGACAGGCAATCCATGGGGACATGTGGCACTCTCTTGACCAGTCTGTTACTGGGATGTCTTGAGCAGCTCAATGCCTCCCACTTTTTCCTCTCCTTGTGGTTGGGCTGCGCAGTGATCTGTTCAGTGGGTGTGGGCACCTGCTCTCTCTTTTCACTACTTGTCCAATACTATGTGCAGTGTTGTGCTGCTTCATGAACTTACTTGCTGCTCGGGCTCTTGGTAGCATTTTGTGCTTTACTGGGGGCCTGCTTCGCTTTGACACGCTTGTGGCTGCAGTGCAGGGCCATATAATATTGACTTGCCGTGCTTTCCTTTAATGTGGTGCCATTTGAGGAAACGGCCACTAGATGGTGCTGTTGTGTTTCTTCAACGGCCCCGGCAGCTTCCTTCATGCTGCGTGCTTCGTGCACTCTCTCTCAGAGGATTTCCTACTCGGGCCGGCGTCTGCAGCACTGTCCGACGGCTACAGCTACCTTTGGGGTAAACCTTTTAGTTGCAGCCACTGTCTGCGAGCGGAATGCAACGGGGCCTTCACCCCCTGGCTTGCTGGGCCTCGCACCTGTTGGCATGGCCTCTCCTCGAGCCCTTCTCTTCCCTTTTGCTGGGACACGACAGCCAGCAGCAGGTTCACTTCGCTGGCCGCACTCTGTTACTCTGTACTCCGCGCAGCAGGCCCTCTCGCTTCGCGGGCTGAGCGGGAGGGGCCTCCGGACAGTCTTGAAAGCTCTCCTCCCCCAATGCGCAGCCTGAAGCTTTTCTCTTCTGTGGGGCTTTCTTTCACCGCAGCTGGTGGCCTCTCGCCGGTGCCGGGTGTGGTCCGCCGCACTGCGGTCATTCGGGCAGTATCTCTCCCTCACTCGTGGTGGGCTCCTGCTTCAGATGGGGCCTCAGCAGGCCGGTGGCAGAGGCACACCACGGCTCCCTTTTCACGCCCCACAGTGGCTCACCTTCTGCCCACTCCTGGGCGGGCGTCACTCTGCCTCACGGCAGTCTGCGGCGGCGGCCGGCATCTCAGCAGTCCGGCCCCGCACGCCTTTTCTTCTGCCCTCACAGGGCCTTACGTCGCCGGATACATGGGCAGCAGGCTCTTCCGATGCGGGGTGGGATCCCGCTCGGCTACTTCCACCCCCGGGGCTCTTCTGACGCCCGCGGGCTATCAGGCACATCCGGCGCCTCCTCGCAGGGGGTGCCCTAGACACAGGCAACACTCTCCCCCTTTTTCCAATCTGCTGGGCTGCTGCACGCACGGGCACAGCCCCCACGTCGCCAATGTAAGGTTGGCGGGCACTAGGCCCTCATTGTAGAACACTGACCACACAGACACGGGTAGTGGTGTAGTGCAACTGGCCCAGGGCACGTGCGCCAGGCCCCTTTTATTTGCAGGGTCACCTGACCGGTGACGCCTGTGGTGGGTGGGTGTAAAGTGTGGGGTACAGCAGGCAGAACACTAGAACGTGTCCATCCGGACACTACAATTTCCATTTGCAAACGCTTCATTGCAGCATCAGCACATTATGTTTATATTAAAATATTTGATAAATAAAGGGAAAAAAGAGGTTGTCTGACAGTACCTGTTCCCACAGATCAAAGAAGCCATGCCTTTACTTTAAATATGTTAGGAAGGGGGTTTCCTTTGCATGCGCAATTTTGAGTATGCTATAAAGCAGAATTGCGGGTATTTTTTCTGATAAATTCTTTCATGGTAGCCTACAAAGAATACATATGTTTATGTTATGAACAGTTCAAGACCCCAAAAAAGGACACATGCATGCAGCCATACTGACTGTACAATTCAATTTTACATTGGTGACAGACGGCAAGGGAAACATGACCTCTCTGAGAAGATTTATAAGAGACAGGTTTGCATATTATAGCGGTACTGTGCATCCTTTGATGGAATTCTTTGCACAGTACTACAGTGCCCAGTTTGGGGCTGAATGACACAAGCATTTATAATTACGGTGGTGCTAGACCTGTCGTTTCTGGTGTGGTCTCTGCCCAAATGTTTCTGCCTACACCGCTCCTGTTTTCTGAATTGCGATTTTGTTGGCATTAGGATTCTGCGTACTTTACCACTGCTAACAAGTGCTAAGGTGCTGTTGTTCGACCTGTCAGCCTTATGGTGGTCTCCCCCAAACTTCTAAATTTTTTATCTTGTTTTTGATGGCCTTAGGACTCTGCACATTTTTCCACTGCTAACCAGTGCTAAAGTGCATGTGCTTACGCTGGTAACATTAGCTTATCCCCAATTGACATGATTAATTTACATGTGAGTCCCTAGTAAAGTGGCACTATATGTGATCAGGGTCTGTAAATTAACTGCTACTAGTGGGTCTGCAGCACTGATTGTGCCACACAATACAGTAGCCCTTTAAACATGTCTCAGGCCTGCCATTACAGTCTGTGTGTGTGCAGTGTTTAAACTGCCATTTCGACCTGGCAAAATAAACCTTTTCACAATATTTTGGGGCGACATTCCGCCCCAAATCCAATGGCACAGCGATATGCTGCTTGCGCAATTTTTTTCTGAAAGTACTCAAATGTATTCAAAGTTCTCCTGATTTTCATCATATTATTTCACTTAAATCCTCTTTTTGTTCCACACGTAGGGTAACATGCCAATTTTCAAAGATTTCTCATGTTCGACATTGTCCATCCGGACATTTTTGCAAAAACACGTACAAATGCAGCAATTCATCCAAGGCAGTATTTTATTTTGTTAAACCCAATGCATTTCGGGCATTTCGAGCCCTTCGTCAGGGGTCACTACAAGTAACAATCAAACAAACATTATTAATAAAAACATCAATATATATTCATAACAAAACCACAATAATCCGTGCGAAAATAAATGTACCCCTATTACAATTAAAACATCACTTTTCGCTTTTGCTAATATCCCAATGCGTGTTCAATCAAGTCACATTCCCTTATTTTTTATTTTTATACCAGGCTGGTTCCAACCCTCTTCCCCCATATATATCTCCCTTTATTAAATCGGTGGTTCCCTCTGGCTGACGGCTTGACCTTGAACCAAACTCCTCAACTTCTCTGTGTGTGCACACTTTTTCAAACTATCCCATATCTCCCCTTCCATCCATGCAACCATTCATTCTCCCTACTCAACAATTATTCTTTTCCTTACTCAACCATCTCCCCCTCCTCATACTCCCCACTATTGCCTCCCACCCTTCTTATCATACTCACTTTCTCATTTATCCATATGCCATTCACCTCATTTCCACCACTCACCCCTCCTCTACGCCCGTGTCTGCATCAACTCATCTTCTTACCGACAATCTCCAACCTCCAGAATTCACAAACCTGCAAACGTTCCATCTTTTCCCGCCCTACATCTCTCCTCTCTACCATACATTCTCCCCGAGCCTCCGGCCTGTTCACACACTCCCATGTTCAGAGCCACACTCTCATTCTACAAAATTCCACGTACCTG
The DNA here is from genome assembly GCA_963921515.1 of Calotriton arnoldi. NCBI lineage: Eukaryota > Metazoa > Chordata > Amphibia > Caudata > Salamandridae > Calotriton > Calotriton arnoldi. The sequence continues at coordinate 82,367 of CAWUFW010005297.1, forward strand.
CCTGCACTCGATAACCTTTCCTTTCTCCTCACATTCTTTCGGCTTCTGTGTTACCCGTGCTTTTTACACCGCCTGTTTTTAAACACACACCCATGCCCAAGCTCCTCCTGCTTTCTCAATTCCTAATTAACCACCTCATTAACCCACCTGCGCTGAAACCCGCCCTTCATTTTCTAATACTACTCTTCCCACAACGCACCTTAATAGTACGTAAAAACGGCATACTACAAAGCGTCCCAGTGAAAATCCAGTGTCAACATATTACTAAAGATAAATGCTAAGAGTACAACTCTGCACGTTTAAACACGTTACAAAATTAGAACTTGTTCCACTGATGTCTGCCAATGCATGTTACTATACATTTAGATGCCCCTTCAGTAAAACATTGTTACTATACATTTAGATGCCCCTTCAGTAAAACATTGTTGGATGAACCAGGTCTTCCTGGAAGATGGAACGTTTGCAGGTTTGTGAATTCTGGAGGTTGGAGATTGTCGGTAAGAAGATGAGTTGATGCAGACACGGGGGTAGAGGAGGGGTGAGTGGTGGAAATGAGGTGAATGGCATATGGATAAATGAGAAAGTGAGTATGATAAGAAGGGTGGGAGGCAATAGTGGGGAGTATGAGGAGGGGGAGATGGTTGAGTAAGGAAAAGAATAATTGTTGAGTAGGGAGAATGAATGGTTGCATGGATGGAAGGGGAGATATGGGATAGTTTGAAAAAAGTGTGCACACACAGAGAAGTTGAGGAGTTTGGTTCAAGGTCAAGCCGTCAGCCAGAGGGAACCACCGATTTAATAAAGGGAGATATATATGGGGGAAGAGGGTTGGAACCAGCCTGGTATAAAAATAAAAAATAAGGGAATGTGACTTGATTGAACACGCATTGGGATATTAGCAAAAGCGAAAAGTGATGTTTTAATTGTAATAGGGGTACATTTATTTTCGCACGGATTATTGTGGTTTTGTTATGAATATATATTGATGTTTTTATTAATAATGTTTGTTTGATTGTTACTTGTAGTGACCCCTGACGAAGGGCTCGAAATGCACGAAATGCATTGGGTTTAACAAAATAAAATACTGCCTTGGATGAATTGCTGCATTTGTACGTGTTTTTGCAAAAAGGTCCGGATGGACAATCCGAACATGAGAAATCTTTGAAAATTGGCATGTTACCCTACGTGTGGAACAAAAAGAGGATTTAAGTGAAATAATATGATGAAAATCAGGAGAACTTTGAATACATTTGAGTACTTTCAGAAAAAAATTGCGCAAGCAGCATTATGCTGTGCCATTGGATTTGGGGCGGAATGTCGCCCCAAAATATTGTGATGTAGTACCCAGGTGCCATTTGGGCAAGGCACCACAAACCTGTGAGCACGCAACGTTGAACGAATGGAGTGGAAAAACATGATGAACTATGACTAAAGAGGGTGTGCATTCCCTATTATTTAAAATTGTTTTCAAAATAAACCTTTTGCCAGGCCCAAGCCTTCTTTTTTAATACATATACGTCACCTCTAGGGTAGGTCCTACACAGCCCTCAGGGCAGGGTGCCATGTATTTAAAAATCAGGACATGTAATTTTAAGTTTTACATGTCCTGGTAGTGAAACACTCTTAAATTTGTTTTTCACTACTGCAAGGCCTACCTCTCCCATAGACTAACATTGGAGTTACCTTACCACATTTAATAAACTGTCATTTCCAAATGGAAACAGGAACTACTTCATTTTTCGTGTCTTTGGAACTGTAATGAAACATCCTAACTTATGATGAAGGCAGATTTTAAATTACAATTCTGAAAATGTCACATTTTGAAAGTCCCGTGCTCTCCATGCCACTCTAATCAAGCTATCCTGGCTGAAGAGGAGTGAAACCCCGAAACCGGTCCTAGGATGCTTGTTTCCAGTCCAGGGAGGACCAGGCTTGGCAGTTCGGGCTGGACTGTTCCCATGAGGCACAGGGTCAAGACTGATTTGCATATGGCTGGGTTCAAACTGGAATGGCATGGTCAGCAAAAAAACGATGGATTTAGGCCCAGATCTCTGTACTGGGGTGAATGTATGACATTGTTCTGCATTCTGTCCATCAACTGTGTTTTTTGCATTTGTCACCCCGAGTGGGACGGGAATGCCCAGACGTGGGTCCCGTGCTCTCCATGCCACTGGAATCAAGCTATCGTGGCTGAAGAGGGGTGAAACCCCGAAACCGGTCCTAGGATGCTTGTTTCCAGTCCAGTCAGGACCTGGCTTGGCAGTTCGGGCTGGACTGTTCCCATGAGGCACAGGGTCAAGACTGATTTGCATATGGCTGGGTTCAAACTGGAATGGCATGGTGAGCAAAAAAACGATGGATTTAGGCCCAGATCTCTGTACTGGGGTGAATGTATGACATTGTTCTGCATTCTGTCCATCAACTGTGTTTTTTACATTTTGAAAGTTGGCATTTTCTTGCCTTATCCATTTAGTGCCTGTAGAATTTACCGGGGTCAAATGAATCGGTATAGCTGACAGGTGAGCTATTCCTCCTAAACAGCCACACACAATGGAGAGCTTAAATGTGCCTGTATGGGGCATCACTGGCAGCATGGGAGGGAGGAGCTGGGCACAGCCCCGCTTACACCTGAGACTTCAAAGGGAAACCTCTAGAAGCCCCCCCCACTTCAAAGGCACAACTGGGTATAAATACTGGACCTTAGACAGCAACTCTTCAGGAAACTTCTGGGCCTGTGGATACTCTGCCAGGAAGAAAGACTGCTGAGCTGCAGAAAGACTGCAGCTAGACTGCAGCTAGACTGCTGCCTTTGCTGGACTACTGCCTTGCTGTGCTGACCTGCTGTCTGCTGCCCTTTTGACTGGGGAGAAGGTCTGGACCAGTATTTCTTAAACCCAGAACCCTAGAGTGACTCCAAGGGCTTGTTGTCTGTCACCCTGTCTTGAGTCTCGGGGACAGAAGGCTCCAAAAATCTTGACTCAGCCCCTGAACTCTACCATCTGTCAGTCTACTCTGCCAAGTCGTGCCACCCTAGTATTGGACCCTTGGAAGTGGGCCAAAAATGCTCTGCAAGCCTCTGTGGATCCAGCAGAACCAACACATCAGCTCTACTGCATGGTACAACCCCGAGCAGAATTGACTCATCTCTGCTACAGTGTGGATCAGAACAGCCGCAAAGACCCGCATCGCACACCATTGCTGCAAAGGAACTGCTGCTGCATGATGCATTCTTGAAGCAGGCCCCGCATCCCTCTTCGATGACAGCCTTGGCGGCGACACTGGGCTCTGCATCACAGCTTTGTAGCTCTTTGGAACAGACACATAGCCTAACAGCATGGCTCATCCTCAACTCCGGACTTCACATCGCAAGCCCTGCTTGACAGGGTCCTTAACAATGACGCAGGACCTTGCACCACAGCCCTGCCAAATCTTGGAACTACACATTGCTTCAGCTGCATGATGCATCTTCAACGCAGATCCTCACAATGCGCAGCAAACCAGGATTTAAAGTACTCTGTTCAGCGACCCTAACTGAGTACCTGTAGCCAACCTGCAGTTCATCGTGGGCAGGCTGAGCTTGTGACTTTGTCCTGGTCCGGCGCAACCAAATATCCAAAGACAGCACTTTAAGCCTTTTGGCACTATTTTTACTAAAATCTTTAAAATTGAATATCTCCTTTTCTAGTAATTGGTTTTTGTCATTTTGGTCTTTTTTTATTTATTTTTCTAAGCTGGTGTGGGATCCTTTTGTGATGTGTTTTCACTATGTTACTGTTTGAAATGTTGCACAAATACTTTACACATTACCTCTCAGTTAAGCCTGGCTGCCCTGTGCCAAGCTACCTGAGAGTTGAGCACAGGTTAATTTAGTGTGTGCTTGTGATTTAACCCTGAGTAGAATTGTGGAAGCTGCTTGTGCTCTCTCCCTAAAACATAGTACAGCTGGCTTACACCTGATTAGCATATTTAATATACTTATAAATCCCAAGTATGTGGTACTACATGCACCCAGGGCCTGTAAATTAAATGTTACTAGTGGGCCTGCAGCACGCATTGTGCCACTCACTTAAGAAGCACTTTAAAGCATGTCGCAGGCCTGCCATTAGAGCCTGTATTGCAGTTTTAAACCTGCCAATTCCTTGCAAAACAAACCTTTTGCCTGGCATGCACCTTCATTTTTAAAGCTTATGTCACACCCTAAGGTGGGCTGTAAACAGCCTATAAGGCAGGAAGCATTGTATTTGAAAAGTAAGACATGTGATTTTAAGTTTTACATGTCCTTGCATTTAAAACTCCTAAATTCATTTTTCACTACTATAAGGCCTAGCTCTCCCTTTGTATTACATTGGTTTACCTTACTTCATTTTGTAAGTGATAACTTTTGATTTTGAATAGATAAAGATGTCAAGTTTGGAGTCGAGTTGTAATTTAAAATCCTCTTAAATGGTAACGTCAAATTTTAAGTCACAATTATGAAAATGTCACTTTTAGAAAGTTGGCATTCTCTTGTCCTAACCATTTGGTGCCTCCTGCTTGTGTTCTGCATCACATGACTGTGAATAGCTTGGCTGTTGGCCTTTGTGTTTTCCTTCCAGACAGTGAGGCAAAGGGGACTACGTGTTGGGAGGATGGGGCAGAGCTGTTCCCTGTCCCACTTACATTTCAAAGGGCTGCCTTCAGCCATACATAAAGGAACTTGATACCAGTTTTTTGTCACCCCTAACTATTTGGAGCCTTGGCAGGGGAAAGGAAGAACTTTCCAGAACCAGATGTGGGTTAGCTAGCATGTCTCTATACTTGATAGTGGAGCACTCCTGATCTGCTTCTTTTCAAAACTAACTAATCCTATAACCTTAGCGTGCTACATTGGTGGGCATGATGTCAAACATGCCGAATCTATTCACAATCATATGTCAAGTACTAGTACTTGTCCAATGTGCACTGTTGCAAAAACAAATCTTTTCCTCAAATATTAAAATACAAATAATAATCAATTTCTTCAAATGTGTTTCATAGCAAAACATCATGCATCTTCAACAAATACAAATGCAGTTTCTCAAAAGTGTACATTAACACTTTTTATTCTGTTCACATCACAGAAGTTTAATATTTCTATAATTCATATAACAATGTTGTGTTCATCGTCCATGCCCAATGCATTTCAGGACATATGTCCCTTCATCAGGGGCCCAAATCTGTGAATAACAGAAAAATCTTGAATGACAAAGTGCAGGGTGTCACATTCTTTTTCCCCAAAAACTAATAACCCAATTGTATAATGTTACCAAACAACTCAAATGCATATGAAAAGCTGCCATCATGTCGTTAGTATTATAGTGCCAATCCCAATATGTCAATGTGTCAGTCATAAAGCTGTATGTGCTGCACCTTGTGCATATCAAAATCTACGGTAAAGATTTGTGTGATGTTATTTATAGCAATGTGTTTTACAAGCCACTTCTTGGTCAACGTGCTCTTACTTGTTCGAATCACCAGTCCTGCACTATAATAATGACAATCGACGCAATCTATAAGTCAAAGAATCGAAAAAATTGAAAGAATTGCGAATTCACCCAAGATGTGAACATCACTGGATACCATATTATGGCCGTGAAACAACAAGCTACGCTCCTCCACTGACCTGAGATTAAATGTAACACCTCCCGATCCAAATGAGTGTAGCTGAAATGACACGAATGTCTGAAATAGCAGACAAACAACAATAATCATCTCACTCGTAATACTAGGGCAAGGGTCTAACTAGCGTTCCAGTATTCATGGAGAAAATCACTCTCATATCCTAAACCTCCGTGCTCACCTGGATGGTGTCTCCGTCAAAAGTTACGACGCCTCAACGCAGTAGAAAACAAACTCACGAGCCCAATATGCACGCTCGGGAGATAAACGTTCAAAGTTCGACCTCGACCACGGACTATTATGCATCAGCGCTGATGTTTGAAACTCAAAGTCGCCATCATAGAATGGTAAACTGAGCGCCATTGGGGTGGAGGATATACTTAAACGGCGGAATCTGCCCGGTATCCACTAACACTAAAGAAACTGGTTGAATGAACAGCTGATTAAAGACTGAAACGATGGAATCTGCCTGAAGCCACTCTAAAAAATGCTTGTTGTCTATACTGCTCCGAAGTAACTGAAGATGGTCCTACGCAGTCAAGTAGGAGCACCATCTTGAATCCTACAAAACCTTGTTCAAGAATGGTGAATGAAAAGTAAAAGACACTCAAAGAAATCCTGTAGTGTAAGTTTAAGCAAATATATTGAAAGAATTTTCTGAAGAGATTACTGGAAGTCAATGTAATCAAGGGGGAAAGTAGTTATTTCAGTCAGCATACAACTCAAATGTGTTCAGCTTTGTCATAAAATATGATGTTAGTGGTAAAATAATCCAGGTGTACAAGCTTACATGAAATTGATTACAAAAAACAACTCATATCAATTTTTTCATTGAGACCCTAAGGTTGTTGCGTTTCCAGTATTCTGATCCAATAGATTTCTCTTTGTAATAAAGATCTAGTTAAATCTTAACCTGGAATCGGTGATATGGTTTCTATTACCTGAAACTGTAATTGTGATATGGTATGTCTTGCTTAAGACCAGTGTACTGCTAAGCGGGATGTTTTATTATCTGTTCTTATGGTACTTTTATGCTCTGAAATGCGTAGCTTTATTTTTCTCTCTGTCTTAGCAACATAAAGTAGTCCGAAAGGACACTTTATGCTGTAAATCAGATTTTTTGAATTGCAGTCCAAGGAGTGACTTAGCTCGATCGTCTCTCCTGCTCTTGGATGTTGAATTTTAGTGCATGTAATTACATTGTTGCAATACATGCAATTTGAACATTTCTTTGTACCTTGCGGTGTAGATGGTTTGTCATAGTTCGGAGTCATTAGCAATTCTTTGAGGTTTTTAGACCTCCTGTATGCATGTAACGGTTTTTCTTTAAATAGATCTTTAAAGTCAGTTTTGTTCTGTAATAAGTCCCATTGTGTGCTGATTATTTTCCTGAGTTTTGCTGAACTGGTGGAGTATTTTGAAACAAAAACCTGTCTCTGAGGTCTAATTTTAGTTTGTTTTGTCAATAATGTGGTATGGTCTTCTTGCTTCATCCAATCTATTGCTTCATCCATATTACTTTCTGGTTACCCCCTCTCGATATATTTTTGTTTCTGTATTGCCACATTCTCTTCCAGTGTATTAGTTTCTGAGCAAATCCTCTTCATCCTTAAAAACTGAGAATATGGTAAGTTTCAAATCAAATTATTTGGATGAAAACTGGTATACAACAAAGAATTGTTTTTGTCTGTATCTTTCCTGTACACTTGGGTTTTAAATCCTGATTCGGTTTTAGATATGAGTACATCCAGAAAAGCAATGGAGGCATCACTGATGGTGTGAGTGAATTGGATGTGGTCATCATATGTGTTTAATTGTTTGATCTTCTGTTCAAGGCTCTTTCGGGTGTTGGTCCACATAAGAAACATGTCATCTATAAATCTACAATGTATTTTTAGATTACCTGTCCACTGTGGATCTCCATATACGTGGTCTTCCTCGAACTTAGCCATAAAGGTGTTCGCATAGGCTGGGCCACCCACAAAGCCCATTGATGTTCCGGTCAGTTGTAGATAAAAACGATCTTCCCACTGAAAGTTACTATGGTGAAGGCAGAAATGTAATAACTTCAACAGGAAGACTTTGCGGCATATTATCAAGCCCCTATCTCCACCACAACGTCACTTTTTGTGACGTTGTGGTGGCGATAGAGTCAGCTCCCTATTATCAAGGCAGTGTTAAGCCACTTAACGTGGCTTAAAGCCACGTTAAGTGGCTTAACGCTTCCTTGATAATAGTGCCCCTTTCACGCTAAATTTAGCGTGAAAGGGGCGTGCAGTGGGTGTTGCGGTGGGCATTTCACCACAACACCCATTGAATTCGACGCTGCCACCTATTATCAAGGGTGGCGATAATAGGTGGCAGCGCTGAAGTTAAGGCCAGGAAAATCCTGGTCTTAAGATGGCGAAAAGAGGAGAAATGCTTTATTTCTCCTCTTTTTTGCTTTTTCCATGTGTGCTGCCTTGTGCAGCACACATGGAAAAAGCAAAATGCCATGGTTTGTTTATGTACAGGAAGGTGTCCCTTCCTGCACATAAACAAACCTTTTTTTAGAAATGCCATTTTGTAACTTACATGTGTGCTGCATGAAGCAGCACACACGTAAGTTACAAACTGGCATTTTAGGTTTGTTTATGTGCAGGAAGGGACAACTTCCTGTACATAAACAAACCTCCCTGCTCGCAGACACCCTTGCACTCTGGTGCAAGGGTGCCTGCGTTGGCGCTAAGGGGGATATTCTCAAGAACGTGCGATAATCATCGCCAAAATAGGTTAACACAATTTTTCATATTGCCGTCTATCGCGGGAAAATAATGCTGTGTTAACGTCTTATTCTCAACACGGCGGTAACATGTGATAGTTTCCCGATAACGCGTCAAATGTCGACGATAAAATTACCGGGACGGCGATAAAGATCTAAAGCCGAACGTGAAAAAAGTGGCGATGGGCCCAACCGTGATAAAAAAATCAGCGATAAGCTGCGCCAGGCCTGCAATTTACACACGTCAGGTGGGAAAAATCACTATGAAATCAGAAAAAAAAAACACAAACAAAACCAAAACAACTGCGAAGCACAATGGAGGTAGCCGGAGCAAGTACAGAGGACAACCAGAACCCACAAGCCCCACAGAGGACCAGCCTGGGACCTCGGGGTCAGGGAAGGGCAAGGAGAAGAAGAAGAGGAAGACGCGGTTCAGTCCGCAGGAAAACAGGATCCTGATAACGGAGGTGATAGAACACCATCAACAACTATTCGTCACCTCCACTGTGTCATTGGCAACAAAAAATGGAATATCGCAGTCCGTCGTGGACAAGGTGAATGCAGTCAGAGTGCTGAGGAGGACAATGGAAGAGCTCAAGAGGCGCTGGAATGATGTGAAGCGCAAAACCAAGCAGAAACTCGGCAACAACCAGAAGGCAGCAATGCAGACTGGAGGTGGAAGTCCAGCGCCACAGGAGGAGCTGGATGAGATGGAGGAAATGGTGTCCACAGTCATCAGTGTGGAGACGGTGGCAGGAGTTGGGGGACCAGACACTGCTCAACATGACCTGACACAACAGCAACAGGGTGAGTAACGACCAGGGACTGGGGGGACGGGGGAGATGGGAACAATGTCACACATGTACGATTAAGTATAGCACAGTGCACACCCACAATGATTCTGGATCATGTCCCTGATCCCCTTGGCACACTGCAGCACACCTAGAAACAGCAAGTAGGCCCCCATCGACTATGTGCCCAGAGGGGGCCCAGAGGGGGCCCTTCCCGCACATCACCAATCTCACAACCAACCCATGTGCCAAACCCTGCAAAGCGGCGTGTCTGTGAGCCACACTGACAATGCAAGTGACACTGCATGACAAATAGCATGGCTGCAGTCAATATATCATGACATGTTGCACGCCACGACACTGAGGTGGCTGAGTGTGGACCACATCCGTAAAGGAGCAGGTCACACTCTGACACATCCACGTGCACAAACAACCCCTGACGTCAACAACACATCTGCGGACAAACCATGCCCCAGAGTCCCAACTCCCACCAAGAGCCCAATTTACCCAAGTATGCAACATCTCAGCACTGTATAAGCACAGAAGTCAAAGGCACACCGCCTGAAAGGGTTAAGGGGCAACAAAATCAGAGCTGCAGGGGCGACTCTCCCAAAATGCAGCACACACACATAACATTCAGAGCACATCAACATTGACAACAATGTGGTACAAACTGCAACACATTCACAACAGAACAGAGGACACAACTGGTGCCGCTTGTGTGTAGAAACTGGCCAATCACATTTGGCATAGCAGGGAAATGTGAGATGATAATGTACAAGTACAAACACACATCCGTGATGTTGTCAAAATGTCCACTGTCCCGCATAAAATAGGCAGATCCTCCCAAACAGTCACAATGTACATTGTCATGCAGTCTGTATGTAAACTTGTACAATGCGTCAACATACATGTGAACACAATGTTAAACTGCATCTCCCCTTCACATTGCAGAGGGAGAATCAACACCTCCTGCAGAGCAGACCGAACATCTCTTCACTGATGACGAAGAGGACCTCCACACCTTCGACACTGATGCCCTCCAAGAGCTCATGGACAGCTTCGGCAACTCACCTCCAGGAGCAGGGCAGCCCAGCTGCATCAAGGAGACCTCACCCCCTGCACAGATTACACAGCAGGAATCACCCACCACCACGGCTGTCTCCCAGGACCCCCACGAACAACACATGGCCTTCCAACGCCGTGTGTTAGGGTGCCAGGAGAAGATGGCTGATCAGGTGCGGGTGGGGTTCGACCTCATGGCAGCCAAACTAGATGCCATACGTGGGTGTCTAAGTCCCATCAGGGACCACTTACTGTCCCTAACGGACACCCACAGTCCGCTCCATGCTCTCCAACGATCCATGGCTGACATCGCTGGAGTCCTGACTCTGAGACAAGGGCAACTGTCTAGTCAGAGTGGCTCCAGCGATGTCAGCCGGGAGTTGGGACACATGCGGAGGATCATGGAGAACAGGGAGCGGATGCAGGCGGAAAGAATGGCTGCCACGGCTGCACACCAGCGACATGTAGCTGGGATCTTCCATGCCCTGCAGACCCTCATCATGGCATTGCTGCCACAAGGCGTGGCGCCGATGAATGCTGCTGCTGCTTCTACATCCACATCTCCGCCCCCTGATGTGTCAGTGACACACAGTGCTGCAGACAATCCACCTCCGGCCACTGATGTGTCACTGACACACAGTGATGCAGACAAAACAGCACCACCCACATGTGAGGCACATGAAACATCAGAGGACGAAGATGCGGATGATTCTGCCTTAGTGGTAAGAAGGAAGCGGTAGCATTCATCTCTGCCATATGGCCTGTTTCTGCCCTCTGTATCATCACCTTCCACTGTCCCCCGATACACTCTGCAACACTCACCTTGGACCTCGACATGGACTGCCATATTTTGTTTGGTTACCAATGACACAGCAATCAGACTGCGGACTGAACTCTTCCTCTTCCGATGAACTTGTCATTCCCTAAAGGACTCTGGCTGGCCCTCCACGGGGCAACAATGTAAAGTGGGGTTTGCATGGCCCTGTACTGCTCCAGCTTCAACACTCCACCGAATGTGAATAAAACATTCTAATTCACACAGATGTGTCATGTCTATGTTCAATCAAGTATGAAAGTATGGATGAATGTAGGGGCAGTGATTCCCCCTCACGTCCATGTTGCTAATGTTGTGGGACTTGAGTCACAGGGTGCAACTCTCTGCATCATGGTGGTACATATTTGAGCCCAAAAGACGCCCTGTTGTCTTTTCTTGGTCACAAATGACAGCCTTTATGTCATGAATTTAGACACATGTGATACCCTGCTGAGTGGGATTACGTACTATCTTTGACACCCTGAAATGGCATTTTGAAAACGTGACGCCCTAAACAGCCTCTCTGTACAGAGGTGACACACCCACCATCTAATTGCCATTTGTGAGATTGTTAGCACTAAATGTTGCACTTACACTTTTCAGAGTGATGTGCTTATAGAGGGGTGATATGCACACAGGGAATGTGTGTTGGAATGAATGTATTTGCACATGCTGTGCCTGTGGTCATTTTGTCCTGTCCCATGATTGCTAAGGACAGTCACAATGTGACGTGCTCATGTGAAGAAATTGTTAATGATTGTGTGCCTTCGGGCTAATCCTGCTGCAGCTGCACTGGGGTGTGGTCCACCTGCCTCATCTTCATCATCATCGTCCGGTGCATCTGGCACTTGGATCCATGGGGCATCGTGCGTACACATATGTTGTGCAACACACAACATGCAATGATCATCTTGCACACTATTTCCGGGCTGTACAGGAGTCTTCCACCTGTGATGTCCAGGCACCTGAAACGTGACTTTAACACGCCAAATGAGCGCTCCACAATGCCCATGGTGCGTTTGTGGGCCGCATTGTTCTGCCTCTGGGCCTGGGTGTTCATGTCTCGGAGGGGTGTCATCATCCACGGGCAGAGTGCATATCCTTGATCACCTGTGACAGGGGAGAGAGATATGTGTCAATCGGAGGGTTCTGTATTCTGTGTTGGCAGGCTTATTAGTTTAGTGGTGTGTGATGTGTGCGACTTTGGGATTCATGTTTGACATGTATTTCTTGTGGCAAATGAGCGGCATCCAAGTGTATTATGTTGCCTCACAGCTGCTCCTCACTCCCCCCGAGGCAATTTACTTGTGTGCGCTGTGTGGTTACATCACTTGCACTCCTAAGACACACCATTGTCATGACTGTCTGCACATGTCCACAAGCCTGACAACGACACTGTGATATTGGCCGTTGAAGGTGGTCGGCCACGTGTGTGTAGGTCTATGGTCAGGATAAGGCGGACACAGAGACACACGCAGTATTTACTTTGGTGGCCATCCCGGAAGTGAACCACACCCAGAGCCCCGGGCTATTTATTCCCACTCCTACGCTGGACTGGCGTACGCCGGCCCAGCCCACTCCGCTTACAGGGGGGTACGACATAGCTACATGTCCAATGTCTTCCCCACTGCCTGAGGTGACATGGTTGCATCCACTGTCCACAACACTACAAACACCAGCAGTATATGTCCACATGGACATGTCTGTGCTCTGCATACTGAAGTCTGTCCAGCACATCACCGCCACACTTGGCATTGTGTACATTCTTATTCATGGGTCACTTGCCTCCTTCGCACAGACTTGGTTCCCACCTCTCCCCAGATTCTGCAATTGTGTGGCAGAGGTGCCATGACATGGAAGGTTTGTCTACATGGCTGGCCACGGTTTCCACAGTTACTTGTGTTGTCGTGTCTGGTAGGTGGGCATGTTGTTTGGCATGTTGTATGTGATTTTGTAAAGTGTGCATTCCCACATTTGTGAGTTGCTTGACTGTGGAGTTGAGGTGTTTGGTGAGTTCATTTGGTACTTACCAACGAGCAGTGCATTTCCATAGGTGCCATCCTGGAAGCGCTGGTTGAAGATGGACTGTCGGAAGATGTAGGAATCATGCACACTGCCTGGGTAGTTGGCGACGACGTTGGTGAAAAGTCCCCGGTGGTCCACTATTGCCTGCACATTGATGGAATGCATATGCTTTCTGTTGCGGTAATTGTGTGAGGTGTCGGCAGGGGGCACAAGTAGGACATGTGTGCAGTCAATTGCCCCCAACACGTGCGGGAAGCCAGCTATGGCGTAGAAGCCTTGCTTGGTCTCCAGCTGTTCCTGCGCAGTGTGGGGGAAGTGAAGGTGCTCGGGTACCAAGCTGATAATGGCATCCAAGACAGGTGTGAGGGACTTTGATAGGGCTAGCTGTGAGACTCCTCCGACTCTGGCAGTTGTTGTTTGGAAGGTACCAGAGGCCAACAGGTGCAGCACAGACAGCAGCTTTGTCTGCTGAGGGATGTTGGTTGTCTGCTGTGTTGGTACTGTCAGCCTGTGGGCAATGTGGGTCAGGATGCGGAGGATGGTTGTCCTTTTGAGCCTGTAGTGGGCAATGACATCCTCTGGCGTTAAGTCTGTGAGGCTGGTGCGTTTTTGGAAGGTCCGCTGTCTTCTGCGCTGCCTCTGTGGTAGTCCGGGGGGGGTGGTCCGGGGGGGGGCTGGGGGTGGTGGCGGTGGGTGTTGTGGCCCTCTTGGGTCTCCAAGCTGCATGATCAGTAGCTCCATGACATCTGTTTGTCTTCAGATGTGGCTCTGGGCTGGGCTCCCTTTCTACTGCATATTGTCGTCCTGCTTAACACCAGTAATAGGCAGGTGTTAAATCCCTGCTGCTAATGTGCCTTATCGCCTGTTTATGGATCGCTTCGCCGATCTGGCTGGTCGTTGAGAATATCGCGAAGTGGTGTTTTCGTGTGTTTTTGCACGGGAACGCCTACTCTGCATATCATTAGCGTTAGTTGTCGCTCTCATCCGTGGCAGTGTTTTTTGCGGCAGCTATCGCTGGAAAACTGGCGATATCGGCAGTTTGCACCAGCTTGAGAATAGGGCGATAAATCTATTGCCACTTTTGCGGTGCTAAAGTGCAGATAAATCGGCGATAAGTCCTTGAGAATATGCCCCTAAGTTGTAAAACTTAGCGCCATCGCAGGGGGAAACGCGAGGCTGCACCATATCCTTGATAATATGGTGCAGCCTCGCGTTTCCGAAGTGGCGGAGAGAGGCATTAAGCCAAGAAGGCTAACGCCTCTCTCCGCCACTTCCTTGCTAATATGCCCCTTTGTCTGCTCTGACCTCTTATTGTTTAAGTAGGGCCCATTCTACAGCTTCCATTCATCCCATTTGTGGAATTGAAGTGTAAAGTGATTTTACATCAATAGTACATAGTATACAATCCACTTTGTTCATCACCTGCTGTAATTTCAGTATGAAGTCTGTGGTGTCTTTCACATAAGATCCCCATGTTTGCACAAACGGTTGTAGAAAATAATCGAGATATTGACCTAATGGTTCAAACAGTGTTCCGCAACCTATCACAATGGGTCTAATTGGTGGATCTTGGATATTCCTATGAATTTTCTGCAACATATAAAGACGTGGTCTTCGTGGATTCAAAACCTTTAGGAAGGGCATGGTGGTTGTGGTAATCCAACCCATTTCATAAGCTTTATTGAGTATCTCTTCCAATGTTTTGCACAGTCTGTAAGTAGGATCTTGGGTCATTAAAAGGTATGTTGCTTCGTCTGAAACATGTTGGTTGACTCTAAGTTGATAATGTTTCTTGTCCATCACCACTATGGCACCTACCTTATCTGCATTCTGGATAAAAATCTCAGGGTTATTGGAAAGTGAACTCAATATATGTCTTTCGGGTTTCGTAAAGTTCTGCCTTTTATCCGATGACAAATTCAATTTTTGTATGACCTGTTTAACCAGGATTTCGAAAGAATCCTATACTTTATGTGACACTGGTGCCTGAAAACTGCTTTTGGGTTTGAATTCGAGAAATTCAACCACAATGTCCGCATGAATTTAAACAGTGATATCTCACAATCCAATGCATTGGTTCTGTATGTTGATACGTAACCCATTCCTTTATTCAAGACGTTTATCTGCTGTACGGTGAGGTCTTTAGAAGAAATATTCACTTCTAAACTCTGTTTTGGCTCCTTAAGTTTGAACGCACGTTTTTTCTGACTTCTCCTGGTTTTCCTGTGGATGGATTTGTTTTGGTACTGTGTTTTCCTGGTGGTTGGCTTGCATCCGATACCCGGGATAAAAAAGATTTCGATGTTGAAGAATGAGCAGTTGACTCAGTGACTGGTTCACTCTGTAAATGTGCACTACTCAAAGCTGCGTGTACTGATGCTCAGTTGCTCTCCGCTTCTCCTTCTGTTGCCACACTTTCCTCTGAGGATGTAGTCGTGGACTTCTTAAAGAATGTTAGTCGTTGAGCATACACCTCTGCCCAAGTGTAAACTTCGTTAAGTTTGCAATCCAGAGTGTCGCGTTTGAATTTGAGAAGTTTACCCCCTTGCAATTCTTTGTTGTATGTATCTAATTTTTTATTAATTTCATCCAAAGAAGTTTTCCATGTATCAGGCTCCATTCGTGTTTCAAGGTCATGTTTGATCGTCAATGTTTCTTCAGAAATTTCACGTATGGCTCTTGATAATTCCTTTATTAGCAACAAGATGAGATCTAGAGAGCACTTGTTGAGGATAGCGTACGATTTGTCCATAAATACGCTGTTTTGATGGAATCTAGAAAGTATAGGTTGTATTGACGAGCTTAATCCCCTGGGGATGCGTTTGGCTTTATGATATTGCACCAATGTAGATGCATGTAGTCACTGGTTCAACACTCTCCTTGTCAGATATTCTAATTGCTTAAGTTGTTGGGAGATAGAACTGCCCTGCACGTTGAAAGATTTAACTTACTGAATTAAAGAGTACATTTCAGTTGCTTGTTCTGCAGTGTAAGCGTGAATGTTAGCCCTGTTGTCTGTAAGGTTGGATATCGTGTCAAAAGACATGGTGAGTGCTACTACACTTCAAAGACAAAAACATGAATTTCTATATTTGATAGTGGAGCACTCCTGATCTGCTTATTTTAAAAACTAACTAATCCTATAACCTTAGCATGCTACATTGGTGGGCATGATGTGAAACAGATCACTGACATAATATAGATTACCAAAATAACCCCATACACAAATATCGAGACATAAATATCGATGTCCAAAATATCGACATCCTATCTTTATAATGTAAAGTATAAAAATATCAAAACAATAATATCAATGTAAAAAATATCGATGTGCAAAATATTCGTTTTTTTATATATAAATTTAAAAAAAAAAAAATTAAAGAATAAAATTAACTTAAAAAAATTATTTAGATGTAATGTACATTTTAACAAATGTAATAAATAAATGTAATTAAAAAAATGTAAACATAAATATATAAAATAAAATATATAAATGTATATTTACTTTAAAACAATTAAACTAATAATTTTAATTTATTTTTAAATGTTATAAATATATAAAAATGTACAAATAAATATATATATACACCTATAACATAAAATCTAATAAAAAAACATTATACTCTAAATTAAAACATTAATATATTTAATAATTTTTAAACTTACATTTTGCACTCCATTGAGTGCAACAGTAGGGAAAGTGTTGGGTAGCGTAGGGGTAAAAATTACTATTCCAACTTCAGTGAGTGCAACAGAAGAAAAAGGGGTCGATTCCGATTCGGGCCGGAAATCTCTCCGACCGAGCCGGACCCGGAGAGATTTCCGACCGAATCGGACCCGTGCAGTCCGACCGAACGAGTACGATGCGTCCGTATGTTATCGGACACGAGTCGGTCGGACTCCCATTGAACTCAATGGGAGCCGGTGGTACAACGCGTACGCGGGCTCCCATTGCCTCAATGGGTGCGAGGCGGACAAGGGCGCCCCCTACAGCGAGTACGCCGCGAGGCGCTCGCGGCGTACACGCACAGGTAGGGGGACCCATGGGTCCCCCCTGTGTGCGCCTCGCACGGGTACGCGTACAGGGGGTCCGACACGGACCCCCAAAGTACGGCTCCGACAGCTCTTACGAGCCGGAGTGCGCGGCTCGGTCGGACTGCTCGCGGCGCGCATCGTACTTACCCGGCCGGGAAACGTCTCCATTGCGCGGTGCGAGTCGGAGTCCGAGCGAGTCGGTCGGAGCGGTTCGAGTCCGAGCGAGTCGGTCGGAGCGGTCGGGACGCCCGGACGAGTCGGTCGGCGATTTCGCATCGTACTCGCTCGGCCGGACCCGCGTACGGTTCGGTCGGGAAACAGGGCTCCGAATCGGATCCGGTAAAGCCGACTCCGATTCGGAGCCCTACCGGCCGAGATCGGAATCGGCCCCAAAGTGTTGGATAGCGGAGGGTTACAAATTACTATTCCCACTCCAGTGAGTGCAACAGAAGAAAAAGTGTTGGATAGCGGAGGGGTAAAAATTACTATTCCCACTCCAGTTAGTGCAACAGTAGGGAAAGTTTTGGATAGCAGAGGGGTAAAAATTACTATTCCCACTCCAATTACTTCAACAGTAGGGAAAGTGTTGGATAGCGTAGGGGTAAAATTACTATTCCCACACCAGTGAGTGCAACAGTAGGGAAAGTGTTGGAAGGCGGAGAGGTAAAAATTACTATTCCCACTCCAGTGAGTGCAACAGTAGGGAAAGTGTTGGATAGCGGAGGGGTAAAAATTACTATTCCCACTCCAGTGAGTGCAACAGTAGGGAAAGTGTTGGATAGCAGAGGGGTAAAAATTACTATTTCCACTCCAATTACTGCAAAAGTAGGGAAAGTGTTGGATAGCGCAGGGGTAAAAATTACTATTCCCACTCCAGTAAGTGGAACAGTAGGGGAAGTGTTGGATAGCGGAGAGGTAAAAATTACTATTCCCACTCCAGTAAGTGCAACAGTAGGGAAAGTGTTGTATAGCGGAGGGGTAAAAATTACTATTCCCACTCCAGTGAGTGCAACAGTAGGGAAAGTGTTGGATAGCGGAGGGGTAAACATTACTATTCCCACTCCAGTTACAGCAACAGTAGGGAAAGTGTTGAATAGCGGAGGGGTCAATTCAAAATTAAAAACAAACAAAATATCTACTACAATACAAAAAAAATTAAAAACAAAAAAAGAAAACATATATAAAAATAATAAAAATTACAAAAGATAAAAACATAATATAATGTTAAAAAATCTAAAAATTACCCACAAACATTATTTTATACAAATTTAAAAAATAATTTACATACAACTATATTTAATAGAAATTAATTATATTCAAAAGCATTAATTGTTACATAAAATTAATCTTTTTATTTCCTACCCTATAACACCACACAATTCACAACACACATCTAAATTTTAAAAAAGTGTACCTCCATAATTAACATAATTAATTATCAAATAAACAAATATTATTAATTAACAAACAAATTAAAACAGATAAAAATGTATTTACTCACCAAACATTACCCCTATAATACCAAAATCGACACACAAAATAAAAGTAAACAATTACCATAAATATGTATCAATTGATGAATGAATAATAATGAACAACTAGTTATTAATTAATAAAACCTAAAATAATTTCCACCCTTTACCCCAATAAAAACCACAACGCACACCTAAAAATCATCACACAATTTCCATAACTAATTTTACATTATTAAATTATTATCAATTAACAACAACTTATTAATTAATTTAAAAGAATTTACTTCCCACCCTTTACTAGTATAAACCCCACAACTCACATCTCAAATTAATTACACAATTGCCATGTTTAATTTTTAATTAATTAATTACCATCAATTAACAATTAATTATTAATTAATTTTAAAAAAATACTTCCCACCCTATTCCCCTATAAACCCCACCACCCATTCCTAAAAAATGACACAATTAACATAATGAATTACCAATTAATTAATTAAGTAATATTAATTAACAAACAATTGATAAATAATTATTAATAAATTAATTCCCACAGTTAACACTAAAAATTATACATTGAATAAATATTAATATATAACAATTATTATTAAATTTATTAAAATTAAATTACTTCCCACCCTATTCCCCTATAAACCCACAACCCGCTCCTACAAAAATGACACAATTAACATAATTACCAATTAATTAATACAAATTAACAACCAATGAATAATTAATTAATAATAAATTAATTCTCACAAGTAACACTATAAAATCTAAATTAAATAAATACTAATAAATAAAAAACTATTAATTAATTTATTAAAATTAATTTACTTCCCACCTTATTCCCCTATAAACCCACAACCCGTTCCTAAAACAAATAACACAATTAACATAATTACCAATTAATTAATTAATAAAAATTAACAACCAATTAATAATAAATTAATAATAAATGAATTCCAACAATTACCACTATAAAATCCAAATTAAATAAATACTAATAAATAAAAAATATTAACTCATTTATTATAATTAAATTACTTCCCACCTTATTCCCCTGTAAACCCTCAACCCGCTACAGAACTAAAAAACGCAAAATTTCATTAACATAAAATGAATCACTACTAAAAAAGTAACAGATACACAAATATCGAGACATAAATATCGATGTCCAAAATATCGACATCCTATCTTTATAATGTAAAGTATAAAAATATCAAAAAAATAATATCAATGTAAAAAAGATCGATGTACAAAATATTAGTTTTTTTATATATAAAAAAATAATGTTAAATAAATTAAAGAATAAAATTAACTTTAAACAAATTATTTAGATGTAATGTACATTTTAACAAATGTAATAAATAAATTTAATTTAAAAAAATGTAAACATAAATATATAAAATAAAATATATAAATGTATATTTACTTTAAAACAATTAATAAACTAATAATTTTAATTTATTTTTAAATGTTATAAATATATAAAAATGTACAAATAAATATATATATACACCTATATCATAAAATCGAATAAAAAAACATTATACTCTAAATTAAAACATTAATATATTTAATAATTTTTAAACTTACATTTTGCACTCCATTGAGTTCAACAGTAGGGAAAGTGTTGGGTAGCGTAGGGGTAAAAATTACTATTCCAACTTCAGTGAGTGCAACAGAAGAAAAAGTGTTGGATAGCGGAGGGGAAAAATTACTATTCCCACTCCAGTGAATGTAACAGTAGGGAAAGTGCTGGATAGCGGATTGGTAAAAATTACTATTCCCACTCCAATGAGTGCAACAGTAGGGAAAGTGTTGGATAGCAGAGCAGTAAAATTACTATTCCCACTGCAATTACTTCAACAGTAGGGAAAGTGTTGGATAGCGGAGGGGTAAAAATTACTATTCCCACTCCAGTGAGTGCAACAATAGGGAAAGTGTTGGATGGCGGAGAGGTAAAAATTAGTATTCCCACTCCAGTGAGTGCAACAGTAGGGAAAGTGTTGGATTGCGGAGGGGTAAAAATTACTATACCCACTCCAGTGAGTGCAACAGTAGGGAAAGTGTTGGATAGCGGAGAGGTAAAAATTATTATTTCCACTCCAATTACTGCAACAGTAGGGAAGGAGTTGGATAGCGGAGGGGTAAAAATTACTGTTCCCACTCCAGTGAGTGCAACAGTAGGGCAAGTGTTGGATAGCGGAGGGGTAAAAATTACTATTCCCACTCCAGTGAGTGCAACAATAGGGAAAGTGTTGGATAGCGGAGGGGTAAAAATTACTATTCCCACTCCAGTAAGTGCAACAGTAGGGGAAGTGTTGGATAGCGGAGAGGTAAAAATTACAATTCTCACTCCAGTAAGTGCAACAGTAGGGAAAGTGTTGGATAGCGGAGAGGTAAAAATTACTATTCCCACTCCAGTGAGTGTAACAGTAGGGAAAGTGTTGGATAGCAGAGGGGTAAAAATTACTATTCCCACTCCATTGAGTGCAACAGTAGGGGAAGTGTTAGATAGCTGACGGAAAAAATTACTATTCCCATTCCAGTGAGTGCAACAGTAGGGAAAGTGTTGGATAGCGGATAGTTACAAATTACTATTCCCACTCCAGTGAGTGCAACAGAAGAAAAAGTGTTGGATAGCGGAGGGGTAAAATTACTATTCCCACTCCAGTTAGTGCAACAGTAGGGAAAGTGTTGGATAGCAGAGGGGTAAAAATTACTATTCCCACTCCAATTACTTCAACAGTAGGGAAACTGTTGGATAGCGTAGGGGTAAAAATTACTATTCCCACACCAGTGAGTGCAACAGTAGGGAAAGTGTTGGAAGGTTGAGAGGTAAAAATTACTATTCCCACTCCAGTGAGTGCAACAGTAGGGAAAGTGTTGGATAGCGGAGAGGTAAAAATTTATATTTCCACTCCAATTACTGCAACAGTAGGGAAGGTGTTGGATAGCAGAGTGGTAAAAATTACTATTCCCACTCCAGTTAGTGCAACAGTAGGGAAAGCGTTGGATAGCAGAGCGGTAAAAATTACTATTCCCACTCCAATTACTTCAACAGTAGGGAAAGTGTTGGATAGCGGAGGGGTAAAAATTACTATTCCCACTCCAGTGAGTGCAAAAGTAGGGAAAGTGTTGGATAGCAGAGGGGTAAAAATTACTATTCCCACTCCAGTGAGTGCAACAATAGGGAAAGTGTTGGATGGCAGAGAGGTAAAAATTACTATTCCCACTCCAGTGAGTGCAACAGTAGGGAAAGTGTTGGATTGCGGAGGGGTAAAAATTACTATTCCCACTCCAGTGAGTGCAACAGTAGGGAAAGTGTTGGATAGCGGAGAGGTAAAAATTATTATTTTCTCTCCAATTACTGCAACAGTAGGGAAGGAGTTGGATAGCGGATGGGTAAAAATTACTATTCCCACTCCAGTGAGTGCAACAGTAGGGAAAGTGTTGGATAGCGGAGGGGTAAAAATTACTATTCCCACTCCAGTGAGTGCAACAGTAGGGAAAGTGTTGGATAGCGGAGGGGTAAAATTACTATTCCCACTCCAGTAACTGCAACAGTAGGGGAAGTGTTGGATAGCGGAGAGGTAAAAATTACAATTCTCACTCCAGTAAGTGCAACAGTAGGGAAAGTGTTGGATAGCGGAGGGGTAAAAATTACTATTCCCACTCCTGTGAGTGCAACAGTAGGGAAAGTGTTGGATAGCAGAGGGGTAAAAATTACTATTCCCACTCCAGTGAGTGCAACAGTAGGGGAAGTGTTAGATAGCTGACGGAAAAAAATTACTATTCCCATTCCAGTGAGTGCAACAGTAGGGAAAGTGTTGGATAGCGGAGGGTTACAAATTACTATTCCCACTCCAGTGAGTGCAACAGAAGAAAAAGTGTTGGATAGCGGAGGGGTAAAAATTACTATTCCCACTCCAGTTAGTGCAACAGTAGGGAAAGTGTTGGATAGCAGAGGGGTAAAAATTACTATTCCCACTCCAGTAAGTGCAACAGTAGGGGAAGTGTTGGATAGCGGAGAGGTAAAAATTACAATTCTCACTCCAGTAAGTGCAACAGTAGGGAAAGTGTTGGATAGCGGAGGGGTAAAAATTACTATTCCCACTCCAGTGAGTGCAACTATAGGGAAAGTGTTGGATTGCAGAGGGGTAATAATTACTATTCCCACTCCAGTGAGTGCAACAGTAGGGGAAGTGTTAGATAGCTGACGGAAAAAAATTGCTATTCCCATTCCAGTGAGTGCAACAGTAGGGAAAGTGTTGGATAGCGGAGGGTTACAAATTACTATTCCCACTCCAGTGAGTGCAACAGAAGAAAAAGTGTTGGATAGCGGAGGGGTAAAAATTACTATTCCCACTCCAGTTAGTGCAACAGTAGGGAAAGTTTTGGATAGCAGAGGGGTAAAAATTACTATTCCCACTCCAATTACTTCAACAGTAGGGAAAGTGTTGGATAGCGTAGGGGTAAAAATTACTATTCCCACACCAGTGAGTGCAACAGTAGGGAAAGTGTTGGAAGGCGGAGAGGTAAAAATTACTATTCCCACTCCAGTGAGTGCAACAGTAGGGAAAGTGTTGGATAGCGGAGGGGTAAAAATTACTATTCCCACTCCAGTGAGTGCAACAGTAGGGAAAGTGTTGGATAGCAGAGGGGTAAAAATTACTATTTCCACTCCAATTACTGCAAAAGTAGGGAAAGTGTTGGATAGCGCAGGGGTAAAAATTACTATTCCCACTCCAGTAAGTGGAACAGTAGGGGAAGTGTTGGATAGCGGAGAGGTAAAAATTACTATTCCCACTCCAGTAAGTGCAACAGTAGGGAAAGTGTTGTATAGCGGAGGGGTAAAAATTACTATTCCCACTCCAGTGAGTGCAACAGTAGGGAAAGTGTTGGATAGCGGAGGGGTAAACATTACTATTCCCACTCCAGTTACTGCAACAGTAGGGAAAGTGTTGAATAGCGGAGGGGTAAAAATTACTATTCCCACTCCAGTGAGTGCAACAGTAGGGGAAGTGTTAGATAGCGGACGGAAAAAAATTACTATTCCCATTCCAGTGAGTGCAACAGTAGGGAAAGTGTTGAATAGCGGAGGGTTACAAATTACTATTCCCACTCCAGTGAGTGCAACAGTAGGGAAAGTGTTGGATAGCAGAGGGGTAAAAATTAATATTCCCACTGAAGTCAATTCAAAATTAAAAACAAACAAAATATCTACTACAATACAAAAAAAATTAAAAACAAAAAAGAAAACATATATAAAAATAATAAAAATTACAAAAGATAAAAACATAATATAATGTTAAAAAATCTAAAAATTACCCACAAACATTATTTTATACAAATTTAAAAAATAATTTACATACAACTATATTTAATAGAAATTAATTATATTCAAAAGCATTAATTGTTACATAAAATTAATCTTTTTATTTCCTACCCTATAACACCACACAATTCACAACACACATCTAAATTTTAAAAAAGTGTACCTCCATAATTAACATAATTAATTATCAAATAAACAAATATTATTAATTAACAAACAAATTAAAACAGATAAAAATGTATTTACTCACCAAACATTACCCCTATAATACCAAAATCGACACACAAAATAAAAGTAAACAATTACCATAAATATGTATCAATTGATGAATGAATAATAATGAACAACTAGTTATTAATTAATAAAACCTAAAATAATTTCCACCCTTTACCCCAATAAAAACCACAACGCACACCTAAAAATCATCACACAATTTCCATAACTAATTTTACATTATTAAATTATTATCAATTAACAACAACTTATTAATTAATTTAAAAGAATTTACTTCCCACCCTTTACTAGTATAAACCCCACAACTCACATCTCAAATTAATTACACAATTGCCATGTTTAATTTTTAATTAATTAATTACCATCAATTAACAATTAATTATTAATTAATTTTAAAAAAATACTTCCCACCCTATTCCCCTATAAACCCCACCACCCATTCCTAAAAAATGACACAATTAACATAATGAATTACCAATTAATTAATTAAGTAATATTAATTAACAAACAATTGATAAATAATTATTAATAAATTAATTCCCACAGTTAACACTAAA
This sequence comes from Calotriton arnoldi, assembly GCA_963921515.1. Taxonomy (NCBI): domain Eukaryota; kingdom Metazoa; phylum Chordata; class Amphibia; order Caudata; family Salamandridae; genus Calotriton; species Calotriton arnoldi. Next base: position 107,105 of record CAWUFW010005297.1, read on the forward strand.
AATTATACATTGAATAAATATTAATATATAACAATTATTATTAAATTTATTAAAATTAAATTACTTCCCACCCTATTCCCCTATAAACCCACAACCCGCTCCTACAAAAATGACACAATTAACATAATTACCAATTAATTAATACAAATTAACAACCAATGAATAATTAATTAATAATAAATTAATTCCCACAAGTAACACTATAAAATCTAAATTAAATAAATACTAATAAATAAAAAACTATTAATTAATTTATTAAAATTAATTTACTTCCCACCTTATTCCCCTATAAACCCACAACCCGTTCCTAAAACAAATAACACAATTAACATAATTACCAATTAATTAATTAATAAAAATTAACAACCAATTAATAATAAATTAATAATAAATGAATTCCAACAATTACCACTATAAAATCCAAATTAAATAAATACTAATAAATAAAAAATATTAACTCATTTATTATAATTAAATTACTTCCACCTTATTCCCCTGTAAACCCTCAACCCGCTACAGAACTAAAAAACGCAAAATTTCATTAACATAAAATGAATCACTACTAAAAAAGTAACAGATACACAAATATCGAGACATAAATATCGATGTCCAAAATATCGACATCCTATCTTTATAATGTAAAGTATAAAAATATCAAAAAAATAATATCAATGTAAAAAAGATCGATGTACAAAATATTAGTTTTTTTATATATAAAAAAATAATGTTAAATAAATTAAAGAATAAAATTAACTTTAAACAAATTATTTAGATGTAATGTACATTTTAACAAATGTAATAAATAAATTTAATTTAAAAAAATGTAAACATAAATATATAAAATAAAATATATAAATGTATATTTACTTTAAAACAATTAATAAACTAATAATTTTAATTTATTTTTAAATGTTATAAATATATAAAAATGTACAAATAAATATATATATACACCTATATCATAAAATCGAATAAAAAAACATTATACTCTAAATTAAAACATTAATATATTTAATAATTTTTAAACTTACATTTTGCACTCCATTGAGTTCAACAGTAGGGAAAGTGTTGGGTAGCGTAGGGGTAAAAATTACTATTCCAACTTCAGTGAGTGCAACAGAAGAAAAAGTGTTGGATAGCGGAGGGGAAAAAATTACTATTCCCACTCCAGTGAATGTAACAGTAGGGAAAGTGCTGGATAGCGGATTGGTAAAAATTACTATTCCCACTCCAATGAGTGCAACAGTAGGGAAAGTGTTGGATAGCAGAGCAGTAAAATTACTATTCCCACTGCAATTACTTCAACAGTAGGGAAAGTGTTGGATAGCGGAGGGGTAAAAATTACTATTCCCACTCCAGTGAGTGCAACAATAGGGAAAGTGTTGGATGGCGGAGAGGTAAAAATTAGTATTCCCACTCCAGTGAGTGCAACAGTAGGGAAAGTGTTGGATTGCGGAGGGGTAAAAATTACTATACCCACTCCAGTGAGTGCAACAGTAGGGAAAGTGTTGGATAGCGGAGAGGTAAAAATTATTATTTCCACTCCAATTACTGCAACAGTAGGGAAGGAGTTGGATAGCGGAGGGTAAAAATTACTGTTCCCACTCCAGTGAGTGCAACAGTAGGGCAAGTGTTGGATAGCGGAGGGGTAAAAATTACTATTCCCACTCCAGTGAGTGCAACAATAGGGAAAGTGTTGGATAGCGGAGGGTAAAAATTACTATTCCCACTCCAGTAAGTGCAACAGTAGGGGAAGTGTTGGATAGCGGAGAGGTAAAAATTACAATTCTCACTCCAGTAAGTGCAACAGTAGGGAAAGTGTTGGATAGCGGAGAGGTAAAAATTACTATTCCCACTCCAGTGAGTGTAACAGTAGGGAAAGTGTTGGATAGCAGAGGGGTAAAAATTACTATTCCCACTCCATTGAGTGCAACAGTAGGGGAAGTGTTAGATAGCTGACGGAAAAATTACTATTCCCATTCCAGTGAGTGCAACAGTAGGGAAAGTGTTGGATAGCGGATAGTTACAAATTACTATTCCCACTCCAGTGAGTGCAACAGAAGAAAAAGTGTTGGATAGCGGAGGGGTAAAAATTACTATTCCCACTCCAGTTAGTGCAACAGTAGGGAAAGTGTTGGATAGCAGAGGGGTAAAAATTACTATTCCCACTCCAATTACTTCAACAGTAGGGAAACTGTTGGATAGCGTAGGGGTAAAAATTACTATTCCCACACCAGTGAGTGCAACAGTAGGGAAAGTGTTGGAAGGTTGAGAGGTAAAAATTACTATTCCCACTCCAGTGAGTGCAACAGTAGGGAAAGTGTTGGATAGCGGAGAGGTAAAAATTTATATTTCCACTCCAATTACTGCAACAGTAGGGAAGGTGTTGGATAGCGGAGGGATAAAAATTACTATTCCCACTCCAGTGAGTGCAACAGTAGGGAAAGTGTTGGATAGCGGAGGGGTAAAAATTACTATTCCCACTCCAGTGAGTGCAACAGTAGGGAAAGTGTTGGATAGTGGAGGGGTAAAAATTACTATTTCCACTCCAATTACTGCAAAAGTAGGGAAAGTGTTGGATAGCGCATGGGTAAAAATTACTATTCCCACTCCAGTAAGTGCAACAGTAGGGGAAGTGTTGGATAGCGGAGAGGTAAAAATTACTATTCCCACTCCAGTAAGTGCAACAGTAGGGAAAGTGTTGTATAGCAGAGGGGTCAAAATTACTATTCCCACTCCAGTGAGTGCAACAGTAGGGAAAGTGTTGGATAGCGGAGGGGTAAAAATTACTATTCCCACTCCAGTTACTGCAACAGTAGGGAAAGTGTTGAATAGCGGAGGGGTAAAAATTACTATTCCCACTCCAGTGAGTGCAACAGTAGGGGAAGTGTTAGATAGCGGACGGAAAAAAATTACTATTCCCATTCCAGTGAATGCAACAGTAGGGAAAGTGTTGAATAGCGGAGGGTTACAAATTACTATTCCCACTCCAGTGAGTGCAACAGTAGGGAAAGTGTTGGATAGCAGAGGGGTAAAAATTAATATTCCCACTGAAGTCAATTCAAAATTAAAAACAAACAAAATATCTACTACAATACAAAAAAAATTTAAAACAAAAAAGAAAAGATATATAAAAATAATAAAAATTACAAAAGATAAAAACATAATATAATGTTAAAAAATCTAAAAATTACCTACAAACATTATTTTATACAAATTTAAAAAATAATTTACAAACAACTATATTTAATAGAAATTAATTATATTCAAAAGCATTAATTGTTACATAAAATTAATCTTTTTATTTCCTACCCTACAACACCACACAATTCACAACACACATCTAAATTTAAAAAAAGTGTACCTCCATAATTAACATAATTAATTATCAAATAAACAAATATTATTAATTAACAAACAAATTAAAACAGATAAAAATGTATTTACTCACCAAACATTACCCCTATAATACCAAAATCGACACACAAAATACAAGTAAACAATTACCATAAATATTTATCAATTGATGAATGAATAATAATGAGCAACTAGTTATTAATTAATAAAACCTAAAATACTTTCCTCCCTTTACCCCAATAAAAACCACAACACACACCTAAAAATCATCACACAATTTCCATAACTAATTTTACATTATTAAATTATTATCAATTAACAACAACATATTAATTAATTGAAAAGAATTTAGGGGCCCATTACGATACCCGGCGTAAAAAAATCCGCCAGGCATGGAAGCGGCAAAAATCCGCCCGCACACATCGTCTGAACACCGACCACGCCATTACGATTACACAAACCGAAAACCGCCATCGGCGGAAAAAACACACAAAATACCGCCCGCCAACGTCCGAGTCGGAGTCAAACCGCCCGCCACGGACGGAAACACGCACGACAACACAAAACCGCCCGCCCTCACGGCCGACACACCGCACGTGAAATTACGATCGCACCGCCATGAGCGCAGAAAAACCACAAATATACCGCCCGCCAGCGCAAACAACGCCGATGAGAATCGACACGGCAGAAGCCATGGCGCCCACGTACCTGCACAGAAACCATCCACTCACAGAACCAATAGCACACAACATGGCCAACAAGTCCACACAGCAAGGCACGCACAAATACACAAGCACAGTACACATCCCGAAAACACCCCCCGGACAAACAAAAAATACAAAGGCCAGAACCCCAGACACAACACACCTGAAAACAACAGACCATGAGGACACACCCACATAGGTGAGTACAAAAGCAGCACTCCCACAGACCACAACCCCTTGCTACATTGCAAACCAGAGAGGAGAGGAGAGGACACAGTGACACAGCAAGGACAGCAGCACACCACAGAAACGCACACATCACTACCACCACCACCACCACCACCAAACACCGGCACCACAAACCCCCTGCACATTACACAACACACACCGCACCAGCACCACAAACACCATGGCACCACAAAGAATGCCCAAGTACACGCCCATTGAGCTGACGGTCATGGTCGACGAGATCATCAAGGTGTACCCACAAATCTATGGGAACATGGTCCAGCACACACCACTAGCCACCATAAACAGAATGTGGAACCGGATCGTAGACCAGGTCAATGCAGTCGGGACCCTGCCCAGGAACAGAAGTGAAATAAACAAACGTTGGAATGACGTAAAGAGCCTGGTCAAGGAGAAGGAGGGCAAAAACAGAGAGCTGGCTGCCGTCACTGGCGGAGGGAATCCCGCGCTCTTTAAGACCTTCAAAGCGTGGGAGGAGAAGGTGCGAGTCATAATACATCCGGAGATCCTCGCCGGATTAGCAGGGGGAGTGGAGGCTGGTAAGTACAAACTAATGAATACCAGCACACCGCTATGTACTCACATGCACTACCACCATGCCACAGCTCCCAGGGACAAACACCCCCATGTCCAGCACACAATACACAACACATCACACACACATGCAACAGACACCACCACACACAGCCCAAACCGAACAACTGTAACATACGTGGGGACATGTGTACACTCAGCCAGCCACGTAACCACCAACAGGTCCCCAAATATGCCAGAAGCGCCACAACGAGCACCCACCACACCCATGTGTCCGCCACAGCTGCACTAACCGACAAGTAACAGGTAAGTGGCAGGAACACAAAGTGCAGTGGGTGGGAGGGTGGACAGCCCAAGTACAACACACACCAGGCCCCAGTCCCACAGCACAGCAAGGAGGAGCATCCTCCACACCCCACAGCCACGTGTCAGCCACCGCAGTGCACAACGACAGCCGAAAGGCAGACATCACGGTCCACAGCAATCGGTGTCAGTGGGTGTCCAGCCACCCCCACGACCCACAACACCCCCCACCCCCACAGACCTGCAACATGGAGCACCCCCGCTTAGAGCCATGTGGCATCCAGTACAGTGCACGCACGAACAACTTGCAGGTAGGAAACTGGACAGGGCTGGATTACTGGAGGCATGAGGACCATAACACGACCAACACATGGGACATGTCACGTAGCAGACGAACACGCAGCACCGCCCACCGTCACGAACAAGTGAACAATGTGCACACGGACATGAACAACAGACTCACACCCCACATGACCCATCACATACATAGCAACACCCAAGGAGCCACGTCTGCATGCACAAGCCACACTGAATATAGTACCACACGGCAGCCACTGTGCAACTCATCACACACAACCGAAACACCATTGAAGTCCTGTCCATGTAGCCCCTACTGCCTGTCAACCACACACCCCACAACTACGCCTATGTAAGACAAACAACACTAGACGCAACAGAGCGGAACAACATAAATGCACACGAACACCACTGAACCCATCAAACACACAGACACACCATGCACATACAACATACCATCCATCCCATCCGTCAGCCCCAGTCTCATGAAAGGCATGTCATCCGCACAGCTGCCACACATACAGCAGTCACGCTAAGATACATGCCCATGACCAACCATGTGCCAGAAGTCAATGAAGCGCACAACACACTGTGAGCAACAACACACAACATGGGCCACACCCCCGAGCACTGCAGTGATGCACATGGCACAGGGCAGCACGCACACCAAGGAGATGGGACAACTGCAATACGTTGGCTGGCACACAACCATCACTCACTCATAACGATGCGTCCAATGCCATGTCCAGTAATCACAACAGACAGCAGATATGCAGGCCATGTCAAGCATGCACACACCTCAAACCATGCACTGTCATGCTGCCACAACACATGTCACGTTCGGCACCCATGGCTCACAGCATGTACCCCAAAAGCATATTCCCTCCCAAATGCGAATCTGGGGCATGGCCCCCATGTTGCCATATGCGTTCCTAAGCGTTCCATTTGAACCCCAAAAGCATATCCCCTCCCAAATGTGAATCTGGGGCATGGCCCCCATGTTGCCATATGCGTTCCTAAGCGTTCCATTTGAACCCCAAAAGCATATCCCCTCCCAAATGCGAATCTGGGGCATGGCCCCCATGTTGCCATATGCGTTCCTAAGCGTTCCATTTGAACCCCAAAAGCAAAGTACAAACCAGACCCAGGATGGGCCAGGAGCCCGCATACACCAGAGTCACAATAAGTAGGGGCACAGCAACACACCCATCGGCATGGCCAATCCGTCCCATGCCACATGTGCACAGCACACAGTCCCATTGCCAAGCACACACAACTACAGATGCTACAGCCACACACACACCTCCGGGAAACCCATGTACGAGATTGCACGAACTGTCAATGTCAGACGACAAATACATACTTCGCCAGGTGCAACACAATAACAAATCTCATTCTCTCCACAGGTGACGAACTGCTGGATGCTGGGGATGGAGCCAGCAGCCAGCACAGCCAGCCTACAAGCCCCCAACGAGGACACACGGATCTGGAGGATCTGTCCTCCTCTTCGGACACGGACCACCAAGCAGGCCCATCTGGTGTGGCAGGGCCCAGCCGCTCCCCAGGACCCCTCCTACCCACCAACCCATCATCCAGGGCTGCTGAACATTCCCAGCCCCCTGCTGCCACTGTCGTTGCGGCCACACCCACGGTCATTGTGGCCACTACCACTGCCGCAACCGCCACCATCGCCGCACCGACCACCACCGCCGCCACCACCGCCACGTCTTCGCTGGCACCAGCCCCAGCGCAGGTGGTGGCCCGGACGACTGGATCCACCCTGGGAGCCACAGCGAGGACCGTGGTGAGCAATGTGGCTAGTGGGCAGGCCGGTGGCAGCAGGACTGGTAGGAGGAGCAGGGTCAGGGAAACGCCAGCCTCCCCTGGGAGCCATGCCCTGCCTCACATGGCCAGAGTCCTTGGGGCCTATGAAGAGGCCCAAGGACAATGGGTCCGGTCTGCTTCAGACACGCGTGAGGTGCTGGGGGTGCTGAGGTCCATGGACGCCCGTATGGGCCAAATCGTGGACCTCATGGGACAGCTGGTGGTGGCGGTGAGGTCACAGCCAGGGACAGCAGCTCCCCTCCGCCACCACCTGCCGGGGCGCAGGGTGGAGCAGCAGTGTCCAGTTCCCCTGCGTCCACAGCCAGTGATCACACCTCAACCACCAGCATGTCGCAAGCAGGCACCACCCTCGCAAACGTGGAAGGGGCCGTCCGAAGTGGAAACAGATCTCCCGGGAGGACTTCGCACGCTCCAAACGCAAGTGAGGCAGCCAGCCAGCCTTCCGCCAGCCTTCCTTGACCAGCCACTGCATTGACTTGGACTACGATCCCACTCCACACAGCCATCTGGATGGCATGTGTGTGTTGGACTATGGACATAGAACCAGTGGGTACACCCTGATCATCACGCAGCCATGACCGACAGCTCATTGTCACTGCACGCACCACTTTTGTCATCACCTTACACACAATCACATGTCACAGTTTGTAATAAATGCACCTTTTTCACTAACTGCTGTTTGTGCCCTGTGTCTTATTTGTACGGAATACAACGGCCACCTTGGGCGGAAAGGCACCTGATGCGTGGCATGGCAATTGAATCCGGAGGGCCTGTAGGGACCTAGGGGTGGGAGACAGAACAGGAGCACATTCAATGAGTGTGTCACACACCCATCACACAGTACATGTCAACAACTACAAGCAATGTACACACATCGCACAGAGCAATAGGGCACAATGCCACAGCCACCAACAGTGGCATACTACCCTGGCCATGGAGCGTTGACACACAGCACGCAGTGAACAAACGGCCACCCTGACACAGCACACACACACCTGCACAGATACAGCCACATCAGCCGTCGTACATGGACACTCACCGTCAAGTGAAGTAGCGGGCGATGAGCTGCTGCCGCACATTACCAGCTTCCTCCTCTCCGCTGTCCTCCTCACTCGAGCTGTCCTGGTCTGCGGGCTGGGGCCCTGGTTGATCTCCGTCATCCACGATGAGGGGGATCTGCTTCCGAATGGCCAGATTGTGCAGCATGCAGCACGCCACCACTATCCGGCACACCTTCTGTGGGGAGTACGCCAGCGCACTCTCGGTGCGGTCCAGGCACCTGAACCTGGACTTGAGGAGGCCAAAGGTACGCTCGACCACACGTCTGGTCCTCCCATGTGCCTCATTGTAGCGATCGTCTGCTGGGGTGCGAGGATTCCTCAATGGACTGAGCAGCCATGCCCCATTCGGATACGCAGAGTCACCTGGGTGTGAGGGACACAGAGAACCGTTGCTAATCCAACTGGACAGGGGACAGCATCGCACAGCCAGCACGCTACACCACTCCACATACTCACCGACAATACAGGCACGATCCTGTTGCATATTGGACATCAGTCGTGGCAAGATGCTGTTGCGCATTATGTGTGCGTCATGGGCCGAGCCTGGGAACTTTGCACACACGTGGGTGATCACCATGTCCGCAAGGCACACCACTTGCACATTCAGGGAGTGCGTGTGCTTCCTGTTGCGGTACAGGTGCTCAGTGGCCTGTGGTGGAACAAGGCCGACATGTGTGCAGTCAATGGCTCCAACGACGTGTGGGATTCTGCCAAGGGCATAGAATGCACCCTTCACTGCCGCCAATTCACGAGCCCTGGGGAAGCGGATGTACCTGTTCCGGTACAGCATCATGGCTGCCAGTACATCCCTCAGCACCTTGCTGAACATGGGCTGGGACATCCCTCCTCCAATGCCCACTGTGTGCTGGAATGACCCAGTGGCGAAGAAATGCATGGCGGCCATCACCTTAGCCGTGGGGGTGACAGCAGTCGGATACACCCTGCGGGGACGGAGATGGGGTTCTAACATGGCACACAGTCGATGCAGGGTTGGCCTGTCCAGCCGAAACTTCCTAATAACCTCTGTATCGTCCATGTCCGCCAGCAATTGGTATGGGCGGTGAATGTTCGGTCTCCGCCTAGGGACAATGGCAGAGGACACATGTCAATGCAACACGACACATAGCAATTTCGCATACACATCACTGACATGACTGAGCAAGCACATGAGCCACAGCCCAGCTGTCAAGCTGGGACGGCACGGCCACAATACACTTACACAGGTCTCCCAACAATGGCAATGGCTAGTGATACAAACCACTGCCATGTGCATGCACATGGGGATCTAGGCCCCAATGACTTGCGGGGCGTGCTGATGGGGACTGACTGCATATCCGTCAAGCGGCAACGCCACGGCAACATGAATGTCTGCTGAGCATGGAACTGCTTCCGCGGCTGGATGAGTATGGCACACGACGACGACGATGTGGGCACAGGCTGAGCGGCCAAAACAAGTGGGACCTGTGGCACGAGGGGATATGAGACAGTAGTAGGTGTCAGCACTGCACCCTATGTACAGCACTGCACGGATCACACCTCCCGAAACATTGACAGGTGTCCACATTGACAGCCCCATGCCAAGACGGCTGTGTGCTTGCAGTCACACGTCACAGGTGAGAGGTTACATTGCACGTGCCAGGTGGCAGACGTACATAGTGGGAGCTGGCATGTGTGTGCATGTGTCTCCTGTTCAGGTTCCACCAGATGGGCGCTGACTCTGTACTGACCATTGGACACAGCATGTTCCGTGGTAGGCTTGTGTGTGTGGGATGGTGGCACTGGATGTGCCTCCGTTGGGTGGGGGGCCATGCACAGGGCGGGTACGTCGATGATTGCGCATTGTTGGTCACGGTGGGTGCACCAACTAAGATGTGTTGCCCTGTGTTCAATTCCTATGTCCGCATGATGATGGACTGTAGATGTGGGCAGACTACACATTGGTCGATGTGCTGTCTATATGCATGTGCCTTCACACCAGGCACAGCTGCCCCTGCACATGTGACCCCTGCTGGACTCGCTGCTGGGTCTGTGGAGCTGATGCACCTTCTGCGCGTGGGGCGGACAGCTCTCCTCACTTCCCTCATTGCGCATGTCATGACTTTGCCGCAGGTGACATGGATCATGGAGGGCCCACATGTACGCGTGGGTAGGCTACACATGATTGTACACTGGTCGCCACCCCCAGTCAGTGTTTCGAATGGGAAGGTTGTCGTGCTGGTGGTATGTTCGATGTGGGGGATGGGCGGGCCTAGGTGCGGGCTTACATTCCGGACATGGGGGGGTAGTTGGATTGGCGAATAGTTGCAGTACACACGGGACACGTCTCTTCCTTTCCACATCTGGGTCATCCCTTGTACTGACTGACAGTGATACAGTCATCTTCGCCCCAGCCCTCATGTCCTCCCCTCGCTCCCCCAATAGGCATGCTCACCTGCGAGGCTAGCGCTTGCACAGGCAGCCCCAAGCTCGCACCAGAGAGGGCAAGGAGTGTATGTGTGGGTCCAGTTGCACGAGTGGGCTGTCTCAGGGTATGATGTGTTGCGGGACGCCGTCCACCTGCGTGGTGCCCCAAATGGAGACCCGGCCTGCATGGACTATGCATCACAGTCTTCGCCTTCCGGATCCGCCACCTGCGACACCCACTGGCTGTGGCTGCCCTTGCGGCCAGGCCACGTCCGTCTGTGACTGATGGCCCACACATTCACTCTTTGGCCTCTCTGGGGAGGGCTCGGGGGTGGTGGCGCACGCGCTTGCACTTAGTCGCAATGGCATGTGGCGTGGTTGGTATGATGGGCAATGGATGGGATGGTGCGAGCCACCTCCCGTGACGTCAGTGCTGCTCGTGCTGTGGTGCGTCCCCCTACACTTCCATGTGACTTGTGTCATGCTAGACGTTGAGGTTCTATTGCCTGCGTGATATGACCAGGAGGAGCGCGAGGAGACCTCTCACACACCATGCTCCACTGCCATCCCGTGCCCTGTATCGCCTGTGCGGATTGACTATGTTGGGGTTACACCTGGTCGACTGGGGCTGTGTGTGCCTTGTCAAGGGGCATGGCGGGCGCACAACAGGATCCAGCTTGTCCACAGAGGGTGGGCTGAGGTGCGCCTGGTACCGCTTTGTACGTGTGCCCGGCTGCTGTGCACACACGTGTTCACTCCCCCCGACAGGTGTCCTCTCACAATGCCCAGGGAAGCGGTGGTGTACTGTTCATGACCCCTCCCAACACGGCGTGCTCCAACTTGGCATGTGCGCATCTACCCGTCGCACCCACCCACCTGAGCACTGCGTCCATACGACTTCACACGACACATGTGTGTCTTCCACAGTAGTGCTACTCATTTGCGTTGACATCCAATACCAGTGGACTACATGGTCATGTCACGACTGCCGTGTACTTCACATACTCTCATCCTCTCTCATTCGTACTTGTGAAATGAGTCAGCGGAGACAGTTTTGGTTTCAAACATTATATTGTGTCTTCTGTCCTCTGTGATGCAGTATAGTGGACACTACTGGCAGCGGAATACATGTTGAGGATATACTGAGCATGATTGCAAATGGGATAGGGTGTGGGGTTACATGTGATTGGCTGTTGCATGTGGGATGTGGGCTTCAGAGTGACATCTGCTTGGCCAAGGCTGTGCTAATGTACATTTACGTATAGCTGCGGAGCTGCGGACTTTGACACAGACGGTATACATGTAGCCTACCAGACCGCTTGGCATCATGGGCACAGTCCATCTCAGTTCCATGTGACAGGTTTGCTGCGGTTGTTCCTCATGCACGCGTGCATGTGAGATGACATCAGGGCATGTGCTTGCGTGCATGCAGCGGCGTGCCACTTGTTGTTGCACTGTGGTGGTTACTGGACATGTCACAGTCACTGGGGTCGTGTTGTTGTTGTATGCACTTGTCGTCCATGCAAAGGTCCTGGTATGGGATTCCCGGGGCGGGGGTGGGAGGGGTGCAGCACCCACAGACTCCAGGCGACCTATTCATGTCCACTGAGCGGTGTGTGTGTCCATGTGCGCTGGATCCATGTCGTGTCCTGGTTGTTCGTGCAGTTCCGTCCATGTGGGTGCGATACACAGAGCCCATGCCACTGCCTCCCACGATGCATGCGGTGTTCCTGGATGTGATGGGGAACAGTGTGCATGTCCCGGTCATATCCGATGTCATGGCGATGTCGTTGATGGTGTGGTTACAGTTGCCGGTCGTTTGGTATGGCTGTTGTGGTGGTGACTGGCCAGTCCGTGCGGAAGCTAAGCATGGGTGCGGGGTTGGACATCATAGGTCACTCGGGGAACCTGCGTTGTGGTCCGACGAATTTACAGGTTGTCAGGTATGCGATGCCGTCCAGCAGGGCTTCCATGTCATTGGTGGTGTACATGTTTGCCAGCCAATGTAGCGGATGGTGGCTGTCAAGGTGTTGTTCGTAAGTTGTCCCTTGGAGGACCATGATGGGGCATGCTGGGTGACATTCGATGTAGCTGTTCTCAATGATCCGTCGTGTGGAGGCACAGTGGTCCCATTTCAGTGCGGGTGCGATGTTGGCCACATACGCCATGCCCCCATAGGCAGAGCAGGCCCTGTCGTGTGCGTCCAGAGGGAGGAGTAGTGGTAGCAGGTCCGCCTTCAGACATGCCGGGTTGGAGAGGCATATCTCGATGGGATGCTGGTAGGGACACCTCCGACAGTAGAAGACGGGCATGACGCAGCTGAACAATGTGATGCGGTAAGTCAGTCGGTAACTTACGTTCAGCAGGGACAGGAGATCGCATCCCAATGTATGGAACAGGTTGGTTTTGTACAGCTTGAGCTGTTCGGCGTAGTTGGGTAGGTGTGTTGCGGTTGCCATTTCGCAGCGGTTCGTTGAGGTGGCGTGCTCCGGCTGTGTGTGCAGTCTGCAATGTGCACGCTCCGGGGTTGCTGTGAGCTCTGTGTAGTCGTAGGGAGACAGGACTTGTGTTCTGTTGGCTTGTTTGGAGGACACGGGCCCTCTTCCCACATGCTTCTCAGACAGTTCAAGGTCAGTGATGTGTGACTCCTTCCAATTAACTTGCATGTGGCCGACATGGGGGAGTGTTTTCTTCTTTCTTCCCCGTCCGTTGTGTGCTTCTGTGATATGCGCTATCTGCCCTGTGGTCGGTCTCCTCGGCATGCCTGTGTTGGTCTATTCTTGGACAATGGCTGTATTCACCGGCTTCTGTCGTAGGGCTGTGGTTTCGGAGTTCGAATGGAAGGTCATTCAGTGCTGTCTGCTCTCCCTTGTGTGGGCGGCAGGCTGCTTTTCCGCTCTGCGTTGGGCCTTGTGTGTGAATGTTATTCTTGGGCCACCTGTTGTCGGTCCCCGGGCTCTTTGGTGTTCCGTTTTATATGTCTTGTTCATATGTGCAGGGTGGTATGGGTGTTTCTGTGTGGTACTGGCGTTCCTCTTCCCGAAGGGGCCCTGCTTCTCCTAGTTGGTGTTGCCGCCGCTGTGTGCTACGCCATGTTTGTTACACTGGGGTGTGTCCTGCTGTTGCGTGTCTTCACTGACATGTGTGCGTTGGTTGTGTGGCGTTGGGTGTTGTCCGTGAATTGGGCGTTGGGGACATGTCTGTGGCAGGCCTGTCCCGTGTCATGTGCGTTCGGGGTGGGGCTGATGTGTGTGCTGCTTGGTTGTGTCCCTGTGTCTGTGTGCGACGCATGCATGGCGCTGCGGTTGGCCTCTGCGTTGTGCGCATGTGTGGCGGCGTCATCGGCGCTTTGGGGCCGTGACGGGGTGGTTGGTTCCTAGTCCCAGGTGGTGTGTACACATGTGTTACGAGATGTTACAATTTGGCCTGTGTGTCATATGTGGATGCTATGGTAGATGTGTCGTTTACACGCGGGGGTGGGGGGTTGTCCGCTTTTTCCGCCCTTGCACTGTGTGCGCTGTTTGCGTGCACTTGTTGTATGTGTGCCTACCTGCGTCTTCGCGGTACGTTGCGTCCTTGGTGGTGCATCAGATAGAGCATAGGGAGGGCCTGCAGTGCTGGATTCATGCTCGGGGGTGCCGCTTCTTCGGTGTCCGTGCTCGGCGTTCGTGTTACCGCTTCGGTTTGACGTACGGTGTCTCTTAGCCGTGGGTTCAGTTTGTGTGCGGCATCGTAATTTGTACGCCGGGCGGTACGTGTTTCGTCGGACGGTGTGTGTCAGTTGTGCTGCGCCGCTACGTGTACGGGTGCACTTTGATGGCGGACGGTGTCGCTGGCTTGCCAGCGGTGTTTGGCTGACTTTTCGCATCGTAATCGGGCGGGCGTGTGGACTGCTGCGTGCCGGCGGTAACTGGTGGTTTTTGCATCCGCCAGCACGGCGGTGGTGCTTCCGCCCGCCATCGTAATGGGCCCCTATATTCTTGCAAACGATATTACTAACTTCGATATTTTCAAAAACGATATTTCTTACCTTGAAGTCGAAATTCTTGACCATGATATTCTTGCTGTTGATATTTCCAACTCAATATTTGTGTATGTCAATATTTAAAACTCGATATTCCGTCTGTGCACCATGTAAAACATGCCGAATGTATTCACAATCATATGTCAAGTACTGGTACTTGTCCAATGTGCACTGTTGCAAAAACAAATGTTTTCCTCAAATATTATATTACAAATAATAATCAATTTCTTCAAATGTGTTTCATATCAAAACATTATGCATCTTCAACAAATACAAATGCAGTTTCTCAAAGGTGTACATTAACACTTTTTATTCTGTTCACATCACACAAGTTTAATGTTTCGATAATTCATATAACAATGTTTCTGTTCATCATCCATGCCCAATGCATTTCGGGACATGTTCAATTGTTTCAATTTTTTTGATTCTTTGACTTATAGATTGCTTTGATTGTCATCATTATAGCTCAGGACTGGTGATTCAAATAAGTAAGAGCACGTTGACCAACTAGTGGCTTGTAAAACACATTGCTATAAATAACATCACACAAATCTTTACAATAGATTTTGATATGCATGAGGTGCAGCACATACAGCTTTATGAGTGACACATTTACATATTGGGATTGGCACTATGATACTAACGAAATGACGGCACCTTTTCATATGCATTTGAGTTGTTTGGTAATATTATACAATTGGTAATTCGTTTTTGGGAAGAAAGAATGTGGCACCTTACACTTTGTCGTTCAAGATTTTTCTGTTATTCACAGATTTGGGACCCTGATGAAGGGACACATGTCCCGAAATGCATTGGGCATTTTTTGTAATTTAATATTTGAGGAAAACATTTGTTTTTGCAACAGTGCACATTGGACAAGTAGTAGTACTTGACATATGATTGTGAATAGATTCGGCATGTTTGACATCATGCCCACCAATGTAGCACGCTAAGCTTATAGGATTAGTTAGTTTTGAAAACAAGCAGATCAGGAGTGCTCCACTATCAAATATGGAGTTTCACGTTTTTGTCTTTTAAGTGTAGTAGCACCCACCATGTCTTTTGACACGATATCCAACCTTACAGACAACAGGGCTAACATTCGCGCTTACACTGCAGATCAAGCAACTGAAATTTACTCTTTAATTCAGGAAGTTTAATCTTTCAATGTGCAGGGCAGTTCTATCTCCCAACAACTTAAGCAATTACAATATCTGACAAGCAGAGAGTTGAACCAGCGACTACATGCATCTACATTGGTGCAATATCATAAAGCCAAACACATCGCCAGGGGATCCAGACTCTCAATACAACCTATGCTTTTTAGATTCCATCAAAACAGCGTATTTATGGACAAATGATACGCTATCCTCAACAAGTGATCTCTAAGTCTCATCTTGTTGCTAATAGAAGAATTATCAAGAGCCGTACGTGAAATTTCTGAAGAAATATTGATGATCAAACGACCTTGAAACATGAATGGAGTCTGATACATGGAAAACTTCATTTGATGAAATAACCAAAAATTAGATACATACAACAAAGAATTACAAGAGGGTAAACTAAGCAAATTCAAACACAACACTCTGGATTACAAACTTAATGAAGTCTACACTTGGGCAGAGGTGTATGCTCAACGACGAACATTCTTTAAGAAGTCCACGACTACATCCTCAGAGGAAAGTGTGGCAACAGAAGGAGAAGCGGATAGCAATCGAGCACCAGTACACGCAGCGTTGAGTAGTGCACATTTACAGAGTGAACCAGGCAGTAAGTCATCTGCTCATTCTTCAACATCGAAATCTTTTTTATCCCAGGTATCAGATACAAGCCAACCACCAGGGCAACACAGTACCAAAACAAATCCATCCACAGGAAAACCAGGTGAAGTTAGAGAAAAAGTATTTACAAACTTAAGGAGCCAAAACAGATTTTAGTAGTAAATATTTCTTCAACAGATCTCACCGTGCAGCAGATAAACGTCTTGAATAAAGGAATGGGTTACGTACCGACATACAGAACCAATGCATTGAAATGTGAGATATCACTGTTTAAATTCATGCGGACATTGCAGTTGAGAAACATTTTTTCTAATATACTTCCACACAGAGAAGACACACCAGAAACAGAATTTCTCAAATTCAAACCCAAGAGTAGTTTTCAGGCACAAGTGTAACATAAAGTATTGGATTCTTTCAAAATCCTGGTTAAACAGGACATACAAAAATTGAATTTCTCATCAGATAAAAGGCAGAACTTTATGAAACACAAAAGACATGTATTGAGGTCACTTTCCAATAACCCTGAGATTTTTATCAAGAATGCAGATAAGGGAGGTACCATAGTGGTGATGGATAAGAAACATTATCAACTTAGAGTCAACCAACATGTTTCAGACGAAGCAACATACCTTTTAGTGACCCAAGATCCTACTTACAGACTGTCCAAAACATTAGAAGAGATACTCAATAAAGCTTCTGAAATGGGTTGGATTACTACCACCACAAAGTCCTTCCTAACGGTATCGAATCCAAGAAGACCACGTCTTTATATGTTGCCAAAAATACATTAGAATATCCAAGATCCACCATTTAGACCCATCATGACAGGTAGTGGAACACTGTTTGAACCATTAGGTCAATATTTCGATTATTTTCTACAACCGTTTGTGCAAACATGGGGATCTTATGTGAAAGACACCACAGCCTTCATACTGAAATTACAGCAGGTGATGAACAAAGAGGACTGTATACTATGTACTATTGATGTTAAATCACTTTACACTTCAATTCCACATATGGGCAGAATGGAAGCTGTAGCATGGGCCCTACTTAAACAATCAGAGGTCATAGCAGACAAAGTATTCCTGTTGGAGTTATTACATTTCTGCCTTTACCATAGTTACTTTCAGTGGGAAGATCGTTTTTATCTACAACTGACCGAAACATCAATGGGCTTTGCGGGTGCCCCAGACTATGCGAACACCTTTATGTCTAAGTTTGAGGAAGACCACGTATATGGAGATCCAGAGTGGACAGGTAATCTAAAAATATATTGTAGATTTGTAGATTTATAGATATTTCTTATGTGGACCAACACCCGAAAGAGCCTTGACCAGAAGATCAAACAACTAAACACATATGATGACCACATCCAATTCACTTACACCATCAGTGATACCTCCATTGCTTTTCTAAAACCGAATCAGGATTTCAAACCCAAGTGTACAGGAAAGATACAGACAAAAACAATGCTTTGTTGTATGCCAGTTTTCATCTGAATAATTTGATTCAAAACTTACCATATTCTCAGTTCTTAAGGATGAAGAGGATTTGCTCAGAAACTAATACACTGGAGGAGAATGTGGCAATACAGAAACAAAAATATATCAACAGGGGGTACCCAGAAAGTATTCTGGATGAAGCAATAGATCAGAAGAAGCAAGAAGACCGTACCACATTATTGACAAAACAAACTAAAATTAGACCTCAGAGACAGGTTTTTGTTTCAAAATACTCCACCAGTTCAGGAAAATAATCAACACACGATGGGACTTATTACAGAACGAAACTGACTTTAAAGATCTATTTAAAGAAAAACCGTTACATGCATACAGGAGGTCTAAAAACCTCAAAGAATTGCTAATGACTCCGAACTCAGTCAATCAATCAGGGAATTGTAAGCACGCTACTCACCTGTGAGGGTCTCAAGGCGCTGAGGGGGGGGTCTGCAGATCTGTTTAGCCGAAGAGCCAGGTCTTGAGGGTCTTCCTGAAGGTGTTCAGGGAGGGGGCGCGTCTGATGTCTGCCGGTAGCTCGTTGCAGGTCTTGGCTGCAATGTGAGAGAAGGATCTTCCGCCTGCTCTGGCTCTGTGGATGTGTGGGGTTTCGGCCAGTGCGAGGTTGGAAGATCGGAGGTTTCTTTTGGGTACGTGGAAGTTGATTCTTTCGTTGAGGTATTTGGGTCCGTTGTTGTGTAGGCATTTGTAGGCGTGAGTGAGGATTTTGAAAGTGACTCTTTTCTCCACGGGGAGCCAGTGGAGACTTCGTAGGTGTTGGCTGATGTGTTCGTGTCGGGGCATGCCGAGGACGAGTCTGGCGGCGGTGTTCTGTATTGTTTGGAGTTTGCGGAGTAGGGACTTGTTGATGCCGGCATAGAGTGCGTTTCCATAGTCCAGTCTGCTGGTGATGAGTATGTGGGTGACTGTCTTCCTTGACTTAGGGGGGATCCACTTGAAGGTCTTGCGGAGGATGTGGAGGGTGTTGAAGCAGCTGGAGGTGACGGCGTTGACCTGTCGGTTCATGGTGAGTGATGAGTCAAGTACGATGCTGAGGTTCTTGGCGTGGTCTGAGGGGGTAGGTGGGCTTCCAAGGGCAGTCGGCCACCAGGTGCTGTCCCATGCAGAAGGGGTTGTACCAAGGACGAGGACTTCTGTCTTCTCGGCATTGAGCTTCAGGCAGCTGTTGGTCATCCAGACTGCGACGTCTTGCATTCCTTTCTGGAAGTTGAGTTTGGCAGTGGTGGGGTCTTTGGTGAGGGAGAGGATGAGCTGGATGTCGTCGGCGTAGGATACGATGTTGAGGCCGTGTTGTCGGACGATGACTGCGAGGGGGGCCATGTAAATGTTGAAGAGGGTGGGGCTCAGTGATGAACCCTGTGGGACTCCGCAGGTGATTTTTGTGGGGTCGGAGAGGAAGGGTGGGAGTCTGATCCTTTGGCTTCTTCCGGTGAGGAATGATCGGATCCAGTCCAGGGCTGTTCCTTGTATGCCTGCGTCGTGTAGTCTGGCGACTAGTGTGCGGTGGGAGACGGTGTCGAAGGCCGCTGATAGGTCGAGTAGGATGAGGGCTGCGGAGTGGCCTTGGTCCAGGAGGGTGCGGATGTCGTCTGTGGCGGCGAGTAGAGCGGTCTCTGTGCTGTGGTTGCTTGGAATCCGGCTTGGGACGGGTCGAGGACGGCGAACTATGACAAACCATCTACACCACAAGGTACAAAGAAATGTTCAAATTGCGTGCATTGCAACAATGTAATTACAAGCACTAAAATTCAACATCCAAGAACAGGAGAGACGATCGAGCTAAGTCAAACCTCGGACTGCAATTCAAAAAATCTGATTTACAGCATAAAGTGTCCTTACAGACTACTTTATGTTGGTAAGACAGAGAGAAAAATAAAGCTACGCATTTCAGAGCATAAAAGTGCCATGAGAACAGATAATAAAACATCCAGCTTAGTAGTACACTGGTCTTTAGCAAGACATACCAAATCACAATTACGGTTTCTGGTAATAGAAACCATATCACCGATTCCAGGTAAAGATTTAACTCGATCTTTATTACAAAGAGAAATCCATTGGATCAGAAAACTGGATACGCAACAACCTAAGGGTCTCAATGAAAAAATTGATATGAGGTGTTTTTTGTAATCAATGTCATGTAAGCTTGTACACCTGGATTATTTTACCACTAACATCATATTTTATGACAAGGCTGAACACATGAACATTTGAGTTGTATGCTGACTGAAATAACTACTAATCCCCACTTGATTACATTGACTTCCAGTAATCTCTTCAGCAAATTATTTCAATATACTTGCTTAAACATACACTACGGGATTTCTTTGAGTATCTTTTACTTTTTATTCACCATTCTTGAACAAGGTTTTGTAGGATTCTAGATGGTGCTCCTACTTCACTGCGTAGGACCATCTTCAGTTTCTTTTGAGCAGTATAGACAACGAGCACCGTCAATTAGCCACGGACCTACGGACGCTGCACTTTATTCCGGTCCCTTGCTGGCCACGGAGGAGGGACATTTAGCCTAGGTACGCCATAAGAACTTTGCTGCACTTCCGCACCGCGGGAAAACAAAGCACCGTCACTTTGCCATGGACCTACGGACGCTGCACGCTGCCCTTTATTTCGGTCCCTTGCTGGCCACGGAGGAGGGGCATTGGGCATAGGAACGCCATAAGAACTTTGCTGCACTCCCGCAGCGAGGGACGTGCACGGGGCGTGCCCGGGCTCGGCCCGGGCCGAGACCAGGCCAAGATGGGCCCGTCTTAGCCCGTCAGAGCCCGAAAGAGACTGGGCTGGGCCACCCCCCTGAAAACTACATAAACGGACGCTTGACTCTCCAGGGCTGAGTCCCGCATCTTGTATAATTACTTCGGGACCGCTTTCCTTTTCAATAGACTGTTACGGATAGCCATTGGACGGTGTTTTTGGGTGTGTAAAAACAAGGGTAAACCACCTCAAAACTTTTTACTAATAGGCAACCCGCAGACTTACCCTAACCATTGTGGGTCATTTACCCAACATATTTGACCTATTTTGGGAAAACTGTATATTGGTGGGCATACTGTGTGGGATCTCTTCCCCTACCCTACTGAAGATTTGTTTCCTTTAAATTTCAGGTGATAGATCATTCGGATATCTAGACTGAGTAGCCTGTTGAACGCATGTAGCCAAGTTTCACACTTCCTATAACCAGAGGGCTTTAAGCACTAAGTTCACCAATCACCAATCACCGTAATATACTTACCGTTGTTAGAGAGGGTTGTAAGAGAGGGGTGGGATGGGTAAGAGAAAGGTGGGGTGTACCTCTGTATCGGCAGTGGGCGCACAGCAGTCCCTAATGAATTATCTAACCGGGGCAGTGGGGGCCATTGAGAAACAAATTTCTTCAGTGGAAGAGTCACTAACACAGGGTAAGGTAGGTGGAGGGGCGGATAGGAGCCCCGAGATAACTGTATGTACCTCCCCATCTAGCCGGCTTGAAGTACCTATTGGTCATTCACTTCGTAATAGCTGTGTCCAAAACACGTCAGGGCACATATATGTGAGTGAGCCAGATTGTGACCCACAGCCCCCGTCAAAGTGTCCCAGAAATCCTGAGGTAGGCCCTAATCATATTAACCATACTGGTATAATAAAATCTTCAACAAGGCTAGATATTAACAAGAAACGTAAGAAAATGAATAAATATAGCAAGCCTGATGCTGGTAGGAAAGGTACCCCCTCTATCAACTCTTTAATTACTAATCAGTCAGCGGATCTTAGTAAGATAGCAGATAAAATCGATGCTTTACATATAACTCTAAGCGAAGCATTAACTAAGCTATCAGCCAGGGTGGAAGTAATTGAGGACCTACTCAAGAGTCAACATCTTTTTGTAAAGGCTACTGTTGACACCTGCCCAAGGAGAGAATCCACGACCCAGTCTGTGGGTCAAAAACACGGTGGACCTTTATGCACTGAGCCTTATAAAATGATCGGTCCATTGTTGTCACCGAATCCTGCTTATCCAGTTATGGGATCAATCCCCTCTGCCATAACTGGTGACATGGCTAACAGCCATATAGTCAACACCCTGAGGGTACCTGCCAACCAAAATACGAGAGTGCACCATCAGCCCCCTCCTAGACTTCTACTGAATTCATTAACGGAAAGCTGCACATTAGATCTACCACCGGCAGCAACTCCCTATATAATTGCCTTGGCCAATGTCCCAGTTCTCTCGAATCAGATAAAGGAATCTTGGGACGCTTTGAGAAATAAAGCCCTTTTCTGGCTAGGCACAAAGCTTCTGACAGGTTTAACAGAGGCTTTATTTTCGGAGTTTAAGATGGCTAGAAGGGTTAGCTGGATTGGCGGAGACCATAAAACGCTGTCTGGTGACTGTGTAGTATTGACATTTAGATCCCCACAACTAATACATGAGATTCTCTCCAGAGCTGGTAACCAACATATAATGGCCACAGCCATTAACATCTTGCCTCTGGGGTATTTCTATCAGCCACATCGTGTAATTCAATCAATAATACAGAATAGGGGTCCCCAGGCTACCTCCCTTAACTTCTATAAGGTTCCAGTATCTAACCGTTTTGACATCTTGCCTACCCTAGAAGATATAGATTGACTCGATGTCCTCGATATATGTGGTGCCCAAACTAGTAAACTTGATGTATACACAACTCCCGCAAGCCCTTTATCTCCTGTAAACAAGATAACTACCATGGGGAAACACCTTAACTTCCAATCTCTGGCTAATATTCCTGCCCAGGTCCAGGACATATCGACAAATACAGATCAATACCATAGAATTGGGTGCAATAATATAGATATCACAATTAGTGGAGATGGTAATGGTAGATCATCTACGTGTAAAATATTGTTTTGGAAGGTGGCGGGATTACGATCTAAAGCCAGTGATCCCCTATGTTTAAACTTTGTAGAAGATTTTAACATTTTGTGCCTGCAAGAAACTTGGCTGGAGTCCCCCCTGCATGTTAATGGATATAAAACATTCCATTAACCAGCATTAACATCAGCCCATGGGAGAAAAAAGGGAGGACTGTGCACATATGTGTCTAACAGAGCCAATGCCAAAAAGATTGTATTTATGACATCGGATATTTTTTACCAGATTGCCCTGTTTCATGTGGATAAAAAGTATTGTATTTTCTTGTTAAATTTCTATAATAATATCCCAAAAGAACAGGTTGCGGGAGTTTGGAATAGATTACAGAATGATCTGCTTAACACCCAGAATGATACAGAGAAGGATATGTGTATTATTTGGGGTGGGGATTTTAATTCTGCTCTGTGCCCTTTTGTTAAACAGGGTACCTGTGGTTTAGCCTATGAAAAAGGTGCTGTCCCAACCCATTTTCCACATTCTACTTATGGGGACCACTTAAATGCAATTACGTTTTTATTTCGACCTCGGTTTTGCTAATGAATTGTGTCATCCTATTGTCCCACTCAGTTCTACTTTTAATGGCAGAGGGTCTGGCTCCATCATTGATTTTATTATGATCTCAAATCGACATTCAAGTAGGCTGACTAAATTTGTGACACATACCGTTGCAATGAGTGATCATTAACCCGTAAGCATCACTTTTCAACTCCCAATCAATGTGTTAAATAAAAAGGGTATTTCAGAGCACCATGTGCAAGATATTGCGCTCAGTAGGAATAACGGTTACACACTGCGTTGGTCTAAAGTGGAGCCAACTGAGTTCACAAAATCATTGCCAGTTAAATGTAAATCGGATTTCTCAGTTTGTCTGGACGAATCTGCTCCCCATGTAGAGGTCTTGAATTCCTTCTCTTTGGAGATCAAGAGGAGTTTATTTGTGGAAATGAACAAACGTAACACAAAGAAGCAGGGATGGTTCGACTCAAAATGCACCCAATCTCATACAGCATTGAAAAGGGCCTTGCACAAACCCGAGAGGAGTCAGCCAGAAATTACTTTTGCAAGAAGAGAATATAGGTGCGCGTTAAAATTTCGAAAGGACGCGCTGAGGGCAGAAACCTGGAAGGCTCTGCATGAAGCTTCCCAGCTAAAGGATAATACAAGCTTTTGGAAGGTTGATAACGCACCTTTCTTAGCCCCTAGAGACTCACCATCAATTGAGTTAAATATTACAGAGGATCAGTGTGTGGATCACTTTACCATCTTATATAACGATGAAGAACATGTAATATTACAGGCTGCATCGAGCCCCCACCTAGAGCCAGAATCATTAAGTCTCTTCCCACTTGACATCCATTTTAATTTAGATGAAGTGAATTGCGCTATAAATGCTAGTGCGGGTGGTAAGGCCCTGGCCCGGATGGTGTGCCCGTTGATTTGTATAAATCTAACATTTCCCTTTGGGGTCCTTTATTAACGCTGGTCCTGAGAGCATGTTGTCACCACGGCTTTATTCCATCTTGGTCTGAATCTGTTTTGGTTCAAAATTTTAAGAAGGGTGACCATAATCTCCCTACATGCTATCGACCAATTTCTTTATTAGATTCATTCCTTAAAGTGACGGGCCGCATTTTATTAAATAGACTGCAGTCATGGGCAGAAGAAGTTGGGGCTATTACAGAGCTACAATATGGCTTCCGCCAGGGCCTAGGCAAAAGTGACATATATTTTACCCTGTACATACAAAAGGAATGTGTTGAGGTGGAGCTGTGTTTCTCTCATGTGTACAGTAGGGTTACCTCACAGTGGACCGCGACAGAGTTTTGTGCACCAACACTGGTTATGCAAAGAATTGGGGTCTAGGAAATGGTTTAGATTGTTTGGATATGTTGTATATAAGTCTAATGTCTATGTAAACTGTTTTGTTGAATATTTGTAAGAAAATGAATAGTCTCAACCAGATATGAAATAAGAAATTAAATACGGTTGCGACATGGAATGACATATGAATATGATTTTTTTGTGATTAATTCAAACTCAAACTAGTCGGGATCGGGATCCGATACGCTGGAGTAATTAAAAGTACTCCAATGTAATGATGTTATAAAATTTGTTCCTCCACCTCATTTTCTCTTTTGAATTTATGCATAGCCCAGAAAGTGGAGGGTTATTTGGGCAAACCCCTTCTTTATAGATATCTAGGCACTATAGAGCAGGGTCTAAACCTAAATTCTATTGTTAGGTAAATACACACGAGCTAAGCAGGGGAAATTATTTATGGCATTCGTTGACCGTAGCTCCGCGTTTGAATGTGTTAGGCACGAGAAACTGTGGATTATACTCGAGGAAATGGGAGTAGAAACACCACTTATACATTTTATGAGGCAGCTGTATTATGGTGCTTGTGCAAGGGTCCGCTATGGAACTGAAGGAGAGTGTACTGCTAAATTCCCAATAAGAAAGGGGGTTAGACAAGGTTGTGTTCTTTCCCCCTTTCTTTTTACTCTGTATATTAATGGCTTATGCCAATTTTTAATCAGATAATGCCAGGATCTTCCACTTATTGATAAACGCCCAATTCCGGCGTTATTGTATGCAGATGACGCGGTCTTAATGGCGCATACTCAAATTGGGCTCCAAAGGGTAGTGACCAGCTTTGCCACATATATGCAAAATTTGGGGTTGAAAGTGAACATCTCTAAAACGTTCATAATGAAATGTGGATCAAAATAGTACTAAATGCCACAATATTTTTATTAATAATGCCAAGGTTGAGTGTACTAACAGATTTCCATACCTTGGCATTCTTTTCGATTATAGAGGAACGTGGA
The DNA here is from genome assembly GCA_963921515.1 of Calotriton arnoldi. Taxonomy (NCBI): domain Eukaryota; kingdom Metazoa; phylum Chordata; class Amphibia; order Caudata; family Salamandridae; genus Calotriton; species Calotriton arnoldi. The sequence goes on from CAWUFW010005297.1 coordinate 132,917, forward strand.
CACACGCAGTTCAAGCTAGGAGAATTTTATTTTCCAAAGCTACAGCTGCCCTCACCCACTTTGCTAGCAAACTAGGCAGAAGGCCGGTCATGGAACTAATACAAATTTACAAGGCTAAGTGTATTACAACTGCCATGTACGGCGCGGGCATCTGGGGATATGTTGACTCTCAGCCCCTGCAGCTGGTCGAGAATGCCTTTGTCAGATATTTGCTGGCAGTCCCCAACAGTACGGCTACCTATATCTGCCACGCAGAGCTTGGGTTATCGTATATCTCCAACCTAATCAAAATTGAGCCAATTTTATTATGGCATAAAATCTGGGCTACAACATACACAATTCTTAACCGGGATATCATAACTGACTGCTTAAAGCTCGATAGGGGTCCACGTATTGCTTGGTTAAATTGCATCAGAAGATTTATGGCAGACACTGGTCACCCTGAATATTTCACTGACCCGGGTGGCATCACATTAATCTTGAGAAAAACACTAAAGGCTGAGTGCTTAACGCATCTGGAGTCAATTAGACTCTCAAATTAAATTGTTAAGCCCTCTGTCATGGAAAACCAACTGTTAATGTCATGCTATGGCACACAACCATATCTCGTGTATGTAAGCGGGAGTTACGACAAGATGCTGCTAACTCGTTTTCATCTGGGTATTTTCCACAGACTTACTAGTTTCCCTTTCATGAATGACTGGTCGAAAACTCTTGGACCATGCCCATGCGACGACTTGTTCCAGCAGTCTACATTGCATACTCTTTTATTTTGTAAATTCTATGCAGTTCTCAGAAAAAGACGGATTGTTCCCATTTTAAAGATTCTGCACCTGAGACAATGTCGCCCAGCTTTCATTACATTGCAACTTTTAAATTATGAAATGTTTACTAGCTCACTAGCAATGTATTTGAAATGTGTGATTAAATTTAGAAAAACACTATGGAATATGAACCTGGCTTTTATCGCATGATTATTATATTACAATTCTTATATTGGAACCTATTTCCACCTCAAGATCAAAAACCTCTACGACAACTTCATCGACCATCCACCAGGTGCCACAGACGGCCCCCGCCCCCCAGAAACACCAGCCAGCCCACCATCTCCAACTGGACACCGATCACGGCCGAAGACACCGCCTCGACCATGAAAAGCATCCACTCGGGGGCCCCCACCGACCCCTGCCCCCTCACATCTACCACAGAGCTGTGACCGCCATCGCACCCAAACTACAACGCACCATCAACACCACCTTCAAAACAGGCACCTTCCCAGATGACTGGAAATGCGCAGAAGTCAGACCCCTGTTCAAGAAGCCCACAGCTGACCCCACCGACCTCAAGAACTATCGGCCCATCTCGCTCCTCCCCTTCGCAGCCAAAGTTGCAGAGAAAACAGTCAACAGGAAACTGACACGATTCATTGAAGAGAACGCCGTCCTCGACCCGTCCCAATCCAGATTCCGAAGCAACCACAGCACAGAGACCGCCCTACTCGCCGCCACAGACGACATCCGCACCCTCCTGGACCAAGGCCACTCCGCAGCCCTCATCCTACTCGACGTATCAGCGGCCTTCAACACCGTCTCCCATCGCACACTAGTCGTCAGACTACATGACGCAGGCATACAAGGAACAGCCCTGGAGTGGATCCGATAATTCCTCACCGGAAGAAGCCAAAGGATCAGACTCCCACCCTTCCTCTCCGACCCCGCGAAAATCACCTGCGGAGTCCCACAGGGTTCACCACTGAGCCCCACCCTCTTCAACATTTACATGGCCCCCCTCGCAGCCATCGTCTGACAACATGGCCTCAACATCGTATCCTACGCCAACGACTCCCAGCTCATCCTCTCCCTCACCAAAGACCCCACCACTGCCAAACTCAACTTCCAGAAAGGAATGCAAGACGTCGCAGTCTGGATGACCAACAGCTGCCTGAAGCTCAACACTGAGAAGACAGAAGTCCTCGTCCTCGGTATCACCCCTTCTGCATGGGACAGCACCTGGTGGCCTACCGCCCTCGGAAGCCCACCTACCCCCTCAGACCACGCCATGAACCTCAGCATCGTACTCGACTCATCACTCTCCATGAACCGACAGGTCAACGCCGTCACCTCCAGCTGCTTCAACACCCTCCGCATCCTCCGCAAGACCTTCAAGTGGATCCCCCCTGAGTCAAGGAAGACAGTCACCCATGCACTCATCACCAGCAGACTGGACTATGGAAACGCACTCTACGCCGGCATCAACAAGTCCCTACTCCGCAAACTCCAGACAGTACAAAACACCGCCGCCAGACGCGTCCTCGGCATCCCCCGACACGAGCACATCAGCCAACACCTACGAAGTCTCCACTGGCTCCCCATGGAGAAAAGAGTCACTTTCAAAATCCTCACTCACGCCTACAAATGCCTACACAACAACGGACCCAAATACCTCAACGGCAGAATCAACTTCCACGTACCCAAAAGAAACCTCCGATCTTCCAACCTCGCACTGGCCGAAACCCCGCGCATCCACAGAGCCAGAGCAGGTTGAAGATCCTTCTCTCACATTGCAGCCAAGACCTGGAACGAGCTACCGGCAGACATCAGACGCGCCCCTTCCCTGAACACCTTCAGGAAGACCCTCAAGACCTGGCTCTTTGGCTAAACAGATCTGCGGACCCCCCCCCCTCAGCGCCTTGAGACCCTCACGGGTGAGTAGCGCTCTTACAATTCCCTGATTGATTGATATTATGAAATGTCTACCAGTTTCTAGTAAGGTATTTGTAAAATGTGATCAAATTCAGAAAATAGTGTGAGTTACGAACCTGGTTTTTAATTGTTGATTCCACATTCTTTTTAACCATGTAATACCAATGTGATTAGATTTTTAGAATAATATGTGATAAAATTGTGCTGTTATGATTTATATGTTAAATCGAAAAAAGCTTATTTGATTTGACAACAAGCATTTTTTAGAGTGGTTTATGGCAGATTCCATCGTTTCACTCTTTAATTAGCTGTTCATTCAACCAGTTTCTTTGGTTTTAGTGGATACCTGGCAGATTCCGCCGTTTAGGTATATCCTCCACCGCAATGGGGGCACTATTATGAGAGCATTCAGGTGCTCAGATTTACCATTTTATGAAGGCGACTCTGAGTTTCGATCATCAGCGCTGATGCATAATCCGTCGTCGAGGTCGGACTTTGAACTTTTATCTACTGAGCGTGTATATTGGGCTTGTGAGTTTGTTTTCTACCGCATTGAGGCGTCGTAACTTTTGACTGAGACACCATCCAGGTGAGCAACGGAGGTTTAGGATCCGAGAGTGATTTTCTCAATAAATACTGGAATGCTAGTTAGACCCTTGCCCTAGTATTACGAGTGAGATGATTATTGTTGTTTTTCTGTCATTTCAGACTTCGTGTCATTTCAGCTACACTCATTTGGATCGGGAGGCGTTACATTTTATCTCAGGTCAGTGGAGGAGCGTAGCTGGTTGTTTCACGGCCATAATATGGTATCCAGTGATGTTCACAACTTAGGTGAATTTGCAATTTTTTCAATTTTTTCGATTCTTTGACTTATAGATTGCATCAATTGTCATCATTATAGCGCAGGAGTCGTGATTCAAGTAAGTAAGAGCACATTGACCAACAAGTGGCTTGTAAAACACATTGCTATAAATAACATCACACAAATCTTTACCATAGATTTTTATAAGAACGAGGTGCAGCACATGCAGCTTTATGACTGACACATTGACATATTGGGATTGGCACTATGATACTAATGACATGACGGCACCTTTTCATATGCATTTTAGTTGTTTGGTAACATTATACAATTGGGTTATTAGTTTAGGGAAGAAAGAATATGACACCCTGCACTGTGTCATTCAAGATTTTTCTGTTAATCACAGATTTGGGCCCCTGATGAAGGGACACAAGTCCCGAAATGCATTGGGCTTGGATAATGAACAGAACATGGTTATATGAATTATCAAAAGATTAAACTTCTGTGATGTGAACAGAATAAAAAGTGTTAATGTACATCTTTGAGAAACTGCATTTGTATTTGTTGAAGATGCATGATGTTTTGATATGAAACAAATGTGAAGAAATTGATTATTATTTGTAATTTAATATTTGAGGAAAACATTTGTTTTTGCAACAGTCTTCAGCACACTCCCGGACATGTGGAAGACTTCAGAAAGCCTGCCTTGCTCTCCAGAGGACTTCCCAGCTTTGTGAGGCCCGCCATGTTCTTCAGAGAACTGCCTTGCAGCTTAGGTCCTGCTTTGCTGCTTGAAGGAGAGAGGACCATTTCCTTGAACCCAGGACTACCAGAGTGACTCCAAGGGCTAGTTGGCTGGACTCCTGTGTGAGCTATAGGGACATAACAAGTTCAGAGACCTTGAACCCTGCACCTGCCCTGTGCTGCAGTGAGTTCTAACCTCCCAAGTGGTGCCCCCAGGTCCTGGAGCTTTGGAAGTGGTGTTAAAGGTGCTGCTCCGGCTGAACCATAAAAGTTGGGACTTAGAAACATTTTCACCTAAAAACCCCAGAAGAACTGTCAGAATACTGGGAATTACCTGCCAGCTGATTCTCCCATGGTGCATCGCCAGTCGGCCTGACTTTGCGGTAGCTCCTGCTAGGATCTTCTTCACAGCCGCAAATCTTGTTCAGCAGGACCCCCAAGTGACAGTGTGCAGCCTTGTGGAGCCTTCTTCGGCGACGGATTGCAGCTTCATCCCGCTGTAGATTGTTGATTTTCAAAAAGTTGTCTTAGTCCGAAGGAAAAAGCTTCACTGATCTCTACAGTGACAAGCTTCCCATCAACAGTGATGACCTCCTTGGCCTGGAAATCCAGTTTCTCCTGCTCTGATGTTTTTCACGCAATCATCCATGGCTTCACCGAGACCTCATCCAGTGCTCCTCCTCGTACTCAGTCTGCTGCCTTGCCCTTATGAACTTTATCTTCTCCTGGAATTTTCTTCAAAATTTCTTCTAAGACTGAAGGTAAGTGGAGACTGGTCCAAATCTATCTTGTTTATCCAAACCGTGCTCAATCGCAGTCAGCCATAACGTTTGACTTTGCCCTGGTCTCGTACGACCAGATGCCTGCAGTTGGCGCTTTGATCTTTTAGGCGATAGATTTCGCAAAAACTTTCACAATTCATAACTCCTTTTCTAATGATTAAATTGAATTAATGTTGGCGTCATTAATTTAGTAAACATTTCTATATTTTTCAAAATTGGTGTGGTATTTTGCTTGTGTTGTGTTTTCACTTTATCATTGCTTGCGTGCTGCAAAAATATTTACCACAGTGGCTCTGAGTTAAGCCTCACTACTTTTGTGCCAAGCTACTAGACGGTTAAGCACAGGTTAATTTACTGACTTTTGTGGTGTATCCTGATTAGGATTGTTGCCATAGTGGTGCTTCCACCTCAATTAACCAGTAACCCAATTTCTTACTAGCAGTTTATGCACTCTTACATCCCTTTGTGAATTGGCCCCAAAACATCCAGATTCCTAGCAGTAAGGTTTAAAGAGGCCACAGTCTTCACATTTGTATTGATTTTATATGAACATAGACTAAATATTTCCATTTTATTCCTGTTTTAGATTTTTAGGGCTAGTTTGCAAACTCATGTAAAAGTATGTAGCCGGTGTACAACTTCGTGTACTCATAAATGCCTTAGTGAATCAGTTGCAATGTGTATTGCAATACGTGTCCACCACAGTCAACATGAGTATACATTAAATTAAATAAGCCTCCATAAAAAAATCAATTAATGTATGCTTTGGAGACACAACTGAATTTACATTATCACATGTTGTGTATCATGACACATTCTTGTACAAAATATACTAGTATACAGAAACAAGTTTTGCTATGTGTCATAACACAGAGATGTTTCTAGAAAAATAAATGCCAGAGCATAGCACTTGTTCTGAATGTGAGTATAATAATATTGCTAAAAGAAAAAGTCAACTGTAATTGCCCTGGCAAATGCCCACTCAGTTAAAGACCTACGCCCACTTTAAAACATTATGGCCCAAAATGTATTAGATTTTTTGCCCGTGTAAAGCGAACCCAATCAACCCAAAGTCTTGCGAGGGTGCTCACTATCCAACACAAAAAAAAGTGTTTTGTACTGGAAAGGCACCTTTTTCTCAGTGAAACCACCATCCCCGTTCGTGAGACATTACTGGGGCAGATCTGAGCTAATACCTGTAGGTATTGACGCAATTTGCAATCTACTAAGGTAGTCAGACTCGATTTGGGTCAAAAACTAACACTTCCTTGTAGAGGTGTTAACACTACAAAATGCTTATATTTTTCAAACATACTCGTGGTTTTATATGTGCTGCAGTACACAGCACACATCCAATATGCGGGATCCTTCTGAATTTGTCTAGACACAGAAATGTTTACTAGAGGTGTATGCTTCCACTACAAACCAATTGCAAGACATTGCTCACTCGCTTCTGCACTATGGTGCACACTGTGCATTGCACATGGCCCCCTGCTTGTATGACTGTGTAGGGTCATTCTAAGTACACATGGCTCTGTGCTTTGTTTTCCCATTTGTGCAACATAGTACAGCACATTTTGAAGGGTGCAGCAGCCTGTGATACTGGAAAGAAACAGCTGAGGGGCATATTCTCAAGGACTTATTGCCGATTTATCGGCACTTTAGCGCCGCAAAAGTGGCGATAGATTTTTCGCCCTATTCACAAGCTGGTGCAAACTGCGGATATCGCCAGTTTCCCTGCGATAGCTCCCACAAAAAACATCGCCACGGATGAGTGCGACAACTAACGCTAATGATATGCAGAGTAGGCGTTCCCGTGCAAAAACACATGAAAACACCACTTCGCGAGATTATCAACGACTAGTCAGATCTGCGATGCGAACCAAGAACAGGCGATAAGGCGTGTTAGCTGCAGGGATTTAACACCTGCCTTTAGCTGGTTCTAAGCAGGACGACTACCTGCAGTATGAAAGGGAACTCAGCCCAGAGCCACAACTGAAGACCCACAGATGCCATGGAGCCAATGAACATGCAGCTCGGAGACCCAAGAGGGCCACAACACCCACCGCCACCACCCCCAGGACCCCCCTCCGTACCATCCCCCCGGACTACCACCGAGGCAGCGTAGGACAAGACAGCGGAGCCTTCCGAAAACGGCATGGCCCCTCATCCACACAAGTGCAGAATGGGGGGAGAGTTGGGAACCAAGTATGTGTGAAGGAGGCAACTCACCCATGAAGAAGAATGTACACAATGCCAAGTGTGGCGGTGATGTGCTGGACAGACCACAGAATGCAGAATGCAGAGCACAGACATGTCCATGTGGACATATACTGCTGGGGTTTGTAGTGTTGTGGACAGTGGACGCAAACATGTTACCTCAAGCACTGGGGAAGACCCTGCACATGTAGCTGTGCCGTCCCCCCCTGTAAGCATAAGCGCAGTGGGCTGGGCGGGCGTATGCCACTCCAGCGTAGGAGTGCGGATAAAAAGGCCGGGGCTCTGGGCGTGGTCCTCTTCCGTGATGGGCAACACATCTGCCAGGGCAGCGCACCTCACCCTGCCACAAGTCCGCCGCCGTGACCTCCAGAATCTGCGACACAGGCCCACAGAGCATCCAGCGGCACAGCAACACGGAGTCATGTGTGTGCCGGATACTGCCTTAGTCCTACACTGCGGTCAGCAGGTCCCACAATTCAAATCATGCCACATTTCTGTTAATGGAGGAAACCACTAGTCAACAGACATTGCCCCCAGTGCGGCCCGCCCGGACGATGGATCATCGTTGGCTGCACACCCGCTGAGCGCTCCAGGTGCCACTAACTCAGTGCACCACAAGTCATCACCATGTGGCTGTGGGCCCTCGCTGACCGCTGCCTCTGGCCTACACTGCGGTCAGCAGGTCCCCCAAGTCAAACAACGCATCATCGCTGGCTGCACACCCGCTGAGCGCTCCAGGTGCCACTGACCCTGTGCAACACAAGTCAACGCCACATGTCAATATTGAGGCAGAATACAGTAGGCAAAAAGAACATTGCTCCCAGTGCGGCCCGCCCGGATGACGCATCATCGTTGGCTGTGCACCTGCTGAGCGCTCCAGGTGCCACTGACCCTGTGCAACACAAGTCATCGCCACATGGCTGTGGCCCCTCGCTGACCGCTGCCTCTGGCCTACACTGTGGTCAGCAGGGCTCACAATTCAAATTGAGTCTTCATTTATTCATGGCGCAGTCCAGTAGGCAACAGACATTGCTTCCAGGGCGGCCCGCCCGGACGACGCATCATTGCAGGCCGCGCACCCGCTGAGCGCTTCTGGTGCCACGAACTCAGTGTAGCCCAAGTCATGGACCATTTATGATGTAATCATATGTGTGTGAGTCCAGTTCTGGTGCCCCTACCTCAGTGCACTGCAAGTCATGGACCCTTCATGAGTGACTCTGTGTGTGTGATCCGATGATCACTGTTCTAGTTGTTGCCAGCACCAACCACTCCCTGAGGGCTGGCTTACACTCACCCCACAGAAATCCAGCACATGCGTCACTGGACACGTGACCCTGGTAATAAAAAGGGGCCGGGCGCATGTGCCCATAGCCAGTTCCACTATCTATCTAAGTGTGTCCGTGTGGTCATTATGTATGCGTGATGGACCCTGGCCTGCCACACCACATCGTGCTGTGGACAGCGGACGCAAGCATGTCACCTCAGGCAGCGGGTAAGACCTTGGACATGTCGCTTTGTTGACCCCCCTGTAAGCGTCAGCGGAGTGGGCTGGGCCAGCGTATTTCAGTCCAGCGCAGGGGTGTGTAGAATTAGCCCGGGGCTCAGGGTGTGGTTTAGTTCTGGCCTGGACAAGGAAGTCACCAATGTGTGTGTCTCTGTTGTAGTGTTGGTGCCACCCGGCCCGCAATTGACAATGTTGCAATGTAGCATGCACCCAGAGGGTGGTCTTGCAGGAACGGAGAAATGAAGGAGCGCATGACCGCTCGGGGTCTTGGCTCATACATGCCAAGTGTTGTGTGTATCTGCATTGCCGCAGCATGAGCCAAATGCATAGCCTTAGTCGCAGCGCGAGTTCAGCCAGGCATGAACTCTACATCTGTGTCCGCACTAACCTTACCATAGGCCTACACTCACGTGGCCGCCCACCTTCAACGGACAGCATCACAGTGTTGTTGTCAGGCTTGTGGACATGCGCAGACAGGCATGACAATGGTGTTCCGTTGGAGTGCAAGTGATGCGACCGCACAGCACACACAAGTAAATAGGCTTGGGGGGAGGGAGGAGCAGCTGTGAGGCAACGTAACACACAGTGATGCCGCTCATTTGCTACATGCAAGTCATGTCAAATATGGATCCCAAAGTCGCACACATCCCACCCCACACCCAACAAGCCACATCACACTTCATGAATGCAAGCAGATGACAAACTGACATTAGGGATGAAAGCTCCTTTGTCTGAACTATCAGGCGGAAGCACATCTGCACATCCGACCTCGGAATTGCATGTGCCCGGCACCCCCTGACAGATACGATAGCAGCTGAGGACGACTCCCACACTACACACAGCCCGACGACAGACCTGTCAAGGTCGATAAAATGAGTATCACTGAGTTTGACAACAATAAATATAATTGATTCAGCTCCAAGATACCCTTCGGGTGAACACTGTGCTTCACAAATATATTAGGTTAAGCATTGGCACCGCCAATAGGTCTGGCTTAGATATGAACATTATTTCTAACTCCCTTAGCCCCTGTTATGAATAGGTTAATCCCGAATGTTGCATTAACTGTTCATGGCATATTCTAGAATGAAATATTTGTGGGAGGGGTGTTGTTTGTTTACAATATCATTTTCTCACACAGGGATAGACAGCACTGAATGAAATAAACGCAAAAAACCATACCACTATTACAAACCCATAGCTATACACGTTTCAGCATGCAAAGTGATGTTTGCTAAAAGCTAGGTTTGCCTTACTCTGTCACACATAACATGGAACAATCTAGCAACAAGGTGCAGGGTGCGAGACCACCGTATACACACCCCACACACAGAAGTCCTTGCTCGGAGTTATCTTGCATGGAATTCCCTTCACACTTACTCCCACACCATCCCAGGCATACACCCGTTGCACACTTAAACAACTCATTGATCCGAGCTGTGGCATTTCATCCACAGAACTGGCGCAGGTCAAAACAGTTCCGCTTCAACCAGGGCCACTAACACAATGGCAGACCATCCCGGACACATGCACAACCCCTGTCACGTGGAACTGTACCGTGCATGTATGCTGCATTTACTGGGGGCACTGCCATTGGTAGTGCTGCGGATCAGTTACAGGCTGAGCTTCCGCCTTAACATCACCTGCGTGCAGCCTGTGTTGCATTGTCGCTCGTGCATATTCGAGTGGTCCATGGATGTCTGCCTATCCAACAGGACGGTAGCCGAACTGGATTTCGACATGTGTGTGCCCCCCCTGTTGGCCCACGACCATGAGTGTCACCGTGACACCCGTCTATGGGATGCCTGGATACTTGGCATACATGCTGGCAGCTGGACCTGGGAGTTTGCAGGACTCCTCGTGTGCAGTGACCACATTGAGCCGCTCCCCAATTGGGCTGTAGTGCTAATTGGTGAAAGGGGGTGGACGCAGCACATCTGTCCGGACCTGCTAATGGTTAGCCTCACCGTCCTGTTCGATGAATTCGAGAACGACCTCATGTTGGAAATGATTGCCTACGAAGCTGCACTCGCTTTCATGGACGTGTAACTACGTACCTGCAGACACAACAGTTAGGAACACATTGCACATGTCCCGACACCTTGTTGACTAGGTGTGTGTTGAAGCTCTACACCACACCCAGAAAATAACATCTAAAAAATGTTTTTGGAATGTGTGAAAATCCTGTATTATTAAATTTGTAATATTTCTGACTAATTAATTTACTTGGTCTCAGCAAACATTTCACCCTCCTCTTCTCCTCCTCCTATTGCTTACTTCAGTGAGTCATACCTAAACAGAATGACTTAATCAGGCGTTGTTAGAAGAGTCCGAAATAAAAAAAGAATATATCACACTCACAGTGCTGAATACCAAAAATGCATGCTTTATTTCTAAGCGAACAAGTGTGGTAAGAAAAAAGGTAAGTGCAAAGTCATATTTCAATTGGCACAAAAACAGAAAGAAAACCAAGATAAAACTGGTGTTTAAGCAGACATAGACTTAACAAGAACCTGTGACCCAAACAATCACTAACAGCCCTGAGCAACACTTAACAAATAATGTGAAATGAATGTAGAAGGCGAAGTCTATGTGGCAGATCTGCAGATATCTACAATGGATACCCAGCCCATTCTACCCATGAACCTGCCATCTTGCTGGTGGGTTGAACTTTAGTCGCACAAGGGAGGTCCCTGCTAGATGCCTGCTATGCCAAAGAAAGAACCGACTTTATTCATCTACTCAGTTAGTCAGTCAAAATTATCTTTAATTAGTTAATAAAAACCATAAAAGATACAAGCATACAATAAAAAAGAATCACAACAGACAATTGCATACACGATAACAATAAAAAGTGATCAATTTCAAGGAGTAATTAATGTCGACATAATAAAAACATAAATAATAAAAATTCTGAGAATAAAAATGAAATTAATAAAATCTGGGGCGCAATAACCTAATAGAGATCATCAAAATAGCAGTACAAGGATACAATATGCTTCAGATGTACATCACCCCCTTCTTTTTCTGAGTCTAACAGCGGACATTGAAATTCTGTACACGAGCCTTCCCCAAGACGCCACTCTGAAAGTTCTCAATGACATGCTAAAGGAGACGCCCTGGGAATACTCTACCCCCAGAGAATTCATTCCGCAGTGCGCCACGCTTGCCCTAAAGAAGAGCTATTTTGAATTCGAAGGGAAATTCTATCTCCAAACGAATGGCGCTTCAATGGGCAGCGTCTTTGCCCCCAGCGTGGCTGGACTATATGTATATCAATTTGAACAAACACATATCATACCAGCCACCAACCCATACACCAGTAACATCGAATTTTGGCGTCGATATTTCAACGACATACTCATGATCTGGACCGGCACAGAAGAATCCTTAATCACCTTCCTCACCTGGCTCAACGAGCGTGAGCCATATCTACGATTCACCAGCACAGTTAATGCACGAAGCATAGCCTTTCTTGACCTCTACATCGAGGCCGAAGCGGGAACCCTACAAACCTCTACATACTATAAACCTACTGCCAGAAACTCACTGCTCCAATTCGAAAGCTTCCACCCACGCCCCCTCAGAGAGAACCTACTGTTTGGACACTTTTTGCACATTCGACGCAATTGCAGTTCAATTACAGACTATCAAAGACAATCAGCAGACCTCACATTGAAACTCCGGGAACGTGGCTACCCAAACAAAATCATCAAGACCACCAAAAAACGCGCCCGTAATCAGAACAGAGAAGCACTGCTGGAGGACAATGTACGGATTGACACACCAGCACCACTGACCTGCGTCACAACCAAAACGGAATATCAAACCAGGTGGCGAAAATAATAAGAAAAAACTGGAGGATTCTCAACACAGGCACTAGAAACTGGGAACAACCATTGTTTGCATACAAGAAAGCAAGTAGCCTGAAAGATCGACTGGTCTCCACCCGCCCACTGACAACCCTAAAACCCACTGCCAACACAGTTCTGAACGCATGGGGTCTACCGAATGTGGTCGGCCATTACCCGTGTGGTGACTGCAGTGTCTGTCACCTAACACAGCCCAGCAAGACACTAAACCTAGAACCAGGCAAAACATGGCACCAACTTAAACATACAAACTGTAATTCGACCAACATAATATACCTCATCGAATGCCCATGTAAACTCCGTTACGTCGGTATGACAACCCGTAAAGTGAGGACAAGAATTGTAGAGCACCGCAGTACCATCCAGTGCAAAAAGACCGCCAGTAAACTAATGGACCACTACCTACAGGAAGGACACACCCCTAATGATATGTCCTGGACAGTGATTGAACACATACCACATCACCACACCAACAATGACAAAGTCCTACTCGCTAAAGAACAGCGCTGGATATATCGCCTCTCGACCCATACCCAAGGATTAAATGATAATATTCCTTGGAATAGTCTCAGTCGCTGAATTCCATAACCCACCATATGTATTAGCAAACACACATACTATGTGGGCTTATGACATAACCAAACAGGTCATACCCCAAACTATGCATTCCACTTGGGATCATGATTACACCCGCGCTGGCACCTGAGAAATGACACTGCCCTACTCACCAGCTGCACCAGCCTCTAGTACCGCACAATATATTCCAACGTGGGCCATATCGGATTTAACCTACTTTCATGTGAATTATAAATCACACCCATATATATTCGAATGCCACACATATCTGCTCTGAAATGCAATCTGTTAGTATGCTCCCTGTCAAGACTCATACTTCCCATACCAACTGATCGGGCGACTCTGGCTCTAATTGGCTTAATTTTAGTGATAACGTCATCCCATAAAACCCAAATTCTGACGAATTGCCATATTTACAGTATCTCAAAAATTCTGTTTACTATTCACTGTGAATACCTTTTCTATACATATAAATGAAACACCGATGACACAACACAGTTGTGCAGTCTGTCGTCTGTTTTGACTCTTTTTTCTACAGACGCTACTCGCACCTTAGAGACGCTATACGCACTGAACGAAGAACTCGCAACAGCTGTGGCGTCAAGATGGTACATAAACGCCCACCGAAAGGCCTGCATACACCGACGGAGGTCCTGTTTGGCCGCATTAGGTAGAGACGTGGGTCCTGAGCAGTCACCAAGTAAGTGAGGCACGGGGGGATTTCTGTACGATTAGCGTGCCCTTGTGAACCGCCCCCATGACTCGAACCGGGCCCTTTTCCGCTACTCAGTTGATGAATGGCATCCATGGTCATGACAGGGCGACGCCTTACTGTTTTTTCTCTCTAATTTTCTTTAAATCACCATCAGAGTGCTACTCGTAAGCTGGACCCCCTCCAGGGACTCATGGAGTTTGTCCCCTTGAACATGAGAGTAAGCACACTGCCTATTAACGTTTCACTCAGCACATTGGTCACAAAAAGTGTATTACCAATCCGCCTTTTTACTTTTAGCACAATAACGCATAATCGCTCATTTCGGCATTTAAAACCACAAGCCGACACGAACCGCCAAACATTTCCGTTTTTATCCGACAGATCACTAAGGCACGACGCAATGAAGTCACTAAAATAACTGTGCCTAGCCTGATTCTGATCTATATGTGTGTGTCTATATGTTGTTTTGTCTTTTTATCTTCACAGGTACAAACTTAGAGGAAAACATCCTCTTACAATTACCGCACCTTAGCGAGTGCGTCACTTAGGAGCGTATACATACTCTGTAAACCCCCTTTTAACTCACCTTCACACATAGGTCCTGATGAAAGCCAGAATTAACACGAGACCTGGCTGAAACTAGTTGACCACACAGGATGTGGGAGCCCATAAGTCTCTCCAACCACATCCTCTAGCCTTGCTTTTAAACACTGCCAAGGGCCCACGAATAAATTATCCTGTGGATCTTGGGACCCTTAGGACAGTTTTTTAACTTACACCCTTAACACCATCACTACACACTCACTTAACACTATCCGCTCCGCTGTAAACAGATGTCGCAGCACACCCGAGGCACACTCGGTGCCTTGGGTGGGGCCCGATGATGAAGCATGCCACCAACTAGGTTGGTGGGTGAGGGCCTTCATAAAAACTAATATGTTTTTCTGACACACACTACATGAGCCTTACTAGTACAGCTAGCTCTTTTTGATTATCACCATAATCCTACGGGGAAGTGAACTAGCCATTTCTGTTCCTCAGTCTCCTTTTGATACTCATCATCTTCAGCAGCGCACAGCTGTGAGAGAATTAATACATAACTTACACACCTTGTAACATGGCGGAGAACCAGGTCTGACCTACACTGACAATGATGTCAGCGAGCTCCTCGCTGACCCCCCTTTTCTGGCTGATATAAACATTTTCCAGAACATAGCTCAAACCACAGACTGGGAAGCACTAACAGAGAAAAAACGCAACAGGATTCACAGAATCCTACATGGTGTCAACCTCACGGAATACTTACGCACCAACACGGCTCCTAAATGGTAACCAATGCTCCCAGGATCTTCCTGGAGGATGCCACCTTCAGGAAGGACTGGGCACAGATCGCCTGGCATTGTACCAGAGATTTGCTGGTACTTATAATCAAGACAGCCAAATGCCTTTCGGATGCGATTATCATCGATATCCAAGCCACAGAGACCCACTTTAAAACTACCATCACATCTTTCAAGAAGAAACTGGAAGAGTCAAATAAAGAGATGGCGTAATACAAAGAATACCTCACACAGGCCAAAATCACCAAGTTTCAAAAATATTAAGAAAAATTCTGTTACACAAAAGTATACCCATACACTGATGATAATTACATAGCTCCACAGAAGCAGGACAGATCTTCTGACACCTCTGGAGACAACACCTCTATCTCCAGTGACTCGAGCACGGGCTCCTACAAACAGAGAGGCAGAGGACGCACACCACGATGGCAACAACTGTGGGGCGCTACACAACACCAAGGCCAGAACTTTGAACCACCAACCTTTGCGCACCCACCACATAAGCCATACTATGGATGGCATCCTCTATACCACCAAGTACCTCAAGCCTATTTTCCGCACAACCAAAGGCCGCCTTTTTTTAGGGCAAGGCCGGAGATCAAGGGGCCGCAGAAGGAACCAGCAACAAGTCCATTGGGCAGAAGAAGACAGACCAGTCAGTGCCAACACCAGGAACAAGATGAGGGAACCACAACCGGGACCGAGCGGACATCGCTAGCAACACAACACCTACAACCAGCATCCCTGGTATTTAACCTATCTTCCATTCCACTGACACTGACTGAAGAAAGTGTATTGAATAAAGGACTCTCTTTTGTCCCCACCATGCGAGTGGACAAATTCCACCTCCACATAGAGTTAGCAGACTTCTTTTGCAAACTCAAATTAAAAGCCTTTTTTGAAAAACAACCACCAACAGATACCACTACAAACATGAATGAAACGGGCCTGAGACTGAAATCAACATTCATTCCCCCACCATCAAGCATCCCGGTTGAAATATCTACCTTTGAACAGGCGGTTTACAAAGAGGTTGAAAATTTGAAGCAACCAAATACATACAACAACCTCTCACAGAAAGAAAGGGAGGCGGTACGAAGACTACAAGAGAACCCCAATATAACTATAAAGCCCGCGGACAAAGGGGGTGGCATAGTGATCCAGAACAAACAGGACTACACTGCTGAATGCCACAGATTACTCAGCGATGAACGCAACTACAGACGCCTGAGAGATGATCCAACAAACACACTACAGACTACCATCATCTCAATGGTAGAAGCAGCAGAGAACCACCAATACATCTCAAAACAGGAGGCAGACTATCTATGTACGAAAAACCCTAGAGTCCCCTACTTCTACACAGTGCCAAAAATCCATAAAGAGACAAGATCACCACCTGGACGTCCTATCGTCTCTGGCATCAACTCTCTTCTAGAACCTCTGTCTACGTACTGTGACTTCTTCCTAAACCCACTGGTCCAGAAGGCTTCCACCTACATCAGAGACACTAAACACCTACTGTCCCTGATCAAGGACATAAGTTTTGACCCCACTACACAACTTCTCGTGGGTCTAGACATTGAAAGTCTGTACACGAGCCTTCCCCAAAACGCCACTCTGAAAGTTCTCAATGATATGCTAAAGGAGACCCCTGGGAATACTCCCCCCCCCCCCAGAGAATTCATTCTGCAGTGCGCCACGCTTCCCTAAAGGAGAACTATTTTGAATTCGAAGGGAAATTCTATCTCCAAACGAATGGCACTTCAATGGGCAGCGTCTTTGTCCCCAGCGTGGCTGGACTATATGTATATCAATTTGAAAAAACACATATCGTACCAGCCACCAACCCATACACCAGTAACATCGAATTTTGGCGTCGATATATCGACGACATACTCATGATCTGGACCGGCACAGAAGAATCCTTAATCACCTTCCTCACCTGGCTCAACGAGCGTGACCCATATCTACGATTCACCAGCACAGCTAATGCACGAAGCATAGCCTTTCTTTCCCTCTACATCGAGGCCGAAGCGGGAACCCTAAAAACCTCTACATACTATAAACCTACTTCCAGAAACTCACTGCTCCAATTCGAAAGCTTCCACCCACGCCCCCTCAGAGAGAACCTACCGTTTGGACAATGTTTGCGCATTCGACGCAATTGCAGTTCAATTACAGACTATCAAAGACAATCAGCAGACCTCACATTGAAACTCCGGGAACGTGGCTACCCAAACAAAATCATCAAGACCACCAAAAAACGCACACGTAATCAGAACAGAGAAGCACTCCTGGAGGACAATGTACGGATTGACACACCAGCACCACTGACCTGCCTCACAACCTGTAACAGAATATCAAACCAGGTGGCGAAAATAATAAGAAAAAACTGGAGGATTCTCAACACAGGCACTAGAAACTGGGAACAACCATTGTTTGCATACAAGAAAGCAAGTAGCCTGAAAGATCGACTGGTCTCCACCCGCCCACAGACAACCATAAAACCCACTGCCAACACAGTCCTGAACACATGGGGTCTAACGAATGTGGTCGGCCATTACCCATGTGGTGACTGCAGTGTCTGTCACCTAACACAGCCCAGCAAGACACTAAACCTAGAACCAGGCAAAACATGGCACCAACTTAAACATACAAACTGTAATTCGACCAACATAATATACCTCATCGAATGCCCATGTAAACTCTGTTACGTCGGCATGACATCCCGGAAAGTGAGGGCAAGAATTGTAGAGCACCGCAGTACCATCCGGTGCAAAAAGACCAACAGTAAACTAATGGACCACTACCTACAGGAAGGACACACCCCTAATGATATGTCCTGGACAGTGATTGAACACATACCACATCACCACACCAACAACGACAAAGTCCTACTCGCTAAAGAACAGCGCTGGATATATCGCCTCTCGACCCACACCCAAGGAATAAATGATAATATTCCTTGGAATAGTCTCAGTCGCTGAATTCCATAACCCACCATATGTATTAGCAAACACACATACTATGTGGGCTTATGACATAACCAAACAGGTCATACCCCAAACTATGCATCCCACTTGGGATCATGATTACACCCTCGCTGGCACCTGAGAAATGACACTGCCCTACTCACCAGCTGCACCAGCCTCTAGTACCGCACAATATATTCCAACATGGGCCATATCGGATTTAACCTACTTTCATGTGAATTATAAATCACACCCATATACGTGGCATTCGAATGCCACACATATCTGCTCTGAAATGTAATCTGTTAGTATGCTCCCTGTCAAGACTCATACTTCCCATATCAACTGATCGGGAGACTCTGGCTCTAATTGGCTTAATTTTAGTGATAACATCATCCCATAAAACCCAAATTCTGCCGAATTGCCATATTTACAGTATCTCAAAAAAATTCTGTTTACTATTCACTGTGAATACCTTTTCTATACATATAAATGAAACACTGATGACACAACACAGTTGTGCAGTCTGTCATCTGTTTTGACTCTTTTTTCTACAGACGCTACTCGCACTGAACGAAGAACTCGCAACAGCGGTGGCGTCAAGATGGTACATAAACGCCCACCGAAAGGCCTGCATACACTGACGGAGTTCCTGTTTGGCCGCATTAGGTAGAGACGTGGGTCCTGAGCAGTCACCAAGTAAGTGAGGCACGGGGGGATTTCTGGACAATTAGCGTGCCCTTGTGAACTGCCCCCATGACTCGAACCGGGCCCTTTTCCGCTACTCAGTGTATGAATGGCGTCCATGGTCATGACAGGGCGACGCCTTACTGTTTTTTCTCTCTAATGTTCTTTAAATCACCATCAGAGTGCTACTCGTAAGCCGGACCCCCTCCAGGGACTCATGGAGTTTGTTCCCTTGAACATGAGAGTAAGCACACTGCCTATTAACGTCTCGCTCAGCACCTTGGTCACAAAAAGTGTATTACCAATCCGCCTTTTTACTTTTAGCACAGTAACGCATAATCGCTCATTTCGGCATTTAAAACCACAAGCCGACACGAACCGCCAAACACTTCAGTTTTTATCCGACAGATCACTAAGGCACGACGCAATGAAGTCACTAAAATAACTGTGCCTACCCTGATTCTCATCTATATGTGTGTGTCTATATGTTGTTTTGTCCTTTTATCTTCACAGGTACAAACTTAGAGGAAAACATCCTCTTACAATTACCGCACCTTAGCGAGTGCGTCACTTAGGAGCGTAAACATACTCTGTAAACCCCCTTTTAACTCACCTTCACACATAGGTCCTCATGAAAGCCAGAATTAACACGAGGCCTGGCTGAAACTAGTTGACCACACCGGATGTGGGAGCCCATAAGTCTCTCCAACCACATCCTGTAGCCTTGCTTTTAAACACTGCCAAGGGCCCACAAATAAATTATCCTGTGGATCTTGGGACCCTTAGGACAGTTTTTTTAACTTACACCCTTAACACCATCACTACACACTCACTTAACACTATCCGCTCTGCTGTAAACAGAAGTCTGAGCAGACCCGAGGCACACTCGGTGCCTTGGGTGGGGCCCGATGATGAAGCATGCCACCAACTAGGTTGGTGGGTGAAGGCCTTCATAAAAACTAATATGTTTTTCTGACACACACTACATGAGCCTTACTAGTACAGCTAGCTCTTTTTGATTATCACCATAATCCTACAGGGAAGTGAACTAGCCCTTTCTGTTCCTCACTCTCCTTTTGATACTCATCATTAGAAATCTAGCAACATTGAAACAAACAAATTCATTGGATCGCATTTGTAAAAAGATAAAAGCCTATCTAGCCTGAATAAACTGTCTCCCTTTCAGTAGAGGAAAAATGAATTGTCTTCGAGGGAAACATTAAAAGACACAAAACAGCACAAAGTGAAAAGTATCCTGGTCTGAGAAATTGTCACAAATACATGGCTCTAGATGCTATTGGTTTAGCCTAAAACAGGTCAGCATAAAATGATGCTGAGGGTTAGTGACAGAAGTAAGGGATGATTCCGCTTGCCAAAAGTAGAAAGAGTATTTTTCCAATTCTGTACACTCCCTATTAGCCTGTGCTCTACCAGAAAAATATTTTTACAGCCTACAATGGATCCCCTTACTGATAAACTCAGGGTGAGAGCACAGGTCAGGGCGACCCAACTTCTGGCAGATAGAGCTAACAAAGGTCAGCCATGGAATAGATTTGGCCTTATCCAGTAACATACAATCCCTCAAAATAATCCTCTTGAGCTTCAGGTCAGGATTGGACCATATTGAAATCCATCTTAGCAGAGGCCGTATTGCCAATAAATTGAAATGTGACCCACCCCTAATTCGTCATGTACCACAAAGGAGGCTGTGGATTGGGGCACTGGCTGCAGGCATCTCAAAAACACATTCCCAATTATTTGCAGATCTAAAGTTTTTTTATAGCCCCCAATGTCACTCTTGTATGAAGCCAAAGAGATGCAAAATTTGGATGAGAGACTTAATTGGTTTTGCCCCTAGATGACAAGCAAAATCGAAGAGTGAGGCCACTGACTTGGCAAAAACATTTCTTTTATTTTTTAAAAGTGGCGCCCATCAGCCCTTTTCATCAAAAGAACCCCTAAATAAGGGAAGGCGTCCACTGTGGTGATTTCAGTTCCAGACAGGTTATAAGCTTCCTGCCGCCTGGCACCCCTACCCACCACAAATAATTGCAACTTTTTAAAATTAGTACATAAATCCAATCTATCCATAAAGGAATCAAAGGCATTTAGCATCCTTTGGAAGCTGACTGCGGACCTAGAAAATAGGACCGTATAGTCGGCATACAAGAGCGCCGGAATATTATAAACTCCTGCATTAGGAATATATGGCCAGCTGCACAAAGATTCTTCCCAAGCTCATTTATATAGAGGGTAAATAAACAGTCCTGCCTAACTACACGCTGAACTTTAAAGGGGTTGAATTGTTACCATCTTGATCATATCTAATGCTGGCCCATAGGTCAGAATGGAGATCAACCATTAAATACAGTAACTCTTTATCTAGGCCCTTTTTTCCAAAATTGACCAAAGTTTGTCCAATTTACCATATTAAAGTCCAAAGATAGGTCCATGAATGCCATATATAAGTGACTTTGTTTAGCATTAGTATATTTATCAATGCCCAACCGTAGATTAAGATATTGGTCCAAGGTACATCTGCGTGCTCTAAAGCCTCATTGTAGGTCACTCAGAACCTGATTTCTTCCAATCATACAGATAAGCTTGAAATAATGACTTGTCCCAGAATGTTAACTGTCAAATATATTAAAGAGATAGGATGATATTCATCTGCTCAAGGTGGAGTCAGAAACGTACTCAACTCTTTTAGCATGGCAAAAATGTATAAACACGCTTTTGGATCTCCTAAAGTCAGCTGTTATCTTTACCCAAATCTTTACAGCTCTCACAATATCCAAGAGACAAATGAAAGGATCTGAACCTGAGGATGAACTTGCTTCCTAGGAAGTAAGAATGATTTGCTGATTTCTGTAAGCAGACAGAAATGTTGGACCTAAAGAAAACACAATGCGATCCTCAAAAACCTTTAAATAGGGATGGCAAAACACAAATGCACCTAACACGCCCTCTCTTCTCAGAATGGTTAAGGCTACGAGGGAAAAGACCTTGAGAGTAACACATCTTTCAGAAACCTTTACTAAAGCCTCAAGAGGAGATGTCTGCATAACAGATAACACCAAAGGTAAATCCCAAGGAGGCCAAAGGAATTTAATCCTTGATCTTAATAGTCCAAATCCCCTAAAAAGCCTTGAAATCAATGACTCATTTGCAGAAAGGTAATTTCAAATGGATCTAAATGTTTTAATAGTGGACCATTGCAGTTTAAGAGTGGACAGAGATACATTTTCATTGAAGCCATCCTGAACAAAAATTGAAGAATATACTCAGAAGAACTTAGAAACTAGAGAAATATTTTTAGACCTACACCAATTATCAAAAGCCCAGTGATGACTATAAGCCTTATTCAGTGGAACTTCTCCTGGAGGACTGAAGATAGTTAGAAATAAAAATGGAAACAACTTTACTCAAAAATCCTCTCTCAACCTCCAAACAGACAGTCTTAGTGGGCCGAGGGTAGCCAGAGACAGAGGAAGGTTACTCAGAGGAGATAGGTGTAAAGGAAGGATCCATTCTTGTTGCATGGCAAGATGCTGAAGGAGAGGTAACAAAAATCTTCTTGTCCAGAAGGGTAATATTATAATCATTTCTGCTGCTTCCTTCTGGAGCCTCTTGGTTTTAGGGGAATGGGAGGGAAGGTGGAGAGTAGACCCCCTGTCTGTTTGCTGGTTAAAGCCATCCACCTACATTGCTGACTGTTCCTGGAATCCTTGGGAAGAACTCCAGGATTTGGGAACCTTGATGAGTCACAAAAAGTTTTACTAGAGAAACACCCCACGACTGGCAGGTATACTGAAAACATAATGAAGAGACAGAATACAATCTTGAGCCCATGCAAAAGCTCTCCTTACATGATCTTCTTAAGAATTTGAAACTCCCTGATATGGTCTGCAATCTGATTAGGAGATTCTGCTCTTTTAAGAACATGTCTGGTGAATTCATAGGGCTTGGGATCCTATGCCATACTTGCAATGTAATTATTTTTTTCCCACCATAATATCTGAACAAATCAGTAAATCGTCCCCTTGAGATTGTTTAAAAAGAACTGATTTGCCTTCCAGACCGTCATTAGCTCTGTTCAGTTGGAGCTTCTGACTTCCTCTATCCCCTTCCCGTTTCCTGAATTTTCTGGGAACCTAGAACTGATCCCCACCCCAGACAACTGTAAGTGTTCTCAAACTGACTGAGTCATAGGAATTAGATGCTCATATCTCTCCTGGATTGGCAACCAATGGCTCACAATGTGTTGCACCAAATGCCCCAGGTGGGGGGAGAGCCCAATGCATGATAAAAAAGAGCTTCAGCCTACAATATAAAAATGCAGAGCAACTTAGATAACTGCCCCTTTGTAACTCTACATCATAGTCAGAGTACAGGAAAAACAGGACATTGAAAATAATATTACAATGTCATAATGAACTCGAAGCCAATCTCTTGCCGGGGCTTCTGCCTGTAGAACATCAAGGCGATATCTGAGTCTTGTTTTCCTGGACTGTGGAAGAAACCCCTTCCCCAATGTAGTGCTGAATAATGTTCCTATGTATTCTAGTCTCTGGAATGGAATCAGCCAAGATTGTGACCAATTGACTAGAAACCCAAAGCTGTGAAGGGTTTGACTAAAGAGACCGGTGTCCCTTTCTATCTGTCCCTGTGATGAAGAATCAATCTAAAGATCATCTAAGTAAGGGTAGACTCTTACCCCCCAACTTTGAAAAAGACCCAATGTAGGAGCTAATACTTTTATGATGACTCTGTGTACAGTTGGTAGTTCGAAAAAAAGAACCCTGAATTGCAAATATTGATTTCCAATTTCAAGCCTGAGAATTTGATGGTGAGAGAGAGCAATCGGTATGTGTAGGTATGCATCTTGCAAATCAATCTTGATTAAGAAGTCTCCCTCAGAAATGAGGGTAAATTACGTTTCCTAGAGTATTTATTTTGCAATGAAGAATTGAAAAGAACATAATAAGGAATTTTAGGCTGATAATGATTGTGAACTCCCCCGAGAACTTCCTTACCAAAAATACTATGGAGTAACAATAGGTTACTTTTTCTTGAAATGAAACAGGAAGAATTGCCCCTTCTTTATTAATGATGTCACACTGTCCTGAAGTGCTCTTGTCTTTAATCTGTTGATTGGTCAAGGGGTTTGAACATTATGAGGTTCCTGATAAATTGAGAAAATGCCTATGATATAGTCTTGGTTAATGTTCCTAAGGACCCACTGATCAGAAATCCATATTTTCCACTCCTCCTGAATCAGGACCAGATTACCACTGACTGGACTGATGGAGCTTCGGAAAGATCAAGAGTTCTGCTTGGGGTTATCCTTTCACCCTGAAGACTGATGAAAGGAAGAGTTTGACTGAGACCCCTGAGGATGAAAAAGAGATAGAAATCATATCCTTTTCTCTTATCATGATCAAATCTCGTTTTTTTTTTCCTTTCCATAATCCAAGTCTACGATGGAAAGGTTGGGTGTTTTTTTGACTTTAGAACAATTTGCAAAAAATGTATCTTATTTTCTCCCCAACAAATCTGTTGCCAGAAAAAGCATCCACAAAAGACAATTATTTTGAGCTGCATCTACTGTCCAAACCTGTCAGTTGCAAATTACGCCTGCAGCAACTGCTAAAGCAAACAATCCCTTGCAGACAGGACAAAGGTCCTGAATTTAGCCGATGGGTTACTCCATCACAAATGTAACAGATATCCCATCCACCTTATTGCAAAAACATCATATTTTACAGCATTTCAAATCAGGCAGACAGAATACTTGTCACATTTGTGATGCATTAAATCATGTGCTGAGCTCTAAATCAGGCCCAAAGTCTGAGAATCCTTAATCAGGGGCTGGGAGGCATACACAACAGAGTTCGCAGATCTCATTGCAAGGCTAAGACCTGCATGAGCTCTTTTCAAGGCACCCACCACCCTTGTTTAAAATGGTTCAGCCACCATAAAATCCTCTGTCACTAAGAAAGGTTTAGCCACAAGATTTGGTTCAACAGGGTCAATAGTCAGGAACTGTGGAAGTCCAGTTTTACCCTTTGCCAGAGGATACAGACTTCCCAGAAAGCGTGTAACTGACCCTTTGTATCAATCCTTCTACTCATGCTTTAGTTGGCCCTGGATAGCAGGAGTAACAGGTACTTTAGGGATGGAAGGACTTTGAAACTGGTAGAACTATTCCACACTGGTACCAAGCTGCTCATCATCAAGAAGGAGATGCAGAGGGGATGAAAGACAAGAAACTATAGCTTGAGATCTTCCTTTAACATATATTTCCCCTTTGGAGCAAAAGGGTGGCCCTGAAACGCAGATTCTTCTCCTCATAATCGGGAGATGCCAGAATGAACATGAGGAAGACAAGGAAACAGCAAAATATAATCTCTCTAATGACACCAGAGACTGATGAGAAAGAAAGCTCCTGCTATTCTGCAAAATCTAAGCTTCAGATATGGATTAGATAATTTCCTGAAGATCCTTCTCAGAAACAGAAGATGACTGGGTTCTATGGTCTCTTTGTGTTCTGTCTGCATGCAAGTTTTTCTTCCTTCGAGGATGAGGGAGAATAATGATGCTTTTCTGCAGGTTTTACCCCAACTGGCCTCTCGAAAAGACACACATTAAATGAAGAAAAGACAGAAGTGAATAACTATATATCCTGGGTCCTCAAAGATAGGTAAATAAAAAAAAAATTCTACCCCAAAAAGAAAATTGTATATAATACTTTTAATCACAAGGGACCCTCTCATTTCTCCCATAAAAAGAAAAACATCACTTTGTTAGGTCTCAAAACATATCAGGTGTTTTCTGAGCTGCATGCACTCTGAAAGGTTAGGAAAAATTTCAGTAAGTGAATGCCACAAGCACCTAAAATTTCCAAGCAGGCAAAATCATCTGGAAGGAAAACAATACATCACTTAGGTGAGCCATGACATAACATTACCTCCAGGATCCTCTCATTAAAAATTGTCATGGGCCCCCAGCACCAGAAGAAAAAGAAATTCAGGTCAATAAAAACATACCTGCTCGCAGCCGCTTTCCAATAATCACTGCGGACCCTCATGCACCACTTAAAGGAGCCAACAGTCTTGCAAAAGAAGGCCCTTTGTGGTAACAGCGAAGAATCCACACACAATGGAAAGGGCCTCTTTATCCTTTTATAGATGTTACATAGTTATGAGAAAACTGAAAGTTGTCCAAGGAACCTTCCCACAGCCCTAGGGATAGAAGACAGGCACATAATCTACACAGAAAGAGAGGTTGGGAGAAAGAGGGGGATTGTAGAGGTACTTCCTCTGTTTCTAATGCAAATAGAAACAGCTTGGGGAAAGGGTGATCAGAGGCGTACATGGGATACATTTACTCATTGAAATAAGGAACAGGATGTGGAGGGAGATGAGGAAGTAATTGCGCAGGGGTATAGCTCTCATTCACATTTTGGAAAATCAAGGAACAGCTTTATAAATCCTTGCTGCTTCTGGAGTGTTTTTAAAGGTATTATTGGGTATTGTGTGATAGAGCACTGTGCTGTGCAATACACCAACACTCAGGTGGTTTGTGGGTGGAGTGGCAGACAAAACCCAGTATGCTGTTTACATCAGTAGTGCAAGAAATGGCTGCTTTTCACACTGTAATTCAATATCAGCAGGAGCTCGGCAGCAGGAGTGATGGGCATGGTAAATTTTATCAGCCGCTGAGCTGCAGCAGTAAGGAGCTTCCAAGCATGCTGATTTTTTTTTAGCAGAGGCCCCATGGCACTAATAGATCCAACAGGCACACTGAATTTCTTTTTATGCAGCAGCCCGGTAGCAACAGCAGCAGACCTGTCGGACTAGATTATTTTTTTTTTCTGCATTAGCCCACTGCCAGCATCATGTGAACCGGCTGAGTGTCCACAATCACATAAGTGGCCCACCAGTTTAGGATTCACCAGATTTGCTGAATTTGCCAGCAGAGAGCCGTAAAGGAGTGAACTACTTTATGCCCCATCATCAAAGCCTCAACGGAAAGAGTAACAGCATAACGCAAAATATTTGTGAAATGCTGGGTGCTTGTTTGAAAGGTCATCCAACTATTGCTTAACATGAACAACAGCTGAACCAATGCCTGAAGTGGGCTGTCTGAAAGCCTGTTTTCTCTATTCCTATTTTTGTATTTTTTTGAGAATCTATATCATGCAATCTAATTAGCATACAGGTAAAGCTGTTTGCATCTATAGACCTCAAAAAAAGAAACAGCTGCAGGAAAATATATTTTAGCTTTCAATGGACTAAATAACTCATTTATTGATTAATATATCATCGGTTATGCGTCTTACCCTCAGCAGAGTAACAAAGGACTGTCTTTCTTGTGAAAAGCCAGGTAGGTGCTAGATAGTGGAAATAGATCATGGGATTAACACCCCCTGGAATTCCCTTTGCAAGCTGTTGAAGAGCGAGGTGGAGAGAGAAGCACTGGTCTATCAATTGATCTTGGATGTGGTAATTGGAGAGGATATTTCCCATGAAGAGGGATAGAAAAGTAGGACTTCCCAACTCAGGCTACCTCTTACTTTTCTGGTCCATGATGGACTTGTAACTGCTTGGGAGGAATAAAGGACACTTTCAGGAGGCGGAATTAATGGAAGATCAATGAGATCTAATCTGAAGTCTGAAGCTGGTAGAATATGAGAGGGTTATATTCTAATTTTGAAAAAATAATTTCAAAAGTTTGGAGAAAGAACTTTAAGGGAGTGCAGAAATAACGGACCCCAACATGCCTTGTTAATGTTTATTAACAACAAATATGGAAAATATATGAACGAATATAATTGGTCAACCTTTAGAATACAACATGTCATCCAAGTCAGTGCTCTTGGATTTCAAGGTGCGGCTACGATAGAGTAGCTAATTTACACACTTTATTCCACAATACACATAATGGGGCATTTCAAGTACAGTCATTTTGCACTCAGAATTGCCCATACCATGAATATCAGTAACTCCGAGATGCAGAGTTACAGTGGGGGTTACAGATTACACATAATCTCATATTGATATCCTACAGAATAGAGAATATGACGGAGAAATCTGAGTTTTTGTACCATTTTGCCAGTGTACTCTCCGACGTCTAGACCTTTGGGTATGAACAAATTCACAAAATTTGACCTGATGGACTTGTCCATAATAGTACCCCCAATAATATTGCATGTTGTAATACTGTATGCCTCATAATTCTGATTAGTCTGAAACTCCACACATCTGTATTAAAACCCCACTTGTAAAGTGTGCTGTGAAGGTCATTAAGCAACTAAAGCAGCACAAAAGTCACCAACACAATGCGGATAGGATTGCACTGGTGATGATGCAGTTTTGCAGAAAAAAATGCACATCAGATCGCATTTGAAAGTCAGTGTTTTTTTACTTGTTACTAAATAGAAATGTTCCAATACTATAAAAAAAATGAAATGATGGGTCAAATCAAATCAAATATACAACCCCAAGCAATCTGGCGTCTCCTTCTATAAATGTTCAGATGTGATAACATGATTTAACTCACTGGAAGGCAGCTTGAAAAGTCATTTTGCCACTTCCTGGACCTGGTAGGGCGTTAAAAATAAAAATGCAATAATATTACGTTACTATAAAATGAAGTAATAATGTGCAAGCTTAAATAAAAAGCAAGTGTTTTTTAGTGCATGAAAATGTGCACAGCTGTCATAGTTATACGTACTAGACCTTAAACTGTTCAAATGGCACTGCTAAAAGTTCGTTCACTTACAAATGCTACCACAGGAAATGATATTTCTTAGTAAGGATAAGATCATGTACAATGAAGATATTTCATAACTGTGCAGCTATTGACCTCCGCAAAAAGATTCTATTTCATAAGATTAACATTTTATAAAATTATTTGCATTTTCCTTGTAGAAATGTTTGCATTTGAATAGAGCCTCTTGTTATAATTGATTAGGATTTAGCCTTTTAAATGGGAAACCGTGCAACCATAAATGAAGAATCAGAAAACAATTTAGACATTGACCTCTTCAACTAACTCATATTTACTTTTCAGAAAATGTTGTAAAAATGTTAATTTGTCATTAAAAGATGTTTCAACTTCTACATAATGGTACTTTACTTGGAAGGACAGAATTGTACACCTATACATGGAAAAGCTAAGCCATAAGCGAAGCTGCACCTGTTCAACATTAGTTGCAACAAAAATAACTAATGTATTCGATAGTTCATTGTTTTCTCGAAGATATGATGTAGAATAATCTGGTTCTTATGAAAATCTCAGACAATGGTTGGATGGAATAAGACGGGACTGACAACTGTTGCAGATTTCTAACAAAATATGTTGTTTATATAAGTGTGTGTCCCTGGATTAGTAGACGCCCTCTTTAGACAACTTCTCTCCTTACCTCCCTTGACAACCTCTCATGTTGGCTCACATTCGCAGACACTCTTGTTGCAGAGCTTTGGTTGAGAACCTCATCCCATTTGCCATGGACCCTGCTCTTTATTGTGCTGAGACTCTATTGAGTTTCTTGAACATCTCTTTATGGGATGTTCTGCTTTGATTTTCTCATATTATTGAACTGAACTTATTGAAGCTTTATGCTTGCTCTCACACTCTCGATAAAGAGCTTTTTATGAGCTCTAACTGACTCCTTCTTCCTATTTTAGAATAGGAAGTCTTTCCTTTATGGAACACGCTTATTGTTTAATGATTTATGCTTATATTGATGCTAATGAGATTTACAATACTTATAGATAGAAAATTATGATACTAAATATGAGCTACTAAAAGCCTTGAATTATTAAACCTTTTAAAACGTACCCAACTCTATCGACTCACTTTAATATTGATTAATGGACAATAAAATTAATGATTTATTGATGATTTGATTTCTCTTCTCGCCACAACGGCCAAGGTCCACTGGCCAGACCGAGCAAGGATTAGCCTGAATATACAGTAAACAAAATACTTAGTAGTAGTAGTAAAAGTTTTATTCAATTTTCATGACAATCACAAAAGTATATATCTAAAATACATAAAAAACACGACGTAGAAGTCATTAGCACTGGCATATCACCATTACAAATGATAAATGAAGAAGACAACGGAGCTACAAAAAACAATCGGAAGGAATCACAGCATTAAGATCAGGTAAAAAGGAATAAACTCACATATTTGATAAAAGAGAACAAATACTAACAATCACCTCTTATTAATAACCCCAGATAAAAAACGAGTCAGATAAAAGCAAATGGTAGGTGATTTTTCATAATTGCAGAA
Source organism: Calotriton arnoldi (assembly GCA_963921515.1). NCBI lineage: Eukaryota > Metazoa > Chordata > Amphibia > Caudata > Salamandridae > Calotriton > Calotriton arnoldi. The sequence goes on from CAWUFW010005297.1 coordinate 163,146, forward strand.
AGAGGTAGGTTGGCCTAACTTGATTAAAATTCATTGACAGGAGGCGCTCACCTGCCAAAGTCTGCTCCCCCCGAGGGGAATGATATATATTGATAACAAGGACCGTCAGTTGGTTAGAAAAGGTCAAAAGTATGCCTAGATTGGAATGTATGGGTGAATCCACTATCTCCATTTTACATTTGAGACTGACTTTGATAAAGGAAGCAAGCCCTCCTTTGGATGTACCGTGTGACGAGGACAAGGCAGGAGACACAAATGAGGCAAAACCATATAAAACGAGAACGCCCTCCGTAAGCCAAGTCTCTTGAAGACAAATAATGTCATTCATGCATAAAAAATCATTACACTCTGAGTCCCCCAACTTCTCTCTAGTGGCAGCTATATTCCAACTCAAAACCTTAAGTGTGTTTGGGTCGATAGTGGAGGTTTCGGGCACAACTTGGAGAGTAAGGAGCGAAGGGTCGGTCGATACAGCACGAAGTCAGTCCTAAGTATCTAGATCAGCCAAGGGCTCAAAGCAATTACTTAAAACAAGGTTATGGGCCCGAGGAGGCAAGGCAAAACACAGAGCCAGAGATCCCTGTGACAATGGCCTAGTCACCCCAGTCCTTTCAGGCCACCATTCATGAATAAAATAAGGTTTATGGAAGTACCCAAAGGGAGCAGAAGAATATTCCCATCTTGCCAAGTACCACACCAAAAGTGATCTAAGAAAACTCCAGTCCTGAGGATCTAGATTGGCCAAGGACTCAAAGAGATTACTTAAAACAAGGTTATGGGCCAGAGGAGGCAAGACAGAACACAGAGCCTGAGATCCCTATGACAACGGCCTAGTCAAACCTGTCCTTTAAGGCTGGCATTCCTGAGTGAGATAAGAAGGTTTTTAGAAGTAACCCAAGGGGAGCAGATGAATATTCCCATTTTGCCCAGTACCATACCGAAAGTGATTTAAGAATACTCCAGTCTGCCAGTTATTAGAAAAATTATTTACTGTGCAGTCCCTAGCATAAGATTAGGAGAATGATCCAATCAACCCAGTCTCCTCATGATGGTAATATCTCTAGCGCAGAGATGGTGAGTCTTAATCCTCTTAGAGAGCCAGTGCAGAACTTTGTTTTTCAATTGTGGATAGCTCTCTGTTGTTGAGTTTTTTAAAGGAGGAACATTGGCCACAATGACAACATAGGGAGCTGCCGCTGGGGGAAGTTGAATAGTCACCATGCTGGGGATATAGCCCATATGTGGGGTGAAAGAATTTGTGTCAACATTCCCCTGTTATGATGCAACTGTCCTGGTGTCAGGAGTGGGGACTGGACAAGAGAAGGGAGGGGATGTTGGTAGTATAATTTCGGGCCTGACCCACCCCAACCAGACAGGAAGGGTCTAGCTTAGCTGGGCCGGTGCCAAAGACGAGGCCGGTCATGCTCGTCGTGCCCACACCCTCCCCAGGAGGCTCCTGTGGTCTGTTAGTGACAGTCAAGGATGAATGTAACGCAGTCATGGAGTCCCCCAACTGAGTGGCAAAAATTATCCACCATTCCTATAAGGGTCATCAGATCATCAAATGTGTGAAAATCCTGTATTATTAAATTTGTAAAATTTCTGGCTAATACATTTACTTTGTCTTAGAAATGTTTAACACCCTCCTCTTCTTCCCCATGCTATTGCTTACTTCAATGAATAATACATAAATAGTGTGCCTTCATCAGGAGTTGTTAGAAGAATCAGAAATAAAAAAAGAATATATTGTGCTCAGAGTGCTGAATACCAAAATTCATGATTTATTACTAAGCCAACAATCAGACATTGACTTAACAAGAATCTGTGACCCAAACAATGCCTCACAGGCCTGAGTAAAATTTAACATTTAGGGGCTGATTACGATGCAACCATCTGTCGGAGCCTGTCCGGGTCGTATCTCAGTTTAATTTCTCACTGCTGCATTAACATTTTAAAGAAATTAAAAGGGCCGGTCAATCCGGCTGGATTCCGACGGGCTCAAGGAGTTGATGGATGGAGCGCTGAAACTCACTTTGCCACTGGATTCAAGCTAGCCTGGCTGTTGAGGGTTGTTAGCCTGAAACCGGTCCCAGGATGCTTGTTTCCGGTCCAGGGAAGACATGGCTTGGCAGTTCGGGCAGGACTGTTCCCATGAGGCACAGGGTCAAGACTGATTTGCATATAGCTGTGTCTGAACTGGGGTGGCGAAGTGAGCTAAAGAACGATGATGGATTCAATCCAGTTCTGTGACTGGGGGTGACTGTCTGAAACGTTTCAGCACCCCATCCATCATCTCCTTGTGTTTGCTTTGTTCACCCTAACTTGGCAGGGTATGCCCAGACGTGGGTCCCTTGCACACTTTGCCACTGGATTCAAGCCAGCCTGGCTGATGAGGTCTGTTAGCCTGAAACCGGTCCCAGGATGCTTGTTTCCAGTCCAGGGAAAACATGCTTGGAAGTTCGGGCTGGACTGTTCCCATGAGGCACATGGTCAAGACTTATTTGCATATAGCTGTGTCTGAACTGGGGTGGCAAAGTGAGCTAAAGAACGATGATGGATTCAACCCAGATCTATGACTGGGGGTGATAGTCTGAAAAGTTTCAGTGCTCCGCCCATCATCTCCTTGTGTTTGCTTTGTTCATCCTAAGTTAGTGGGGGTATGCCCAGACGTGGGTCCCTTGCTCACTTTGCCACTGGATTCAAGCTAGCCTGGCTGATGAGGGCTGTTAGCCCGAAACCGGTCCCAGGATGCTTGTTTCTGGTCCAGGGAAGACATGGCTTGGCAGTTCGGGCTGCACTGTTCAAATGAGGCAGAGGGTCAAGACTGATTTGCATATAGCTGTGTCTGAACTGGGGTGGCGAAGTGAGCTAAAGAACGATGATGGATTCAACCCAGATCTATGACTGGGGGTGAGTGTCTGAAAAATTTCAGTGCTCCGTCCATCATCTCCTTGTGTTTGCTTAGTTCGTCCTAAGTTAGCGGGGTATGCCCAGACGTGGGCCCCTTGCTCACTTTGCCACTGGATTCAAGCTAGCCTGGCTGATGAGGGCTATTAGCCTGAAACCGGTCCCAGGATGCTTGTTTCTGGTCCAGGGAAGACATGGCTTGGCAGTTCGGGATGGACTGTTCCCATGAGGCACAGGGTCAAGACTGACTTGCCTATAGCTGAGTCTGAACTGGGGTGGGGAAGTGAGCTAAAGAATGATGAAGGATTCAACCCAGATCTGTGACTGGAGGTGAGTGTCTGAAAAGTTTCAGTTCTCCGTCCATCATCTCCTTGTGTTTGCTTTGTTCGCCCTAAGTTGGCAGGGTATGCCCAGAAGTGGGTCCCTTGCTCACTTTGCCACTGGATTCAAGCTAGCCTGGCTGATAGCCTGAAACCGGTCCCTGGATGCTTGTTTCTGGTCCAGGGAAGACATGGATTGGCAGTTCGGGCTGAACTGTTCCCATGAGGCACAGGGTCAAGACTGATTTGCATATGGCTGTGTCTGAACTGGGGTGGCGAAGTGAGCTGAAGAACGATGATGGATTCAACCCAGATCTGTGACTGGGAGTGAGTGTCTGAAAAGTTTCAGCGCTCCGTCCATCATCTCCTTGTGTTTGCTTTGTTTTACCAAAGTTAGCAGGGTATGCCCAGACATGGGTCCCTTGCTCACTTTGCCACTGGATTCAAGCTAGCCTGGTTGATGAGGGCTGTTAGGCCGAAACCGGTCCCAGGATGCTTGTTTCTGGTCCAGGGAAGACATGGCTTGGCAGTTCGGGCTGGACTTTTCCCATAAGGCACAGGGTTAAGACTGACTTGCATATAGCTGAGTCTGAACTGGGGTGGCGAAGTGCGCTAAAGAACGATGAAGGATTCAACCCAGATCTGTGACTGGGGGTGAGTGTCTGAAAAGGTTCAGTGGTCCATCCATCATCTCCTTGTGTTTGCTTTGTTCACCCTAAGTTGGCTGGGTATGACTAGACGTGGGTCCCCTGCTCACTTTGCCACTGGATTCAAGCTAGCCTTGCTGATGAGGGCTGTTAGCCCGAAACCAGTCCCAGGGTGCTTGTTTCCAGTCCAGGGTAGACATGGCTTGGCAGTTCGGGCTGCACTGTTCCCATGAGGCCCAGGGTCAAGAGTGATTTGCATATAGCTGTGTCTAAACTGGGGTGGGGAAGTGAGCTAAAGAACGATGATGGATTCAACCCAGATCTGTGACTGGGGGTGCATGTCTGAAACGTTTCAGTGCTCCATCCATCATCTCCTTGTGTTTCCTTTGTTCGTCCTAAGTAAGCGGGGTATGCCCAGACTTGGGTCCCTTGCTCACTTTGCCACTGGAATCAAGCTAGCCTGGCTGATGAGGGCTGTTAGCTCGAAACCGGTCCCAGGATGCTTGTTTCTGGTCCAGGGAAGAAATGGCTTGGCAGTTCGGGCTGGACTGTTCCCATGAGGCACAGGGTTCAAGACTGATTTGCATATGGCTGTGTCTGAACTGGGATGGCGAAGTGAGCTGAAGATCGATGATGGATTCAACCCAGATCTGTGACTGGGGGTGAGTGTCTGAAAAGTTTCAGTGCTCCGTCCATCATCTCCTTGTGTTTGCTTTGTTTTACCTAAGTTGGCAGGGTATGCCCAGAAGTGGGTACCTTGCTTACTTTGCACTGGATTCAAGCTAGCCTGGCTGATAGCCCGAAATTGGTCCCAGGATGCTTGTTTCTGGTCTAGGGAAGACATGGCTAGGCAGTTCCAGCTGGACTGTTCCCATGAGGCACAGGGTCAAGACTGATTTGCATATAGCTGTGTCTGAACTGGGGTGGCGAAGTGAGCTAAAGTACGATGATGGATTCAACCCAGATCTGTGACTGGGGGTGAGTGTCTGAAAAGTTTCAGCGCTCCATCCATCATCTCCTTGTGTTTGCTTTGTTTTACCTAAGTTAGCAGGGTATGCCCAGACGTGGGTCCCTTGCTCACTTTGCCACTGGATTCAAGCTAGCCTGGCTGATGAGGGCTGTTAGCCTGAAACCGGTCCCAGGATGCTTGTTTCCGGTCCAGGGAAGACATGGCTTGGCAGTTCCGGCTGAACTGTTCCCATGAGGCACAGGGGCAAGACTGATTTGCATATGGCTGTGTCTGAACTGGGATGGCAAAGTGAGCTGAAGAACAATGATGGATTCAACCCAGATCTGTGACTGGGGGTGAGTGTCTGAAAAGTTTCAGTGCTCCGTCCATCATCTCCTTGTGTTTGTTTTTACCTAAGTTGGCAGGGTATGCCCAGAAGTGGGTCCCTTGCTTACTTTGCCACTGGATTCAAGCTAGCCTGGCTGATAGCCCTAAACTGGTCCCAGGATGCTTGTTTCTGGTCTAGGGAAGACATGGCTTGGCAGTTCCAGCTGGACTGTTCCCATGAGGCACAGGGTCAAGACTGATTTGCATATGGCTGTGTCTGAACAGGGGTGGCGAAGTGAGCTGAAGATCGATGATGGATTCAACCCAGATCTGTGACTGGGGTGAGTGTCTGAAAAGTTTCAGCGCTCCATCCATCATCTCCTTGTGTTTGCTTTGTTTTACCTAAGTTGACAGGGTATGCCCAGACGTGGGTCCCTTGCTCACTTTGCCACTGATATCAAACTAGCCTGGCTGATGAGGGCTGTTAGCCCGAAACCGGTCCCAGGATGCTTGTTTCCATTCCAGGGAAAACATGGCTTGGCAGTTCGGGCTGGACTGTTCCCATGAGGCACAGGGTCAAGACTTATTTGCATATAGCTGTGTCTGAACTGGGGTGGCGAAGTGAGCTATAGAACGATGATGGATTCAAGCCAGATCTGTGCCTGGGGGTGAGTGTCTGAAAAGTTTCAGCGCTCCGTCCATCATCTCCTTGTGTTTGCTTTGTTTTACCTAAGTTAGCAGGGTATGCCCAGACGTGGGTCCCTTGCTCACTTTGCCACTGGATTCAAGCTAGCCTGGCTGATGAGGGCTGTTAGCCTGAAACCGGTCCCAGGATGCTTGTTTCCGGTCCAGGGAAGACATGGCTTGGCAGTTCGGGCTGGACTCTTCCCATGAGGCACAGGGTCAAGACTGATTTGCATATGGCTGTGTCTGAACTGGGGTGGCGAAGTGAGCTGAAGAACGATGATGGATTCAACCCAGATCTGTGACTGGGGGTGAGTGTCTGAAAAGTTTCAGTGCTCCGTCCATCATCTCCTTGTGTTTGTTTTTCCTAAGTTGGCAGGGTATTCCCAGACATGGGTCCCTTGCTCACTTTGCGACTGGATTCAAGCTAGCCTGGATGATGAGGGCTGTTAGCCCGAAACAGGTCCCCGGATGCTTGTTTCTGGTCCAGGAAAGACATGGCTTGGCAGTTCGGGCTGGACTGTTCCCATGAGGCACAGGGTCAAGACTGACTTGCATATAGCTGAGTCTGAACTGGGGTGGTGAATTGAGCTAAAGAACGATGAAGGATTCAACCCAGATCTGTGACTGGGGGTGAGTGTCTGAAAAGTTTCAGTGCTCCGTCATCATCTCCTTGTGTTTGCTTAGTTCGTCCTAAGTTCGCGGGGTATGCCCAGACGTGGGTCCCTTGCTCACTTTGCCACTGGATTCAAGCTAGCCTGGCTGATGAGGGCTGTTAGCTCAAAACCGGTCACAGGATGCTTGTTTCCGTTCCAGGGAAGACATGGCTTGGCAGTTCGGGCTGAACTGTTCCCATGAGGCACAGGGTGAAGACTGATTTGCATATGGCTGTGTCTGAACAGGGGTGGCGAAGTGAGCTGAAGATCGATGATGGATTCAACCCAGATCTGTGACTGGGGGTGAGTGTCTGAAAAGTTTCAGTGCTCCGTCCATCATCTCCTTGTGTTTGCTTTGTTTTACCCTAAGTTAGCAGGGTATGCCCAGACGTGGGTCCCTTGCTCACTTTGCCACTGTATTCAAGCTAGCCTGGCTGATGAGGGCTATTAGCCTGAAACCGGTCCCAGGATGCTTGTTTCTGGTCCAGGGAAGACATGGCTTGGCAGTTCGGGCTGGACTGTTCCCATGAGGCAGAGGGTCAAGACTGACTTGCATTTAGCTGAGTCTGAACTGGGGTGGGGAAGTGAGCTAAAGAACGATGAAGGATTCAACCCAGATCTGTGACTGGAGGTGAGTGTCTGAAAAGTTTCAGTTCTCCGTCCATCATCTCCTTGTGTTTGCTTTGTTCGCCCTAAGTTGGCAGGGTATGCCGAGAAGTGGGTCCCTTGCTCACTTTGCCACTGGATTCAAGCTAGCCTGGCTGTTAGCCTGAAACCGGTCCCAGGATGCTTGTTTCTGGTCCAGGAAGACATGGCTTGGCAGTTCCAGCTGGACTGTTCCCATGAGGCACAGGGTCAAGCCTGATTTGCATATAGCTGTGTCTGAACTGCGGTGGCGAAGTGAGCTAAAGTACGATGATGGATTCAACCCAGATCTGTGACTGGGGGTGAGTGTCTGAAAAGTTTCAGCGGTCCATCCATCATCTCCTTGTGTTTGCTTTGTTTTACCTAATTTGACAGGGTATGCCCAGTCGTGGGTCCCTTGCTCACTTTGCCACTGGAATCAAGCTAGCCTGGCTGATGAGGGCTGTTATCCCAAAACCGGTCCCAGGATGCTTGTTTCCAGTCCAGGGAAGACATGGCTTGGCAGTTCGGGCTGAACTGTTCCCATGAGGCACAGGGTCAAGACTTATTTGCATATGGCTGTGTCTGTACTGGGGTGGCGAAGTGAGCTGAAGAACGATGATGGATTCAACCCAGATCTGTGACTGGGAGTGAGTGTCTGAAAAGTTTCAGTGGTCCATCCATCATCTCGTTCTGTTTGCTTTGTTTTACCTAAGTTGACAGGGTATGCCCAGACGTCGGTCCCATGCTCACTTTGCCACTGGAATCAAGCTAGCCTGGCTGATGAGGGCTGTTAGCCCAAAACCGGTCCCAGGATGCTTGTTCCGGTCCAGAGAAGACAAGGCTTGGCAGTTCGGTGGACTGTTCCCATGAGGCACAGGGTCAAGACTGATTTGCATATAGCTGTGTCTGAACTGGGGTGGCGAAGTGAGCTAAAGAACGATGATGGATTCAACCCAGATCTGTGACTGGGGGTGCATGTCTGAAACGTTTCAGTGCTCCGTCCAGCATCTCCTTGTGTTTCCTTTGTTCGTCCTAAGTAAGCGGGGTATGCCCAGACGTGGGTCCCCTGCTCACTTTGCCACAGGATTCAAGCTAGCCTTGCTGATGAGGGCTGTTAGCCCGAAACCAGTCCCAGGGTGCTTGTTTCCAGTCCAGGGTAGACATGGCTTGGCAGTTCGGGCTGGACTGTTCCCATGAGGCACAGGGTCAAGAGTGATTTGCATATAGCTGTGTCTGAACTGGGGTGGCGAAGTGAGCTAAAGAACGATGATGGATTCAACCCAGATCTGTGACTGGGGGTGCAGTGTCTGAAACGTTTCAGTGCTCCGTCCAGCATCTCCTTGTGTTTGCTTTGTTCGTCCTAAGTTGGCGGGGTATGCCCAGACGTGGGTCCCTTGCTCACTTTGCCACTGGATTCAAGCTAGCCTGGCTGATGAGGGCTGTTAGCTCGAAACCGGTCCCAGGATGCTTGTTTCCGGTCCAGGGAAGACATGGCTTGGCAGTTCGGGCTGGACTGTTCCCATGAGGCACAGGGTCAAGACTGATTTGCATATAGCTGAGTCTGAACTGGGGTGGCGAATTGAGCTAAAGAACGATGATGGATTCAACCCAGATCTGTGACTGGGGGTGAGTGTCTGAAAAGTTTCAGTGCTCCGTCCATCATCTCCTTGTGTTTGCTTTGTTCGCCCTAAGTTGGCAGGGTATGCCCAGACGTGGGTTCCTTGCTTACTTTGCCACTAGATTCAAGCTAGCCTGGCTGATAGCCCAAAACTGGTCCCAGGATGCTTGTTTCCGGTCCAGAGAAGACATGGCTTGGCAGTTCAGGCTGGACTGTTCCCATGAGGCACAGGGTCAAGACTGACTTGCATATAGCTGAGTCTGAACTGGGCTGACGAAGTGAGCTGAAGAACAATGATGGATTCAACCCAGATCTGTGACTGGGGGTGAGTGTCTGAAAAGTTTCAGAGCTCCCTCCATCATCTCCTTGTGTTTGCTTTGTTTTACCTAAGTTGGCAGGGTATGCCCAGACGTGGGTCCCTTGCTCACTTTGCCACTGGATTCAAGCTAGCCTGGCTGATGAGGCTGTTACCGAAATCGGTCCCAGGATGCTTGTTTCTGGTCCAGGAAGACATGGCTTGGCAGTTTGGGCTGGACTGTTCCCATGAGGCACAGGTTCAAGACTGATTTGAATATGGCTGTGTCTGAACTGGGGTGACAAAGTGAGCTGAAGAACAATGATGGATTCAACCCAGATCTGTGACTGGGGGTGAGTGTCTGGAAAGTTTCAGCGCTCCATCCATCATCTCCTTGTGTTTGCTTTGTTTTACCTAAGTTGACAGGGTATGCCCAGACGTATGTCCCTTGCTCACTTTGCCACTGATATCAAACTAGCCTGGCTGATGAGGGCTGTTAGCCCGAAACCGGTCCCAGGATGCTTGTTTCCATTCCAGGGAAAATATGGCTTGGCAGTTCGGGCTGGACTGTTCCCATGAGGCACAGGGTCATGACTGATTTGCATATAGCTGTGTCTGAACTGGGGTGGCGAAGTGAGCTGTAGAACGATGATGGATTCAACCCAGATCTGTGCCTGGGGGTGAGTGTCTGAAAAGTTTCAGCGCTCCGTCCATCATCTCCTTGTGTTTGCTTTGTTTTACCTAAGTTAGCATGGTATGCCCAGACGTGGGTACCTTGCTCACTTTGCCACTGGATTCAAGCTAGCCTGGCTGATGAGGGCTGTTAGCCTGAAACCGGTCCCAGGATGCTTGTTTCTGGTCCAGGGAAGACATAGCTTGGCAGTTTGGGCTGGACTGTTCCCATGAGGCACAGGGTCAAGACTGACTTGCATATAGCTGAGTCTGAACTGGGGTGGCGAAGTGAGCTAAAGAACGATGAAGGATTCAACCCAGATCTGTGACTGGGGGTGAGTGTCTGAAAAGTTTCAGTGCTCCGTCCATCATCTCCTTGTGTTTGCTTTGTTCACCCTAAGTTGGCAGGGTATGCCCAAAAGTGGGTCCCTTGCTCACTTTGCCACTGGATTCAAGCTAGCCTGGCTGATGAGGGCTGTTAGCTGAAACCGGTCCCAGGATGCTTGTTTCTGGTCCAGGGAAGACATGGCTTGGCAGTTCCGGCTGGACTGTTCCCATGAGGCACAGGGTCAAGACTGATTTGCATATAGCTGTGTCTGAACTGGAGTGGCGAAGTGAGCTAAAGAACGATGATGGATTCAACCCAGATCTGTGACTGGGGGTGAGTGTCTGAAAAGTTTCAGCGCTCCATCCATCATCTCCTTGTGTTTGCTTTGTTTCACCTAAGTTGACAGGGTATGCCCAGACGTGGGTCCCTTGCTCACTTTGCCACTGGATTCAAGCTAGCCTGGCTGATGAGGGCTGTTAGCCCGAAACCGGTCCCAGGATGCTTGTTTCCGGTCCAGGGAAGACATGGCTTGGCAGTTCGGGCTGGACTGTTCCCATGAGGCACAGGGTCAAGACTGATTTGCATATGGCTGTGTCTGAACTGGGGTGGCGAAGTGAGCTGAAGAACGATGATGGATTCAACCCAGATCTGTGACTGGGGGTGAGTGTCTGAAAAGTTTCAGTGCTCCGTCCATCATCTCCTTGTGTTAGCTTTGTTCGCTTAAGTTGGCAGGGTATGCCCAGACGTGGGTCCCTTGCTCACTTTGCCACTGGATTCAAGCTAGCCTGGCTGATGAGGGCTGTTAGCCCGAAACAGGTCCCAGGATGCTTGTTTCTGGTCCAGGAAAGACATGGCTTGGCAGTTCGGGCTGGACTGTTCCCATGAGGCACAGGGTCAAGACTGATTTGCATATAGCTGTGTCTGAACTGGGGTGGTGAAGTGAGCTAAAGAACGATGATGGATTCAACCCAGATCTGTGACTGGGGGTGAGTGTCTGAAAAGTTTCAGCGCTCCGTTCATCATCTCCTTGTGTTTGCTTTGTTCGCCCTTAGTTGGCAGGGTATGCCCAGAAGTGGGTCCCTTGCTCACTTTGCCACTGGATTCAAGCTAGCCTGGCTGATGATAGCCCAAAACTGGTCCCAGGATGCTTGTTTCCGGTCCAGAGAAGACATGGCTTGGCAGTTCAGGCTGGACTGTTCCCATGAGGCACAGGGTCAAGACTGATTTGCATATAGCTGTGTCTGAACTGGGGTGGCGAAGTGAGATAAAGAACGATGATGGATTCAACCCACATCTGTGACTGGGGGTGAGTGTCTGAAAAGTTTCAGCGCTCCGTTCATCATCTCCTTGTGTTTGCTTTGTTTGCCCTAAGTTGGCAGGGTATGCCCAGACGTGGGTCCCTTGCTCACTTTGCCACTGGATTCAAGCTAGCCTTGCTGATGAGGGCTGTTGGCCGAAACCGGTCCCAGGATGCTTGTTTCCGGTCCAGGGATGACATGGCTTGGCAGTTCGGGCTGGACTGTTCCCATGAGGCACAGGGTCAAGACTGATTTGCATATAGCTGTGTTTGAACTGGGGTGGCAAAGTGAGCTAAAGAACGATGATTAATTCATCCCAGATCTGTAACTGGGGGTGAGTGTCTGAAAAGTTTCAGCGATCCGTCCATCATCTCCTTGTGTTTGCTTTGCTCGCCCTAAGTTGGCAGGGAATGCCCAGACGTCGGTCCCTTGCTCACTTTGCCACTGGATTCAAGCTAGCCTGGCTGATGAGGGCTGTTAGCTCAAAACCGGTCCCAGGATGCTTATTTCCGGTACAGGGAAGACATGGCTTGGCAGTTCGGGCTGGACTGTTCCCATGAGGCACAGGGTCAAGACTGACTTGCATATAGCTGAGTCTGAACTGGGGTGGTGAAGTGAGCTAAAGAACGATGATGGATTCAACCCAGATCTGTGACTGGGGGTGAGTGTCTGAAAAGTTTCAGCGCTCCGTTCATCATCTCCTTGTGTTTGCTTTGTTCGCCCTAAGTTGGCAGGGTATGCCCAGACGTGGGTCCCTTGCTCACTTTGCCACTGGATTCAAGCTAGCCTGGCTGATGAGGGCTGTTAGCCGAAACTGGTCCCAGGATGCTTGTTTCCGGTCCAGGAAGACATGGCTTGGCAGTTCAGGCTGGACTGTTCCCATGAGGCACAGGGTCAAGACTGACTTGCATATAGCTGAGTCTGAACTGGGCTGACGAAGTGAGCTGAAGAACAATGATGGATTCAACCCAGATCTGTGACTGGGGGTGAGTGTCTGGAAAGTTTCAGCGCTCCATCCATCATCTCCTTGTGTTTGCTTTGTTTACCCTAAGTTGGCAGGGTATGCCCAGACGTGGGTCCCTTGCTCACTTTGCCACTGGATATCAAACTAGCCTGGCTGATGAGGGCTGTTAGCCCGAAACCGGTCCCAGGATGCTTGTTTCCAGTCCAGGGAAGATATGGCTTGGCAGTTCGGGCTGGACTGTTCCCATGAGGCACAGGGTCATGACTGATTTGCATATAGCTGTGTCTGAACTGGGGTGGCGAAGTGAGCTAGTAGAACGATGATGGATTCAACCCAGATCTGTGACTGGGGGTGAGTGTCTGAAAAGTTTCAGCGCTCCGTCCATCATCTCCTTGTGTTTGCTTTGTTCTACCCTAAGTTGGCATGGTATGCCCAGACGTGGGTCCCTTGCTCACTTTGCCACTGGATTCAAGCTAGCCTGGCTGATGAGGGCTGTTAGCCTGAAACCGGTCCCAGGATGCTTGTTTCTGGTCCAGGGAAGACATAGCTTGGCAGTTTGGGCTGGACTGTTCCCATGAGGCACAGGGTCAAGACTGATTTGCATATAGCTGAGTCTGAACTGGGGTGGCGAAGTGAGCTAAGGAACGATGATGGATTCAACCCAGATCTGTGACTGGGGTGAGTGTCTGAAAAGTTTCAGCGCTCCGTCCATCATCTCCTTGTGTTTGCTTTGTTCACCCTAAGTTGGCAGGGTATGCCCAGAAGTGGGTCCCTTGCTCACTTTGCCACTGGATTCAAGCTAGCCTGGCTGATGAGGGCTGTTAGCCCGAAACCGGTCCCAGGATGCTTGTTTCTGGTCCAGGAAGACATGGCTTGGCAGTTCCGGCTGGACTGTTCCCATGAGGCACAGGGTCAAGACTGATTTGCATATAGCTGTGTCTGAACTGGGGTGGCGAAGTGAGCTAAAGAACGATGATGGATTCAACCCAGATCTGTGACTGGGGGTGAGTGTCTGAAAAGTTTCAGCGCTCCATCCATCATCTCCTTGTGTTTGCTTTGTTTGACCTAAGTTGACAGGGTATGCCCAGACGTGGGTCCCTTGCTCACTTTGCCACTGGATAATCAAGCTAGCCTGGCTGATGAGGGCTGTTAGCCCGAAACCGGTCCCAGGATGCTTGTTTCCGGTCCAGGGAAGACATGGCTTGGCAGTTCGGGCTGGACTGTTCCCATGAGGCACAGGGTCAAGACTGATTTGCATATGGCTGTGTCTGAACTGGGGTGGCGAAGTGAGCTGAAGAACGATGATGGATTCAACCCAGATCTGTGACTGGGGGTGAGTGTCTGAAAAGTTTCAGTGCTCCGTCCATCATCTCCTTGTGTTAGTTTTTACTTAAGTTGGCAGGGTATGCCCAGACATGGGTCCCTTGCTCACTTTGCCACTGGATTCAAGCTAGCCTGGAAGATGAGGGCTGTTAGCCCGAAACAGGTGCCAGGATGCTTGTTTCTGGTCCAGGAAAGACATGGCTTGGCAGTTCGGGCTGTACTGTTCCCATAAGGCACAGGGTCAAGACTGACTTGCATATAGCTGAGTCTGAACTGGGGTGGTGAATTGAGCTAAAGAACGATGAAGGATTCAACCCAGATCTGTGACTGGGGGTGAGTGTCTGAAAAGTTTCAGTGCTCCGTTCATCATCTCCTTGTGTTTGCTTTGTTCGCCCTAAGTTGGCAGGGTATGCCCAGACGTGGGTTCCTTGCTCACTTTGCCACTGGATTCAAGCTAGCCTGGCTGATGAGGGCTGTTAGCCGAAACCGGTCCCAGGATGCTTGTTTCCGGTCCAGAGAAGACATGGCTTGGCAGTTCAGGCTGGACTGTTCCCATGAGGCACAGGGTCAAGACTGATTTGCATATAGCTGTGTCTGAACTGGGGTGGCGAAGTGAGATAAAGAACGATGATGGATTCAACCCAGATCTGTGACTGGGGGTGAGTGTCTGAAAAGTTTCAGCGCTCCGTTCATCATCTCCTTGTGTTTGCTTTGTTCGTCCTAAGTTGGCAGGGTATGCCTAGACGTGGGTCCCTTGCTTACTTTGCCACTGGATTCAAGCTAGCCTGGCTGATGAGGGCTGTTAGCCCGAAACCAGTCCCAGAGTGCTTGTTTCCGGTCCAGGGATGACATGGCTTGGCAGTTCAGGCTGGACTGTTCCCATGACGCACAGGGTCAAGACTGATTTGCATATAGCTGTGTTTGAACTGGGGCGGCAAAGTGAGCAAAAGAACGATGATTAATTCATCCCAGATCTGTAACTGGGGGTGAGTGTCTGAAAAGTTTCAGCGATCCGTCCATCATCTCCTTGTGTTTGCTTTGCTCGCCCTAAGTTGGCAGGGAATGCCCAGACGTCGGTCCCTTGCTCACTTTGCCACTGGTTTCAAGCTAGCCTGACTGATGAGGGCGATTAGCCCGAAACCGGGCTGAGGATGCTTGTTTCCGGTCCAGGGAGGACATGTTTTGGCAGTTCGGGCTGGACTGTTCCCATGAAGCACAGGGTCAAGACTGATTTGCATATAGCTGTGTCTGAACTGGGGTGGTGAAGTGAGCCAAAGAACGATGATGGATTCAACCCAGATCTGTGACTGGGGGTGAGTGTCTGAAAAGTTTTAGCGCTCCGTAAATCATCTAATTGTTTTTTCTTTGTTTGCCCTAATTTGGCAGGGAATGCCCAGACGTGGGTCCCTTGCTCACTTTGCCACTGGAATCAATCTAGCCATGCTGATGAGGGCTGTTAGCCCAAAACCAGTCCCAGGTTGCTTGTTTCCAGTCCAGGGAAGGCATGGCTTGGCAGTTCGGGGTGGACTGTTCCCATGAGGCACAGGGTCAAGAGTGATTTGAATATTGCTGTGTCTGAACTGGGGTGGCGAAGTGAGCTGAAGAACGATGATGGATTCAACCCAGATCTGTGACTGGGGGTGAGTGTCTGAAAAGTTTCAGTGCTTCGTCCATCATCTCCTTGTGTTTGCTTTGTTTTACCTAAGTTGGCAGGGTATGCCCAGACATGGGTCCCTTGCTCACTTTGCCACTTGATTCAAGCTAGCCTGGCTGATGAGGGCTGTTAGCACGAAACAGGTCCCAGGATGCTTGTTTCTGGTCCAGGAAAGACATGGTTTGGCAGTTCAGGCTGGACTGTTCCCATGAGGCACAGGGTCAAGACTGACTTGCATATTGCTGTGTCTGAACTGGGGTGGCGAAGTGAGCTGAAGAACGATGATGGATTCAACCCAGATCTGTGACTGGGCGTGAGTGTCTGAAAAGTTTCAGTGCTCCGTCCATCATCTCCTTGTGTTTGCTTTGTTCGCCCTAAGTTGGCAGGGTATGCCCAGAAGTGGGTCCCTTGCTTACTTTGCCACTGGATTCAAGCTAGCCTGGCTGATAGCCCTAAACTGGTCCCAGGATGCTTGTTTCTGGTCTAGGGAAGACATGGCTTGGCAGTTTCAGCTGGACTGTTCCCATGAGGCACAGGGTCAAGACTGATTTGCATATAGCTGTGTCTGAACTGGGGTAGCGAAGTGAGCTAAAGTACGATGATGGATTCAACCCAGATCTGTGACTGGGGGTGAGTGTCTGAAAAGTTTCAGCGCTCCGTTCATCATCTCCTTGTGTTTGCTTTGTTTGCCCTAAGTTGGCAGGGTATGCCTAGACGTGGGTCCCCTGCTCACTTTGCCACTGGATTCAAGCTAGCCTTGCTGATGAGGGCTGTTAGCCCGAAACCAGTCCCAGAGTGCTTGTTTCAGGTCCAGGGAAAACATGGTTTGGCAGTTCAGGCTGGACTGTTCCCATGAGGCACAGGGTCAAGACTGATTTGCATATAGCTGTGTCTGAACTGGTGTGGGGAAGTGAGCTAAAGAACGATGATGGATTCAACCCAGATCTGTGACTGGGGGTGCATGTCTAAAACGTTTCAGCGCTCCGTCCATCATCTCCTTGTGTTTGCTTTGTTCGCACTAAGTTGGCAGAGGATGCCCAGACGTGGGTCCCTTGCTCACTTTGCCACTGCATTCAAGCTAGCCTGGCTGATGAGGGCTGTTAGCCGAAACCGGTCCCAGGATGCTTGTTTCCGGTCCAGACAAGACATGGCTTGGCTGTTTGTGCTGGACTGTTCCCATGAGGCACAGGGTCAAGACTGATTTTCATATAGCTGTATCTGAACTGGGGTGGCGAAGTGAGCTAAAGAACGATGATGGATTCAACCCAGATCTGTGACTGGGGGTAAGTGTCTGAAAAGTTTCAGCGCTCCATCCATCATCTCCTTGTGTTTTCTTTGTTTGCCCCAAGTTGGCAGGGAATGCCCAGACCTGGGTCCCTAGCTCACTTTGCCACTGGATTCAAGCTAGCCTGGCTGATGAGGGCTATTAGCCTGAAACCGGTCCCAGGATGCTTGTTTCTGGTCCAGGGAAGACATGGCTTGGCAGTTCGGGCTGGACTGTTCCCATGAGGCACAGGGTCAAGACTGACTTGCATTTAGCTGAGTCTGAACTGGGGTGGGGAAGTGAGCTAAAGAACGATGAAGGATTCAACCCAGATCTGTGACTGGAGGTGAGTGTCTGAAAAGTTTCAGTTCTCCGTCCATCATCTCCTTGTGTTTGCTTTGTTCGCCCTAAGTTGGCAGGGTATGCCGCAGACGTGGGTCCCTTGCTCACTTTGCCACTGGATTCAAGCTAGCCTGGCTGATGAGGGCTGTTAGCCTGAAACCGGTCCCAGGATGCTTGTTTCTGGTCCAGGGAAGACATGGCTTGGCAGTTCCAGCTGGACTGTTCCCATGAGGCACAGGGTCAAGACTGATTTGCATATAGCTGTGTCTGAACTGCGGTGGCGAAGTGAGCTAAAGTACGATGATGGATTCAACCCAGATCTGTGACTGGGGGTGAGTGTCTGAAAAGTTTCAGCGGTCCATCCATCATCTCCTTGTGTTTGCTTTGTTTTACCTAATTTGACAGGGTATGCCCAGTCGTGGGTCCCTTGCTCACTTTGCCACTGGAATCAAGCTAGCCTGGCTGATGAGGGCTGTTATCCCAAAACCGGTCCCAGGATGCTTGTTTCTGGTCCAGGGAAGACATGGCTTGGCAGTTCGGGCTGGACTGTTCCCGTGAGGCACAGGGTTAAGACTGACTTGCATATAGCTGAGTCTGAACTGGGGTGGCGAAGTGAGCTAAAGAACGATGAAGGATTCAACCCATATCTGTGACTGGGGGTGAGTGTCTGAAAAGTTTCAGTGCTCCGTCCATCATCTCCTTGTGTTTGCTTTGTTCACCCTAAGTTGGCAGAGTATGCCCAAAAGTGGGTCCCTTGCTCACTTTGCCACTGGATTCAAGCTAGCCTGGCTGATAGCCTGAAACTGGTCCCAGGATGCTTGTTTCTGGTCCAGGGAAGACATGGCTTGGCAGTTCCAGCTGGACTGTTCCCATGAGGCACAGGGTCAAGACTGATTTGCAAATAGCTGTGTCTGAAATGCAGTGGCGAAGTGAGCTAAAGTACGATGAAGGATTCAACCCAGATCTGTGACTGGGGGTGAGTGTCTGAAAAGTTTCAGCGGTCCATCCATCATCTCCTTGTGTTTGCTTTGTTTTACCTAAGTTGACAGGGTATGCCCAGACGTGGGTCCCTTGCTCACTTTGCCACTATAATCAAGCTAGCCTGGCTGATGAGGGCTTTTAGCCCAAAACCGGTCCCAGGATGCTTTTTTCCGGTCCAGGGAAGACATGGCTTGGCAGTTCGGGCTGAACTGTTCCCATGAGGCACAGGGTCAAGACTGATTTGCATATGGCTGTGTCTGAACTGGGGTGGCGAAGTGAGCTGAAGAACGATGATGGATTCAACCCAGATCTGTGAATGGGGGTGAGTGTCTGAAAAGTTTCAGTGCTCCGTCCATCATCTCCTTGTGTTAGTTTTTACTTAAGTTGGCAGGGTATGCCCAGACATGGGTCCCTTGCTCACTTTGCCACTGGATTCAAGCTAGCCTGGAAGATGAGGGCTGTTAGCCCGAAACAGGTGCCAGGATGCTTGTTTCTGGTCCAGGAAAGACATGGCTTGGCAGTTCGGGCTGTACTGTTCCCATAAGGCACAGGGTCAAGACTGACTTGCATATAGCTGAGTCTGAACTGGGGTGGTGAATTGAGCTAAAGAACGATGAAGGATTCAACCCAGATCTGTGACTGGGGGTGAGTGTCTGAAAAGTTTCAGTGCTCCGTTCATCATCTCCTTGTGTTTGCTTTGTTCGCCCTTAGTTGGCAGGGTATGCCCAGAAGTGGGTTCCTTGCTTACTTTGCCACTAGATTCAAGCTAGCCTGGCTGATAGCCCAAAACTGGTCCCAGGATGCTTGTTTCCGGTCCAGAGAAGACATGGCTTGGCAGTTCAGGCTGGACTGTTCCCATGAGGCACAGGGTCAAGACTGATTTGCATATAGCTGTGTCTGAACTGGGGTGGCGAAGTGAGATAAAGAACGAGGATGGATTCAACCCAGATCTGTGAATGGGGGTGAGTGTCTGAAAAGTTTCAGCGCTCCGTTCATCATCTCCTTGTGTTTGCTTTGTTTGCCCAAAGTTGGCAGGGTATGCCTAGACGTGGGTCCCCTGCTCACTTTGCCACTGAATTCAAGCTAGCCTTGCTGATGAGGGCTGTTAGCCCGAAACCAGTCCCAGGGTGCTTGTTTCCGGTCCAGGGATGACATGGCTTGGCAGTTCAGGCTGGACTGTTCCCATGACGCACAGGGTCAAGACTGATTTGCATATAGCTGTGTTTGAACTGGGGCGGCAAAGTGAGCAAAAGAAAGATGATTAATTCATCCCAGATCTGTAACTGGGGGTGAGTGTCTGAAAAGTTTCAGCGATCCGTCCATCATCTCCTTGTGTTTGCTTTGCTCGCCCTAAGTTGTCAGGGAATGCCCAGACGTCGGTCCCTTGCTCACTTTGCCACTGGTTTCAAGCTAGCCTGACTGATGAGGGCGATTAGCCCGAAACCGGGCTGAGGATGCTTGTTTCCGGTCCAGAGAGGACATGTTTTGGCAGTTCGGGCTGGACTGTTCCCATGAAGCACAGGGTCAAGACTGATTTGCATATAGCTGTGTCTGAACTGGGGTGGTGAAGTGAGCCAAAGAACGATGATGGATTCAACCCAGATCTGTGACTGGGGGTGAATGTCTGAAAAGTTTCAGCACTCCGTAAATCATCTAATTGTTTTTTCTTTGTTTGCCCTAATTTGGCAGGGAATGCCCAGACGTGGGTCCCTTGCTCACTTTGCCACTGGAATCAATCTAGCCATGCTGATGAGGGCTGTTAGCCCAAAACCAGTCCCAGGTTGCTTGTTTCCAGTCCAGGGAAGGCATGGCTTGGCAGTTCAGGCTGGACTGTTCCCATGAGGCACAGGGTCAAGACTGACTTGCATTTAGCTGAGTCTGAACTGGGGTGGGGAAGTGAGCTAAAGAACGATGAAGGATTCAACCCAGATCTGTGACTGGAGGTGAGTGTCTGAAAAGTTTCAGTTCTCCATCCATCATCTCCTTGTGTTTGCTTTGTTCGCCCTAAGTTGGCAGGGTATGCCGAGAAGTGGGTCCCTTGCTCACTTTGCCACTGGATTCAAGCTAGCCTGGCTGATGAGGCTGTTAGCTGAAACCGGTCCCAGGATGCTTGTTTCTGGTCCAGGGAAGACATGGCTTGGCAGTTCCAGCTGGACTGTTCCCATGAGGCACAGGGTCAAGACTGATTTGCATATAGCTGTGTCTGAACTGCGGTGGCGAAGTGAGCTAAAGAACGATGATGGATTCAACCCAGATCTGTGACTGGGGGTGATTGTCTGAAAAGTTTCAGCGGTCCATCCATCATCTCCTTGTGTTTGCTTTGTTTTACCTAATTTGACAGGGTATGCCCAGTCGTGGGTCCCTTGCTCACTTTGCCACTGGAATCAAGCTAGCCTGGCTGATCAGGGCTGTTATCCCAAAACCGGTCCCAGGATGCTTGTTTCTGGTCCAGGGAAGACATGGCTTGGCAGTTCGGGCTGAACTGTTCCCATGAGGCACAGGGTCAAGACTGATTTGCATATGGCTGTGTCTGTACTGGGGTGGCGAAGTGAGCTGAAGAACGATGATGGATTCAACCCAGATCTGTGACTGGGAGTGAGTGTCTGAAAAGTTTCAGCGCTCCGTCCATCATCTCCTTGTGTTTGCTTTGTTTGCCCTAAGTTGGCAGGGTATGCCCAGACATGGGTCCCTTGCTCACTTTGCCACTGGATTCAAGCTAGCCTGGTTGATGAGGGCTGTTTGCCCGAAACCGGTCCCAGGATGCTTGTTTCTGGTCCAGGGAAGACATGGCTTGGCAGTTCGGGCTGGACTGTTCCCATGAGGCACAGGGTTAAGACTGACTTGCATATAGTTGAGTCTGAACTGGGGTGGCGAAGTGAGCTAAAGAACGATGAAGAATTCAACTCAGATCTGTGACTGGGGGTGAGTGTCTGAAAAGTTTCAGTGCTCCGTACATCATCTACTTGCGTTTGCTTTGTTCGCCCTAAGTTGGCAGGGTATGCCCAGAAGTGGGTCCCTTGCTCACTTTGCCACTGGATTCAAGCTAGCCTGGCTGATAGCCTGAAACCGGTCCCAGGAGGCTTGTTTCTGGTCCAGGGAAGACATGGCTTGGCAGTTCGGGCTGAACTGTTCCCATGAGGCACAGGGTCAAGACTGATTTGCATATGGCTGTGTCTGAACTGGGGTGGCGAAGTGAGCTGAAGAACGATGATGGATTCAACCCAGATCTGTGACTGGGAGTGAGTGTCTGAAAAGTTTCAGCGCTCCGTCCATCATCTCCTTGTGTTTGCTTTGTTTTACCAAAGTTAGCAGGGTATGCCCAGACATGGGTCCCTTGCTCACTTTGCCACTGGATTCAAGCTAGCCTGGTTGATGAGGGCTGTTAGCCCGAAACCGGTCCCAGGATGCTTGTTTCTGGTCCAGGGAAGACATGGCTTGGCAGTTCGGGCTGGACTGTTCCCATGAGGCACAGGGTTAAGACTGACTTGCATATAGCTGAGTCTGAACTGGGTTGGCGAAGTGAGCTAAAGAACGATGAAGGATTCAACCCAGATCTGTGACTGGGGGTGAGTGTCTGAAATGGTTCAGTGGTCCATCCATCATCTCGTTCTGTTTGCTTTGTTTTACCTAAGTTGACAGGGTATGCCCAGACGTCGGTCCCTTGCTCACTTTGCCACTGGAATCAAGCTAGCCTGGCTGATGAGGGCTGTTAGCCCAAAACCGGTCCCAGGATGCTTGTTCCGGTCCAGAGAAGACAAGGCTTGGCAGTTCGGTGGACTGTTCCCATGAGGCACAGGGTCAAGACTGATTTGCATATAGCTGTGTCTGAACTGGGGTGGCGAAGTGAGCTAAAGAACGATGATGGATTCAACTCAGATCTGTGACTGGGGGTGAGTATCTGAAAAGTTTCTGTGCTCCATCCATCATCTCCTTGTGTTTGCTTTGTTCACCCTAAGTTGGCTGGGTATGCCTAGACGTGGGTCCCCTGCTCACTTTGCCACTGGATTCAAGCTAGCCTTGCTGATGAGGGCTGTTAGCCCGAAACCAGTCCCAGGGTGCTTGTTTCCAGTCCAGGGTAGACATGGCTTGGCAGTTCAGGCTGGACTGTTCCCATGAGGCCCAGGGTCAAGAGTGATTTGCATATAGCTGTGTTTGAACTGGGGCGGGGAAGTGAGCTAAAGAACGATGATGGATTCAACCCAGATCTGTAACTGGGGGTGAGTGTCTGAAACGTTTCAGTGATCCATCCATAATCTCCTTCTGTTTGCTTTGCTCGCCCTAAGTTGGCAGGGAATGCCCAGACGTCGGTCCCTTGCTCACTTTGCCACTGGTTTCAAGCTAGCCTGACTGATGAGGGCGATTAGCCCGAAACCGGGCTGAGGAAGCTTGTTTCCGGTCCAGGGAGGACATGTTTTGGCAGTTCGGGCTGGAATGTTCCCATGAGGCACAGGGTCAAGACTGTTTTGCATATAGCTGTGTCTGAACTGGGGTGGTGAAGTGAGCCAAAGAACTATGATGGATTCAACCCAGATCTGTGACTGGGGGTGAGTGTCTGAAAAGTTTCAGTGCTCCGTCCATCATCTCCTTGTGTTTGCTTTGTTCGCCCTAAGTTGGCACTGTATGCCCAGAAGTGGGCCCCTTGCTCATTTTGCCACTGTATTCAAGCTAGCCAGGCTAATGAGGGCTGTTAGCCCGAAACCGGTCCAAGGATGCTTGTTTCCAGTCCAGTGAAGACATGGCTTGGCAGTTCGGGCTGGACTGTTCCCATGAGGCACAGGGTCAAGACTGACTTGCATATAGCTGAGTCTGAACTGGGGTGGCGAAGTGAGCTAAAGAACGATGAAGGATTCAACCCAGATCTGTGACTGGGGGTGAGTGTCTGAAAACTTTCAGCGCTATGTCCATCATCTCCTTGTGTTTTCTTTGTTTGCCCTAAGTTGGCAGGGAATGCCAGAAGTGGGTCCCTTGCTCACTTTGCCACTGGATTCAAGCTAGCCTGGCTGATGAGGGCTGTTAGCCCAAATCCAGTCCCAGGATGCTTGTTTCCAGTCCAGGGAAGACATGGCTTGGCAGTTCAGGCTGGACTGTTCCCATGAGGCACAGGGTCAAATCTGATTTGCATATAGCTGTGTTTGAACTGGGGTGGCGAAGTGAGCTAAAGAACGATGATGGATTCATCCCAGATCTGTAACTGGGGGTGAGTGTCTGAAAAGTTTCAGAGCTCCATCGATCATCTCCTTCTGTTTGCTTTGTTCGCCCTAAGTTGGCAGGGCATGCCCAGACGTCGATCCCTTGCTCACTTTGCCACTGGATTCAAGCTAGCCTCTGTTCCCATGAGTCACAGTGATCACGACTGATTTGCTTATAGCTGTGTCTGAAATGGGGTTGCGATGTGAGCTAAAGAACGATGATGGATTCAACCCAGATCTGTGACTGGGTGTGAATGTCTGAAAAGTTTCAGCTCTCCATTCATTATCTCCTTGTGTTTGCTTTGTTCGCCCTAAGTTGGCACGGTATGCCCAGACGTGGGTCCCTTGCTCACTTTGCCACTGGATTCAAGCTAGCCTGGCTAATGAGGGCTGTAAGCTCGAAATCGATCCCAGTATGCTTGTTTCTGGTCCAGGGAAGACATGGCTTGGCAGTTCGGGCTGGACTGTTCCCATGAGGTACAGTATCAAGACTGATTTGCATATAGCTGTGTCTGAACTGGGGTGGCGAAGTGAGCTTAAGAACGATGATGGATTCAACCCAGATCTGTGATTGGGGGTGAGTGTCTGAAAAGTTTCAGCGCTCCGTCCATCAACTCCTTGTGTTAGCTTTGTTCGCCCTAAGTTGGTAGGGAATGCCCAGAAGTGGGTCCCTTACTCACTTTGCCAATGGATTCAAGCTAGCCTAGCTGATGAGGGCTGTTAGCCCGAAACCAGTCCCAGGATGCTTGTTTCCGGTCCAGGGAAGACATGACTTGGCAGTTCGGGCTGGACTGTTCCCTTGAGTCACAGGGTCAAGACTGATTTGCATATAGCTGTGTCTGAACTGGGGTGGCAAAGTGAGCTAAAGAACGATGATGGATTCAACCCAGATCTGTGATTGGGGTGAGTGTCTGAAACGTTTCAGCGCTCCGTCCATCATTTCCTTGAGTTAGCTTTGTTCACCTTAAGTTGGCAAGGTATGCCCGGACGTGGGTCCCTTGCTCACTTTGCCACTGGATATAAGCTAGCCTGTCTGATGAGAGTTGTTAGCCCAAAACCGGTCCCAGGATGCTTGTTTTCGGTCCAGGGAAGACATGGTTTGGCAGTTCAGGGTAAAGACTGATTTGCATATAGCTGTGTCTGAACTGGGGTGGCGAAGTGAGCTAAAGAACGATTAAGGATTCAACCTTGATCTGTGACTGGGGGTGAGTGTCTGAAAACTTTCAGCGCTCCGTCCATCATCTCCTTGTGTTTTCATTGTTTGCCCTAAGTTCGCAGGGAATGCCAAGACGTGGGTCCCTTGCTCACTTTGCCACTTGATTCAAGCTAGCCTGGCTGCTAGCCCGAATCCGGTCCCAGGATGCTTGTTTTTGGTCCAGGGAAGACATGGCTTGGCAGTTTTGGCTGGAGTGTTCTCATGAGTCACAGGTTCAAGACTGATTTGCATATAGCTGTGTCTGAACTGGTGTGGCGAAGTGAGCTAAAGAACGATGATGGATTCAACCCAGATCTGTGACTGGTGTTGAATGTCTGAAAAGTTTCAGCTCTCTGTCCATTATCTCCTTGTGTTTGCTTTGTTTGCCCTAAGTTGGCACTGTATGCCCAGAAGTGGGTCCCTTGCTCATTTTGCCACTGTATTCAAGCTAGCCCGGCTAATGAGGACTGTTAGCCCGAAACCGGTCCCAGGATGCCTGTTTCCGGTCCAGGGAAGACATGGCTTGGCAGTTTGGGCTGGACTGTTCCCATGAGGCACAGGGTCAAGACTGATTTGCATATAGCTGTGTCTGAAATGGGGTGGCCAAGTGAGCTAAAGAACGGTGATGGATTCAACCCAGATCTGTGACTGGGGGTGAGTGTCTGAAAAGTTTCAGCGGTCCATCCATCATCTCCTTGTGTTTGCTTTGTTTTACCTAAGTTGACAGGGTATGCCCAGACGTGGGTCCCTTGCTCACTTTGCCACTGGAATCAAGCTAGCCTGGCTGATGAGGTCTGTTAGCCCAAAACCGGTCCCAGGATGCTTGTTTCCGGTCCAGGGAAGACATGGCTTGGCAGTTCGGGCTGAACTGTTCCAATGAGGCACAGGGTCAAGACTGATTTGCATATGGCTGTGTCTGTACTGGGGTGGCGAAGTGAGCTGAAGAACGATGATGGATTCAACCCAGATCTGTGACTGGGACTGAGTGTCTGAAACGTTTCAGCACTCCGTCCATCATCTCCTTGCGTTTGCTTTGTTCGCCCTACGTTGGCAGGGTATGCCCAGAAGTGGGTCCCTTGCTCACTTTGCCACTGGATTCAAGCTAGCCTGGCTGATAGCCTGAAACTGGTCCCAGGATGCGTGTTTCTGGTCCAGGGAAGACATGGCTTGGCAGTTCGGGCTGGACTGTTCCCATGAGGCACAGGGTTAAGACTGACTTGCATATAGCTGAGTCTGAACTGGGGTGGCGAAGTGAGCTAAAGAACGATGAAGGATTCAACCCAGATCTGTGACTGGGGGTGAGTGTCTGAAAAGGTTCAGTGGTCCATCCATCATCTCCTTGTGTTTGCTTTGTTTTACCTAAGTTGACAGGGTATGCCCAGACCTGGGTCCCTTGCTCACTTTGCCACTGGAATCAAGCTAGCCTGGCTGATGAGGGCTGTTAGCCCAAAACCGGTCCCAGGATGCTTGTTTCCGGTCCAGAGAAGACAAGGCTTGGCAGTTCGGGTGGACTGTTCCCATGAGGCACAGGGTCAAGACTGATTTGCATATAGCTGTGTCTGAACTGGGGTGGCGAAGTGAGCTAAAGAACGATGATGGATTCAACTCAGATCTGTGACTGGGGGTGAGTATCTGAAAAGTTTCTGTGCTCCATCCATCATCTCCTTGTATTTGCTTTGTTCACCCTAAGTTGGCTGGGTATGCCTAGACGTGGGTCCCCTGCACACTTTGCCACTGGATTCAAGCTAGCCTTGCTGATGAGGGCTGTTAGCCCGAAACCAGTCCCAGGGTGCTTGTTACCAGTCCAGGGTAGACATGGCTTGGCAGTTCGGGCTGCACTGTTCCCATGAGGCCCAGGGTCAAGAGTGATTTGCATATAGCTGTGTCTAAACTGGGGTGGGGAAGTGAGCTAAAGAACGATGATGGATTCAACCCAGATCTGTGACTGGGGGTGCATGTCTGAAACGTTTCAGTGCTCCGTCCATCATCTCCTTGTGTTTCCTTTGTTCATCCTAAGTAAGCGGGTTATGCCCAGACGTGGGTCCCTTGCTCACTTTGCCACTGGATTCAAGCTAGCCTGGCTGATGAGGGCTGTTAGCTCGAAACCGGTCCCAGGATGCTTGTTTCCGGTCCAGGGAAGACATGGCTTGGCAGTTCAGCTGGACTGTTCCCATGAGGCACAGGTTCAAGACTGATTTGAATATGGCTGTGTCTGAACTGGGATGGCAAAGTGAGCTGAAGAACAATGATGGATTCAACCCAGATCTGTGACTGGGTGTGAGTGTCTGAAAAGTTTCAGTGCTCCGTCCATCATCTCCTTGTGTTTGCTTTGATTTACCTAAGTTGGCAGGGTATGCCCAGAAGTGGGTACCTTGCTTACTTTGCCACTGGATTCAAGCTAGCCTGGCTGATAGCCCGAAATTGGTACCAAGATGCTTGTTTCTGGTCTAGGGAAGACATGGCTTGGCAGTTCCAGCTGGACTGTTCCCATGAGGCACAGGGTCAAGACTGATTTGCATATAGCTGTGTCTGAACTGAGGTAGCGAAGTGAGCTAAAGTACGATGATGGATTCAACCCAGATCTGTGACTGGGGGTGAGTGTCTGAAAAGTTTCAGCGCTCCATCCATCATCTCCTTGTAATTGCTTTGTTTTACCTAAGTTGACAGGGTATGCCAAGACATGGGTCCCTTGCTCACTTTGCCACTGGTATCAAACTAGCCTGGCTGATGAGGGCTGTTAGCCCGAAACAGGTCCCAGGATGCTTGTTTCCAGTCCAGAGAAGACATGGCTTGGCAGTTCAGGCTGGACTGTTCCCTGAGGCACAGGGTCAAGACTGATTTGCATATAGCTGTGTCTGAACTGGGGTGGCAAAGTGAGCTAAAGAACGATGATAGATTCAACCAAGATCTGTGACTGGGGGTGAGTGTCTGAAAAGTTTCAGCGCTCCGTTCATCATCTCCTTGTGTTTGCTTTGTTTGCCCTAAGTTGGCAGGGTATGCCTAGACGTGGGTCCCCTGCTCACTTTGCCACTGGATTCAAGCTAGCCTTGCTGATGAGGGCTGTTAGCCCGAAACCAGTCCCAGAGTGCTTGTTTCAGGTCCAGGGAAGACATGGCTTGGCAGTTCAGGCTGGACTGTTCCCATGAGGCACAGGGTCAAGACTGATTTGCATATAGCTGTGTCTGAACTGGGTGTGGCGAAGTGAGCTAAAGAACGATGATGGATTCAACCCAGATCTGTGACTGGGGGTGCAGTGTCTGAAACGTTTCAGCGCTCCGTCCATCATCTCCTTGTGTTTGCTTTGTTCGCACCTAAGTTGGCAGAGGTATGCCCAGACGTGGGTCCCTTGCTCACTTTGCCACTGCATTCAAGCTAGCCTGGCTGATGAGGGCTGTTAGCCGAAACCGGTCCCAGGATGCTTGTTTCCGGTCCAGGCAAGACATGGCTTGGCTGTTTGTGCTGGACTGTTCCCATGAGGCACAGGGTCAAGACTGATTTGCATATAGCTGTATCTGAACTAGGGTGGCGAAGTGAGCTAAAGAACGATGATGGATTCAATCCAGATCTGTGACTGGGGGTAAGTGTCTGAAAAGTTTCAGCGCTCCATCCATCATCTCCTTGTGTTTTCTTTGTTTGCCCCAAGTTGGCAGGGAATGCCCAGACATGGGTCCCTTGCTCACTTTGACACTGGATTCAAGCTAGCCTGGCTGATGAGGGCTGTTAGCCCAAAATCGGTCCCAGGATGCTTGTTTCCGGTCCAGGGAAGACATGGTTTGGCAGTTTTGGCTGGACTGTTCCCATGAGTCACAGGTTCAAGACTGATTATTTGCATATAGCTGTGTCTGAACTGGTGTGGCGAAGTGAGCTAAAGAACGATGATGGATTCAACCCAGATCTGTAACTGGTGTTGAATATCTGAAAAGTTTCAGCTCTCTGTCCATTATCTCCTTGTGTTTGCTTTGTTCGCCCTAAGTTGGCACTGTATGCCCAGAAGTGGGCCCCTTGCTCATTTTGCCACTGTATTCAAGCTAGCCTGGCTAATGAGGGCTGTTAGCCCGAAACCGGTCCCAGGATGCCTGTTTCCAGTCCAGGGAAGACATGGCTTGGCAGTTTGGGCAGGATTGTTCCCATGAGGCACAGGGTCAAGACTGATTTGCATATAGCTGTGTATGAACTGGTGTGGCCAAGTGAGCTAAAGAACGATGATGGATTCAACCCAGATCTGTGACTGTGGATGAGTGTCTGAAAAGTTTTAGCGCTCCGTCCATCATCTCCTTGTGTTTGCTTTGTTCACCCTAAGTTGGCAGGGTTTGCCCAGACGTGGGTCCCTTGCTCACTTTGCCACTGGATACAAGCTAGCCTGGATGATGAGGGCTATTATCCCGAAACTGGTCCCAGGATGCTTGTTTCCGGTCCAGGGAAGACATGGCTTGGCAGTTCAGGCTGGACTGTTCCCATGAGGCAGGGGATCAAGACTGATTTTCTTATAGCTGTGTCTGAACTGGGGTGGCGAGGTGAGCTAAAGAACGATGATGAATTCAACCCAGATCTGTGACTGGGGGTGAGTGTCTGAAAAGTTTCAGCGCTCCGTCCATCATCTCCTTGTGTTTGCTTTGTTCACCCTAAGTTGTTAGGGTATGCTCAGACGTGGGTCCCTTGCTCACTTTGCCATTGGATTCAAGCTAGCCTGGCAGATGAGGGCTGTTAGCCCGAAACCGGTCCCAGGATGCTTGTTTTCGGTCCAGGGAAGACATGGTTTGGCAGTTCGGGCTGCACTGTTCCCATGAGGCACAGGGTAAAGACTGATTTGCATATAGCTGTGTCTGAACTGGGGTGTCGAAGTGAGCTAAAGAACGATGATGGATTCAACCTTGATCTGTGACTGGGGGTGAGTGTCTGAAAACTTTCAGCGCTATGTCCATCATCTCCTTGTGTTTGATTTGTTTGCCCTAAGTTGGCAGGGAATGCCAGAAGTGGGTCCCTTGCTCACTTTGCCACTGGATTCAAGCTAGCCTGGCTGATGAGGGCTGTTAGCCCGAAACCAGTCCTAGGATGATTGTTTCCGGTCCAGGGAAGACATGGCTTGGCAGGTCTTGCTGGACTGCTCTCATG
Organism: Calotriton arnoldi; assembly: GCA_963921515.1. Classification (NCBI taxonomy): domain Eukaryota; kingdom Metazoa; phylum Chordata; class Amphibia; order Caudata; family Salamandridae; genus Calotriton; species Calotriton arnoldi. Next base: position 192,498 of record CAWUFW010005297.1, read on the forward strand.
AGGAACAGGGTCAAGACTGATTTGCATATCGCAGTGTCTGAACAGGGGTGCGATGTGAGCTAAAGAACGATGATGAATTCAACCCAGATCTGTGACTGGGGGCGAGTGTCTGAAAAGTTACAGCGCTCCATCCATCATCTCCGAGTTTTTTCTTTTTTTGCCCCAAGTTCGCAGGGAATGCCCAGACATGGGTCCCTTGCTCACTTTGCCACTGGATTCAAGCTAGCCTGGCTGATGAGGGCTGTTAGCCCAAATCCGGTCCCAGTATGCTTGTTTCCAGTCCAGGGAAGACATGGCTTGGCAGTTCAGGCTGGACTGTTCCCATGAGGCACAGGGTCAAATCTGATTTGCATATAGCTGTGTTTGAACTGGGGTGGCGAAGTGAGCTAAAGAACGATGATGGATTCATCCCAGATCTGTAACTGGGGGTGAGTGTCTGAAAAGTTTCAGAGCTCCGTCGATCATCTCCTTCTGTTTACTTTGTTCGCCCTAAGTTGGCAAGGCATGCCCAGACGTCGGTCCCTTGCTCACTTTGCCACTGGATTCAAGCTAGCCTCTGTTCCCATGAGTCACAGGGATCAAGACTGATTTGCTTATAGCTGTGTCTGAAATGGGGTTGCGATGTGAGCTAAAGAACGATGATGGATTCAACCCAGATCTGTGACTGGGGGTGAATGTCTGAAAAGTTTCAGCTCTCCATTCATTATCTCCTTGTGTTTGCTTTGTTCGCCCTAAGTTGGCACGGTATGCCCAGACGTGGGTCCCTTGCTCACTTTGCCACTGGATTCAAGCTAGCCTTGCTGATGAGGGCTATTACCCCGAAACCATTCCTAGTATGCTTGTTTCTGGTCCAGGGAAGACATGGCTTGGCAGTTCGGGCTGGACTGTTCCCATGAGGTACAGTATCAAGACTGATTTGCATATAGCTGTGTCTGAACTGGGGTGGCGAAGTGAGCTTAAGAACGATGATGGATTCAACCCAGATCTGTAACTGGGGGTGAGTGTCTGAAACGTTTCAGAGCTCCGTCCATCATCTCCTTCTGTTTGCTTTGTTCGCCCAAAGTTGGCAGGGTATGCCTAGACGTGAGTCCCCTGCTCACTTTAGCACTGGATTCAAGCTAGCCTTGCTGATGAGGGCTATTACCCCGAAACCATTCCCAGTATGCTTGTTTCTGGTCCAGGGAAGACATGGCTTGGCAGTTCGGGCTGGACTGTTCCCATGAGGCACAGGGTCAAGACTGATTTGCATATAGCTGTGTCTGAACTGGGGTGGCCAAGTGAGCTAAAGAACGATGATGGATTCAACCCAGATCTGTGACTGGGGGTGAGTGTCTGAAAAGTTTCAGCGCTCCGTCCATCATCTATTTGTGTTTGCTTGGTTTGCCCTAAGTTGGCAGGGTATGCCCAGACGTGGGTCCCTTGCTCATATTGCCACTGGATACAAGCTAGCCTGGCTGATGAGGGCTGTTAGCCCGAAACCGGTCCCAGGATGCTTGTTTTCGGTCCATGGAAGACATGGCTTGGCAGTTCGGGCTGGACTGTTCCCATGAGGCACAGGGTCAAGACTGATTTGCATACAGCTGTGTCTGAACTGGGGTGGCGAAGTGAGCTAAAGAACGATGATGGATTCAACCTAGATCTGTGACTGGGGGTGAGTGTCTGAAAAGTTTCAGCGCTCCGTCCATCATCTCCTTGTGTTTGCTTTGTTTGCCCTAAGTTGGCAGGGTATGCCCAGACGTGGGTCCCTTGCTCACTTTGCCACTGGATTCAAGCTAGCCTGGCTGATGAGGGCTGTTAGCCCGAAACCAGTCCCAGGATGCTTGTTTCCGGTCCAGGGAAGACATGGCTTGGCAGTTCGTGCTGGACTGTTCTCATGAGGCACAGGGTCAAGACTGATTTGCATATAGCTGTGTCTGAACTGGGGTGGCAATGTGAGCTAAAGAACGATGATGGATTCAACCCAGATCTGTGACTGGGGGCGAGTGTATGAAAAGTTTCAGCGATCCGTCCATCATCTCCTTGTTTGTGCTTTGCTCACCCTAAGTTGGTAGGGAATGCCCAGAAGTGGGTCCCTTGCTCACTTTGCCACTGGATTCAAGCTAGCCTGGCTGATGAGGGCTGTTAGCCCGAAACCAGTCCCAAGATGCTTGTTTCCGGTCCAGGGAAGACATGGCTTGGCAGTTCGGGCTGGACTGTTCCCATGAGGCGCAGGGTCAAGACTGATTTGCATATAGCTGTGTCTGAACTGGGGTGGCAAAGTGAGCTAAAGAACGATGATGGATTCAACCCAGATCTGTGACTGGGGGTGAGTGTCTGAAAACGTTTCAGCGCTCCGTCCATCATCTCCTTGTGTTTGCTTTGTTCGCCTTAAGTTGGCAGGGTATGCCCAGACGTGGGTCCCTTGCTCACTTTGCCTCTGGATTCATGCTAGCCTGGCTGATGAGTGCTGTTAGCCCAAAACCGGTCCCAGGATGCTTGTTTCCGGTCCAGGGAAGACATGGCTTGGCAGTTCGGGCTGGACTGTTCCCATGAGGCACAGGGTCAACACTGATTTGCATTTAGCTGTGTCTGAACTGGGGTGGCAAAGTGAGCTAAAGAACGATGATGGATTCAACCCAGATCTGTGACTGGGGGTGAGAGTCTGAAAAGTTTCAGCGCTCCGTCCATCATCTCCTTGTGTTTGCTTTGTTCGCCCTAAGTTGGCAGGGTATGCCCAGACGTGGGTCCCTTGCTCATTTTGCCACTGGATATAAGCTAGCCTGGCTGATGAGAGTTGTTAGCCCAAAACCGGTCCCAGGATGCTTGTTTTCGGTCCAGGGAAGACATGGCTGCAGTTCGGCTGGACTGTTCCCATGAGGTAAGGGTCAAGACTGATTTGCATATAGCTGTGTCTGAACTGGGGTGGCGAAGTGAGCTAAAGAACGATTGATGGATTCAACCCAGATCTGTGACTGGGGGTGAGTGTCTGAAAACTTTCAGGGCTCCGTCCATCATCTCCTTGAGTTTTCTTTGTTTGCCCTAAGTTGGCAGGGAATGCGAGAAGTGGGTCCCTTGCTCACTTTGCCACTGGATTCAAGCTAGCCTGGCTGATGAGGGCTGATAGCCCAAATCCGGTTCCAGGATGCTTGTTTCCGGTCCAGGGAAGACATGGCTTGGCAGTTCGTGCTGGACTGTTCTCATGAGGCACAGGGTCAAGACTGATTTCATATAGCTGTGTCTGAACTGTGGTGGCGATGTGAGCTAAAGAACGATGATGGATTCAACCCAGATCTGTGACTGGGGGTGAGTGTCTGAAACGTTTAGCGCTCCGTCCATCAACTCCTTGTGTTTGCTTTGTTCGCCCTAAGTTGGCAGGGTATGCCCAGACGTGGGTCCCTTGCTCACCTTGCCTCCGGATTCATACTAGCCTGGCTGATGAGTGCTGTTAGCCCGAAACCGGTCCCAGGATGCTTGTTTCCAGTCCAGGGAAGACATGGCTTGGCAGTTCGGGCTGGACTGTTCCCATGAGGCACAGGGTCAACACTGATTTGCATATAGCTGTGTCTGAACTGTGGTGACAAAGTGAGCTAAAGAACGATGATGGATTCAACCCAGATCTGTGACTGGGGGTGAGAGTCTGAAAAGTTTCAGCGCTCCGTCAATCATCTCCTTGTGTTTGCTTTGTTCGCCCTAAGTTGGTAGTGTATGCCCAGACGTGGGTCCCTTGCTCATTTTGCCACAGAATATAAGCTAGCCTGGCTGATGAGAGTTGTTAGCCCAAAACCGGTCCCAGGATGCTTGTTTCCGGTCCAGGAAGACATGGCTTGGCAGTTCGGCTGGACTGTTCCCATGAGGCACAGGGTCAAGACTGATTTGCATATAGCTGTGTCTGAACTGGGGTGGCGAAGTGAGCTAAAGAACGATTGATGGATTCAACCTAGATCTGTGACTGGGGGTGAGTGTCTGAAAAGCTTTCAGCGCTCCGTCCATCATCTCCTTGAGTTTGCTTTGTTTGCCCTAAGTTGGCAGGGAATGCCCAGACGTGGGTCCCTTGCTCACTTTGCCACTGGATTCAAGCTAGCCTGGCTGATGAGGGCTGATAGCCCGAAATCCGGTCCCAGGATGCTTGTTTCCGGTCCAGGGAAGACATGGCTTGGCAGTTCGTGCTGGACTGTTCTCATGAGGCTCAGGGTCAAGACTGATTTGCATATAGCTGTGTCTGAACTGTGGTGACAAAGTGAGCTAAAGAACGATGATGGATTCAACCCAGATCTGTGACTGGGGGTGAGTGTCTGAAAAGTTTCAGCGACTCCGTCCATCATCTCCTTGTGTTTGCTTTGTTCACCCTAAGTTGGCAGGGTATGCCCAGACGTGGGTCCCTTGCTCACTTTGCCACTGGATTCAAGCTAGCCTGGCTGATGAGGGCTGTTAGCCCGAAACCGGTCCCAGGATGCTTGTTTCCGGTCCAGGGAAGACATGGCTTGGCAGTTAGGGCTGGACTGTTCCCATGAGGCACAGGGTCAAGACTGATTTGCATATAGCTCTGTTTGAACTGGGGTGCTGAAGTGAGCTAAAGAACAATGATGGATTCAACCCAGATATGTGACTGTGTGTGAGTGTCTGAAAAGTATCAGCGCTCCGTCCATCATCTCCTTGTGTCTTGCATTGTTTGCCCTAAGTTGGCAGGGAATGCCCAGACGTGGGTCCCTTGCTCACTTTGGCACTGGATTCAAGCTAGCCTGGCTGATGAGGGCTGTAGCCGAAACCGGTCCCAGGATGCTTGTTTCCGGTCCAGGGAAGACATGGCTTGGCAGTTCTGGCTGGACTGTTCTCATGAGGCACAGGGTCCAAGACTGATTTGCATATAGCTGTGTCTGAACTGGGGTGGCGAAGTGAGCTAAAGAACGATGATGGATTCAACCCAGATCTGTGACTGGGGTTGAGTGTCTGAAAAGTTTCAGCTCTCCGTCCATCATCTCCTTGTGTTTGCTTTGTTCGCCCTAAGTTGGCAGGGTATGCCCAGACGTGGGTCCCTTGCTCATTTTGCCACTGGATTCAAGCTAGCCTGGCTAATGAGGGCTGTTGGCCCGAAACCGGTCCCAGGATGCCTGTTTCCGGTCCAGGGAAGACATGGCTTGGCAGTGTGGGCTGGACTGTTCCCATGAGGCACAGTGTCAAGACTGATTTGAATATAACTGTGTCTGAACTGGGGTGGCCAAGTGAGCTAAAGAACGATGATGGATTCAACCCAGATCTGTGACTGGGGGTGAGTGTCTGAAAACGTTCAGCGCTCCATCCATCATCTCCTTGTGTTTGCTTTGTTTGCCCTAAGTTGGCAGGGAATGCCCAGACGTGGGTCCCTTGCTCACTTTGCCACTGGATTCAAGCTAGCCTGGCTGATGAGGGCTGTTAGCCCGAAACCAGTCCCAGGATGCTTGTTTCCGGTCCAGGGAAGACATGGCTTGGCAGTTCGGTGCTGGACTGTTCCCATGAGGCACAGGGTCAAGACTGATTTGCATATCGCTGTGTCTGAACTGGGGTGGCGAAGTGAGCTAAAGAACGATGATGGATTCAACCCAGATCTGTGACTGGGGGTGAGTGTCTGAAAAGTTACAGCACTCCGTCCATCATCTCCTTGTGTTTGCTTTGTTTGCCCTAAGTTGGCAGGGAATGCCCAGACATGGGTCCCTTGCTCACTTTGCCACTGGATTCAAGCTAGCCTGGCTGATGAGGGCTGTTAGCCCAAATCCGGTCCCAGGATGCTTGTTTCCGGTCCAGGGAAGACATGACTTGGCAGTTCGTGCTGGACTGTTCTCATGAGGCACAGGGTCAAGACTGATTTGCATATAGCTGTGTCTGAACTGGGGTGGCGATGTGAGCTAAAGAACGATGATGGATTCAACCCAGATCTGTGACTGGGGGTGAGTGTCTGAAAAGTTTCAGCGCTCCGTCCATCATCTCCTTGTGTTTGCTTTGTTTGCCCTAAGTTGGCAGGGAATGCCCAGACGTGGGTCCCTTGCTCACTTTGCCACTGGCTTCAAGCTAGCCTGGCTGATGAGGGCTGTTAGCCCGAAATCCGGTCCCAGGATGCTTGTTTCCGGTCCAGGGAAGACATGGCTTGGCAGTTCAGGCTGGACTGTTCCCATGAGGCACAGGGTCAAGACTGATTTGCATATAGCTGTGTCTGAACTGGGGTGGCGAAGTGAGCTAAAGAACGATGATGGATTCATCCCAGATCTGTAACTGGGGGTGAGTGTCTGAAAAGTTTCAGCGCTCCGTCCATCATCTCCTTCTGTTTGCTTTGTTCGCCCTAAGTTGGCAGGGTATGCCCAGACGTGGGTCCCTTGCTCACTTTGCCACTGGATTCAAGCTAGCCTTGCTGATGAGGGCTATTAGCCTGAAACCAGTCCCAGGATGCTTGTGTCCGGTCCAGGGAAGACATGGCTTGGCAGTTCGGGCTGGACTGTTCCCATGAGGCACAGGGTCAAGACTGATTTGCATATAGCTGTGTTTGAACTGGGGTGGCGAAGTGAGCTAAAGAACTGATGATGGATTCATCCCAGATCTGTGACTGGGGGTGAGTGTCTGAAAAGTTTCAGCGACTCCGTCCATCATCTCCTTGTGTTTGCTTTGTTCACCCTAAGTTGGCAGAGAATGCCCAGACGTCGGTCCCTTGCTCACTTTGCCACTGGATTCAAGCTAGCCTGACTGATGAGGGCTGATTAGCCCGAAACCGATCCCAGGATGCTTGTTTCCGGTCCAGGGAAGACATGGCTTGGCAGTTCGGTGCTGGACTGTTCCCATGAGGCACAGGGTCAAGACTGATTTGCATACAGCTGTGTTTGAACTGGGATGGTGAAGTGAGCTAAAGAAGGATGATGGATTCAACCCAGATCTGTGACTGGGGGTGAGTGTCTGAAAAGTATCAGCGCTCCGTCCATCATCTCCTTGTGTTTTCATTGTTTGCCCTAAGTTCGCACGGAATGCCCAGATGCGGTGGGTCCCTTGCTCACTTTGCCACTGGATTCAAGCTAGCCTGGCTGATGAGGGCTGTTAGCCCGAAACCGGTCCCAGGATGCTTGTTTCCGGTCCAGGGAAGACATGGCTTGGCAGTTCGGGCTGGACTGTTCTCATGAGGCACAGGGTCAAGACTGATTTGCATATAGCTGTGTCTGAACTGGGGTGGCGAAGTGAGCTAAAGAACGATGATGGATTCAACCCAGATCTGTGACTGGGGGTGAGTGTCGGAAAAGTGTTCAGCTCTCTGTCCATTATCTCCTTGTGTTTGCTTTGTTCGCCCTAAGTTGGCAGTGTATGCCCAGACGTGGGTCCCTTGCTCACTTTGCCACTGTATTCAAGATAGCCTGGCTGATGAGGGCTGTTAGCCTGAAACCGGTCCCAGGATGCTTGTTTACGGTCCAGGGAAGACATGGCTTGGCAGTTCGGGCTGGACTGTTCCCATGAGGCACAGGGTCAAGACTGATTTGCATATAGCTGTGTCTGAACTGGGGTGGCCAAGTGAGCTAAAGAACGATGATGGATTCAACCCAGATCTGTGACTGGGGGTGAGTGTCTGAAAAGTTTCAGCGCTCCGTCCATCATCTCCTTCTGTTTGCTTGGTTCACCCTAAGTTGGCAGGGTATGCCCAGACGTGGGTCCCTTGCTCACTATTGCCACTGGATTCAAGCTAGCCTGGCTGATGAGGGCTGTTAGCCCGAAACCGGTCCCAGGATGCTTGTTTCCGGTCCAGGGAAGACATGGCTTGGCAGTTCGGGCTGCACTGTTCCCATGAGGCACAGGGTCAAGACTGATTTGCATATAGCTGTGTCTGAACTGGGGTGGCGAAGTGAGCTAAAGAACGATGATGGATTCAACCCAGATCTGTGACTGGGGGTGAGTGTCTGAAAAGTTTCAGCGCTCCGTCCATCATCTCCTTGTGTTTTACTTTGTTTGCCCTAAGTTGGCAGGCGTATGCCCAGTACGTGGGTCCCTTGCTCACTTTGCCACTGGATTCAAGCTAGCCTGGCTGATGAGGGCTGTTAGCCCAACAACCAGTCCCAGGATGCTTGTTTCCGGTCCAGGGAAGACATGGCTTGGCAGTTCAGGCTGGACTGTTCCCATGAGGCACAGGGTCAAGACTGATTTGCATATAGCTGTGTCTGAACTGGGGTGGCGATAGTGAGCTAAAGAACGATGATGGATTCAACCCAGATCTGTGACTGGGGGTGAGTGTCTGAAAAGTTTCAGCGCTCCGTCCATCATCTCCTTGTGTTTGCTTTGTTTGCCCTAAGTTGGCAGGGAATGCCCAGACGTGGGTCCCTTGCTCACTCTGCCACTGGATATCAAGCTAGCCTGGCTGATGAGGGCTGTTAGCCCGAAATCCGGTCCCAGGATGCTTGTTTCCGGTCCAGGGAAGACATGGCTTGGCAGTTCAGGCTGGACTGTTCCCATGAGGCACAGGGTCAAGACTGATTTGCATATAGCTGTGTTTGAACTGGGGTGGCGAAGTGAGCTAAAGAACGATGATGGATTCAACCCAGATCTGTGACTGGGGGTGAGTGTCTGAAAAGTTTCAGCAGCTCCGTCCATCATCTCCTTGTGTTTGCTTTGTTCGCCCTAAGTTGGCAGGGTATGCCCAGACGTGGGTCCCTTGCTCACTTTGCCACTGGATTCAAGCTAGCCTGGCTGATGAGGGCTGTTAGCCCGAAATCCGGTCCCAGGATGCTTGTTTCCGGTCCAGGGAAGACATGGCTTGGCAGTTCGGTGCTGGACTGTTCCCATGAGGCACAGGGTCAAGACTGATTTGCATATAGCTGTGTCTGAACTGGGGTGGCGAAGTGAGCTAAAGAACGATGATGGATTCAACCCAGATCTGTGACTGGGGGTGAGTGTCTGAAAAGTTTCAGCGCTCCGTCCATCATCTCCTTGTGTTTGCTTTGTTTGCCCTAAGTTGGCAGGGAATGCCCAGACATGGGTCCCTTGCTCACTTTGCCACTGGATTCAAGCTAGCCTGGATGATGAGGGCTGTTAGCCAAAATCAGGTCCCAGGATGCTTGTTTCCGGTCCAGGGAAGACATGGCTTGGCAGTTCAGGCTGGACTGTTCCCATGAGGCACAGGGTCAAAACTGATTTGCATATAGCTGTGTCTGAACTGGGGTGGCAGATGTGAGCTAAAGAACGATGATGGATTCAACCCAGATCTGTGACTGGGGGTGAGTGTCTGAAAAGTTTCAGCGCTCCGTCCATCATCTCCTTCTGTTTGCTTTGTTCACCCTAAGTTGGCAGGGTATGCCCAGACGTGGGTCCCTTGCTCACTTTGCCACTGGATTCAAGCTAGCCTGGCTGATGAGGGCTGTTAGCCCGAAACCGGTCCCAGGATCCTTGTTTCCGGTCCAGGGAAGACATGGCTTGGCAGTTCGGGCTCGACTGTTCCCATGAGGCACAGGGTCAAGACTGATTTGCATATAGCTGTGTCTGAACTGGGGTGGCAAAGTGAGCTAAAGAACGATGATGGATTCAACCCAGATCTGTGACTGGGGGTGAGTGTCTGAAAAGTTTCAGCGCTCTGTCCATCATCTCCTTGTGTTTGCTTTGTTTGCCCTAAGTTGGCAGGGAATGCCCAGTACGTGGGTCCCTTGCTCACTTTGCCACTGGATTCAAGCTAGCCTGGCTGATGAGGGCTGTTAGCCCGAAACCGGTCCCAGGATGCTTGTTTCCGGTCCAGGGAAGACATGGCTTGGCAGTTCGGTGCTGGACTGTTCCCATGAGGCACAGGGTCAAGACTGATTTGCATATAGCTGTGTCTGAACTGGGGTGGCGAAGTGAGCTAAAGAACGATGATGGATTCAACCCAGATCTGTGACTGGGGGTGAGTGTCTGAAAAGTTTCAGCGCTCCGTCCATCATCTCCTTGTGTTTGCTTTGTTTGCCCTAAGTTGGCAGGGAATGCCCAGACGTGGGTCCCTTGCTCACTCTGCCACTGGATATCAAGCTAGCCTGGCTGATGAGGGCTGTTAGCCCAAATCCGGTCCCAAGGATGCTTGTTTCCGGTCCAGGGAAGACATGGCTTGGCAGTTCAGGCTGGACTGTTCCCATGAGGCACAGGGTCAAGACTGATTTGCATATAGCTGTGTCTGAACTGGGGTGGCGAAGTGAGCTAAAGAACGATGATGGATTCAACCCAGATCTGTGACTGGGGGTGAGTGTCTGAAAAGTTTCAGCAGCTCCGTCCATCATCTCCTTGTGTTTGCTTTGTTCGCCCTAAGTTGGCAGGGTATGCCTAGACGTGGGTCCCTTGCTCACTTTGCCACTGGATTCAAGCTAGCCTGGCTGATGAGGGCTGTTAGCCCGAAATCCGGTCCCAGGATGCTTGTTTCCGGTCCAGGGAAGACATGGCTTGGCAGTTCGGTGCTGGACTGTTCCCATGAGGCACAGGGTCAAGACTGATTTGCATATAGCTGTGTCTGAACTGGGGTGGCGAAGTGAGCTAAAGAACGATGATGGATTCAACCCAGATCTGTGACTGGGGGTGAGTGTCTGAAAAGTTTCAGCGCTCCGTCCATCATCTCCTTGTGTTTGCTTTGTTCGCCCTAAGTTGGCAGGGAATGCCCAGACGTGGGTCCCTTGCTCACTTTGCCACTGGATTCAAGCTAGCCTGGCTGATGAGGGCTGTTAGCCCGAAACCAGGTCCCAGGATGCTTGTTTCCGGTCCAGGGAAGACATGGCTTGGCAGTTCGGGCTGGACTGTTCCCATGAGGCACAGGGTCAAGACTGATTTGCATATAGCTGTGTTTGAACTGGGGTGGCAGATGTGAGCTAAAGAACGATGATGGATTCAACCCAGATCTGTGACTGGGGGTGAGTGTCTGAAAAGTTTCAGCGCTCCGTCCATCATCTCCTTCTGTTTGCTTTGTTCACCCTAAGTTGGCAGGGTATGCCCAGACGTGGGTCCCTTGCTCACTTTGCCACTGGATTCAAGCTAGCCTGGCTGATGAGGGCTGTTAGCCCGAAACCGGTCACAGGATACTAGTTTGTGGTTCAGGGAAGACATGGCTTTGCAGTTCGGGCTGGACTGTTCCCATGAGGCACAGGGTCAAGACTGATTTGCATATAGCTGTGTCTGAACTGGGGTGGCGAAGTGAGCTAAAGAACGATGATGGATTCAACCCAGATCTGTGACTGGGGGTGAGTGTCTGAAAAGTTTCAGCGCTCCGTCCATCATCTCCTTGTGTTTGCTTTGTTTGCCCTAAGTTGGCAGGCAATGCCCAGACGTGGGTCCCTTGCTCACTTTGCCACTGGATTCAAGCTAGCCTGGCTGATGAGGGCTGTTAGCCCAAAACCGGTCCCAGGATGCTTGTTTCCGGTCCAGGGAAGACATGGCTTGGCAGTTCGGTGCTGGACTGTTCCCATGAGGCACAGGGTCAAGACTGATTTGCATATAGCTGTGTCTGAACTGGGGTGGCGAAGTGAGCTAAAGAACGATGATGGATTCAACCCAGATCTGTGACTGGGGGTGAGTGTCTGAAAAGTTTCAGCGCTCCGTCCATCATCTCCTTGTGTTTGCTTTGTTCGCCCTAAGTTGGCAGGGTATGCCCAGACGTGGGTCCCTTGCTCACTTTGCCACTGGATATCAAGCTAGCCTGGCTGATGAGGGCTGTTAGCCCAAAACCGGTCCCAGGATGCTTGTTTCCAGTCCAGGGAAGACATGGCTTGGCAGTTCGGGCTGGACTGTTCCCATGAGGCACAGGGTCAAAACTGATTTGCATATAGCTGTGTCTGAACTGGGGTGGCGAAGTGAGCTAAAGAACGATGATGGATTCAACCCAGATCTGTGACTGGGGGTGAGTGTCTGAAAAGTTTCAGCAGCTCCGTCCATCATCTCCTTCTGTTTGCTTTGTTCGCCCTAAGTTGGCAGGGTATGCCTAGACGTGGGTCCCTTGCTCACTTTGCCACTGGATTCAAGCTAGCCTGGCTGATGAGGGCTGTTAGCCCGAAATCCGGTCCCAGGATGCTTGTTTCCGGTCCAGGGAAGACATGACTTGGCAGTTCGGTGCTGGACTGTTCCCATGAGGCACAGGGTCAAGACTGATTTGCATATAGCTGTGTCTGAACTGGGGTGGCGAAGTGAGCTAAAGAACGATGATGGATTCAACCCAGATCTGTGACTGGGGGTGAGTGTCTGAAAAGTTTCAGCGCTCCGTCCATCATCTCCTTGTGTTTGCTTTGTTTGCCCTAAGTTGGCAGGGTATGCCCAGACGTGGGTCCCTTGCTCACTTTGCCACTGGATTCAAGCTAGCCTGGCTGATGAGGGCTGTTAGCCCGAAATCCGGTCCCAGGATGCTTGTTTCCGGTCCAGGGAAGACATGGCTTGGCAGTTCAGGCTGGACTGTTCCCATGAGGCACAGGGTCAAGACTGATTTGCATATAGCTGTGTTTGAACTGGGGTGGCGAAGTGAGCTAAAGAACGATGATGGATTCAACCCAGATCTGTGACTGGGGGTGAGTGTCTGAAAAGTTTCAGCAGCTCCGTCCATCATCTCCTTGTGTTTGCTTTGTTCGCCCTAAGTTGGCAGGGTATGCCCAGACGTGGGTCCCTTGCTCACTTTGCCACTGGATTCAAGCTAGCCTGGCTGATGAGGGCTGTTAGCCCGAAACCAGTCCCAGGATGCTTGTTTCCGGTCCAGGGAAGACATGGCTTGGCAGTTCGGGCTGGACTGTTCCCATGAGGCACAGGGTCAAGACTGATTTGCATATAGCTGTGTCTGAACTGGGGTGGCGAAGTGAGCTAAAGAACGATGATGGATTCAACCCAGATCTGTGACTGGGGGTGAGTGTCTGAAAAGTTTCAGCGACTCCGTCCATCATCTCCTTGTGTTTGCTTTGTTCACCCTAAGTTGGCAGGGAATGCCCAGACGTGGGTCCCTTGCTCACTTTGCCACTGGATTCAAGCTAGCCTGGCTGATGAGGGCTGTTAGCCCGAAACCGGTCCCAGGATGCTTGTTTCCGGTCCAGGGAAGACATGGCTTGGCAGTTCGGGCTGGACTGTTCCCATGAGGCACAGGGTCAAGACTGATTTGCATATAGCTGTGTTTGAACTGGGGTGGTGAAGTGAGCTAAAGAACGATGATGGATTCAACCCAGATCTGTGACTGGGGGTGAGTGTCTGAAAAGTTTCAGCGCTCCGTCCATCATCTCCTTGTGTTTGCTTTGTTTGCCCTAAGTTGGCAGGGAATGCCCAGACGTGGGTCCCTTGCTCACTTTGGCACTGGATTCAAGCTAGCCTGGCTGATGAGGGCTGTTAGCCCGAAACCGGTCCCAGGATGCTTGTTTCCGGTCCAGGGAAGACATGGCTTGGCAGTTCGGTGCTGGACTGTTCCCATGAGGCACAGGGTCAAGACTGATTTGCATATAGCTGTGTCTGAACTGGGGTGGCAAAGTGAGCTAAAGAACGATGATGGATTCAACCCAGATCTGTGACTGGGGGTGAGTGTCTGAAAAGTTTCAGCTCTCCGTCCATCATCTCCTTGTGTTTGCTTTGTTCGCCCTAAGTTGGCAGGGTATGCCCAGACGTGGGTCCCTTGCTCATTTTGCCACTGGATTCAAGCTAGCCTGGCTGATGAGGGCTGTTAGCCCGAAACCGGTCCCAGGATGCTTGTTTCCGGTCCAGGGAAGATATGGCTTGGCAGTTCGGGCTGGACTGTTCCCATGAGGCACAGGGTCAAGACTGATTTGAATATAGCTGTGTCTGAACTGGGGTGGCCAAGTGAGCTAAAGAACGATGATGGATTCAACCCAGATCTGTGACTGGGGGTGAGTGTCTGAAAAGTTTCAGTGCTCCGTCCATCATCTCCTTGTGTTTGCTTTGTTCGCCTTAAGTTGGCAGGGTATGCCCAGACGTGGGTCCCTTGCTCATATTGCCACTGGATTCAAGCTAGCCTGGCTGATGAGGGCTGTTAGCCCGAATCCGGTCCCAGGATGCTTGTTTTCGGTCCAGGGAAGACATGGCTTGGCAGTTCGGGCTGGACTGTTCCCATGAGGCACAGGGTCAAGACTGATTTGCATATAGCTGTGTCTGAACTGGGGTGGCGAAGTGAGCTAAAGAACGATGATGGATTCAACCCAGATCTGTGACTGGGGGTGAGTGTCTGAAAAGTTTCAGCGCTCCGTCCATCATCTCCTTGTGTTTGCTTTGTTCGCCCTAAGTTGGCAGGGAATGCCCAGACGTGGGTCCCTTGCTCACTTTGCCACTGGATTCAAGCTAGCCTGGCTGATGAGGGCTGTTAGCCCGAAACCAGTCCCAGGATGCTTGTTTCCGGTCCAGGGAAGACATGGCTTGGCAGTTCGGTGCTGGACTGTTCCCATGAGGCACAGGGTCAAGACTGATTTGCATATAGCTGTGTCTGAACTGGGGTGGCGAAGTGAGCTAAAGAACGATGATGGATTCAACCCAGATCTGTGACTGGGGGTGAGTGTCTGAAAAGTTTCAGCGCTCCGTCCATCATCTCCTTGTGTTTGCTTTGTTTGCCCTAAGTTGGCAGGGAATGCCCAGACATGGGTCCCTTGCTCACTTTGCCACTGGATTCAAGCTAGCCTGGCTGCATGAGGGCTGTTAGCCCGAAACCGGTCCCAGGATGCTTGTTTCCAGTCCAGGGAAGACATGGCTTGGCAGTTCGTGCTGGACTGTTCTCATGAGGCACAGGGTCAAGACTGATTTGCATATAACTGTCTCTGAACTGGGGTGGCGAAGTGAGCTAAAGAACGATGATGGATTCAACCCAGATCTGTGACTGGGGGGGAGTGTCTGAAACGTTTCAGCGCTCCATCCATCATCTCCTTGTGTTTGCTTTGTTTGCCATAATTTGGCAGGGTATGCCCAGACGTGGGTCCCTTGCTCACTTTGCCACTGGATTCAAGCTAGCCTGGCTGATGAGGGCTGTTAGCCCAAATCCGGTCCCAGGATGCTTGTTTCCGGTCCAGGGAAGACATGGCTTGGCAGTTCGGGCTGGACTGTTCCCATGAGGCACAGGGTCAAGACTGATTTGCATATAGCTGTGTTTGAACTGGGGCGGCGAAGTGAGCTAAAGAACGAAGATGGATTCATCCCAGATCGGTAACTGTGGGTGAGTGTCTGAAAAGTTTCAGCGATCCGTCCATCATCTCCTTGTGTTGTGCTTTGTTCACCCTAAGTTGGCAGGGAATGCCCAGACGTGGGTCCCTTGCTCACTTTGCCACTGGATTCAAGCTAGCCTGGCTGATGAGGGCTGTTAGCCCGAAACCGGTCCCAGGATGCTTGTTTCCGGTCCAGGGAAGACATGGCTTGGCAGTTCGGGCTGGACTGTTCCCATGAGGCACAGGGTCAACACTGATTTGCATATAGCTGTGTCTGAACTGTGGTGACAAAGTGAGCTAAAGAACGATGATGGATTCAACCCAGATCTGTGACTGGGGGTGAGAGTCTGAAAAGTTTCAGCGCTCCGTCCATCATCTCCTTGTGTTTGCTTTGTTCGCCCTAAGTTGGCAGTGTATGCCCAGACGTGGGTCCCTTGCTCATTTTGCCACTGGATATAAGCTAGCCTGGCTGATGATAGTTGTTAGCCCAAAACCGGTCCCAGGATGCTTATTTTCGGTCCAGGGAAGACATGGTTTGGCAGTTCGGGCTGCACTGTTCCCATGAGGTACAGGGTAAAGACTGATTTGCATATAGCTGTGTCTGAACGGGGGTGGCGAAGTGAGCTAAAGAACGATGATGGATTCAACCTAGATCTGTGACTGGGGGTGAGTGTCTGAAAAGTTTCAGCGCTCTGTCCATCATCTCCTTGTGTTTTCTTTGTTTGCCCTAAGTTGGCAGGGAATGCCAGAAGTGGGTCCCTTGCTCACTTTGCCCCTGGATTCAAGCTAGCCTGGCTGATGAGGGCTGTTAGCCCGAAACCAGTCCTAGGATGCTTGTTTCCGGTCCAGGGAAGACATGGCTTGCCAGTTCTTGCTGGACTGTTCTCATGAGGCACAGGGTCAAGACTGATTTGCATATCGCTGTGTCTGAACAGTGGTGCGATGTGAGCTAAAGAACAATGATGAATTCAACCCAGATCTGTGACTGGGGGTGAGTGTCTGAAAAGTTTCAGCGCTCCGTCCATCATCTCCTTGTGTTTGCTTTGTTTGCCCCAAGTTGGCAGGGAATGCCCAGACATGGGTCCCTTGCTCACTTTGCCACTGGATTCAAGCTAGCCTGGCTGATGAGGGCTGTTAGCCCGAAACCGGTCCCAGGATGCTTGATTCCGGTCCAGGGAAGACATGGCTTGGCAGTTCGGTCTGGACTGTTCCCATGAGGCACAGGGTCAAGACTGATTTGCTTATAGCTGTGTCTGAACTGGGGTGTGCGAAGTGAGCTAAAGAACGATGATGGATTCAACCCAGATCTGTGACTGGGGGTGAGTGTCTGAAAAGTTTCAGCTCTCCATTCATCATCTCCTTGTGTTTGCTTTGTTCGCCCTAAGTTGGCAGGGTATGCCCAGACGTGGGTCCCTTGCTCACTTTGCCACTGGATTCAAGCTAGCCTGGCTGATGAGGGCTGTTAGCTCGAAATCGGTCCCAGGATGCTTGTTTCCGGTCCAGGGAAGACATGGCTTGGCAGTTCGGGCTGGACTGTTCCCATGAGGTACAGGATCAAGACTGATTTGCATTTAGCTGTGTCTGAACTGGGGTGGCAAAGTGATCTTAAGAACGAGGATGGATTCAACCCAGATCTGTGATTGGGGGTGAGTGTCTGAAAAGTTTCAGCGCTCCGTCCATCAACTCCTTGTGTTAGCTTTGTTCGCCCTAAGTTGGTAGGGAATGCCCAGACGTGGGTCCCTTGCTCACTTTGCCACTGGATTCAAGCTAGCCTGGCTGATGAGGGCTGTTAGCCCGAAACCAGTCCCAGGATGCTTGTTTCCGGTCCAGGGAAGACATGGCTTGGCAGTTCGGGCTGGACTGTTCCCATGAGGCACAGGGTCAAGACTGATTTGCATATAGCTGTGTCTGAACTGGGGTGGCGCAGTGAGCTAAAGAACGATGATGGATTCAACCCAGATCTGTGACTGGGGGTGAGTGTCTGAAAAGTTTCAGCGACTCCGTGCATCATCTCCTTGTGTGTGCTTTGCTCACCCTAAGATTGGCAGGGAATTCCCATACGTGGATCCCTTGCTCACTTTGCCACTGGATTCAAGCTAGCCTGGCTGATGAGGGCTGATTAGCCCGAAACCGGTCCCAGGATGCTTGTTTTCGGTCCAGGGAAGACATGGCTTGGCAGTTAGGGCTGGACTGTTCCCATGAGGCACAGGGTCAAGTCTGATTTGCATATAGCTGTGTCTGAACTGGGGTGGCCAAGTGAGCTAAAGAACGATGATGGATTCAACCCAGATCTGTGACTGTGGGTGAGTGTCTGAAAACGTTCAGCGCTCCGTCCATCATCTCCTTGTGTTTTCTTTGTTTGCCCTAAATTGGGAGGGAATGCCAGAAGTGGGTCCCTTGCTCACTTTGCCACTGGATACAAGCTAGCCTGGCTGATGAGGGCTGTTAGCCCGAAACCAGTCCCTGGATGCTTGTTTCCGGTCCAGGGAAGACATGGCTTGGCAGTTCGTACTGGACTGTTCTCATGAGGCACAGGGTCAAGACTGATTTGCCTATCGCTGTGTCTGAACTGGGGTGGCGATGTGAGCTAAAGAACGATGATGAATTCAACCCAGATCTGTGACTGGGGGCGAGTGTCTGAAAAGATACAGCGCTCCATCCATCATCTCCTTGTGTTTTCTTTGTTTGCCCCAAGTTGGCAGGGAATGCCCAGACATGGGTCCCTTGCTCACTTTGCCACTGGATTCAAGCTAGCCTGGCTGATGAGGGCTGTTAACCCAAATCCGGTCCCAGGATGCTTGTTTCCTGTCCAGGGAAGACATGACTTGGCAGTTCGTGCTGGACTGATCTCATGAGGCACAGGGTCAAGACTGATTTGCATATAGCTGTGTCTGAACTGGGGTGGCGATGTAAGCTAAAGAACGATGATGGATTCAACCCATATCTGTGACTGGGGGTGTGGGTCTGAAAAGTTACAGCGCTCCATCCATCATCTCCTTGTGTTTGCTTTGTTTGCCCCAAGTTGGCAGGGAATGCCCAGACATGGGTCCCTTGCTCACTTTGCCACTGGATTCAAGCTAGCCTGGATGATGAGGGCTGTTAGCCCAAATCCGGTCCCAGGATGCTTGTTTCCGGTCCAGGGAAGACATGGCTTGGCAGTTCAGGCTGGACTGTTCCCATGAGGCACAGGGTCAAAACTGATTTGCATATAGCTGTGTTTGAACTGGGGTGGCGAAGTGAGCTAAAGAACGATGATGGATTCATCCCAGATCTGTGACTGGGGGTGAGTGTCTGAAAAGTTTCAGCAGCTCCGTCCATCATCTCCTTCTGTTTGCTTTGTTCGCCCTAAGTTGGCAGGGTATGCCCAGACGTGGGTCCCCTGCTCACTTTGCCACTGGATTCAAGCTAGCCTGGCTGATGAGGGCTGTTAGCCCGAAACCAGTCCCAGGATGCTTGTTTCAGGTCCAGGGAAGACATGGCTTGGCAGTTCGGGCTGGACTGTTCCCATGAGGCACAGGGTCAAGACTGATTTGCATATAGCTGTGTCTGAACTGGGGTGGCGAAGTGAGCTAAAGAACGATGATGGATTCATCCCAGATCTGTAACTGTGGGTGAGTGTCTGAAAAGTTTCAGCGATCCGTCCATCATCTCCTTGTGTGTGCTTTGCTCACCCTAAGTTGGCAGAGAATGCCCATAGGTCGGTCCCTTGCTCACTTTGCCACTGGATTCATGCTAGCCTGGCTGATGAGTGCTGTTAGCCCGAAACCGGTCCCAGGATGCTTGTTTCCGGTCCAGGGAAGACATGGCTTGGCAGTTAGGGCTGGACTGTTCCCATGAGGCACAGGGTCAAGACTGATTTGCATATAGCTGTGTTTGAACTGGGGTGGTGAAGTGAGCTAAAGAAGGATGATGGATTCAACCCAGATCTGTGACTGGGGGTGAGTGTCTGAAAATTGTCAGCGTTCCGTCCATCATCTCCTTGTGTTTGCTTTGTTTGCCCTAAGTTGGCAGGGAATGCCCAGACGTGGGTCCCTTGCTCACTTTGCCACTGGATTCAAGCTAGCCTGGCTGATGAGGGCTGTTGCCGAAACCGGTCCCAGGATGCTTGTTTCCGGTCCAGGGAAGACATGGCTTGGCAGTTCTGGCTGGACTGTTCCCATGAGTCACAGGGTCAAGACTGATTTGCATATAGCTGTGTCTGAACTGGTGTGGCGAAGTGAGCTAAAGAACGATGATGGATTCAACCCAGATCAGTGACTGGGGTTGAGTGTCTGAAAAGTGTTCAGCTCTCTGTCCATTATCTCCTTGTGTTTGCTTTGTTCGCCCTAAGTTGGCAGGGTATGCCCAGACGTGGCTCCCTTGCTCACTTTGCCACTGGATTCAAGCTAGCCTGGCTGATGAGGGCTGTTAGCCTGAAACCGGTCCCAGGATGCCTGTTTCCGGTCCAGGGAAGACATGGCTTGGCAGTTCGGGCTGGACTGTTCCCATGAGGCACAGGGTCAAGACTGATTTGCATATAGCTGTGTCTGAACTGGGGTGGCGAAGTGAGCTAAAGAACGATGATGGATTCAACCCAGATCTGTGACTGGTGTTGAGTGTCTGAAAAGTTTCAGCTCTCTGTCCATCATCTCCTTGTGTTTGCTTTGTTCGCCCTAAGTTGGCAGTGTATGCCCAGACGTGGGTCCCTTGCTCACTTTGCCACTGGATTTAAGCTAGCCTGGCTGATGAGGGTTGTTAGCCCGAAACCAGTCCCAGGATGCCTGTTTCCGGTCCAGGGAAGACATGGCTTGGCAGTTCGGGCTGGACTGTTCCCATGAGGCACAGGGTCACAGACTGATTTGCATATAGCTGTGTCTGAACTGGGGTGGCCAAGTGAGCTAAAGAACGATGATGGATTCAACCCAGATCTGTGACTGGGGGTGAGTGTCTGAAAAGTTTCAGTGCTCCGTCCATCATCTCCTTGTGTTTGCTTTGTTCGCCCTAAGTTGGCAGGGTATGCCCAGACGTAGGTCCCTTGCTCACTATTGCCACTGGATACAAGCTAGCCTGGCTGATGAGGGCTGTTAGCCCGAAACCGGTCCCAGGATGCTTGTTTCCGGTCCAGGGAAGACATGGCTTGGCAGTTCGGGCTGCACTGTTCCCATGAGGCACAGGGTCAAGAATGATTTGCATATAGCTGTGTCTGAACTGGGGTGGCGAAGTGAGCTAAAGAACGATGATGGATTCAACCTAGATCTGTGACTGGGGGTGAGTGTCTGAAAACTTTCAGCGCTCCGTCCATCATCTCCTTGTGTTTTATTTGTTTGCCCTAAGTTGGCAGGGAATGCCCAGTACGTGGGTCCCTTGCTCACTTTGCCACTGGATTCAAGCTAGCCTGGCTGATGAGGGCTGTTAGCCCAAAAGCAGTCCCAGGATGCTTGTTTCCGGTCCAGGGAAGACATGGCTTGGCAGTTCGTGCTGGACTGTTCTCATGAGGCACAGGATCAAAACTGATTTGCATATAGCTGTGTCTGAACTGGGGTGGCGATGTGAGCTAAAGAACGATGATGGATTCAACCCAGATCTGTGACTGGGGGCGAGTGTCTGAAAAGTTTCAGCGCTCCGTCCATCATCTCCTTGTGTTTTCTTTGTTTGCCCTAAGTTGGCAGGGAATGCCCAGACGTGGGTCCCTTGCTCACTTTGCCACTGGACTCAAGCTAGCCTGGCTGATGAGGGCTGTTAGCCCAAATCCGGTCCCAAGGATGCTTGTTTCCGGTCCAGGGAAGACATGGCTTGGCAGTTCAGGCTGGACTGTTCCCATGAGGCACAGGGTCAAAACTGATTTGCATATAGCTGTGTTTGAACTGGGGTGGCGAAGTGAGCTAAAGAACGATGGTGGATTCATCCCAGATCTGTAACTGGGGGTGAGTGTCTGAAAAGTTTCAGAGCTCCGTCCATCATCTCCTTCTGTTTGCTTTGTTCGCCCTAAGTTGGCAGGGTATGCCTAGACGTGGGTCCCCTGCTCACTTTGCCACTGGATTCAAGCTAGCCTTGCTGATGAGGGCTATTAGCCCGAAACCAGTCCCAGGGTGCTTGTTTCAGGTCCAGGGAAGAAATGGCTTGGCAGTTCGGGCTGGACTGTTCCCATGAGGCACAGGGTCAAGACTGATTTGCATATAGCTGTGTTTGAACTGGGGTGGTGAAGTGAGCTAAAGAACGATGATGGATTCAACCCAGATCTGTGACTGGGGGCGAGTGTCTGAAAAGTTACAGCGCTCCATCCATCATCTCCTTGTGTTTTCTTTGTTTGCCCCAAGTTGGCAGGGAATGCCCAGACATGGGTCCCTTGCTCACTTTGCCACTGGATTCAAGCTAGCCTGGCTGATGAGGGCTGTTAGCCCAAATCCGGTCCAAGGATGCTTGTTTCCGGTCCAGTGAAGACATGGCTTGGCAGTTCAGACTGGACTGTTCCCATGAGGCACAGGGTCAAAACTGATTTGCGTATAGCTGTGTATGAACTGGGGTGGCGAAGTGAGCTAAAGAACGATGATGGATTCATCCCAGATCTGTAACTGTGGGTGAGTGTCTGAAAAGTTTCAGCGACTCCGTCCATCATCTCCTTGTGTGTGCTTTGTTCACCCTAAGTTGGCAGGGAATGCCTAGACGTCGGTCCCTTGCTCACTTTGCCACTGGATTCAAGCTAGCCTGGCTGATGAGGGCTGTTAGCCCGAAACCGGTCCCAGGATGCTTGTTTCCGGTCCAGGGAAGACATGGCTTGGCAGTTCGGGGTGGACTGTTCCCATGAGGCACAGGGTCAAGACTGATTTGCATATATCTGTGTCTGAACTGGGGTGGTGAAGTGAGCTAAAGAACGATGATGGATTCAACCCAGATCTGTGACTGGGGGTGAGTGTCTGAAAAGTATCAGCGCTCCGTCCATCATCTCCTTGTGTTTGCATTGTATCGCCCTAAGTTCACAGGGAATGCCCAGACGTGGGTCCCTTGCTCACTTTGGCACTTGAATCAAGCTAGCCTGGCTGATAGCCCGAAACCGGTCCCAGGATGCTTGTTTCCGGTCCAGGGAAGACATGGCTTGGCAGTTTTTGCTGGACTGTTCTCATGAGTCACAGGTTCAAGACTGATTTGCATATAGCTGTGTCTTAACTGGTGTGGCGAAGTGAGCTAAAGAACGATGATGGATTCAACCCAGATCTGTGACTGGTGGTGAATGTCTGAAAAGTTTCAGCTCTCTGTCCATTATCTCCTTGTGTTTGCTTTGTTCGCCCTAAGTTGGCAGGGTATGCCCAGACGTGGGTCCCTTGCTCACTATTGCCACTGGATACAAGCTAGCCTGGCTGATGAGGGCTGTTAGCCCGAAACCGGTCCCAGGATGCTTGTTTCCGGTCCAGGGAAGACATGGCTTGGCAGTTCAGGCTGCACTGTTCCCGTGAGGCACAGGGTCAAGAATGATTTGCATATAGCTGTGTCTGAACTGGGGTGGCGAAGTGAGCTAAAGAACGATGATGGATTCAACCTTGAACTGTGACTGGGGGTGAGTGTCTGAAAACTTTCAGTGCTCCGTCCATCATCTCCTTGTGTTTTCTTTGTTTGGCCTAAGTTGGCAGGGAATGCCCAGAAGTGGGTCCCTTGCTCACTTTGCCACTGGATTCAAGCTAGCCTGGCTAATGAGGGCTGTTAGCCCGAAACCAGTCCCAGGATGCTTGTTTCCGGTCCAGGGAAGACATGGCTTGGCAGTTCGGTGCTGGACTGTTCTCATGAGGCACAGGGTCAAGACTGATTTGCATATCGCTGTGTCTGAACTGGGGTGGCGATGTGAGCTAAAGAACAATGATGAATTCAACTCAGATCTGTGACTGGGGGCGAGTGTCTGAAAAGTTACAGCGCTACATCCATCATCTCCTTGTGTTTTCTTTGTTTGCCCTAAGTTGGAAGGGAATGCCCAGACATGGGTCCCTTGCTCACTTTGCCACTGGATTCAAGCTAGCCTGGCTGATGAGGGCTGTTAGCCCAAACCCGGTCCCAGGATGCTTGTTTCCAGTCCAGGGAAGACATGGCTTGGCAGTTTGTGCTGGACTGTTCTCATGAGGCACAGGGTCGAGACTGATTTGCATATAGCTGTGTCTGAACTGGTGTGGCGAAGTGAGCTAAAGAACGATGATGGATTCAACCCAGATCAGTGACTGGTGTTGAATGTCTGAAAATGTTCAGCTCTCTGTCCATTATCTCCTTGTGTTTGCTTTGTTCGCCCTAAGTTGGCACTGTATGCCCAGAAGTGGCTCCCTTGCTCATTTTGCCACTGTATTCAAGCTAGCCTGGCTAATGAGGGCTGTTAGCCTGAAACCGGTCCCAGGATGCCTGTTTCCGGTCCAGGGAAGAAATGGCTTGGCAGTTTGGGCTGGACTGTTCCCATGAGGCACAGGGTCAAGACTGATTTGAATATAGCTGTGTCTGAACTGGGGTGGCGAAGTGAGCTAAAGAACGATGATGGATTCAACCCAGATCTGTGACTGGTGTTGAATGTCTGAAAAGTTTCAGCTCTCTGTCCATTATCTACTTGTGTTTGCTTTGTTCGCCCTAAGTTGGCACTGTATGCCCAGAAGTGGGTCCCTTGCTCATTTTGACACTGTATTTAAGCTAGCCTGGCTAATGAGGGTTGTTAGCCCGAAACCAGTCCCAGGATGCCTGTTTCCGGTCCAGGGAAGACATGGCTTGCCAGTTTGGGCTGGACTGTTCCCATGAGGCACAGGGTCACAACTGATTTGAATATAGCTGTGTCTGAACTGGGGTGGCCAAGTGAGCTAAAGAACGATGATGGATTCAACCCAGATCTGTGACTGGGGGTGAGTGTCTGAAAAGTTTCAGTGCTCCGTCCATCATCTCCTTGTGTTTGCTTTGTTCGCCCTAAGTTGGCAGGGTATGCCCAGACGTAGGTCCCTTGCTCATATTGCCACTGGATACAAGCTAGCCTGGCTGATGAGGGCTGTTAGCCCGAAACCGGTCCCAGGATGCTTGTTTTCGGTCCAGGGAAGACATGGCTTGGCAGTTCGGGCTGCACTGTTCCCATGAGGCACAGGGTCAAGAATGATTTGCATATAGCTGTGTCTGAACTGGGGTGGCGAAGTGAGCTAAAGAACGATGATGGATTCAACCTTGAACTGTGACTGGGGGTGAGTGTCTGAAAACTTTCAGCGCTCCGTCCATCATCTCCTTGTGTTTTATTTGTTTGCCCTAAGTTGGCAGGGAATGCCAGTAGTGGGTCCCTTGCTCACTTTGCCACTGGATTCAAGCTAGCCTGGCTGATGAGGGCTGTTAGCCCAAAAGCAGTCCCAGGATGCTTGTTTCCGGTCCAGGGAAGACATGGCTTGGCAGTTCATGCTGGACTGTTCTCATGAGGCACAGAGTCAAGACTGATTTGCATATAGCTGTGTCTGAACTGGGGTGGCGATGTGAGCTAAAGAACGATGATGGATTCAACCCAGATCTGTGACTGGGGGCGAGTGTCTGAAAAGTTACAGCGCTCCATCCATCATCTCCTTGTGTTTTCTTTGTTTGCCCCAAGTTGGCAGGGAATGCCCAGACATGGGTCCCTTGCTCACATTGCCACTGGACTCAAGCTAGCATGGCTGATGAGGGCTGTTAGCCCAAATCCGGTCCAAGGATGCTTGTTTCCAGTCCAGGGAAGACATGGCTTGGCAGTTCAGGCTGGACTGTTCCCATGAGGCACAGGGTCAAAACTGATTTGCGTATAGCTGTGTTTGAGCTGGGGTGGCGAAGTGAGCTAAAGAACGATGATGGATTCATCCCAGATTTGTAACTGGGGGTGAGTGTCTGAAAAGTTTCAGAGCTCCGTCCATCATCTCCTTCTGTTTGCTTTGTTCGCCCTAAGTTGGCAGGGTATGCCTAGACGTGGGTCCCCTGCTCACTTTGCCACTGGATTCAAGCTAGCCTTGCTGATGAGGGCTATTAGCCTGAAACCAGTCCCAGGGTGCTTGTTTCAGGTCCAGGGAAGACATGGCTTGGCAGTTCGGGCTGGACTGTTCCCATGAGGCACAAGGTCAAGACTGATTTGCATATAGCTGTGTTTGAACTGGGGTGGTGAAGTGAGCTAAAGAACGATGATGGATTCAACCCAGATCTGTGACTGGGGGCGAGTGTCTGAAAAGTTACAGCGCTCCATCCATCATCTCCTTGTGTTTTCTTTGTTTGCCCCAAGTTGGCAGGGAATGCCCAGACATGGGTCCCTTGCTCACACTGCCACTGGATATAAGCTAGCCTGGCTGATGAGGGCTGTTAGCCCAAATCCGGTCCAAGGATGCTTGTTTCCGGTCCAGGGAAGACATGGCTTGGCAGTTCAGGCTGGACTGTTCCCATGAGGCACAGGGTCAAAACTGATTTGCGTATATGTCGCGATCCTGAGCCAAGGAAGGGATCGTGCTGTATGTATGTTGCGACCTGTACGAAATAGGGCGCCACTACAAACAACATATGTCCCAAAGAACTACAAGGCCCAGAATGCCAAGGGACAACGACCTGCACACCGCGGGAGGAGCCTACTTCCTTTCCGGCTTCTATAAAAGCCCCGCCTCTTCCTGCACTCGGGGCTTGACAAACTCCCCGTTATGCCTCGAGGAGACAGCGCTTAGCGGATGGTATTCCCCGCTGGAGGACGAGCGCTGTGTTCTTCCTGCATCTCCGAATCCGGAGAAGCCCGTTTCCTGTTTCCTCGCTGGAGTTGGAGCCTTCGTGGATTCTATCACGACCGGGAAGCTGGAGCTCCCGTTTTCTGTGTACTACAAAGGGCGCGAACGCCCTTTCAGGTATTTAGGCAATTGAGAGGAGTGGCGTGGACCGCGCTCTTCTAGTATTCCGGACTATCAGAGCAGTCTCCCGAACTTTGACGGGGGGCTGTTCCTCTTGTGTTGGTAATTGGCATCCGTGCTTGCTGTGACTTGAACAGCGAGAGCGGGCACCAAAAGCAATATTAACAGACATGTACTGCGGCTAAACTCCCTTCCCTGAAGATCGGGGAGACCGGTGATTCTTCCACATTTTCCAGTGGGTGACAATTGAAGTATTCGTCATCCTCATTTCCTTAGACTCCTGAGTTTCAGTGGACTGGTAAAGTGAGTAAGGGTTCCTAGACAATAGTAGGGGGGAGTATTGTATGTCTGAATATATTTACTTCCTTCCACCTCACGGTCGTTTCCTTGTTGTTTAAATCCCTTTACAGTCAGCCAGAAAAGAATAGTGACTAGACCCTGGAGACTCTTCAGACCAGGTGCAGTTAAGACGCCAGTCACAAACCGCAGTGTTTATTATTTTATCCACTTTCCCTTTTTTCCCCGGGGTGCTCCCTAGCTCAGGGGTGTAATTTCATTCCTCTGTGTATGGTTGTGTCCAGGGGAGGAAGGGAATTATCTTCACGCCATCGTCTCTGCTGGCCGGCCTGAGAGGTTAGTGGTTTTTATGGCTTACTACTACTAACGACCTGACAGATTGTCAAGCCCAAGTAGTTGCCCAGCCTGGACGATGGATACCAATGTGGTTTTGGCCTCGCTGTTGGAGAGCCTTGCGTCTCTGCAACAGGAGGTACATACCTCTCGCCTGGAAAACCAGGAGTTGAAAAAGAAATGGGCACCTTGCGCAGGGAGGTCGCAGGTATAACTAGAAAAGGCGCAGGGAAGGGGTCATACATTAAGGAATGGACACTACCCCCTCCGGTCTCGACCACCACACCAGTTCAGGGGGAGGTGCACAGAGCCCAGGGTTCTTTGCAGTGCCAACAGCAACCACACCTCCAGAGGGGTCTACTCCTACAGTCCATGTAATACAGAACCATGGTATACCCCTGGCTCCACCCGAACGTTTTTATGGAGACCCCAAGAAATTCGAGACCTTCCTTAACCAATGCCGACTCCACTTCCTCTGCAAACCTACAATATTTCAGGACGAAGCGGCAAAAACCTCCTTTATGATGTCCTACATGGGGGAAACGCAGCCAGCTGGACAATCCCGTTGATGGAACGTAACGATCCCATCTTGCATAATTTTCAGGAATTTTGTTTGGGGATGAGGAAGTTGTTTGATCGGAAGTCACACATGATGTCTCTGGACCGGGAACTTATAACACTTAGGCAGGGGTCACAGGACTTGTTAACCTACATCACTACTTTTAATCGCCTCCTGGTGGAAACAAACTGGCCCCAAGAGAAACAGACTACTCTGTTCTATCAGGGATTGCGAGGAGAACTGAAAGACGTATTGTCACAGGTAGTTCAACTACCACAAAACTGCGAAGCATTAATTGACCTCACCGTTCAGTTGGATCACCGTTTACAGGAAAGAAAAGGGGATAGAAGTAGAAGTGATACCCGTTTCTTCCTCCCCCGATCTAAACCCGTTTCGGAAGAACACCCGAAGCAGTCTGAAGGATCGGAACCCATGCAAATTGGAGGTCTTCGGGGCCCGTTAACTACTGAAGAAAGGGAGAAAAGACGACAGCAGAAGTTATGTCTGTATTGCGGGAAAAGTGGACACTTCATTAGGGAGTGTCGAGCAAGAGCAAAGATACCCGAAAGACCGACTCCTTTCAGGATGCAAACCCCCACATCTCCACAAACGGCGGAAAACTAAAAAGCCCAAGTAAGGAAGGGATCTCTGTCTTGGGTTCAGAAACAAAAATGATCTCGTTAGCTCTTGCTAATACCATCCAGCCTGCTGTGGCTCATATAAATGTGTGTGTCACCTTGTGGGTGACTGACAGCAGCTCCATTGAAGTGTCTGCCCTCCTGGATTCCGGAGCCACCGGAAAGTTCATCGATCAACAGTATGCCTGGAATATCGGGGTCCCGTATGAGAGCAAGAAAACCCCTGAGATGGTAAAAGCAGTAGACGGGAAAGCATTGACGTCAGGACCAGTGAGGTACCATACAATTCCCCTTACGATGTGCGTAGGAGACAACCACTATGAAACTATTCAGTTTGACCTAATAGACGCTCCACACTTCCGTCTAATTCTGGGAATGCCCTGGCTCACACTTCATGACCCTGTTATCCGGTGGTCGGACCGCACGGTTTCCTTAACCTCCGTATATTGCAAGGACCAATGCATCCAACAGCCCACACACATGAATGTGTCTTCTTGTGCGCAAGCTGAACTTCTAGCGGAAGGATGTGAAGAACTTGGGTATTGCTGTTCCACCACGCTACCAGAAGTCTACAAGGACTACATTCCAGTATTTGACAAGCAAGAGGCGACACATCTACCACCACATCGGACGTACGACTGTCGCATCGACCTCCTACCCGGAGCTGATATCCCTTGCAGCAGAGTATATGCCCTAACCGAGCCCGAAACCCGTTATCTCAAAAATTACCTCGAGGAGAATTTGGCCTCTGGCTTCATTAGACATTCCTCATCACCTGCCTCATCTCCTCTCTTCTTTATCACCAAGAAAGACTGCGACGAATTGAGGACATGCATCGACTTTAGAGCAATCAACGAAATCACCATAAAGAATCGATACCCCCTGCCCTTAATACCGGTACTGTTGGATCAGCTAAAAGGAGCACGAATCTTCACCAAGCTGGATCTCCGAGGGGCGTACCATTTGGTGAGGGTTAAAGCAGGCGATGAGTGGAAAACAGCCTTCAGGACCAAATTCGGACTTTACGAATATCAGGTAATGCCGTTTGGGCTGTGTAACGCTCCGGCGGCGTTCCAGTTCTTCATGGACGAGGTGCTTCGGGGCTTGTTGGACGTTTTTTGCATCGTTTACATCGACGATATCCTGATATATTCATCAACCCCTCAAGAACACGTCACTCATGTGAAAGCCGTACTGGACAGACTCCAACGACATTCGCTGTACGCCAAACTAGAGAAATGCCTTTTCCACGTTACGGAGGTAGCTTTCCTAGGGTATGTCATCAATGCACAGGGTTTTCAAATGGACATGGGTAAGGTTGAAGCGATCACGCACTGGAAGGCACCACAGCATGTCAAGGCAGTACAGAGCTTCCTTGGGTTCACGAACTTCTACAGACGGTTCATCAAGGACTTCTCTAAAATAATACACCCGATTTCACGCCTCATCAGAAAAAATACAATTTTTGTATGGGACCAAGACGCGGATCGTTCGTTCAGGGAGTTGAAGAATCGTTTCACCCAGGCTCCTATTTTGCTTCACCCAAATCCCAGCCTGCCGTTCATAGTGGAAACAGATGCGTCACAATATGCCATAGGAGGCGTATTGTCACAAAGGCACCCCGATACAGGGCAACTTCATCCAGTGGCGTACTATTCCAAGAAGCTCACCCCTAGCGAGATAAATTACTCCATCACAGACAAGGAACTATTAGCGATCAAAAGAGCATGTGAGGAATGGAGGCACTATCTCTTGGGAGCATGTCACACTATTGAAATGTTCACAGACCATCGTAATCTGTTGTTCCTAAAATCCGCTAGAGCCCTTACACCACGTCAGCTACGGTGGTCTTTGTTCTTCTCGGATTTCGATTTTATTATAAAATACAGACCCGGAACCCAGAACGGTAAAGCTGATGCACTGTCACGCTTGGACGAACCCATGGAAGCTGAACAGGAAGAAACTCAGGAACCTCCTTCCATCCTCCCTGAACACGCCTTTCAGCGTAAAACCATAGCATTGATCACGGTTAATGACTTCCTAGAAGACCTGAAGACATCCTTGGTAAACCTGGATGGTCACGCTTGGATTCAAGAAGACCCAGAACATAGGACTGCAAACGAAAACCTATTGTACCACTACCATGCCTTGTACGTCCCCCAAACGGCTCAACAAATGCAGGTGTTAGCTTGGGCCCACGATTCCACGTTAGGAGGACACTTAGGAGAACACAAAACCATTGCCAGCATTGAGAGATCCTTTTGGTGGCCCTCCCTACGAAATGACACTAAGAACTATCTAAAAAACTGTGCCATATGTGCTCAAAGCAAGGCCAGCCATTCCAAACCCGTGGGACTATTACGCCCGATACCCATACCTCCCAGCCCTTGGCATACAGTGTCAATGGATTTTATTGTTGAAATGCCACCCTGTGAAGGATACACCACCATCCTAGTGGTGATCGATCACTTGACTAAAATGGGACACTTCATCCCATTGAAACGGCTGCCTACTTCCGCCGAACTGGCTGTCGTCTTCCTCCAGCATGTAGTTAAATCTCACGGGCTACCCCGGGTACTCATAACAGACCGGGGCACCCAATTCACCTCTCGATTTTGGAGGGCTTTGTGTGATACCATGGGAGTGGAAGCCCGATTATCCACCAGCTACCACCCCCAGACTGATGGAAAGACGGAACGACTCAACCAAACGCTTGAACAATACCTACGTTGCTTTACCCTCCAAAACACCTTTGACTGGTACCCGTTGATTTGGATGGCGGAGTTCGCCTACAACAATGCAGAACATTCCACACTAGGATGTTCCCCCTTTTTCTGTCTCTATGGGTTCCATCCGAACATGCTCCCTTTCGATTGGCCAGTAATATCAAAACATCCCACCATACAGGAACACCACACTCATCTCAGAGCTGTGCTCCTTGAAGCGAAATGCCAGCTGAAGGCATCACAGACTGCACAAAAACATCACGCTGATAAAAGGAGAACCCCTGAACCTGCCTATCAGGTAGGAGATAAAGTATGGTTGGCAACAAAGAATCTCCATCTAAAAAGGGTGGGTAAACTAGCTCCTAAGTATGTAGGGCCCTATAGCATCGAGCAGATCATTAATCCTGTTGCCATGAGGTTATCTTTGCCCGAGTCGTGGAACATACACCCCGTGTTCCATGTGTCCTTACTCTGACCATGTCCGGTCAATATGAGGTTACCCTCAACACCTTTGCCAGTAGAAGTAGACGGACAAGAGGAATACGAGGTTCGAGAATTGTTAGATTCCAGACTCGTGAAGGGAAGAGTGCAGTATTTAGTGGACTGGGAGGGGTTTGGAGTGGAGGACAGGACATGGGAACCTGTCGACAACCTACATTGCCCGAGGTTGTTAGACCGGTTCCATGCCAAATACCCAGGCAAACCAGGGCAACCGCCGAGACGGCGGTCCTCGAGAGAGGGTTCTGTCGCAATCCTGAGCCAAGGAAGGGATCGTGCTGTATGTATGTTGCGACCTGTACGAAATAGGGCGCCACTACAAACAACATATGTCCCAAAGAACTACAAGGCCCAGAATGCCAAGGGACAACGACCTGCGCACCGCGGGAGGAGCATACTTCCTTTCCGGCTTCTATAAAAGCCCCGCCTCTTCCTGCACTCGGGGCTTGACAAACTCCCCGTTATGCCTCGAGGAGACAGCGCTTAGCGGATGGTATTCCCCGCTGGAGGACGAGCGCTGTGTTCTTCCTGCATCTCCGAATCCGGAGAAGCCCGTTTCCTGTTTCCTCGCTGGAGTTGGAGCCTTCGTGGATTCTATCACGACCGGGAAGCTGGAGCTCCCGTTTTCTGTGTACTACAAAGGCGCGAACGCCCTTTCAGGTATTTAGGCAATTGAGAGGAGTGGCGTGGACCGCGCTCTTCTAGTATTCTGGACTATCAGAGCAGTCTCCCGAACTTTGACGGGGGGCTGTTCCTCTTGTGTTGGTAATTGGCATCCGTGCTTGCTGTGACTTGAACAGCGAGAGCGGGCACCAAAAGCAATATTAACAGACATGTACTGCGGCTAAACTCCCTTCCCTGAAGATCGGGAGACCGGTGATTCTTCCACATTTTCCAGTGGGTGACAATTGAAGTATTCGTCATCCTCATTTCCTTAGACTCCTGAGTTTCAGTGGACTGGTAAAGTGAGTAAGGGTTCCTAGACAATAGTAGGGGGAGTGTTGTATGTCTGAATATATTTACTTCCTTCCACCTCACGGTCGTTTCCTTGTTGTTTAAATCCCTTTACAGTCAGCCAGAAAAGAATAGTGACTAGACCCTGGAGACTCTTCAGACCAGGCGCAGTTAAGACGCCAGTCACAAACCGCAGTGTTTATTATTTTATCCACTTTCCCTTTTTTCCCCGGGGTGCTCCCTAGCTCAGGGGTGTAATTTCATTCCTCTGTGTATGGTTGTGTCCAGGGGAGGAAGGGAATTATCTTCACGCCATCGTCTCTGCTGGTCGGCCTGAGAGGTTAGTGGTTTTTATGGCTTACTACTACTAACGACCTGACAGTATAGCTGTGTATGAACTGGGGTGGCGAAGTGAGCTAAAGAACGATGATGGATTCATCCCAGATCTGTAACTGTGGGTGAGTGTCTGAAAAGTTTCAGCGATCCGTCCATCATCTCCTTGTGTGTGCTTTGCTCACCCTAAGTTGGCAGAGAATGCCTATACGTCGGTCCCTTGCTCACTTTGCCACTGGATTCAAGCTAGCCTGACTGATGAGGGCGATTAGCCCGAAACCGGTCTAAGGATGCTTGTTTCCGGTCCAGGGAAGACATGGCTTGGCAGTTAGGGCTGGACTGTTCCCATGAGGCACAGGGTCAAGACTGATTTGCATATATCTGTGTTTGAACTGGGGTGGTGAAGTGAGCTAAAGAACGATGATGGATTCAACCCAGATCTGTGACTGGGGGTGAGTGTCTGAAAAGTATCAGCGCTCCGTCCATCATCTCCTTGTGTTTTCATTGTATGCCCTAAGTTCACAGGGAATGCCCAGACGTGGGTCCCTTGCTCACTTTGGCACTTGAATCAAGCTAGCCTGGCTGATAGCCCGAAACCGGTCCCAGGATGCTTAGTTCCGGTCCAGGGAAGACATGGCTTGGCAGTTTTTGCTGGACTGTTCTCATGAGTCACAGGTTCAAGACTGATTTGCATATAGCTGTGTCTGAACTGGTGTGGCGAAGTGAGCTAAAGAACGATGATGGATTCAACCCAGATCTGTGACTGGTGTTGAATGTCTGAAAAGTTTCAGCTCTCTGTCCATTATCTCCTTGTGTTTGCTTTGTTCGCCCTAAGTTGGCAGGGTATGCCCAGACGTGGGTCCCTTGCTCATATTGCCACTGGATACAAGCTAGCCTGGCTGATGAGGGCTGTTAGCCCGAAACCGGTCCCAGGATGCTTGTTTTCGGTCCAGGGAAGACATGGCTTGGCAGTTCAGGCTGCACTGTTCCCGTGAGGCACAGGGTCAAGAATGATTTGCATATAGCTGTGTCTGAACTGGGGTGGCGAAGTGAGCTAAAGAACGATGATGGATTCAACCTTGAACTGTGACTGGGGGTGAGTGTCTGAAAACTTTCAGTGCTCCGTCCATCATCTCCTTGTGTTTTCTTTGTTTGGCCTAAGTTGGCAGGGAATGCCAGAAATGGGTCCCTTGCTCACTTTGCCACTGGATTCAAGCTAGCCTGGCTAATGAGGGCTGTTAGCCCGAAACCAGTCCCAGGATGCTTGTTTCCGGTCCAGGGAAGACATGGCTTGGCAGTTCGTGCTGGACTGTTCTCATGAGGCACAGGGTCAAGACTGATTTGCATATCGCTGTGTCTGAACTGGGGTGGCGATGTGAGCTAAAGAACAATGATGAATTCAACTCAGATCTGTGACTGGGGGCGAGTGTCTGAAAAGTTACAGCGCTACATCCATCATCTCCTTGTGTTTTCTTTGTTTGCCCCAAGTTGGCAGGGAATGCCCAGACATGGGTCCCTTGCTCACTTTGCCACTGGATTCAAGCTAGCCTGGCTGATGAGGGCTGTTAGCCCAAACCCGGTCCCAGGATGCTTGTTTCCAGTCCAGGGAAGACATGGCTTGGCAGTTTGTGCTGGACTGTTCTCATGAGGCACAGGGTCGAGACTGATTTGCATATAGCTGTGTCTGAACTGGGGTGGCGATGTGAGCTAAAGAACGATGATGGATTCAACCCGGATCTATGACTGGGGGCGAGTGTCTGAAAAGTTACAGCGCTCCATCCATCATCTCCTTGTGTTTTCTTTGTTTGCCCCAAGTTGGCAGGGAATGCCCAGACATGGGTCCCTTGCTCACTTTGCCACTGGATTCAAGCTAGCCTGGCTGATGAGGGCTGTTAGCCCAAACCCGGTCCCAGGATGCTTGTTTCCAGTCCAGGGAAGACATGGCTTGGCAGTTCGGGCTGGACTGTTCCCATGAGGCACAGGGTCAAGACTGATTTGCATATAGCTGTGTCTGAACTGGGGTGGCGAAGTGAGCTAAAGAACGATGATGGATTCAACCTTGATCTGTGACTGGGGGTGAGTGTCTGAAAACTTTCAGCGCTCCATCCATCATCTCCATGTGTTTTCTTTGTTTGCCCTAAGTTGGCAGGGAATGCCAGAAGTGGGTCCCTTGCTCACTTTGCCACTGGATTCAAGCTAGCCTGGCTGATGAGGGCTGTTAGCCCGAAACCAGTCCCAGGATGCTTGTTTCCGGTCCAGGGAAGACATGTCTTGGCAGTTAGGGCTGGTCTGTTCCCATGAGGCACAGGGTCAAGACTGATTTGCATATATCTGTGTTTGAACTGGGGTGGTGAAGTGAGCTAAAGAACGATGATGGATTCAACCCAGATCTGTGACTGGTGGTGAGTGTCTGAAAAGTATCAGCGCTCCGTCCATCATCTCCTTGTGTTTTCATTGTTTGCCCTAAGTTCGCAGGGAATGCCCAGACGTGGGTCCCTTGCTCACTTTGGCACTTGAATCAAGCTAGCCTGGCTGATAGCCCGAAACCGGTCCCAGGATGCTTGTTTCCGGTCCAGGGAAGACATGGCTTGGCAGTTTTTGCTGGACTGTTCTCATGAGTCACAGGTTCAAGACTGATTTGCATATAGCTGTGTCTGAACTGGTGTGGCGAAGTGAGCTAAAGAACGATGATGTATTCAACCCAGATATGTGACTGGGGGTGAGTGTCTGAAAAGTTTCAGTGCTCCGTCCATCATCTCCTTGTGTTTGCTTTGTTCACCCTAAGTTGGCACTGTATGCCCAGAAGTGGGTCCCTTGCTCATTTTGCCACTGTATTTAAGCTAGCCTGGCTAATGAGGGCTGTTAGCCCGAAACCGGTCCCAGGATGCCTGTTTCCGGTCCAGGGAAGACATGGCTTGGCAGTTTGGGCTGGACTGTTCCCATGAGGCACATGGTCAAGACTGATTTGAATATAGCTGTGTCTGAACTGGGGTGGCCAAGTGAGATAAAGAACGATGATGTATTCAACCCAGATATGTGACTGGGGGTGAGTGTCTGAAAAGTTTCAGTGCTCCGTCCATCATCTCCTTGTGTTTGCTTTGTTAGCCCTCAGTTGGCAGGGTATGCCCAGACGTGGGTCGCTTGCTCATATTGCCACTGGATGCAAGCTAGCCTGGCTGATGAGGGCTGTTAGCCCGAAACCGGTCCCAGGATGCTTGTTTTCAGTCCAGGGAAGACATGGCTTGGCAGTTCGGGCTGCACTGTTCCCATGAGGCACAGGGTCAAGAATGATTTGCATATAGCTGTGTCTGAACTGGGGTGGCGAAGTGAGCTAAAGAACGATGATGGATTCAACCTTGATCTGTGACTGGGGGTGAGTGTCTGAAAACTTTCAGCGCTCCGTTCATCATCTCCATGTGTTTTCTTTGTTTGCCCTAAGTTGGCAGGGAATGCCAGAAGTGGGTCCCTTGCTCACTTTGCCACTGGATTCAAGCTAGCCTGGCTGATGAGGGCTTTTAGCCCGAAACCAGTCCCAGGATGCTTGTTTCCGGTCCAGGGAAGACATGACTTGGCAGTTCAGGCTGGACTGTTCCCATGAGGCACAGGGTCAAATCTGATTTGCATAAAGTTGTGTTTGAACTGGGGTGGTGAAGTGAGCTAAAGAACGATGATGGACTCAACCCAGATCTGTTCTGTGACTGGGGGTGAGTGTCTGAAAAGTTTCAGCGATCCGTCCATCAACTCCTTGTGTTTGCTTTGTTCGCCCTAAGTTGGCAGGGAATGCCCAGAAGTGGGTCCCTTGCTCACTTTGCCACTGGATTCAAGCTAGCCTGGGTGATGAGGGCTTTTAGCCCGAAACCAGTACCAGGATGCTTGTTTCAGGTCCAGGGAATACATGACTTGGCAGATCGGGCTGGACTGTTCCCATGAGTCACAGGGTCAAGACTGATTTGCATATACCTGTGTGTGAACTGGGGTGGCGAAGTGAGCTAAAGAACAATGATGGATTCAACCCAGATCTGTGACTGGGGGTGAGTGTCTGAAACGTTTCAGCGCTCCGTCCATCAACTCCTTGTGTTTTCTTTGTTTGCCCCAAGTTGGCAGGGAATGCCCAGACATGGGTCCCTTGCTCACTTTGCCACTGTATTCAAGCTAGCCTGGCTATTGAGGGCTGTTAGCCCAAATTCGGTCCCAGGATGCTTGTTTCCGGTCCAGGGAAGACATGGCTTGGCAGTTCAGGCTGGACTGTTCCGATGAGGCACAGGGTCAAAACTGATTTGCATATAGCTGTGTTTGAACTGGGGTGGCGAAGTGAGCTAAAGAATGATGATGGATTCATCCCAGATCTGTAACTGGGGGTGAGTGTCTGAAAAGTTTCAGAGCTCCGTCCATCATCTGCTTCTGTTTGCTTTGTTCGCCCTAAGTTGGCAGGGTATGCCTATACGTGGTTCCCCTGCTCACTTTGCCACTGGATTCAAGCTAGCCTTGCTGATGAGGGCTATTAGCACAAAATCAGTCCCAGGGTGCTTTTTTCAGGTCCAGGGAAGACATGGCTTGGCAGTTCGGGCTGGACTGTTCCCATGAGGCACAGGGTCAAGACTGATTTGCATATAGCTGTGTTTGAACTGGGGCGGCGAAGTGAGCTAAAGAACGATGATGGATTCATCCCAGATCTGTAATTGGGGGTGAGTGTCTGAAAAGTATCAGCGATCTGTCCATCATCTCCTTGTGTGTGCTTTGCTCACCCTAAGTTGGCAGAGAATGCCCATACGTCGGTCCCTTGCTCATTTTGCCACTGAATTCAAGCTAGCCTGACTGATGAGGGCGATTAGCCCGAAACCGGTCTAAGGATGCTTGTTTCCGGTCCAGGGAAGACATGGCTTGGCAGTTAGGGCTGGACTGATTTGCATATAGCTGTGTTTGAACTGGGGTGGTGAAGTGAGCTAAAGAACGATGATGGATTCAACCCAGATCTGTGACTGGGGGTGAGTGTCTGAAAAGTATCAGTGCTCCGTCCATCATCTCCTTGTGTTTTCATTGTTTGCCCTAAGTTCGCAGGGAATGCCCAGACGTGGGTCCCTTGCTCACTTTGGCACTTGATTCAAGCTAGCCTGGCTGATAGCCCGAAACCGGTCCCAGGATGCTTGTTTCCGGTCCAGGGAAGACATGGCTTGGCAGTTTTAGCTGGACTGTTCTCATGAGTCACAGGTTCAAGACTGATTTGCATATAGCTGTGTCTGAACTGGTGTAGTGAAGTGAGCTAAAGAATGATGATGGATTCAACCCAGATCTGTGACTGGTGTTGAATGTCTGAAAAGTTTCAGCTCTCTGTCCATCATCTCCTTGTGTTTGCTTTGTTCACCCTAAGTTGGCACTGTATGCCCAGAAGTGGGTCCCTTGCTCATTTTGCCACTGTATTCAAGCTAGCCTGGCTAATGAGGGCTGTTAGCCCGGAACCGGTCCCAGGATGCCTGTTTCCGGTCCAGGGAAGACATGGCTTGGCAGTTTGGGCTGGACTGTTCCCATGAGGCACAGGGTCAAGACTGATTTGAATATAGCTGTGTCTGAACTGGGGTGGCCAAGTGAGCTAAAGAACGATGATGGATTCAACCCAGATCTGTGACTGGGGGTGAGTGTCTGAAAAGTTTCAGCGCTCCGTCCATCATCTCCGTGTGTTTGCTTTGTTCGCCCTAAGTTGGCAGGGTATGCCCAGACGTGGGTTCCTTGCTCATATTGCCACTGGATACAAGCTAGCCTGGCTGATGAGGGCTGTTAGCCCGAAACCGGTCCCAGGATGCTTGTTTTCGGTCCAGGGAAGACATGGCTTGGCAGTTCGGGCTGCACTGTTCCCATGAGGCACAGGGTCAAGACTGATTTGCATATAGCTGTGTCTGAACTGGGGTGGCGAAGTGAGATAAAGAACGATGATGGATTCAACCTTGATCTGTGACTGGGGGTGAGTGTCTGAAAACTTTCAGCGCTCCGTCCATCATCTCCTTGTGTTTTCTTTGTTTGCCCCAAGTTGGCAGGGAATGCCCAGACATGGGTCCCTTGCTCACTTTGCCACTGGATTCAAGCTAGCCTGGATGATGAGGGCTGTTAGCCAAAATCAGGTCCCAGGATGCTTGTTTCCGGTCCAGGGAAGACATGGCTTGGCAGTTCAGGCTGGACTGTTCCCATGAGGCACAGGGTCAAATCTGATTTGCATATACCTGTGTTTGAACTGGGGTGGCGAAGTGAGCTAAAGAACGATGATGGATTCATCCCAGATCTGTAACTGGGGTGAGCATCCCCCCTTCCCTCTCCCCTGCGCCTTGAGACCCTCGCGGGTAAGTAGTGCGCTCTACAAATTCTGTGATTGATTGAGTGTCTGAAAAGTTTCAGAGCTCTGTCCATCATCTCCTTCTGTTTGCTTTGTTCGCCCTAAGTTGGCAGGGCATGCCCAGACGTTGGTCCCTTGCTCACTTTGCCACTGGATTCAAGCTAGCCTCTGTTCCCATGAGTCACAGGGATCAAGACTGATTTGCATATAGCTGTGTCTGAACTGGTGTTGCGCTGTGAGCTAAATAACGATGATGGATTCAACCCAGATATGTGACTGGGGGTGAATGTCTGAAAAGTTTCAGCTCTCCATGCATTATCTCCTTGTATTTGCTTTGTTCGCCCTAAGTTGACACGGTATTCCCAGACGTGGGTCCCTTATTCACTTTGCCACTGGATTCAAGCTAGCCTGGCTAATGAGGGTTGTAAGCTCGATATCGGTCCAAGTATGCTTGTTTCCGGTCCAGGGAAGACATGGCTTGGCAGTTCAGGCTGGACTGTTCCCATGAGGTACAGGATCAAGACTGATTTGCATATAGCTGTGTCTGAACTGGGGTGGCGAAGTGAGCTTAAGAACGATGATGGATTCAACCCAGATGTGTGACTGGGGGTGAGTGTCTGAAACGTTTCAGCGCTCCGTCCATCATCTCCTTGTGTTTGCTTTGTTCGCCCTAAGTTGGCAGGGTATGCCCAGACGTGGGTCCCTTGCTCACTTTGCCTCTGGAATCATGCTAGCTTGGCTGATGAGTGCTGTTAGCCTGAAACCGGTCCCAGGATGCTTGTTTCCGGTCCAGGGAAGACATGGCTTGGCAGTTCGGGCTGGACTGTTCTCATGAGGCACAGGGTCAAGACTGATTTGCATATAGCTGTGTCTGAACTGGGGTGGCGATGTGAGCTAAAGAACGATGATGGATTCAACCCAGATCTCTGACTGGGGCCGAGTGTCTGAAAAGTTACAGCGCTCCATCCATCATCTCCTTGTGTTTTCTTTGTTTACCCCAAGTTGGCAGGGAATGCCCAGACATGGGTCCCTTGCTCACTTTGCCACTGTATTCAAGCTAGCCTGGCTATTGAGGGCTGTTAGCCCAAATCCGGTCCCAGGATGCTTGTTTCTGGTCCAGGGAAGACATGGCTTGGCAGTTCAGGCTGGACTGTTCCCATGAGGCACAGGGTCAAAACTTATTTGCATATAGCTGTGTTTGAACTGGGGTGGAGAAGTGAGCTAAAGAACGATGATGGATTCATCCCAGATCTGTAACTGGGGGTGAGTGTCTGAAAAGTTTCAGAGCTCCGTCCATCATCTGCTTCTGTTTGCTTTGTTCGCCCTAAGTTGGCAGGGTATGCCTATACGTGGGTCCCCTGCTCACTTTGCCACTGGATTCAAGCTAGCCTTGCTGATGAGGGCTATTAGCCCAAAACCAGTCCCAGGGTGCTTTTTTCAGGTCCAGGGAAGACATGGCTTGGCAGTTCGGGCTGGACTGTTCCCATGAGGCACAGGGTCAAGACTGATTTGCATATAGCTGTGTTTGAACTGGGGCGGCGAAGTGAGCTAAAGAACGATGATGGATTCATCCCAGATCTGTAACTGGGGGTGAGTGTCTGAAAAGTTTCAGCGATCCGTCCATCATCTCCTTGTGTGTGCTTTGCTCACCCTAAGTTGGCAGAGAATGCCCATACGTCGGTCCCTTGCTCACTTTGCCACTGGATTCAAGCTAGCCTGACTGATGAGGGCGATTAGCCCGAAACCGGTCTAAGGATGCTTGTTTCCGGTCCAGGGAAGACATGGCTTGGCAGTTAGGGCTGGACTGATTTACATATAGCTGTGTTTGAACTGTTGTGGTGAAGTGAGCTAAAGAAAGATGATGGATTCAACCCAGATCTGTGACTGGGGGTGAGTGTCTGAAAAGTATCAGCGCTCCGTCCATCATCTCCTTGTGTTTTCATTGTTTGCCCTAAGTTTGCAGGGAATGCCCAGACGTGGGTCCCTTGCTCACTTTGGCACTTGATTCAAGCTAGCCTGGCTGATAGCCCAAAACAGGTCCGAGGATGCTTGTTTCCGGTCCAGGGAAGACATGGCTTGGCAGTTTTAGCTGGACTGTTCTCATGAGTCACAGGTTCAAGACTGATTTACATATAGATGTGTCTGAACTGGTGTGGTGAAGTGAGCTAAAGAATGATGATGGATTCAACCCAGATCTGTGACTGGTGTTGAATGTCTGAAAAGTTTCAGCACTCTGTCCATCATCTCCTTGTGTTTGCTTTGTTCGCCCTAAGTTGGCACTGTATGCCCAGAAGTGGGTCCCTTGCTCATTTTGCCACTGTATTCAAGCTAGCCTGGCTAATGAGGGCTGTTAGCCCGAAACCGGTCCCAGGATGCCTGTTTCCGGTCCAGGGAAGACATGGCTTGGCAGTTTGGGCTGGACTGTTCCATGAGGCACAGGGTCAAGACTGATTTGAATATAGCTGTGTCTGAACTGGGGTGGCCAAGTGAGCTAAAGAACGATGATGGATTCAACCCAGATCTGTGACTGGGGGTGAGTGTCTGAAAAGTTTCAGCGCTCCGTCCATCATCTCCGTGTGTTTGCTTTGTTCGCCCTAAGTTAGCAGGGTATGCCCAGACGTGGGTTCCTTGCTCATATTGCCACTGGATACAAGCTAGCCTGGCTGATGAGGGCTGTTAGCCCGAAACCGGTCCCAGGATGCTTGTTTTCGGTCCAGGGAAGACATGGCTTGGCAGTTCGGGCTGCACTGTTCCCATGAGGCACAGGGTCAAGACTGATTTGCATATAGCTGTGTCTGAACTGGGGTGGCGAAGTGAGCTAAAGAACGATGATGGATTCAACCTTGATCTGTGACTGGGGGTGAGTGTCTGAAAACTTTCAGCGCTCCGTCCATCATCTCCTTGTGTTTTCTTTGTTTGCCCCAAGTTGGCAGGGAATGCCCAGACATGGGTCCCTTGCTCACTTTACCACTGGATTCAAGCTAGCCTGGCTGATGAGGGCTGTTAGCCAAAATCCGGTCCCAGGATGCTTGTTTCCGGTCCAGGGAAGACATGGCTTGGCAGTTCAGCCTGGACTGTTCCCATGAGGCACAGGGTCAAATCTGATTTGCATATACCTGTGTTTGAACTGGGGTGGCGAAGTGAGCTAAAGAACGATGATGGATTCATCCCAGATCTGTAACTGGGGGTGAGCATCCCCCCCCTTCCCTCTCCCCTGCGCCTTGAGACCCTCGCGGGTAAGTAGTGCGCTCTACAAATTCTGTGATTGATTGAGTGTCTGAAAAGTTTCAGAGCTCTGTCCATCATCTCCTTCTGTTTGCTTTGTTCGCCCTAAGTTGGCAGGGCATGCCCAGACGTCGGTCCCTTGCTCACTTTGCCACTGGATTCAAGCTAGCCTAGTCACAGGGATCAAGACTGATTTGCATATAGCTGTGTCTGAACTGGTGTTGCGCTGTGAGCTAAATAACGATGATGGATTCAACCCAGATCTGTGACTGGGGGTGGATGTCTGAAAAGTTTCAGCTCTCCATGCATTATCTCCTTGTATTTGCTTTGTTCGCCCTAAGTTGTCACGGTATTCCCAGACGTGGATCCCTTGTTCACTTTGCCACTGGATTCAAGCTAGCCTGGCTAATGAGGGCTGTAAGCTCGATATCGGTCCAAGTATGCTTGTTTCCGGTCCAGGGAAGACATGGCTTGGCAGTTCAGGCTGGACTGTTCCCATGAAGTACAGGATCAAGACTGATTTGCATATAGCTGTGTCTGAACTGGGGTGGCGAAGTGAGCTTAAGAACGATGATGGATTCAACCCAGATGTGTGACTGGGGGTGAGTGGCTGAAAAGTTTCAACGCTCCGTCCATCAACTCCTTGTGTTTGCTTTGTTCGCCCTCAGTTGGCAGGGAATGCCCAGAAGTGGGTCCCTTGCTCACTTTGCCACTGGATTCAAGCTAGCCTGGCTGATGAGGGCTGTTAGCCCGAAACCAGTACCAGGATGCTTGTTTCCGGTCCAGGGAAGACATGACTTGGCAGTTCAGGCTGGACTGTTCCCATGAGTCACACGGTCAAGACTGATTTGCATATCCCTGTGTCTGAACTGGGGTGGCGAAGTGAGCTAAAGAACGATGATGGATTCAACCCAGATCTGTGACTGAGGGTGAGTGTCTGAAATGTTTCAGCGCTCCGTCCATCATCTCCTTGTGTTTGCTTTGTTCGCCCTAAGTTGGCAGGGTATGCCCAGACGTGGGTCCCTTGCTCACTTTGCCTCTGGATTCATGCTAGCCTGGCTGATGAGTGCTGTAACCCCGAAACCGGTCCCAGGATGCTTGTTTCCGGTCCAGGGAAGACATGGCTTGGCAGTTCGTGCTGGACTGTTCTCATGAGGCACAAGGTCAAGACTGATTTGCATATAGCTGTGTCTGATCTGGGGTGGCGAAGTGAGCTAAAGAACGATGATGGATTCAACCTTGATCTGTGACTGGGGGTGAGTGTCTGAAAACTTTCAGCGCTCCGTCCATCATCTCTTTGTGTTTTCTTTGTTTGCCCTAAGTTTGCAGGGAATGCCAGAAGTGGGTCCCTTGCTCACTTTGCAACTGGATTCAAGCTAGCCTGGCTGATGAGGGCTGTTAGCCCGAAACCAGTCCCAGGATGCTTGTTTCTGGTCCAGGGAAGACTTGGCTTGGCAGTTCGTGCTGGACAGTTCTCATGAGGCACAGGGTCAAGACTGATTTGCATATCGCTGTGTCTGAACTGGGGTGGCGATGTGAGCTAAAGAACGATGATGTATTCAACCCAGGTCTGTGACTGGGGGCGAGTGTCTGAAAAGTTACAGCGCTCCATCCATCATCTCCTTGTGTTTTCTTTGTTTGCCCCAAGTTGGCAGGTAATGCCCAGACATGGGTCCCTTGCTCACTTTGTCACTGTATTCAAGCTAGCCTGGCTGATGAGGGCTGTTAGCCCAAATCCGGTCCCAGGATGCTTGTTTCCGGTCCAGGGAAGACATGGCTTGGCAGTTCAGGCTGGACTGTTCCCATGAGGCACAGGGTCAAATCCGATTTGCATAATG
This sequence comes from Calotriton arnoldi, assembly GCA_963921515.1. NCBI lineage: Eukaryota > Metazoa > Chordata > Amphibia > Caudata > Salamandridae > Calotriton > Calotriton arnoldi. The sequence goes on from CAWUFW010005297.1 coordinate 236,127, forward strand.
CTGTGTTTGAACTGGGGTGGCGAAGTGAGCTAAAGAACGATGATGGATTCATCCCAGATCTGTTACTGGGGGTGAGTGTCTGAAAAGTTTCAGAGCTCCGTCCATCATCTCCTTCTGTTTGCTTTGTTCGCCCTAAGTTGGCAGGGCATGCCCAGACGTCGGTCCCTTGCTCTCTTTGCCACTGGATTCAAGCTAGCCTCTGTTCCCATGAGTCACAGGGATCAAGACTGATTTGCATATAGCTGTGTCTGAACTGGGGTTGTGATGTGAGCTAAAGAACGATGATGGATTCAACCCAGATCTGTGACTGGGGGTGAATGTCTGAAAAGTTTCAGCTCTCCATTCATTATCTCCTTGTGTTTGCTTTGTTTGCCCTACATTGGCACAGTATGCCCAGACGTGGGTCCCTTGCTCACTTTGCCACTGGATTCAAGCTAGCCTGGCTAATGAGGGCTGTAAGCTCGAAATTGGTCCCAGTATGCTTGTTTCCGGTCCAGGGAAGACATGGCTTTGCAGTTCGGGCTGGACTGTTCCCATGAGGTACAGGATCAAGACTGATTTGCATATAGCTGTGTCTGAACTGGGGTGGCGAAGTGAGCTTAAGAACGATGATGGATTCAACCCAGATCTGTGACTGGGGGTGAGTGTCTGAAAAGTTTCAGCGCTCCGTCCATCAACTCCTTGTGTTTGCTTTGTTCGCCCTAAGTTGGCAGGGAATGCCCAGAAGTGGGTCCCTTGCTCGCTTTGCCACTGGATTCAAGCTAGCCTGGCTGATGAGGGCTGTTAGCCTGAAATCAGTCCCAGGATGCTTGTTTCCGGTCCAGGGAAGACATGACTTGGCAGTTCGGGCTGGACTGTTCCCATGAGGCACAGGGTCAAGACTGATTTGCATATAGCTGTGTCTGATCTGTGGTGACAAAGTGAGCAAAAGAACGATGATGGATTCAACCCAGATCTGTGACTGGGGGTGAGTGTCTGAAAAGTTTCAGCGCTTCGTCCATCATCTCCGTGTGTTTGCATTAAAAATCTAGCAACATTGAAAAAGATAAATTCATTGGATAGTAATTGTAAAAAGATAAAAGCAGGTCTAGCCCAAATAAACTGTCTCCCTTTCAGTAGAGGAAAAGTTAATTGTCTTCGAGGGACACAATAAAGGACACAAAACAGCACAAATTGAAAAGTATCCTGATCTTAGAAATTGTCACAAATACATGGCTCTAGATTAGACTTTATTCCACCCAATAGGGTCTGCTAAAAACCAATGCAATTGGTTCAGCGTAAAACAGGTCAGCATAAAATGATGCTGAGGGTTAGTGACAGAAGTAAAGTATGATTCCGCATGCCCAAAATTAGAGATTATAACATGCGTGCGAACAGAGGATTTTGCCAATTCTGTACTTTCCCTTCTAGCCTGTGCTCTAGCACAAAAAAAGTTTTTCAGCCCACAATAGATCTTCCTTACTGATGTTCTCAGGGTGAGATCATAGGTCAGGGCGACCCAACTCCTGGCAGATAGAGCTAATATAGGTCAGCCATGGTATAGTTTTAGCCTTATTTAAAAACATACAATGCCTGAAAATAATCCTGTTGATTATTCAGGTCAGGATTGGACCAAATAGAAATTCATTTTAACAGAGGCTGTATTGCCAATAAATCTGAAATGTAGGCCACTCCTAATACTTCGTGTACCACAAAGTAGGCTGTGGATTGGGGCACTGCCAGCAGGCGTCTCAAAAACTTGTTCTCACTTCTTTGCAGATCTTAAGTTTTTTTATAGCCCCAAACATCACTCCCGTATGAGGCCGAAGAGATGCATTTAGAATGGTAAATTTGGATGAGAGACTTAATTGGTTTTGCCCCTAGATGACTAGCAAAATCAAAGACTGAGGCCACTGACTTCGCAAAAACATTTATTTTAAATTTTTTAAAGTGGCACACATGAGCCCTTTTCATTGAAACAAACCCCTAAATAAAGGAAGGCGCTCACTGTTGTGATTTCAGTTCTAGCCAGGTTATAAGCTTTCCTCTGCCTGACACCGCTACCCACCACAAATATGTCCAACTTTTTGAAATGAGTACATAAATCCAAGCAATCCATAAAGAAAACAAAGGTATTTAGCATCCTTTTGAGGCCAGCTGCGGTCCTAGAATATAGGACTGCATCATCGGCATACAAAAGAGCGGGAGTATTATAAATACCTGCATGAGGAATATCTGGGCTAGCTGCCCAAAGAGTCTCCCTAAGCTTGTTTATAAAGAGAGTAAATAAGCATGGGGGCCAGGATACAGCCCTGCCCAACTCCACGCTGAACTTTAAAGGGGGCTCAAGTCTTACCATTGTGATCATATCTAATGCTGGCCTCCAGGAGAGAATTGAGATCAAACAAAAAATGCTGTATCATTTATCTAGGTGCTTTTTTTCCAAAACTGACCAAAGTATGTTCTTATTTACCATATCGAAGGCCAAAGATCAGTCTATGAATGCCATGTATAAGCGACCTTGGTTAGCAGTAGTATATGTATCAATGACTAACTCTAGATTAAGACATTGGTCCAAAGTACTTCTGCCTGCTCTAAAGCCGTATTATAGTTCACTCAGAACCTGATATTCCTCCAGCCATACAGATAACCTTGAAAAAATGACTCGCCCATAATCTTACCTGTCAAATCCATTAAAGATATAGGATGATATTCATCTACTCAAAGTGGAGTCAGAAACTTACTCACCTCTTTTAGCAGGGTAAAAATGTATAAACAGGCTTTTGGATCTCGTAAAGTCAACTGTTCTCTTTAGACAAATCTTTACAGCTCTCACAATCTCCAAGAGACAAATTAAAGCATCTGAACTTGAGGATGAACTTGCTTCCAAGGAAGGAAGAATAATTGACTGATCTCTGTAAGCAGCCAGAAATTTTGGACCTAAAGAAAACACAATACGATCCTCGAAAAACTTTTAATAGGGATGGTGAAACACACATGCACCTAACACTCCCTTTCTTCTCACAATGGTTAAGGTTACTAGGGCAAATACCTTGAGAGTAACATATTTTTCAGAAACCTTTACTAAATCCTCAAAAGGAGATGTTTACAGAACAGATTAAACTTAAAGGTAAATCCCAAGAAGGCCAAAGGAATTTAATCCTTGATCTTAATAGCCCAAATCCCCCAAAAAGCCTTGAAATTAATGGCTCATTTGCAGAAAGGTAATTTCAATTGAATCTAAATGTTTTAATATTATACCATTGCAGTTTAAGAGTGGACATTTTTATCGAAGCCATCCTGACAAAAATTAAAGAATATCCTCCGAAGATCTCAGAAATAGAGAAACATTTTTAGACCTACACCTATTATCAAAAGAAGCCCAATGATGACTATATGCCTTATTTGTGGAACCTCTCCGGGAGGACTGAAGAGAGTTTGAAGAAAAACTGGAAACATATTTACTCAAGAACTCCCCGAAGACTTTCTTACCAAAAACCCTATGGAATAATAATCGGTCACTCTTTCTTGAAATGTAACAGGAAGAATTGCCTCTTCTTTATTAATGATGTCACACTCTCCTGAAGTGCTCTTGTCTTTATTCTGCCGATTGGTCAAGGTGTTTAAACAAAATGAGGTTCCTGATAAGTTGTGATATTGTGATAATTGTGATAAACTATGAGATAGTCTTGGGTAATGATCCTTAGGACCCACTGATCAGAAATCCATATTTTTACACTCCTCCTGAATCAATACCAAATGACCACTGACCGGACTGATGGAGCTTTCAAGTAATCAAGAGTTCTACTTGGGGTTATCCTTGCACCCTGAAGAGTGATGAAAGGAAGGGTCTGACTGAGACCCCGAGGATGGAAATGAGGTAGAAATCATATCTTTTTCTCATATCATTATAGTTTTTTTTTCCTTTCCATATTCCAGGCCTATGACGGAAAGGTTGGCTGTGTTTTTGACTTTAGAACAATTTGCAAAATATTTCTCCTATTTTTTCCCCAAATATCTGTTGCCAGAAAAAAGCATCCACAAATCCCAATAATTTTGAACTGCATCTACTATCCAAACCCATTAGGTGCAAATTATATCTGCAGCAACTGCTAAAGCAAACAATTCATTGCAAACAAGACAAATGACTAAGCCTCCGCGAAACGGAAAAAAACTCTGCCGCGCTACGCAGAGTTCCATGAGTGGGTGGAGTTGCTTGTCCCACCCGTTCCCTGCTGTATGGCAATGCGGATTGCATGTTTGGGGGAAAATATCACACGAACTGCACCACGCGGTCGTGCATTGGCACGGTCATCTTGTTTTTCTTCTCTTTTATGGTTCTGGGGCCTGTTTTGAACCCTCCTAAATATTTCCAATCATTTGTACCCAAAACTTTTTTCTGATCTTTTTTATTTATTATATATCCCTCTCTCTTCTTAAGTATATATATTTTGCGTTTTTTCTACTTTTTGTGTTTTTTAGTGAGTTTTGTTCTTTTATACTATTTTTCTCTATACTTCATTCCTTCCTAATTCTGTTTTACTTCCTTCATTCATCTCCCTGTTATTTGTTATACCTCCTCTCCACCGCCTCCCCAGCATCATGGCAAAGAAAGAGAGCCGGGCCAAGGTGGCAAAGAAAAGCTGCCTTCCTTGTGAAGGTGGCGCCCAGAAGGGGTGCAGGCCCGGGTCTTGTTTACTGAGGTGGAGGTGGCAGCACTGGTCTTTTTGTGCAGCGCCACCTCCCCTCCCTACTGGCAGCAGGCGGCAGGCCTGGGTCCGGGAAGGGGCTCCGGGAGTACCAGCAGTGGTGGGTGAGGGTGCGCCGGGCGGTGTATTGCTGCACTGGGTTCCGGTGCACCCACAACCAGCTGACACACTGGTGGTCTGACATCCTGGACCAAGAGCAGGACCTGCTGGTCCTGCTAGGGGTTGTGGTCGCAAGGCTTGGTGAGTAGCTAATTATCATTATTATTGTGTGTTCGATGTTATTGCCAAGATTTTTTTCCCAAATAGCAAGCATGCTGCTCACATGCAGGTAAGTTACGTTTACAAATCTTATTATGTGATCGTTATTCTAGACAGGTGCTAGGAGCTACCTAATCATACTTGTTTTCAAAGTTGTGCTCGCTTGGGCTGATTATGTAAGAGAACTTAAGTTAGGTAATGCAGACTAGAGAGAATCCTTTCCTTTGTCCTGTCAATAAGATAGTGGTAGTTAGTTAGTTACTTAGCATTAGTAATTTAGCAGCCTGCGTCTTCTCACTTCAGTCCTTAGTAGAACCATTTTTGTAGTTCATATAGTGAGTGACTAGCAACCAACCAATTTGGTTATGCAATATGCATGCGTCCATCTATGCATTTAAAGACTAAATGCAGACTCAGTGAATTTGCCCATCAAAGGGGGTTGAGATGATTGAGAATGAGATCGGAACTTAGATGCAAATATCATTTTTTGCATTCATTCCAAAGTCTTTGGAATAAGCGGGTTAGGTAGGTTTAGGATTCAGGAATCGGATTGGAACTGTGGAATAATAAAGATAGGATGGGCCGTGACCGCGATACTAGTCTACTACAAGGCAATCTGATTTAGGAAAGTTCAATGTTATTGCAATTGCCATTTCCTGTCAAAAAATATTTTTGGACCAATTATTTAATATTTATTTAACACCAATCATTTTTTGTCTCTTTAATTATGTCTTACATGATCATCAGCATCCAGGGGCAAGACGAGGTTGTCCGAGTCGGGTGCGGGAGCTGGAGGTGCCTCCCAAGAACGCTCCTCATCTGATGGCTCTGCTGGCCCCAGTAAGTCCTCCTGTTGTTAATATTAACATATATATTACCCTAACTTTTACCGCTCTGTATTTTGACTATTATTTCCGTTTCCTAATTTTATTTGTTCCCAAATCCTTTTTGATCTAATTGTTTCCAAATTCTGGCTATCCCTGCATTATCCTATTTACTAACTTAGTTATTTATTTTATATTTCTCTCTGTACTAGTCTGTCTATAGCTTGCTTTCTTCTGGTTTTTCAGTCAACTTCCCTCTCCCTTTAGATATTTTGTGGACTGCCTAGTATTGGTACTGTAAGACTCAGAGAACCCATTGGTCCTTACTACTACTAGTAGTCATACTACTAATCTGCCGTGCAGATTGCATGCCCAAGTAAGGAATTCTATGCATGTTTGTTGAGATGAGAAGGCTTTCCTTTACTTTCTCATGCTCAATCAGTAAAACGAGAGAGGGGCCATGGTCATGTTGGACACCCCAAAGTTGTATCTTCTTCTCATCTAGGGCTAGTAGTATTAGCAGCAGTTGATGGTGAACTGATTACCCTACACCATGGCTGTGAGGAAGTATGAGGCGGAGGAGGAGGACGGCACCATTACATTTTCCAACCCAGAAGACCTTATGTCCAATTGTCCGCCCAGTTGGCCACTCTTATTTCTTTTCAAATACTCAGATTCACCAATTACTCTAGCCACTCAGTCCAGTCCTTTACAGGTTGTCTCCTTGAGGGGCTTTTAAAAAATTACCACCAACAAAATGTCCAAACGTATATTTTACTATTTTTGATAGGACATACTGTCTGTACCCGAATTGAATTGATGTGTGTGGTGAATGTATTTTCAATCTTGCTACGGAAAAAAATAAATAGGGGGAGACGTATATGGAATATTAAAAATGTCTAATGTTTTTTCTAGCCGTACCGACCACCAGTGCCAGGGCCAGCCGGGACGGCGAAGCCAGCCAGCAGGGAGCAGATGTAGCAGCTGCAGAGGATGAGCCAGCAGAAGTGGTGGGTGGTGGTAAGTCATATTGCTTGCTTATTGACAATTTATACACTCGCTGCAAGGGTGTACACTCTGTACACTGTACTGTTGAGACTAAGTTATGAACAGTTGAAGACACCCTTTACTTAGCATTAGCAAATACCGTATACAGCGGGAGTTGAGTAACTAATGGCCTCTTCTATCTTCAACTCAGCAGAGAAAGCTTTATGAAAAACAGTCAGACATTGATGGTTGATGGAAAAGGGAAAGAAGGATGGAAGGAGGAAGGATGGGTGAAATGAAATATGACTGGTAGAGAAGGTTGCGTGAGTGAAGGGATGCATATATATAGGTGGCTGATAGGATGCATGGATGGTTGAAGGATGGGAGAAAGGTGAAAGAAAGGATGCCTGATTTGATGGGTGAAAGTGTATGTGTGAAAGGAGTCCTCCGGGGGGTTTGATGGGTCAAAGCAAAGATGCATGGGTGGTTAAATGACAAATTTATGTTGGTGAAAGGTTTGTTGAGAAATGATAGCCATGTTTGGATGGATGGATGGTATGCAATCATAGGTGAAGACTGGATGAAGAGAATGTAAAACTTAAACTGTGTAAAAATAATGCTAGAAGAACAATGCAATAATAAATGAAAAAATCCCTGGGAAGAAGAATAAACAAGGAATGTTTTTTTTATCAAAGTTTTTGATTGAAAGGTTTGAGGTTGTATTTCAGACTACTCCCTTGACTCACAATAGTTTTCAAGCACAACATATATATTGTGTACCCACCCATCATCAATCGCCTCCCTACGAGGCCCACTCCCTACCCATGGCATTTTGACAGTGTCACCCATGGGTGGCCTATCGGCTGCATGGTAGTAGTACCTCATGTGACGTTGTGCCGTATATCATCATTCATATTAGTTACTATTCATCTGCCTTGTTGTAGTCAGGGTGAAAGTGAAATTGAGCATTTGCCATTTAGCAGAGCATGGCCATAATAGAAAAAGAGATAATTGTGTAGTACAGCTGCCCCATCTGCAGACAGTAGTAAAGTAACGTGACTCTGCGACCCAAGTATGTCTGCGTAGGGCCCAAGCTGAGCTGGCATGCCGACAAGATTAATTCAGCTAAACAAGAGAGAGAAGAAGAATACTTGTCTACTCCATAGTGCCTAATGCCTGAAACGCTAATCACATTTAGATCTTAGGGGCCGAGGAATCGAGGATACCACACATGTTATGTACTGTTAGTGCTAATCTGCCACTATATAATTTTAAGTGTTATTGCTTTGCTAAGAGTATTGGTTACAATTTGTCTTTTTTCTTTCTTGATATAGCTTCTGCTTCGCAAACCAACATGCAGGAGATAGCAGCCAAGACCTGGTAGAGGAAGCTGGAGGGCATCAGGGCAGAATATCAGTGGCTGGTGGCCTTGGAGGAGGAGGAGGCGGCAGCAGGTGCAGCCTCCAATGCCCCGGGCGCCAGACAGGTCCCAGTGCCTGCGGTGGTACGGGGCCATGGTCCGGCAGTGGCCCGCCACCATCAACCACTGCTGCTCCCCCTGTACAATTAGAACCTTTCAGCGCTGCATGCTCGGGAGGATAGTTCACCTGGAGGCCAGGATGGAGGAGCATTTTGACCAGCTGGAGAGGAAGATCCGAGTCCTAGCTCGCCGCTAGACCTCTCTTGCCCCTGTTTTAATCTTTTTTTTTTTGTGGGTGGGACTTGGGGAGAGGGTGGTAATGTGAGAGTTGGGGGAACTTGGGTTTGTATAATTTTTATTTTATGGACAATGTACATTTGATTTATGGACAATTTTAATTTTGGACTTGCTTTACTTTGGACAATGGTTGGGGTTAGGGAGAGGGGTGGGTCAGGTGTTGTGGGTTTTCTTCTAGTTTATATTTGTTAGGGGAATACATTTCTAGTTTTACATATGATGTAAATCTTTCTGGGGGGTTACTCTTTAAATTCACACTGTTTCCTTTGCCACAGGGTCGCAGCCAGTTTTTGAAATCTGCGGATAGTGTAACACCCCAACAGATAGATGTGGTACCCTCACTTGTCCTACTACTCTCTCCTCCTAGTCTATGCAGTCTGCAACTATATTAACCCCTATGGACTCAGAAGGGTGTGGGTGTGTGAACTAATTTCCATAGTATATATATTATTGCATCTTGAATTAATCCCCCACAGTTCTTCTCTTACCTTTGATTAGGAGAAGCGATGGCTGCATGGTGATGGTTCCTCAAGATGCCATGGTGGTGGGAGTAGTAGACAGTAGCAGCATGCTAGCGGACTAGTTGAATACTAGTGAAGGCACTAGATTCTGCAGTGAGGTTCCACTCCCTCCTAGCTGAACTCAAACTGTAGGATAAGGAATATTCATCGCAGGGAACTAATTTATTTGACATAATAAAAACTGAGCTAATGCCATTTTTTATGCAAGCTTTGCAAACAAAGTTAGACAGTCACCAGAGGGAGACTAGAGTATGACTAGTAGTACACAAGAAGAAGACCGGCAAATGAGAAAACATGATAAGCAATGCTGAAGTAAAATCAATAATCTGAATGGTTGGCTAGTACAACTTACAAACTGAAGTCAACTCAAGCTATGAAGTGGACAAGCGTAACCTTTAGTGCTGGAAGGATGATGATGCTGGCAATTATGATGGATTATGTTCCTCTGAAAAAAAAATGAATATTGAATACTGTGCATAGGTGGGCAGTCTAATATATATAATATTGCCAGTGTGGGCTATACTTATAGCAGAAGAAGATCCTCGCCCTGCTTTGAGTTGGTGTTGCTTTCACCATATCCGCCCCACCAAGTGTGTGATCAATTATTGGTGTAAATTTAATTTAGTCACACCTCAAGAAATCACACAGCCCGGGGGAAGAGGGTTAGGGGTTCAATGAATGGATGGGAAAGGGAATTTGAGGGAAAGGTTTGACAAAGACAAACACTATTACACAAGGACAACGCATTCATCTTGGCAGCCGACCATCATAAATCTGTTATGGGAGGAAAAGGAAATGCATGCATGATGATGAGTACTAGACTAGTACAGGTAAATCAAAATGTCCGTCTGCCCCCGGAGAGACCCCTGTTACATTATGTTCTGTTGTATTTGGCTTTGAAAGATAGCAAATAAAATTAAAATATCTGTAGGAGTTAAGTTAAAAAACATAAACAACACACACAGTTGTAATGATTGAAGAGAAAAAATGATACCTTATTGCCAAATTGGGAGTTGCATCTCTGCATTCCTCTTGGACTGACCGTTAAACTTGGGTGCCTGGCGGATGCGGTTCTGTAAGGTAAGTGTGAGTTGTTTTTCCAGTATGACGCAGGGTAAAGGGCCTGTAGATGGAAAAACAAAAATGGTATTGAAGAATCAAGGAGAAAAGTTAAACTGCATAAGGAGTGCAACAAGAAGACTTTCAGAGGCAGCATGGCTAAATGTCTGTTTCTAGCAGTTACCTCCAACAACAGGCCCCCCACCCAACTTACCTTCGAATTTGAGCCAGAAAGCACTGAGCACACACAGAGCAACATAACATTTTCCCAAATGAGTAAAAAATCAATGCACCACTATCAGTCAGTCACACCACACTCACCACCACCACTACACAGACATGTGTAGGTCTGGTATTGTTGTTTACCTTAAGGCCATTTCAAAGTTATCATCATCCAAACTAGAAAAGCCTAGTAGTCAGGGAAGTAGAGCTCATCCTCAAACTCTGGTGGTTCACCCAGAAGTAGGTCATATAACACACTATTTCCATGACCTGAGTCTCCTTTATCTTCCTCCTGTGGTACTTCAGGTATGGTGCAATCCGGTGGTATAAAGTGTTGATTCATTTTGATCATGCTTAATCTCTCCTAGTTTTGGGGTGAGAGATTGATCTTTCTCACTGCCAGAATGGTACCAGCAGCACTGAAAACATGCTCAGTGGAGACACTGGCTACGGGGCAAGCCAGATAGTTTATCGCCAGCCTGCTGAGCACTGGACATTGGCGCCTCTTCCCATACCAATACATCAATGGGATTTGATCAAATGAGACCTCTGTTGGATCATCCAGATAGGCCTGGACCATCCGCTCAATGGTCATGGGTGCTCCGCCTTGCTCAGTCTCTTTTGCCTTTGCCTCAGCACTGGACTTAAGCCCTGCTAGTAGAAACTATTCCTTTGACGATTTTGGGACTGATGCTCCTGTTCTTGTTGTTGATGTTGTTCTTGCTGTTGGTGGTTTTGGCTGCTGTGAGCCAACCACAGTGCCTTCAGGCTCTGAACTTGAAGGCTGCCCTGCAGTACTTGTGCCCTGGAGGAGCGGGCCTCTAATTCTCAGCTGTTCTTTTTCTAGCTGACTGGCTTGCACAGCTATCCAAGTTTTGTAGCTGGCAACATCCTCGCCTGAAAAAGGAATGAAAATGGCCAGTAATGGTTTCTACCGTGGATCAAGAATTGTCGTACAAATGCAATGGTTGGATGACACAATGTCTCTTTGCACCCTTGTATTTGCAGATAAGTGAAGGATTCATTTCTCAACCAAATCATATGTTTCTTTTTTGTTACTCCACACCTGCGTACATTGCTGACACCTCCTTTAGCTGTTGCTGTAGCATGTGCAACAATAGGATAGCTTGGCCCATGGTACTGTCCTCCTTGCTGACTCGAAAGGAAGCAACATCTCTGTAAGGCATTTAACTAGGCCCCATTGGTCAATCTCAATGATCATGCCTTTCACAGTTGCATCCCCTCTTTGCATGACATATTCATTGATTGGTCTGTACTGCTCAAACAGACGTTCAAGCACGTAATAAGTCGAGTTCCAACGTGCTGGCACCTCCTGAAGGAGTGCTTTACCTGGCATTCAATTATCATGTTGAATGATCCTCAGCTGCTTTCCGGGCTTTAAAAGAATGGCTGAAATGTGTGCAGATTCTTCTGCAGGTGGACAGTAAGTTGATGACTCGGTCTTCTTTTTTGAGAAATTCTTGAACAATGATGTTAATGCAGTGCGCCAAACACAGGACCCTGAAATAGCCAGCATTGGCCATGGCATTAACTATAATACTGCCATTGTCCATAGCAACAAAACCAATGTTAAGCCCTCTTGGTCGCAGCCATTCAAAGCCTTAGTGTTAAAGTCTTCCAAAATGTTTGCTGCATGGCTACTGTCGCATGCTTCCGAGCGCCATTAAAAATCTCATCAGTGTCAACATCTGCAGATATCTTTTCTCTAACCCCCGCAAAAGAGATCCAGTGTGCAGTGATGCACATGTAATCAGTGGCTTGGCAACTGGTCCACATGTCTGTTGTCAGGTGGATAGTGTGAACAGCACTCTGCTGCAAAGCTTGTCCAAGCAATTCCAGCACTGGAACAGCAACTCTGGCAAAATAGAACCGGCTGGGAACCTTCCATTTCAGGCAAATGGCTAACACAAACTCAAGAAAACCCACCCCTTCCACAAAAGAAAAAGGGAGAAAGTCCAGCGCTGACATTTTAGCCAGCTTTGCGTTGTACAAACGTGCCGTTGGGTGGTTGCGTTTGTACTGCACCTCCTGCCTAAACATGCCGAGAATGGTAGCATGGATTTTTCTCTTTTCCGGTGCCACTGATGCAGGTGACTTCTTTAGAGCAGACATTGGTAGGCTCAATGCCCGTTTTGGTGCGGCAGTCACTGTACTCTCTTGCCTTGGTGTCTCGACCTGACTCTTGTACCATTGCGATGTTGCTGATGATGATGTGGGTGATACCACTGCACTGCTGGGGACAGGGATGCTTTGTGTACCAGGGAAAATGTCTTCCTCTTCTTCACCTCCCACTGTGATTGGAGCTGATTCCCTGCTTAGCCTTTCACCCTCTCCACCAACAATACTTGTAGTTTTTTGGCCACTAAGGTACGTCTCCCACTGGATCACGTGGTGTTTTAACAGATGGATTGTTTGACCTCCGGTCCCATAGTTTGTACAAAGCTTACCCCGACTAACACTTGCTCCACACAGGGAGCATATAGCAATGTTCACCTCCTTCTTGCAAACCAAAAAGAAGTCACAAACTGGGGAGGTCAACTTTCTGACGCTTCTGGTGCCACTTGCAATGTCGGATGAACTGGTAGGTGGGCGTGACGTTTGACCCTCTGCAGTACCTACTTCTACTATGGTGGTTGTGGTGGATGTAGGTCGCTGCTGGGACTTTGTAAAAATGGCAGCTGGAGGTGGTGTTGGCGGTATCTGTGTTGGTGGTATCTGTGGTACCACATCCCTCACAGCAATTTGGGATGGGGTAATGTCAGTCTCCACTGGGGTGGGGCTAACATTCATGATGACTGGCTCCTCATCTTTCTCCTCTTCTAGATCTACCTCCATAACTCTAAGGTTTTCAGGAACTATCCTTTTCCCTAGCCTTGTCTTGTGGTGTGTCTCACTCTCAGACTGTGGCGGGATCCAAGTGGTGTCTAGATCATCAGAAGGGGGGCTTGGAGAAAAAGTTGATGGACTAATCCTCCTTTTTCTTGCTGGGGATCTGGAAGACAATGGATCTTATGAAAGAGTGGCTTGCTCTTCTTCCTCAGCAGTAAGCTCAATCTCATGAACTGCCCCTACTTTGGGAGGAACTACTATTGGTGGTTGCGGCTGTTGTTGTCCACTTATCTGAGTTTCCTGCATTGATTGAGTACTACTTTGCGATAACGATAAGTCAATTTCAACGTCACTGCTCGTCGGCGTTGCCATGATTAGACTGGCTGCCTCTGAGACAGACATGGGCTTGAGCCTAAGTTGGTGGGGTGGGTTATCTGATGCGGGGGTGCTGCTCCCACCTTGATACCCAGACACCGCTGCTGCAGGCGCAATTTTTGGTTTCCAAAAAAAGGTCTTGGGCAACATACCAGTGGTGGTAAGTGCCATTCTCACTGTCAACTTTCTTGGTACTGGTACCTTTCTTCTTTGGGGCCATCTTGAAGCTGTCGGTTGGCAGCGGCACTTAGCTTCATGAGTTGAAGAGATGTCTGTAATCACACGTCACGTGGTGTGCAGGTCTTCTGTCTGGCAGGACTATGGGTGATGCTGTGCACCTAAAAGCAAAAAAGCAAGAAGAGCATTTGTGAAACATGGCATTGTTGTAGTTCAATTACTAGTACAAACAAATATAATATCATTTAGTGTGTGGTCACACTTGCTACCTCAGTTATTAAAAAAATTAACAATACAGTGTAACCATTTGTGAGACTTTGACAACAACATAAGCTTTCATGGTGTACTGTACAGTACACTCAGGAAGGATAGGAAAGAAGAACAATAACAACAAAATACAGATATAACGGTTTGCTTTATGTGCATTGTGCATCACGTGGGATGCAGCACTCAGGGAGCTGCAGCTGACAAATGACAGTGGAACAATCACTAGACAATGAATACTGTAGTGAACGTCATATAGCAGGCATGGGGTTAATGGCTCATTGTTGCCAAATCATGTTACTTATAAAAATGAAAAGAAAAAAATTGAAGAAATTGAATAAAATACACTTTGAAAAAAATTGAAAAAAATGTGAAAATCGGAATTGGAAAAATTAAAAAAATTAAAATAAACAAAAAGATACATTAAAATAAAATAAATAAGTAATAAATAAAAATGACCCTCAAGCTTTAAACAATTAATGTATTAAGCTTCTATTATATCATTGATCAACCATCCATGCAAGCATATGGCAAGAGGGCACACTGGCTGAATGCACAAAGTGTCTGCCAGCCAGTGCCACATGGTCATCATCAACAACAACAGGCAAGAAGAAGGCATTTGAGAACAAAGAAAAGACATGCAGGCCTATGGCAAAAGCACACTGACTGCCTTTACAAAATGGCCACCAGCCACATGGCCAGGCCACAAGAAGCAATAAGCCAAGAGGAACAAAGGGAAGACATGCAGGCCTATGGCAAAAGCACACTGACTGCCTTCACAAAATGGCCGCCAGACACATGCTCACAAACACAAGCAGGAGGCGTGGAAAACAATGATCACAAGCAGGCCTATGGACACAGACTTTACAAAATGGCCCCTGGCCACATGGGGAACCAAGGCAAATTCCTGCCTACTATTGCAATGCAAACACACTCACACACTGGCCAGACAAAAGAGGCATGCTAAACACACATCTTTAATGCAGTAATGCCAAAAACGAAAATCCACAGGGCTAAAAAGGTTTGCAAGTTACAACCGCACACATCCAACAAAGGCATTAACACACAAGAAAAAAGTGAAATACCACAACAAAAAACATTTGGCATTTCAATACAGTGCCACCCATGGCCTAAATGATGTTTAAATTCAACAGACACCACAGAAACAGTTGTTTCATGCACCCATGAGTAGGTCTGGGCCTACTGGCTGAAAGACCTATTGGCAGACTACTGGGCTACATAGTGTATTAAATCAATATTGAAAATTGAATTCAAGGGTTTTCAAAACATGGAGAAAATGTAGTGAACTGTGCAACATTTGCCTTTATACAAGAAAAAATAATTTCTTGCAAAGAAATAACTAGGCCCATGATAAAACTAAAGGAGACCCACCACAATAAATTTTAAAAATCGATGAAAAGAACAAATAAATCTAGGTGCATGGCCCCAATCAAACAACACCAGTTTTCCAACTTACTTATGAAATCTCAAATTCGAAGTCCTCAAATCTAATGATATATTATGCAGCAGACACAAAGAGTGATCCTTCCAGCTCCTAATCCAAATGAAAAGTGACCAGGATATGGACAAAGCACTGGGAGGAGCCTGCTAGACAAGAACAGAAAGTTGGAGACTCTGGGGCACTTCTCCTTCCTCTTGAAAAAAAGTAAAAAAAGAAAAAGGAGTCCTTGCACAAAAAACTATAGCCAAATGTCAATTTGAGGAGTGTTTTTTACTCCAAATAGTCTTTTCGAGAAGGTTTTGATGCTGTTCGGGGAGAGAACCTTCTCCAGATTGCAGTCACAGTAGATCCTGCGCGTTCGGCATCGCGTTCATCACAGACACCCAGCCGGAAAGCCACTGGCACGCGTGAATGACATGTTTGGTGACCGCAAACGTTCGCGGAACCATGTGGCCTGTGACACTCGCGAACAGCTCAGAAATCTCGTCGGCGATCGCAGGCACCCCGTAAGTAGCTCCCGCGTGCGCAAAAAAGCATTTTGCGGAGTGCAGAGTATATCGGCAACTCCGTGTTCTACGCGGAATGCGGAGTTGCCAAAACTCTGCAAACTCAACGAGCAGAGCGGAGTTTTATGCCCAGGCTTACATAGTACCTGAATTAGAGTTTGCCCGCTGGGTAACTCCATCACCAATGTAACAGATATCCCATCCACCTTATTACAAGAGCATCATATTCTATGGCATTTCTAATCAGGCAGACAGAATACTTGGCACATTTGTGATGCATTAACCCATCTGCTTAGTTCTAAATCAGGCCCAAAGTCTGAAAATCGGGGACTAGGAGGCATACACAACATAGATCTCAGATCTCATGGCAAGGCTAATACCTGCATGAGCTCTTTTTAAGGCACCTACCACCCTTGGTTAAAATGGTTCAGCCACACAAAATCCACTGTCCTGTCACTAAGAAAAGTATAGCCATAAGATTTTTTTAAAATAGGGCCAATAATCAAGGAGTGTGGAAGTTCAGTTTCTTCCTTTGCCAGAGGATACAGACTTCCCAGAAATCTTGGAACTGACACTTTGTATCAATCCTTCTACTCATGCTTTCGGTGGCCTTGGATAGCAGGAGTAACAGGTACCTTAAGGATGGAAGGACTTTGAAATTGGTAGAACTATTCCACACTAGTACCAAGCTGTTCATCACAAAGAAGGAGATGTAGAGGGGATGATAGACAAGAAACTATAGCTTGAGGCTTTCCTTCAAAATATATTTCCCTATTGGAGCAAAAGGGTTGCCCTGAAATTTAGATTCTTCTTCCTCATAATTGGGAAATGCCAGGATGAACATGAGGAAGACAAGGAGACAGAAAAATATAATCCCTCTGATGATACCAGATACTGATGAGAAAGAAAGCTCCTGCTATTCTGCAATATCTAAGCTTCAGATATGGATTAGATAAATTCCTGAAGATCCTTCTTTTTCAGAAACTGAAGGTGACTGTGGTTTATGGTCTCTTTCTCTTCTTTCTCCATGCAAGTGTTTCTCCCCCGAAGATAATGAAGAATTATGATGCTTTTTCAGTAATTTTTTCCCAATCTGGCCTATAGAAAAGACACACAACAAATGAAGTGAAGATACAGGTGAATAATTATATATCCTGGGTCTTCAAAGTTATGTAAATAAAAAAACTTCTACCCCAAAAAGTAAATAGTATATAATACTTTTAATCACAAGGGACCCTCTGATTATATATTCTCTCATCGACCCCCAAAAACCCATCACTTTCTAAGGTCTCCAAAACATATTTGATGTTTTTAGAGCTGCATGCACTCTGAAAGTATGGGTAAAATTCCAGTAAGCAAATGCCACAAGCACCTAAAATTTCTAAGCAGGCAAAATAATCTGGAAAGAAAACAATAAATCGCCTACGTGGGCCATAACATGACATTACCTCTAGGATCCTCTCATTAAAAATGTTCATTGGCTCCCAGCACCATAAGAAAAAGAAATGCAGGTCAACAAAAACTTACCTGTTCACGTCAGCTTGCCAATAATCACTGCAGACCCTTCTGCACCACTGAAAGGAACCTGGCAGTCTTGTAAAGAAGGCCCTTTGTGGTAACAACAAAGAATCCACACACATGGCAAAGGACCACTTCATCCTCGTACAGATGTTAATCAAAGTTACATGAAAACAGCCCTGGGGATAGACGGAGGGTTTATAGAGGTACTTCCTCTGTTTCTAATGTAAATTGAAAACATCTTGGGGAAAGGGTGTTCCGAGGGGTAAATGGGATACATTTACTCATTGAAGTTAGGAACAGGAACAGGATGAGGAAGGAGGTGAGGAAGTAACTGCACAGGTGCATAGCTCTCATTCACATTTTGGAAAACCAAGGAACAGCTTTATAAATCCTTGCTGCTTCTGGAGTGTTTTTCAAGATATTATTGGGTATTGTGTGATAGAGCACTGTGCTGTGCAATACACCAATACTCAGGCTGTTTGAGGGCAGAGTAGCAGACAATAGCCAGTATGCTGTTTGCAACAGCAGTGCAAAAAAAGTCTTCTTTTCACACTGTAATTTAATATCAGCAGTACCCCGGCAGCAGCAGTGCTTGGCATGCTAAATTTCATCAGCCATTCAGCTGCAGCAGTAAGGAGCTTCCAGACATGCTGAATTCATTTTTCAGCAGAGGAACCATGGCTCTACTAGATTCAACAGACATGCAATATTTCTTTTTATGCAGTAGCCCGGTGGCAACACCAGTTGAGCTGTCAGACTAGATTTTTTTTTTCTGGAGCAGCCCAGTGCCAGTATCATATGAACCACCGAGTGTCCTCAATCGCAAAAGTGCCCACAAGTGTATTAAGCACAAGGTTTTCTGAATTTGCCAGCAGGGAGCCATGAAGGAGTGAATTCCTTTATGCGCTATCATCGTAGCCGCAACGGAAAGAGTAACAGCATAACACAAATATTTGGGAAATGCTGGGTGCTTGTATGAAAGATCATCCAACTAATGGTTAACATGGAAAAGAGCTGGATCGCCAATGCCTGAAGTGGGCTGACTGAAAGCCTGTTTTCTTTATTCCTTTTTCAGCCTTTTTTTGAGAATGTATATCATGCAATCTGACTTGCAGACAGGTAAAGCTGTTTGCATCTATGGACCTCAAAAAAGCGACAGCTGTAGGATATTACATTTTGCCTTTGAAAGGGCTAAACAACCCCTGTAGCGATTAATATATTGGGGGATATTCACAAGAACGTGCGATAAACATCACCAAAATAGGCTAACGCAATTTTTCATATCGCCGGAAAATAACTCTGTGTCAACGTCCTATTCCCAACACGGCGGTAACATGCAATAGTTTCCCGAGAACGCCACAAATGTCCGCGATACAACTACCACGACGACGATAAAAAAGGAAACCCGAACGTGAAAAAAGCTGCGATGAGCCCAACTGCGATAAAAATCCAGCGAAAAGCAGCGCCAGGCCCGCAAGTCCCACAAGTAAGGCGGGAACAAACACTATAAAAGCGGCAAAAATGAAATACAAATAAAACACAAACAACTGCGAAGCACCATGGAGGTAGCCGGAGCAAGCACAGAGAACAACCCGAACCCCACAAGCCACACGGAGGACCAGCCCGGGACCTCGGGGTCAGGGAAGGGCAAGGAGAAGAAGAGGAACCCGCGTTTCAGTACGCAGGAAAACCAGATCCTCATTACGGAGGTGATAGAACACCACCACCAACTGTTCATCACCTCCACTGTGTCATTGGCAACTAAAAATACAATATGGCAGTCCATCGTGGACAAGGAGAATGCAGTCGGAGTGCTGAGGAGGACAATGGAAGAGCTCAAGAGGCGCTGGAATGATGTGAAGTGCAAAAACAAGCTGAAACGCGCCAACAACCGCAAAGCAGCAATGCAGACTGGGGGTGGGAGTCCTGCGCCACAGGAGGAGCTGGATGAGATGGAGGAAATGGTGTCCACAGTCATCAGTGAGGAGTCGGTGGCAGGAGTCGGAGGACCGGACACTGCTCAACATGACCTGACACAACAGCAACAGGGTGAGTAACCACCAGGGACTGGGGGGACGGAGGAGATGGGCACAATGGCACACATGCACAAGCAAGTACAGCACATCTGCGGACAAACCATGCCCAAGAGTCACAACTCCGACCAAGAGCCCAATTTACCCAAGTCTGCAACAGCTCAGCACTGTATAAGCACAGAAGTGAAAGACACACTGCCTGAAAGGGATAAGGGCCAGCCAAAGCAGAGCAGAAGGGGCAAATCACCCACAATGCAGCACACACACTTAACACTCAGAGCACCTCAACATGTACAACAAAGTGGACCAAACTGCAACACTTCCACAACAGAACATAGGACACAACTGCTGCCGCTCGTGTGTAGAAAATGGCCATTCGCATTTGGCATAGCAGGAAACTGTGAGATGACAATGGACAAATACAACCTCACATCCGTGATGGTGGCGAAATGTCAACTGTCCAGCATTAAATAGGCATCTCCACACAAACAGTCACAATGTACATTGACATGCAGTCTGTCTGTAAACTTGGCCAATGCATCAACATACATGTGAACACAATGTCAAACTGCATCTCCCCTTCACATTGCAGAGGGAGAATCATCACCTCCTGCAGAGCAGACCGTACTCCTCATCACCGATGATGAAGAGGACCTACACACCATCGACCCCGATGCCCTCCAACAGCTCATGGACACCCTCAGCACCCCACCCCCAGGAGCAGGGCAGCCCAGCTGCATCGAGGCGAACCCACCCCTTGCACAGACCACACAGCAGGAAGCACCCACCACCCCGGCTGTCTCCCAGGACCCCACGACCAACACATGGCATTCCAACGCTGTGTGTCGCAGGGCCAGAAGGGGATGGCAGAGCAGGTGCGGGTGGGGTTCAACCTCATGGCAGCCACACTAGATGCCATACGTGGGTGTCCAAGTCCCATCAGGGACCACCTACAGGCCCTAACGGACACCCACAGTCCGCTCCATGGTCTCCAACAATCCAAGGCTGACATCGCCGGAGTCATGACTCGTAGACAAGAACAACTGTCTAGTCAGAGTGGCTCCAGCGACCTCAGCCGTGAGTTGGCCAACATGGGGAGGAACATGGAGAACATGGAGCGGATGCAGGCGGGAAGAATGGCTGCCACGGCTGCACACCAGCAAGATGTAGCAGGGATCTACCATGCCCTGCAGAACCACATCATGGCAGTGCTGCCACAAGGCCTGGTACAGATGAATGCTGCTGCCACTACTCCCTGCATATCACCGCCCCCTGATGTGTTAGTGCCTTACAGTGCGGCTGAAAATGCACCTCCAGCCCCTGATGTGTCACTGCCACATAGTGGCAAAGACAAAACACCACCACCCACATGTGAGGCACATCACACATAGGAGGACGATGATGAGGATGAATCTGCCATTGGGCTAAGTAGGAAGCGGTAGCATTCATCTCCGCCATATGGCCTCTTTCTTCTTGGTTCTGCCCTCTGCATCATGCCCAGGAATCACACCCTCCACTGTCCCCCTTAACACTCTGCAACACTCACCTTGGCCCCTGACATGGACTGCTACATTTGTTTAGGCAATCAATGACACAGAAATCAAACTGCGGACTGAACTCCCTCTCCTACGATGCACTTTTCCCTCCCCAAAGGGAGGCTGGCCCTCCATGGGGCAAAACTGTAAAGTAGCGTGTGCATGGCCAGGTACTGGTCCACCTTCACCACTCCACCGAATGGGAATAAGACATTCAAATTCACACAGAAGACTCATGTCCATGATCAAGCAAGTATGAAAGTATGGATGTATGTAGGGGCAGTGTTTCCAAACAACGGTGCTCCCAGGGAACTGATTTCAATGCGCATGTATGTCCGTGACCCAGATAGGCAGTGAGATGACTGGGAATGTGTGAACTAGCTGTGGCCTCATTGCTCCAAAACAACAATCTCGCTATTTCCAAATTTAGCCCCACGTCAATGTATGAAATAGGGCTGTGTGTCACAAAGGCAAAGTCACAGTTATGTGGAAGCCACAGCTCGGAGCAATGATTGGTGGAGCGCTTGGACTCCTGGGATGGTCGGTGCGTAAGTGTGAAGGTCGTACCATGCAAGTGAACTACGAGCAAGGACTCCTGTGTGTGGGGTGTGAATACGTTGGTCTCTGGTTCGCACTGTGCATAGTGTGGGAGCTGTCAGCAGCTGCTATGGTTTCGCTCAGGGTGTGCCGGGCACATGCATTCCCAAGGTCGGAGGTGCAGATGTGCTACCGCCTTCCAGTTCAGACAGAGGGGCTGTCACACACAATGTCAGTTTGTTATCTGCTTGCATTCTGGAATTGTGATGGGTATTGGGTGGGGGGATGTCACTGCTTCGCCTTCCGGCATGGTTGAACCCTTACCAGTCATGTACGTGCCCTCACGGTCAGTATTGCATGCTCTGATGTAGCAGTGTTGTGTTGCTGCAGTCTGACAGTGATGGGTGCAGGTAGCTGTGAGGAGGTGGTTGACCACTCACCTTGCACCTATTAGCTGGCACTGATCACTTCTCTTGATGGATGACGTCCGTGTACACATGTGACCTGTATATGGCACATTTGACCAAGGGACACCTTGGTGTGTTCCACGCAAGGTGGACCTGCGGCTTCTATGCTGGTGTGCATCTCCCAATGTTGCTGAGGTGTCCACTGTGCCCACATCCCCCTTACGGCCATGTTGTTCATGTTGTGGGACTCGACACACAGGGTGTATATTTGCATCAGGCAAGTACATCTCTGACCACAAATGGCACCCTGTTGTCTTTTCCTGAACACCAATGACGGCCTTCATGTCACGTTCATGTACACGTGGGACGCTGATGAGTGGCATGACGTACTACATGTGACACACTGATATGGCATGTCGAATACGTGATGCCATGAACAGCCTCTCGGTACAGAGGTGACATACACACCATCTCTTCTTGCAACATATGCGAATGTAAGCACTCAATGTTGCACTTACACCCGTCAGATTAATGTGCTAATGCAGAGGACTGACATGCACACGGGGAATGTGTGTTGCTAAGATTTCATTTGCACATGCTGGTCATGTGGTCATCTTGTACTGTGCAATGATTGCTGTGAACAGTCACAGTGTGACGTGCTCATGTGAAGAAATTGTTGATGATTGTGTTCCTTCAGGCTATTCCTGCTGCGGCTGCAGTGGGGTGTGTTCCACCTGCATCATCTTCATCCTCATCATCGTCCGGTGCTTCTGGGACTTGGATCCATGGGGCATTGGTGCGTACACATAGGTTGTGGAATACACAACATGCAGTGATCATCTTGCACACTATTTCTGGGTTGTACAGGAGTCTTCCACCGGTGATGTCCAGGCACCTGAAACGTGATTTCAACACACCAAACGTGCGTTCAACAATGCCCCTGGTGCGCTTGTGGGCCACATTGTACAGCCTCTGTGCCGGGGTGTTTGGGTCTCGGAGGGGTGTCATCATCAATGGGCAGAGTGCATATCCTTGATCACTTGTGAGAGGTAAGTGAGGTCAGTGTTAACTGGTGGTTCTGCATGCTGTGTTGGCAGACATACAAGTTTCGTGGTGTGTGATTTGTGCGACCTTGGGATTCATGTTAGCCATGTATTGCTGCTGACAAATGTGGTAGGACAATGTGTATTACGTAGCCTCACAGCTGCTCCTCCCTCCCACTGAGCCTATTTACTTGTGTGTGCTGCGCGGTTGCATCACTTGCACTTGCACTCCTACGGCACATGTCCTCAGGACTGACAGCAATACTGTAATGTTGGCCGTTGAAGGTGTGTGGCCACATGTGTGTAGGCCTATGGTAAGGATAGGGTGGACACAGATGTGGAGTTCTGGCCAGGCTGAACTCGCTCTGATATTGAGGCTAGGCCTTCGGTTCAGTCTGCGGCAGTGTAGATACACACACAACAGTTGGCATGTATGAGCCGAGACCCCGAGTGGTCTCGCGCTCCTTTATTAATCCATTCAGGCGAGGCCGACCTCCTGGTGCATGCTACATTGCGACATTGTTGATTACAGGCCGGGTAGCGCAGACACTACTACGGAGACACACGCCATAGTCACTTTTGTGGCCAAGCCAGAACTGGACCATGGCCAGAGCCCAGAACTGAACCACGCCTAGAGCCCCGGGCCATTTCTCTGAACTCCTCACACGCGTGCGCCGCGGCACTGGGAAGTTGTGCGCTTCGGAGTACGTCTCCAGACAATCTGCCCAGGCTTACCGGCGGCCTGCCTGGGACGGGGGTGGCCCCTTGACTGTGAAGGGCTCCAGTGGCGTTACCGAGGACATGCTGTTGGCTACTGGAGGCTGACTTGTGGGGTAGCCCCTCGGGACAATGACTTGTGGTGCACTGAGTTCGGCCCAACGGTAGCGCTGAGCGGGTGTGCAGCCTGCGATGATGCAGCAGGCCTGGAGGGGCGGACTAGAAAGGATGTGTATGTTACTTGCTGTACCGCAGTGTGGTCAGAAGGCAGCAGTAGCCAACTCCCAACTCTGCGGTGCTGCTGGGTGCGCTGGGGGCCTGTTGCGCAGAAGTCAGGGATCGGCTGAGGAGGCTGCCAAGCCCACGGAGCCCGGCCTTGGAGATTGCACCGGCACGTGGTGGACCCTCTTGGAGAGACTCCGGTGGCGCAATCACCGCATTTGGCGATGCAGCGCGCGCAACGAAATTCATTTTATTTATTTATATGTTTACTTACCTCTATTTGGCCGTATTCCGTACTTTACTACCCCCCACCGTGCCCCTGCCCCGCTCCACATCACCGCCCGGCAGCACTCCCTCCACGGGCCGCTACTGCGCCGTGGTAAGGACTGGCCCCCCTAGTTCCTGGGCCACATCTACCAGAGTCCCAGTATTTAAAAAGGGAAATAGAGACAGTACTCACTGCTGCAGGCCACTATCCCTGTTGGACTTGGTGGTCAAGGGGGTTGGATGCATCTTCTTAGACAGGCTGACCTGCTGGGCAGAAGAAAATGACATCTTAGCCGATGCCCAGTATGGCTTTTGTCCGGGACGGTCGACTGTTGACCAATGTTTAAACTTATTTATGGTCCTTAACAAGTACACCGTTGCCTGCCCTGGCACCATCCACCTGGCCTTTATGGACCTGTCTTCCGTGTTTGATCGCATAAATAGATAAAAACTCTGGCAGACCATATTGTCCATCGGGGTGGATGGTGATATTGTCCATTTCCTGCAGAATATCCATAGAGACACAATGGCCGGGGTTCAATCCACCCAAGATTTGAGGGTTACCTGTCAGTTTTCTATAAAACAAGGAGTTCGACAAGGGTGTATCTTGGCCCCTTTTTTGTTTAACGTATACATCAATAATCTGGAGAAGGTTTTAGTAGAGTCTAAGGTGGATTATCCCCAGGTGGGCCGACGCGGACGGCCCGTTTTACTCTACACGGATGACGCGGTCCCTATTGTCCGGACCGCACGAGGTTTGCAAACTTTACTTAATGCATTTGCCTCATTTATGGAAGAACAGGACCTGCTGATAAACAATTCAAATTTTATGTGATGCAGGTGGGACCTTGTACAAGAAAGCACTATTGCTTCCAGGTTGGATCAGTTTAGGTCCTGCGTACAGATGTCTTTTTCTACCTGGGGTTCCTGTTAGATGATAAGATTGAACGGGGACCATTAAAACAGAGAAAGAAGGGAGATTTAATACAGGCCAATACAGCCATCTTTAACTTTGCCTCGAGATTAGGAAGAAGACCGATCGGGGCTCTTCTGCAGATATACCGGGCAAAGAGCATCGCTAAAGTTTTCTATGGTAGTGAAATCTGGCAATATACTGCCCACGAGAAATTACACGTGGTTAAAAATGGCTTTTTTGAGACGTCTTCTATGTGTGCCCCATGGAACCTCAACCCTAGCAGTACACGAAGAGCTGGGTGTGTCTTACCTCTCTGACCTGTTGGTCTTTCATCCTCTGTTTTTGTGGTTAAACACCTGGCTGAGTCAGGGGATAACATTGAATAAATTGATCCTGAAGGATTGCATGGCCCTTGAACATGCCCACCACATCCCCTGGCTCAATTATATAAAGGGATGCTTCTTGAGCTTGGGAAGAGTTGACCTATTTTCCAACCCAGAAACAGTGAATAAAAATGACCTGAGGTGGGCTAAGGGTGTTCTTTTTTAGACAGAGGGCCTTAGATAGGGAAGAACTGGAGCTAATGAAGCCTAGCATACGCAGATTCGTCATCCTGAAAACTGTGCAAACCACTGAACTATGGGGGTAATTACGATGGCGGAAGGACAGCCACCGCCTGGCCGGCAGTGGCGGTCCTTCTGCCATCGCACTGCATTTTCCCACCGCCCAATTAGGATTGCGGTAGGTACCGCGGCGGACGGAAAGTCCATCCGCCACTTCACCTCCAAAGGCAATCGGTCCGATTGCCTGGTGGGCGGTGCAGGGTGCCTAAAATGGTGGCGGTGCCTAGCAGGCGCCGTCCACCAAATTAGGATGTGTGTTTAAACTGGCCTTTCCATTGCTGCGGTGCCGCCATGGAAGGGCTGGCGGGGATTGGGTTTGGGGGCCCGTTGCGGGCCCCCTCTGTGTGGGGGAGGGTGGTTTTGCACTGGGGGGGTACCTACATTCACCTGCACAGAGAGGCAGGTACCGCGTGGTGCCTGCCACGTAGGGCATGGAAATGCACTACGTGGCATTTTCGCATTGCGAACCGTGCTGCAGCCAGCAGCACCGTCTGCAATGTTCAGGGCCCTGGATGCGCCCGCCATAGTGGCGGGCACATCCTAATTCACTTAGCGGGACCGCCGCCTTACCGGCGGCCGGTCCCCAGCACCGCAACAATGGCGGGCGGACTAATGTCCGCCTGCCATTGTAATGTCCCCCTATATCTTTTAAGGTTCATAAGTACTTACAATTGTTTTTTTATTAACTAGGTTTCGTTTTGATCTCTTTCATCACCTGCTGGCGCAGCCACGTGGGTGTGGTAGGAGTCAGAGCCTCGTGTCCTGTGGCTGCAACGGTAAA
Source organism: Calotriton arnoldi (assembly GCA_963921515.1). NCBI lineage: Eukaryota > Metazoa > Chordata > Amphibia > Caudata > Salamandridae > Calotriton > Calotriton arnoldi. The sequence continues at coordinate 262,639 of CAWUFW010005297.1, forward strand.
TCTCCACAGGACATGCTCCATTTTATAAAGTTTTGTAGTTATTTTGAGGTACCCCAGAAGACTTTTATCATTCCCATTTTGAAAAGCTCAAGTTCAGGCAGGTGCGCCCTACCTTTACTTTTTTACAAATGTTATCTGGCAACACCTTTTTTATGTTCTTAACTTTTTTAAATCAGCTTTTAGGCTCGGAGCTGGTTCACTGATAGAATATAGCTGACAAAAATATTGATGTTAAAAATATCGAAAAAAATATAGACTACAAAAATATCGACTCCCATACCTACACAGGTAAGTACAAAAATATCGAATCAAAAATATTGATGTAAAAAATATAGATGTAAAAAATATAGATTTAAATATATATATATAAAATAAAATAATATATAGTAAATATATTAAATATTAATATTAATTTTAACAAAATCAATTTAATTTAATATACATTTTAAGAAAATATAACAAATAAACCTAATTTAAAAAAGATAAACACACAAACATAATAATTTATACATATATATATTTAATGTAAAATAATTCATAAACTATTCTCTTTAATTTTTTTCAAAACTTTAAAATTATATAAAAATAATATATATATATATCAATAATTTAAAATATAAAAAAACCATTCTATAATAAATTAAAACATTGAACAGTAGTGTTGGATAGCAAAATAATAAAATTTACTATTCCAACTCCAGTGAGAGCAACAGTAGGGAAAGTGTTGAATAGCGGAGGGGAAAGAATAACTATTCCCACTCCAAAGAGTGCAACAGTAGGTAAGTGTTGGATAGCGGAGTGGTAAAAATTACTATTCCCATTCCAGTGAGAGCAACAGTAGGGAAAGTGTTGGATGGCGGAGGGGAAAAAATTACTATTCCCACCCCAGTGAGTGCAACAGTAGGGAAAATGTTGGATAGCGGAGGGGTAAAAATTACTATTCCCACTCCAGTGAGGGCAACAGTAGGTAAAGTGTTGGATAGCGGAGGGGAAAAAAATTACTATTCCCACTCCAGTGAGTGCAACATTAGCGAAAGTGTTGGATAGCGAAGAGACAAAAATTATTATTCATACTCAAACAATTAAAACAAAAATGAAAAAGATTAAACATTATAAAAACATCAAAAAAATAAATAAACAATATTGAAAAATGAAAAATCAAATATATTAAATATATAATAAGAAAAAATATTATAATATTAATTACATGTAAGAAACCTACAAATAATATATAATATAATATATTAAATACATTTATAAAAAAAATCTTTTAAACAGGAAAATATTTACAAACAAATAAATTAATTAATACATAAATATATGTATTCTATTTCCTACCCTATAACACCACACCAATAACAAAACATTAATAAAAACATCTAATAAACATGAATTTACTACACACATTTTAACACTATGATATCCACAACACACACCTAAATTGAACTCTAAAAAAATAAAACACAATTAAAACGTATTTATAAATTAAAAACTATTACTATTAACAACTAATAATAAATTAATGAAAATGTTTTCAATACCCACCCTTTACCCCTTTAAAAGTAAAAACAATAGACAAAAAAATAAACAATTATCCAAAATACATATAAAAATATTTACATTAATTAACAACTATATATTAATTAATTAAATACAATTATTAATTCACCAATTAAAAATAAATTACTTCCCACCCTTAACACCTATAAACACCACAACATACACATAAAATTAATTACACAATTACCATAATTAATTACCAATTAATTAATTAAAATAACAGCCAATTATTAATCCATCAATTAAAAATAAATTCATTCCCACCCTTAACACCTATAAACACCACAACGCACACCTAAAATTAATTACACAATGACCATAATTAATGACCAATTAATTAATTTAAATGAATTAACAACCAATTATTAATTAATTAATAATAAATTACTTTACACATTTAACACTATAACATCTCAATTAAACAAATATTAATAAATCAAAAATAATCAATAAATTGAATATAATTAAACTACTTACCACCTCATTCCCCTATAAACCCACAACCTGCTACGGAACTAAAAACACAAAATTCAAATACAACAAAAATATTAACTACTAAAAATGTAATACATATATTAAAAATACAAACGATTCTTATACAAAAAACATACAACACATAAAATATATACTAAAATACATAACATTAATAAACAAACGATATTTTTAACAACTATTTTTTTGCAAACGATATTAAACACTTCGATATTTGTAAAATCGATATTACTTACCTTAAATCGATATTCTTGACCACGATCTTCTTGCTGTCGATATTTCTGAACCACGATATTTGCAACTCGATATTTTTTAATCAATATTCTGTCTCTGCACCACACTGAGTACCTGTAGGGATCTTCTATCTTTTTATAGATTTTTTTATGTATAGCACTTAATGTTATCTAGTAGATTCTTTCCTCAAGAGGCTTTTTTCTTGTACATATTGTTTTACTTGTCTTACTTGACTTTTATGGTTTTATGCAAAAACTGAATAAAGTGATCTGCTGCTGCTGATTAGGATTTAGTTTTTTAAATGGGAAGCTGTGCAAACATATATGAAGAATCAGCAAACAATTTAGGCATTGACCTTTTCAACTAACTCATATTTCCTTTTCAGAACATGTTGTAAAAATTGTAATTTGTCATGAAAAGATTTTTCAACTTCTACATAACTTACTTTAGTACAATGGATAGAACTGTACACGTATTCGTTGAAAAGCTAAGTCATAAGCGAAGGTGAACCCTGTTTGACATTAGTTGCAACAAAAATATATAACATATTTGATAGTTCATTGTTTTCTCGAAGATATGATGATGAATAATTCTGTTCTCATGAAAACCTCTGACAATGGTTGGATGGAAGAAGACGGGAGAGACAACTGTTGCGGATTTCTAACAAAATATGTTGTGCGTGTCCCTAGATTTATGGACGCCCTCTTTAGACAACTTCTCTCCTTACCTCCCTTGACAACCCCTCATGCTGGCTCGCATTCGCAGACACTCTTATCTGCAGAGCTTTGATTGAGAATCTTATCCCATTTGCCCCGGACCCTGCGCTCCATTGTGATGACTCTACTGAGTTTCTTGAACATCTATTTTTGGGACGTTCTGCTTTGATTTTCTCATATTATTGATCTGAACTTATTGAGGCTTTATGCTTGCTCTCACACTCTCAATGTAGAGCTCTTCATGAGTTTTAACTGACTACTTCCTCTTATTTTAGAATAGGGATTCTTTCCTTTATGGAACACGCTTATTGTTTAATGATTTGTGCTTATATTGATGTTAATGAGATTTACAATACTTATAAATGGAAAATGATGATAATAAAGATAAGCTACTAAAAGATTTGAATTAATAAAACATTCAAAACTTACCTAACTCCATTCATTGACTCACACTAGTATTGATTATTGACAATAAAATTGGCAATTTATTGATGATTTTGCTTCTCTTCTCGCCACAACGGCCGAAGTCCATCATCCTGACTGAGCAAGAACTAGCCTGAATATACAGTACACCAAATACTAAGGGGCCGATTCCGATTCGGGCCGGAAAACGTACCGACCGACTCGGTACGGGAATATAGTCCGACCGACACGTACCGGCGCCGTCCGACCCGGGTAGTATGATGAAATGCATGTGAAACACGACCGACTCGTACGGAACTCAAGCCGAACGACCGACCCGGACGGAAACAAGCTATCCGGCCGGGAAACCACGCGAATAGAACCGACCGACACGCACCAGGAATGAACCCGAACGAAACGTACCCGCGAACTCCGACCCGCGCAGTACGATGCAATGGGTGCAAAATCAGACCGATTCGCATGGAGCCCAAGCCGTACGACCGACACGCATACAAAAGCCAGCCGAACAAACACAATACTCCGCGACCGATGCGTACGCCGCATATGAAACCTAGCTGAAACACAGCGGGAACAACTCGGAGAGGCGCGCACGAGACAACTGCAACATCCTACTCGGTCAGAAGAACGTCTCCTACATGCACAATAATTACAAATGAAAAAATACAAAAAAAGAGGGCCAAACAAGCAACGACAAAGCCAATAAATATGGGGGGGGGAATGGAACAGGGACACACCCCCAACTCCACCTACATAAAGGCCACAAATCACTACCATGATCCTTTGCAAATTCCACTGACCTGCCAGCACAGAACACCATCAGACAGCAAACACAGACACACACACAGCTCATCCAACACAAAAGCCACACAATCAATCAATCAATCATGTCACTTATAAAGCGCACTACATACCCGCGAGGGTCGCAAGGTGCTGGGGGAAGAGGGGGGTGGTGCTGCTACTGATCGAAGAGCCAGGTCTTGAGGAGTCTTAGCACTTCAACAAATAGCACCCTCACACACACCCAGCAAAACCTACACTCACACACCCTCACTTGCACACACACACACATCAATCACCACCACCACCCATCACCATGCCCCCAAAGAAGAATCCAAAGTTCCTAGATAGTGAATTGGAAGTCATGGTAGACGAGATCCTGAGGGTAGAGCCACAGTTGTTTGGCACATTGGTCCAACAGACCCCCATGGCGCAGAAAACCAAGATGTGGGCGAGGATCGTCGACAGGGTCAACGCACAATCACCATGTTTGCGCACAAAGGAAGACATCCAGAACAGGTGGTATGATGTGCGCAGGAGGGTCAGGGACCTACTCAAGAAGGATTACATCCTGAGCCAACACACCGGCAGTGGCCCTCCTGCCAAACCACTATACCTCAGGCCCTGGGAGGAGAAGGTGCGGGCCATCCTACCACCAGTGAGCGTATATGGACTAACAAACATCCCAGAGCCTGGTGAGTACACAACAAATATACACAATATTGTGTGACAATACACACACATCACTGTCAAGGGGATAGTCAAACCATGCACCCCTAGCAAATCCACAGCAACCAAAAGATAATCATCCCAAGATGTGTATGTTAGTCAGATAAACACAATACATGCCATGTCATAGTGATATGTAACTGTGTCATGACATGTACAAACCCAACAACAAATAGAGCTAGGCAGTGGCACAAATCTAACCAACAAACACTGTCAGATATTTTGCCACCACTAGAACACCACCTCACAGGGAAGCTCACTGAAAGGAAGGAATCCTGTGTATGCCGGTGAAGTCAGTGTAGCCAAGAGCATGATGGGAGTCGTAGTAACAGATAATGGGCAGCCTCACATTTGACACATCAACACCACTCTGAACCATGCTCACAACACAGGGAGTGGAAAAGGACTGACAAGATGGCTGACACTGGGTACTGCTGTGGGGATCACAAGGCCCTGCTGGGAACTGTGCACCAACAAACAACAGGACCACACTTTCAGCCATCTTGCCATTGCTGTCACACTCACACACAGTGAAGTCCACTAAAAAGGAAGGAAGTATGAGCATGCTGGGAAGGGGGGTGTAGGCAATAGCATGATGGGAGTTGTAGTCACAGATATTGCTCACCCTCACAATTGGCCCATCAACACCACTCTGAACCATGCTCACATCACAGGGAGTGGATAAGGACTGACAAGATGGCTGACACTGGGTACTGCTGTGGGGAGCACAAGGCCCTGCTGGGAACTGGGCACCAACAAACAACAGGACCACACTGTCAGCCATTTTGCCATAGCTGTCACACTCACACACAGTGAAGTCCACTCAAAAGGAAGGAAGTATGGGCATGCTGGGAAGGGGGGTGTAGGCAATAGCATGATGGGAGTTGCAGTCACAGATATTGCTCACCCTCACAATTGGCCCATCAACAAAACTCTGAACCATGCTCACATCACAGGGAGTGGATAAGGACTGACAAGATGGCTGACACTGGGTACTGCTGTGGGGAGCACAAGGCCCTGCTGGGAACTGTGCACCAACAAACAACAGGACCACACTGTCAGCCATCTTACCGTAGCTGTCACACTCACACAGTGAAGTCCACTCAAAAGGAAGGAAGTATGGGCATGCTGGGAAGGGGGGTGTAGGCAATAGCATGATGGGAGTTGCAGTCACAGATATTGCTCACCCTCACAATTGGCCCATCAACACCACTCTGAACCATGCTCACATCACAGGGAGTGGATAAGGACTGACAAGATGGCTGACACTGGGTACTGCTGTGGGGAGCACAAGGCCCTGCTGGGAACTGGGCACAAACAAACAACAGGACCACACTGTCAGCCATCTTGCCATTGCTGTCACACTCACACACAGTGAAGTCCACTCAAAAGGAAGGAAGTATGGGCATGCTGGGAAGGGGGTGTAGGCAATAGCATGATGGGAGTTGCAGTCACAGATATTGCTCACCCTCACAATTGGCCCATCAACACCACTCTGAACCATGCTCACATCACAGGGAGTGGATACGGACTGACAAGATGGCTGACACTGGGTACTGCTGTGGGGAGCACAAGGCCCTGCTAGGAACTGTGCAACAACAAACAGCAGAACACCACTGACTGACATCCTGAAAGCCAACTTGCACTCCCTGCAATGCAAGCACGTTGCATGGTGGGATATCTGGCTGGGTGGGAAGGAGGACTGACAGCACTGACCATAGTTACAAGCAGCTCTCCTCACACCCCCTCAACACAAACTCCACATAACCCACCTGGGAGAATGCAAAGCCTCACACTCCAAATGAAGATCCCACAAAGAACCACCACCCTGGGTAATGCTGTGTGAAGCACAGGGACACTCTTGGGACTTGTAGGCAAACAAACGCCAGGACAACACTGTCAGCCTTCCTGTCAGCACAGGCACACTACCCCACAGGGAAGCAGAGTCAAAAGGAAGGAAGTATGGGCATGCTGGGAAGGGGGGGTGTAGGCAATAGCATGATGGGAGTGGCAGTCACAGCTCAACAACCCCCACCCACATGGCCCAGCAAGCTCACACTGAAGCATGCACACCTCACAGGGAGTGAAAAGCCACCTCAAAGATGTCTGACACTGGCCTCAGCTGTGGGGAGCACAAGGCCCTCCTGGGAACTGTGCACCAACAAACAACAGGACCACACTGTCAGCCATCTTGCCATTGCTGTCACACTCACACACAGTGAAGTCCACTCAAAAGGAAGGAAGTACGGGCATGCTGGGAAGGGGGTGTAGGCAATAGCATGATGGGAGTTGTAGTCACAGATATTGCTCACCCTCACAATTGGCCCATCAACACCACTCTGAACCATGCTCACAGCACAGGGAGTGGATACGGACTGACAAGATGGCTGACACTGGGTACTGCTGTGGGGAGCACAAGGCCCTGCTAGGAACTGTGCAACAACAAACAGCAGAACACCACTGACTGACATCCTGAAAGCCAACTTGCACTCCCTGCAATGCAAGCACGTTGCATGGTGGGATATCTGGCTGGGTGGGAAGGAGGACTGACAGCACTGACCATAGTTACAAGCAGCTCTCCTCACACCCCCCCTCAACACAAACTCCACATAACCCACCTGGGAGAATGCAAAGCCTCACACTCCAAATGAAGATCCCACAAAGAACCACCACCCTGGGTAATGCTGTGTGAAGCACAGGGACACTCTTGGGACTTGTAGCCAAACAAACGCCAGGACAACACTGTCAGCCTTCCTGTCAGCACAGGCACACTACCCCACAGGGAAGCAGAGTCAAAAGGAAGGAAGTATGGGCATGCTGGGAAGGGGGGTGTAGGCAATAGCATGATGGGAGTTGTAGTCACAGATATTGCTCACCCTCACAATTGGCCCATCAACACCACTCTGAACCCTGCTCACATCGCAGGGAGTGGAAAACGACTGACAAGATGGCTGACACTGGGTACTGCTGTGGGGAGCACAAGGCCCTGCTGGGAACTGTGCAACAACGAACAGCAGGACACCACTGAATGACATCCTGAGAGTCAACCTGAACCCACTGCAAGGGTGGCATGCTTCATGGTGGGATAACTGGGCTAGGTGGAGAAGGATGGCCGGATGTCCACCAAATACAACCAATGCTGGCCATGCACACACCTCATCATTCACATTGAAATGCCCCAGGTATGCAGGACAATGTGCTACACCAATATCAACCTCTTACTGTGACAACTTAGGACAAAGCAATGTACAGGCCTGCATCCAGAGGTACAGTCACAACTGTCAGGTGTGTGAACCATTGATGCCTGTAGAAACATAACATACAATGTGTGTCTCTTCAAATACAGGTGATGATGGGGACACAGCAGCAGGCGAGGAGGAGTCCCTGTCCCAGGCTCCGGGGGACACTGAGCTCACTGGTGTGGAACAGCCTCTGCCCTCCTCGGATGGCGAAGACCAACCTGGCCCCTCCGGTGTGAGTCATCATGCAGCACCAGCAGGACCAACATCTGCACCCCCTGCACCCACCCCTCCAACAAATGCCAACACACCCCCGCCGACACGGACAGACCAAGGACCACCGATGACAACAGCACAGGGCCCCAGGCCCACCGCGGAGCAACGGACAACAACACCACTAACAACCCCCAAGGGGGCCTCGGGTCACCTGTGCGTGCCACCGCAGGTCCTGCACATGTCGCCAGGGGTGGTGGGAGGGGTGGTAGACATAGGTCACTGTTGCAGAGGGGTCTGGACTGCATGATGACCCACAACTGGCACGCATTGCTGATGCGTACCAGAATAGCACCGGAGAGGTCAGACAGGTAGTGGGGATCCTCAAGGACATACAACAGCAGCAGGCTGCCCATCATGCCCGCTTGGATTCCCACATGTCCCGTCTGGAGACACACATTTTTCGCATGGAGTCCAAGTGGGACACATTGCAAGAACTCACAGCGGTGCATAGGGACATATTGACATGCCTCCGCCAGATTAGCACCAACATGGCCACACCTCCCTGTGTGCCCACAACATCTGGTGCTGCAACAACTGACACTGCCACAGGGAGGGAGGAGGACTCTGGCGGAGACTCCCCTGCACCGCAGCAGCCTGCACATGAGGGTCCCCCCAAAGAAGAGGGGTCATCCGAGGAAGGAAAACTGAGAGGTTGATGGCCACGTACATCCCCCAGGAAGCCAACACCTGTTCCGGAATTTCTCCTTTGTGTGCAAACTGTTCACCCTGTCGAATGCAACACAACTCTCCCACATGACATGGGGAGTTCAAGTTGGACTAATGTATCATATGACTGTGGACTTCACTCAGGACATTTCTGCTACCAAGACTTACAACTCATCTGGGAACTTTGGATCACAATCCCAATGTACAGCACCCACCATCCTGTGCACTATACACACACACATTTTTGAAAATAAAATCACTAGTACACCATACTTGCCTATGTTGTTATTCCAATGTGGATACTGTTATGGGGATGATGATCTGCTAAATTACACTGTGTATGCTAACTGCTACAGCAAGTACAACACCGTCATGTGAGTCATGGTGACGTGACACATATGAGGGAGACACACCACTAGGGCTACACAACACAGAGACACCAAGGCCATCGGACTCATCGCCTACAGTGATGTTGCCAGGAAATACTGTGGAATGCACAGACACCACACATATTCAGAGTCTGTGTCAACTAGCCCACAGGTGCAGTAAGCAAATGTCAGTCAGATGTGTGACCACAGACAACGCACATCCCAAAGTGAAGCACAGGTTTATTACACATTTGCAACATGTTGTTTCCACTACAAATGCAAGGTATTCCCACGTGGCAGTGGCCAAACAGTCAACAAGTGCAGAAGATATGAAGTCCAGGGGTGTGTGGCACATCACCTGTAGGGAAACGACTGCTGCCACCCTGAAAGCTGAATCATGGTGTTGGGGGATCCAAGTTGACCAAAGTACTCAGTAAGCACCCTGTGAAGGACAGACATGACACACAGTTAAACCCACTGAAGAACAGGACAGAACTGCAATACTCATGCCCAATACATGTCACAAGACAACTACACAAAACCAAGTTAGCATGTCAACACTGTTGGGGAGTACAGACTACCTGTAAGGACACATTGCTGCACGCTTCCAGTCAAGTAGCACATGGCCACATTCAAACAGCACCAGAGCACCACCCACACATATCATGCAAACTCACATCATTCACATTACATCTCACTGGATACTCACATTCAGCTGAAGAAGTTGGTGATGAGCTGTGTGCGGACATCACCATCATCATCATCATCACTGGCATCGTGGTCCAGGCCAGGATCCTCCACAGGTGGCGGACGTTGGTCATCGTCATCCAGGATGAGAGGCAACTCCTTCCGCACTGCCAGGTTGTGTAGCATGCAGCAGACGATGACAATCTTGCACACCTTTGCTGGGGCATATGCTAGGGCCCCTCCTGTCTTGTCCAGGCAGCGGAAGCGGCTCTTCAGGAGACCAAATGTCCGCTCGATCACTCTCCTGTTCCGACCATGTGCCTCATTGTAGCGCATCTGGGCTGGTGTCACAGGGTTCCTGAGGGGTGTCAGCAACCACAGCATGTTGGGGTATCCGGAGTCACCTACGGACAGACAATTGCACATTAGCTGAGTTGGAAAAGTGGGCGGAATACAACAGAGCAGTACACACACAATGGTACTAAGTCAGTACACACCGACAAGCCAGGCACGCTGGTTCTGCATCTGTGCCATCATCCTCGGGATGCGACTACTCCTCATCACGTAGGCATCGTGTGCTGAACCAGGGAAACGGGCACACACATGTGTGATGCTCATATCTGCAAGACATACCACCAGAGAATTGATCGAATGGTAATGTTTCCGGTTCCGGTATGCCTGCTCATGTGCCTGTGGTGGTACCAAAGCCACATGTGTCCCATCAATGGAGCCAATGACATGTGGCATCCTCCCCAGGGCATAGAAGTCACTCTTGACGTCAGTGAGTTGTTGACGTGTAGGGAAATAGATGTACTGGTTCAGGCATCTCAACATTGCCTCCAAAACATCGCGTAGCACACGCCTGAACATAGTCTGTGACATCCCACCGGCAGTCGCCACAGTGTGTTGAAAGGTACCGGTGGCAAAGAAGTGTAGGGCTGCCATCACCTTCACCTTGGGGGTCAGCGCTGTAGGGTACGGCCGGCCAGGTTGCAAATGTGGTGCCAAGCGCACTGCCAAATCCTCAATCAGCTGCCTGGTGAAGCGGTACCGTCGGATGCTGTCACGTTCCACCATCGTTGCCAGGTCAGGGAATGGTCTATGGACAGCTGGAGCCCTGCAGTGCATAGGTTGAAGAAAGAAAGATTGTCAGTCACCCTACATATGTGCCATTCACCATACTCAATTTCACATGATACATCATTACGAGACACAGGTACTTGATGTGTGTGCCGTTCTGTTCGGACATAACTGGCACCCACATGGCCATCATCTAACTTCTCAGTACAACATGTGTGGACAACAGGTTCCAGTTTGTGCTATGGGAAACCATTAGTCTGTGTCACAGTACCAATTTACTGCTGTCACGTTCCACACACACACCACAGTGACATGTCTGGACAGATGCGCCACAGGCATCACAGCTCATTGACAGGTAGATTCCCAGTGACCCTGTCTTGCCACATGGACACTGGCATGACATGGTGTATCATGTACACGTCAGAAAATGAAACATGACTCCCACAGGTAGTGGCCCCTGTCGCCTCCGCAGGACAGACATGGACGCCAGTGACGCACAACATCAAAGTCCATGCACAAACAACGTTGATGTGGAGACTGTCTCCCATCGTGCACATGGAATCAGAGACATCGGAAACACAACATGCACACAGACTGTGGAGGGCCATCACTATTGTGGCAATGGGTCACCCTGTGACGTACATGCCTTCCCCCATGGGACCCTGGGGGTATGTGACATGTCACACACATACACAACCTGGAAATGTGACCATGCCACATGCTCCAAAATGAACTGTTGCACATCACAGTGGTCATGTGCACAACACACAAAGGACCCTGTCCCCATGAACACATGCACAGCCTGGGTGTGTCTGCCCACAAGTGCCACCACAGAAACCACACTTTTACCCCCATACACAGAAAAGGTAATGCAGCCTTACATGCCTTAGGAAACAGTGTGGACTGGGTGTGGTGTTGTAGGTGTGCCCCTGAGTCTCTGGCAGGTATATGTGGCTGGCATACGTTCACCAGTGACAAGCATGGTGACATATGCGAGTGACCTGTACAGGGACGCGTTCTACAGCAATGGACCGATCGGTGTGCCCGGCCGGCCCATTGCATCTGTTGTGGGCGGGTACGCGTTGTACAGAAATGGACCGATCGGTGTGCCCGGCCGGCCCATTGCATCTGTTGGGAGCGGGTACGCGTTGTATCCCGACATACGCGTTGTACAGCAATGGACAATCGGTGTGCCCGGCCGGCCCATTGCATCTGTTGGGAGCGGGTACGCGTTGTACAGCAATGGACCGATCAGTGTGCCCGGCCGGCCCATTGCATCTGTTGGGAGCGGGTACGCGTTGTACAGCAATGGACCGATCGGTGTGCCTGGCCGGCCCATTGCATCTGTTGGGAGCGGGTATGCGTTGTACAGCAATGGACCGATCGGTGTGCCCGGCCGGCCCATTGCATCTGTTGTGGCCGGGTATGCGTTGTACAGCAATGGACCGATCGGTGTGCCCGGCCGGCCCATTGCATCTCTTGGGAGCGGGTACGTGTTGTACAGCAATGGACCGATCGGTGTGCCCGGCCGGCCCATTGCATCTGTTGTGGGCGGGTACGCGTTGTACAGCAATGGACCGATCGGTGTGCCCGGCCGGCCCATTGCATCTGTTGGGAGCGGTTACGCGTTGTACAGCAATGGACCGATCGGTGTGCCCGGCCGGCCCATTGCATCTGTTGTGGGTGGGTACGCGTTGTACAGCAATGGACCGATCGGTGTGCCCGGCCGGCCCATTGCATCTGTTGGGAGCGGGTACGCGTTGTATCCCGACATACGCGTTGTACAGCAATGGACCGAACGGTGCGCACGCATTGGCTGGGGCCTGGCATGGCAACGGACGCGTTTTCGAAGCTTCAACGAGTCTGATGCAGTGAATTCAGTTGGCCAGCCACAACAATGTTGCAAAATCATGGGTGTCATGAAGTTGAAGTTTTGAAGGATGCTGTGGGCGTGTATTAGTGCTGCTATTCCATGGATTGGTCAGATTCAGAAGATGCAAATGACTTGGACCTATCACTTTGGACACATGGGACAGTATCTGCCTCTGCAGCACACATATAATGCTGGCTGTTCCCCTGAGAGCTCACTTGCCTGCACTACATGCTCCAGGACGACATCTGCCACCAACACTGCTGCTGTATTTGCATCCTCTGGCTACTGCAATGGCACGTACTGTGGAGAGAGCCCCAGCCTTCAGCCTTGAGGAGAACCAGGCCCTGCTGGACAGCCTCCTTCCACAGTACAGCAAGCTGTATGGGAAACCAGGGGAGCAGGTGAGTGTGCTGTCCACTGCCTTACTAATTTTGCATGTCGTCTGACTAGCAGGACTTACAGTGTGCACACCACTGGCTAGCATGCTCACTGAGTAGTTCTCACCCCCCAAAGTGTGTAGTTACATGCACTGAACAGGTACAGTGCAGTAACAGTGCATTCCAACAAGGTTTACTTCCCATGCAATGATACCATGTAGTAACTGCTGGCAAACTGTTCATAGCCATCGTTGCACTGCCTGTGTACATCATATGCCCCAGTGATTGAGACATGTATATCCAACTGTGTGATGCACGTATATGTTGCATGTGTAGTAATGGCATTTTCACTTTGTCATCCTCACAGGTTGATGCCCACCAGAAGCAGGAAATGTGGCTGACCATCGCCCGGGCAGTAAGATCCGTGGGGGACTACAAGCGCTGGATCCGCACCTGCCAGAAGAGGTGGCAGGACCTTCGAGGCTGGACCCGGAGGATCGCAAGGGTCCAGCTGAAGCTGTCGCCTCCTCGCAGGAGGGGCGGACACCGGACCCTGACCCCCCACATGCTCAGGATCCTGGCGGTGGTCTTCCCTGACCTGGATGGTCAGCTGAAGGCCAGACAGCAGCAAGGAGGGGGTGAGTCCATGACTGCACTGTGCACATTGTCTGACATGCTATGTGCACTCCTCTGGCCTGGTTAAACTTCCACAGTACATCAGTCTTGTGGTCCAGGACCCATGTCCCTCAATTGTGACATGCCCACTCCTCATCTGATACGCATATGTGTGGCACTTACAGTCAGGAAATTGTGTCACTTGGGGACTGTGTCATTGCATTTTGCTTTGCTCAAGGTGGGGGACAGCATTTGTTCCCGTGACTATGTTGTGGGATTCATGGGTGGGTCAATTGCTTACACAATGCCCAAGTTCTGACATGTAATCTGGGTGTAACTTTGATATGTGGTCCACTTGCTGATCTGATTCACCACATGTCCCTGTGGTATTTGGCACACCCCCATGCTGTGGGTGGGAAGAATGTTTGGGCCTCAGGAGTATGTATATCAAGTGTGTCACACATGCTTAGACACCTGCCTACTGTCCAGGACTCATCCCTCTTACAGGTGGAGCTGGACAGTCATGCCTACTCCAGGGCATACAATACACTCTGTACTCCCACTCCCGTGTATCATCTGACATGTTGTGATCAGTGACATGTTCCCTCAGGTGTCTGCCTCTGTGTCATTGTGCTGTGGCTTCGTTGTCAGGACTACTGGGATGTTTATCGGTTAGGGCTCAGCATGCTATCTGAGATGTGACCATGAGAGACGATACTTCTGTGACTTATAGGAGTTTGATCACTTGACTGTGCACACAGGTGTATGCAACTGTGACTTTCAGGCAGCTGTTATTCATTCACAGCACACTGTGAGGTGCTCAGGTTCTGAGAGTTGTGTTTCATGTCCCCCATATGTCCAATTGGCATGACGTGGACAAATACTAGTTCAGATGATGTGGTGTGTGGGGGATGGACATGTGCACTTGTCAGTTACATAACTTGCATTCCCCATGTCCTAGGATTGTGACACAGTGCAGACTGTTGTTGGCTGGCTGCCATGGCCATGTGAATGGAGACAGTGATGTATGACTTTGCACGCATGCCTGTGTCATGTCATTAAACTTCCTAAGAGTGATCCTGCAGGGGAGTGACATGTGCAACATGCACCCCATTGTGGCATGGACTATCCGGACATGGGTGCATCATGGTGTCTGGTGCTGGTATGCATCACATGCATTTCTATTTAGACTCTGGCCATCCCTTTCTCCGGACACCTGCACTGACTCAGTGGCAAGAGATGTGATGTGTGCATGTTCACATACTTCACCGTGTTCCCTGCAATGTCCAACAACTGTGTAGGTGGTGCATGTGTCCACACTGGGGTCTTACCATCAGACAGGCACTAGAGATGGGTGCAAGGGCAGGAGGGGTGGAGTTTTGGCAATGTTCAACTAAGGATGTCAGGGCTGGCTCTGTAAGTGCTGTACTTACTGTGGTGTGTGCGGTCAGTGCAGGTGACTGATGTTTGTCTGTTTCCCTAATTGTTTGCAGATACATCCACAGCCACAGGAGGGGACAGCTCCACGGACCAGGAGGAGCTGCGGAGCCAGACTGGGTCAGCATCCGACGAGTGGTCAGAGGGACCCAGTGGCATGGAGGGCGAGGGGAGCCACACCGAGGAGTCCTCAGCACCATCCACCTCAGCTGAGGACCACAGCAGCTCGGAGGATGACTCCCTTGTGGAGGTGGGTGTCAGCAGCCACCACACCCCAGCTAGTCTGTCTGGCCCCGCCACCACCACCACCAGTACCGCCCTCCCATTGGCTCCAATTCCAGAGGTCCGTGGAGGCTCCTGTGTTCGGGAGCGTGTCTCCTTCGTGCCAGGCACCGCACCCCCTGCCCCTGTGTCCCCTGCTGCCCTGAGTGAGGAGTCTGTGTACCTACTTCGGCAGCTCCATGTAGGGCAGACAGCAATGCTGAGTGTCCTCCATGCACATACCACTCTGTTGACACAGCTGGTGTCGTTCATGGAGGGCATCTCGACGGGTATGTCTGCCCTACAGAGGAGCAATAAGTCCATGGACTCCTCCCTGACGGCAGCAGTGTCCCTCCTCTAACAGTCCCTCCCCCCTCCTACCTCTGCCCCATCCACACTTCCTGGCACCCTACCTGTCCAAAGCACATGCACACCTGCACAATTACCCAAACACACAGATACGAGCAGCACAGACACACCCAAAAGAAAGGCAAGACGTGCACACAAGCATCCTCAGGGGACATATACCACACACACAGGGGATGGGGAACAGACACACACAGGCATCCACAGTCACTCCGCAGTCCTCCAAATCCTCTCCCTCCAAGACCCCTTCCCTTGCCTCACCTGCAACCCCACCTACACAGCAGCTCTTCCTCTGTGACCTCGGCCTCTTCCCCTCCGATCCTGCAGATCCGGCATACCGGGGGAAGAGGAAGTCCACCCACACAGAGTGGAGTGCCCCTCGTGCCCGGACACCCTCCTCCAGGCGCAGGCAGACTGAGGACCCCATTCGGAAGTCCCCCCGGACCAGGAAGGGCAAGACCCCACCACCACCACCACGCAGCTCCACCGCACAGTCTCTCTCCTCCATCCCCCAGTCCACCACTCCACAGGTTCCACCGCCACACCCTGCCCCAGGTTCCCCCACACACCGATACCGCATCCCCAAACTGCTTAGGCCCTCCCCCCCTGCCACTTGCTCTTCCACCCCCAACCAGACGCTCTGCCTGTTTGTGCCACTGGTGTGGAGACCGGGTCCCCCCTCTGTCCTGCCCACCTCATCTGCCCCCTTCCACTCCCTTGGAAGCATGCACTGCAGTGGAGTCCACAACCACCCCGTCTGACTCTGGCACTGCAGTGGGGACCCAGTCCACTCCATCAGACCAGCCCACTGCAGTGGTTGCAGCACCAACACCATCTGACTTGTGCCCTACAGTGGTGCCGGCCCCCCTGAGTCAGACACCTCCACTGCAGTTGCCGGTGACACTCCTGCACCCACCACCCCTTCACTGCCTCACTCTGGCATCCCCTGATCCTGTCCCTGCGGTGCCTGGCCTGCCCCTTGTATGCCCCTCCAAGGGGGATGTCCCCTGTCCGTACCAGTGCAGGCAAGCAATGGGTGACAAGTTGTCACATATCACCCTGTTGGGACTGTGTATTTGGACTGGCCATTGGCCTTAGTTTAATTTGGACTTCTGATTTTTGATTGACATTTGCTGAATAAAGCCTCTTTTTTGTTTACTTTTGGTTTTTCTTTTGATGTACATGATGTAGATGAGTATCATCAAGCATTTGCAGTTGTAATAGTGTTCAGATCAGGAAAATGAAGTGTTGCTGTGATGGACTCCATGTGGTCCATGGGATATGTGTCCTGTTGTAGTCTGGATCTATAGCATCCTCTGCTGCAGTCTGAGGGTGTGAAGTTCAGCATATGACACAGGGATGTACGTTTTGCATTTGTAAATTAACATCTTTGTCTTACAGTGATGCACATCTGGTGGGCTTACCACTGTTCAATGTTTCTATTTCCATGACTGTGTGCCCATCTCCACTGGACATGCAGTTTAGCACACCAATGTTGAAGGACTCATCAGTGTATACAGTGCACCTTGCTTGACACGTGTTTTGGGTGTATGCAGATGACTGACGTGACACTCCCGTACCCAGGCTGATGTGAGCAGAGCCTTCAGTGTGTTGTAGTTGTTGACTCACTGACCGAGTGTTCTGCTGACATGTTTGAGTCGTGCACAGACAAGGTTTGGCACAGCAGTCCTTCCACAGGAGTGGAGTGCCCTCATGGCAGTGTGTAATCCCGTGACATTGCCTGGGCCCGTGTTGTGTGCATGTTCCCTTCCCTTTTCCTACACAGGCTGTGTCCCTACGGATGTTCCTGTTTCTGATGCTTGCTGAGTTGTTCTGTGTTCATCCAGCATCTTGGACCTGGTTTCTCCTTGATGTGGGTGCATGGCAAACTAATGTTCATCAGGTTGTCATCCCAGGTTGTCTTTGTTGTCAGGGCTGGGGATGTGGGCAAATGCATATGAGACACATTCAGGATTCCCCTTGGCACTTGTTGGTTACACAAGTCATGTAATTTACAGTTTGTGGTAGCTTTCAGTGATTGTGACACGTTGTGTGTGTGACTGCTGCCACTCCTCAGGGTCAGAGCTGCAATGTTGGAAGTTGTGTACGTGTGTTCTTTGTGTGTCACTTTGGCTTCTTCATTGGTGTGTGACTATGGCCGGGATCCCATTGATTGTGGTGGATTTCACGTCATGCCCATGTACCGCGTAGTGTGCAGTGTGTCAGACATTCACGAGTCTTGTTGACTGGCCATGTGTGATGGGTTTCTGCACCTTAGTTCCCACCACCACCCCTGGGATTGTCATGGGTGCATGTGCAATGTCACCAGTCCATGTGAGCTTCACTGCTGCACATTGATGGAGATCAAGGTGTGTGGTGTTGAGTGTGTGCAAATGTGAGTTGTTGCACGGCTAGACCCCTACCTCCATATTGGCCTTGGCTGACAGGCCGTGCTGATTGATTTGTGCATGTGTAGGTGTGATGGTAGTTTGTTGCTCAGGACACATGGCTGTGGTTCACAGTGTGAATAACATCTACCTTTGTCATCACAGTGGGATTATCATGCAGGCTAGTGTCACCACAATGTGGGGTCCCTGGGGGTAGTGCTGTGGTGGGTCTGTCTCTTGCCGTGTTAGTTGCTGTTCCTACAAGCTTGTGTGACATGTGTAATTTGGGCTCCCTCTCATCTAATAATGCCTGTTTGCCCACATAGGGGAATCCGATCCATGAGTTACTTTTGTATGGCACTGTATACACATGTGTGTAATTGGAATTCAGGCCTCCTCATGTGTTGTGTGGTTGCCTGGGGACACTGGCACACACCCCCATCACCTGTTGTGTTTGATATGCAGTGTGAGTCTGCCTGTTTGTGTTTGTGCATTTGCACCACTGCATTGGCATATCTTGAGTGTGCCATTGGCTGTATCTTGTTTGGTGGCTTTCCCCTGCTGTCCCTGGGACTCCTAGGTCATCAGTCAGCACAATAATCATGGTTTGTATGTCCCATTGCTGCCATGGTATGGTATTTGTTCACCTGACATCTACAGTTTCCACAGGACATCTACATTTGTGTGTCCATTGGTGCAGATATGTGGGTCTGCATTATGATGGTCACTTCTGTCATTGTGTTATTTGTGAATGTTGACAATGTGAGCCCCCATGGGTGATGTTTGTATGCACATGGCCAAAACGATGTTTTATTGCCATTGCACTGTTTGCCTCACCCAATCTATGTTGCTATGGGACACAAGCACTACTATGCTACTGATGTGTTTGTTGTTGTGTGACCAGGAATCATCCATGCAGTTTGGCTTTGGCAGCTTTTACCATGACTACACTTACCTTTTGATCACGGTGGTGATGGGGCTTTGGGCCCCATTGCCACACTGTTCAAAATGTGCATCAGCTATGGACCCCACACCTACCTTTTGGTCACTGTGGTGATGGGGCTTTGGGCCCCATTGCCACACTGTTCAAAATGTGCATCAGCTATGGACCCCACACTTACCTTTTGGTCACTGTGGTGATGGGGCTTTGGGCCCCATTGCCACACTGTTCAAAATGTGCATCAGCTATGGACCCCACACTCACCTTTTGGTCACTGTGGTGATGGGGCTTTGGGCCCCATTGCCACACTGTTCAAAAGGTGCATCAGCCATGGACCCCACACTTACCTTTTGGTCACTGTGGTGATGGGGCTTTGGGCCCCATTGCCACACTGTTCAAAATGTGCATCAGCTATGGACCCCACACTCACCTTTTGGTCACTGTGGTGATGGGGTTTTGGGCCCCATTGCCACACTGTTCAACATGTGCATCAGCTATGGACCCCACACTCACCTTTTGGTCACTGTGGTGATGGGGCTTTGGGCCCCATTGCCACACTGTTCAAAAGGTGCATCAGCTATGGGCCCCACACCTACCTTTTGGTCACTGTGGTGATGGGGCTTTGGGCCCCATTGCCACACTGTTCAAAAGGTGCATCAGCTATGGACCCCACACTTACCTTTTGGTCACTGTGGTGATGGGGCTTTGGGCCCCATTGCCACACTGTTCAAAAGGTGCATCAGCTATGGACCCCACATTCACCTTTTGGTCACTGTGGTGATGGGGCTTTGGGCCCCATTGCCACACTGTTCAACATGTGCATCAGCTATGGACCCCACACTCACCTTTTGGTCACTGTGGTGATGGGGCTTTAGGCCCCATTGCCACACTGTTCAAAATGTGCATCAGCTATGGACCCCACACTTACCTTTTGGTCGCTGTGGTGATGGGGTGTTCGACCCCATTGCCACAGTGGCCATGGTCGGCTTGCATTGTGGAGGCCACACACATTTATGTGTGACACATGTGCTAGGGGGTCACATTGTATGTTCAATGTCATGTTCAGTGTTGTAGGCATTTGACACAGACTACACACGCTTGTCATGGTGTTGGGGGGGATGTAATTTTCAGACATTCCTTATGTGGGAGTATGCTGGTTGTGTCATGCATTACCCGTCCTGTGAGTAGGGGTGGAGGTAGTGGTAGGCATCCATCCCCCTATAAGTGGGGATGGTAGTAGTGACAGGCATACAGCCCCCCCTGGGTAGGGGTGGTGGTAGTGGCAGGCATCCAGCCCCCCCTGAGTAGGGGTGGTGGTAGTGGTAGGCATCCAGGCCCCCCTGAGTAGGGGTGGTGGTAGTGGTAGGCATACATCCCCCTAAGGGTGGGGATGGTAGTAGTGACAGGCATCCAGGCCCCCATGAGTAGGGGTGGTGGTAGAGGTAGGCATCCATCCCCCTAAGGGTGGGGATGGTAGTAGTGACAGGCATCCAGGCCCCCATGAGTTGGGGTGGTGGTAGTGGTAGGCATCCATCCCCCTAAGGGTGGGGATGCTAGTAGTGACAGGCATCCAGGCCCCCAGGAGTAGGGGTGGTGGTAGTGGTAGGCATCCAGGCCCCCCTGAGTAGGGGTGGTGGTAGTGGCAGGCATCCAGCCCCCCTGAGTAGGGGTGGTGGTAGTGGTAGGCATCCAGCCCCCCATGAGTAGAGGTGGTGGTAGTGGTAGGCATCCATCCCCCTAAGGGTGGGGATGGTAGTAGTGACAGGCATCCAGGCCCCCATGAGTAGGGGTGGTGGTAGTGGTAGGCATCCAGGCCCCCCTGAGTAGGGGTGGTGGTAGTGGCAGGCATACAGCCCCCTGAGTTGGGGTGGTGGTAGTGGCAGGCATCCAGCCCCCCTGAGTAGGGGTGGTGGTAGTGGTAGGCATCCAGGCCCCCTGAGTAGGGGTGGTGGTAGTGGTAGGCATCCATCCCCCTAAGGGTGGGGATGGTAGTAGTGACAGGCATCCAGGCCCCCATGAGTAGGGGTGGTGGTAGTGGTAGGCATCCATCCCCCTAAGGGTGGGGATGCTAGTAGTGACAGGCATCCAGGCCCCCATGAGTAGGGGTGGTGGTAGTGGTAGGCATCCAGGCCCCCTGAGTAGAGGTGGTGGTAGTGGCAGGCATCCAGCCCCCCTGAGTAGGGGTGGTGGTAGTGGCAGGCATCCAGCCCCCCCTGAGTAGGGGTGGTGGTAGTGGCAGGCATCCAGGCCCCCCTGAGTAGGGGTGGTGGAAGTGGTAGGCATCCTTGCCCCTAAGGGTGGGGATGGTAGTAGTGACAGGCATCCAGGCCCCCATGAGTAGGGGTGGTGGTAGTGGCAGGCATCCAGCCCCCCCTGAGTAGGGGTGGTAGTAGTGGTAGGCATCCATCCCCCTATGAGTGGGGATGGTAGTAGTGACAGGCATCCAGGCCCCCCTGAGTAGGGGTGGTGGTAGTGGTAGGCATCCATTCCCCTAAGGGTGGGGATGGTAGTAGTGACAGGCATCCAGGCCCCCATGAGTGGGGGTGGTGGTAGTGGCAGGCAACCAGCCCCCCCTGAGTAGGGGTGGTGGTAGTGGCAGGCATCCAGCCCCCCCTTAGTAGGGGTGGTGGTGGTAGTGGCAGGCATCCAGCCCCCATGAGTAGGGGTGGTGGTAGTGGCAGGCATCCAGCCCCCTGAGTAGGGGTGGTGGTAGTGGCAGGCATCCAGCCCCCCTGATTAGGGGTGGTGGTAGTGGCAGGCATCCAGCCCCCATGAGTAGGGGTGGTGGTAGTGGTAGGCATCCAGTACCCCCTGAGTAGGGGTGGTGGTAGTGGCAGGCATCCAGCCCCCCCTGAGTAGGGGTGGTGGTAGTGGCAGGCATCCAGCCCCCCCTGAGTAGTGGTGGTGTTAGTGGTAGGCATCCATCCCCCTATGGGTGTGTATGGCACGGTAAAAGATGTAGAATATAGGTAGTACCTGCGCAATGGGATTCATGCTTGGGTCGTCTCATTCGTGTTTCTCGTGTCTTCAACTCGTACTCGTAGCAGGCTTGATCGTCTCGTAGCCGTGGATCGTCTTGTGGCGCGAAACGGAGCTTATGTACGGCTCGCCCGGATGCTCAAACGTCCCGGACGTAGCGACGGGTTCGGCGCGTACGGAGTGCGCATCGTACTCGTCCGGCCGGAAGGTGCTGTGTATTTGCTTCCGTACGACTCGATTCGGCGTTTACGGATCCGGCTCGGGCGGGGAACAGGAGCTGGATTGGGTAAGTACGGCTCGCTCGGAATCTGGGTTGTTATGCGCATCGTACTTGTTCGTTCGGACGAGTGTTTGAATCGGTCGGGAAACACGCACTCGGCTGGTTTTTTTTCCGGACGAATACTGTTCGGTGCGCTTCCGGCTGAGATCGGAATCGACCCCTTAGTAGTAGTAGTAAAAATTGTATTCTATTTTTCTCAAAAATCTCAAAAGTAGATATCTAAAATACATAAAATACATGAAGTAGAAATCATTAGCACTGGCATATCTTCATTACAAATGATAAATAAAGGAGACAACAGAGCTGCAAAAAACAATCTGGAAGAATCACAGCATTAAGACCAGGTAAAAAGGAAAAAACCCACAGATTTAAAAAGGAGAACATATATTAAGAATCACCTCTTATTAATAACCCCAGATAAAAAACGAGTCAGATAAAAGCAAATGGTAGGTGATTTCCATATTTGCGGAAAGAGATATGCTGGCCTAATTTGATTAAAATTCATTGGCAGGATGAGTGGGCAGATAATTTTAAAACGCAGATGGTTGAATCTAGGGCATGTCACGACAATGTGAATAGAGTCAAGGAGAGAAACATCATCACAGTGGCTAGGCAGAAGATCTGAAACTTTGCCCCAGGATCCCTTAGGTAGCAGAAGTTGATAAAAACATGTTAAGCCTAAAATATGTCATAAGCCTTCAATGATAATTTAAAATACATCTTCAGCGGTAAACAGGGCTCCATTCCAAGGACAGTTTTCACCATAATTACATGACGCATAGAGCGTTTATTAAAAGCCACTGCCTCACTTTCCGCAGCTGCTCTTTCATAAAATGCCTGTTTAAGCCAGGGAATATCCCTCGTAACTATACCTTCTGGGTCAGTAAACAACTCAAATTGGCCCAATGAATTAAAAGTTTGCCTGATGTAAGCTACTCATGGAATACTCAGTATTCCATCCAGAGCCATACAATCACGAATGATAAGCCTGTTGAGTGACAAATCCTCTTTCAACCAAACTGACAACCAAAATAACAGGGGGCGCAGGTCAATCAAATCAGCTATATACTCAGATCCCACTTCCTCTTGAAGCTTATTGGAGAGGGTGCTCACTGGTACTTTGAGAAGACATCTCAAAAAAGCATTTTCCGGGACCTGAAGCTGAGGGCAAGACACCTAGCCCCAGATTTCACAGCCATAACTCACCAGTTAGAAGCACTTGGCCTTAAAAACTTTAAGCATGGCCTATGTTAGTGTGACCCATGTGCCTTGCCAAAAGACCAACCTCATTATTTGCTGCTTTAAACATCATTTTTCTTTTATAGGGGTTGCCAAGAGAACCTGGAATCCAAAAGGATCCCTAAATAAGAAAAATGCTCAACCCTAGAGATGGGGGGGCCTTTGACCACATAACTTTTGGATCTGGTGTTTCTAGGGCCCACCACCATAGTGTGCGATTTAAGGTAGTTAGTAGTAAGATCAAGCCCATCCATGTAGATGACAAAAAGATCTAGCAACCGCTGCAGGCCCTTAGCTGGTCAAGACATGAGGATAGTGTTGTCCGCATATAGAAGAACACGCAGACGACGACTGCCTACCATCCACACCTGGGTCCAGCAGGGCTGTGCCCAGCCCAATGATGGAAAGAGTGAAGAGCAAGGGGACCAAGATGCAGCCCTGGTACACCCCTCTCTTCAACTCCAAGGGCATTAAACATTTCCCTTCCGACCCATAGCTAACCAAAGTGGAGAGCCCATCGTGTAGAGCATGTAAGAGAGCAGGGCCGGCTCGACCCCCATGAACTCAAGTGCCACCCAGAGCTTAGGTCTGTTAACTCAGTCAAAGGCTGAGCTTAGGTCCATGAAGGCCAAATGGGCCACCCCCACCCTCGCCCTAGTGTATTTAGCAGTCAACATAAAAAGGTTCAGGGTATGAGTCACAGTGCGCCATCCAGCCCTAAACCCGTTCTAGGTTTCAGAGAGGATGTTCTTATCAGACACCCACGTAGACAAGGGTTCCAGCAGAACCCTGCCCAGCACCTTGACCTCGCTGTCAAGTCCACTGTCGAAATGGGGCAACAACAAGTGGGGTTAGCCCTGCTGCCCTTCTTGAATATCGGAATGATGACTGAACATTTCCAGCTGGAGGGGGGCCTTCCTCTGGCAGCCACATTAAAATGCTGCGTAATTTACCCTCTATGCGCCAGGGTCGAAACGTCGACAATTTCCCCAAGTGGGCCTGTACCTGATACCACCCCAGCCCTGCCCATTCCACAGATGATAACTCTCTGTGCATCTTCAAAAATCGAAAATGTATGAGGGACAGGCCTAGTTGTGAACTGGGGTGGTTAAAACCATAGCCAGTTTGCTAAGGATAACAAAGTGAAAATTGACTGTGCTTTTTGAATATATCCAGGCTTGATTCCCCTCTTTCATATCTGTCCTACTCACGAGCACATTTTCCCTTTCACACTCCCATTGGAGCAACCTTTTTTGTTGAAGTATTTGTACATAGTGATCCGTTACAAAAGCAATTGAGTAATAAAAAACAATCACTGTTGGAGCTATATTGGGTGCAGTTGTGTCATTTGAGGATGTACTTACATATTGGAGAACTTGATGTGTATTAATGATCCTATGCTAAATTATATACATATCTAATGTTGTTTGAATAATGAATGTCTTCATAATTAGACTGTAACTAGAATAAGTCTGGGACCATTGTTTTTCTGTATCGATCATTACCCAGGTCCTTGGACAATTGTGGGTTACCCCATTATATCATAATGGCATAAGCAAAGGGGCCTGCAGATCCATCTCCGATTTCAATAAATCACTCTGGATGCCATCGGGGTCCAGAGCCTTGCCCTCTGGCGAGGACAGAATGGCTTTCCTCACCACCTCCCATTGCAGGCAAAGACCCTGTGAAGCCCCCACCTCTGGTGAATAAACATTGCTGGATTCAAGCTGGTAAATTGCCCAAAAATGATCCCACCACGGCTGGGGGTGGAATGGTCAGGGCCTGAGCATTCGCTTGTTCAGAAGTGAAAATCATATGATTCACTTCTCTCCAAAACCCAGCAGAGTCATGCAAAGCACAGGCCCCTAACAGCTTGTCCCAGAGTTTCCTCTTGTGTGACTTCTTCCTCTTGCCATGCGCTGCACAATAGAAGGCTCTAGCCCTCCTGACTTCCTCCACATCACGAGGAAGCCTGTGCAGGGCAACCATGAGTACTCTGTGGGCCCTAATGCATGCCTTATCAAACCACTTCCTGGGCAGCCATGGATGGACGGCTGGAGAGGCAGTGAAAGCGGACTTTGTGTGGTCAGCTATGTTGACAAAAGCAGTCAAGATATTCAAATCAGAGACCCCCTCATCTAAACAGATGCAGAAGTACTGGTAGCCGGTGGAAAATAAAGAAACATGGAAATCCACTGGAACCACCTTAGCCCACTTAAGCCTTCGCCCTTGAGCAACTGAAAGAACCGGTTCCAGAAAAAGAGTGCCAGGCCTAGCCTCAGACACAATACATCTAAATGAGGCCAGCAGAGGGTTATGGTCACTCAAGGGGTACTTCACTACCTTAAAGTCAATTAAAGAGGCAAGAAGACAAGCAGAAACAAAAATATAATCGATAATAGAAGAACCTATCCCAATACCCTTGAAGGTCGGGATCTTCAAAACATTGCAGGAATCCCGCGGATCTTGGAGGTTCACCAGGGAATGGTCTACAGATAGTGAATTAAACCTATCACCTATAGGCGGGTGTTTCAGAAGAGCCTGATCACCATCGCCAGGTCATCGTCTAGCGACAAATTCCATACAAGAAACAGTCGGCACAAGGGTGTAAATTTAAATCACCCATCAAGAGGAGTATGGTAAAGCCAGAGGACGTGGTAACAGTATTGCTGAGGAACTGACTAAGCTCACCTGCCAAAGCCTGCTCCCCTCTAGGGGAATGATGTACATTGACAGTACGGACCCTCAGTTGGTTAGGAAAGGTCAAAAGTATGCCCAGACTGGAATGCATGGGTGAATCCAATATCTCCATTTTACATTTGAGACTGACTCCGATAAACCCAGGGGCGTAGGAAGCACTAAAATTCTGGGGGGGACAGGGACAACCTTGTGGACTTTCCAGTGACCCCATACAAATCTCCTGTTGTGTGAGACCGTGCGCCCGTTAAACAAATACAATCGCATAGTTTTGAAGTGAAATATTGAGAAAGGCAGGCATTAGTCACAGTTTGCAAGTATGCTTTATTGTTACATTACATTCACATAGTAATTAGACCATAAAAAACATGTATATGAATCTTGCATCTTCATGCACAAAGCAAACAAAGGTCGCTGACTTCGGGTGGGGGCGTCGTGTTTGCAAGTGCACTATGGTTTGAAAAGTACCTGCTGCTGCATTCCTGGTCTCCAGCAATTTTCAGGCAACAATAAAAATGTGAAGATAACTCCGGTGATTAATGTTCTTTGTTGAGAGAGATCAGAGGTTTGTCTAGTGGATGTTTTGACTCAAGGTAAGGTAGGCACAGTGGGATAATATGCCTGCTGCAAAAAACGTGTACCACGCAGATCACAAAGTGCATATAATGTAAATAGGTCAGTGGGTTACTGCTTTTGTCTGAGAGATTCTTTTGTTACTTGAAGTGTATAAGTTAAAATCCTAACATAGAACAGTGAGCTATTAACCCTCATCAAAGAGCTGCATGAAAACTGCAAGGTATAGATTAGACCGTTATGATTTTCCCCCTGTCTTTCATTAGCCTAATGTTGGAAAATAGGTTAATTTGGATAGAAATCAATTCTGATTATTATAGAGAACCCCCAACCGTGGTGTTATGTTTTAAATTCTGAGTTTGTGCTTTTCCAGTGTTGCAAAGTCATCCTCTGCCCTGGGTACCCCCCTCAACTGTTTGCCGACTGCTACTGGTGGTAACTGACTCTGGGCTCTGCCTAACCAGGCCCAGGGCCGGTGCTATGCTGAAAGAGACACTTAAAAATACAGTGAAAAGTGAAAACACCTACATACACCATGGGTTAGGGTACCACTATGATTGGCATGACCTCCCCTATAAGGCCCTAGTACATGATAGAGCAGGGGGATTAAAACTATCTCTAAGTCCCTAGTATATAATAGGGCATGGCAGTTTAGAGGCCAGCAGCCTTTCTGCACTTGCATGTGTGCACTTCTGAAGCCTGAGGTCAGTTTAAACGCAGCCCTGTGTTGCAGGACTGCTATTAAAATGCAAATTGTGCCCAAATTGACTTCTGTGTTTGGGGCACTTAAAATTGATAAACTACAATGTTGGGGCATATTAGGTATCCCCAGAGTTTCCCCAAGGTCTCCCGGGGGGGGGGGGGTCAGGTATCTATAAAGAGGACCCTTATAAAATGAGATTTATATGCCCTGGGTTTAGTGAAATTGAACATTGCACTCCCCACAATGTAGTAAAGTGCTTCCCAAAATCGACTTTTGTGCTAGGAGCACTGTGAAGTGAGGATCTGCAATATTTTGATATAATCAGAACCCCTAAAGTCTTTTCTAGGTGTTCCAGGGGTGGGGTGCCCTGTGGGGATAAGCAGGGTCCTTATAAAACATGTTCTATAGGCCCTGGTATTGGAGAAATTGCCCAGTTCATTATTCCATTGCAGATCCCCAGCCCATAGGTTAACATTGCAAGAGGTTATTAATTAATAATTGGAGAAAGGAAAGCCATAAAACTAGGATTAAAGGACTCAGTAGAATGGTAATGATAAATGCAACAATCTGGTATTGTTGAATGTATTCTAAAATGTACAGAGAAGAAGTTATAAGACTTTCTTGTCTGTAAGCCAAAATGTAGCCCTCTAGTGCTCCGCCTTAATTGGTCAAAGATAAGTGGATTAGCCTGGCTGTTTAAAGAGGTATTAAAAAGCCCCTGGTTTTAGGAAGCCTTTCTGGGAGGATAGGTTGCTGGGCATAGGAATGCCAGAGCCAGGGCGAGGGGTAGAAAAAAATGCTCTTCAAGGGAAGGAGGAGACAAGCTGGAGAAACCAGTTTCATTTACACCTCTCCCCCCTGCTCCACAGCCAGATGGGGGATTAAGGAGGAAATCCCAGATGTAAGGGGAGTGGACCAATGCAGATGAAGCCATCCTGTAGGCTGGTTTAGTTAGTTCTGCTCCCTCTGCTGGAAAATCAACCATGATGAATTTTGGAGAAATGGTGCTCTCTGGGAGAAATAATGCCACACTTTAGAGGATCTGGTCATACACTGGGGTGTTGCCCTGCACCTCATTGTACAGGAGTGACCTCCTGCTTGACCCAGAGTACTTGGAATAAGTATCTGAGTGGGACAGACCCTCTCAGATGATACTGCTTGAAACTTGAGAGAAGAAGGGTCCCTACTGAGGAGTTTGATTTGCACCAACCAGGCCCTGCACTCGGAAGATTGTGCCTGTTGCACAATCTGGAACTGTCAATCAGGGCTGTACCCTGTGGACTACCTTGCTTCAAAAGGACTAAAGAGTGGACTCCCTGCAAGCTACAGGTTAGCAGAGCTCACATGGACCATCACCACCAAGACTCCCCAGCCTGTAGAACTACCGGTTAATTTGTAAGGGTTTTGTCCAAGTGGATTGTGGGAACTGAAGTCTCAAACTTTCAAGGACCATCTTGGAGATTCCAGACCCTTGGAGTAAGGTTTGGACACTTTGGGAACCTTTGGGGAACTTCAGGAAAACGTTCTAGAGGTTTGGAGAAGTTTGGAGCAGCTTTGGAAAAAAGCTCCATTAGTGGACCGACTTGACCTGACCAGCCAAGTCGGCGACCCTCAACCGTGAGCTGGCCTGCCGTCGAGGTTCCTCCCCCTGAAAAGCTCCACAGGTCCGACTTCCAGAGTTTAACCAGGCGTAGGCGGAAACCCAAGCTGGCGAACCCTCATCGAATCTAGCCTGGTGAAGAGCATCGAGGGACCCCACAAGAAAAAGCTCAGTAAAAGTTTTTAATTCCGAACGTAGAAAAGGTGACCGGCACAACCGTGAGAGCCAAGCAGCCCACCTTCAACTGCGAGCCGGCCTGGATCCCTGGCTCGTCCCGCTGGAAAGCTCCGGAAATCAGACTTCCATAAGTTTGACCGGGAGCTCGTGGCAAGGCAAGCCGGCGAACCCTCACCGAATCTGGACTGGCTGAGAGCTTCGAGGGACCCTGGGAAGAAAAGCTCCAGAAAAGCTTCTAAGTTAAAAGGTAAAAACTTTGACCGAGACCTACCGCAAGGGGTAGCCGTGCAGGGCTCCATCGGGGTCGGCCTGAAACTTTGACTTTATTAAGCCAATCTAGCGCGACCAGATGTCCCAATAGACGCTATAGGTTTCTATGTGCTATATAGTGCTAAATCTTTAAAAAATCATATCTCTGGTTCCCTACATTGGATTTTTTTCATTTTAAAGATAAAAATATTTCCTATTTTTATAAATTGGTGTTGGATTTTTATTGTGTGTTATGTCTTAATTATTTACTGAATTGGTGTTTTTAAATGCTTTACATACCTATCTTTGAAGTTAAGCCGGCCTGCTCGCAGCCAAGCTGCCAAGGGTTGAGCATGGGAATAATTTTCCAAGACTGGTACTGAGCCATATACTGAGGTAGTGGCCTTATTGCCGGGGACAGATATACATTTGCCCCTACTAATAACCCACTTCCCAAAATCTAGACCAAGCACTCTTAAACTATACTTTCTCCAAGTATGGATGACATGTGACTCCTACACCTTGTAGTCCTCGGTCTTATGTAACATTTCTATACACTGATTTACACACCTATGATTAATTATCTCTCTGTAGTGTGTGTGATGTAAAGTGCTGACACCCTACACTGGTTTGAGTGGCGCTTTATAACTAATTAAATGCATCTGAGAGAGAGGTTATGGAGACTTGAGCGGCACTATTAAAGGGTGGTAGTGAGGGAATCCGTAGTGGAGCTGGATTGTTGAATACCAAGGCTGTCTATTTGATTTCAGCTCCTGGCTCCTTCATCCAGCAACATAGTCTCCCTTCACATTATCTCACTCTTGAAGCTTCTTTCTCATCTTTGCTTTCTCCCTTTTCACTGTTTTCCATATTTCCCTTCCTCCTTCTGCCCACACCCCTTGATGCCTTTCTCTCTCTTGTTCTGTTTTTTAAAAAAAATGTACCGGTAAAAAAAAGAATGCAGTTGGGCCTCACCTGCAGCCACCAGCTTAAATTAAGCATCATTAGCTCGCAGCTCACAAAGGAAATGCCAGAGTGGCTAGTCTGACCCTTTCTGCATTTTATCTCCTGCCTAAAGAGCAGATACACCATTTTCTCTCCTTTCTGCAAGACACAAGGACCCCAGCCTTCTCCCTTCCCCATGGCATAGCATAGAAACATTACATATGACCAAGAATAAGAGCCACAGGGTCAACCTCATCTCAGAGTCCCTGCCCCCTTTCTACCCAAAACGGTCTCCCAAGTTAACTGTTCTTACTCAGCACAACTGACTCTGGTGTTAATCTGAGCCCATTTTAATATATCTTCTCCTATCCTTGTTACTTCTGCTGGGGTACTTACATTACTATTTCCATCAGAGTGAATGCTGCTTCAGAGCATCACCAGCTACCAGTCTCTTGTCTGTAATTGTCGGAGGGTTCCACTACTAAAGAATGCTTGCCAACTGCACTGTGTACAGCTTCTGCTGTTTCTCATTCATGCCTCCCCCCACTTACCCTCCCACGGTATGCAAGAATATAGAGCCTCTACAGGCAGGACTTGTTGCTTGAACCCCATGCCATCGAATTCACATTCAGCCACGGGCCGTGCAGGTAAGATCAGTGGGGCCGGGTTGGGGGGGGGATTCGACAGACGACCACAAGGGAAAATTAAATAATTAATTTTCCCTCGTCATCTGTCGAAATCCCCCTCCACCCGGACCTACCGCTCTTACCTGCACGGGCAATGGCTGTTTGCATTAACTGTATTTGTAAAGTGCATACGGAGTGCTTTACATGGTCAAAGGCAGAGATCCAACCAGAAAGTGAATCTGGATGGGAGATGCTTGGTTCTGCAGTGGGAGGTGGACTCTCTACTTTGTTGGGATGTAGTGTTCTTTAAAGGTACGCATTTCATCTCCTTCCTAACTTGAAGCACGGGCCGCGGCTGAATGCGAATTCGATGGCACGGGGTTCAAGCAACAACTCCTGCCTGTAGAGGCTCTATATTCTTGCTTACCATGGGAGGGTACGTGGGGGGAGCCATGAATGAGAAACAGTGGAAGCTATACACAGTGCAGTTGGCAAGCATTCCTGAGTGTGTGGATGGGGTAGGCCTGTTTCCTCGTTGTTTTATTGGTTCTTGCACGTCTTTGTCCCCCTGAATGAGGGTGTCTGAATATGTCCCTGACTGGTCCATTGATAATTTTGCATTGTTTGTTAGATGTGACCTGCATGACTGGGCTTAATACTGCAGATGAGGCCTCAACAGTGGTGTTCACAGAACTTACACTTGTCTGCTAAGTTTGCACCCCGATATCCAATTCAGAAGTATTCATACTGGCCCCACGTTGTTGACAAGTGAATTCCACAGATTGCATTCTTTTAGAGCCATCATCCCTCTGTCATCCTGGACCCAGATTCATGCCAAGAGCTGTTATGCTCCTAGCTGCCAATTGACCACATGTCATATGTAGGCTCTTCAGGCCATTCTGGATTTTTGGCCCACTTCACTTTGCATGACTGGATTTCAAAGTCCATGCCTATAGTAGAAAATGTAAAACTACAAGTACCAGAATGCAAAGGGCTGCTGGCTAAAGAGCCACGGCTGGCTGATGACCTCATCTGTGTTTCTTGTCCACTTGGAGCTTTAAAATGTAAAGTTACTCTGCTGAAAATCTAATTTGTAGTCTCCAAAAGCATAGTTTTTTCCTTGAAAGCCCACTTGAGTGTCCCTTATTTAAGAAGACCAACAGCTCTCACAGACATAGACAAAGAGACAGCACAGAGGGCATGTGGTGCTAAAGCACTTGGCACATATTTTATCAAGAAGATGCCCTAGCAGGCCTGCGATTTCTAAAGGTGGACGGGGTGCCAACTGGTGCAATGGGGTCATAAGAGCTACTCACATTTCGATTGTTGGTGCAATACTGTGAGCAAATCTCTTGCACTTTTTGTGATTCACAAACACAAGAACAGGCCTAAGTGGAAAAATTATGTTTTAAATTGGGAACATTGTCAGGACATTAATGATACAGACTTGATAATGAGGCAACTTGGTTTACACTTGGCGTGCCTGCAAAAAGGGGCCTCATATTTCCATCCAGGTTCAGAGTGGTACTGCCTGAAGAAGTGTGGCTTACCTTTAATGTTACCAGAGGACTCCATAATATCATCAGAGACACAGTGGTCAAGTCATGGGCTTTCCCTTTTCCTGACATTCGTCTCAGGGGTATTAGTCCACTTGGTTAAGCTTATGTAATGCAAGACTATCTATCCCAGAATGCATTATTGTGTTTAAGGAAAGTCGGGGACAGAAAAATAGCATTTTTCCTGATACGGTGTCATCTGGTACCTTTACTAGGCTTCTTAGTGAAGTAGGAAGGCACTTGTGAAAGGGCCCTATGCAGTCTGTGATTCCTAATTTCAAGCCCCAGCTCCCACCTGAGCCAACTGTGATCTGTGACTGCCGCGCTTAACCCCACAGTCAGACTCTGATAATACTTCAGTTCGTGAGGCCTTGACATTCAAAACACAATAAGCAGGAAGCAGTGGTCGAAGTGGGGAAAAAAAAGTAGAACTGTGGACGAAGAATCAGAGGGCGAGAATAACCTGAGATTTTGGTCTGTGGGCGGAGTCAGAGGTGTGGCCAGAAAGAGCAAAACTTCCCTATTTTTAGTATTTCTTTGGCATTTCACTGACCAGTTAATACAACCAATAGATACACATGTTTATTTAAGGTTCGATATGAGTTATTGATATTAAAATACATTCACAAAGTGGGATATGTTTTCAAACACAGAATATGCCAAATACGCTTAAAAGTGGAATCAAAAGTCATTTGTCTCGGAGCCATGGAGTTTCTGTCATCAGCACTTTTCCTCCCTTTTTCCACAACAGCAGTTCAAACATAAATGGCAAAATATCCTAGTTTGCAAATGTTTTCCACTTAATTATGGCTGTACCATATTTGCAATCAAAACAAAAAGATCCACCTTAAAGGGGGGTTTTCTTGATAAAGTGTCTTATTGTGTCAAGGAAGTGTGTTTCCTGTCCTGGATTGGATGCACACAGTGTTTGCTTAAATACCCGTCACACACCAAAAGGGCCCTTGGTGTCATGCTTCATCATAGGGGTCTTCCCGTCCCGCTGCGGGACGGGGCGTGCTACGACCTGCGACTACGCGGGAGCACTGATCTTACAGTACTATGTGTTGTGTAGGGGTAGTGAGAGGAAGGGTCTGGAGTGAATGTAGAAGGTGAATTAAAAAGGACCTGGCCTCATGGACTTAAGAAATTTTAATAGGTCATGGAGGCTGGACCTGTTAAAATGGTGGTTCGGAGATGTCCTGCGTACAATGTGCGGATACTCCTAGTAAGTCAACATGTTTCAAAGCATCAAGGCTTCTTCATCAGGACTGAAAGATCCCTTCAGTACTCACTATGTTGCTATCAAATGTGAAAAGGGTGCTATATACAAAAGTGA
Organism: Calotriton arnoldi; assembly: GCA_963921515.1. Classification (NCBI taxonomy): domain Eukaryota; kingdom Metazoa; phylum Chordata; class Amphibia; order Caudata; family Salamandridae; genus Calotriton; species Calotriton arnoldi. The sequence goes on from CAWUFW010005297.1 coordinate 297,102, forward strand.
AAAATGCAGGAATCTCATGCACTTAATACAATACCTAATGGTACTCCTAAAATGTTAATTATGTAATGTTGGAAACAATACTCCATGAGCCTCTGTAACGGGTGGGGAAGGGTGTCGCCACTAAATTGTCTCAGTCAACACTGCCTCGCTCCAAATAACGCCAACCCGCGGCTCCGTTGTGACAGATCACAGGTAAAGTGCAGGGCCATTAACGGTAGCGCTTTCGCGTGCTAATGGCCCTGAGAATTCACAGAAGGGAGAGGGGAAATTCTTTTGTCCCCTCGTCCCCCCAACCCTTGTCCCCCGTGTCCCCCCACTCCAAAATCTGGGGGGGTATATCCCCTGCGTCCCCCATACTTCCTACGCCCATGGGCTGCTGGCTAAAGAGCCACGGCTGGCTGATGACCTCATCTGTGATTCTTGTCCACTTGGAGCTTTAAAATGTAAAGTTACTCTGCTGAAAATCTAATTTGTAGTCTCCAAAAGCATAGTTTTTTCCTTGAAAGCCCACTTGAGTGTCCCTTATTTAAGAAGACCCACAGCTGTCACAGACAAAGACAAAGAGACAACACAGAGGGCATGTGGTGCTAAAGCACTTGGCACATATTTTATCAAGAAGATGCCCTAGCAGGCCTGCGATTTCTAAAGGTGGACGGGGTGCCAACTGGTGCAATGGGGTCATAAGAGCTACTCACATTTCGATTGTTGGTGCAATACTGTGAGCAAATCTCTTGCACTTTTTGTGATTCACAAACACAAGAACAGGCCTAAGTGGAAAAATTACATTTTAAATTGTGAACATTGTCAGGCCATTAATGATACAGACTTGATAATGAGGCAACTTGGTTTACACTTGGCGTGCCTGCAAAAAGGGGCCTCATATTTCCATCCGGGTTCAGAGTGGTACTGCCTGAATAAGTGTGGCTTACCTTTAATGTTACCAGAGGACTCCATAATATCATCAGAGACACAGTGGTCAAGTCATGGGCTTTCCCTTTTCCTGACATTCGTCTCAGGTGTATTAGTCCACTTGGTTAAGCTTATGTAATGCAAGACTATCTATCCCAGAATGCATTATAGTGTTTAAGGAAAGTCAGGGACAGAAAAATAGCATTTTTCCTGATACGGTGTCATCTGGTACCTTTACTAGGCTTCTTAGTGAAGTAGGAAGGCACATGAGAAAGGGCCCTATGCAGTCTGTGATTCCTAATTTCAAGCCCCAGCTCCCCCCTGAGCCAACTGTGATCTGTGACTGCCGCGCTTAACCCCACAGTCAGACTCTGATAATACTTCAGTTCGTGAGGCCTTGACATTCAAAACACAATAAGCAGGAAGCAGTGGTCGAAATGGGGAAAAGAAAGTAGAACTGTGGACGGAGAATCAGATGGCGAGAATAACCTGAGATTTCGGTCTGTGGGCGGAGTCAGAGGTGTGGCCAGACAGAGCAAAACTTCCCTATTTTTAGTATTTCTTTGGCATTTCACTGACCAGTTAATTCAACCAATAGATACACATGTTTATTTAAGGTTCAATATGAGTTACTGACATTAAAATACATTCACAAAGTGCGATATGTTTTCAATCACAGAATATGCCAAATACGCTTAGAAGTGGAATCAATAGCCATTTGTCTCCGAGCCATGGAGTTTCTGTCATCAGCACTTCTCCTCCCTTTTTCCAACAGTTTCCAAAGTTCAAACATGAATGGCAACATATCCTAGTTTGCAAATGTTTTCCACTTAATTTTGGCTGTACCATATTTGCCACATAATAGATCATCCGCAGCATAATCTAACGATTTCACCCAAAAAATTGTTTGTAGCTCAAACAGATAAAAATTTACTATAAAAATGTGACTTATGTTGCTGCGAAGTGGAGGGCCCTTTGCAAATGTTGACTAGTCACCTTTCTCACTGCTGCATTTGTATGTTACACAGGTACTAATGAGGCAAAAGCTTTGCAGAGGCTGTTAGCATGTATACAAATGTCAAAATAAAGTATCATGAAATGTACCGCATTACTCTGTAGCCTTTTTTACTGCATAATTTAGTCAACATTGCGCCATAATTTTGTCCTCCATTGCTGCATAACTCCAGTGGCCCAAAAGCAGGCAGCACATGTTTAAAGTACTTGTGCATGAAGCAGAGACCATGAAGTTTGCGAAATTAGTTTGGTGTGCATGCAAATCCTACATTGACAATCCTTGGTAAGTTGCACTACTACTGCTGAAAAAGGCCAATGGAGGTACCAATGGGTGAGGTGGACTGGCCTCAAGGGTCTTGTGACCTCAATGACAGAGTCATTGTCGCTCTAGGGTGTGGTTCTTCGTATGCCTGCCCGCACGACTGGAGGTGAACTTCAATATGGATTGTGGTGGATAGGCCTTCAAGGTTAAGCCATACTTTCCACCCCAAGGTTCCACCTGCTGGTGCTGACACCAGGGTTTCTAAGGTTTATCGGGGCCTTCTAAGGTATATCATGGAAATGTGCTCTGTCAAGAGAGTGGGCTGGTGGACTGGTCATGAAGGCTGAACCTGGTTCTCCAGTTCAAAATTCGGCAGCTCTGGTCAGAGTGCCATATCCTCTCCCCCACTGAACACCATACTTCCCCACTGAGAGAAACTAGCACTGCCTTCAGCTACAACCCAAGTGTGCTGCGACTCAATTCAAATTATGCACTAGACAAGAGTAATATGCTGCCTGAAAAAAAAGTAATAACATCCTGGAAAAAGCAAACAGTCATAGGGAATGCAAGGATAAGTAAAACATGTGAAATGTAAGCAGGAACAACATGGTTACCTTAACGCTTTTACACTCATTATTCAGACATCAGTGAGTGATTGTGGCTGAAAAGTTCAGGACATGACTACAAGACCCGGAAGGGACTCGTTTCAATGTCCATTGCTTATATTCTTACAAAACTTAAGCAGTTTGCTTTAAAAAGACCACATCCCTGAACACACATCAGCGGCACACATTTTATAATCTAAAATAGTTAAAACAGTTGAAAAAGATCACATTAAACGTTTCCCACTCCACCCATCAACCAGGTATTGCAGCCCCTCTAGGAATGGTGCCCTTCCCCACCCTGGGAAAACAATGTTGTTCAAAGAAAGAAGGTAAAAAGAAAGTAGCGCTTCACGGCAAACTCTGTAAAGTGGCGCTAATGTGTGTGGGTGTAAATAACACCAATCTGGCCTGTCTGTGACCAGTCTTTATTGCTTTAATTAGTTATTTAATTATTTTTCGTATTTTGATACTTTTTTCTCTTCATTCCGAGATTGCCCTTTGGAATAGAAAAAGGTCAGAAAATGATGACATTTCCATCCAAAGTGTTTCGTTCTTTTTGGAACCATTTCAGAGGGGAACAAATAAAGGAATGGAGAGGCAAGAGAGGGCAAGTGCTGTCTCTTGAAAAAAGCAAGTGAAGAGGAGCGAGACAGAAAGAGAGGGAGGAATAAAGAGAGAGAAAGGGGAGGAGAGCAGCTGCCAGAGGCAGAGCACGAGAAATGGACACTTCTCTGTGCAGAAAGGAAAAGAGACAGGGTTTTTTTCCTTCTCTGCCCGTCTCAGAATGGCCGAGCCTTACTGCAGCAAAACAAAGGGGAGAGGGCGGGTGGCCTCTGTGACTGGAGGCAGATCACAGGTAAAGTGCAGGGCCATTAACGGTTGCGCTTTCGCGTCCTAATGTCCCTGAGAATTCAAAGAAGGGAGAGGGGAAATTATTTTGTCCCCTCATACCCCCTACCCTTGTCCCCCGTGTCCCCCCACTCCAAAATCTGGGGGGGATATATCCCCCACGTCCCCCACACTTCCTACGCCCATGGATAAACCCATCAAACCCGCCTTTCGCTCTACCATGTGATGAGGGCAAGGCAGGAGACACAAACAAAGGAAAACCATCTAAAACGAGAGTGCCCTCTGTAAGCCATGTGTCTTGAAGGCAAATAATGTAATTCAGGCATAAACAATCAGTACACTCCATGTCTCCCAGCTTCTCTCTAGTGCTAACTGTATTCCAAATCAAAATCTTAAGTGTTTTTGGGTCGGTATTTGAGGTTTCAGGCAAAACTGGGCGAGTAAGGAGCGAAGGGTCAGTTGATACAGCAGTAAGTCAATCCTGAGTATCTAGATTGGCCAAGGACTCAAAGAGGTTACTTAAAACACGGTTATGGGCCAGAGGAGGCAAGACAGAACACAGAGCCCGAGATCCCTATGACAACGGCCTAGTCAAACCTGTCCTTTAAGGCTGGCATTCCTGAGTGAGATAAGAAGGTTTATAGAAGTAACTAACCCAAGGGGAGCAGAAGAATATTCCCATTTTGCCCAGTACCATACCGAAAGTGATTTAAGAATACTCCAGCCTGCCAGTTATTAGAAAAATGTATTACCACGCAGTCTGAAGTGTAAGATTTAGGAGAATGACCCAACCAACCCAGTCTCCTCACCACGATAATATCTCTAGCGCAGAGATGGTCAGTCTTAATCCTCTTAGAGAGCCAGTGCAGAACTTTATTTTTGAATTGCAGATATCTCTCTGTTATCCAGGTTTTTAAAGGAGGAACATTGGCCATAACAAAAACATAGGGAGCTGCCGCTGTGGGAAGTTGAATGGTCACCTTCCCTCTTGCAATACAATGGTCTTGGTGTCAGGAGGGGGAACTAGACGAGGAAGGGATTGAGGGGGGCAAAAAGAGATGGGATGTTGGCATTCGACTTTCGGGCCTGATCCCCCTCTGACCAGATGGGAAGGGTCCAACTTAGCTGTGCCAGCACCAGAGACGAGGTCAGTTGTGCCCGCTGTGCCCATTGTGCCTGCACCCTCCCCATGAGGCTCCCCTGGGCTGTTAATGACAGTCAAGGATGAATGGAATGCAGTCATGGAGTCCCCCAACTGACTGGTAACATTTTCCACCTTTTCTATACACGTCATCAGATCATCAACTGCCCTAGTAAAAAACCCTTTCAACTGGTCGAACTGGTCAAGAAGGAGGCCTAAATCTGCTGCAGGCAGGAGACCTGGAGGATCTGTCTTTTTTCCCACACTTACTACAGAAAAATCTTTCTTGGCTGCTCCTTTCTTCCTTTTGCACTTGCTCCTTGTGCAAAATTACTTTACTCTGACTGGTCCTCTCTTTCACGATTTGAAAAGTTTACCAGATGGGCAGAGTCATGAAAATATCAATACGATTTGCAAGGCGCAAAATGCAGGTCGGAAACTTATTTTTGCCTTTTCAGAGCCTGCAGGCTCAGATTCACAATCTGTACTTGTCGCTGGGAAAGGGCCATGCCTTGAGCACAGGTGCTGAGCTTGTAGGTTAAGGCTGGTCTTCATTACATAGTAGAGCATTAGGCAAATGCTCACTTATCATATATAAATTGCCTTCCAGGAACAACCGTAAGGAGTGAATAGTGATGCTGAAGTCAGCAGGCCCACTGCCCTTCACCCACGTCACCCGTAGAAGATGCACTGGCATGTGAGGAAACCAAATATTTGAATTACAATTCTACCTCTGAGTTGAGGGTAGAAATGAAATTGGTAGACCATCATTCAAGCTGTTGATGAGTTCTCCCGACAGGCAGTTTTAACTATCTGGAAAACATCAGGTCGAGTCCACATTTTGGAAATAAAAGTCCAAACAAAAGGTGTACAGAGAGAGTGGGCCTTGGGGTACGCCCTCTCACTCTAGACATTAGATCATCTGTGTTTTTGATGATATACCATTTCTTTAATGGTCTGTTTATGGCTCATACATCAGTACTGTTCCCAATTGAATTTGCTAATAAGACATCAAGAATAGTGCTATAATACTCTGGTTAGTTTCCTATCCATGCCTTTGTTTTCCCTTTCTGCTTCATCATCCACATCCAATCAGCGCTTTTCTTTCATTTTTTGCCCCTTCTCTCATTCCTGACTCACCTGTTCTCTCTTTCCCTTTCTTTGCTCCCTATGTTTTCACTTTCCTTCTCCCCTTTCTCTCTTTGCCTCCCACACTCTCCGTGTTCACCATTTTCCTCACTCGTGCTTTTCAGCTCTCTCCTCACTTCTTGTTTTTCTCTCTTGCTGCTTGACACGTTTATCTCATTTCCTCCCTCCGCTCCCCAGGCTCTCGCTTTCTCTCTCATTTCCCATTCCTGTACTGATCCGGTCTTTCACTCTCCTCATTGCTCCTTGATGCACACTTTCCCACCCTTTACCTTCCCTACTCTCCATTTTTCTTCCTTGCTTTTACTTTATCGCAGAATTGTCATATCCTTTAGGCTATTACTGTCATGTATGCCCCCTTTTTACATACATTGTCCCATCCACACGACAATAACGGTTCTGAATAGGTGACCTTTTACCTAGTAGTTTGCTCCTGTCTCTTCAACACCAGGCTCTTAGTATTTTATCATAATCCCTGTACCTGACGTACATAGACATGTCCTCAGGCACTGCATAAATATTCTGTATGAGGGTCATCACTTTTCTCATCCTTGGCCATCAAGCCTGCTGTGCATGATCGCATTGTTTTAGAAGAACATTTATGATTGCTTTCAAAACATTTATGATTGTTTTCAAAACATATCGATTCTAGAAGAAACCCTGGAGTGACCACTCTAGTATATAAGACCCTTGTTCCCCCCTACAAATTAGAGGAGAATTCCTCCCATGCTGACACGGGGTCCTGCATGCTGTATCTTCGACATGCATCGTCTGACATCCCTTGCGGGGTGTCATCCAAGGAGCAGAGACAGGGTCCTTTATTCTCTACCATCAGGTGAGGGGGTTAGTTCTCCCCTAGTGGATTTTTGGCAATATACATGTATATATCTATACACATATACATGCTACACCTACATATCCATTAAACAATTGGTAGCCCGAGCAAATAGCATACAAGTAGAAGCAACAAATAAAGTCCAAATATCAGTCCTGGGTATATTCTTCTTGTTTTTATTCCAAGCTTGCAAGGTATCTTTCCATGATATCCATCTTCTTAACAAAATGACTTCAAGCCACAGACCATGCCAACACGTGTTTCGTCCATGCGGCTATACGCCATGGACTTCATCAGGGCAAGATAACAAATATTCATAAGCATCGAGATACTGAAAGTTGCGTCAAGAGATTCCTTTGTGTTCCTAAAGTCTTAGAGCGTATCCATTCGTCTGTAAATACCTGTATCTTCCAATATTAGTATTACAAGTTAAAAGTCATCGCAGTCAGCCACATATCCTGAATCCGACATCATGACTGACTGACAGGAAATCCTCATGTGGTCGTATCAGCATTCTACATATCTAGGCTAGGTACATTTAGGCAAATTATGTAGGGTGTGCATTATAGGACTACACAAGTGCTACTGTCTTATCTGAACTGTATATGTCCATCTTCTTAGCACTGTGGTAGAAATGTATCTACTGTTTACTGTATTAGTACTTGCGATTTCTTTCGTATGCTTCTGTCTCCTAATTGTCGCAGTAAACATATTTTACATAAAACTGACGCTAGACCAATAAATACTTATTGCGATGTCCTAACTGCCATCCTGTGTATTTTATGAGAATAAGTAAGAACGAGTGACTGAGTGAAAAGTACTGTACTGTTTTCCATGATCCCTGAGGAATCAGGGTTGTCATGTTCAGTGGTTGCCAGAAACTACCTACAGCACTGTAATATACAGGGGGGTGGTAGTGGCACTGTATAGCTAGCTGGTCTAACCGCTGACATATCCTGTGGGGGTGTCCGGAATCATTTGGACACCAAGCCCTCTGTTTAGGTCATCCAAAATGCGCAGGTCCTGGGGATTCCTAGGAGCTACACGACATGGCGCCGTCAATGTTGGTATGGTTCTTATATTAACAGTTAAAATCTGAGTAGTTCAGTCGTGCTTTTTCAGAAAGCCCTACTCACACTTTTCAGAGATGTGTGAAGTGGGAAAGGAGATCCGCCTCAGCTGAGCAGATATACCCTGTGTATTGGCTGAAGGATTAAACAAGCTTGTAAGGATAAAAGGTTCCCACATTGTGCAAAACCTCTAATTACTAAAACTTTTATTCTTCTCCTTTTGAGAATGCCTGACAACATTAGTGGTGGTTCAGGTTCGGGGAAGAAGAATTTGTAAACACTCTCAACATTACAGAAAATTGCAGACATGTAGTAACTATAAATGTGTTAGAACACGGCGTACCCGCAATAGGTGGCTGTGTTACCTTCGTGATTGAGGCACATAAGGTGTTCGGATCAGAGGTATTCTATTCTTGGGTTCAGTTCCCGCCTGCAGATCCATAGACTAAATTGTTTCACACATACGTTGTAGTTGAGCCACCGGAAGAAAACATTCCGTACGAAGACATTGAAGTCCCTTTAACTTACCAGCAACACAGAAACTGGTTTAAAGGCACCCTTCCACAGACAACATCTGTCATAAGACTCGGTCCATCAGCATAGAAGGAGCGACCTGGCCGGTCCTAGCGACATACACTCCACATCCTGAGATAGATACACTATCAGTGGATGAAGTCCATACAATATACAAAGACATAGTCCTGCTATACAGACAGATTGTTTGTCATGCGAACATTAACAGTCCAACCTGCGAGAAATGCTCCAGTCGGTCCACATCAGACCACACCTACAATTAGCCCACAGACACTGAAATCAGTAATGGGGACAATCCCCTCCAAACGGGAGCAAATTCCTTCCTGGATAGCACAAAAAATTGCACAGCTGGTAGCAGTATTTCCCCATACGGATCAGAAGGAAAAACATAGAATGCTAACCATTTGTTTGCCAATGGGATTGGTTCCCTCGATTGAGGATTGTACCACTTGGGGAACAATATTTGCTGCCGTTTACATCAGAATACACAGTACCCCTTCCATAGCAGTCGTTCCAGTGGTATTGAAACAGATACAAAAAGATTACAGGGCAGGACCTTCCCTGGACTTGGGGATGAAACTGATGGGTAATTTTGCCCAAATCTCTGCAATAATGCTGAGTAACATAAAAGGGAAGGCAGCAGCAGTGGCAATACACCATCGCCTAAGGGAAATAGCTCCTACAAATAAGGAGCGAGAGTTACCAAAAATTATCGAAGAAACCTATGCCGCATTCGGTAGAGATAGTTTGGGAGCCAAACCAGGGAAACCACAAATGACGGGTTGTCCCGACAAGGACAACTCGAAGCAAGCACCCTCTTCTTCTAAAAAGAAATGGGATAACAAACAATCTAAAAATAACAATACAGAAAAGAATTCACGATCAAGGGGTGGGTCTCCCCAACGGGAGTCCTCTGAAAAGAGGTATAACCTTAGGAATCCTGATAACATTAGGAAACCTGACAGGTATCAGGACTCTGATACACGTTCCTTTCAGGGCTCATCAAAAAATCTCGGAGAGGGACAGGCAATCAGAACAAAAGACAAAAATTCGACCAAAGACAAAAAGGGAAACTCATCGTAATTCAGATTACATTATCAAGCAGGAAGAACAACCTAAACCAAAGCCTCAATTTAAAAATAAGTAGCTGGCTTGAAAATTAGACATGCCCAGGTTACTGCAGACTCAGCTTCTGAACAGGAAATGGGCTCTGACGATGCTAGACAGCATGGCAGAAGTAACAATAGCTCGCCAGAACCTGAAGGATTTTCTGGTGACAGCAGTATTGAATAAACATATCACAGTGGAAACACCTGATACAAGAGATAGTGTCCCACATCGACTATACAAAATTATACTCCAGATAGAGGGGGACATCTCAAGCAAAGTTAAGGCTCTCTTTTGGGAGAACTTAACATTTGGATATGACATCCTGTTAGCAGAAAAAGATTGGCCCCCTGAATCTGTGATGGATTGACCAAAAGGGGAGTCTACTCACCACAAAATCCCATTAAAATCTACTCCAAATCCACAGAGACAGTACCCATTAAAAACGATGCAAAAAGACAGGTCAAAGAAATCTTAGACCAACTTGAATACCAAGGTGTGATTGAAACTTGCACCTCCCCAATGAACAATCCTTTGTTTCCCGTAATGAAACCTGAGAACTCATATCGTCTTGTTTTTAGATTACCGACATCTAAACACATGCACACGAACATTTGCAGTACAAAACGCACATAGCGCCGCATTAATGAACAACATTGTGCGTAAGACATTAGATATCTCAAATGGATTCTTCTGCCAAAATATATCTCCAGAACGCATATTTGCCAGCATTCTCTGCCCTCGGCACTCGGCGTCACTTCTGTTGTTTGCCCCAGGGGTATAAGAACAGCCCAGGGCTATTCTCGGCAAGAGTGTCAGAATTATTACAAACATGCAACGAGGAGGCAGTGTCCTATGTAGATGACATCTATTTGATGGACGATGAATTACTTAAACACTTGTGCAGGGTGCACAACATAATTGTGAGTTTCGCCGACTTGGGCTCCAAATTTAATTGAAAAAATAGCCCATCTCAATGTCCGTTTTTGGGGATATGAGCTGTCAAGTGAAGGCAAGAGCCTGGTAGCCAACTTTTTAGAAAAGTGTGCACTGCTCCAACCTCCGAAGACTCTGAAGAGTTTGTAATCCATTTTAGGATTTCTAAATTTTGGCAGAACATACATTCCGGATTATGCAGAAAGAGTAAAACCTTTCTACGACTTAATCAGACCTGATTTCACAGCACATCAGTGGACACAGAAACATTCAGATATTCTCTGTTCTGTTCAGGCTGACATGATAGCATCAAAACATTTGCACACACGTGTGAATTCTACCAACTTAGTGATCCGGGTGGTCCTGGGTTACACATACATCACTTTCCATGCAGGTGAGACAGACTCAATTGTATACAAATCACATTTATACACAAATGCTGAAATGCGATTTACGGCCACAGAAAATATATTGACAGCAGTACAGACTGATGTAGTGAGAGAAAGAGCACTAGCACAGGGAAAACGCATATTCGTTGTAACCCCGGTACCAACTTTAGAAGCTGTTACCAAAGCAGGCATTCCAAATGTGAAATCACTGCATCCACGATGGATACAATGGGCTAATTCTCTCACTGCAACAGACGTAGATTACATATACGATCCTACACTGAAAACACAAGCATTCCTACAGTACGAACAAGAATACCCTCGCCCGAATGAAATCTTGACTCTAGAAAAATATGAATACATAATTTACAGTGATGGTTCTGCTCAGCCTGCCATTGGAAATAAACAACAGTATAGGGCAGCATGTGCTATAGTGAAGGGACGTATGCATGACGGTAAGTTCCATCCCAGGAATACAACTACACAATCTTTAGGCGATTGCACAGTGCAGCTGGCAGAACAAAAAGCCTTGCTATTAGCACTACAACATACGGATCTGGGATTCCCCACACTGATAGTGTGTGATACACTTTATTGTGTACAGTCTTATAATGAATATCTTCATTACTGGGGCCAGAATGGGTTTAGAAATTTGAATGATTGCACAATTAAACAGAAGGGGGATGGAGGCACACTGCTTCACCTCCCAGCACAGTTCAACACTTAGCATTATGGTAAATGCAGTCACTTTAAATGCTTACTTGTATTTTTGCTGAAGTGTTTCACCAAAGTTGGTGCAGGTTATTGCTGTGAATCTCTAGACACATGTGTTTCTGGATATTATCCTTCATCAGTAGAGATAAAAAACGAAATTCATCTGGGGTTGATGAGCAAGCTGCCACAGTCCTTTCAGGTCTCAGTACCTCTATCTGGTGCACAGGTGCATCTCCAAAAGCTCGTCAGCTCAGTGGCTCAAGGGAGCCTTTTCAAACAGAAGGGGGATGAGAGCGACCTTTGACCCTGCTTGGTAGGTCGCTCCCCCTCCGCACAGCTCCGCCTGTGTGTCCCTGCCCCAGCTGCCGCTGCTGAGGAAGTTCGAGGCCCTCCTCCACCCGCAGGCTACCACCTGCGCCTCATCCCTGGTGGCCAGTGGTAGGCCGTAGGTTTGTATCTCTTTGCTTGCCGTTATTGTCTGCCTTATTGTTTCCTTGTTTGCCTCCTATTGTATCCTTGTTTGCCTTTTTTGCCTTTACTGTTTGCCTTCTGTTCCCCTCGTTGCCCCCGTGTGTTTGAGCCCATTTTGCCTTCTGTTCCCCTCGTTGCCCCTGTATTTCTGTGCCCATTTTTGCCTTCTGTACCCTCGTTGCCCCCGTGTTTTTGAGCCCGTTTTTGCCTTCTGTTCCCCTCGTTGCCCCTGTATTTCTGTGCCTTCTGTGCCCATTTTTGCCTTCTGTACCCCTCGTTGCCCCTGTGTTTTTGAGCCCGTTTTGCCTTCTGTTCCCTCGTTGCCCCTGTATTTCTGTGCCTTCTGTGCCCATTTTTGCCTTCTGTACCCCTCGTTGCCCCGTGTTTTTGAGTCCGTTTTGCCTTCTGTTCCCTCGTTGCCCCTGTATTTCTGTGCCTTCTGTGCCCATTTTTGCCTTCTGTACCCCTCGTTGCCCCGTGTTTTTGAGCCCGTTTTGCCTTCTGTTCCCCTCGTTGCCCCTGTATTTCTGTGCCTTCTGTGCCCATTGTTGCCTTCTGTACCCCTCATTGCCCCCGTGTTTTTGAGCCCATTTTGCTTTCTGTTCCCCTCGTTGCCCCTGTATTTCTGTGCCTTCTGTGCCCATTTTTGCCTTCTTTACCCCTCGTTGCCCCCGTGTTTTTGAGCCCATTTTTGCCTTCTGCTCCCTTCGTTGCCCATTTTTGCCCTCTGTTCCCCTCGTTGGCCCTCACCGCTCCCGCTCCAGCCGCTGCGTCCCCGCCCCCCTGACCGCCCGTTCGCTGCCCCTGCCCTGCCTCCCGCCTCCCAGCTGCTCCTCCCTCCCACCTCCCCATATATGGCAGCCGCTGCGTGACCGTGCAGTGGGCGCGCCGCTGACGCGCCAAAGGCGCGCCTAAGGCAAGCCCGTCTGTGCCCGTCCGCGCCTGGACCGCACCCAGCGCCAGAACCCCTGGTCCCCATGCCTGCCACGACGCCCGGCTCCGTTACGACTCCAGCCCCCTCCAAGCACTGAACACCGGACGACGATCATGCACCTGCTTCCTGGCCGCCCCAAAGAGCACCCAAGGACCCTTTTCCTGCCGGAACTGCAGCACCCAGCCCGCCAACCCGCCGACCAGGAACAAACCCAACCACCTCAGTTGCATTCTTCTCAACACCCGCTCCGCCTGCAAACACACCGTCGAACTCTGGGACCTACTCAACTCAACCTCCCCTGACGTCGCATTCCTGACGGAGACCTAGCTGAACCCCTCCTCGGCACCCGACATCGCCATTGCCATCCCGGAAGGCTACAAGATCTCCCGCAGGGACCGCACCAACGGAGTAGGAGGAGGAATCGCCATCGTCCACAGGAACACTCTCAGAGTCTCGACCAACAACGACGACACCCTCAGCACCGCCGAACACCTGCACTTCCAGATCCACACCGACCCCAACACCACCCTCAGAGGAACCCTCGTCTACAGACCCCCCGGACCTCGACCACAGTTCAGCGACTCCATCACCGACTTCGTCAGCCCTCACGCCCTCGCCTCCACAGACTACATCCTCCTCGGGGACCTGAACTTCCACCTCGAGAACAACAACGACAACAGCTCTACCACCCTGTTCGACAACCTCGCCAACCTCGGACTCAGACAACTCATCACAACTCCCACCCACTCCTCCGGCCACACGCTTGACCCCATCTTCTCCGCAAGCTCCCACGTCACCTTCAGTCACACCACCGAACTCCACTGGACCGACCATCGCTGCATCCACTTCACCTTCCAGAAAGCCACCACGCACCACCGCACCCAACAGATGCCTCGGCGCTGCTGGAGCAAAGTCACCGAAGACCAGCTAACCACCACCCTAGCCCGGTGCCCACCAGCCGACCCCACCGACCCCGACACTGCCGCCCTCAACCTCAGACAGTGGATCGACGACTGCGCCAACACCCTCGCCCCGCTCAAGAAACCCCCCAACAGCCACACTAGCAAGAAAGCCAGCTGGTTCACTGAAGACCTCCGGGCCTCCAAGCAAACCTGCCGAAAGCTATAGAAGAACTGACACCGCGAACAAACACCGGACAGCTACGCAGCCCACAAGAACGCCACCCGCAGACACCATCACCTCATCAGATCCGCCAAAAGGGCCTCCTTCAAAGACCGCCTAGACAACAACGCACACAACAGCAAAGAGCTCTTCAACATCGTGAAGGAACTCTCTAACCCCAGCTCCAACACCAACGACATCCCACCTTCGCAAGACCTATGCAACTCGTTGGCCGCCTTCTTCCATCGCAAGATCGCTGACATCCACGACAGCTTCAACACCACGATCGCCCCGACAACCACTGAGATCCCCGCCCCCATGACCAACATCCGCACCAACCACCTGCTCTCCTGGACCAACATAAACGACGACGACACCATCAAGATCATGAACACCATCCACTCCGGATCTCCGTCAGACCCATGCCCACACCACATTTTCAACAAAGCCAGCACCACCATCGCACCCCATCTCCGGAAAGCCATCAACATCTCCTTCAAGACAGCAACCTTCCCGGATAGCTGGAAGCACGCCGAGATCAACGCCTTACTCAAGAAACCCAAGGCGGACCCCAAGGACCTCAAGAACTTCCGGTCAACAAACAACTGACTCGCTACCTCGAGGAGAACAGCATCCTGGACCCGTCCCAGTCCGGGTTTCGCAGCAACCACAGCACCGAAACTGCCCTCATTGCCGCCACCGATGACATCAGGACCCTGCTAGACAACAGAGAGACCGCGGCCCTCATCCTCCTGGACCTGTCAGCCGCCTTCGACGCGGTATGCCACCACACACTACGCACACGCCTCCACGACGCCAGAATTCAAGAGAAGGCCCTGGACTGGACCACCTCCTTCCTCTCCGACAGAACACAGAGCGTCCGCTTCCCCCCCTTCCGCTCCGAGGCCACCGAGATCATCTGCGGCGTACCCCAGGGCTCATCCCTCAGCCCAACGCTGTTCAACATCTACATGGCACCACTCGCCCACGTCGCCCGACTGCACGACCTCAACATCATCTCTTACGCCGATGACACCCAGCTGATTCTCTCCCTCACCAAAGACCCCACACCGCCAAAACAAACCTCCACGAAGGAATGAAGGCCATCGCCGAATGGATGAGGAACAGACGACTGAAGCTGAACTCTGACAAGATGGAGGTCCTCATCCTCGGATCCACCCCCTCGGCCTGGGATGACTCCTGGTGGCCGATCGCACTGGGAGCAGCCCCAATACCCACCGACCACGCACGCAACCTAGGAGTCATCCTCAACTCCACCCTCTCCATGACTAAGCAGGTCAACGCCGTCTCTTCTGCCTGCTTCAACACCCTCCGCATGCTCCGCAAGATCTACAAATGGATCCCCACCGAAACGAGAAGAACGGTCACCCAGGCCCTCGTCAGCAGCAGGCTGGACTACGGAAACGCCCTCTACGCTGGAGCCTCTGCCAAACTCCTGAAACGGCTGCAACGCATCCTGAACGCCTCTGCACGCCTGATCCTCGACATCCCTCGCCGCAGCCACATCACCCCTCACCTGAGAAACCTGCACTGGCTCCCCGTCAACAAGAGGATAACCTTCAAGCTCCTCACCCACGCACACAAGGCACTGCACAACACCGGACCTGCGTACCTCAACAGACGACTCAGCCTCAACACCCCCGCCCGCCAGCTTCGCTCCGCCGACCTCGCCCTCGCCACAATACCCCGCATCCGAAGAGCGACCTCCGGTGGCAGATCCTTCTCCCCCTCGCCGCCAAAACCTGGAACACCCTCCCCATCCGCCTACGGCAGACCCAAGACCTGCTGACCTTCAGAAGACTCCTGAAGACCTGGCTCTTCGAGCAGTAGCAGCACCCCTCCCCCCCCCCTCAGCGCCTTGAGACCCTCACAGGTATGTAGTGCGCTCTACAAATGCTATGATTGATTGATTGATTGACACTGCTTCACCTCCCAGCACAGTTCACCCCTTAGCATTATGATAAATGCAGTCACTTTAAATACTTACTTGTATTTTTGCTGAAGTGTTTCACCAAAGTTGGTGCAGGTTAGTGCTGTGAATCTCTAGACACAAGTGTTTCTGGATATTATCCTTCATCAGTAGAGATAAAAAACTAAATTCATCTGGGGTTGCTAAGCAAGCTGCAACAGTCCTTTCAGATCTCAGTACCTCTCTCTGGCGCAGAGGTGCATCTCCAAATGCTCATCAGCTCAGTGGCTCAAGGGAACCTTTTCAAACAGAAGGGGGATGGGAGCACACTGCTTCACCTCCCAGCACAATTAGGCATAAATTGTTAGGGAACAAGTGGCAAAGCTGAAAGAATGCCTGCCATGGGCTCAAGTTATTCACACCTTGAGTCATCAGCGTGTTGGCGTACACGTTGAAGGGAATTCACTGGCTGAGGAAGCCACCAAGTCGAGAGTGCAAACTGCTGTCATTGCTGCAATCACTCGTTCTAGCACGGGGATAGACGGAGACATACTGATAGCTGTCAACACCTCAAAAAACAGCTCTGCCATGCTAAAGGGCTTTCACTCAAGTACTCCTATTAATTAAATGCGCAAAATACATCGTATGCTCAAATTTCAGGAGTGAGGGATAGAGTTATACCAAACATGATCTCAGATTAGGTTTAATTCTAGCTGCACACGAGGGTCTGGGCTCAGCACACGCAGGAGTCACTGCAACAATTTAATTACTGAAGCAACGATACTGGTGGCCAGGTTTGTCTAAACAAACCACGGGTTATGTCCTAATGTGCGACATCTGCCAGGCTCCACCGTAGCACGGCCACAGCCAACACCATTACTCATTTCAGACAGACCTCTTGCATGTGTCTATTTGGACAACTGCGGCCCCTTAAATTCTGATGGGGCCTAAAAATACATCTTGGTGGCTGTGGATTCATGCTCTAGATTCCTATGGGTTTGGCCTCAGCGCTCGGCTGACACCCGAACTGTTATAAAGGATTTGCGAGTCTTCATCGGGACATATGCATTTGGCACATTACACTCCGACCGTGGCCCTGCGTTTAGCTCTCGGGCTTCTAACTCCTCCCCCTACCAACCCACAGGAAATTCGGTGGTGGAGAGGAAAAACCGGGACCTAAAGCAATCCTTAACAGCAAGGGTATTAGGTGCGGGAGGCAGTTGGGTCCATCACCTGTATGGGGTCCAGAGGGCCCTCAACAACATGCCAAGAAAATCCTTGGGAGGACGTACCCCCTATGAGATCCTGTTTAGGACAAGAATGTAAGTACCTGACCTCGATTGTGCCAGCACAGTGTAGGATGTAAAACCATTTGAACTGAATGATTGTTTGGCTGTTTTACAGGAACTCAATGAATTCCGGGCATTACAAAGCAATGTCCAAGTAAAACGCACCGCCACTGGGAAAGTGAAACCGTTCCGGCAAGACCTGCCTGGGTCCCGAAGATTGAGGACCTGGACAGAGAAAATATCGTGGACAAGAAGGAGTTTGGGCCATCTTACAGAGCACCCGTGCCTGTCCTGGCAGTCGAAGGAACAAGAACAGTACTTCTTCCGCCTCTTGCCGGCAAAAATGAAAGAAAATTTGTTGATCTGATCAAACCACACTATGTGGTTGATTCTCAACAGTACGCCGAGTGGAATCCTGAGTAGCCGCTTTTGCTACTATACAGGAAGTTCAGATGGAAAGGCTAATAATGTTTCAAGACTCCCCTGCGCAAAATGCAGGAGTATCAAATAATGGAGTACGAATTACACCAGTTGAACTTGAACAACATCCAAATACAACTGAAACGGAAATTGCAATTTGGCCCAATAATGACATCTAGATCAATGTTTATATAACCAAAAGGAACTAGCCAATGTAAAGGAAGCATCAGAAACTGTGTGTATTTAAAGGAAAGAAAAACTTTTTCTTATGAAAGCCCTCACCCACCAACCTAGTTGGTGGCATGCTTCATCATCGGGCCCCACCCGGTGGCACCGAGCGTAACCCGGGTGTGCTACAATGCCTGTTTACAGCGGAGCGGGTATTTTGGTAATTGAGTGTGCAGTGATGGTGTGTGAGTGTGAATTAAAAACTGTCCTAGGGTCCCACTACCCACAGGGGTTGTTTAATAGGTGGGCCTTTGGCAGTAGTAAAAACAAGGTGGCGGATGTTCACGGAGTTATCTATGGTCTCCCACATCCATTGTGGTCAACATGTTTCAGCCAGGCCTTGGATATGATCTGGCTTTCTTCAGGACCTTATATGTGTGAAAAGTGAGGTCACATTAAAGTGTAAATGACCGAATATGTGCTGCACTTGCTAAGGTGCACTATAGGTGAGAGGGGGGTTCCCTCTAAGGTTTTTCCTGTAGTGAGAAAGAAAACATTAAAACAAGACGAACAAACACACAGTTTTCCGCGATTAGCTTCAATAATTGCACATATAATTTATGTACTTCTATGCCGTCGTGTCCGTGCTATAACCGGAAAAAATGGTGGTGGTGAGGTACCGGAAGTGACGGGATAGTTGTTTTGCCGAGGTATGTGCTATTAAGTGCAAAAGTTCAATAGCGGAATCGTAATGTGCTTCAATTGACAAATACACCAAGAAAATGAAAGGCTCTTACTCTTATGATTTACAGAGATAACCTCATGAGTATCCGGCAAAGGGGTCTGGCTTATAGTCACACTCTATTAGGTAAAAAGGACACGAATAAGGCATGGTAGTATCACCTTTTAAGTTTGCCAGAAGTCCCCCCTTGGTCTCAAGGTTCGCCATCCCCACAATCCCCCACTTACTTCGTCAAAGCTCAGGACCCTCGTTACGACCTACTTGGTTGCATCGGATCTCCGTTGTTGAGAGCCTTCGGTTGGCTCAAGCTTTAAATACCATCCAGTTCATTCGTGGCTCAGGTGGATGTGATTCTGGGTTAACGCGAGTAGCGTCTTTGGAGGAAAAATAGACATAGAGGACAGACAAAGGAGCCCTCGCTGTGTGTGCGCAGGGCCGCTTGTGACGTGAGGGGAGGCGTGTCCCCATTGCGAAGTGAAAGTGCCTGATTTAGAACAAGCCTGTTTATAGAATAAACAGCGGAATAAACAATGGAATAAAAGCGGAATGGCATATTCGCTATAGTTGTGCAAAAGAGAAACTACAGGGTTATATGTTCATCAATTAGGTGTACAACCTATGAATTGTAGTATATTATTCTATTTTTCAAATAGGTAGGTGTGCTACTTATGAAATGTAGTTTATTTACAGACTGGGAGAGAAGGAAGCGCTATGTATGTATGGTTGTAACTCGAAAACTGGATGAATCACTGCAGCTGGGGAGCCTTTCAAGTAGCAAGATAAGTTTGCTATTGAAGCATTACACGCTCCGTGAAGCGAGACCTCCTTGCACACTAAAGACCCACTTAAAGCCTTCTCACAGTCTGTACCAATTAAAAAAAACTTGTGTCCTTATTTCTACATCTATATCTGTACAGCAACTCCCAGGTTTCCTGTAAGTACCCTTCACCCAATGCTTCATATCTGCCTCCCTGGTGGTATCCAAGGCAGCAGTGGAACTGGAATGTCGTGATTGGCAGCTTAATATAGCCATGAATGAACCATTCCGTAGATGGTGACTCTGCTACTGTAAAAGGTAACTTCTCAAATTTTTCAATGAGTAGCAAGGTGTGCTTTGCATCTCTGCGTGCCATGGTCTTTTGTCTGTTGGTAAGTTCATAAGCCAAAAACAGACTTGTACCGTTAATGTACCGCCATGGCACGTGGCCAGAACTCAATGATTGTAGCGTCAGGCTTAAAAGCATAATGGAGTGCAATTGAGATTGCCCATGTTGTAGAATAGACAAATCTTGTTCCATTATGTCAATTGCTGAGGACACAATGTTACCCAGTGAATAAATACGTGAAGAAAGTGTGGTTATTCCATTGTCTACAACAGCTAAGGCCTTCTCTAGGTTAATTCTATCAAACTCACATAATCTCTCAGCAGCTTCCTGTTGGGAGACTTTCCACGGTTCATTGTAGATGGCATATAAGAAGCGTTTTTAACAAGGTTTCTTGGGACCTAGCAAGAAATCCCTAAGATCCATGGGGCCTATTACGATGGCGGTCAGATGACCGCTGCCCAGGCGGCGGTGGCAACCGCCGGACCTGCGGTGGACATCTGCCGTGATCGCAAGCCAGAAAACCGCAGGTCAGATTAGGATGGCGGTGGTGACCGCGGCGATGGGAAATTCCGACCGCTGCTTTTCCGCCGGTTGCCATCCGCACTCCTGCCCTGCGGACGGAGAAGGACCGGGATAATGGTGACGGTGCAGGGAAGGCTCCGCCGGCACGATTATGATGCCGGCGGTAGCCAGCCTTTCCTCAGTGGTCAGACCGCCATGGAAAGGCATGCAGTCATTGTCTTCCGGGGGCCCGTTGTGGGCCCCCAATGTTTTGTGGGGGGTGTGGGTGCACTGGGAGGGTACCCATGGTCCCCCCTACATGTCCCTGTACCAGGTGGCAGGCACTGTGCAGTGCCTGCCACGCAGTGCAGGGAAATGCAGGACATGCTCATTTGGACATCGCTGCGGTGCTTCGGGCAGCAGCAACCGCCGCAATGTTAAGGCCCGCAATCCGACCGCCGCAGTCGGATTTCGAGCAAGGAACATCCTAATGCGACCAGCGGTTATGTCACGGGCCTTGCGGGTGGTCTTTTCCTGTTACCATGGCGGTCGGGGAGGTTTTCCGACCGTCATCGTAATAGGCCCCTAAGACTCTACCCAACAACTAAAGGACTAGAGTATCTTGAAACAATAGCTAAAAGCCTACTTTAAATAAATGTACCTCAAAACCCCCAAAACAAGTAATCTAAAAACAAACAGTCAAATAAATATTTTTATTTTAACTCAAAAAATATAATTATTTTGTCAATTATTTTAATTATTATGTAAAAAATAAATTGACATAATAATTATATTTTATTTAATATAAATAACAATAACAATTGCATTATAAACATTTCCCTCCCACTATAAATAATGTAAAATTACTTACTGTTTTCGTAGCGGAAGAACGGTAATCCAAACTGCCATAAACAAATCTACAGTTGGTTAAAATCCCAATAAGTGAAAAAATAAACCCTTCAAAAAATTGAAAAATACAGCTGTAGAAAAAGTAATCCATCAGCAATGGGTCCACCAACGATAAACCATAAAAATCCTGAAAAATAGATTTAAAAAAGAAACGCTCCAGGAAAACTCGAAAAATGAAGGAAGTGTAAAATAATTATTAGTTAACTAAAACTAATACACACTTCCTTAAAAAAAAACTGCATTCTTCTCCCCAAGATAACTTCCAATCGACAAAAACCTGTTAGAAAATAAAACAATCCCTCCCGCACAAATACACATATACATTATATCATATTAGGAATAAATACAACATAACATCAAACTTTAAACATAATTACACATATCTGTCAAACTCTAACACCGACCGTTTAACAAACTAACCGCATTTCGCACACTTATAATTTAAACATAAAACTCTCCAAAAACTAAAAAACCTAACACTACATACACTATATAGTACGGCACTACCTTCAAATTAACCCTAAATTAAAGTTTAAATAAAGAAAATTAAACTTACCTTAATTAACCGATGTGATGCACTTCCAACCGCGAGCTTCTCCCCTCAGAAATGACCTAAAAGAAAACTGAGAGCTTACAAAATACAAGTTTAGATTAAAAATGGCTGCCTTAAATAATAAAGATTTATAATTTTCTTTATGAAAAGTATTATACATTACTAAATACAGTACCGTAAATTTTTGTAAAAATACTACAAAATAATAGTAATGTATAAAGAAATGTTTGACATATTATTTCTAATGTAAAATTATAATAATACATATTATTAAAAAATTAATATTTATTAATATAATTAAAAAATATACATGTAATGTACAATGTATAATAAAAATCTGTACTATTTTTTAGTAATGTGAAAAAATGTATTAATGTAATTAAATAATGTTTGTGTTTGCAAAAAGACTTATGTACTAATTGATATTATTTATATACAAAACATAAATAATATTACCAAAAATATAACATGATATGGTAAAAATAGAAATAATTATAAAAATGTTTACTAGAAAAATTTGTTAAAACATATATTTTATTAACAATGTACACTATATGTATTAATGTAAAAAATATGTACAATGTTAAGAAGTAATATATCTACTGTTACCAAAAACATATGTTTTATAAAATGTACAAAAAGGAATTAACTAATTCTTTGTTTTTGTAAAAATGTACACCACTATAATGTAATAGAACAAAAATGTGTAATCCTGTTTTTTCACAAATATTATATATAAATGTATAAATATGTACAAAATATATATGTCAAAAATTTAAAAAAATTATTTTTTTCCTCTGTTGAACAATATATATTAAATATAGTTAACAAACTAAAATGCTTTTTCTCTTTTTTTATATCAACGTTGCATTATAAATAAAAATATAAATAAAATATAAATATGTTTCTGTATTTTTTTTTTTTTTAAATATTATAAACATAATAACATATATATATATTACATCAATGTACATTAAAAACTATTCTATTTTTATAAACATTTATAACTATATCATTATACTTACACCATAATATATTTTTATTTCTTAACTATTCCCACTATAGAGTGCAATGAGTCAGGGAAGGTGCTGGACACTAAACATATATAATTTTCTATTCCCACTACAATTTATATGAAGTCTGGGAATGTGCTGGGCACTAAACATATATAATTTACTATTCCCACTCCAATTTATATGAAATCTGGGAATGTGCTGGACACTAAACATATATAATTTACTATTCCCACTCCACTTTATATTAAGTCAGGGAAGGCGCTGGACACTAACCATATATAATTTACTATTCCCACTCCAAACTACAGTAAGTCAGTGAAGGCGCTGGATACCAAACATATATAATTTACTATTCCCACTCCAATTTATATTAAGTCAGGGAAAATGCTGGACACTCAACATATATAACTTACTATTCCCACTCCAAACTACATTAAGTCACGGAAGGTGCAGGACACTAAACATATATAATTTACTATTTCCACTCCAATTTATATTAAGTCAGGGAAGGCGCTGGACACTAAGCGGACACTAAGCATATATAATTTACTATCCCCACTCCAAACTACATTAAGGGCCCGATTATGAAGGCGGACGGACGCCAGTCCGTCCGCCATCGTGGTGGTGACTGGGACCGTCCGCAATACATGCTGCGGTTCCGCACACCAAATTAGGATGCGACCGCCACCATGGCAGTCGCATCATTTTAACATTGCGGCGGGTGCTGCTAACAGCAGCACCCGCCGCAATGTTGAAAATGCATGTTGTGCATTTCATTGCACTACGTGGCAGGCACCACATGGTGCCAGCCACTTAGTGCACTGAAATGTAGGGGGGTATCATGGGTACCCCCCAGTGCACATACACCTCTCCAACACATTGGGGGCCCGCAAAGGGGCCCCCAAAATGAATCTCCGCCAGCCTTTCCATGACGGTTTCGGCATCATGGAAAAGCTGGGTCAAAGCCTGCATCATAATATGGTGGACGGTGCCTGCTAGGCACCGCCACCATTTTATGGATGCAGACCGCTCCGCCAGGCAAACGGTACGATTGCCTGTGGCGGTTCCGTGGCGGACGGTCTTTGCGTCCGCCACGGTAACAGTGTGGATCCGCCCGCCATCCTAATCTGGCTGGCGGTCAATCCACGTTTGATGGCGGACGGATCGCCACCACACAGCTGACGGTGGCAGTCCGTCCACCATCATAATGACCCCCTAAGTCAGAGAAGATGCTGGATACCAAACATATATAATTTACAATTCCCACTCCAATGTATATGAAGTCAGGGAAAATGCTGGACACTGAACATATATAACTTACTATTCCCACTCCAAACTACATTAAGGGGTCGATTCCGATCTCGGCCGGAAGCGCACCTAACACTATTCGTCTGGAAAAAAAACAAGCCGAACGCGTGTTTCCCGACCGATTCGAACAGTCGTCCGAACGAACAAGTACGATGCGCATAACTGCTCAGATTCCGAGCGAGCCGTACGTACCCATTCCAGCTCCTGTTCCCCGCCCGAGCCGGATCCGTAAACGCCGAATCAAGTCGCACGGAAGCAAATATACTGCACCTTACGGCCAGACTAGTACGATGCGCCTTCCATACGCGCCGAACCCGTCGCTACATCCGGCACGTCAGAGCATCCAGGAGAGCTGCACATAAGCTCCGATTCACGCCACAAGACGTTCCACGGCTACGAGACGAACAAGCCAGCGACGAGTACGAGTCGAAGCCACGAGAAACCCGAACGAGACGACCCAACCATGAATCCCATCGCGCAGGTCCTACCAATACTCTACATCTATTACCGTAACCGGTACGGACGCGTACGGCGCAGACGGTAAGTCAAACACCCACTACATAAACAAACGACACGTACCCGACATATGTCACACACACATAGGGATGCAGAAATGACGTACACTAGCAACAGCCGAACCATAGGGGCGGGATGGCCATCACCAATGCCATACACACCCATAGAGGCCTGCTGGCTACCACTACCACCACCCCTACTCATGTGGGCCTGGATGCCTGTCACTACTACCATCCCCACTCATGGGGGCCTGGATGCCTGTCACGACCACCACCCCTACTCAGGGGGGCCTGGATGCCTACCACTACCACCACCCTACTCAGGGGGGCCTGGATGCCTACCACTACCACCACCCTACTCAGGGGGGCCTGGATGCCTACCACTACCACCACCCCTACTCATGGGGGCCTGGATGCCTACCACTACCACCACCCTACTCAGGGGGGCCTGGATGCCCACCACTACCACCACCCCTACTCATGGGGGCCTGGATGCCTACCACTACCACCACCCTACTCAGGGGGGCCTGGATGCCCACCACTACCACCACCCCTACTCATGTGGGCCTGGATGCCTGTCACTACTACCATCCCCACTCATAGGGGAATGGATGCCTACCACTAACACCACCCCTACTCATGGGGGCCTGGATGCCTGTCACTACTACCATCCCCACTCATAGGGGGATGGATGCCTACCACTAGCACCACACCTACTCATGGGGGCCTGGATGCCTGTCACTACTGCCATCCCCACTCATAGGGGGATGGATGCCTACCACTAACACCACCCCTACTCATGTGGGCCTGGATGCCTGTCACTACTACCATCCCCACTCATAGGGTGATGGATGCCTACCACTAACACCACCCCTACTCATGGGGGCCTGGATGCCTACCACTGCCACCACCCTACTCATAGGGTGATGGATGCCTACCACTAACACCACCCCTACTCATGGGGGCCTGGATGCCTACCACTGCCACCACCCTACTCAGGGGGCCTGGATGCCTACCACTACCACCACCCCTACTCAGGGGGGCCTGGATGACTGTCACTACTACCATCCCCACTCATAGGGTGATGGATGCCTACCACTAACACCACCCCTACTCATGTGGGCCTGGATGCCTACCACTACCACCACCCCTACTCATGGGGGCCTGGATGCCTACCACTAGCACCACCCTACTCATGGGGTCTGGATGCCTACCACTAACACCACCCCTACTCATGGGGGCCTGGAGGCCTACCACTACCACCACCATACTCAGGGGGGCCTGGATACCTACCACTACCACCACCCTACTCATGGGGGCCTGGATGCCTACCACTAACACCACCCCTACTCAGGGGGGCCTGGATGCCTGTCACTACTACCATCCCCACTCATAGGGTGATGGATGCCTACCACTAACACCACCCCTACTCATGGGGGCCTGGATGCCTACCACTACCACCACCCTACTCATGGGGTCCTGGATGCCTACCACTAACACCACCCCTACTCATGGGGACCTGGATGCCTACCACTACCACCACCCCTACTCATGGGGGCTGGATGCCTACCACTACTACCATCCCCACTCATAGGACGGGTAATGCATGACACAACCAGCATACTCCAACATAAGGAATGTAAGAAAAAGACATCCCCCCAACATCATGACAAGAGTGTGTAGTCTGTGTCAAATGCCTACAACACTGAACATGACATTGAACATACAATGTGACCCCCTATCACATGTGTCACACATACATGTGTGTGGCCTCCACAATGCAAGCAGACCATGACCACTGTGGGAATGGGGTCTAAACCCCATCATCAAAGTGACCAAAATGTAAGTGTGGGGTCCATAACTGAAGCACATTTTGAACATTGTGGGAATGGGGTCTAAACCCTCATCATCACAGTGACCAAAAGGTAAGTGTGGGGTAAATAGCTGAAGCACATTTTGAACATTGTGGCAATGGGGTCTAAACCCCCATCATCACAGTGACCAAAATGTAAGTGTGGGGTCCATAACTGAAGCACATTTTGAACATTGTGGCAATGGGGTCTAAACCCCCATCATCACAGTGACCAAAAGGTAAGTGTGGGGTCCATAGCTGAAGCACATTTTGTACATTGTGGCAATGGGGTCTAAACCCCCATCATCACAGTGACCAAAAGGTAAGTGTTGTCATGGAAAAAGCTGCAACTGCCAAACAGCATGGATGATTCCTGGTCACACAACAACAAACACATCAGTGGCAAAGTAGTGCTTGTGTCCCATAGCAACATAGATTGGGTGAGGCAAACAGTGCAGTGCAAATAAAACACACCTTTGGCCATGTGCAGACAAACATCACCCATGGGGGCTGACATTGTCAACATTTATCAATTACACAATGACAGAAGTGACCATCATAATGCAGACCCACATATCTGCACCAATGGACACACAAATGTAGATATCCTGTGGAGACTGTGGATGTGAGGTGAACAAATACCATACCATGGCAGCAATTGGACATACAAACCATGATTATTGTGCTGACTGATGACCTAGGAGTCCCAGGGACAGCAGGGGAAACCCTCCAAACAACATACAGCCAAAGGCACACTAAAGATATGCCAATGCAGTGGTGCAGATGCACAAACACAAACAGGCAGCCTCATACTGCATATCAAACACAACAGGTGATGGGGGGTGTGCCAGTGTCCCCAGGCAACCACACAACACATGAGGAGGCCTGAATCCCAATTACATAGATGTGTATACAGTGCCACACAAAAGTAACTCATGGATCGGATTCCCCTATGTGGGCAATCAGGCATTGTTAGATGAGAGGGAGCCCAAATTACACATGTCACACAAGCTTGTAGGAACAGCAACTAACACAGCAAGAGACAGACCCACCACAGCACTACCCCCAGGGACCCCACATTGTGGTGACACTAGCCTGCATGATAATCCCACTGTGATGACAAAGGTAGATGTCGTGCACACTGTGAACCACAGCCATGTGTCCTGAGCAACTAACTACCATCACACCTACACAAGCACAAATCAATCAGCACGGCCTGTCAGCCAAGGCCAATATGGAGGTAGGGGTCTAGCCGTGCAACAACTCACATTTGCACACACTCAACACCACACACCTTGATCTCCACCAATGTGCAGCAGTGAAGCTCACATGGACTGGTGACATTGCACATGCACCCATGACAATGCCAGGGGTGGTGGTGGGAACTAAGGTGCAGAAACCCATCACACATGGCCAGTCAACAAGACTCGTGAATGTCTGACACACTGCACAGTACGCCATACATGGGCATGACATGAAATCCACCCCAATCAATGGGATACTGGCCACAGTTACACACCAATGAAGAAGCCAAGGTGACCCACAAAGAACACACATAGACAACTTCCAACATTGCAGCTCTGACCCTGAGGAGTGGCAGCAGTCACAAACACAACGTGTCACAATCACTGAAAGCTACCACAAACTGTAAATTACATGACTTGTGTAACCAACAAGTGCCAAGGGGAATCCTGACTGTGTCCCATCTGCGTTTGCCCACATCCCCAGCCCTGACAACAAAGACAACTAGGGATGACAACCTGATGAACATTAGTTTGCCATGCACCCACATCCCGGAGAAACCAGGTCCAAGATGCTGGATGAACACAGGACAATTCAGCAAGCATCACAAACAGGAACATCCCTAGGGACACAGCCTGTGTAGGAAAAGGGAAGCTAACACACACAGAGATGCTCACACAACACACAACACGGGCCCAGGCAATGTCACGGGATTACACACTGCCATGAGGGCACTGCACTCCTGTGGAAGGTCCGCTCTGCCAAAACTTGTCTGTGCACGACTCAAACATGTCAGCAGAACACTCGGTAAGTGAGTCAACAACTACAACACACTGAAGGCTCTGCTCACATCAGCCTGGGTACGGGAGTGTCACGTCAGTCATCTGCATACACCCAAAACACGTGTCAAGCAAGTTGCACTGTATACACAGATGAGTCCTTCAACATTGATGTGCTAAACTGCATGTCCAGTGGAGATGGGCACTCAGTCAGGGAAATAGAAACATTGAACAGTGGTAAGCCCACCATATGTGCATCAGTGTAAGCCAAAGATGTTAATTTACAAATGCAAAACGTACATCCCTGTGTCAAATGCTGAACATTACAACCTCAGACTGCAGCAAAGGATGCTATAGATCCAGACTACATTAGGACACATATCCCATGGACCACATGGAGTCCATCACAGCAACACTTCATTTTCCTGATCTGAACACTATTACAACTACAAATGCATGATGATACTCATCTACATCATGTACATCCAAAGAAAAACCACAAGTAAACAAAAAGAGGCTTTATTCAGCAAATGTTAAACTAAAATTTGAAGTCCCAAAGATACTAAGGCCAATGGCCAGTCCAAATACACAGTCCCAACAGGGTGATACGTGACAACTTGTCACCCATTGCTTGCCTGCACTGGTACGGACAGGGGACATCCCCTCGGAGGGGCAAACAAGGGGCAGGCCAGGCACCACAGGGACAGGATCAGGGGATGCCAGAAAGAGGCAGTGAAGGGGTGGTGGGTGCAGGAGTGTCACCGGCAACTGCAGTGGAGGTGTCTGACTCAGTGGGGGCCGGCACCACTGTAGGACACAAGTCAGATGGTGTGGGTGGTGCAACCACTGCAGTGGGCCGGTCAGATGGATTGGACTGGGTCCCCACTGCAGTGCCCGAGTCAGACGGGGTGGTTGTGGACTCCACTGCAGTGCATAACTCCAAGGGAGTGGAAGGGGGGCAGATGAGGTGGGCAGGACAGAGGGGGAACCCGGTCTCCACACCAGTGGCACAAACAGGCAGAGCGTCTGGTTTGGGGGTGGAAGAGCAAGTGGTAGGGGGGAGGGCCTAAGCAGTTTGGGGATGTGGTATCGGTGTGTGGGGGAACCTGGGGCAGGGTGTGGCGGTGGAACCTGTGGAGTGGTGGCCTGGGGGATGGAGGAGAGAGACTGTGTGGTGGAGCTGCGTGGTGGTGGTGGTCGGGTCTTGCCCTTCCTGGTCGGGGGGGACTTTCGAATGGGGTCCTCTGTCTGCCTGTGCCTGGGGGAGGGTGTCCGGGTGTGAGGGGCACTCCCCTCTGTGTGTGGTGGTCGCCTCTTCCGCCTGGACTTCATGTCAGATGGATCTGTGGGGAAGAGGCCAAGCTCACAGATCACAGAGGAAGAGCTTCTGGGAGGGGGGGTTGCAGGTGAGGCAAGGGAAGGGGTTTTGGAGGGAGAGGTATCTGAGGACTGCGGAGTGCTCGTGGATGCGTGTGTGTGTGTCTGGGCCCCATCCCCTGTGAGTGAGGTATCAGTCCCCTGACTGTGCGTGCATCTGGATTTTGGCTTGTGTGTCTGTGTGCTGCTTGTGTCTGTGCTGGTGCGTGCCAGTGCTGGTGTGTGTGTGCTTGGGACAGGTAGGGTGCTGGGGATTGTGGATGGGGCAGAGGTAGGAGGGGTGAGGGACTGTTGCAGGAGGGACACTGCTGCCATCAGTGAGGAGGCCATGGACTGATTGGTCTGATGTAGGGCAGACATGCCAGATGACATGCCCTCCATGAATGACACCAGTTGTGTCAAAAGACCCGTGTGTGCATGGAGGACACTCAGCATTGATGTCTGCCCTACATGGATCTGTTTCAGCAAGTCCACAGACTCCACACTCAGGGCAGCAGGGGGACAGAGGCAGGGGGTGCGGTGCCTGGCATGAAGGAGACACGCTCCCCTACACGGAAGCCTCCACGGACATGTGGGATGGGAGCAGATGGGAGGGTGGAGATGGTGGTGGTGGCGGGGACAGACTTGCTTGACGTTGCCTCTAGTCTGCTGACACCCGCCTCCACAAGGGAGTCCTCACTGGAAGTGCTGTTTTCCCCAGCCGAGGTGGTCGTAGCTGAGGTCTCATCAGTGTGGCTCCCCTCACCCTCCGTGCCACTGGGTCCCTCACTCTCCCCTGCAGTGGACTCAGTCTGGCTCTGCCGCTCCTCTTGGTCCGTGGAGCTGTCTCCTCCTGTGGCCATGGATGTATCTGCAAACAATCAGGATAAACAGAGCAACATTAGTCACCTGTACTGACCACACACACCACAGTAAGTACAGCACATCACAGAGCAAGCCCTGCCATCATTTGCTAGACATTGCAATTAGTGCTGACACTGATTTGAAGAAGCCCATTGTCTGCCTGACAGTCAGTCATGCCACACATATCCTACCTGTCCATGCACCCATCTGTCTGCTGCCTGTTGTATGCGACTAATCATATGTGCACACATGCACCACATACACAGTTGTTGGACATCCAAGAGAACATATGGAAATGTGTCACTTCAAACACATGCCATCTCCTGCCACTGACTCAGTACATGTGTCAGGAAGAGTGATGGGCAAAGTCTCTGTTGATATGCGGGTTTTGGTTCCATCACCAGACACAATGATGTCCTCTTGTCCTGATAGACAATGCAACAATGGTGTGCATGCAGGACATATCACACCACTGGTGGCTCACCCTTTGCAATTGGAATGTCATGGCACATGCCTGTCTGGCAAGTCAGTCATAACTGTCTCCTGTCACAGGGGCAGTGCATACACACAACACCAGTCTGCACTGTGTCACAATCATGGAAGTTTTTGAAATGTAAGCCCTGTAGCTGACAGGCGCACAT
This sequence comes from Calotriton arnoldi, assembly GCA_963921515.1. Lineage (NCBI taxonomy): Eukaryota > Metazoa > Chordata > Amphibia > Caudata > Salamandridae > Calotriton > Calotriton arnoldi. The sequence goes on from CAWUFW010005297.1 coordinate 328,331, forward strand.
GTGCACCCCTGTCCACCCACATCATGAGGACTGAGATGATCCCACGTCAATCAAATGAGACATTTGAGTGACTGCAAACACAAATCCATACACATGAGCACTTCACCGTCTGATGAGAATGAACCAACGCTGCCTGCACCTCAATGTTTCATACAACATTGTGCACAGTCAAGGAATCAGAGACCTATGCATTAACCTATGTGCAGATCCCATAGTCACAACTCAGATGGCTGGCCACCCCAAATTGTTAAACACTCCAGGAGTCCAAATAGCAAGGCCACACCACGGTGACACAGAGGCATACACCTGAGTGCACTCTTCACAATGCCCAAAATGTATGCTGACACAGGGGAGTGGGAGAACAGAGTGCCTTCGATGTATGGAGTAGGCATTACAGTCCTGGTCCATGTGCAACATGGTATTACCCTGAACACTAGGCAGGTGGCTATGCATGTGTCACACACATGATGTACATACTTCTGAGGCTCCTACCTTGGTCTCTGCAGCAGCATGGGTGTGTGGCACATACCCCAGACATGTGGTGAGTCAGAGCAGGAATTGGAACACATATTAAAGCCATACCCAGAGTACATGTCAGATCACAGGCATTGTGAGCAATTGTACCACCCATGCAGCCCACCACAAAGTTCCTGTAACTGATGCTGTCCCCAACTTGAACCACAGGTAACTGCAAGTACACAGTACCCAAGTGACCTAAGTCACAGACTGTAAGGGCCACACCTGTGTATCAGATGAGGAGGGGGCATGACACAAGTGAGGGACATGAGTCCAGGATGACATGACAGTTGTACTGTGGAAGTGGAACCAGGCTAAAGGAGTGCATAGAGCATGTCAGTCATAGTACACAGTTGAGGCTAGCACTTACCCCCTCCTTGCTGCTGTCTGGCCTTCAGCTGCCCATCCAGGTCAGGGAAGACCACCGCCAGGATCCGGAGCATGTGGGGGTCAGGGTCCGGTGTCCGCCCCTCCTGCGAGGAGGCGACAGCTTCAGCTGGACCCTTGCGATCCTCCGGGTCCAGCCACGAAGGTACTGCCACCTCTTCTGGCAGTTGCGGATCCTGCGCCTGTAGACCCCCACAGATCGTACTGCCCGGACGATGGTCAGCCAGATCTCCTGCTTCTGGTGGGCATCAACCTGTGAGGATGACAAAGTGAAAAGGCCATTACTACACATGCAACATTTCCGTGCATCACACAGTTGGATATACATGTCTCAATCACAGGGGCATATGATCTACACAGGTAGTGCAACTATGGCTATGAACAGTTTGCCAGCAGTTACTGAATGGTATCATTGCCTGGGAAGTCAAACCTTGTTGGAATGCACTGTTACTGCACTAAACCTGTTCAGTGCATGTGACTACACACTTTGGGGGCGACAACTACTCAGTGAGCATGCTAGCCACTGGTGTACACACTGTACGTCTTGCTAGTCAGACAACATGCACAATTAGTAAGGCAGTGGACAGCACACTCACCTGCTCCCCTGGTTTCCCATACAGCTTGCTGTACTGTGGAAGGAGGCTGTCCAGCAGGGCCTGGTTCTCCTCAGTGCTGAAGGCTGGGGCTCTATCCACAGTACGTGCCATTGCAGTAGCCAGAGGATGCAGAGACAGCAGCAGTGGTGGTGGCAGATGTCATCCTGGAGCATGTAGTGCAGGCAAGTGAGCTCTCAGGGCAACAGCCAGCATTATATGTGTGCTGCAGAGGCAGATACTGTCCCATGTGTCCAAAGTGATAGGTCCAAGTCATTTGTATCTTCTGAATCTGGCCAATCCATGGAATTGCACCACTTATATACGCCCACAGCATCCTTCAAAAGTTCAACTTCATGACACCCATGGATTTGCAACATTGTTGTGGGTGGCCAACTGAATTCACTGCATCCGACTCGTTAAAGCTTCGAAAACGCGTCCGTTACCATGTCAGGCCATAGCCAATGCGTGCGCACCGATCGGACCATTGCTGTACGACGCGTATTTCGAAAAACAACACGCATCCGTCCACATCATATGCAATGGCCAATGCGTGCGCACCGATCGGTCCATTGCTGTACGACGCGTATTTTGAAAAACAACACGCATCCGTCCACATCAATCAATCAATCAATCAATCAATCAATCAATCATAGCATTTGTAGAGCGCACTACATACCCATGAGGGTCTGAAGGCGCTGAGGGGGAGGGGTGCTGCTACTGCTCGAAGAGCCAGGTCTTCAGGAGTCTTCTGAAGGTCAGCAGGTCTTGGGTCTGCCGTAGGCGGATGGGGAGGGTGTTCCAGGTTTTGGCGGCGAGGTGGGAGAAGGATCTGCCGCCGGAGGTCGCTCTTCGGATGCGGGGTAATGTGGCGAGGGCGAGGTCGGCGGAGCGAAGCTGGTGGGCGGGGGTGTAGAGGCTGAGTCGTCTGTTGAGGTACGCAGGTCCGGTGTTGTGCAGTGCCTTGTGTGCGTGGGTGAGGAGCTTGAAGGTTATCCTCTTGTTGACGGGGAGCCAGTGCAGGTTTCTCAGGTGAGGGGTGATGTGGCTGCAGCGAGGGATGTCGAGGATCAGGCGTGCAGCGGCGTTCTGGATGCGTTGCAGCCGTTTCAGGAGTTTGGCAGAGGCTCCAGCGTAGAGGGCGTTTCCGTAGTCCAGCCTGCTGCTGACGAGGGCCTGGGTGACCGTTCTTCTCGTTTCGGTGGGGATCCACTTGTAGATCTTGCGGAGCATGCAGAGGGTGTTGAAGCAGGCGGAAGAGACGGCGTTGACCTGCTTAGTCATGGAGAGGGTGGAGTCGAGGATGACTCCTAGGTTGCACATCATATGCAATGGCCAATGCGTGTGCACCGATCGGTCCATTGCTGTACAAGGCGTATTTCGGAAACAACACGCATCCATCCACATCATATGTAATGGCCAATGCGTGCGCACCGATCGGTCCATTGCTGTACAACGCGTATTTCGGATGACAACACGCATCCGTCCACATCATATGCAATGTCCAAAGCGTGCGCACCGATCGGTCCATTGCTGTACAACGCGTATTTCGGAAACAACATGCATCCGTCCACATCAAATGCAATGGCCAATGCGTGCGCACCGATCGGTCCATTGCTGTACAACGCGTATTTCGGAAAACAACACGCATCCGTTCACATCATATGCAATGGCCAATGCGTGCGCACCGATCGGTCCATTGCTGTACAACGCGTATTTCGGATGACAACATGCATCCGTCCACATCATATGCAATGGCCAAAGCGTGCGCACCGATCGGTCCATTGCTGTACAACGCGTATTTCAGAAAACAACACGCATCCGTTCACATCATATGCAATGTCCAAAGCGTGCGCACCGATCGGTCCATTGCTGTACAACGCGTATTTCGGAAACAACACGCATCCGTCCACATCATATGCAATGGCCAAAGCGTGCGCACCGATCGGTCCATTGCTGTACAACGCGTATTTCGGATGACAACACGCATCCATCCACATCATATGCAATGGCCAAAGTGTGCGCACCGATCGGTCCATTGCTGTACAACGCGTATTTCGGAAACAACACGCATCCGTCCAAATAATATGCAATGGCCAATGCGTGCGCACCGATCGGTTAATTGCTGTACGATGCGTCCCTGTACAAGTCACTCGCATATGTCACCATGGTTGTCACTGGTGAACGTATGCCAGCCACATTTGCTTGCCAGGGACTCAGGGGCACACCTACAACACCACAGCCTGTCCACACTGTATCCTAAGGCATGTAAGGCTGCATTACCTGTGTGTGTATGGGGTTCAACATGTGGTTTTTTGGTGGCACTTGGGGGCAGCCACTCCCAGGCTGTGCATGTGTTCATGGGGACAGAATCCTTTGTGTGTTGTGCACATGACCACTGTGATGTGCAACTGTTCAGTTCAGAGCATGTGGCATGGTCACATTGCCAGGATGTGTATGTGTATGTCATGTCACATACACCCTGAGTCCCATGTGGGAAGGTATGTACGTCACAGGGTGACCCATTGCCACAATAGTGATGGCCCTCCACAGTCTGTGTGCATGTTGTGTTTCCGATGTCTCTGATTCCATGTGCACAATGGGAGACAGTCTCCACATCCACTTTGTTTGTGTATGGACTTTGATGTTGTGCGTGTGTGTGTCACAGACGTCCATGTCTGTCCTGCAGAGGCAACAGGGGCCACTACCTGTGGGAGTCATGGTTGTTTTGCTGACATGTACATGATACGCCATGTCATGCCAGTGTCCATGTGGCAATACAGGGTCCCTGGGAATCTACCTGTCAATGAGCTGTGATGCCTGTGGCACATCTGTCCTCACATGTCACTGTGGTGTGTGTTTGGAACGTGACAGCAGTACATGGGTACTGTGACACAGCCTAATGATTTCCCATAGCACAACCTGGAACTTGTTGTCAACACATGTTGAACTGTGATGTTAGATGTTGGCCATGTAGGTGCCATATATGTCCATACAGAATGGCACACACATCAGGTACTTGTGTCTCGTAATGATGTATCATGTGATATTGAGTATGGTCAATGCCACATATGTGGGGTGACTGACAATCTTTATTTCTTCACCTATGCACTGCAGGGCACCAGCTGTCCATAGACCATTCCCTGACCTTGCAACCATGGTTGAACGTGACTGCATCTGACGGTACCGCTTCAACAGGCCGCTGATTGAGGAATTGGCGGTGCGGTTGGCCCCACATTTGCAACCTGGCCGACCATACCCTACAGCGCTGACCCCCAAGGTGAAGGTGATGGCAGCCCTACACTTCTTTGCCACTGGTACCTTTCAACACACTGTGGCGCCTGCTGGTGGGATGTCACAGACCATGTTCAGCCGTGTGCTACGCAATGTTTTGGAGGTAATGTTGAGATACCTGAACCAGTACATCTATTTCCCTAAACGTCAAGAACTCACTGACGTCAAGAGTGACTTCTATGCCCTGGGGACGATGCCACATGTCATTGGCTCCATTGATGGGACACATGTGGCTTTGGTACCACCAAAGGCACATGAGCAGGCATACAGGAACAGGAAACATTACCATTCTATCAATGCTCTGGTATTATGTCTTGCAGATATGAGCATCTCACATGTGTGTGCCCGTTTCCCCGGTTCTTCACACGATGCCTACGTGATGAGGAGTAGTCGCATCCCGAGGATGATGTCACAGATGCAGAACCAGCGTGCCTGGCTTGTCGGTGTGTACTGACTTTGTACCATTGTGTGTGTTCTGCAATGTTGTATTCCACCCTCTTTTCCAACTCAGCTAATGTGCAATTGTCTGTATGTAGGTGACTCCGGATACCCCAACATGCCGTGGTTGCTGACACTCCTCAGGAACCCTGTGACACCAGCCCAGATGTGCTACAATGAGGCACATGGTCGGACCAGGAGAGTGATCGAGCGGACATTTGGTCTCCTGAAGAGCCGCTTTCGCTGCCTAGACAAGACAGGAGGGGCCCTCCCATATGCCCCAGCAAAGGTGTGCAAGATTGTCATCGTCTGCTGCATGCTACACAACCTGGCAGTGCGGAAGGAGTTGCCTCTCATCCTGGATGAAGATGACCAACATCCGCCACCTGTGGAGGATCCTGGCCTGGGCCACGATGCCAGTGATGATGATGATGATGATGATGAGGGTGATGTCCGCACACAGCTCATCACCAACTTCTTCAGCTGAATGTGAGTATCCAGAGATGTCATGTCAATGATGTGAGTTTGCATGATATGTGTTGGTGGTGCTCTGTTGCTGTTTGAGTGTGGCCATGTGCTACTTGACTGGGTGCGTGCAGCGATGTGTCCTTACAGGTAGTCTGTACTCCCCAACATTGTTGACATGCTAACTTGGTTTTGTGTAGGTATCTTGTGACATGTAGCGGAAGAACGGTAATCCAAACTGCCATAAACAAATCTACAGTTGGTTAAAATCCCAATAAGTGAAAAAATAAACCCTCCAAAAAATTGAAAAATACAGCTGTAGAAAAAGTAATCCATCAGCAATGGGTCCACCAACGATAAACCATAAAAATCCTGAAAAATAGATTTAAAAAAAGAAACGCTCCAGGAAAACTCGAAAATGAAGGAAGTGTAAAATAATTATTAGTTAACTAAAACTAATACACACTTCCTTAAAAAAACTGCATTCTTCTCCCCAAGATAACTTCCAATCGACAAAAACCTGTTAGAAAATAAAACAATCCCTCCCACACAAATACACATATACATTATATCATATTAGGAATAAATACAACATAACATCAAACTTTAAACATAATTACACATATCTGTCGAACTCTAACACCGACCGTTTAACAAACTAACCACATTTCGCACACTTATAATTTAAACATACAACTCTCCAAAAACTAAAAACCTAACACTACATACACTATATAGTACGGCACTACCTTCAAATTAACCCTAAATTAAAGTTTAAATTAAGAAAATTAAACTTACCTTAATTAACCGATGTGATGCACTTCCAACCGCGAGCTTCTCCCTCAAAAATGACCTAAAAGAAAACCGAGAGCTTACAAAATACAAGTTTAGATTAAAAATGGCTGCCTTAAATAATAAAGATTTATAATTTTCTTTATGAAAAGTATTATACATTACTAAATACAGTACCGTAAATTTTTGTAAAAATACTACAAAATAATAGTAATGTATAAAGAAATGTTTGACATATTATTTCTAATGTAAAATTATAATAATACATATTATTAAAAAATTAATATTTATTAATATAATTAAAAAATATACATGTAATGTACAATGTATAATAAAAATCTGTACTATTTTTAAGTAATGTGAAAAAATGTATTAATGTAATTAAATAATGTTTGTGTTTGCAAAAGACTTATGTACTAATTGATATTATTTATATACAAAACATAAATAATATTACCAAAAATATAACATGATATGGTTGAATCAGAAATAATTATAAAAATGTTTACTAGAAAAATTTGTTAAAACATATATTTTATTAACATTGTACACTATATGTATTAATGTAAAAATATGTACAATGTTAAGAAGTAATATATCTACTGTTACCAAAAACATATGTTTTATAAAATGTACAAAAGGAATTAACTAATTCTTTGTTTTTGTAAAAATGTACACCACTATAATGTAATAGAACAAAAATGTGTAATCCTGTTTTTTCACAAATATTATATATAAATGTATAAATATGTACAAAATATATATATGTCAAAAATTTAAAAAAAAAAATTTTCCTCTGTTGAACAATATATATTAAATATAGTTAACAAACTAAAATGCTTTTTCTCTTTTTTATATCAACGTTGCATTATAAATAAAAATATAAATAAAATATAAATATGTTTCTGTATTTTTTTTTTTTTAAATATTATAAACATAACATATATATATTACATCAATGTGACCCCCTATCACATGTGTCACACATACATGTGTGTGGCTCCACAATGCAAGCAGACCATGACCACTGTGGGAATGGGGTCTAAACCCCATCATCAAAGTGACCAAAATGTAAGTGTGGGGTCCATAACTGAAGCACATTTTGAACATTGTGGCAATGGGGTCTAAACCCCCATCATCACAGTGACCAAAAGGTAAGTGTGGGGTCCATAGCTGAAGCACATTTTGTACATTGTGGCAATGGGGTCTAAACCCCCATCATCACAGTGACCAAAAGGTAAGTGTTGTCATGGAAAAAGCTGCAACTGCCAAACAGCATGGATGATTCCTGGTCACACAACAACAAACACATCAGTGGCAAAGTAGTGCTTGTGTCCCATAGCAACATAGATTGGGTGAGGCAAACAGTGCAGTGCAAATAAAACACACCTTTGGCCATGTGCAGACAAACATCACCCATGGGGGCTGACATTGTCAACATTTATCAATTACACAATGACAGAAGTGACCATCATAATGCAGACCCACATATCTGCACCAATGGACACACAAATGTAGATATCCTGTGGAGACTGTGGATGTGAGGTGAACAAATACCATACCATGGCAGCAATTGGACATACAAACCATGATTATTGTGCTGACTGATGACCTAGGAGTCCCAGGGACAGCAGGGGAAACCCTCCAAACAACATACAGCCAAAGGCACACTAAAGATATGCCAATGCAGTGGTGCAGATGCACAAACACAAACAGGCAGCCTCATACTGCATATCAAACACAACAGGTGATGGGGGGTGTGCCAGTGTCCCCAGGCAACCACACAACACATGAGGAGGCCTGAATCCCAATTACATAGATGTGTATACAGTGCCACACAAAAGTAACTCATGGATCGGATTCCCCTATGTGGGCAATCAGGCATTGTTAGATGAGAGGGAGCCCAAATTACACATGTCACACAAGCTTGTAGGAACAGCAACTAACACAGCAAGAGACAGACCCACCACAGCACTACCCCCAGGGACCCCACATTGTGGTGACACTAGCCTGCATGATAATCCCACTGTGATGACAAAGGTAGATGTCGTGCACACTGTGAACCACAGCCATGTGTCCTGAGCAACTAACTACCATCACACCTACACAAGCACAAATCAATCAGCACGGCCTGTCAGCCAAGGCCAATATGGAGGTAGGGGTCTAGCCGTGCAACAACTCACATTTGCACACACTCAACACCACACACCTTGATCTCCACCAATGTGCAGCAGTGAAGCTCACATGGACTGGTGACATTGCACATGCACCCATGACAATGCCAGGGGTGGTGGTGGGAACTAAGGTGCAGAAACCCATCACACATGGCCAGTCAACAAGACTCGTGAATGTCTGACACACTGCACAGTACGCCATACATGGGCATGACATGAAATCCACCCCAATCAATGGGATACTGGCCACAGTTACACACCAATGAAGAAGCCAAGGTGACCCACAAAGAACACACATAGACAACTTCCAACATTGCAGCTCTGACCCTGAGGAGTGGCAGCAGTCACACACACAACGTGTCACAATCACTGAAAGCTACCACAAACTGTAAATTACATGACTTGTGTAACCAACAAGTGCCAAGGGTAATCCTGACTGTGTCCCATCTGCGTTTGCCCACATCCCCAGCCCTGACAACAAAGACAACTAGGGATGACAACCTGATGAACATTAGTTTGCCATGCACCCACATCCCGGAGAAACCAGGTCCAAGATGCTGGATGAACACAGGACAATTCAGCAAGCATCACAAACAGGAACATCCCTAGGGACACAGCCTGTGTAGGAAAAGGGAAGCTAACACACACAGAGATGCTCACACAACACACAACACGGGCCCAGGCAATGTCACGGGATTACACACTGCCATGAGGGCACTGCACTCCTGTGGAAGGTCCGCTCTGCCAAAACTTGTCTGTGCACGACTCAAACATGTCAGCAGAACACTCGGTAAGTGAGTCAACAACTACAACACACTGAAGGCTCTGCTCACATCAGCCTGGGTACGGGAGTGTCACGTCAGTCATCTGCATACACCCAAAACACGTGTCAAGCAAGTTGCACTGTATACACAGATGAGTCCTTCAACATTGATGTGCTAAACTGCATGTCCAGTGGAGATGGGCACTCAGTCAGGGAAATAGAAACATTGAACAGTGGTAAGCCCACCATATGTGCATCAGTGTAAGCCAAAGATGTTAATTTACAAATGCAAAACGTACATCCCTGTGTCAAATGCTGAACATTACAACCTCAGACTGCAGCAAAGGATGCTATAGATCCAGACTACATTAGGACACATATCCCATGGACCACATGGAGTCCATCACAGCAACACTTCATTTTCCTGATCTGAACACTATTACAACTACAAATGCATGATGATACTCATCTACATCATGTACATCCAAAGAAAAACCACAAGTAAACAAAAAGAGGCTTTATTCAGCAAATGTTAAACTAAAATTTGAAGTCCCAAAGATACTAAGGCCAATGGCCAGTCCAAATACACAGTCCCAACAGGGTGATACGTGACAACTTGTCACCCATTGCTTGCCTGCACTGGTACGGACAGGGGACATCCCCTCGGAGGGGCAAACAAGGGGCAGGCCAGGCACCACAGGGACAGGATCAGGGGATGCCAGAAAGAGGCAGTGAAGGGGTGGTGGGTGCAGGAGTGTCACCGGCAACTGCAGTGGAGGTGTCTGACTCAGTGGGGGCCGGCACCACTGTAGGACACAAGTCAGATGGTGTGGGTGGTGCAACCACTGCAGTGGGCCGGTCAGATGGATTGGACTGGGTCCCCACTGCAGTGCCCGAGTCAGACGGGGTGGTTGTGGACTCCACTGCAGTGCATAACTCCAAGGGAGTGGAAGGGGGGCAGATGAGGTGGGCAGGACAGAGGGGGAACCCGGTCTCCACACCAGTGGCACAAACAGGCAGAGCGTCTGGTTTGGGGGTGGAAGAGCAAGTGGTAGGGGGAGGGCCTAAGCAGTTTGGGGATGTGGTATCGGTGTGTGGGGAACCTGGGGCAGGGTGTGGCGGTGGAACCTGTGGAGTGGTGGCCTGGGGGATGGAGGAGAGAGACTGTGTGGTGGAGCTGCGTGGTGGTGGTGGTCGGGTCTTGCCCTTCCTGGTCGGGGGGACTTTCGAATGGGGTCCTCTGTCTGCCTGTGCCTGGGGAGGGTGTCCGGGTGTGAGGGGCACTCCCCTCTGTGTGTGGTGGTCGCCTCTTCCGCCTGGACTTCATGTCAGATGGATCTGTGGGGAAGAGGCCAAGCTCACAGATCACAGAGGAAGAGCTTCTGGGAGGGGGGGTTGCAGGTGAGGCAAGGGAAGGGGTTTTGGAGGGAGAGGTATCTGAGGACTGCGGAGTGCTCGTGGATGCGTGTGTGTGTGTCTGGGCCCCATCCCCTGTGAGTGAAGTATCAGTCCCCTGACTGTGCGTGCATCTGGATTTTGGCTTGTGTGTCTGTGTGCTGCTTGTGTCTGTGCTGGTGCGTGCCAGTGCTGGTGTGTGTGTGCTTGGGACAGGTAGGGTGCTGGGGATTGTGGATGGGGCAGAGGTAGGAGGGGTGAGGGACTGTTGCAGGAGGGACACTGCTGCCATCAGTGAGGAGGCCATGGACTGATTGGTCTGATGTAGGGCAGACATGCCAGATGACATGCCCTCCATGAATGACACCAGTTGTGTCAAAAGACCCGTGTGTGCATGGAGGACACTCAGCATTGATGTCTGCCCTACATGGATCTGTTTCAGCAAGTCCACAGACTCCACACTCAGGGCAGCAGGGGGACAGAGGCAGGGGGTGCGGTGCCTGGCATGAAGGAGACACGCTCCCCTACACGGAAGCCTCCACGGACATGTGGGATGGGAGCAGATGGGAGGGTGGAGATGGTGGTGGTGGCGGGGACAGACTTGCTTGACGTTGCCTCTAGTCTGCTGACACCCGCCTCCACAAGGGAGTCCTCACTGGAAGTGCTGTTTTCCCCAGCCGAGGTGGTCGTAGCTGAGGTCTCATCAGTGTGGCTCCCCTCACCCTCCGTGCCACTGGGTCCCTCGCTCTCCCCTGCAGTGGACCCAGTCTGGCTCTGCCGCTCCTCTTGGTCCGTGGAGCTGTCTCCTCCTGTGGCCATGGATGTATCTGCAAACAATCAGGATAAACAGAGCAACATTAGTCACCTGTACTGACCACACACACCACAGTAAGTACAGCACATCACAGAGCAAGCCCTGCCATCATTTGCTAGACATTGCAATTAGTGCTGACACTGATTTGAAGAAGCCCATTGTCTGCCTGACAGTCAGTCATGCCACACATATCCTACCTGTCCATGCACCCATCTGTCTGCTGCCTGTTGTATGCGACTAATCATATGTGCACACATGCACCACATACACAGTTGTTGGACATCCAAGAGAACATATGGAAATGTGTCACTTCAAACACATGCCATCTCCTGCCACTGACTCAGTACATGTGTCAGGAAGAGTGATGGGCAAAGTCTCTGTTGATATGCGGGTTTTGGTTCCATCACCAGACACAATGATGTCCTCTTGTCCTGATAGACAATGCAACAATGGTGTGCATGCAGGACATATCACACCACTGGTGGCTCACCCTTTGCAATTGGAATGTCATGGCACATGCCTGTCTGGCAAGTCAGTCATAACTGTCTCCTGTCACAGGGGCAGTGCATACACACAACACCAGTCTGCACTGTGTCACAATCATGGAAGTTTTTGAAATGTAAGCCCTGTAGCTGACAGGCGCACATGTGCACCCCTGTCCACCCACATCATGAGGACTGAGATGATCCCACGTCAATCAAATGAGACATTTGAGTGACTGCAAACACAAATCCATACACATGAGCACTTCACCGTCTGATGAGAATGAACCAACGCTGCCTGCACCTCAATGTTTCATACAACATTGTGCACAGTCAAGGAATCAGAGACCTATGCATTAACCTATGTGCAGATCCCATAGTCACAACTCAGATGGCTGGCCACCCCAAATTGTTAAACACTCCAGGAGTCCAAATAGCAAGGCCACACCACGGTGACACAGAGGCATACACCTGAGTGCACTCTTCACAATGCCCAAAATGTATGCTGACACAGGGGAGTGGGAGAACAGAGTGCCTTCGATGTATGGAGTAGGCATTACAGTCCTGGTCCATGTGCAACATGGTATTACCCTGAACACTAGGCAGGTGGCTATGCATGTGTCACACACATGATGTACATACTTCTGAGGCTCCTACCTTGGTCTCTGCAGCAGCATGGGTGTGTGGCACATACCCCAGACATGTGGTGAGTCAGAGCAGGAATTGGAACACATATTAAAGCCATACCCAGAGTACATGTCAGATCACAGGCATTGTGAGCAATTGTACCACCCATGCAGCCCACCACAAAGTTCCTGTAACTGATGCTGTCCCCAACTTGAACCACAGGTAACTGCAAGTACACAGTACCCAAGTGACCTAAGTCACAGACTGTAAGGGCCACACCTGTGTATCAGATGAGGAGGGGGCATGACACAAGTGAGGGACATGAGTCCAGGATGACATGACAGTTGTACTGTGGAAGTGGAACCAGGCTAAAGGAGTGCATAGAGCATGTCAGTCATAGTACACAGTTGAGGCTAGCACTTACCCCCTCCTTGCTGCTGTCTGGCCTTCAGCTGCCCATCCAGGTCAGGGAAGACCACCGCCAGGATCCGGAGCATGTGGGGGTCAGGGTCCGGTGTCCGCCCCTCCTGCGAGGAGGCGACAGCTTCAGCTGGACCCTTGCGATCCTCCGGGTCCAGCCACGAAGGTACTGCCACCTCTTCTGGCAGTTGCGGATCCTGCGCCTGTAGACCCCCACAGATCGTACTGCCCGGACGATGGTCAGCCAGATCTCCTGCTTCTGGTGGGCATCAACCTGTGAGGATGACAAAGTGAAAAGGCCATTACTACACATGCAACATTTCCGTGCATCACACAGTTGGATATACATGTCTCAATCACAGGGGCATATGATCTACACAGGTAGTGCAACTATGGCTATGAACAGTTTGCCAGCAGTTACTGAATGGTATCATTGCCTGGGAAGTCAAACCTTGTTGGAATGCACTGTTACTGCACTAAACCTGTTCAGTGCATGTGACTACACACTTTGGGGGCGACAACTACTCAGTGAGCATGCTAGCCACTGGTGTACACACTGTACGTCTTGCTAGTCAGACAACATGCACAATTAGTAAGGCAGTGGACAGCACACTCACCTGCTCCCCTGGTTTCCCATACAGCTTGCTGTACTGTGGAAGGAGGCTGTCCAGCAGGGCCTGGTTCTCCTCAGTGCTGAAGGCTGGGGCTCTATCCACAGTACGTGCCATTGCAGTAGCCAGAGGATGCAGAGACAGCAGCAGTGGTGGTGGCAGATGTCATCCTGGAGCATGTAGTGCAGGCAAGTGAGCTCTCAGGGCAACAGCCAGCATTATATGTGTGCTGCAGAGGCAGATACTGTCCCATGTGTCCAAAGTGATAGGTCCAAGTCATTTGTATCTTCTGAATCTGGCCAATCCATGGAATTGCACCACTTATATACGCCCACAGCATCCTTCAAAAGTTCAACTTCATGACACCCATGGATTTGCAACATTGTTGTGGGTGGCCAACTGAATTCACTGCATCCGACTCGTTAAAGCTTCGAAACGCGTCCGTTACCATGTCAGGCCATAGCCAATGCGTGCGCACCGATCGGACCATTGCTGTACGACGCGTATTTCGAAAAACAACACGCATCCGTCCACATCATATGCAATGGCCAATGCGTGCGCACCGATCGGTCCATTGCTGTACGACGCGTATTTTGAAAAACAACACGCATCCGTCCACATCAATCAATCAATCAATCAATCAATCAATCAATCATAGCATTTGTAGAGCGCACTACATACCCATGAGGGTCTGAAGGCGCTGAGGGGGGGGAGGGGTGCTGCTACTGCTCGAAGAGCCAGGTCTTCAGGAGTCTTCTGAAGGTCAGCAGGTCTTGGGTCTGCCGTAGGCGGATGGGGAGGGTGTTCCAGGTTTTGGCGGCGAGGTGGGAGAAGGATCTGCCGCCGGAGGTCGCTCTTCGGATGCGGGGTAATGTGGCGAGGGCGAGGTCGGCGGAGCGAAGCTGGCGGGCGGGGGTGTAGAGGCTGAGTCGTCTGTTGAGGTACGCAGGTCCGGTGTTGTGCAGTGCCTTGTGTGCGTGGGTGAGGAGCTTGAAGGTTATCCTCTTGTTGACGGGGAGCCAGTGCAGGTTTCTCAGGTGAGGGGTGATGTGGCTGCAGCGAGGGATGTCGAGGATCAGGCGTGCAGCGGCGTTCTGGATGCGTTGCAGCCGTTTCAGGAGTTTGGCAGAGGCTCCAGCGTAGAGGGCGTTTCCGTAGTCCAGCCTGCTGCTGACGAGGGCCTGGGTGACCGTTCTTCTCGTTTCGGTGGGGATCCACTTGTAGATCTTGCGGAGCATGCAGAGGGTGTTGAAGCAGGCGGAAGAGACGGCGTTGACCTGCTTAGTCATGGAGAGGGTGGAGTCGAGGATGACTCCTAGGTTGCACATCATATGCAATGGCCAATGCGTGTGCACCGATCGGTCCATTGCTGTACAAGGCGTATTTCGGAAACAACACGCATCCATCCACATCATATGTAATGGCCAATGCGTGCGCACCGATCGGTCCATTGCTGTACAACGCGTATTTCGGATGACAACACGCATCCGTCCACATCATATGCAATGTCCAAAGCGTGCGCACCGATCGGTCCATTGCTGTACAACGCGTATTTCGGAAACAACATGCATCCGTCCACATCAAATGCAATGGCCAATGCGTGCGCACCGATCGGTCCATTGCTGTACAACGCGTATTTCGGAAAACAACACGCATCCGTTCACATCATATGCAATGGCCAATGCGTGCGCACCGATCGGTCCATTGCTGTACAACGCGTATTTCGGATGACAACATGCATCCGTCCACATCATATGCAATGGCCAAAGCGTGCGCACCGATCGGTCCATTGCTGTACAACGCGTATTTCAGAAAACAACACGCATCCGTTCACATCATATGCAATGTCCAAAGCGTGCGCACCGATCGGTCCATTGCTGTACAACGCGTATTTCGGAAACAACACGCATCCGTCCACATCATATGCAATGGCCAAAGCGTGCGCACCGATCGGTCCATTGCTGTACAACGCATATTTCGGATGACAACACGCATCCATCCACATCATATGCAATGGCCAAAGTGTGCGCACCGATCGGTCCATTGCTGTACAACGCGTATTTCGGAAACAACACGCATCCGTCCAAATAATATGCAATGGCCAATGCGTGCGCACCGATCGGTTAATTGCTGTACGATGCGTCCCTGTACAAGTCACTCGCATATGTCACCATGGTTGTCACTGGTGAACGTATGCCAGCCACATTTGCTTGCCAGGGACTCAGGGGCACACCTACAACACCACAGCCTGTCCACACTGTATCCTAAGGCATGTAAGGCTGCATTACCTGTGTGTGTATGGGGTTCAACATGTGGTTTTTTGGTGGCACTTGGGGGCAGCCACTCCCAGGCTGTGCATGTGTTCATGGGGACAGAATCCTTTGTGTGTTGTGCACATGACCACTGTGATGTGCAACTGTTCAGTTCAGAGCATGTGGCATGGTCACATTGCCAGGATGTGTATGTGTATGTCATGTCACATACACCCTGAGTCCCATGTGGGAAGGTATGTACGTCACAGGGTGACCCATTGCCACAATAGTGATGGCCTTCCACAGTCTGTGTGCATGTTGTGTTTCCGATGTCTCTGATTCCATGTGCACAATGGGAGACAGTCTCCACATCCACTTTGTTTGTGTATGGACTTTGATGTTGTGCGTGTGTGTGTCACAGACGTCCATGTCTGTCCTGCAGAGGCAACAGGGGCCACTACCTGTGGGAGTCATGGTTGTTTTGCTGACATGTACATGATACGCCATGTCATGCCAGTGTCCATGTGGCAATACAGGGTCCCTGGGAATCTACCTGTCAATGAGCTGTGATGCCTGTGGCACATCTGTCCTCACATGTCACTGTGGTGTGTGTTTGGAACGTGACAGCAGTACATGGGTACTGTGACACAGCCTAATGATTTCCCATAGCACAACCTGGAACTTGTTGTCAACACATGTTGAACTGTGATGTTAGATGTTGGCCATGTAGGTGCCATATATGTCCATACAGAATGGCACACACATCAGGTACTTGTGTCTCGTAATGATGTATCATGTGATATTGAGTATGGTCAATGCCACATATGTGGGGTGACTGACAATCTTTATTTCTTCACCTATGCACTGCAGGGCACCAGCTGTCCATAGACCATTCCCTGACCTTGCAACCATGGTTGAACGTGACTGCATCTGACGGTACCGCTTCAACAGGCCGCTGATTGAGGAATTGGCGGTGCGGTTGGCCCCACATTTGCAACCTGGCCGACCATACCCTACAGCGCTGACCCCCAAGGTGAAGGTGATGGCAGCCCTACACTTCTTTGCCACTGGTACCTTTCAACACACTGTGGCGCCTGCTGGTGGGATGTCACAGACCATGTTCAGCCGTGTGCTACGCAATGTTTTGGAGGTAATGTTGAGATACCTGAACCAGTACATCTATTTCCCTAAACGTCAAGAACTCACTGACGTCAAGAGTGACTTCTATGCCCTGGGGACGATGCCACATGTCATTGGCTCCATTGATGGGACACATGTGGCTTTGGTACCACCAAAGGCACATGAGCAGGCATACAGGAACAGGAAACATTACCATTCTATCAATGCTCTGGTATTATGTCTTGCAGATATGAGCATCTCACATGTGTGTGCCCGTTTCCCCGGTTCTTCACACGATGCCTACGTGATGAGGAGTAGTCGCATCCCGAGGATGATGTCACAGATGCAGAACCAGCGTGCCTGGCTTGTCGGTGTGTACTGACTTTGTACCATTGTGTGTGTTCTGCAATGTTGTATTCCACCCTCTTTTCCAACTCAGCTAATGTGCAATTGTCTGTATGTAGGTGACTCCGGATACCCCAACATGCCGTGGTTGCTGACACTCCTCAGGAACCCTGTGACACCAGCCCAGATGTGCTACAATGAGGCACATGGTCGGACCAGGAGAGTGATCGAGCGGACATTTGGTCTCCTGAAGAGCCGCTTTCGCTGCCTAGACAAGACAGGAGGGGCCCTCCCATATGCCCCAGCAAAGGTGTGCAAGATTGTCATCGTCTGCTGCATGCTACACAACCTGGCAGTGCGGAAGGAGTTGCCTCTCATCCTGGATGAAGATGACCAACATCCGCCACCTGTGGAGGATCCTGGCCTGGGCCACGATGCCAGTGATGATGATGATGATGATGATGAGGGTGATGTCCGCACACAGCTCATCACCAACTTCTTCAGCTGAATGTGAGTATCCAGAGATGTCATGTCAATGATGTGAGTTTGCATGATATGTGTTGGTGGTGCTCTGTTGCTGTTTGAGTGTGGCCATGTGCTACTTGACTGGGTGCGTGCAGCGATGTGTCCTTACAGGTAGTCTGTACTCCCCAACATTGTTGACATGCTAACTTGGTTTTGTGTAGGTATCTTGTGACATGTAGCGGAAGAACGGTAATCCAAACTGCCATAAACAAATCTACAGTTGGTTAAAATCCCAATAAGTGAAAAAATAAACCCTCCAAAAAATTGAAAAATACAGCTGTAGAAAAAGTAATCCATCAGCAATGGGTCCACCAACGATAAACCATAAAAATCCTGAAAAATAGATTTAAAAAAAGAAACGCTCCAGGAAAACTCGAAAAATGAAGGAAGTGTAAAATAATTATTAGTTAACTAAAACTAATACACACTTCCTTAAAAAAAAACTGCATTCTTCTCCCCAAGATAACTTCCAATCGACAAAAACCTGTTAGAAAATAAAACAATCCCTCCCACACAAATACACATATACATTATATCATATTAGGAATAAATACAACATAACATCAAACTTTAAACATAATTACACATATCTGTCGAACTCTAACACCGACCGTTTAACAAACTAACCACATTTCGCACACTTATAATTTAAACATACAACTCTCCAAAAACTAAAAAACCTAACACTACATACACTATATAGTACGGCACTACCTTCAAATTAACCCTAAATTAAAGTTTAAATTAAGAAAATTAAACTTACCTTAATTAACCGATGTGATGCACTTCCAACCGCGAGCTTCTCCCTCAAAAATGACCTAAAAGAAAACCGAGAGCTTACAAAATACAAGTTTAGATTAAAAATGGCTGCCTTAAATAATAAAGATTTATAATTTTCTTTATGAAAAGTATTATACATTACTAAATACAGTACCGTAAATTTTTGTAAAAATACTACAAAATAATAGTAATGTATAAAGAAATGTTTGACATATTATTTCTAATGTAAAATTATAATAATACATATTATTAAAAAATTAATATTTATTAATATAATTAAAAAATATACATGTAATGTACAATGTATAATAAAAATCTGTACTATTTTTAAGTAATGTGAAAAAATGTATTAATGTAATTAAATAATGTTTGTGTTTGCAAAAAGACTTATGTACTAATTGATATTATTTATATACAAAACATAAATAATATTACCAAAAATATAACATGATATGGTAAAATCAGAAATAATTATAAAAATGTTTACTAGAAAAATTTGTTAAAACATATATTTTATTAACATTGTACACTATATGTATTAATGTAAAAAATATGTACAATGTTAAGAAGTAATATATCTACTGTTACCAAAAACATATGTTTTATAAAATGTACAAAAAGGAATTAACTAATTCTTTGTTTTTGTAAAAATGTACACCACTATAATGTAATAGAACAAAAATGTGTAATCCTGTTTTTTCACAAATATTATATATAAATGTATAAATATGTACAAAATATATATATGTCAAAAATTTAAAAAAAAATTTTTTTCCTCTGTTGAACAATATATATTAAATATAGTTAACAAACTAAAATGCTTTTTCTCTTTTTTATATCAACGTTGCATTATAAATAAAAATATAAATAAAATATAAATATGTTTCTGTATTTTTTTTTTTTAAATATTATAAACATAACATATATATATTACATCAATGTACATTAAAAACTATTCTATTTTTATAAACATTTATAACTATATCATTATACTTACACCATAATATATTTTTATTTCTTAACTATTCCCACTATTGAGTGCAATGAGTCAGGGAAGGTGCTGGACACTAAACATATATAATTTTCTATTCCCACTACAATTTATATGAAGTCTGGGAATGTGCTGGGCACTAAACATATATAATTTACTATTCCCACTCCAATTTATATGAAATCTGGGAATGTGCTGGACACTAAACATATATAATTTACTATTCCCACTCCACTTTATATTAAGTCAGGGAAGGCGCTGGACACTAACCATATATAATTTACTATTCCCACTCCAAACTACAGTAAGTCAGTGAAGGCGCTGGATACCAAACATATATAATTTACTATTCCCACTCCAATTTATATTAAGTCAGGGAAAATGCTGGACACTCAACATATATAACTTACTATTCCCACTCCAAACTACATTAAGTCACGGAAGGTGCAGGACACTAAACATATATAATTTACTATTTCCACTCCAATTTATATTAAGTCAGGGAAGGCGCTGGACACTAAGCGGACACTAAGCATATATAATTTACTATCCCCACTCCAAACTACATTAAGGGCCCGATTATGAGGTCGGACGGACGCCAGTCCGTCCGCCATCGTGGTGGTGACTGGGACCGTCCGCAATACATGCTGCGGTTCCGCACACCAAATTAGGATGCGACCGCCACCATGGCAGTCGCATCATTTTAACATTGCGGCGGGTGCTGCTAACAGCAGCACCCGCCGCAATGTTGAAAATGCATGTTGTGCATTTCATTGCACTACGTGGCAGGCACCACATGGTGCCAGCCACTTAGTGCACTGAAATGTAGGGGGGTATCATGGGTACCCCCCAGTGCACATACACCTCTCTAACACATTGGGGGCCCGCAAAGGGGCCCCCAAAATGAATCTCCGCCAGCCTTTCCATGACGGTTTCGCCATCATGGAAAAGCTGGGTCAAAGCCTGCATCATAATATGGTGGACGGTACCTGCTAGGCACCGCCACCATTTTATGGATGCAGACCGCTCCGCCAGGCAATCGGTACGATTGCCTGTGGCGGGTCCGTGGCGGACGGTCTTTGCGTCCGCCACGGTAACAGTGTGGATCCGCCCGCCATCCTAATCTGGCTGGCGGTCAATACACGTTTGATGGCGGATGGATCGCCACCACACAGCTGACGGTGGCAGTCCGTCCACCATCATAATGACCCCCTAAGTCAGAGAAGATGCTGGATACCAAACATATATAATTTACAATTCCCACTCCAATGTATATGAAGTCAGGGAAAATGCTGGACACTGAACATATATAACTTACTATTCCCACTCCAAACTACATTAAGGGGTCGATTCCGATCTCGGCCGGAAGCGCACCTAACACTATTCGTCTGGAAAAAAAACAAGCCGAACGCGTGTTTCCCGACCGATTCGAACAGTCGTCTGAACGAACAAGTACGATGCGCATAACTGCTCAGATTCCGAGCGAGCCGTACGTACCCATTCCAGCTCCTGTTCCCCGCCCGAGCCGGATCCGTAAACGCCGAATCAAGTCGCACGGAAGCAAATATACAGCACCTTACGGCCAGACTAGTACGATGCGCCTTCCATACGCGCCGAACCCGTCGCTACGTCCGGCACGTCAGAGCATCCAGGAGAGCTGCACATAAGCTCCGATTCACGCCACAAGACGTTCCACGGCTACGAGACGAACAAGCCAGCGACGAGTACGAGTCGAAGCCACGAGAAACCCGAACGAGACGACCCAACCATGAATCCCATCGCGCAGGTCCTACCAATACTCTACATCTATTACCGTAACCGGTACGGACGCGTACGGCGCAGACGGTAAGTCAAACACCCACTACACAAACAAACGACACGTACCCGACATATGTCACACACACATAGGGATGCAGAAATGACGTACACTAGCAACAGCCGAACCATAGGGGCGGGATGGCCATCACCAATGCCATACACACCCATAGAGGCCTGATGGCTACCACTACCACCACCCCTACTCATGTGGGCCTGGATGCCTGTCACTACTACCATCCCCACTCATGGGGGCCTGGATGCCTGTCACTACCACCACCTCTACTCAGGGGGCCTGGATGCCTACCACTACCACCACCCCTACTCATGGGGGCCTGGATGCCTACCACTACCACCACCCTACTCAGGGGGCCTGGATGCCTACCACTAGCACCACCCCTACTCATGGGGGCCTGGATGCCTACCACTACCACCACCCTACTCAGGGGGGCCTGGATGCCCACCACTACCACCACCCCTACTCATGTGGGCCTGGATGCCTGTCACTACTACCATCCCCACTCATAGGGGGATGGATGCCTACCACTAACACCACCCCTACTCATGGGGGCCTGGATGCCTGTCACTACTACCATCCCCACTCATAGGGGGATGGATGCCTACCACTAACACCACCCCTACTCATGGGGGCCTGGATGCCTACCACTAACACCACCCCTACTCGTGGGGGCCTGGATGCCTACCACTACCACCACCCCTACTCATGTGGGCCTGAATGCCTGTCACTACTACCATCCCCACTCATAGGGGGATGGATGCCTACCACTAACACCCCCCTGCTCATGGGGGCCTGGATGCCTGTCACTACTACCATCCCCCCTACCACCACCCCTACTCATGGGGGCCTGGATGCCTACCACTACCACCACCCCTACTCATGTGGGCCTGAATGCCTGTCACTACTACCATCCCCACTGATAGGGGGATGGATGCCTACCACTACCACCACCCCTACTCAGGGGTGCCTGGATGCCTACCACTACCACCACCCTACTCAGGGGGGCCTGGATGCCTACCACTACCACCACCCCTACTCATGGGGGCCTGGATGCCTACCACTACCACCACCCTACTCAGGGGGGCCTGGATGCCCACCACTACCACCACCCCTAAACATGGGGGCCTGGATACCTACCACTACCACCAACCTACTCAGGGGGGACTGGATGCCCACCACTTCCACCACCCCTACTCATGTGGGCCTGGAAGCCTGTCACTACTACCATCCCCACTCATAGGGGGATGGATGCCTACCACTAACACCCCCCCTGCTCATGGGGGCCTGGATGCCTGTCACTACTACCATCCCCACTCATAGGGGGATGGATGTCTACCACTAACACCACCCCTAATCATGGGAGCCTGGATGCCTACCACTAACACCACCCCTACTCATGGGGGCCTGGATGCCTACCACTACCACCACCCTACTCAGGGGGGCCTGGATGCCCACCACTACCAAAACCCCTACTCATGTGGGCCTGGATGCCTGTCACTACTACCATCCCCACTCATAGGGGGATGGATGCATACCACCACCCCTACTCATGGGGGCCTGGATGCCTACCACTACCACCACCCCTACTCAGTGGGGCCTGGATGCCTAACACTACCACCACCCTACTCAGAGGGGCCTGGATGCCTACCACTACCACCACCCCTACTCATGGGGGCCTGGATGCCTACCACGACCACCACCCTACTCAGGGGGGCCTGGATGCCCACCACTACCACCATCCCTACTCAGGGGGGCCTGGATGCCTGTCACTACTACCATCCCCACTCATAGGGTGATGGATGCTTACCACTAACACCACCCCTACTCATGTGGGCCTGGATGCCTACCACTACCACCACCCCTACTCATGGGGGCCTGGATGCCTACCACCACCCTACTCATGGGGGCCTGGATGCCTACCACTAACACCACCCCTACTCATGGGGGCCTGGAGGCCTACCACTACCACCACCATACTCAGGGGGGCCTGGATGCCTACCACTACCATCACCCTACTCAGGGGGGCCTGGATGCTCACCACTACCACCACCCCTAATCATGGGGGCCTGGATGCCTACCACTACCACCAACCTACTCAGGGAGGACTGGATGCCCACCACTTCCACCACCCCTACTCATGTGGGCCTGGAAGCCTGTCACTACTACCATCCCCACTCATAGGGGCATGGATGCCTACCACTAACACCACCCCTGCTCATGGGGGCCTGGATGCCTGTCACTACTACCATCCCCACTCATAGGGGGATGGATGTCTACCACTAACACCACCCCTAATCATGGGAGCCTGGATGCCTACCACTAACACCACCCCTACTCATGGGGGCCTGGATGCCTACCACTACCACCACCCTACTCAGGGGGGCCTGGATGCCCACCACTACCACAACCCCTACTCATGTGGGCCTGGATGCCTGTCACTACTACCATCCCCACTCATAGGGGGATGGATGCATACCACCACCCCTACTCATGGGGGCCTGGATGCCTACCACTACCACCACCCCTACTCAGTGGGGCCTGGATGCCTACCACTACCACCACCCTACTCAGAGGGGCCTGGATGCCTACCACTACCACCACCCCTACTCATGGGGGCCTGGATGCCTACCACGACCACCACCCTACTCAGGGGGGCCTGGATGCCCACCACTACCACCATCCCTACTCAGGGGGGCCTGGATGCCTGTCACTACTACCATCCCCACTCATAGGGTAATGGATGCCTACCACTAACACCACCCCTACTCATGTGGGCCTGGATGCCTACCACTACCACCACCCCTACTCATGGGGGCCTGGATGCCTACCACCACCCTACTCATGGGGGCCTGGATGCCTACCACTAACACCACCCCTACTCATGGGGGCCTGGAGGCCTACCACTACCACCACCATACTCAGGGGGGCCTGGATGCCTACCACTACCACCACCCTACTCATGGGGGCCTGGATGCCTACCACTAACACCACCCCTACTCAGGGGGGCCTGGATGCCTGTCACTACTACCATCCCCACTCATAGGGTGATGGATGCCTATCACTAACACCACCCCTACTCATGGGGGCCTGGATGCCTACCACTACCACCACCCTACTCATGGGGTGATGGATGCCTACCACTAACACCACCCCTACTCATGTGGGCCTGGATGCCTACCACTACCACCACCCCTACTCATGGGGGCCTGGATGCCTACCACGACCACCACCCTACTCAGGGGGGCCTGGATGCCCACCACTACCACCACCCCTACTCATGTGGGCCTGGATGCCTGTCACTACTACCATCCCCACTCATAGGGTGATGGATGCCTACCACTAACACCACTCCTACTCATGTGGGCCTGGATGCCTACCACTACCACCACCCCTACTCAGGGGGGCCTGGATGCCTACCACTACCACCACCCTACTCATGGGGGCCTGGATGCCTACCACTAACACCACCCCTACTCATGGGGGCCTGGATGCCTGTCACTACTACCATCCCCACTCATAGGGGGATGGATGCCTACCACTAACACCACACCTACTCATGGGGGCCTGGATGCCTGTCACTACTACCATCCCCACTCATAGGGGGATGGATGTCTACCACTAACACCACCCCTACTCATGTGGGCCTGGATGCCTACCACTACCACCACCCCTACTCAGGGAGGGCCTGGATGCCCACCACTACCACCATCCCTACTCATGTGGGCCTGGATGCCTATCACTACTACCATCCCCACTCATAGGGTGATGGATGCCTACCACTAACACCACCCCTACTCATGTGGGCCTGGATGCCTACCACTACCACCACCCCTACTCAGGGGGGCCTGGATGCCTACCACTACCACCACTCTACTCATGGGGGCCTGGATGCCTACCACTAACACCACCCCTACTCATGGGGGCCTGGATGCCTGTCACTAATACCATCCCCACTCATAGGGGATAGATGCCTACCACTAACACCACCCCTACTCATGGGGGCCTGGATGCCTACCACTGCCACCACCCTACTCATGGGGGCCTGGATGCCTACCACCACCCTACTCATGGGGGCCTGGATGCCTACCACTAACACCACCCCTACTCATGGGGGCCTGGAGGCCTACCACTACCACCACCATACTCAGGGGGGCCTGGATGCCTACCACTACCACCACCCTACTCATGGGGGCCTGGATGCCTACCACTAACACCACCCCTACTCAGGGGGGCCTGGATGCCTGTCACTACTACCATCCCCACTCATAGGGTGATGGATGCCTACCACTAACACCACCCCTACTCATGGGGGCCTGGATGCCTACCACTACCACCACCCTACTCATGGGGTCCTGGATGCCTACCACTAACACCACCCCTACTCATGGGGACCTGGATGCCTACCACTACCACCACCCCTACTCATGGGGGCTGGATGCCTACCACTACTACCATCCCCACTCATAGGACGGGTAATGCATGACACAACCAGCATACTCCAACATAAGGAATGTCAGAAAAAGACATCCCCCCAACATCATGACAAGAGTGTGTAGTCTGTGTCAAATGCCTACAACACTGAACATGACATTGAACATACAATGTGACCCCCTATCACATGTGTCACACATACATGTGTGTGGCCTCCACAATGCAAGCAGACCATGACCACTGTGGGAATGGGGTCTAAACCCCCATCATCAAAGTGACCAAAATGTAAGTGTGGGGTCCATAACTGAAGCACATTTTGAACATTGTGGGAATGGGGTCTAAACCCTCATCATCACAGTTACCAAAAGGTAAGTGTGGGGTCCATATCTGAAGCACATTTTGAACATTGTGGCAATGGGGTCTAAACCCCCATCATCACAGTGACCAAAATGTAAGTGTGGGGTCCATAACTGAAGCACATTTTGAACATTGTGGCAATGGGGTCTAAACCCCCATCATCACAGTGACCAAAAGGTAAGTGTGGGGTCCATAGCTGAAGCACATTTTGAACATTGTGGCAATGGGGTCTAAACCCCATCATCACAGTGACCAAAAGGTAAGTGTTGTCATGGAAAAAGCTGCAACTGCCAAACAGCATGGATGATTCCTGGTCACACAACAACAAACACATCAGTGGCAAAGTAGTGCTTGTGTCCCATAGCAACATAGATTGGGTGAGGCAAACAGTGCAGTGCAAATAAAACACACCTTTGGCCATGTGCAGACAAACATCACCCATGGGGGCTGACATTGTCAACATTTATCAATTACACAATGACAGAAGTGACCATCATAATGCAGACCCACATATCTGCACCAATGGACACACAAATGTAGATATCCTGTGGAGACTGTAGATGTGAGGTGAACAAATACCATACCATGGCAGCAATTGGACATACAAACCATGATTATTGTGCTGACTGATGACCTAGGAGGCCCAGGGACAGCAGGGGAAACCCTCCAAACAACATACAGCCAAAGGCACACTAAAGATATGCCAATGCAGTGGTGCAGATGCACAAACACAAACAGGCAGCCTCACACTGCATATCAAATAAGCCTGGGCGTAGTTCGCGAAGTAGCGCTACGCGAAGCTACGCAAAGTGCAGTTCGCACTACGCGAGCTACGTGTAGCACTACGCGAACTGCGTAGTGCACTGTTCGCAATGATTGCACAGTGCCGGATGCTTGTCCGCACTGTGCAATCATTGAAACGGCATCTTGCACAGTGCAAGCTGTCTTTTACTGCCGCTCGAGTAGATTTTTACTTGAGCGGCAGCTTCTCAACGCGGACTGGTAGTTTCTCATCGCGAGCGGTCGCGAGCATACGCGACCACTCGCAATGAGAAACCTGACCTCCCGCGTTGAGAATCTCGCCGGGAGGTTTATTTTCCACGCTCGCGATCGGCAACTTGATGTTGCTGATCGCGAAAGAGGAAAAGTCTCGCCGGGATGTCATTTTGCTTGCTCGCGGTCGCCAACTTGACGTTGAGGACCGCGAGCAAGCAAAAATGACCGCTGCACTACGCTACGCTACGCGTGTTTGCACTGTGCTACGTGCAATTCGCGTTGTGCGAAGTAGCGCAAACTTCGCAAACTACGCGAGCGTAGCGTAGTGCTTTGCCCAGGGTTAATATCAAACACAACAGGTGATGGGGGGGGGGTGTGCCTGTGTCCCCAGGCAACCACACAACACATGAGGGGGCCTGAATCCCAATTACATAGATGTGTATACAGTGCCACACAAAAGTAACTCATGGATCGGATTCCCCTATGTGGGCAATCAGGCATTGTTAGATGAGAGGGAGCCCAAATTACACATGTCACACAAGCTTGTAGGAACAGCAACTAACACAGCAAGAGACAGACCCACCACAGCACTACCCCAGGGACCCCACATTGTGGTGACACTAGCCTGCATGATAATCCCACTGTGATGACAAAGGTAGATGTCGTGCACACTGTGAACCACAGCCATGTGTCCTGAGCAACTAACTACCATCACACCTACACAAGCATAAATCAATCAGCACGGCCTGTCAGCCAAGGCCAATATGGAGGTAGGGGTCTAGCCGTGCAACAACTCACATTTGCACACACTCAACACCACACACCTTGATCTCCACCAATGTGCAGCAGTGAAGCTCACATGGACTGGTGACATTGCACATGCACCCATGACAATCCCAGGGGTGGTGGTGGGAACTAAGGTGCAGAAACCCATCACACATGGCCAGTCAACAAGACTCGTGAATGTCTGACACACTGCACAGTACGCCATACATGGGCATGACATGAAATCCACCCCAATCAATGGGATACTGGCCACAGTTACACACCAATGAAGAAGCCAAGGTGACCCACAAAGAACACACATAGACAACTTCCAACATTGCAGCTCTGACCCTGAGGAGTGGCAGCAGTCACACACACAACGTGTCACAATCACTGAAAGCTACCACAAACTGTAAATTACATGACTTGTGTAACCAACAAGTGCCAAGGGGAATCCTGACTGTGTCCCATCTGCGTTTGCCCACATCCCCAGCCCTGACAACAAAAACAACTAGGGATGACAACCTGATGAACATTAGTTTGCCATGCACCCACATCCCGGAGAAACCAGGTCCAAGATGCTGGATGAACACAGGACAATTCAGCAAGCATCACAAACAGGAACATCCCTAGGGACACAGCCTGTGTAGGAAAAGGGAAGCTAACACACACAGAGATGCTCACACAACACACAACACGGGCCCAGGCAATGTCACGGGATTACACACTGCCATGAGGGCACTGCACTCCTGTGGAAGGTCCGCTCTGCCAAAACTTGTCTGTGCACGACTCAAACATGTCAGCAGAACACTCGGTAAGTGAGTCAACAACTACAACACACTGAAGGCTCTGCTCACATCAGCCTGGGTACGGGAGTGTCACGTCAGTCATCTGCATACACCCAAAACACGTGTCAAGCAAGTTGCACTGTATACACAGATGAGTCCTTCAACATTGATGTGCTAAACTGCATGTCCAGTGGAGATGGGCACTCAGTCAGGGAAATAGAAACATTGAACAGTGGTAAGCCCACCAGATGTGCATCAGTGTAAGCCAAAGATGTTAATTTACAAATGCAAAACGTACATCCCTGTGTCAAATGCTGAACATTACAACCTCAGACTGCAGCAAAGGATGCTATAGATCCAGACTACATTAGGACACATATCCCATGGACCACATGGAGTCCATCACAGCAACACTTCATTTTCCTGATCTGAACACTATTACAACTACAAATGCATGATGATACTCATCTACATCATGTACATCCAAAGAAAAACCACAAGTAAACAAAAAGAGGCTTTATTCAGCAAATGTTAAACTAAAATTTGAAGTCCCAAAGATACTAAGGCCAATGGCCAGTCCAAATACACAGTCCCAACAGGGTGATACGTGACAACTTGTCACCCATTGCTTGCCTGCACTGGTACGGACAGGGGACGTCCCCTCGGAGGGGCAAACAAGGGGCAGGCCAGGCACCACAGGGACAGGATCAGGGGATGCCAGAAAGAGGCAGTGAAGGGGTGGTGGGTGCAGGAGTGTCACCGGCAACTGCAGTGGAGGTGTCTGACTCAGTGGGGGCCGGCACCACTGTAGGACACAAGTCAGATGGTGTGGGTGGTGCAACCACTGCAGTGGGCCGGTCAGATGGATTGGACTGGGTCCCCACTGCAGTGCCCGAGTCAGACGGGGTGGTTGTGGACTCCACTGCAGTGCATAACTCCAAGGGAGTGGAAGGGGGGCAGATGAGGTGGGCAGGACAGAGGGGGACCCGGTCTCCACACCAGTGGCACAAACAGGCAGAGCGTCTGGTTTGGGGGTGGAAGAGCAAGTGGTAGGGGGGAGGGCCTAAGCAGTTTGGGGATGTGGTATCGGTGTGTGGGGGAACCTGGGGCAGGGTGTGGCGGTGGAACCTGTGGAGTGGTGGCCTGGGGGATGGAGGAGAGAGACTGTGTGGTGGAGCTGCGTGGTGGTGGTGGTCGGGTCTTGCCCTGCCTGGTCGGGGGGGACTTTCGAATGGGGTCCTCTGTCTGCCTGTGCCTGGGGGAGGGTGTCCGGGTGTGAGGGGCACTCCCCTCTGTGTGTGGTGGTCGCCTCTTCCGCCTGGACTTCATGTCAGATGGATCTGTGGGGAAGAGGCCAAGCTCACAGATCACAGAGGAAGAGCTTCTGGGAGGGGGGGTTGCAGGTGAGGCAAGGGAAGGGGTTTTGGAGGGAGAGGTATCTGAGGACTGCGGAGTGCTCGTGGATGCGTGTGTGTGTGTCTGGGCCCCATCCCCTGTGAGTGAGGTATCAGTCCCCTGACTGTGCGTGCGTCTGAATTTTGGCTTGTGTGTCTGTGTGCTGCTTGTGTCTGTGCTGGTGCGTGCCAGTGCTGGTGTGTGTGTGCTTGGGACAGGTAGGGTGCTGGGGATTGTGGATGGGGCAGAGGTAGGAGGGGTGAGGGACTGTTGCAGGAGGGACACTGCTGCCATCAGTGAGGAGGCCATGGACTGATTGGTCTGATGTAGGGCAGACATGCCAGATGACATGCCCTCCATGAATGACACCAGTTGTGTCAAAAGACCCGTGTGTGCATGGAGGACACTCAGCATTGATGTCTGCCCTACATGGATCTGTTTCAGCAAGTCCACAGACTCCACACTCAGGGCAGCAGGGGGGACAGAGGCAGGGGGTGTGGTGCCTGGCATGAAGGAGACACGCTCCCCTACACGGAAGCCTCCACGGACATGTGGGATGGGAGCAGATGGGAGGGTGGAGATGGTGGTGGTGGCGGGGACAGACTTGCTTGACGTTGCCTCTAGTCTGCTGACACCCGCCTCCACAAGGGAGTCCTCACTGGAAGTGCTGTTTTCCCCAGCCGAGGTGGTCGTAGCTGAGGTCTCATCAGTGTGGCTCCCCTCACCCTCCGTGCCACTGGGTCCCTCGCTCTCCCCTGCAGTGGACCCAGTCTGGCTCTGCCGCTCCTCTTGGTCCGTGGAGCTGTCTCCTCCTGTGGCCGTGGATGTATCTGCAAACAATCAGGATAAACAGAGCAACATTAGTCACCTGTACTGACCACACACACCACAGTAAGTACAGCACATCACAGAGCAAGCCCTGCCATCATTTGCTAGACATTGCAATTAGTGCTGACACTGATTTGAAGAAGCCCATTGTCTGCCTGACAGTCAGTCATGCCACACATATCCTACCTGTCCATGCACCCATCTGTCTGCTGCTTGTTGTATGCGACTAATCATATGTGCACACATGCACCACATACACAGTTGTTGGACATCCAAGAGAACATATGGAAATGTGTCACTTCAAACACATGCCATCTCCTGCCACTGACTCAGGAACATGTGTCAGGCAGAGTGATGGGCAAAGTCTCTGTTGATATGCGGGTTTTGGTTCCATCACCAGACACAATGATGTCCTCTTGTCCTGATAGACAATGCAACAATGGTGTGCATGCAGGACATATCACACCACTGGTGGCTCACCCTTTGCAATTGGAATGTCATGGCACATGCCTGTCTGGCAAGTCAGTCATAACTGTCTCCTGTCACAGGGGCAGTGCATACACACAACACCAGTCTGCACTGTGTCACAATCATGGAAGTTTTTGAAATGTAAGCCCTGTAGCTGACAGGCGCACATGTGCACCCCTGTCCACCCACATCATGAGGACTGAGATGATCCCACGTCAATCAAATGAGACATTTGAGTGACTGCAAACACAAATCCATACACATGAGCACTTCACCGTCTGATGAGAATGAACCAAAGCTGCCTGCACCTCAATGTTTCATACAACATTGTGCACAGTCAAGGAATCAGAGACCTATGCATTAACCTATGTGCAGATCCCATAGTCACAACTCAGATGGCTGGCCACCCCAAATTGTTAAACACTCCAGGAGTCCAAATAGCAAGGCCACACCACGGTGACACAGAGGCATACACCTGAGTGCACTCTTCACAATGCCCAAAATGTATGCTGACACACGGGAGTGGGAGAACAGAGTGCCTTCGATGTATGGAGTAGGCATTACAGTCCTGGTCCATGTGCAACATGGTATTACCCTGAACACTAGGCAGGTGGCTATGCATGTGTCACACACATGATGTACATACTTCTGAGGCTCCTACCTTGGTCTCTGCAGCAGCATGGGTGTGTGGCACGTACCCCAGACATGTGGTGAGTCAGAGCAGGAATTCGAACACATATTAAAGCCATACCCAGAGTACATGTCAGATCACAGGCATTGTGAGCAATTGTACCACCCATGCAGCCCACCACAAAGTTCCTGTAACTGATGCTGTCCCCAACTTGAACCACAGGTAACTGCAAGTACACAGTACCCAAGTGACCTAAGTCACAGACTGTAAGGGCCACACCTGTGTATCAGATGAGGAGGGGGCATGACACAAGTGAGGGACATGAGTCCAGGACGACATGACAGTTGTACTGTGGAAGTGGAACCAGGCTAAAGGAGTGCATAGAGCATGTCAGTCATAGTACACAGTTGAGGCTAGCACTTACCCCCTCCTTGCTGCTGTCTGGCCTTCAGCTGCCCATCCAGGTCAGGTAAGACCACCGCCAGGATCCGGAGCATGTGGGGGTCAGGGTCCGGTGTCCGCCCCTCCTGCGAGGAGGCGACAGCTTCAGCTGGACCCTTGCGATCCTCCGGGTCCAGCCACGAAGGTACTGCCACCTCTTCTGGCAGTTGCGGATCCTGCGCCTGTAGACCCCCACAGATCGTACTGCCCGGACGATGGTCAGCCAGATCTCCTGCTTCTGGTGGGCATCAACCTGTGAGGATGACAAAGTGAAAAGGCCATTACTACACATGCAACATTTCCGTGCATCACACAGTTGGATATACATGTCTCAATCACAGGGGCATATGATCTACACAGGTAGTGCAACTATGGCTATGAACAGTTTGCCAGCAGTTACTGAATGGTATCATTGCCTGGGAAGTCAAACCTTGTTGGAATGCACTGTTACTGCACTAAACCTGTTCAGTGCATGTGACTACACACTTTGGGGGGTGACAACTACTCAGTGAGCATGCTAGCCACTGGTGTACACACTGTACGTCTTGCTAGTCAGACAACATGCACAATTAGTAAGGCAGTGGACAGCACACTCACCTGCTCCCCTGGTTTCCCATACAGCTTGCTGTACTGTGGAAGGAGGCTGTCCAGCAGGGCCTGGATCTCCTCAGTGCTGAAGGCTGGGGCTCTATCCACAGTACGTGCCATTGCAGTAGCCAGAGGATGCAGAGACAGCAGCAGTGGTGGTTGCAGATGTCGTCCTGGAGCATGTAGTGCAGGCAAGTGAGCTCTCAGGGCAACAGCCAGCATTATATGTGTGCTGCAGAGGCAGATACTGTCCCATGTGTCCAAAGTGATAGGTCCAAGTCATTTGTATCTTCTGAATCTGGCCAATCCATGGAATTGCACCACTTATATATGCCCACAGCATCCTTCAAAAGTTCAACTTCATGACACCCATGGATTTGCAACATTGTTGTGGGTGGCCAACTGAATTCACTGCATCCGACTCGTTAAAGCTTCGAAACGCGTCCGTTACCATGTCAGGCCATAGCCAATGCGTGCGCACCGATCGGACCATTGCTGTACGACGCGTATTTCGAAAAACAACACGCATCCGTCCACATCATATGCAATGGCCAATGCGTGCGCACCGATCGGTCCATTGCTGTACGACGCGTATTTTGAAAAACAACACGCATCCGTCCACATCAATCAATCAATCAATCATAGCATTTGTAGAGCGCACTACATACCCATGAGGGTCTGAAGGCGCTGAGGGGGGGGAGGGGTGCTGCTACTGCTCAAAGAGCCAGGTCTTCAGGAGTCTTCTGAAGGTCAGCAGGTCTTGGGTCTGCCGTAGGCGGATGGGGAGGGTGTTCCAGGTTTTGGCGGCGAGGTGGGAGAAGGATCTGCCGCCGGAGGTCGCTCTTCGGATGCGGGGTAATGTGGCGAGGGCGAGGTCGGCGGAGCGAAGCTGGCGGGCGGGGTGTAGAGGCTGAGTCGTCTGTTGAGGTACGCAGGTCCGGTGTTGTGCAGTGCCTTGTGTGCGTGGGTGAGGAGCTTGAAGGTTATCCTCTTGTTGACGGGGAGCCAGTGCAGGTTTCTCAGGTGAGGGGTGATGTGGCTGCGGCGAGGGATGTCGAGGATCAGGCGTGCAGAGGCGTTCTGGATGCGTTGCAGCCGTTTCAGGAGTTTGGCAGAGGCTCCAGCGTAGAGGGCGTTTCCGTAGTCCAGCCTGCTGCTGACGAGGGCCTGGGTGACCGTTCTTCTCGTTTCGGTGGGGATCCACTTGTAGATCTTGCGGAGCATGCAGAGGGTGTTGAAGCAGGCGGAAGAGACGGCGTTGACCTGCTTAGTCATGGAGAGGGTGGAGTCGAGGATGACTCCTAGGTTGCACATCATATGCAATGGCCAATGCGTGTGCACCGATCGGTCCATTGCTGTACAAGGCGTATTTCGGAAACAACACGCATCCATCCACATCATATGTAATGGCCAATGCGTGCGCACTGATCGGTCCATTGCTGTACAACGCGTATTTCGGATGACAACACGCATCCGTCCACATCATATGCAATGTCCAAAGCGTGCGCACCGATCAGTCCATTGCTGTACAACGCGTATTTCGGATGACAACACGCATCCGTCCACATCATATGCAATGTACAAAGCGTGCGCACCGATCGGTCCATTGCTGTACAACGCGTATTTCGGAAACAACATGCATCCGTCCACATCAAATGCAATGGCCAATGCGTGCGCACCGATCGGTCCATTGCTGTACAACGCGTATTTCGGAAAACAACACGCATCCGTTCACATCATATGCAATGGCCAATGCGTGCGCACCAATCGGTCCATTGCTGTACAACGCGTATTTCGGATGACAACATGCATCCGTCCACATCATATGCAATGGCCAAAGCGTGCGCACCGATCGGTCCATTGCTCTACAACGCGTATTTCAGAAAACAACACGCATCCGTTCACATCATATGCAATGTCCAAAGCGTGCGCACCGATCGGTCCATTGCTGTACAACGTGTATTTCGGAAACAACACGCATCCGTCCACATCATATGCAATGGCCAAAGCGTGCGCACCGATCGGTCCATTGCTGTACAACGCGTATTTCGGATGACAACACGCATCCATCCACATCATATGCAATGGCCAAAGTGTGCGCACCGATCGGTCCATTGCTGTACAACGCGTATTTCGGAAACAACACGCATCCGTCCACATAATATGCAATGGCCAATGCGTGCGCACCGATCGGTTAATTGCTGTACGACGCGTCCCTGTACAAGTCACTCACATATGTCACCATGGTTGTCACTGGTGAACGTATGCCAGCCACATTTGCTTGCCAGGGACTCAGGGGCACACCTACAACACCACAGCCTGTCCACACTGTATCCTAAGGCATGTAAGGCTGCATTACCTGTGTGTGTATGGGGTTCAACATGTGGTTTTTTGGTGGCACTTGGGGGCAGCCACTCCCAGGCTGTGCATGTGTTCATGGGGACAGAATCCTTTGTGTGTTGTGCACATGACCACTGTGATGTGCAACTGTTCAGTTCAGAGCATGTGGCATGGTCACATTGCCAGGATGTGTATGTGTATGTCATGTCACATACACCCTGAGTCCCATGTGGGAAGGTATGTACGTCACAGGGTGACCCATTGCCACAATAGTGATGGCCCTCCACAGTCTGTGTGCATGTTGTGTTTCCGATGTCTCTGATTCCATGTGCACAATGGGAGACAGTCTCCACATCCACTTTGTTTGTGTATGGACTTTGATGTTGTGCGTGTGTGTGTCACAGACGTCCATGTCTGTCCTGCAGAGGCAACAGGGGCCACTACCTGTGGGAGTCATGGTTGTTTTGCTGACATGTACATGATACGCCATGTCATGCCAGTGTCCATGTGGCAATACAGGGTCCCTGGGAATCTACCTGTCAATGAGCTGTGATGCCTGTGGCACATCTGTCCTCACATGTCACTGTGGTGTGTGTTTGGAACGTGACAGCAGTACATGGGTACTGTGACACAGCCTAATGATTTCCCATAGCACAACCTGGAACTTGTTGTCAACACATGTTGAACTGTGATGTTAGATGTTGGCCATGTAGGTGCCATATATGTCTATACAGAATGGCACACACATCAGGTACTTGTGTCTCGTAATGATGTATCATGTGATATTGAGTATGGTCAATGCCACATATGTGGGGTGACTGACAATCTTTATTTCTTCACCTATGCACTGCAGGGCACCAGCTGTCCATAGACCATTCCCTGACCTTGCAACCATGGTTGAACGTGACTGCATCCGACGGTACCGCTTCAACAGGCCGCTGATTGAGGAATTGGCGGTGCGGTTGGCCCCACATTTGCAACCTGGCCGACCATACCCTACAGTGCTGACCCCCAAGGTGAAGGTGATGGCAGCCCTACACTTCTTTGCCACCGGTACCTTTCAACACACTGTGGCGCCTGCTGGTGGGATGTCACAGACCATGTTCAGCCGTGTGCTACACAATGTTTTGGAGGTAATGTTGAGATACCTGAACCAGTACATCTATTTCCCTAAACGTCAAGAACTCACTGACGTCAAGAGTGACTTCTATGCCCTGGGGACGATGCCACATGTCATTGGCTCCATTGATGGGACACATGTGGCTTTGGTACCACCAAAGGCACATGAGCAGGCATACAGGAACAGGAAACATTACCATTCTATCAATGCTCTGGTGGTATGTCTTGCAGATATGAGCATCTCACATGTGTGTGCCCGTTTCCCCGGTTCTTCACACGATGCCTACGTGATGAGGAGTAGTCGCATCCCGAGGATGATGTCACAGATGCAGAACCAGCGTGCCTGGCTTGTCGGTGTGTACTGACTTTGTACCATTGTGTGTGTTCTGCAATGTTGTATTCCACCCTCTTTTCCAACTGAGCTAATGTGCAATTGTCTGTATGTAGGTGACTCCGGATACCCCAACATGCCGTGGTTGCTGACACTCCTCAGGAACCCTGTGACACCAGCCCAGATGTGCTACAATGAGGCACATGGTCGGACCAGGAGAGTGATCGAGCGGACATTTGGTCTCCTGAAGAGCCGCTTTCGCTGCCTAGACAAGCCAGGAGGGGCCCTCCCATATGCCCCAGCAAAGGTGTGCAAGATTGTCATCGTCTGCTGCATGCTACACAACCTGGCAGTGCGGAAGGAGTTGCCTCTCATCCTGGATGACGATGACCAACATCCGCCACCTGTGGAGGATCCTGGCCTGGGCCACGATGCCAGTGATGATGATGATGATGATGATGAGGGTGATGTCTGCACACAGCTCATCACCAACTTCTTCAGCTGAATGTGAGTATCCAGAGATGTCATGTCAATGATGTGAGTTTGCATGATATGTGTTGGTGGTGCTCTGTTGCTGTTTGAGTGTGGCCATGTGCTACTTGACTGGATGCGTGCAGCGATGTGTCCTTACAGGTAGTCTGTACTCCCCAACATTGTTGACATGCTAACTTGGTTTTGTGTAGGTATCTTGTGACATGTATTGGGCATGAGTATTGCAGTTCTGTCCTGTTCTTCAGTGCTTTTGACTGTGTGTCATGTCTGTCCTTCACAGGGTACTTTCAGAGTTGTTTGGTCAACTCGGATCCCCCGACACCATGATTCAGCTTTCAGGGTGGAAGCAGTCATTTCCCTACAGGTGATGTGCCACACACCCCTGGACTTTATTTCTTCTACACTTGTTGACTGTGTGGCCACTGCCACGTGGGATTACCTTGCATCTGTAGTGGAAACAACATGTTGCAAATGTGTAATAAACCTGTGCTTCACTTTGGGATGTGCGTTGTCTGTGGTCACACATCTCACTGACATTTGCTTACTGCACCTGTGGGCTAGTTAACGCAGACTCTGAATAGGTGTGGTGTCTGTGCATTCCACTGTATTTCCTGGTGTGTATGTGTTGTGTAGCCCTAGTGGTATGTCTCCCTCATATGTGTCACGTCACCATGACTCAGATGACGGTGTTGAACTTGCTGTAGCAGTTAGCATGCACAGTGTCATTTAGCAGATCATCATCTCCATGACAAAAACATTAGTTTTTGTCATTATTAAACTACATTTAGTAATGTAGTTACATTAGTCTGATACATTAGTCCAACTTAAACTCCCCATGTCATGTGGGAGAGTTGGGTTGCATTCAACAGGGTGAACAGTTTGCACACAAAGGAGAATTTCCAGAACAGGTGTTGGGTTCCTGGGGGATGTACATGGCCATCGGCCTCTCAGTTGTCCTTCCTTGGATGACCCCTCTTCTTTCTGGGGGGAACCTCACGTGCAGGCCGCTGCGGTGCAGAGGACTCTCCACCAGAGTCATCCTCCCTCCCTGTGGCAGTTGCAGTTGTTGCGGCACCAGATGTTGTGGGCACACAGGGAGGTGTGGACATGTTGGTGCTAATCTGGCGGAGGCATGTCAATATGTCCCTCTGCACCGCTGTCAGTTCTTCCAATGTGTCCCACTTGGACTCCATGCCAGACATGTGTGTCTCCACACGGGACATGTGTGTCTCCACACGGGACATGTGGGAGTCCAAGCGGGCATGATGGGCAGCCTGCTGCTGTTGAATGTCCTTGAGGATCCCCACTACCTGGCTGACCTCTCCAGTGCTATTCTGGTACGCATCAGCAATGCGTGCCAGTTGTGGGTCATCATGCAGTCCAGACCCCTCTGCAAACAGCGACCTCTGCCTACCACCCCTC
This sequence comes from Calotriton arnoldi, assembly GCA_963921515.1. Classification (NCBI taxonomy): domain Eukaryota; kingdom Metazoa; phylum Chordata; class Amphibia; order Caudata; family Salamandridae; genus Calotriton; species Calotriton arnoldi. Next base: position 367,340 of record CAWUFW010005297.1, read on the forward strand.
CCACCACCCCTGGCCACACGTGCGGGACCTGCGGTGGCCCACACAGGTGACCCTAGGCCCCCTTGGGGGTTGGTATTGGGGTTGTTGTCCATTACTTCACGGTGGGCTGGGGTCCCTGTGCTGTTGTCATTCAGTGTCCTTGGTCTGTCCGTGTTGGCGGGGGTGGTCTGTGTGTTGGCAGATGTTGGAGGAATGGGTGCAGGGGGTGCAGATGGTGGTCCTGCTGGTGCTGCATGATGACTCACACCGGAGGTGCCAGGTTGGTCTTCGCCATCCGATGAGGGCAGAGGCTGTTCCACACCAGAGAGCTCAGGGTCCCCCGGAGCCTGGGACAGGGACTCCTCCTCATCTGCTGCTGTGTCCCCATCATCACCTGTTTTTGGAAGAGACACACAATGTATGTTATGTTTCTGCAGGCATCAATGGTTCAAACACATGACAGTTGTGACTGTACCTCTGGATGCGGGCCTGTACATTGCATTGTCCTAAGTTGTCACAGTCAGAGGTTCATATTGGTGTGGCTCATTGTCCTGCCAACCTGATGCATTTCAATGTGGATGTTGAGGTGTGTGCATGACCAGCATTGGTGGTATTTGGTTGACATCCGGACCTCCTTCTCCCCCCAGCCCAGTTATCCCACCATGAAGCATGCCACCCTTGCAGTGGGTGCAGGTTAACTCTCAGGATGTCAGTCAGTGGTGTCCTGCTGTTGGTTAGTGCCCAGTTCCCAGCAGGGCCTGGTACTCTCCACAACAGAGCACCATTGTCAGACATCTTGTCCCTGTGAGGTGTGCATGCTTCAGTGTGAGCTTGCTGGGCCATGTGGGTGGGTGATGTTGAGCTGTGACTACCACTCCCATCATGCTATTGCCTACACCCCCCTTCCCAGCATGCCCATAGTTCCTTCCTTTTGACTCTGCTTCCCTGTGGGGTAGTGTGCCTGTGCTGACAGGATGGCTGACAGTGTTGTCCTGGCGTTTGTTTGGCTACAAGTCCCAAAAGTGTCCCTGTGCTTCACACAGCATAACCCAGTGTGGTTGTTCTTTGTGGGATATTTAATTAGAGTGTGAGGCATTGCATTCTCCCAGGTGAGTTGTGTGGAGTTTGTGTTAAGGGGGTGTGTGAGAAAAGCTGCTGGTAACTATGGTCAGAGCTGTCAGTCCTCCTTCCACCCAGCCAGATATCCCACCATGGAACGTGCTTCCATTGCAGGGAGTGCAAGTTGGCTTAGAGGATGTCAGTCAGTGGTGTCCTGCTGTTGGTTGTTGCACAGTTCCCAGCAGGGCCTTGTGCTCCCCACAGCAGTACCCAGTGTCAGCCATCTTGTCAGTTCTTTTCCACTCCCTGTGATGTGAGCATGGTTCAGAGTGGTGTTGATGGGCCAATTGTGAGGGTGACCAATATCTGTGACTACAACTCCCATCATGCTATTGCCTACACCCCCCTTCCCAGCATGCCCATACTTCCTTCCTTTTGAGTCGACTTCACTGTGTGTGAGTGTGACAGCAATGGCAAGATGGCTGACAGTGGTGTCCTGCTGTTGGTTGGTGCACAGTTCCCAGCAGGGCCTTGTGCTCCCCACAGCAGTACCCAGTGTCAGCCATCTTGTCAGTTCTTTTCCACTCCCTGTGATGTGAGCATGGTTCAGAGTGGTGTTGATTGGGCCAATTGTGAGGGTGACCAATATCTGTGACTACCACTCCCATCATGCTATTGCCTACACCCCCCTTCCCGGCATGCCCATACTTCCTTCCTTTTGAGTCGACTTCACTGTGTGTGAGTGTGACAGCAATGGCAAGATGGCTGACAGTGTGGTCCTGTTGTTTGTTGGTGCACAGTTCCCAGCAGGGCCTTGTGCTCCCCACAGCAGTACCCAGTGTCAGCCATCTTGTCATTTCTTTTCCACTCCCTGTGATGTGAGCATGGTTCAGAGTGGTGTTGATGGGCCAATTGTGAGGGTGACCAATATCTGTGACTACAACTCCCATCATGCTATTGCCTACACCCCCTTCCCAGCATGCCCATACTTCCATCCTTTTGAGTGGACTTCACTGTGTGTGAGTGTGACAGCAATGGCAAGATGGCTGACAGCGTGGTCCTGTTGTTTGTTGGTACACAGTTCCCAGCAGGGCCTTGTGCTCCCCACAGCTGAGGCCAGTGTCAGACATCTTGGAAGTGGCTTTTCACTGCCTGTGATGTGTGCATGCTTCAGTGTGAGCTTGCCGGGCCATGCGGGTGGGGGATGTTGAGCTGTGACTACCACTCCCATCATGCTATTGCCTACACCCCCCTTCCCAGCATGCCCATACTTGCTTCCTTTTGATGCTGCTTCCCTGTGGGGTAATGTGCCTGTGCTGACAGGATGGATGACAGTGTTGTCCTGGCGTTTGTTTGGCTACAAGTCCCAAAAGTGTCCCTGTGCTTCACACAGCATAACCCAGTGTGGTTGTTCTTTGTGGGATATTTAATTAGAGTGTGAGGCATTGCATTCTCCCAGGTGAGTTGTGTGGAGTTTGAGTTAAGGGGGTGTGTGAGAAAAGCTGCTGGTAACTATGGTCAGAGCTGTCAGTCCTCCTTCCCACCCAGCCAGATATCCCACCATGGAACGTGCTTCCATTGCAGGGAGTGCAAGTTGGCTTAGAGGATGTCAGTCAGTGGTGTCCTGCTGTTGGTTGTTGCACAGTTCCCAGCAGGGCCTTGTGCTCCCCACAGCAGTACCCATTGTCAGCCATCTTGTCAGTTCTTTTCCACTCCCTGTGATGTGAGCATGGTTCAGAGTGGTGTTGATGGGCCAATTGTGAGGGTGACCAATATCTGTGACTACAACTCCCATCATGCTATTGCCTACACCCCCTTCCCAGCATGCCCATACTTCCTTCCTTTTGAGTCGACTTCACTGTGTGTGAGTGTGACAGCAATGGCAAGATGGCTGACAGTGGTGTCCTGCTGTTGGTTGGTGCACAGTTCCCAGCAGGGCCTTGTGCTCCCCACAGCAGTACCCAGTGTCAGCCATCTTGTCAGTTCTTTCCACTCCCTGGGATGTGAGCATGATTCAGAGTGGTGTTGATGGGCCAATTATGAGGGTGACCAATATCTGTGACTACAACTCCCATCATGCTATTGGCTACACTCACTTCACCAGCATACACACAATTCCTTCCTTTCAGTGAGCTTCCCTGTGAGGTGGTGTTCTACTGGTGGCAAAATGTCTGACAGTGTTTGTTGGTTAGATTTGTGCCACTGCCTTGCTCTATTTGTTGTTAGGTTTATACATGTCATGACACAGTTACATATCACTATGAGATGGCATGTATTGTGTTTATCTGACTAACATACACATCTTGGGATGATTATCTTTTGGTTGCTGTGGATTTGCTAAGGGTGCATGGTTTGACTATCCCCTTGACAGTGATGTGTGTGTATTGTCACACAATATTGTGTATATTGGTTGTGTACTCACAAGGCTCTGGGATGTTTGATAGTCCATATACGCTCACTGGTGGTAGGATGGCCCACACCTTCTCCTCCCAGGGCCTGAGGTATACTGGTTTGGCAGGAGGGCCACTGCTGGTGCGATTACTCAAGGCGTAGTCCTTCTTGAGTAGGTCCTTGACCATCCTGCGCACATCATACCACCTGTTCTGGATGTCTTCCTTTGTGCGCAAACATGGTGATTGTGCGTTCACCCTGTCGACGATCCTCTCCCACATCTTGGTTTTCTGCGACATGGGGGTCTGTTGGACCAATGTACCAAACAACTGTGGCTCTACCTTGAGGATATCATCTACCAGGACTTCCAATTCACTGTCTAGGAACTTTGGATTCTTCTTTGGGGGCATGGTGATGGGTGGTGGTGGGGATTGATGTGTGTGTGAGTATGCAAGTGAGGGTGGGTGAGTGTAGGTTTTGCTGGGTCTATGTGAGGGTGCTATTTGGGAGGTGCTAATGGTGTGTGGCTTGTGTGATGGATGAGTTGTGAGTGTGTCTGTGGTTGCTGTCTGATGGTGTTCTGTGCTGGCAGGTCAGTTGAATTTGCAAAGGATCATGGTAGGGATTTGTGGCCTTTATATGGGTGGAGTTGGGGGTGTGTCCTTGTTCCATGTTTTTTTTCCCCTGTATTTATTGACTTTGTCATTGCTTGTTTGGCCCTTTTTTTTGTGTTTTTTCCTTTGTATTTTTTAGGCATGTAGGAGACGTTCTTCTGACCGAGTAGGACGCTGCAGTTGGCTCGTGCGGGCTTCTCTGAGTCTTTCAAGCTGTGTTCCTGATGGGTTTCATGTCCGGTGTACGCGTCGGTCGCGGAGTATTGGGTTGCTTCGGCTCGGTTTTGTATGCGTGTCGGTCGTATGGCTTGGGCTCCGTGCGACTCGGTCTGGTTTTACATGCATTGCATCGTACTGCGCGGGTCGGAGTTTGCGGGTACGTTTCTGTCGGGTTCATTCCTGGTGCGTGTCGGTCGGTTCGATTCGCATAGTTTCCCGGCCGGATAGCTGGTTTCCGTGCGGTTCGGTCGTTCGGCTTGTGTTCCGTACGAGTCGGTCATAATTCACATGCATTTCATCGTACTACGCGGATCGGGCAGCGCCGGTACGTGTCGGTCGGACAACATTCCCGTACCGAGTCGGTCGGTATGTTTTCTGGCCCGAATCGGAATCGGCCCCTAAGTCAGTGAAGGTGCTGGACACTAAACATATATAATTAACTATTACCACTCCAATTTATATTAAGTCAGGGAAGGCGCTGGACACTAAGGGCCCGATTCTGATGCGGTTAGTAAATCTTCCCGATCAAATCGGTTTGGAAATGGTTTCCGACCAACTCGGATCGGGAGAGTCTGACCGACCAAGTATGATGCATCCGGATGCTTTCAGATACAATTTGGTTGGACTCCCATTGACTTCTATGGGAGGCTATGTTCCTAACCGATCGTAATCTGGCCCTCGGTCGGGAAGACACGTTCCCAATCCGATTCGGAAGGAGCAAATGCCGTTAGGAGGCCTTCCTAACATCATCGTAATCGGGCCCTAGGTGGGAATGCTTTCCTAACCACATCGGAATCAGGCCCTGAGCATATATAATTTACTATTCCCACTCCAAACTACATTAAGTCAGAGAAGATGCTGGACACTAAACATATGTAATGTACTATTCCCAATACCAACTCTTGTAAGATGCTACACACCAATCATATGTAATTTACTATAGTTAATATACATTGTATTGTAAAATATTAATATTTTTAAACATATTTAACAATATATGACACATATATGACACATATAAATATTAATATTCTAATTATTTTTCTAAATTTTTCAAAAATATTGTTATTATTATTGCCAAATTAAAATATATAATCGACTAAAAACAAAAAAGTTACTCTCATTAATAAATAAAAATATTAACATAAATATTTAAAATAAAAAAATACTCAAATTTATCCCCTATAAACACATCTCACTACTCCAATAATTAAAATGTAATCAGAAATGTTAAAAATTTTAAAAATGTAATAAATGTTTTTTAATACCACTCACCACACTTAGGGGCCGATTACGATGGCGGGTGGATCGCCGCCGCCGGCCCGGCGGGAGCGATCCGCCCGCCATCCAGACCGCAAAGACCCCCGCCATATCATGATGGCTGGGGGGTCCGCGGCGGACGGAAAGACCATCCGCCGCTTTTCCGCCGGTCGACTCGTCAACCGGCGGAAAACGTGTTGAATGTGGAGGCGGTGTCTGGAAAACACCGCCATCCTTATTGCAATGCAGGGTGAGAGCAGCCTTTCCATGGCTGCATTGCCGCCATGGAAAGGCTGGCGGTTCCTGCTGTTGGGGGCCCGTAGCGGGCCCCCATATAGTTGGGGGGGTGGTGGGTGCACATGGGGGGTACCTATGGTACCCCCCTGCATTTGCATGTACAATGTGGCAGGCACCGCGCGGTGCCTGTCACGTTGTGCATGTAAAGGCACGACATGTCTATTTTACATTGCGGCGGGTGCTGTTGCAGCACCGCTGCCGCAATGTAAAATATACGGGATGCGCCCGCCAGTGTGGCGGGCGCATCCTAATGTGTATTGCGGGACCGCCGCACCTATGGTGGGCGGTCCCTTTCGCAAATGCGATGCCGCCCGCCATCGTAATGACCCCTAAAACACTAGAAACCCAACATTACGCTCATAAAAAAATTCTATACATTTTTTTAAAATTTCAAAATCTTTTTAAATTAAATTTATTGTTTTAAAACCTCCCACCCTTAACCCCTATTAATCCAACATCTCACTCCTAAAACAAAAAAATTACATTCATTTTAAATTTTGAAATAATTTTTGTAAATTTTTCAAAAATTTTGAAAACACTCCCCACACTTATCCCCTATAAACCCAACATCCCACTCCTAAAAAATTACTATAAGTACATTTAAAAATATTTAAATTTTTAAAATTTAAACTACACATTTTTAAAACACTCCCCACCCGTTTCCCTTATTAACCCAACATCCCGCCCCTAAAAAAATTGTACATTCATTTGAAATATTGAAATAATATTTAAAATATGTCCAAAATTTTTAAAGCACTCCCCACCCTTATCCCCTATTAACCCAACATCCCGCTACTAAAAAAAATTGTACATTCATTTTAAATTTTAAAAGATTTTTTTAATTTTTGCAACATTTTTTAAAACACTTCCCACTCTTATCCCCTATAAAACCATCATCCCGCTCCTAAAAAAATTAGAATAATTCCATTAAAAAATATTTAAATTTAAAAAAATGTAATTAAACATTGTCAAAACACTCCTCACCCTTATCACCTATAAACCCAACATCCCGCTCCTAAAAAGTATTATACCATTTTTTAAATTTTTTTAACAATTATTACAGTATTTACAAACATGTAACACAATAAAAAAATATTAAAACAATATATTTTAATTACGATATTCTAACAAACGATATTTTTACAACAATATTTTTACAACACACAAAATCGATATTATATACATATATATTTTTAACATCGATATTTTGTACTAACGATATTTTCAACTCGATATTATGTCAAGTCGATATTTAAAACTCAATATTCTGACCACTTACCGGTTTGGACACCAAGCCCTCACTTTAGGTCATCAACACGTTCAGGTCCTGGGGATTCCTAGGTACTACACAACGGAATCCCCTGCCTTCTCTTACACTTTGCCTTTTCCCTCACGTCTCTCACCTGTATCACTCTCTTCCACTGCATTTCTCCATCCATGCAGCCAGAAAATACATTCAATTGCTCATTTTTCCTGTAAACATCTCATTATTTCCACACACTACACACTAAAAGATGTTATGTTTTTTCTCCAGAACAAGAACTGCTTTTAATATAAATGTTAGCCGCTTTTATATGCAAGTGCCTAGTGTGCACTTTCAATGTTAGGCTGACTTATATCAGACCATGCAGGAGCTGCATTTAGAGAAGATATAATAACTATCCATGCCATAACACAGCATTACCATATATATTTTAAAATTAGCAAAAATGCAAAAATCATCACAAGTGTATATAAGTCTGAGTTGAAGCCACGTCGGCTCCCTGGCCAACTGAAAACCAAAGCACAGCCAGGTTCTCTGTCAACATCTCTTTCAATCTTCACAAAAGGAGGACTTCAAGAATATCTGATCTGTACACAATTCCCTGGTATCACGAGATTAAAGGGGCAGTGCAATGTCCATGGGACTTTGGACCTCTAGCAGGGGCCTAAGGTACTGCAGCCTGCTACAGGAAGAATTTGTGTCTGACTCAAAGGACATCATGTTATGGCTTAAGGTACTGCAGCCTGCTACAGAAAGGAATTGTGTCTGACTTAAGGGACTTATTGTAATGGGTTAAGTTCCTCCTTCTTGCTAAAGCGAGTATTAGTTTATGTCAAATGACCTTCACCAATAGCTTAAGATTCTGCAGCATAATACAAAAAAGGAATTGTGTCTGATTCAAAGGACTTCTTGTAACGACCCATGATGCTGCAGCCTGCTATGGAAAAGAGTTATGTCTGACTCAAATGACTTAAATTAACAGCCCAATGTACTGTGACCAGAAAATGGCTTCTCAAAACTCAGAGGATAGGCAAAAAGTTATTTTTGGGTTGATGGTTTTTTGTACATATTTCAATTTTGTGTCTTCACACTGCATTGCGTCTCAGATTTATCAACACGGCCAACACATTTTGGCATTGTGTAAAATAACTGTTTTATTGATGTTTCCTTCTTACACTTTGATATTGACATCTAATCATCAATATGAAAACGAATTGTTTCTTATTATTCTGCCGTTGTTAGTTTGATGGTGATGTCACCTCTCCTTGTTATTATTTCAAATACTTACTCTTCAACTTCTTGTTTTGTGCTCCTTATATTAACCATTCATGATGTGTTGTGTGGAATATTTGTAGTGCTTATTCTTATTTCAAAGGTGAATATTTTAAAAGATAAACAGCGACCTCAGTACTTGAATGATGAGCTATCATTTTTGGAAGCTCGTCTTTTCATTCGGCACTTTACATTTGTCGTGTGATTTGTTGTATGAAATAAAGCAATTATTAATCGTCTCTTTTGCATTTGTTTGCAGAAATGTTGGTCTTTTTGTAAGATTTTTGGTCTTTCAGACATCTGAAGGAGAATGCAGCTTTAGTTTTTTACGACTTTGCACAGTCACACATTAAAAAATGTTGCTGCAGTTTAGAATTCATAAAGTATTTAGTCAAGTAAAATGAGAAAAAATAATCTATCTGAAACTGAGGTATACTGCAGTTGCATTTCCCCTTTGTGTTACTTGTAGAAAAATGTGTGCCCTTTGCAAGCCCAGTAGGGATTTCCCCTGCAGACCAAAATGGTAGAAGAGGCTTTTAGATCCCCTATTCATTAGCCTAAACAACATTCTTTTCTTCAAGGAAGACATTTTCTTTGACAGATATTGAACCTACTATATCAATTCTCAGTGGGTGGCCACATGTGTTATCAAGTGTACACAGAATAAACACATTTTATGACAGCTCCTGATCTGGCTTTTTGTATGTTCCTGAAAGGTGATAAAATCTCCTCTCATTCTCAATTTCACCAAGGGAAAAAACCGCAAGAATAAACCTTTGAGGTACTACAAGAAAAAAGGTAAAAGGGCTTCTAAGAAATCTACCTTTGAAAGTGTAACCCTAGAGCATTACAAGGCGGTCCACTGTCAAGCAATGCTGCAGTTAAAGAACAGAAGAAATGAAAACCCGGATTCGCGTTCTCTGCTAGTGATCAGGTTTGCAAAGTGTTGCTTTTCAAACAGCCCTCACGTGTGACTAAAATTGAAATAATGCCCGCAAGGAAAAGCTAAAAATATACTTCATAACGTTCTCTGAATTTTCTCCATGATGTGTTGCTGTACCTTTCCTATGTAACGTTGCATGTTTCCAACATGTTGTTGCTATTAACTCAATTTTTCAGCAAATCTATCAGTATCCTGCTACATTGTGGCTACAAGGGCCTTGATTCACAAATCTTTTCACATACCTAAATGCACCTTAGTTTTACTAACAATTTAATTTGTTACATTGACAGAAACTGATTTGCAGAATCATGACGTCCGGAATGCCATGCCTGCAAATTCGAAGTGACAGAATTTTCTCACCACAAAGTTGAGGTTAGTGGGGGAGCACAGGATTATTATTTCCAGCGTGGGAGACATTCGGTGACTTTTGCAAGGTCAGAGGGTAGATAAAATGGACTTGCTTTTTATCTATTTACAGACTACAAAATGTTGCCTTATGCAGTTTTTACCTTTATGGAGTGCCCTTAAAGACTAGAGTGCACGCTGCATTCCAACCAACCGCCATTTTATTTTATGTCTGCAGAAGGGTTATCTCCTTCCGGAAACACATACTTTTCTGGTATATTAAACTAGCAAAAATGATCACCCCTTGAAAGTAATTGTGAAGTGATATTTTTAGTTTACCCAAGTGTGTTACAATGAATCGGGATTAGGTGTACTAATGTAGATGAATTATTTGCATATATTTTGTTTGTTTGCAAATGATTGTTGTAAATCGCAAAAAAATAAGAAACTTTATGATACAGGTATGGTTACAATTTGGAAATCTTTACAATATGTGGACATGTATATGCATGCTTGTGTGTTTGGAGCGGTGTGAGTGTGTGCGTACGTGTGTGTGTGTGTGGCCGCAAGCTAAAGATAACAAATGTAAATGTACACGTCTCAGAAAATATTATGACGCAAATCATGATACCACGTACTGTTTTGAATGTTTATATATCCATATTCTTATTCACTCATACAAAAGTATCCTTTTCTGGGACACAAACACCTGTTGCTGACTTTGTGAATGTGTTTTTTAATTTTTGAACTGAATACGTTTTTGGAGGAGTTCAAGTGCACCTTTTGAGTTATGTCCCCTATATTTGCTGTTCACGATGATTTGTGTGGTAGTTGATACATATGTTTTTATTTATTAAGTGTAACAGTCACTGGGACAACATCTTGGTGCTAGGAACACAAACCACTAAGCAGCAGAAAAAGAATGAGGAAAATGTTTAAGACATTTAACAGAGTAGGTGACTCTTGAGGGCGTTTGTAGATTACTATGACTATGAGAGGCTGCATCACTGAACATGGAGGGAATTCCAAAGCTGAGGACCAATGGTCCAAAAGACTCTACTTACAAAGTGGTATCACTGACAACAGGGGACAACCAACAATAATCATAATCCATGAAAGGAAAGTGGTGCCCGTTTTGTAAAAGGCCCAATGCCCAATACACAGAGGGGAATATTCACAAGGACCGGCGATACCTATTGCAAACGCCAGTTAGCGGCAGTTTTTTTATCGCTGCCTAACCCTGAAAACTATCGCTATGTTAGCGGCGTATTAACAAGCCGTCGCTACATGGCGATAGTATCAGGGAACGGCGGTGAAAACTGCCGCTAACATCAGTGCGATGGCGATATGAAAACCGGCTTTAGCGGGTGATACCTAGCGATAGGCCCATTAGCGGCAGATAGGTGCCGCTAACGCGGCGATAACTCCTTGAGACTATGCCCCAGAGTTCTAAGGGTATTACATGCTTGCCTGAGAACCAATGGAGGGAGCAGCAAGCGTGTGATACATGTTTGTATTTATGTGATCCACATACCAATCTTACTACTATATTTTCAAGACATTGACAATAGCACTGTCCTACTCCATTAAAGCAATGCATAGGGTATTGCAATTACCCACACATGACAACATATTTGACTATGGAGGTGTGCTCATCAGGGAGAAGAAAGAGGAGAATTTTAACCAACACTGTAAATTAATGAAAATGCATAGTCCAGACTTGTTGATTTTGATGTAAGAAGATAGATTTCAGACAGAAAATGGTTCTTAAATTTTTTGCTTTAACTGCAGGAGATGGTAAAGGTTCATATCAATGTGGCCAGATGTCAAAGACCCAGCTGGAGTTGTGTTCCCAAAACCAAAGTTCAATATTTTCACCATCCAGTTTAAAAACATTGGTAGACATCCAGTACTGTATACTCAGCAGACAGTCTTTAATTTGCACAATGGAACTGGCAAACTGATGATCAAACTTGAGTTCGAGCTAGGTCTCATCATCTTGAGACATGGTGTTAAATCTGATGGAGCGAATGAGACCACTGAAAGGCTGATCTGTTTCTATGTAAGTTAATATATTGTCATCATAAATATTAACTTATTACACTGACGATGACGTCACCACTATGTGAACAATATGCTATAGCTTTTAGAAGTTCATTTTAGCAATACGCACTTTAAATTTACGACATAGGTTGCTTCATAAGACGAAAATATTATATTTTATTAATCTGCTAAATATGCAGCAGTTTTTTCATATATGAGTGACTACGTGACCTTGGAATACAAGGCAGATAAATTGGTATGCTTTATAAGTTTCAGTACTTAAAATGGAAATTCAGAGTATCTGTTTGCATTTCAGAAACAGGATTACTCTCCCGTTAAAAGCAGTGCACTCTTGATTAGAGGTTAATTCAGAGCTTTGGCCTCTCAGACTCTCAGGTTAGAAGTGCTGGGTCCCAAAGCTTAACATAGTACCCCACCACTGGCATGGCCAAAAGCACGGCTTATTGTCAAAACCAAGGGGCATATGTACAAGGAGTTAACGCTGCGTTAGCGGCACTTTTCTGCCGCTAATGCGGTGATATTTTTATCGCCCTATTAACAAGCTGTCGCTAACAGCCGTAAGCGACAGATTTCTGGCGATACCGGCCGTTTCCAGCATCACCACGTATGTTAGCGATAACTATCTCTAATGATATGCAAGGTAGGCGTTCCCGTGCAAAAACGCAAGCTAACCCCACTTCGCGATATTTACAATGATCGCCCGGACCCGCGATACGTTAAAAAAAACGCCGCTAAAGCCTGTTAGCGGCTGGGACTTAAGACCAGAAAATAGCTGGTCTTAAAAATGGAGATAACACTTGGGGCCTCATGTCAGCAGGTTTTGGTGCTGGACAGCGCTGCAAGCAATGTTGCTGCGCTGCCCTGCGACAAAACTACAGGGCAGGAATGCGCACCATCAATAAGATAGTGCGCATTCTGAGCCTCACTCATGAAAAGTGTTGCAGCGCTGCGACAAGACAGTGTCGCAACACTTTTCACTACGCCCTTCTTGCGACTCCATGGATGCGCTGTTTTCACTGGACAGCGCTCTTTGACGCAAGTAATGACAGATACGCCTGGAATCCTGACATATCTGTCTGCGCTAATGTCATGCATTGCTGCTGTTGTGTCACAAGCATGACGCAACTCCAGCAATGCATGGGGCCAGCCTATCCCTGTGGCACTGCTTCAAAATCTTACCTCGATACCGGTTCCCGTGTCTTTGTTGCTCCTGCTCTCCTGAGTCTGCTTCCAGGAACAGTAAGTAGGCAGCCAGGCTCCCTCCCTGAGCCAATCACAACGCTGCGAAGCGGCGTTGGGATTGGTCATTGGCGCCGGGACAAGGCATGCAGCCAGGGGCTGGAGGGGTGGGCATGTTCTCCATGCAGGCTGTAATGCAACCTGCATTGCGAACAGGAAAGTGCGTATGACTGCTTTGGGCGGCCTGAGTGCGCCGACCAAACAGTCATTGCGCACTTGAGTGGGCATGCCAATCCACCCCTGCCATGCTCCGTGAGTGGAGCAGCCCTACCCACCCACCCGCCCGCAAAGGAAACATAGCACGATTACATCAGGAAGATATCATCATGTTATGATTTTTCCTCTTCTTGCACTGCTTGAAAGCAGTGAGGCAACGCTCTTCCACCATAGCGGATGAGCCGCCACTGGGGGTGCGTCATCTACGTCTGCTAGGCCTGGGCGACTCGACCCCCGGGCCTCCTGCACTACGCGTCCCACCTTCTCCTTACCTGAACATTGACACAGTGGCACAATCCGATGCACTCTCCCCAAATCTTTGACTCAGCCAGCAGGAGCCTCAGCCAGGTGTGATTTCTCAAGTCTGGGTACAGCAGTTGCCGCCAAGTCCGCTGGTGAACCTCCCGATGCAGCTGATGCAGCAGGGCCCCTTAGGCGTGAAGTTGCAGCGCTCCCACCACACAAGTTCGGCGCAGCTCAGGGGCCTCACCCTCCACAGCGTCCGGCCAGCCCAGCATCATCCGGCCTGTGATGCAGAGAGGCGGCACCCACCATTGGTAATCCCCTCCGTGCACCCCGGTGTAGTGGTGGATCATAGTATGCGATGCAGACCTCTCTACGTTGGTGCGCAGGAGCGCCTCTACCATTAATAGCTCCAAGGGGCGCAAGGCGGTCTTCTCACACAGGTCAGCAATGTGTCTCCATGTGACCTGCCAGACTTCACCACCAGGTATGGGCGATCGTCGCGCCTCAATGTCTACCGCCGCGGCTCATCGACTCCACAGCTCCTCTGCTTCCCACTCCAGGCTCCAGATGCAGGTCCAGCGAGGCATCCAGGCTCCAGACGCAGGTCCAGCGAGGCATCCAGGCACCAGGCACAAGTCCAGCGAGGCATCCAGGCTCCAGACGCAGGTCCAGCAAGGCATCCAGGCTCCAGACGCAGGTCCAGCGAGGCATCCAGGCTCCAGACCCAGGTCCAGCGAGGAATCCAGGCTCTCATCCTGGTCATCCTGGATGTTGGGTGGCTTGCAGGGGTTGTTGATGTGTGCTGCACTTGGCTGCTACATTCTGCATTTTTTTGGTTTTCATGCCTATTTTCTATTGGAGGTTGCAGATAGGCTATTTTTTGCATTAGAGAGAAAAAAAACTCACGTTGGGCTGACTAACGTGAGTTTCTTTTGCTGCTAATGGGCCTATCGGTAGTTTTCACCCGCTAACGCCGGAATTCCTATCGCCATTGCGCTAATGTTAGCAGCAGTTTTCACCGCAGATCCCTGATACTATCGCCATGTAGCGACGGCTTGTAAATACGCCGCTAACATGGCGATAGTTTTCAGCGGGAAGCGGCGATAAAAAAACTGCCTCTAACTAGCGTTAGTGATTGTTATCACAAGTCCTTGTATATATGCCCCCAAGTTTGCCTACAATGATTCCACCTCATTTCTCTTTCTTCCACCACCCTACACTTCTAGTATCATTATACTATTCTTGCAGATTCTTTCCTCTTTGCTTTCTCCAAAAGTCACTTCTTTCCTCTTTTTCTTTCTTCTTTGATTTCCTTCCTCTGCCATTCTCTCTCTTGATCTGGGTCTAAATCAAAGCCTGATGTCGAAAAATGAAAGTCAGTCAACAAAAATGAGCACCTGTGCAGCCACCTGCACAAAGAAAGCAATAACAATGTCAGGAGCCTACAATGAGAGATTCTTTGAGCTTTCCTCTACATTGTGTTGTATGTAATCCTCTCCCACTTTAACATCATCTGATTAAAGTGATAGATGTGAGAAATGGGTTCCACTGCATCTAATCCCCTGGAGATTTAACTTTTTGGTATACCTGGTTTAAGGACTACTACAGTGAGTGAGTCTCAGTCACTGTAAGCTTTGTTATAATAGACTGTTAAACACCCGTGTCTGCCTTTTAAGATAAGGCCTGCTTCAGCCAGCTAGGCTCAAAGGATCTTGGTTGATTCATACACATGTAGGCATACATGTGTGGGCTGAGCATGTGAGACTACTGTGTAACTCAGCCCAATATCTGCACAGAGGTAGTCTATTGCAGAGGGGGCACTTCACGGATTGGTGCTGATCTGGGCACGCCTTATAATATGCAAGTGCAAAAAGAACAGTTGATCAACAGAGTGTTGAACAATGTCAAACATTCACCCCAAGGAGGACCTGACTTGGCAGTTCGGGCTCAACTGTTCCCATGAGGCACAGGGTCTAGACTGATTTGCATATGGCTGGGTTTAAACTGGGGTGGCATGGTGAGCAAAAGAACGATGGATTTAACCCAGATCTGTTGACTGGGGGTGAATGTTTGATTTGCTTTGCATTCCATCCATCATTTGTGTGTCTTTTGCTTTCTCGCCCTCAGTGCGCCGGGTATGCCCAGACGTGGGTCCCGGGCTCACTGGGCCACTAAACCAGTCCCAGGATGCTTGTTTCTGGTCCAGGGAGGACCTGGCTTGGCAGTTTGGGCTGGTCCCATGAGGCACAGGGTCAAGACTGATTTGCATATGGCTGGGTCAAAACTTGGGTGGCATGGTGAGCAAAAGAACAATGGTTTTAACCCAGACCTGTTGATTGGGGGTGAATGATTGATTTGCTCTGCATTCTGTCCATCATTTGTGTGTCAATTGCTTTCTTGCCCTAAGTGAGCCGGGTATTCCCAGATGTGGGTCCCAGGCTCACTGTGCCACTAGATTCAATCTAGCCTGGCTAATGAGGGGTAATACTCCGAAATCGGTCCCATGATGCTTGTTTCTGGTCCACAGATGACCTGACTTGGCACTTTGGGCTGGACTGTTCCCATGAGGCACAGGGTCAATACTGATTTGCATATGGCTGGGTCAAAACTGGGGTGGCATGGTGAGCAAAAGAACGATGGATTTAACCCATATCTGTTAACTGGGAGTGAATGTTTGGTTTGCTGTGCATGCCGTCCATCATTTGTGTGTCTTATAATATGCAAGAGCATTAATAGTATAAGTATGGACATCTGTAGTTTTTCAATGAAGAATGAAGAGTGTTTACTGGATTGTATGCTGTGAGTTAACCAAAGTATGGTTTCACTATTGTTAAGCCTAGAGACGAGTGTGATGCACCATTCATAAGGTAAATTAGGATACAGAGTGCAGATCTGACATTAACTTCCACATATTGTACTCCATTTGGCACTTCAAGATTTTTCATTTTTCTCTGACTCCATTCCTAATTAGATTTGGGCCTTTGAATCACTCTGCTGGGTCAAGTTAATTAACTTGCTGGTGAGCTGAGCTGAAGGATCAAAGGCCTCCACACAGAATGGGACGTTAGGCAGTAATAGGCTTGCTCGAGGGAGATGGTGGGAACTAAATCTGAATATGCTAATTGCTTTTCACACATCATCAGGTCTGGGGAAGAGTTGACCCCACAGAAACAAAGGAGGGCAGCCAGATCACAAGTCAGTCTTAGGAGGGACTGCAGTTTAACATTTTGAAGGGAAGGGGCCAGCATCTGTGGCAGTTATCGGCATGGCTTAGACTCTCAGAGAAGATCTTTCAAAAGACCACTTCCTGGCACCATTTTGGAAATTCACAAAATGTTGTGCATGAGGTTTGAGGTAGGAGTGGAGTGATGATGCATCACCTTTGGATTAGGCAAAGATACCAAGCTTCTGGACCTTTCAACCCCCACTGCATAAGGAGGAGATGTTTGAGAACAGCGTAAACCTGGGTGAAACAACACCAGATGAATGGACACCTGGGGGAGAGATGATACCTGACATCAGCAGAAATGCCCTTAAGGACTTTTGGACATCAGCTATCACCCAGGGACTAGTATTTGTTTGTCCAGAGCCAGTGGTGCTGGCCCCTCCTAGACTCTCTGGGGACAGTAGAGGGATGTGCCTTTTAATGGGGAACACTGGAGGATTCCCCAGGAAAGTCTGTTGACTGGTCCTGCAAGAGTGTGATCTCCAAAAGGAGGAGGCCCATCACTTCCACTAACCCAGGTGCTCAGCAAGTGGCCAACCAGGGAGGGCATTCTATCTTAGGGCCCTGTGGGTGCTGCTGAGGAAGACCCCTGGTCCAGGAGAAGTTTCAGTGATCCAAAAAGAACATCCTGTGCCAGGAGGGGGAGCAGCAAAAATCTTGCTCTCTAAAAAGAGGAGAAATTGTTCAGACCAGGAGGCCTGAAATACATGCTCCCAGTGGATAGAGCTGGGCACCAGGAGTAACGCAAAACAATCAAGCAGATGTGAAGAATTCTGAGGGCTGCCAGGGCCACAGCAGCTCCCAGAGGATCACTTACATCAATTTCTTAAAATGTCACCCTAAGTGCCCCTGGTTATAAAACTCATGACAGCGGGAGACACTTCCAGAGTTCGTAAGTACTTCTGCGGCTTGTGCTTTAGCCCAAAGACTCTCTAGTGCAGGGACTCCTGTTGTAGTGTCCAAAGGCTGCCTTGCAACATGTATAAAATTATTTAAAAAATCCATGCACTCACTTTATTGAAAATTGAAGTGCATTATTGACAGTGACAAAGTTAATAGTGATCATTAAATGTATCACTGAAGGTCCTTGAAATGCTTTATTTACAATCACAAACTTAAATGTGATCGAGTATATGTAGTAACGAATGTCATTGTAAAATGATATCATCCTTGGTCATTTTAATGGTGTTTTATTGGGTTACTATTGTGACATTTTTCATCTTTTATTATTATTGTGGCACTCTTACAAAGCCATTAGGTCTGCATTTGATAACCACACTGTAGCATTCTTGAAGTAAGACGCTGGATGCAGTAAGGTTGTTGAAACAGGTTTAATCCAGAAAGAAGATCTCATCCATCAAACAGCAGCCACAGCATTAACTGACCCTGGCTTCAAATACAAACATCTCTATACAAGGGCAGTACTATGACATAATAACATTCTATAAATGATCTAAGCAAGAAGATACAAGAATGTAAGCATACAGAGCGGGGAAGGTATCATAGAGAGGAGATGCTGTAGCATACTACACACCTCCCTTCCTTAACAAACTATATACATACTATGCATAGAAAACTATTATATGCAAGTCAAGCATAATCATTAAGATAACCAGGACGTTTAATCACCCTGGAAGAACGCCTAATCTTTTCCATCCCATCGGTATTAAGCGTGGGAAGATGCGTGGGAAGACCAAGAGCAGTGGTGTCATTGCGGGTCACCTCACACCTCCCATCAAACTTCCCCTTTACAATCACCACTCTGTTAAGATTCCATATGCGATGATCTTGAGTTTTTACAGCATTTTTAAAAACTTTGATAACCATCATAGGTTTAAAATACTTAGTAGGAGAACCACCTAAGAGACCAGGACGTTTGATTGAAACCCAATCTCCTACATTCACATTAATTTCTTTTACAGCTCTTTTATTATCAAAATATTTTTTCCTTTCAACAGCCTTCCATTCCTCCCTTTGCTGCACATCCTTTCCATCACAAACACATTCCTTACCCTTGGACAACTCATATCTATTGACCCAAGCAGGTTCAACACAAGTGTTAGGCACTCTGTTTCGGAATAATAGAAAAGGAGTTTTCCCCGTAGTGCCATGAGGAGTCATTCTATACTCCTCAACTTTCTTAAGCACTTCCCCTTTCCATTCCAAAGACGAAGCTTTTGCCATGGCAATGGTCTCTTTGAGAACTCTATTGAATCTCTCAACCATTCCATTGGTTTCGGGATGATAAAGGGCACACGTTTTGTGGACTATGCCTCTCGAAGACAGAAACTCCTCCATCTCCTTTGATATTAATTGTACACCATTATCAGTAAGAATAGACTCTGGAGCACCTTCCCTAGAAAATAACACTTTTAAACACTTAATGACATGAACAGAATCGATTACTGACATGAAGAAAACTTCAGGCCACCGAGAGTACATGTCAACAACCACTAGCAGAAACACTTGTAAACCACCATTGTGGACAGGTCCCAAGATATCTAATGCAATATCTTGCCAAGGGCGTGAAGAGCGCCTCCTGAGAACCATGGGTTGCACCCGAGGACAATGAGATTTGTCACTCACGGTGCAAGGGAAACACTCACGTACTACATGCTCCACCTGTTTGTCCATCCCTGGCCACCAGTAGGACATACGCAACCTTTCTTTAGTTTTTGTGAGACCTGCATGGGTAGCATGGGCCAAGTCTACTAATTCTTTCCTGAGACTATTAGGTGGAATCAATCTGGATCCACGAAACAACAGACCATTCTCAACGGACAGTTCGTGCTTTAAATACCAAAAAGGTCTAGTTTGATCAGAGCCTGATTTAACACTAGACCAACCATTTTGCATGAATGCCATCACTTCAGGAATAGTAGAATCCACAACTAATTCTTCACGCCATCTCTCCTCCGAAATGAAGCTATGATCCACTACACAGACCCACTCATTACCAGCATCCACATCATCATCCATGGAACAATCCTTGGGAACGAGCCGCGATAAGGCATCAGCCACTCCATTTTTAATACCAGGAATGTACCTAAGAGAAAAACAATACTCTTGCAGGCCAATAACCCATTTGGTAATTCGACTGGAGATCAAATCCAAACCTTTCTTATTGAATATCTCCACCAAGGGTTTATGGTCTGTTCGCACTTCAAAGTCAACACCCCACAGAATTTTTTTAGCTTTTTGATGGCCCAAAAGATTGCAAGGGATTCCCTCTCCACAACGGAATAACGAGTCTCAGCATCCCTTAAGCTACGTGACAAAAACATAATAGTTCTTATGCCAGAGGGACCATGCTGCTGTAAAACTGCCCCCAAGCCTTTCTCACTAGCATCAGTGGTGAGAATAGGTTTGACCTTAGGTTCAAAACTCTGCAGGGAAGGAGCTGTACTCAAGCTTTCCTTAATGCAAATAAATTCCTTTTCACATACCTCTGACCATTCAAAATTCACTCCTTTATGCAACAAATATCTCATACTTGTAGAAAGCTCTGCAAAGTTCTTCACGAACTTGGCATAGTACTCCACCATGCCTAAGAACTTCATTAATTCTTCTTTATTGGCAGGCGAGCTCATATTCTGAATAGTGGTCACCAGGTCATCTTTTGGTTTAACTCCATCACCACTTATATTATGTCCTAGATAATTGATGGAATCAGATCTAAATTTACACTTTTCCATTTTTATAGTAAGATTGCATGCACATAACTTTCCTAAAACTAATCTTAATCGGGCATCGTGCTCTTCCACATCATCACCAAATATGAGAATATCATCTTGATATATGCAGACCCCAGTGAGGTCTTTCAGTACATTCTCCATAGCTCGTTGAAACACGGATGAAGCTGAAACCAAACCAAAAGGCATCCTGATGAACCTAAACGTGCCAAATGGTGTAATGAATGCCGTAAGATCTCTACAGGATTCCTCCAGTTCAATTTGATGGTATGCGGAGGTAAGATCAATTGTGCTAAACACTTTTGCACCACCTAGTAATACAAGTAATTCAGTGATATTAGGTAGAGGATATCTATCTACAATTACATTCTTATTTAGTTGGCGCAAGTCAATGCAAAGGCGCAAATCACCATTAGGCTTCCTGGCAGCGACCACCGGAGCTAACCATTCTGTCCCTTCCACTTCTTCTATTATACCACCACCCTTGAGTTTGGAAATTTCCTTTTCCATATCATCTTTTACAGAAAGCGGTACATTTCTCACTTTACAACATACAGGTATGGCATCACTTTTTAATTTAATTTTATGTTGATATCCCCTCAAACATCCCAATTCATGTTTAAAAACACTTGGAAACTCTTTTCCAAGAATATGTAAGAATTCATTTTCTTCAGGCTTCTCTACTTTACAAACTTTATCCTTAATGAGAATAGGAGTAGAAACTTTCTTCTCAATATGAATGGGAGTAGAAATCTTGTCCCTAATTAGGATAGGAGGGTCAGAATTAGGATCCAGAAACACACCTAAATCACCCTGATGTAGCCAGCTAATAATACTGTCCCCTTTCTTGGACACATAAATTTTCCCAGATACATATCTGTTTTTGTACTCAATGAGACCAATAAAATACCCATGTAATTTGATGGGTTCTCCTCCGTAAGCCAAAGGCGTAATATCAGGTTTCAGAAGATTAATTTTTCCTTTCAATTTAGTTTGATAAAATTCATTAGATACAATTGTAATCTTGGCACCTGAATCGAAAAGAACTCTTGTAGGTTTCCCTTCAACAGTAATCGTATCAAAAGGACAAGTCTTTTTACCTTGAACATTTTGAACTTGAACAACAATCTGACCACATTCAAAGTCATCTGAACTTATCTCAGAGTTGTCACCCTCATAAACTTCAACTTTTTTGACTCTAATATTAGATTTACTTTTACACATGACAGAGAGATGCCCCTTTCTTTTGCATTTTGCACAAGTTTGACTCAACGCTGGACACCTCTTGTCATTGGCAAGGTGACCAGGGTTGCCACATCTATAGCATTTCAAACTAGTCGTTCTATCTTTAGACTCCTCCTTACTAAGATGTAACTTCCCTCTATCTCTTTGAGACTTCTCTCTGTCCCTTTCACTCCATCTTTGGTTTTTAACTTTAACAACTTGTATTTTGGTATCCTTCTCACTCTCCTTTTTTATAACAGCAACACATTTTAAGGAATGCTCTATTCTTTTAGCAACAGTAAGAACTTCATCTAATTTCGGTTCATCACGTAACCAAAGTTCTTCTCTTATTTTCTCCATGTTGCACCCAAACATGAATTGATCACGGATGCGTTCATCACTTAAGTTTTCAAACTTGCATGAAGAAGCAAGTTTTCTTAAGTCAGTCACATAGCCTTCCACGGTTTCATCATCCCTTTGCGTTCTCTTAGCAAAATGATATCTCTCTAGGATGGTACTAACTTTGGGCAAATAGTGCTTATCTAATTTTTTTATGCAAACCTCATATTCATTCAACTCACTTGCCTCTGCATTAGATAAGTCAGGTAAATGATCAAAAACATCTTGACCCTCAGAGCCCAAGCAATGTAGAAGCAATGACGTCTTCCTTTCCACACTAAGGAAGTTCCACAAACCCTGGCATACCTTTCAAATACGTTTTTCCATTTCTGCCACTTTATTGGTGGTACACCTGGACTACAAAGAAAAAACGGAGCTGCAGTAACATTTTGCATAATGTAAACCACAAAAGAAAAGCACGCTAAGTGTTTGTGCTATTTGAGAGTGAGAACCACTAGAGAAGCAAAAACTGAATTAGAGACAATATATTGCATACACAACTATATACTACACAATTTAAATCCTTGTTAAGAAAACTTAAGTGTGCGTATCATTGAATCAACACGCAATGTAAGGAATCCTTGTAGTAAATGTGCGTATCATTGAGTTGACACGCAATGCAGGTAAATCCTTATCAATATAACAATGTGCGTATCATTGAGAAGATCTACTAAACTAGTAGTAGTATATAACTCAGCCAACGCAGAGAAAAGTGTAATGTTGCTCTCAAAAATGAAGCGAAGATCTTAATTCAGGAACGAACATAAGCTGTCAAAATCTCTCAGCATGTGCAGTGAAGAAGGAACAGTCTATTGTTGCACTAAGCAAATGCAGTAAAGTTATTTATTCAGGCAAATGTTCAGCTATGTAACGTGGGGTAAAATCTCTCAGCATATGAACAGTCAGTCCAACGTTGCTAAAAGCAAATGCAGCAAAGTCATTTACTCAGGCAAACGATCAGCTATGTAACGTGGGGTTTGAACACACCCAGACACGCCCACTCGCCTCTTAATAGGACGAGAAAAGCCAATCATATGAGCGCTGATGAATACAACAGGAAACGTAGAGGCTCCAAGCAGGCAGTAATTCGAGGCGGAACTGATCTCAGGTACGAGAAATGTTATTTACTTGTCTCGCAGCACAAAGACATTGGGTTGAAACTGTCAAATTATAATCACGGCACAAACAGAAACGACCCGCGATTGAAATTCTTTTTCTCCAAGTAGATGGCAGCAGAAGATTTACGGGAAGGCCGCTGTGAAATCTCTCACACGCTTGAAAAAAAAACAAAGCTGCTGCGGGACCGTTAGAATGCTTGAGACAGCTGTTCTCGTTACACTTGCTGCACATATGTTAAAAACAAAATTAAGGTGCTGCAATACCGTCACTAATGTGTAGAATTGGGATCTTTTAAAGTGCATACAGCATATCCCAGTAAAATCGTTCTCTGAAGACGATGAAAGCTGAACTTGAAATAGGAGGAAGACTAGTTAAGCAAACACGAAAGCCATAACTAGTGAAGGTCAATAGAGAACAGTATCAGTAAAAGGATGACACTTTACTACAAGCGCGTTAGAGTCAATGACGCTATGTAAAGTGTTTTGAATGTCAATAAAAAGGTTCTCTCTCACCAGATTTGAGCTTTTCTTAAATGGGCTTTGTCTTGTGTTGAGATCTTCTGGAATTGCGCCTGCCGACTACGCCAGTGTAGCATTCTTGAAGTAAGACGCTGGATGCAGTAAGGTTGTTGAAACAGGTTTAATCCAGAAAGAAGATCTCATCCATCAAACAGCAGCCACAGCATTAACTGACCCTGGCTTCAAATACAAACATCTCTATACAAGGGCAGTACTATGACATAATAACATTCTATAAATGATCTAAGCAAGAAGATACAAGAATGTAAGCATACAGAGCGGGGAAGGTATCATAGAGAGGAGATGCTGTAGCATACTACACACACCCCATTATATTGTGTCTAGTGTATGTGTGAGGGGGGTATTGCTGTTATATGGTTCAGGTCTCACTAAGGGTGTGAACTGCTAGGACGGTGTCCCTAAAGGTATTTTTGCCTGTCATCACTTATATATCAGGCTTGTGGAGTTGCGCGGTCTAGGACCTGCCCCATCCAACCCCATAGCAGGCGCAAGCCCCATAGCAGGAGCATGTATCAGCTTAGTGTGCAAATATCTAGCCCTATGCACCAGGTCACATGCCAATACAGGCCTGCCTTTTGGGAAAGCCCATGAGGCCGCTATTGTGGCACGCTGGTGTTCGCTCTGCACATGTAGGTCCATTTGAGGGCCTAGTCTTGTTTGCGTTACACCTACACTGCTGGCCCATCCTTGTAATACACTGTTGATTTGCGTTACCCCTTTTTTAGAGCAGAAGAGCCACTGGGACTGCATTTCCCAGAAGCCCCAGTGGCGGCCATCTTGGGAGTGGCGCGTCCAGAAGCACGGCACTGCTCTGTGGAATATGCTCACTATTCCTTGTCTGCCGATGTACACAGAGCTCCCGATCCAACTCCGATCCAGCAGAGGATGTTTCCAGGTGTTAGTAACACTGTTCTGGACAGAATATTGCACCGCAGTCCCAGTCTTTCAAGCAAGAAAGTTCAGACGAGACTTTATGGTAAGACGGGTGCTCTGTAGTTTGCACCCGATTTCTCAGGCATGGTTAGATCCTCTGTGCTTTTCCCTGAAGGGGCGATCCTATCTAACACGTGCAGTTCAGAAGGAAAAGCGGACTCCCATTCTGAGTGCAAATGACTTTGCTCCACATCTCAAGAATTAGATTGCTATCATATCAACATTCTTATATGTTCTTATAGGTTGAGAAGCTCTCTGCACTCAGCCCTATTATTACACTTGGCGCTCTACATTAAAAGAGATTTAGTACATCTCTGATACATTGCATTGTGTTCTAGTAGGTGCACAGCTGGTTTCTATAACTCGGATTTCAGGGTGCGCTTCAGAAGTAAGAAGGGCATGAATAAGAGGTTATCATTCAACATTCATGTGTGTTATTACCTGACTATAAGGATATGGACACAAGGTTCTGAGACAAAAATCTTAGATACTGATACTGAGCCTTAATCAGCGAAATAAAAGAAACCTAAGTGTGCAAATGCTGATCAATCCCCAGGATATTATATGCATTGTCTGTGTAATCTTTTTCAATACAGGTTCCCTTTTCTGTTGTTCCCTTTCCAAACCCTTCCCCCGCCTGTCCACTCCAATTCTCAGCACTACAATAGCATTCCGAGTTGGAGCTGCCTGGAAGTTCATTGTGCAGATCCTGAAGATACCGCACGGGGATGGTGTTTCTAACAGCGGGACGATATATATCAGAGATTTTGGAAAGGGTCTAACAAGAGCCTGTGACAGAAGAATCCAGAACGCATATTCACAGCTTGTACTTTAAGGTCCCAGTTTCATCATCGTATAAAGGAACGAGGTTTCATCTCTTTTAAGGTATCTTGGCTTCTACTTGCTGGCTTGCAGGTTTTAAATAGACATTTAAGCTTATTGTCTTTGGACATCATATCTAGAGTACATTTTCCTACCTTGCTGCTGCCAGATGATATACTAACTGGAGCAGGTCGCATATGAGAATCACTTTGAGACATCCCATGTCTTAATCGAGTTTCACTACACCTTGGTCCTGAGGAAGATGGTTTTTCCATTGAAACGCGCGTAGACCATAATTGTCTTTTGAGAAGTGGTCCCTTGGAGCATAATATATTTGAGCTGGGTCTTTTGATAACATCTTCATCAACTCTTATGCAACCATTTTTGGACCCTCCACAGGGTCGAAACTTTTTAACT
Source organism: Calotriton arnoldi (assembly GCA_963921515.1). Taxonomy (NCBI): domain Eukaryota; kingdom Metazoa; phylum Chordata; class Amphibia; order Caudata; family Salamandridae; genus Calotriton; species Calotriton arnoldi. The sequence goes on from CAWUFW010005297.1 coordinate 393,119, forward strand.
TGTATGTTCTATGAAATGTGTGGTATGGTATAAATGTGGATGAATGACAGTAATTTTTGGTAGTGGATGATGAGAGTCAGTTTTATCTTTATTCTGTGTTCGTTTTGGGATGTCTTATGTTAAAATAATGGATTGACATTCAAAAACAATTATTTGTGAAAATTTAGCCCATCTTATGTGTTATAAATGTATGTACCTTTGCAATTTATTTTTATAAAAAATTATATAATCAAAGAAATAATTTGTATAATAAAATGTTTTGGAAAAGTAGTAAAAGTCTGATGAGTTATCTATGTAATTAGGATATATATCCAATCAGATGCATATTATGAGGGTATGATGTTAACATAGAACCTTTCTGGTCGTGTAATAAATTGAATAGGTCGGTATAGAGGTCTTTTTCTTTCCTTGGTCTCCTTTCCTCCCTCCTCTTGGACCTACATGTAACTTAGGGAGGGCCTGTTTTCTCTATTTGATCCTGAAGAAGAGGCCACATCTGACAGTATATATTTGAAAATTATTCCATAGTATTGAGAAGTGTCTGCATAATGAAGTACTATTGCTTTTTAAATGAAATCATTAACTGGACAATGATTTATTGGGTGTTGTTTGTTGCATACCTCTACTCTCCGATGTGGATTTATTCACGTTAGGATGGGTGTTGATGATGCATGATGGGACATGCATTATTTGTAACTGGAATTGTATATCTCTTGGCTTTGAGTAGTTGTGGGTTATTGTTTTACAAATTTGATACACTTGCGGTTTTTGAAATGTTTATTGTTGGCAAAATTGTGGAGCACTGCCTGCCTCTTACCGCATGTGTGATTTACCTGTTTTACAACAAATCTTGTTACCTTCTGTCAACCTAGATGTGGTTTGTTTTTTTAGATAGAATTGCCCATGGCTAGCCCAGCCGTTTTTTCCACAAACATATCTCGGGTTGTTAAAGCATGTGTAACTCTCTTGGGGACTACACTATACGTCCATTCTATATTGTGGATGCTTAGAATTATATCAAACCGGTATGCTGACATAACATTTGGGCATAATACCCTCTTTCTTTTTTGGGGGAGGGAATTGGTATTAAGTGGCTTTTAAGCATGATCATAGAGAATATTACATATTTGTTAATGGAACAACAACCTACGTCTAAACCCTCCCCCTTCATTTAGGTATTGGATGGGGAATGCCGGTACCCTCTGCCCTATTGGAACTTGTTATTAGAGCCTGCCAGATTTGGCGGATGACGCTACAATTGACTAAATGATCGAATGCATACATGACCAACTGCATATGGATGGTACTGACACTAGCTCATGGAGTAGGAAAACGAATGCGACACAAGACAAAAAAGGTGCGCTCACCATGTATATATATGAAAGGGCAATAGGAGACTACATACACAGGCTAAATTTAGACATAGGAAAATTAGTGACATAGGAATGAGGGTTGGAATAATATGAGGATGGTAGAAAATGTGGTAAGTATTTGGACTGTGAGTATCAACCCATATAGCACCCTTCTCAAAACGGTCCCCTTAACCATATTGTGATCACATGTGTCCAATGAGCCTGTTCTTATGACCAATACGGATACCTCAAATACATTATATTCATAGTGTTCGATGGGTTGTGACATTGATTACAGTTAAGTCCATATTTTGATAAAATGCCACAGAACAAATACCACAGAAAAAATTGTCCAGGTACACGGTGGGCACAACTGCGGAGTCTGAGATAAGAACATCTCACTGAGACACACGTGTTGTGACTAGTGTGAACACTAGTCACAACACGCGCTCGATATCTGAGCACCGAGGAGAAGTCACGACTCCTCCCGGGCACGAGCTTCACTCTGATTGGCTGCTAACACTCCAAACCAGGAAGTGTTGGCAGCCATCTTGTGACTCTGTAAAACCAATTCACAAGTAAAAGGTGAAAAAAGGATTAAAAAAAAACAAGAAAAAGGGGCAGGGTAGAAACACCCTGACCCCCTAGGCCTGCTCAAACATAAAAAAAAAAAAAACAATCAGCAGAATTCGCGCTGGGTGCGTGAATCTTGCAGAGACAATTTTAAAAAACGAAGTGCGGACTGCCGCGCTTCGTTATCCTTAAGCCTCCGGTCTCGGGGGCAATATTTATGATGTATGCGGGGGACCGCGGGGGCCCCCACAGCCCCGGGGTCCGCCACCTCCCTGGGGCTTTCTTTAATTATATGCGAGGGCACGCGGCCCCCATCAGCCCCGGGGGCCACCACCTCCCCGGGGCTTTGTTTAATAAATGTGTGGGGGGGCTCCTGCCCCCCCACACTGCCCCGGGGAGCACCACCGCCCGTGGCACTGTATAATTATAAGCGGGGGGCCTCACGGGCCCCCCCAAGCCCCGGGGACTACCACCTCCCCGGGGCTTTAAACACTTGGGAGGGGGGCCGCACGGTCCCCTTCCAGGAGCCCTTGATGGCCCTGGATACCGCCACCCCCAGGGCTGGCTCCTGCAATGTCCCGGGATGCCCACCCCGGGACATTGCTGTTTGCTATGGCAGGGTGGGAGCACTGCTCCCGCCCTATCAAAGCAAACTCTGCTTTGGTTTTTGGAAGCGAGTCTCGCTTTCAAAAACCAAAGCAAATTGCTTTTGCACAAGGGGAGCTGCATGTCAGCAGCTCCCCTTGTGCAAAAGCAATGCCGGCTCCCACAGGAGGCGGGGAGCCAGCGGGACCGTGGGGTCATTGGGGCTCCCCCCACGGTCCCCAACGGTGAGGCCAGACCCTGGGGATGGGGTCCCCGGGGCTAGAAGTGGCCTGGGAGGGGGGCCATGCGGCCCCCCTCCCCTGCAATTAAAAAAAAAATTGGAAAAAAAATGGCAGGCCGGCCCTGGGGGATGGGGTCCCCGGGGCCAATAGTAGCCCTAGGGAAGGGGGCCACGCGGCCTCCCTTCCCAATAAATAAATTTAAAAAAGGAGGCCATGCCCCGGGGGATGGGGTCCCCGGGGCCGAAATTGGCCTCGGGAGGGGGGCTGCATGGCCCCGCTCCCGTTTTTTTTTTTTTTTTAAAAAGGGGTCAGGCCCTGGGGGATGGGGTCCCCAGAGCACCAAACATATTAAAAGAAGGGGGGCCACACAGCCCCCTTCTAAAAAAAATAAAAAGCTGGCATCTTGCCGGAGGCCCCGCACCCTCTCTGCACCACTCTGCAAACGCGCCCCCTGGCGCGTTCTAAGTTGGGGAATTAAGTCCCTTTGATTACTGAGGGTCCCTGGGGCCCAACTAGCCCACCAGGTACCTCCAGTAAGTGCCACACAGCTGGATTGCAGAGAGGTGGTCCTGAGGACCTCAGGACACAAGTGGACTTCATCCCTTGACATGGTCAGTGACATCACTGATGACATCACTGATGACATCTCAAATGACATCACTGATGACATCACTGATGACATCATCCAGTGACTGAATGTTTCTAAAAAGTTAAAGAATGTTATATATATACACGCCATGGTTTATTGAAGAATGAGTTGGTGTATGAGTGTTTGAATGGATGATTTAGTGGTTGCGTGACTGACTGTATAAGTGAGTGATTAAACGTGTCTTAGTGAATGCATAGGTGAATGACTATTCTGTGTGAATGTCTGTATCAGTCTGTCAGTTGGTTTGTAAGTGGCTGCATGGGTTGGTGAGTAGCTACATGAGTGTCTATATGGGTTAATGATTGGTTGTCTGATTCCCTGTATGGGTGCCTGAGTGTTTGTGTGGGTGGGTGGGGGGGTGTGTGACTCCCTGCATGGATGTGTGAGTGGGTGATTCAGTGCATGTATGGGTTTATGCGTGCATCTGCGAGGGTCTGTATGAGCGAGTGAGTGTGCTTATGACTGTGTTGGTGAGTGAATGGATGTCTCAGTCGTATATGTATAAGTAAGTACATATGTGTAAGGCAGTATATGTGAGTGCTGGAGTATATAAGTGACCAAAAGTGAGAGTGAGTGATTGTAAGACTGGCTACATGGATGAGTGTGTGCTTGTGTCAGTTATTGTAGAAGAGAGTAAGTATATGGTACTATCTGTATGAATAAGTGAGGTGGTGTGTGTATAACTGTATAGGTGAGTAAATGGCAGTGTGATTGATTCTTTGGGTGACTGACTAGGTGTTTGAGTAACTCTATGGGTGAGTGGCGGTGTGTGAGTGTCTGTATGGGTGTATGAGTGCATATATCAGGGGCTGTATTGATGAGTGACTGCATGTATGAGTGACTGTATGGGTTAGTGAGTGGATATGTGTGTAGACCTATGAATCAGTGAGCGGGTATGTACTAACTGGTATTGGTGTGTCTATGGTTTTGAGATTGGTAGTCTGTATTTTTAGAGTGGGTGTATAAAAGGTTTTATTAGGGTGTGAGGAGGTGCATCAGATGATCACGTGGATGATGTCAGTGATGTCATCAGTTATGTAATTTGAGATGTCATCAGTGATGTCACTGACCATGTCATGAGTGATGTAATATGTGACGTCATCAGCAGTGCATTGCGGGGGCATGAGTTATAGTTAGCTCAGCTAACTATAACGGCTGAATTTCTCTGGTTTTGTATGACTGAAATGTCCAACTAACTATAACGTCCCTGAAACCTGTGGTTTTTTCAGTGAATTTCTAAGGTTTTTTAAATGCTAATTTCTAACTGTAACGTCCCTGAAACCTATGGTTTTTTCAATAAATTTCAAAGGTTTTTTAAATGCTAATTTATTACTATAACGTAGTAGTCGCATTTGCAGAGTGGTGCAGAAAGGAGGCTGGGCCTCCGACCAGCGCTCAGGAATTCCGCTGCGTAGGACTTACAGGAGGTACCAGGAGGGCTTCTTGGCCCCCAAAGTCCCTCAGGAGTAAAGTGGACTTCATCCCTCAACCCGTAGTGTGCCAGGAGGCGCATTTGCAGAGTGGTGGAGAAAGGGGGCGTGACCTCTGAAGACCTCTTAGCAATACCACTGTGTGGGACTTACTGGAGGTAACAGGAGGGGTAGTTGGCCCCCACGATGTCTTTGGGGGCCAACTACCCCTCCTCTTACCTCCAGTAAGTCCCACACAGCAGCATTGGTAAGTTTTCATAGCAGGCCACGCCCCCTTTGCACACCATTCTGCAAACGCACTCCCTGGCGCGCTCTTGGATAGGGATTAAAGTCCCCTTCAATGCTGGGGGTCCTTAGGTGACAACTAGCCTACCTGACAACTCCAGTAAGCCCCAGGTAGTGGGATTGCTGAGAGGTGGACACAGGCCATGCCCCCTTTCTGTACCACTCTGCAAGTGCTCCTCCTGGCACGGTCTTGGTTGGGGATGAAGTCCCCTTGCCTCCTGAGGGTCTCTGGGGACCAACTTGCCCTCCTGTTATCTCTAGTAAGCCCCACACAGCGGGGCCCCCGGCGAGATGCCAGCTTTTTTTCCCTTTTTTTGTTAGAAAGGGGGCTGTGTGGCCCCCCTTCTCTCAATATTTGTGGTCCCTGGGGACCCCATCCCACAGGGCCTGCAGCATTTTATTTTTTTTTATAAAAAAAAATGGGAAGGGGGCCACGCGGCCCCCCTCCCAAGGCCGATTTTGGACCCGAGAACCCCATCTCCCGGGGCATGGCCACATATATTTATTTTTTAAAATATAAAATCACTTTAAAGGAGGGGGGCAGCGGGCCCCCCTCCTGAGGCGATTATTGGCCCCGGGGACCCCATCCTCCGGGGCTTTGCCTCTTTATATATTTTTTTAATTAAATCACGGGAGGGGGCCATGTGGCCTCCCTTCCCTGGGCCACTTCTGGCCGCGGGGACCCAAACCCCTGGGGCTTGGCCTCAACGTTGGGGACCGTAGGGGGTAGCCCAATGCTCCTGCGGTCCCTGCCGGCTCCCTGCCTCCTGCGGGAGCCGGCATTGCTTTTGGGCAAAAGGAGCTGCTAACATGCAGCTCCCTCCGCCCAAAAGCAATTCTGCTTTGCTTCGTGGAAGCGAGAGCAGGTTTCCTGCTCTTGCTGCCACGAAGCAAAGCAGTGTTTGCTATGACGGCTCCCTCCCTGCCATAGCAAACTGCAATGTCCCCGGGGTGGGAATCCTGGGACATTGCTGGAGCTGACCCTGGGGGGTGGCGATCCCTAGGGCCATGAAGGGATCCTGGAGGGGGACCACATGGCCCCCTCCCATCATAATTAAAGCCCCAGGGAGGTGGTGGTCCCCGGGGCCGGGGGTCCACAACGGACCCCCGCCCTTAATTTAAATTTGCCCTGTGGAGGTGGTGGTCCCCGGGGCAGTGTGGGGAGGGGCAGGCACCCCCACACACTTTTTAAATATATTTTAAGCCCAGGAGAGGTGGTGGTCCCTGGGGCAGCGTGGGGGGCAGGAGCCCCCCCACACATTTTTTTTAAAAAGCCCCGGGGAGGTGGGGGTCCCCGGGGATGCAGTAGGGGGGCACATGACCCCCAAACAGTAATACCAATGCCCCAGGGAGGTGGTGGTCCCCAAGGTTGCGGGGTGGCCACGTGCCCCCGCACATTAATAACAATGCCCCGGGGAGGTTGCGGTCCCCGAGGTTGCTGGGGCCCCCGCAGGCCCCCACTAAAACATTAATACTTTGCCCCCGGAACCTGGCCAACCCAGGGGGTTAAAAGCAACGAAGCGCACCCTATGCGAATCCCGCCAAAAATATATTACAAAAATGATTTTGTGGGACCCCTGACCAGGCCTAAGGGGTCAGGGTGTTTCTACGTTGCCCCCTTTTCCTTTTTTTTAATCATTTTCTTCCCTTTTTGCTTGTGACTCAAGTTTACTGAGTCACAAGATGGATGCCAATACTTCTTGGTTTGAAGTGTTGGCAGCCAATCAGAGACAAGCTCGTGATCCGGAGGGTTCGCGGATCCACCGCGACAGCCAGATATATACATTTTTATTTTTGAATTTCTCAGGAACTACTGAATGGATTTACACCATTTAAAGCAAAGAGTGCATTCTGGACAAAGAGCTACCTCTCTGCCAAATTTGGTGTAATTCCGTTCAGCAGTTCGGGCTGTAGCTGCGACAAAAGTTTCCGATGGAAATTAACATGGAGAAAACGCGTTTTGGGACCCCCTTTTTTTCTCGGCCCCCCCTTGATGAATCAACCCGAAACTTTCAAGAAAGGAGCTGACTGGACCACCACATTAGTTTTGAAAATTTTGCGAAGATTCGTCAACCAGTGCCAAAGATATTGGCAAAAGAAAAAACGATTTTCCTATGGAAACTGGGTCCTAACTACAACTACCTACTGGCTTCCTGTCCGTGATCAAGGCTATTCGCCGAAACATGTAGGAGAAATGGAAGCTTTCTTGTGCCGCATATCCCTGAATAAAGCTGTTGTCCTCAGAAACGGGCCTCTAATTGTTTCATTGGAGTGATGGAGTGACAGGCTTCTCCGTGCCCGCCGTAAGAGGCCGCCCTGAAGGGTTGGAGGCTCCTTGATCGGAGGTTGTTGTTTGGATTTAATAAAGGAGCATGACCCACTCGCTGCACTTGGGACCTATTGAGGTAATGCAAATGTACGAATCGTCGTGCAGCGTTGGAAGGGATTTGATGTGGATCAATCTCTGCATTAATCGTTCTGGGGACTTAAGCTTTGGACAGGGAGTGACAACATTGAGCACTACGCTGCAATTACAATCTCCGTGACTAAACTTAATTTGGGTTTTGATTGACACTAAATGCACTGGCATAATGCAGTGAGCACGCTATCAAATGTGCCAGAATAATTCGAACAGTTCTTTGAATGACCAGCAGTAAAGTATATGTTCCGGTTGCATTATGGGACTTGTATTTCAAAAGAGTCACGTGATGCAAGACACTACTCAAAAGGCATGCACACATGCACTTGGTGATTGGCTTCCTGTCCGTGATCAAGGCTATTCGCCGAAACATGTAGGAGAAATGGAAGCTTTCTTGTGCCGCATATCCCTGAATAAAGCTGTTGTCCTCAGAAACAGGCCTCTATTTGTTTCATTGGAGTGACGGGCTTCTCCGTGCCCACCGTAAGAGGCCGCCCTGAAGGGTTGGAGGCTCCTTGATCGGAGGTTTTTGGTTACATATATATATATATATATATATATATATATATATATATATATATATATATATATATATATATATATTATCTACTGGCGGTCGCCAGTAGATAGTTATAGTTAGGACCTATTATCCATAGGAAATCCGTGACATTCTATTTGAAATAACGTTGGCGCCGGTTGACGAATCTTCGCGAAAGTTTCCAACTTGTTGGGCGCTCCGCTCCGCTCCTACCCTGAAAGTCTCGGGTTGATTCGTCAAGCGGGGGCCGAGAAAAAGGGGGTTCCAAAACGCGTTTTCCCCATTCATTTTTCCATAGGAACCTTTAGTCGCAGCTACAGCCCGAACTGCTGAACGGAATTACACCAAATTTGGCAAAGAGGTAGCCCTTGGTTCAGACTGGTGCCTTTTGCTTAAATGGTGTAAATCCGTTCAGTAGTTCCTGAGAAATTCACAAGTAAAGTCACATATATATCTATGGCCGAGTAGGGTCCGCGTACCCTCAGCGCACCCTGCGCGCACCGTCCCGATCACGAGCTGCATGCTAATTGGCTGTCAGCTGGCTGTCAACACTCCAAACCAGGAAGTGTTGGCAGCCATTTTGTCCCTCGGTAGAACCGAGGCACAAAAACAGGTGCGCAAAACGCACAAAGGGGGCAGGGTAGAAACACCCTGACCCCTAGGCCTGCTCAGGGGTCCCACAAGGACCCCTGGGCAGAAAAGCATTTTTTTTTCAAAATCGGCGAGATGCGCTTAGGGTGCGCGGATCCCACTGATTAAAAAAAAAAAACACAAGAAACAAGTGCGCAAAACGCACAAAGGGGGCATGGTAGAAACACCCTGACCCCCTAGGTCTGCTCAAGGGGTCCCACAAGGACCCCCTGGGCAGGAAAAAAAAAAAAAAAAGACCGGCATCGTGCCGAGGGCCCGCCCCCTCCCTGCAGCAGTCTGCAAACGCGCCCCCTGGCGCGTTTTAAGAAGGGGAAGTAATTCCCCTTGAATACTGGGGGTCCCTGGGGCCAACTAGCCCACCAGGAACCTCCGGTATGCGCCAGGGGGCTGCGTTGCAGAGAGGTGTACAGAGGCCATGCCCCTTTTTACACCTCTCTGCAACGCAGCTCTGTGGCGCTTTTTAGAAGTACATGGTGGGCTAGTTGGACTCCAGGGACCTTCAGGATTCAAGGGGACTTAATCCCCCAACTTAAAACACGCCACGGGGCGCGTTTGCACAGTGGTGAAGGGAGGGGGCGGGGCTTCAGGTGACATGTGTGCAAACAGGCCCCGTGGCGCATTTTAAGATGGGGAATTAAATCCCCTTCAATCCTGAGGGTCCCTGGGGGCCAACTAGCCCAACAGGTACGTCCAGAAAGCGCCACAGAGCTGCATTGCAGAGAGGTGCAAAAAGGGGCATGGCCTCTGAACACCTCTCTGCAATGCAGCTCCCTGGCGCATACTGGAGGTACAGGGTGGGCTAGTTGGACCCCAGGGATCCTCATGATTCAAGAGGACTTAATCCCCCAACTTAAAACGCGCCACGGGGCGCGTTTGCACAGATGTCACCTCAGGCCCCGCCCCCTCCCTTCATCATTGTACAAATATTCCTCTAAAATCAGCCGAAATACGAATTCCGATTTACTCACCTGTTATCAGGAAAGACCTCAGTGCTGCATCTTTCAGCCCAGTACTGATCCTGAAAAGTAATTTTAACCGTACTTACCAGTAACTTGAATTTCCTTCCATAGGATATCATTGCCTGCTTTTTGCTGAAAAAGTTTCTAAGTGTCGATTTTTGAAACATACAAATATTCATCTAAAATCAGCCAAAATACGAATTCCAATTTACTCACCTGTTATCAGGAGAGACCTCAGTGCTGCATCTTTCAGCCCAGTACTGATCCTGAAAAGTAATTTTAACCGTACTTACCAGTAACTTGAATTTCCTTCCATAGGATATCATTGCCTGCTTTTTGCTGAAAAAGTTTCTAAGTGTCGATTTTTGAAACATACAAATATTCCTCTAAAATCAGCCAAACTACGAATTCCGATTTACTCACCTGTTATCAGGAGAGACCTCAGTGCTGCATCTTTCAGCTCAGTACTGATCCTGAAAAGTAATTTTAACCGTACTTACCAGTAACTTGAATTTCCTTCCATAGGATATCATTGACTGGTTTCACTTGGAAATTCTTCTAAGTGTGGAGTTTTGGAACTTTATAATATTCCTCTAAAATCAGCCGAAATACGAATTCCGATTTACTCACCTGTTATCAGGAGATACCTCAGTGCTGCATCTTTCAGCCCAGTACTGATCCTGAAAAGTAATTTTAACCATACTTACCAGTAACTTGAATTTCCTTCCATAGGATATCATTGCCTGCTTTTTGCTGAAAAAGTTTCTAAGTGTCGATTTTTGAAACATACAAATATTCCTCTAAAATCAGCCAAAATACGAATTCCGATTTACTCACCTGTTATCAGGAGAGACCTCAGTGCTGCATCTTTCAGCCCAGTACTGATCCTGAAAAGTAATTTTAACCGTACTTACCAGTAACTTATATTTCCTTCCATAGGAATCCATTGTCTGGTTTTCAGCAGAAAAGTTTCAAAGTGTTGATTTTCACAAACTACAAATATTCCTTAAAAATCGCCTGTATGACTTAAACGCATTCTTTCAACTGTTTAAAGGAGATGCACCAGTGCTGGATCCAGGATCCACCACTGAGTAAGAAAAAGTAACGATAACACTACTTACCTGCTAAGTGAATTTCCTCCCATAGGATAACATTGGTGATTCTATGTGAAAAAGTTTCTGTGTCAACTTTTAAAATACAATAATATTCCTTAAAAATCACTACTGTAACCAAAACGCTTTTACTCAACTGTTTACAGGAGATGTCCCAGGACTGAATCTAGGATCCAGTCCTGTGGTTAGAAAAGTAATCCATAAAGTAACTAATTGCATTTAGGTAGAAATTCACATTGAGCTCAATGTTGCATTGTGTTTGAAATTGTGTTGCCCATTGCAACAACTGTAACTACTGTACTTAAAAGTCTATTGCCTATTTGCGTAGTATTTAAACTAAAGAAATTCATTCAGAGAAAGTATATTTTGTAATGTAATGTATAATGTAATTACAATGTAATTTAAAAAATAAAACATCTAAAAATAAATAGTTTAAAAAATGTAGTAAATCAGTATAAAAAAAATAAATATAACAATTAATACATTTAAAAATTGTCATTTACAAAACCTTTGAAATTCACTGAAAAAAATCATAGGTTTCAGACATGTTATAGTTAGGAATTAGCATTTAAAAAACCTTTGAAATTCACTGAAAAAGCCATAGGTTTCAGGCTTGTTATAGTTAGGAATTAGCATTTTAAAAACCTTTGAAATTCACTGAAAAAACCATAGGTTTCAAGCCTGTTATAGTTAGGGTTTAGCATTTAAAAAACCTTTGAAATTCACTGAAAAAACCATAGGTTTTAGGGAAAGTTATAGTTAGTTGGACATTGCACTCGTACAAAACCCGTGAAATTCCCCGTTATAGTTAGTTCAGCTAACTATAACTCGCGCCCCGCAATGCACTGCTGATGACGTCACATATTACATCACTCATGACATGGTCAGTGACATCACTGATGACATCACTGATGACATCTCAAATGACATCACTGATGACATCATCCATGTGAGAATTTAATGCATCTTCTCACACCCTAATATAACTTTTGATACACCCACTCTAAATTACAGACTGCCATTCTCAAAACCATACACACTCCAATACCAATAAGTACATACCCACTCACTGATTCTTAGGTCTACACACACACATCTACTCACTCACCCGTACAGTCACTCATACTTACAGTCACTCAGTACAGGACTATCATATGCACTCATACACCTATATAAACACTCACACAACGCAACTCATCCATAGAGGTACTCACACACCTAGTCAGTCATGCTAATAATTAATCACACTCCCATTTACTCACCTATACAGTTATACACACCAGCTCACTTACTCATAAAAATACTAGCACATTCTTACGCTCCTATGCAATCACTGATGCAAGCACACACTCATCCATATAGCCACTCTCACAATCACACACTCTCACTTATAGCCATTTATATACTCCAACACACATATATACTGCCTTTCACATATATAGTTACTCACACATGTACCACTGAGATATACATTCAATCACTAACACACCCATACACACACTCACCCACCCATACAGTCCATCACAGACGCACTCTTGAAACCATGCACCCAGTGAATCACCCACTCACACATCTATGCACAGAGTCACACACACCCCACCCACACAAACACTGAGGCACCCATACAGATACTCAGAGAACCAATCCATAACCCATATAGACACTCATTTAGCTAGTCAGAAACCCATGCAGCTGCTTACACAACAACAGACAGATGGATACAGACATTCACACAGTTTAGTCACTCACCCATGCATCCAGTAAGATACGTTTAATCACTCACTTATAGACTCAGTCACGCACCTACTAAATCATCCATTCAGACGCTTATACACCCACTCATTCTTCAATATGCCTTTCCCTATATATATTAAACATATTTAAACTTTACACAAACACACAGTCACTGGATGATGTCATCAGTGATGTCATCAGTGATGTCATTTGAGATATCATCAGTGATGTCATCAGTGATGTCACTGACCATGTCATGAGTGATGTAATATGTGACGTCATCAGCAGTGCATTGCGGGGGCGCGAGTTATAGTTAGCTGAACTAACTATAACGGGGGAATTTCACGCGTTTTGTACGAGTGCAATGTCCAACTAACTATAACTTTCCCTAAAACCATTGTTTTTTTCAGTGAATTTCAAAGGTTTTTTAAATGCTAAACCCTAACTATAACAGGCCTGAAACCTATGGTTTTTTCAGTGAATATATATATATATATATATATATATATATATATATATATATATATATATATATATATATATATATATATATATATATTATTATCTACTGGCGGTCGCCAGTAGATAGTTATAGTTAGGACCTATTTTCCATAGGAAATCCGCGACATTCTATTTGAAATAACTCTTGCGTCGGTTGACGAATCTTCGCGAAATTTTCAAACTTTATGGCCCGCTCCGGTCCGCTCCTACCCTGAAAGTCTCAGGGTGATTCGTCAAGCGGGGGCCGAGAAAAAAGGGGGGTCCCAAAACGTGTTTTCCCCATTCATTTTCCCATAGGAAACTTTAGACACGGCTACAGCCCGAACTGCTGAACGGAATTACACCAAATTTGGCAAATAGGTAGTTCTTCGTTCAGAAAGAACCCTTTTTGTTAAATGGTGTAAATCCGTTTAGTAGTTGCGGAGAAATTAAAAAAATAAGAGTCCAAAAATCAATTTCCCATAGGAAACTTTATGCAAGGCTACAGCCCGAACTGCTGAACGGAATTACACCAAATTTGGCAAAGAGGTAGTTCTTGGTTCAAAAAGAACCCTTTTTGTTAAATGGTGTAAATCCGTTGAGTAGTTGCTGAGAAAATCAAAAGTAAAAACACATATATATCTGGGCGGAGCCTAACCACACATGTCATCGTGAGATCTGATTGGCTGTCAGCACATCATCCTGGAATTGCTGGCAGCCATCTTGGGACCAATATAAATGCATTGTAGTGAATCGAAGATTTTGAGGGTTACCAAAAGGAGAACTATAAAGGGTGATAACAGACTTTAGTTACATTAGAATTCATTTGTTGATGGTACCATACTAATTTCAGGAATTGTGGTGTGTTCTAAGGTGATTTTACCCTGTGAAAAACCTTCTGCTGGGATATCATGAATCATGTTTGAGAGAACTATTTTCACATGCTTGTCCCATACAGTTTTGGAAGGTGCTCCAGAAGCTAAAATGAGAGCATATTTTCTGTAAATTCACATTATCTTTCTCAGTCATGTGAGAATGAAGTCTGACATTCTCAGTAAAACATGTACATCCAACAAGGGCAGAGACTGTCAGTTGATTCCTTTGTGTTCTACTGCAGCTTCCCAGAGTGTTCTAAAGAACAACTAGAGTGCTAACAGCCTTACTTATGACAAAAGTATGGCACACCTGAAGCCATCTTGATTGGAATAAACTGGTAACACTTAAAACATTTAATTTAAAAAGGAACAAAATGATGGGGTTCATCTTGTCATAGAAATTATGGTTAGTGCTCTGGAAAGAAAAATTAGGACATGTTTCAAGTGTGATCTCAAATATCTTCCTGTTATATTTCAACAGGAGCAGCCTGTCAGTTGATGCCTTTGTGTTCTACTGCAGCTTCCCAGAGTGTTCTAAAGAACAACTAGAGCGCTAACAGTCTTACTTATGACAAAAGTATGGCACACCTGAAGCCATCTTGATTGGAATAAACTGGTAACACTTAAAACATTTAATTTAACAAGGAACAAAATGATGGGGTTCATTTTGTCATAGAAATTATGGTTAGTGCTGTAGAAAGAAAAATTAGGACATGTTTCAAGTGTGATCTCAAATATCTTCCTGTTATATTTCAACAGGAGCAGCCTGTCAGTTGATGCCTTTGTGTTCTACTGCAGCTTCCCAGAGTGTTCTAAAGAACAACTAGAGCGCTAACAGTCTTACTTATGACAAAAGTATGGCACACCTGAAGCCATCTTGATTGGAATAAACTGGTAACACTTAACACATTTAATTTAAAAAGGAACAAAATGTGGGGGTTCATTTTGCCATAGAAATTATGGTTAGTGCTGTAGAAAGAAAAATTAGGACATGTTTTAAGTGAGATCTCAAATATCTTCCTGTTATATTTCAACAGGAGCAGCCTGTCAGTTGATGCCTTTGTATTCTACTGCAGCTTCCCAGAGTGTTCTAAAGAACAACTAGAGTGCTAACAGCCTTACTTATGACAAAAGTATGGCACACCTGAAGCCATCTTGATTGGAATAAACTGGTAACACTTAAAACATTTAATTTAAAAAGGAACAAAATGAGGGGGTTCATTTTGCCATAGAAATTATGGTTAGTGCTGCAAAAGAAAATTTAGTGCATGTTTTAAGTGAGATCTCAAATCCTCTTCTATTTCATTAGAAAATTCTGACATGCAGACTGAAACAATCACTTTCAATACCAGCAGTAGACTTCCAGTTAACTCCTTGGTGAGCAGTAGCTTTACTACAGTGATCTAATGAACAACTAGAGTAATAACATTCTGAATTTATGGCAAATGTGTGACACATCTGAATGCCTTCTTGATGGAATCAAAGTAAAAACTGAAAGCATGTCCTACTGAGGAGACTGCAGTAAATGAGGAAATTAGGAAACTTCATAACAAAGAAGTCTTCCAAACATGGCCACCAGTGAAAAAAGAGCCCAAATGTAGCACAAATATTACCCAGATGTAGCCCACATATAGCCCAATGACAAAAGTGTGCAAAACACTTTTTATTTTTAGTTTTTTGCAGTTTTATGTAGTGCAGACTGGTCAGGTATTGGAGCGTTGCATCTTAAAACATGACCCCCTACACTACAAAAACACCACTGCACTACCCTAAACCCTAAAATACTACCCCAGCACGACCCCCTACACTACACAAGCACCACTGCACTATCCTAAACCCTAAAACACTACCCCCAGCATGACCCCCTACACTACACAAACACCACTGCACTACCCTAAACCCTAAAACACTACCCCAACACCACTGCACTAACCTAAATCCTAAAACACTACCCCCAGCACGACCCCCTACACTACCCAAACACCACTGCACTACCCTAAAACATGACCCCCTACACTACACAAACACCACTGCACTACCCTAAACCCTAAAACACTACCCCAGCACGACCCCCTACACTACACAAGCACCACTGCACTACCCTAAACCCTAAAACACTACCCCCAGCACGACCCCTACACTACACAAACACCACTGCACTACCTTAAACCCTAAAACACTACCCCCAGCATGACCCCCTACACTACCCAAACACCACTGCACTAACCTAAATCCTAAAACACTACCCCCAGCAAGACCCCCTACACTACCCGAACACCACTGCACTGCCCTAAACCCTGAAACACCAGCCCCTGCACGACCCCCTACACTGCCCGAACACCACTGCACTGCCCTAAACCCTGAAACACATACCCTAGCACGACCCCCTACACTGCCCGAACACCACTGCACTGCCCTAAACCCTGAAACACCACCCCCTTCACGACCCCCTACACTGCCCGAACACCACTGCACTGCCCTAAACCCTGAAACACCACCCCAGCATGACCCCTACACTGCCCGAACACCACTGCACTGCCCTAAACCCTGAAATACTACCCCCAGCAAGACCTCCTACACTGCCCGAACACCACTGCACTGCCCTAAACCCTGAAACATCACCCCCAGCAAGACCCCCTACACTGCCCGAACACCACTGCCCTAAACCCTGAAACACCACCCCCAGCACGACCCCCTACACTGCCCGAACACCACTGCACTGCCCTAAACCCTGAAACACCACCCCCAGCACGACCCCCTACACTGCCCGAACACCACTGCACTGCCCTAAACCCTGAAACACCACCCCCTGCATGACCCCCTACACTGCCCGAACACTACTGCACTGCCCTAAACCCTGAAACACCATCCCCAGCACGACCCCTACACTGCACGAACACCACTGCACTGCCCTAAACCCTGAAACACTACCCCCAGCAAGACCCCCTACACTGCCCGAACACCACTGCACTGCCCTAAACCCTGAAACATCACCCCCAGCAAGACCCCCTACACTGCCCGAACACCACTGCCCTAAACCCTGAAACACCACCCCCAGCAAGACCCCCTACACTGCCCGAACATCACTGTACTGCCCTAAACCCTGAAACACCAGCCCCAGCACGACCCCTACACTGCCCGAACACCACTGCACTGCCCTAGACCCTGAAACACCACCCCCTGCATGACCCCCTACACTGCCCGAACACCACTGCACTGCCCTAAACCCTGAAACACCACCCCCAGCACGACCCCCTACACTGCCCGAACACCACTGCACTGCCCTAAACCCTGAAACACCACCCCCTGCACGATCCCCTACACTGCCCGAACACTACTGCACTGCCCTAAACCCTGAAACACCACCCCCAGCACGATCCCCTACACTGCACGAACACCACTGCACTGCCCTAAACCCCGAAACACTACCCCCAGCAAGACCCCCTACACTGCCCGAACACCACTGCCCTAAACCCTGAAACACCACCCCCAGCAAGACCCCCTACACTGCCCGTACACCACTGCACTGCCCT
Organism: Calotriton arnoldi; assembly: GCA_963921515.1. Lineage (NCBI taxonomy): Eukaryota > Metazoa > Chordata > Amphibia > Caudata > Salamandridae > Calotriton > Calotriton arnoldi. Next base: position 410,536 of record CAWUFW010005297.1, read on the forward strand.
AAACCCTGAAACACCACCCCCAGCATGACCCCCTACACTGCCCGAACACCACTGCACTGCCCTAAACCCTGAAACACCACCCCCAGCACGACCCCCTATACTGCCCGAACGCCACTGCACTGCCCTAAACCATGAAACACCAGCCCCAGCACGACCCCCTACACTGCCCGAACACCACTGCACTGCCCTAAACCCTGAAACACCACCCCCAGCACGACCCCCTACACTGCCCGAACACCACTGCACTGCCCTAAACCCTGAAACACCAGCCCCAGCACAACCCCATACACTGCCCGAACACCACTGCACTGCCCTAAACCCTGAAACACCAGCCCCAGCACGACCGCCTACACTGCCCGAAAACCACTGCACTGCCCTAAACCCTGAAACACCAGCCCCAGCACGACCCCCTACACTGCCCGAACACCACTGCACTACCCTAAACCCTCAAACACCAGCCCCAGCACGACCCCCTACACTGCCCAAACACCACTGCACTGCCCTAAACCCTGAAACACCAGCCCCAGCAAGACCCCTACACTGCCCGAACACCACTGCACTGCCCTAAACCTTGAAACACCACCCCCAGCAAGACCCCCTACACTGCCCGAACACCACTGCACTAAAGCCTGAAACACCACCCCCAGCAAGACCACCTACACTGGCCGAACACCACTGCACTGCCCTAAACCCTGAAACACCACCCCTGCATGACCCCCTACACTGCCCGAACACCACTGCACTGCCCTAAACCCTGAAACACCACCCCTCAGCACGACACCCTACACTGCCCGAACACCACTGCACTGCCCTAAACCCTGAAACACCACCCCCAGCACGACCCCTACACTGCCCAAACACCACTACACTGCCCTAAACCCTGAAACACCACCCCCTGCACGACCTCCTACACTGCCGGAACACCACTGCACTGCCCTAAACCCTGAAACACCACCCCCAGCACGACCCCCTACACTGCCCGAACACCACTGCCCTAAACCCTGAAACATCAACCCCAGCAAGACCCCCTACACTGCCTGAACACCACTGCCCTAAACCCTGAAACACCACCCCCTACACTGCACGAACACCACTGAACTGCCCTAAACCCTGAAACACCACCTCCAGCAAAACCCCCTACACTGCCTGAACACCATTGCTCTGCCCTGAATCCTGAAACACTAGCCCCAGCACGACCCCCTACACTGCCCAAACACCACTGCACTGCCCTAAACTCTGAAACACCACCCCCAGCACGACCCCCTACACTGCCCGAACACCACTGCACTGCCCTAAACCCTGAAACACCAGCCCCAGCAAGACCCCCTACACTGCCCGAACACCACTGAACTGCCCTAGACTCTGAAACACCAGCCCCAGCAAGACCACCTACACTGCCTGAACACCACTGCACTGCCCTAAACCCTGAAACACCAGCCCCAGCACAACCCCCTACACTGCCCGAACACCACTGCACTGCCCTAAACCCTGAAACACCAGCCCCAGCACGACCACCTACACTGCCCGAACACCACTGCACTGCCCTAAACCCTGAAACACCAGCACCAGCACGACCCCCTACACTGCCCGAACACCACTGCACTGCCCTAAACCCTGAAACACCAGCCCCAGCACGACCCCCTACACTGCCCGAACACCACTGTACTGCCTTAAACCCTGAAACACCAGCCCCAGCACGACCCCCTACACTGCCCGAACACCACTGCACTGCCCTAAACCCTGAAACACCACCCCTGCAGCACCCCTAGACTGCCCGAACACCACTGCACTGCCCTAAACCCTGAAACACCACCCCCGTACCGCCCCCTACACTGCCCGAACACCACTGCACTGCCCTAAACCCTGAAACACCACCCCCAGCACGACCCCCTTTACTGCTCGAACACCACTGCACTGCCCCAAACCCTGAAACACCACCCACAGCATGACCCCCTACACTGCCCGAACACCACTGCCCTAAACCCTGAAACACCACCCCCTACTCTGCCCGAATACCACTGCACTGCCCTAAACCCTGAAACACCACCCCCAGCACGACCCCCTACACTGCCCGAACACCACTGCACTGCCCTAAACCCTAAAACACCACCCCCAGCATTACCCCCTACACTGCCCAAACACCACTGCACTGCCCTAAACCCTAGAACACTACCCCCAGCACGACCCCCTACACTACCCGAACACCACTGCACTACCCTAAACCCTAAAATACTACCCCCAGCACAACCCCCTACACTACCCGAACACGACTGCACTGCCCTAAACCCTCAAACACTCCCCCCAGCACGACCCCCTACACTACCCGAACACCACTGCACTGCCCTAAACCCTAAAACACTCCCCCAGCACGACCCCCTACACTACCCGAACACCACTGCACTGCCCTAAACCCTAAAACACTCCCCCAGCACGACCCCCTACACTACCCAAACACCACTGCACTGCCCTAAACCCTAAAACTCTACCCCCGCATGACCCCCTACACTACCCAAACACCAATGCACTACCCTAATCCCTAAAACACTACCCCCCGCATGACCCCCTACACTACCCTAAACCCTAAAACACTACCCCGCACGACTCCCTACACTACCCAAAGACCACTGCACTACCCTAAACCCTAAAACACGACCTCCTACACTACACAAACACCACTGCACTACCCTAAACCCTAAAACACTACCCCCTACACTACACAAACACCACTGCACTACCCTAAACCCTAAAAAACTACCCCCAGCACGAACCACTACACTACCCAAACACCACTGCACTATCCTAAACCCTAAAAACTACCCCCAGCAATATCCCTACACTACCCAAACACCACTGCACTACCCTAAATCCTAAAACACTACCCCCAGCAGTACCCCTACACTACCCAAACACCACTGCACTACCCTAAATCACTACCCCCAGCACGACCCCCTACACTACCCAAACACCACTGCACTACCCTAAACCCTAAAACACTACCCCCAGCACGACCCCCTACACTACCCAAACACCACTGCACTACCCTAAACCCTAAAACAATCCCCCAGCACGACTCCCTACACTACCCAAACACCACTGCACTACCCTAAACCCTAAATCTACCCCCAGCATGACCCCCTACACTACACAAACACCACTGCACTACCCTAAACCCTAAAACACTACCCCCAGCATGACCCTCTTCACTACCTAAACACAACTGCACAATTTGTTACAGGCGTTGCAACGCAGGCCTGTGGTGCTTACTGGAAGTACCTAGTGCGCTAGTTGGGCCCCAGGGACCCTCAGGATTCAAGGTGACCTAATCCCCAACTTAAAACGCACCACGGGGCGCGTTTGCACAGTGGTGAAGGGAGGGGCGGGGCCTCAGGTGACATGTGCGCAAACACGCCCTGTGGTGCGTTTTAAGTTGGGGAATTAATTCCATTTGAATCCTGAGGGACCCTGGGGCCAACTAGCCCACCAGGTACCTTCAGTAAGCACAACAGAGTTGCGTTGCAGAGAGGTGAAAAAGGTGCGTGGCCTCGGAACGCCTCTCTGCAACTCAGCTCTGTGGTCCTAACTGTAGGTACCTGGGGGATAGTTGGGCCCCAGGGACCCTCAGAATTCAAGGGGACTTAATCCCGCAACTTAAAACGCGCCACGGGGTGCGTTTGCACACATGTCACCTCAGGCCCCCTCCCTTCACCACTGTGTAAACACGCCCTGTAGCGCGTTTTAAGAGGTAGTTTTAATCCCCTGCCCTATTATGTACTAGGGACTTGCAGAGGAGGTCATGTTAATCACAGGGGTACCCCAACGCATAGTGTTCCCTAGTGTATGTAGGTGTTTTCACTGTATTCTAAGTGTCTTTTAGCATAGCACTGGCTCTGGTTAGTCAGAGTCAGTTACCACCAGTACCCGTCTGAAAAAGTTGTGGGCACAGGATGATTTTGCAACAAGGCCTCTTTCTGCTCCTCTGTTGGTTCTTTCTGCACATCTTTTGCTTCTTTCTGTGCATTTTTTCTTCTTTCTTCACATGTCCTACCTCTGTAGGCATAGTTAGAAACTAGCATTTAAAAAACCTTTGAAATTCACTTAAAAAATCATAGGTTTCAGGCACGTTTTAGTTAGAAATTAGCATTTAAAAACCTTTGAAATTCACTGAAAAAACCATAGGTTTCAGACACGTTATAGTTAGAAATTAGCATTTAAAAAACCTTTGAAATTCACTGAAAAAACCATAGGTTTTAGGGACAGTTATAGTTAGTTGGACATTTCACTCGTACAAAACCATAGAAATTCCCCGTTATAGTTAGTTCAGCTAACTATAACTCGCGCCCCCGCAATGCACTGCTGATGACGTCACATATTACATCACTCATGACATGGTCAGTGACATCACTGATGACATCACTGATGACATCTCAAATGACATCACTGATGACATCATCCATGTGATAATTTCATGCATCTTCTCACACCCTAATATAACTTTTGATACACCCACTCTAAATTACAGACTGCCATTCTCAAAACCATAGACACCAACACCAAAAACTACATACCCACTCACTGATTCTTAGGTCTACACACACATCCACTCACTCACCCGTACAGTCACTCATACTTAGTCACTCAGTACAGGACTATCATATGCACTCATACACCTATATAAACACTCACACACCGTCACTCATCCATAGAGGTACTCACACACCTAGTCAGTCATGCAAAAACGTAATCACACACCCATTTACTCACCTATACAGTTATACACACACCAGCTCACTTACTCATACAAATACTAGCACATTCTTACGCTCTTATACAATCACTGATACAAGCACACACTCATCCATACAGCCACTCTCACAATCACACACTCTCACTTATAGCCATTTATATACTCCAACACACATATATACTGCCTTTCACATATGTAGTTACTCACACATGTACCACTGAGATATACATTCAATCACTAACACACCCATACACACACTCACCCACCCATACAGTCCATCACAGATGCACTCTTGAAACCATGCACCCAGTGAATCACCAACTCACACATCTATGCACATAGTCACACACACCCCACCCACACAAACACTCAGGCACCCATACAGATACTCAGATAATCAATCAATAACCCATGTAGACACTCATGTAGCTATTCAGAAAGCCATGCAGCCGCTTACAAACCAACAGACAGATGGATACAGACATTCACACAGTTTAGTCACTAACCCATGCATTCAGTAAGATACATTTAATCACTCACTTGTAGAGTCAGTCACTCACGTACTAAATCATCCATTCAGACACTTATACACCCACTCATTCTTCAATACGCCTTTCCCTATATATATTAAACATATTTAAACTTTACAGAAACACAGTCACTGGATGATGTCATCAGTGATGTCATCAGTGATGTCATCAGTGATGTCATTTGAGATGTCATCAGTGATGTCATCAGTGATGTCACTGACCATGTCATGAGTGATGTAATATGTGACGTCATCAGCAGTGCATTGCGGGGGCGTGAGTTATAGTTAGCTGAACTAACTATAACGGGGGAATTTCTATGGTTTTGTACGAGTGAAATGTCCAACTAACTATAACTGTCCCTAAAACCTATGGTTTTTTCAGTGAATATATATATATATATATCCAAAACAGAAAGCGGCTCCTTCCGGAGATCCCTCGTCTTTCTCGGGGTGGCTCGGTGCCGGCGGAGCAGCCGTATAATTAATATAAACAAGGGACGGAGTTCCAACGAGCACTCAGGTCTACAAAAGCAACAACAAGGTCCGTTCTTTAAGCCAAGATGAGAGGTTTATTAATGCATAAACCAGTCGTGAAGCGTTTCGCGCTCCAAAGAGCGCTTGTTCACACAACAAGGTCAATAAAGTTCGTCTCTTAAAAAGCATTTCGACTCAATACATTCATCGACATAAAGAGTGGACTGTGACATAAAAAGTGTTTGGGCGCCATCTTAACACCGACAATTTGATATAACATATCCAACAATTAAATTCAAACTTCAGTGCAAAGAAAATGTAAATATCAAATACCGTCAAGGGGCAAGGGACTGGAGATGCTAAGTGTCAATGTGATGTAATATGTGACGTCATCAGCAGTGCATTGCGGGGGCGCGAGTTATAGTTAGCTGAACTAACTATAACGGGGAAATTTCTATGGTTTTGTACGAGTGAAATGTCCAACTAACTATAACTGTCCCTAAAACCTATGGTTTTTTCAGTGAATTTCTAAGGTTTTTTAAATGCTAATTTCTAACTATAACGTGCCTGAAACCTATGGTTTTTTCAGTGAATTTCAAAGGTTTTTTAAATGCTAATTCCTAACTATAACGTGCCTGAAACCTATGGTTTTTTCAGTGAATTTCAAAGGTTTTTTAAATGCTAATTCCTAACTATAACGTGCCTGAAACCTATGGTTTTTTCAGTGAATTTCAAAGGTTTTTGAAATGCTAATTCCTAACTATAACGTGCCTGAATCCTATGGTTTTTTCAGTGAATTTCAAAGGTTTTTTAAATGCTAATTTCTAACTATAACGTGCCTGAAACCTATGGTTTTTTCAGTGAATTTCAAAGGTTTTTTAAATTATAATTTTTAAATGTAATATTAGTTACATGTATTTTTTTATACTAATTTTCTACAGATGTTTATCTGTTATTTTTACATATTTAATTTTTTTTAAATTAATTATATATTTTTAATATAAATTGAAAAAAATGTTTTTAAAAATATTGCAACAGAAATATTTTTTTGTTTGTTTTATATTTTGTTAATACATTTATAAAATTTCTTTTTAATGGTTTTTTGGAGTCGCGCACCCGCAGCGTACCTTACAAGATCAGTGCGCGGATTGTAGCCGCCATTTTAGGAAAGTCATGAAGGATCCGCGTAGGGTGTGCGACGGGTGCGTGTTTTACAGTTACGTGATATACGTATATTACGTGTTGTGCGCGATTAGTATGCGACCGGTTCGCGCTTCTTACGCATACGCATTCGTGACACATGCGCATTATAGTACGTGACGCTTGCGCGGAGACGGGCCCCGCGTGACGTCATATGTGTGCTGGACGCGCTGTGTACGCGACTCCCGCGAATTTTTTTATGTTCTAAAATGACATATACATGTCTTTAATACACATATTAGGGCCAGACATTATCTAAGGTATGCATAAAAATAATATATTTTTACTTGTAATAAACTTATATTACTTTTAAATGCAATTTCGCGAAGTCGCGTCGGGTGCGTGCTGCGTGTGCGCACGGTACGCGGATCCCATGTGACTTGAAAAAAAATATTTGATTGGTTCATAACATTTCCCATTCTAACTATTGAAGGACCCCACCCATTTCAATCATTCTTGTTTGAGCTTCTTTGGAGACACATCTCTGCTTAGAAGAACTGTTTTTCCTTTAATTATTTTTTATAGGTGTTTCACAAATAATAAAAGAAGATGGCTTCAGGACAACAGCCAGAGGATGTTTCTGAACATTCTTCAGAGGAAGAATTTGTCCCGGAGAATCCACGTCCTCAAAGGCATGTGTCGGTGGTGTGGAAGTTTTTACTTTTCCAGAGGGGCAGAAAAAGGTGAATGCCACGAAAGTCACCTGCCGGAACTGCGAGAGAGTGCTCTCCAGAGGTAGTGCTGAAAAAAAATATTCTTACGGTACTGCCTCTATGTACAAGCACCTGAAGACTCTCCATCCAATAAACCTGGCTCGGGAGGAGTGTCGGAGAGCTGAAAGAAACCCTCCACCTGCAGTTCCTTCCACATCTGGAACTTCGACAACTACATCACCACCGGACATACGTCCTGAATTTGCTTTTTGAAGCAGCACTGTGTCAAGTGCAACCAACTAATCTCTTTTGGAGAGCAGTCAGTGGAAGCAGTTTGTGCTGCACAACGGAATCATCGTTGCTAGACTTCTGTTTTTTTTGTGTTTTCCGGGAATGCCACTTAATTCCTGAGGTTTCCTGTTTTTTTCCTTCTTGTTTCATTATTTTTTTTGAAAAAACACCAAAAAAATAACAAAATAGTTCCAAAAAAAAAAGAAAATATATAAAAGAAAAAAAGAAGAAAAAAAAGTTCTTTTCAGAACTAACTTCTCTGGTTAAAGAAAGAACTATATTTGTATGTTAATGTGTGAAAGTTTGGTTGAATGTATATGTATAGCTTAATTGACTGAAAGAATGCATTAGTAGTGTATGGTGAATGTATAAGTGCAAAACTATAAGGAAGTGCTGCAGTGTGACAATGTAAGCTCTTTAACTGCAGTGTGCTGTGGTACTTCCGAAGCACAGGGATGCAACGTAAGTACATAAATATGTTGCAACTGTATGATTCCCTCTGCACCGCTGCACAAATTGCAGACATACAGTGACACAGGCATACTTACAGCATGGTGCAAGTATGTCTGTAGTCGTGAAGATATTGTTTTACTGCAGGAAGGGACACCTTCCTACACAAAAACAATAAGTAAAGGCATTTTCCTCTTTCAATGATGCTGTGAAATGCTGCATACATTGAAAGCGAAAAAATGATGAGAAATGAAAACAATTCTCCTTGTTGTGCCTTGCTACACCAACTGGAGGATGCTGCAGCATTCACAGACATCTCCAGATTTATTATTTCTGATAAATCTGGAGATGTGTATTGTTCTATGAGTGTTTTGTGGAAACACCCACAGCAACACCTATCGAATGCCCTTTTAATGCAAAGTGGTGTGTATGAAGAGGTCGTATTTACAAGGAGAAGAAAAGCTACACTGGGTGCCTTTCCCTCTTTTTGTAAATATAAAGCAGTGTCTGGCGCCATCACTATGTTACAAAAAGTGACATATTGTTGCTACAGGATGCTTGTAAATCTGCCCCATAAGTGCTTATGTATTGTCAGACTATTACAATAAAAACATATTGCTGGTTCATTGATAGAAAAATTGTATGAGAGTGACAGAAGGTAAGCACAGAGATATCTCTCCGAAGATGCTCAAAAACGAATGATTGAAATAGTTGCGGTTCTTTAATAGTTACAGTGGGAAAATATTATGAACCAATCAAATATTTTTTTTTTCAGGTCGCATGGGATCCTATGACAGAGAGATTCCAAAACTACATAGATATAAACTGGGTATTTTGAAGAGTGTATTAATACTTTGTAGCTTCTTGCAGGTCTGCATACATAATATATAAAGAAATTGATTTCTACTAGGGTTAGTGACTAGGCCAATCCTTAAGTATATGACTAACAACTAGAGTTATTTCAGTACTGCAAAGAGATTGCAAGATACATTTATAAGTAGTTCGGTTTTGGCAAAGTGATAGCACATGTTTATAGAGTGGGGAAGGGAAGGGATGGGGCCTTATGTGACATGTGCAAACACTCTCTGTGACGTGTTTTAAGTTGATGAATTTAGTCTCTTTTAATCTTGAAAGTCCCTGGGTCCTACTAGCTTAACATGTCTCTCTTTTGCACACCATACAGCTGCATTGCACAGACGTGGTCCGAAGCCATGTGACATTTTACACCTCTCTGCAATACAACTCTCTGGCACTTTCTGCACATATCTGGTGGGTTAGTTGGCCCCCAGGGACACTCAGGATTCAAGGTAACTTTATCCTGTAAATTAAAACACCCACAGAGCATCTTTCCAGAGATATCTACACCGTCCATCCCTCCTTTCTTCACCAGTGTGCAAACACAGCCCATTGTTCATTTTAATACTTAAATCTTACCTTCACAGTAATAGTTATAAAAAACACTAATCATTTTTTCCACTTGTTTTTTATAACTAAAATTTCTGAAAAATTAAATATTGTAGAATTAGGATCTGTGAAAGAGAAGAAAAATACAGTTATAATATATAATATTATATTTTTTATAACACAGCATGATTTTGACATTTTATAAATTATTTTGTTTGCCTTTTTTGCTGTTCTCAGAATACATTGAATTTCACTACAAATAGTGATTTCAATGTTACTCATCACGTAACAGCGGGCAAAAAAAAAACAATCAATAAGATTGTTTAAAAAAAAACAAAAGTACTTGTAAAATATGTTTAATATACTCAACTATTTCTGAACATTACATAAAAACTACCTGCTCAATAACATACCATATAATACAAATGACACATATATAAATGCTCTCTTCTAAGAAAATATTCTTACTTGAAATTCTATACACTGTAAATGTTGTTCTTTAAGAATATATGCTGAGAGAATGTGCAAGAAAAAGTCCATAATTCAAATATATACTTTTCCACAAGGCCAAATAGTATTTTTGAAATCCTTTATATTGAAATTGTCCAATAGTAATCGTATTAATACATATTAATAAATTCCTCAGAGGCTGAATTATGTTCCTAAAACTTTGGTTTTAAAAATATTAGGTAGGAATTTGGTAATTCGCTAGGCAAACGTTGTTTAAAATCCAATTGAGCATCATTACAATATGTACATCCTCTATTGCATTTTAAATAGACAGTGTAATGTCCAGATGTTGTAGAAGGACCATCATGGAAAATAATTGATACTGCTACAAAAGTTCTTCCGGATATAGATAGTTGACTTGCTACAAAATGTTTAATTAAAGTTTCCAATTTTCTTCCATCAGCTCTACAACGTTGTATCATTAAAATTATATATTGTCCAAATCTTTGAATAAATAATGTTGATAACATTTGTGATTTGCATTGGCTACACTCCATGTTTTGATTTGCTGCTTTAACTAGTTTCTTGAAAGACACTGTTTTACAGTCTGGTAATGTCAAATATATAAATCTTTCAGTATCTATGTTAGTGCTACATGTAAACATACAATTTTCACATTCATGTTCCCATTTATAACGAAGGCCAAAAAGATTTTCAATTTCTATTCCTTCATTTTCCAATACTGCAAGCATATACATTAGAAATTCCTGAGCGTCTTGTTGAATATCCTGCGTAAATTGTGTAGAACCAGAACATATATCCAAAAGATTACGAATATCAGAAACACTTTGTATTTTCCTTTTATCCGTGTTCAATTTTTCATAAATACAATGCAACAAGGAACAAAATCTTTTTTCACGATTTTCCATGATTTGCTGTTGCAAATTTTCTAGAAAAAAAACAACATTGACCAATACATTAGCATAGCAGTTGATACCTGAACTGTTTTCTAACTGATACCCAACAATCTCTTCAATAGTATCCTTTTTCTTTTTGCTTGCAATCTGAACATTATCTTGATTTTTTTCCTTCTCTATAACTTCACTACAGATATTCTCATATCTTCTTTTTCGACCTACTACACGCTTTTCAAATACAGGATATTCACCTAAATTGGGAGTATACGCTCTTCTTAACCTATTATACTCTTTTACACAGTTTGCATCTGCAGTAATCTTTGACTCATCAAAAGCAATCAAAAACAATCCAGATACATTTCTGACTCGGGACAAAGCAACATATGCCATACCCTCTTTAAACACGCTACTTCCAATATTCACCAAAGCACTGTCTACACTCAATCCTTGAGATTTATGAATAGTGACTGCATATGCCAGAGAAAGTGGAAATTGTTTCCTACGGACATACAAATCTTTAACAAGCAAAAAACGAACAGAACAACGACCAATTTGTTTTACTTCTTCAATATGATCAAATTTAATTTTTAAAAATTCAATTCCATCTCTTTTTTGATAATTAACAAAATTCACAACTTTCCCCATTGCTCCATTAACTAAACCTTTTTCCACATCCAAATTACGCCGTAAAATTACTCGACAGTTTACACATAGATATAAATTATTTTCTAAACCAGCAGTTTTAGATATCGATTTTTCTAAATAATCCAATTTTGTTTTCAATTTTTCCGTCAAAATAATAGTGATTTCTTCATGATCTATTTTATCAATGGCTTCCATTTTTATTATGTCTTCATTTTCTAGCTTCGAAGTTGTTCATTGAATATAGAACACTTGCGCAGTGTTGGCATTAAACAGATTATAGATTTACTTTCAGCAATTTTCATATACATTTTTTCTGGAACTATATTTTCATTTGGAAACAAATTCTTAAGTAGTCGACTTAGCAAAGCTTGTTTGCCTTGTTCTGTGAGAACTCCAATTCTTATATCTTGAAGTATAGATCCATATTCAACATCATTTGCCTGTCGCATATTTGTAATGAGTTCTTTGTATTCAAAATATGACCAAATATTAACGTTGCCAACACTTCCCAAAGACTTTCTGGTGTCTTCATGCACAAGTGTTTTAAATACTGGTTGTCCTTTTACAGGAGTAAGTTGCAGAAGATCTCCAAAAACTATGACATGTTTTCCTCCAAATAAGACATCATATTCTGTTTTAAGAATTTGCTGCATTCTTAAATGCACAAAAGCAAGCATTAAGTTTGAGACCATGCTTACCTCATCAATAATTAGAAGTTTCATTTTCTTTAGCACTCTTGAAACTTCATAACAAGCTTCTCCAGATAGCTTATGATATTCCAATTTGTTTTCATGCTCTACAGGTAGCATAAGTAAACGATGCAATGTAATTCCTTTAATATTGTGTGCTGCCAACCCAGTTGGAGCAGTTACAACACAAGACAAATGTGAGTCAGTTGTTTTCTGTAGATAACTGGTCAAAACTTTAATTAAGAAACTTTTTCCTGTTCCAGCTTGACCACTGACATACATTCGGATAGGTTGAAATGATGTGCATGTGCATTCTTTGTTTTCATGAAGAAATCCATGGTCAATTTGTTTTTTTTTTGTCCTCATTCACCTCAGAAAAAGAGAAAGATGTCCATTTTTGTTTCTGCCCATTGTCGAGAGTGATACCAACCACTAACGGGCATACTCCAATAAACACCAACCTTTCTGTGGCTGTCTCTCTCACACGGTATAACACCAATACTGCTTGATTTTCCAAAATTCGTAAGGGCCCTGAAGCAGTCCAGGAGTGTTAGCCGGTGTAATCATTGGACATAAATTTATACTTGTATCAGCAATTTTACTCAACAATTTGTTCGTACCCCTTCTGGGCTCTCCAGCCAAGCAATTAATAATTCACAGAAGGCTTTCTTTTAGACTTTTTCCCTGAAAGATCCATCTTAGACATATATATAAGGGATTCCAGCCATTCTGAGTGCTGTGGGGGTATATTGCTCACCCATTTACGACAGACTTCTCTTCTGGCCAGTAACATTGCATAAAACAACAGATCTCTGATGTTACCAACAAGTTCGTCGACCACCCCAAAGATAACCTGAGAAAGGCTTACCTTTATTTGCCGACCCAAAATACCTGTCATAGTTGTTTGTATTTTTTTCCAGAACTCGCTGATTGCTGGGCATTGGAAGAACATATGGATGTCTGTAGCCTTTTCCAACCCACATTTAGCACAACTGATTCGGCTTCCTTTCCCCATCTTAGATAGTTTCTCGGGTGATATATAAACCCTATGAAGTGAAAACAGATGGTTTCTTCTTAAAAAAGCAGGTTTAACTATAATATAAAGAATGCGCATGGATACTTGCCAAATATTCTGCAACTGCTCCCGTGGCAAGTGATTTCCCCACAACTCCTCCGCCAGAGTGAATTCTCCATCCATGATGTCCTGAAGATGCCAATACCAGAGTGCTACTTCTTTGCTTCCTGATGGTTTAATCACCAATTGATCTTCTAAAATATTACCAGTACCCAATGTCGATTCTCTACTTTGCGCCCAACTTTTTAATTGTAGATATTTAAACTTTGAGAGAGTACCCTTCATCAGTCCGTTTAAATCACACCAGGATAGCAGATTTCCTTCTCTAGTCAGATCCCCCAGACCTTTAGGTCTGCATCTCTGATTGGTGATGCCAACTTGTCGTTGAGACACTCAGGAGTTCCTGGGGAATCCCACATCGGGGCAAAGTAGGAGTAATAGTCTAATTTCAAAAGGCGTCGGATGTGATACCACATTGATGCCATTGAGTGCAGCACCTTCAGTTTAACTTTTTTTTTAAATTTGGGATCACCAAATTTGAAAAGGAAGCCATCAAGCTTTATTTTATGCTCTTTTAGCATGGCTGAGAACATTAAACCTGTTCTGGATCCATCGGGAATCTTTATAAGCATTCTGGAATTTTTTAATTGGAAAGCCCACGCATAATATTGTATGTCTGGCAAAGATAGACCTCCCTTCTCCCTTCTTCTTCGTAGCTTCTTCCAAGAGATCCTAATCCCTTTATTAGCCCAAATAAAATAATTTATTGCTTGCTGTATACTGTGTATAATGGCTTTATCAAAATGTAATGGTAATGAATTGAATATAAAGGTAATCTTTGGCAGGATGCTCATCTTGACCAAGTTGACTCTCCCTAAAATAGTTAACGGGAGGTGTACCCAGCTTTTCATTAATTGGACTATCTCTCTAATCACCCTTCTTAAGTTTGTTTCAGCAATCACGTTGATATCTTGAACTATTCTTAAACCAAGATATCGCATCTCCTTTTTAATTAATGGGTTGCAACTTACTTGGTTCCATATCATTGCTTCGGTCTTAAGCTCATTTACTGAGTACCCCGACACCTCTCCAAATTCTGTTGCTATACGTAATATTATAGGTAGTACAGCATCTAAATTGGGAGAATATACCATGAGGTCGTCTGCATATAGTGCAACTTTCTTAACCCAATTACCGTGACAAAAAGATGGAATGTCGGTTGAGTGTCTAATTCTAAAGGCCAGAGGCTCCATGTACAAATTAAACAACAGGGGGGAGAGGGGGCAACCCTGTCTTGTGCCTTTAAAGATTTTAAAAGGTGAGGATAATTTACCATTTACAAGTACTCTTGCTACTGGTTCTTTGTATATTAGCTTTATTGCCTGGCAGAAATTATCTCCCAGATTATATCTCTTTAATACTGAGAATAGGTAGGCCCATCTCACCTTATCAAATGCCTTAGAGGCATCCAGTGTTGTTATAGCTAACGGAGAGTTAAAAGTTGTTGCGAAATCAATAGCTCCAATAAGCTCATAAGTAAGCTCATGTAGGTATCTCCCTTTTACAAAACCTCTCTGATCTTCATGTATTATATCCCCCGCAATTTTAGCTAACCTACCAGATAAAATTTTTGTAAAAAATTTATAATCTGAGTTTAAAAGGGATATTGGTCTATACAACTCACAGGATGCTGGATCTTTACCCGGTTTCAAAATAAGGGTAATCGTAGCCTCATTCCACAATTTAGGTAGTTGTATTCCCTGACCTAATATCTCTCTTATCACTGCTGTCAAGAGAGGGGATATCTCCTCCACTAAGATTTTATACAACTCTGTTGGGATGCCATCCGGCCCTGCCGCTCTACCCCCTTTGCTGGTTTGAATTACTTTAACTACTTCTTCCTTGGTGATCTCTTGATTTAAATTATTTTGTTGACTAATATCTATAGGTCGAATGGATTCAGCAAGCCAATCCTCTACCTCAATACCTACTATATCTTCCTTTGCTTCCATATATAGATCACTAAAGAAGTTCTTAAAGGCCTCTTTAATCTCAGTCTCAATACTCAGGATATTTCCAGACCGTTCTTATTTGATCTCCTTAATCCTGTATTTGTTCCGTTCTGCCTTAACTTTCCAAGCAAGAAGTTTACCCGCTCCCTCTCCATACTCGAAATGTGCTGAGAACATGGCGGCCGCGTAGCGCGCTGGCCGCAAGCTCCAGACGCTCCCAGCCGATGAAGTATGCTTACGTGATTTTACCCTAAAATCATTGCTCTAGTTCCTGGGGTGGATCGCACTTTCCGATGTGCGTTACATCGATTACCTTGAATCCGTTGACTCTTGGCTCCTGCCTGAATCCAGACATCAGTCCGCGCTGTGTCTCGGCCGCCCTGGAGCTCAGGAAGAGCTGCAGGGCAGCAGCGCGAGGCTATTCCCGGGCGAGTGGTGGCAGCGTCAGCACATACGCTGTAGCTGCACGCCTGGGTAGCTTGGAGGTCGGAGGTCCTTCGAGGCAGCTAGCTTCCATCAACGCTGTCAATACTGAAGGACGACAGGACCTGAAAGGTAGGAGACCCATTGCAGAGGTCTTTCTTTGTGGGCCCAGAGACCGGATTAAGGAGGGTCTCGCAGTGGAAGGTGAAAAGGAAGTACAAACTAGACATACCGGGTTTACTGAGCAGAAAGAGGGGCAGACTCCCGATTGTGACTTAGCCCCTTCTGGCGTTACAGTTAAATCCCCCGAAAATATTGAAAAGGGTTTCCCCAAGGAAATTTTGAGTCGAGAAATAAAAAGAAGGGCAGAAAACAAAAGAAAAAAGGAGACCATATAGAGCCCAAACTTAAAATTACACCATCTCTTCGCTCTTTTTTAAAGTACAACCATCAGTACTTGCTCTAAAACGACCATCACAAGTTGAACTAGAAGGTTCAAATTTAACTTGGGGGCCCATGGCTAATACTGCTATAGAGACCATTCCCGTAGCTATGGAGAGTGGTAATAATTTTAGTCAGGACGATGCTGAAATAATGGCTATGAACATAGCTCCCGGCATCCCTGAAGTTCCTGGTGGAAATATGAATCAAACTAGCGACAATGCTAATGTCACTCAAGACAAAGGAGATAATGATTCTGGTGACACAAGCAGTATAAGACCAGATATAAACACAACAACTTCCAGCAGTGGGAATCCTGGGGAGCAGTCGGGTGCACCTTTGGTAAATCCACTAGAAATAATGATGGGAAATTTGATGGGCAATTTAACGGCAGAAATCAGAAATGGGTTCTCGACATCTGAGGCAAACCAGCGCGAAATTCGTGGGTTTTGCGAGACTCTGGAAAAGAAATTAGATATGTTATCTGATAGGACAGAGATCCTAGAAGATTCAGTAGAGGAGCTAAAAATGGGCCTTGCCAGCAGTAGATTGGAACTTCAGGCATTGCGCAAAGAGGAACAGAGCCTTCAGGAAAAAGTTGAGCAGCTGGAAAATAACTCTAGAAAAAACAATTTGAGGATATTAAATGTACCAGAAGGAAAAGAAAGTGAGGACTTAAAATCATTTGTGGTAGCTCTCATAAAAGCTGCAGTCCAGGTGGAGGAAAGTGAAGTGGATATCGCTAGAGATATACAGAGAATACACAGGGATCCCTTCAGAAAAACCCCGGGAAGAACAAAACCAAGGAAGATTCTCATCAATTTCCATACCTATGCCCTTAAAGAAAAATATTGATAGCTGCACTAAAACTTAAGACCCTGAAGGGCTCCGACTTCTCTTTTGAAATAAGATCGGATTTATCACAAGCCACTCTAGATAGACAGTGGGAACTGGGCAGGCGCATGGATGATTTTAAAAAGCTGGGGCGACTGTGCAACTTAAATTTCCAGCATCACTGCGAGTAATGTTTAATAATAAAATGTATATGGTGAGAAATACAAGAGAAGCAGATGACCTACTAGAAAGTATTAAGGGGAATGTGGCGGGGGCAGTTAGGTAAAATAGAAAAAGTAGGTATTCATTTTGGCGCACACACTGAATATGTAATTTTCTTATGACTTAGTTATTTTAAATCTTTCACTTGTAAGACTGGGAGCTAACGGAGCATAGGACTAATTTTGGACTAACATCATGTCCAAGAAGAAGAAGCAGGGGTGGGTTCTCCAGGGTGAGTTGGGTGAGTTGGGTGGGGGTGGGGGTGGGGTGGAAGGGTGTCACAGGGTGGGGAGCATATGGGAAAAAAATAAAAAATAAATCCTCAAACACCTTAATATTAGTATCAGCAACCAGAATAATAATATTAGAGATATGTCCATACAGATATTAACGTGGAATGTTAATGGATTACAAGTGAAGGGCCGAAGGGATAGGCTACTTCAATACTTAAGAGATTCTCCCGCACACATTTTGGTCTTACAGGAGACACACTTGTTGAAAAAGGAATGTCTTGAGATCTTTGGAAAACAAAGATGGGTACAACAAGTTTTCTGTACAGATCAGAGCGCGAATATCAGAGGGGTTGCAATAATAGTGAAAAAACAAACAAAAGTTTGGGTAACACGTACGAAAGCAGATAAAGGGGGAAGGTGGATCATAGCAGATGTTAAAATAGATGATAGGCCAGTAACGTTAGTAGGTTATTGTGGTCCAAACTATGATGATTGTGAACCATTAATAAACCTATTTGCCAATCTCTTAGATTTCACCGGCCCAATAATTATGGGGGGATTTTAACGTTGTTCTAGATCTAAAATTAGATAAATCAAGCAAAACCAGAACTACACCGACCCCCAACTCACGTACATTATTAAAAAATATGATGACTCAACATACACTGTGTGACCTTTGGAGAGAAAGGGTAGGAACTCTACAGGGGATATCTTTTCACAATAAAAAATATGGTAGTAGGTCTAGAATTGATTATTTCCTAGTAGACTGGGGCCTTAGAGAAGACATTTTGGATATTGAATACAAGGCGGCCCACTTATCAGACCATTCAGCAGTTCTTTTAATACTAAAAAACAATATTAGGTGTGAAGAGAATAGGTGGACTCTGGATCGGACCATATTAGCAGATAGCGAAGCAATGGAAATTCTTAAAGCAGAGGTTAAAGAGTTTATTGAGATTAATACCGGTTCAACATCAAATGGAATAGTGTGGGATAGTCTAAAGGCTTTTATAAGAGGTAAAATTACTAGTGTAACATGTTACAGAAATAAGATATATAGAAGAGATATCTCACGATTAGAGGAGGAGATGAAGAAAATAGATCTAGAAATAAAAAGATCAGACTTAGAGGAGAATATAGAAGTACTTGAAAAACAGCGGCTACTTATGAAGAATCAATTATCCGAGATCCTCCAAATAAGAATAAGAAAGAGGTGGGAAGCTAGCAAGCTAGCACATTTCAAGCATGGTCAATTTGTTGTCTCACTTGCTGATATATTTCTTTCTGTTCAAGATTTAGTTGTTTTTCCAAGTTTCCTAAGTCCATAATATCTTCTTGAGCTTGATGCATTGCTGTTTCCACCTCATTCATTGCGATTGCTGCTTCATTTTGAACAATTGGTTGTCCTAGTGGATCTTCACTCAGTGGAGCAGAACTTTGACTGTCTTGAGAACTGTCTCTAGCAATCTCAGCTGCAATAGTAGCTTCTTGATCCATTTCATCGTTCAACATTTTCAGATAGTTAGCAAAAACTGTACATTCTTTGGTATCTTTACAAGCATTGAAGGAATCTTCATAGCTCTGAAAATCCCCAAGTAATTCCAATTCTGTACGCCACGGTTTGAAGAGTTGCAAAAGTGCTAAATAGTAAAATTCCCTTTTCTGTTCAGTATCACAACTCAGTTTTCTGTGATTAATCAAATTTCCTTTCCTTTGTTTCACCAAACATCCTTCAGAACCAATAACTGCATATTTTGCATCATTTATGTTTTCTGTAGTATTCCGTTTAAAACTGTAGTATTGCAGCACTTCATAGAGACATATGTTCTCAAGATGATGACTTCTATTTGGATAATATGTATCCAACATGTTTGTTTTGACAATATCTGTACTTTCTGGATCTTTTTCTGTTAAATATTCAATTTCTTGTACAGATTTAAGTACTCGATTTCGTGTTGCAGCAAGACCTAGACTCACCCAAATGATTGTTCTAGATTTTGAGTATAAACTTGCAGATGATAACCGATCTGAGCATTCATATGCTCCAATTTCTCGATGGGATAACATCTTCAAACTGAAACTGTATAATTTCTTACTAAGACTCTTCTCATGAGAAATTTCTTCCCACATTTCTTTTAACTCTGTCTTTTCAGATTTTGTTATATAAGATGTCACATACCGGGCAACAGCAATGGAATTATCCGCAACATACTGAATATCCATATTAGCATTCCACATTGAGAGAATAACTGGATTATAATCATTGATATATTTTGATTCTTCACTTCTTCTCAAATTGTATGTATTTTTGGGAGATTTTCTAGTGATGGTATGTCTCATAGCTGACATAAAACTGTTTACTCTTCCTTCGGATATTACAGGACGTGGAAATCCAAAACGACATTTGGTGTAAAACTTTTCCTTAGACTTGTACTTCCGTCGACAGTATTTTCTACATCGATGACTTTGGAATTGTAACACTTGTTGTCTTAAGCTGTTCTCATCTGTTCTTTTTGGTATAGCACATGTCGCATATTCTTCAATAAAAGACAAAACGGTGTAATCCGAATCAGTTCTGAATTTAGGTGCATCCTTAATCCATAACAGCATATGTATATGAGGAGCACCTCTAGCTTGATACTCATTTCTCCCAAAAAAATCTACAACTTCTCCAAGAGGAGGATTCTTTTTATTGCAGATAAAAAACATCATAGCTTCAAACCTATGATTGAAATACCTGCATACATTAACAGGATCCAAAGAGCACAATTCTCCAGGTGTCTTGTATTCAATATTTTTTAGATTTGAATTTGCCTCTCGAAGAAATTCAAGTAAATCATCCCAAGCGTATTCAGCACAGCTTAGGGTAAGAAACCACGTAGGAGTTCCTAAGTTCCTTAGCATACATTTAAGTTCTCCATGACGAAGATACCAATATTCATTAGTACCACGCTGACATGCCATCAAATTAATCAGCTGAGATTCTAAATGATCATCTCTCTGATGTACTTTATCCATAAATTCCTTTGCTGAAACATTTTGAAGATTTACTCCTGTTTTCAATATGTGGTTGACTGCATATGAAAGTCCAGACAAGTCACTCTCAAACAAAAGATGAAATATATAAGGGATACATTGTCGAAATCTTGAATCTTCTGCATATAATCTTGTTGTTCGATATTCAGATGCAGGAATCTGCACTGGTCGTTCATCATATCGTCCACCTTTTCCAGTTGGAAACAGCTGCGGAAAACAACGAGCTTCCAAACTTTTCTCCCATACACTCATGGGAGAACCCTTTGCTTTTTTCATTTGGAATAATTCAATAGTATTCCCCATCACTTCTTTCGAATGAAGTGGATGTACACTATAATGTTCATAGATTTCTTCACTTTTGGACATGTCCACTTTTTCAATTTGTCCATTTAACGTTTCAGTATCATCTCCTAAAAGTATTTCTTCTTCTTACACATATACATTTTTGTAGTAATCATTGTTTTGAATCAGATATAATGTTGCCTTTTGCACTTTCCTAACATTCACTAATTCTTGCCAGATTTTCTTACTCTTAGTAGGAACACCATTAACTAGAATAAGTAGTGGCTCACTTTCTACATTCTCTCCACCAATAGTTTCAATATTTTTCTTTAAATCTAGAGGTAAATATACAACTCTTCCTTTTAATCCTCTCTGTAAATCTGTAGGAGGCAATTTACCTGTTTTTGGCTCCATACGAACCATAGCTTGAAATGGGTGCACACATTGAATCAGAATAGACTCATACGTATTTAAATTTATCAGTTCTGGAGGAATAGTTACCAACTCTAAATTATTATGGACAGCTCTAGCGGGCATTTTATTCTCGTCTAATTTGTTATAACAGTATTTACAAATACGTTGATCATAACTCAAATCAAAGCAATCCTCTACGAACAAATAAGTTGCAAATTCCTTCCACTTATCATTATTTTCTCTTTCACTTTTTAAATACAGATCAACAGTCCTAGTCTGATTTTTATAGTGAGTTCGCCGGCAACAAATACAAGTATAATTTGGCCTTTCACATGAAATCACCTTAAACTTTGTAATTTGTTCTTCAAATTTTTTTTTAGTAGTATGTTGCACATTCTCCTTAACATTTTCCTGTATTAATGTGTCAGTTTCTGCACTCTCTTCTCCAGGACCAAAGTAACAAAACTCAATTTCATCACAAACCTTTTTCACATCGGATACTGACCCATGCAAAAGAGCACTGTTCAACTCATTTAACATTAGTGCTGGACTTTTTGCATAATACAATCTTCTGACTAACTTTCGCATTTGAGAATGATGTACTGCTAACATCCTAAAATGATGAAAAACACTTTGACATACTTTTCTAGAAAGACAAGCGAGAGAATGTCCTTGCAAACCAGTATTTTTTCTCACTCTGGAAAGATCTAGTCCTTGCAACATCTTAATCTTTTGTTTAACACTTTTTTTTACTATAGACTCGTAAGAAATTGCGTAAAATATCAATAGATTCTTGTCGTATACTACAAATACTACTGCAATCCCAAGTCTACACTGGGGCTTTAGGTCGTCTCCCTACAACTTCATCAGCTATCACTTCTTCTACATTTGTGGGAACCATCTTCTCTTTCTCAATTGGACAACCATTTCTAACCTCATAAGCTCGACCACTGGTATCAACTGCATGCAATAAATTATTGGTCTTAAAATAACTCTCTTCATTAAAGAAAGGCTCTGAACTTGAACTGTGTTTCCATTCACCCAAAAAAATTCACAAAAATTAGTTCTGTTAATTACTCTTTTCTTCTTACTTTTAGCCTTCATTAAATGGATTGGTTTATCTAGAGATCGAATTCTGTTTAAAACTAAAACGAATAATTTCCTTTTTAATTCAAAAGCCTTATCAACATGCTTCTTCTTTTGATAAAATAGTGCTCTTTATTTATATTTCCTCACATCTTTCAACAAATTAAGAACAACTCTATTATAAAAAATCTTTTTTCTGATTTCTTTATACTGACTCTGCCTTCTTTTACCATACATTGTGTCTTTTGAATGTAAATTCCCATTTTTTGTATTGTTTTTATTCATATTCTTTTTTCTGGTCGAACCATTTTTCATATTTTCCACATTCTGCACACTGTTTCTTGGCTTTGAAATTTTTTTAATAAATTGTTTTGTTCTCTTACCGGAAGACTTATTGTTTTTCCCCACATGTTGTTGGTCATCCAATACTTGTTGTTGATTTTTCTTCAAATAATAGTCCTTTTTGTGTCCTTTTCTCTTTTCTGTTTTTTTAGGCATGATAAGTTTATTTTAATGATCCTAATCAATATCTGTAAAAAATAAATGTATATAAATTTATTTTAATAAATATATAAATTATACTTTTCTATTACTAAACAAACACATTGTATATAAAAAACATTTAAGCACTTTCTTTTCTAATGACTAATTAAAGGTGTGAAACACAAGTGTGTAGGTGGTTAGAGGACTGCATGCATAGTGGATAGGGGTTTGAAGCAGTCTATGTGCTAAGGCCTGGGTCACTGAATGAGTACTTGGGTACTGACTGAACGATTAGAGTACTGCAAGGAGAGTGCCTGGGAGAATGTATAAGTGGTTGGGTTTTGGCGCAGCGAATGGATTTGTACGTGTTGCTGAATGAGTCAACAGAGGACTGCAAGGGGAGTGACAGGATGTTTGCTGGAGTGTATGGATAGTGACTGGGGAATTGAAGGTGTGAAAGACAAGTGTGTAGGTGGTTAGAGAACTGCATGCATAGTGGATAGCGGTTTGAAGCAGTCTATGTGCTAAGGCCTGGGTCACTGAATGAGTACTTGGGTACTGACTGAACGATTAGAGTACTGCAAGGAGAGTGCCTGGGTGAATGTATAAGTGGTTGTGTTTTGGCGCAGCGAATGGATTTGTACTTGTTGCTGAATGAGTCAACAGAGGACTGCAAGGGGAGTGACAGGATGTTTGCTGGAGTGTATGGATAGTGAATGGGGAATTGAAGGTGTGAAAGACAAGTGTGTAGGTGGTTAGAGAACTGCATGCATAGTGGATAGGGGTTTGAAGCAGTCTATGTGCTAAGGCCTGGGTCACTGAATGAGTACTTGGGTACTGACTGAACGATTAGAGTACTGCAAGGAGAGTGCCTGGGTGAATGTATAAGTGGTTGGGTTTTGGCGCAGCGAATGGATTTGTACGTGTTGCTGAATGAGTCAACAGAGGACTGCAAGGGGAGTGACAGGATGTTTGCTGGAGTGTATGGATAGTGACTGGGGAATTGAAGGTGTGAAAGACAAGTGTGTAGGTGGTTAGAGAACTGCATGCATAGTGGATAGGGGTTTGAAGCAGTCTATGTGCTAAGGCCTGGGTCACTGAATGAGTACTTGGGTACTGACTGACCGATTAGAGTACTGCAAGGAGAGTGCCTGGGTGAATGTATAATTGGTTGTGTTTTGGCGCAGCGAATGGATTTGTACGTGTTGCTGAATGAGTCAACAGAGGAGTGCAAGGGGAGTGACAGGATGTTTGCTGGAGTGTATGGATAGTGACTGGGGAATTGAAGGTGTGAAAGACAAGTGTGTATGTTGTTTAGAAAACTGCATGCATAGTGGATAGGGGTTTGAAGCAGTCTATGTGCTAAGGCCTGGGTCACTGAATGAGTACTTGGGTACTGACTGAACGATTAGAGTACTGCAAGGAGAGTGCCTGGGTGAATGTATAAGTGGTTGGGTTTTGGCGCAGCGAATGGATTTGTACGTGTTGCTGAATGAGTCAACAGAGGACTGCAAGGGGAGTGACAGGATGTTTGCTGGAGTGTATGGATAGTGACTGGGGAATTGAAGGTGTGAAAGACAAGTGTGTAGGTGGTTAGAGAACTGCATGCATAGTGGATAGCGGTTTGAAGCAGTCTATGTGCTAAGGCCTGGGTCACTGAATGAGTACTTGGGTACTGACTGAACGATTAGAGTACTGCAAGGAGAGTGCCTGGGTGAATGTATAAGTGGTTGGGTTTTGGCGCAGCGAATGGATTTGTACGTGTTGCTGAATGAGTCAACAGAGGACTGCAAGGGGAGTGACAGGATGTTTGCTGGAGTGTATGGATAGTGACTGGGGAATTGAAGGTGTGAAAGACAAGTGTGTAGGTGGTTAGAGAACTGCATGCATAGTGGATAGGGGTTTGAAGCAGTCTATGTGCTAAGGCCTGGGTCACTGAATGAGTACTTGGGTACTGATTGAACGATTAGAATACTGCAAGGAGAGTGCCTGGGTGAATGTATAAGTGGTTGGGTTTTGGCGTAGCGAATGGATTTGTACGTGTTGCTGAAGGAGTCAACAGAGGACTGCAAGGGGAGTGACAGGATGTTTGCTGGAGTGTATGGATAGTGACTGGGGAATTGAAGGTGTGAAAGACAAGTGTGTAGGTGGTTATAGAACTGTATGCATAGTGGATAGGGGTTTGAAGCAGTCTATGTGCTAAGGCCTGGGTCACTGAATGAGTACTTGGGTACTGACTGAACGATTAGAGTACTGCAAGGAGAGTGCCTGGGTGAATGTATAAGTGGTTGTGTTTTGGCGCAGCGAATGGATTTGTACGTGTTGCTGAATGAGTCAACAGAGGACTGCAAGGGGAGTGACAGGATGTTTGCTGGAGTGTATGGATAGTGACTGGGGAATTGAAGGTGTGAAAGACAAGTGTGTAGGTTGTTTAGAGAACTGCATGCATAGTGGATAGGGGTTTGAAGCAGTCTATCTGCTAAGGCCTGGGTCACTGAATGAGTACTTGGGTACTGACTGAACGATTAGAGTACTGCAAGGAGAGTGCCTGGGTGAATGTATAAGTGGTTGGGTTTTGGCGCAGCGAATGGATTTGTACGTGTTGCTGAATGAGTCAACAGAGGACTGGAAGGGGAGTGACAGGATGTTTGCTGGAGTGTATGGATAGTGACTGGGGAATTGAAGGTGTGAAAGACAAGTGTGTAGGTGGTTAGAGAACTGCATGCATAGTGGATAGGGGTTTGAAGCAGTCTATGTGCTAAGGCCTGGGTCACTGAATGAGTACTTGGGTACTGACTGAACGATTAGAGTACTGCAAGGAGAGTGCCTGGGTGAATGTATAAGTGGTTGGGTTTTGGCGCAGCGAATGGATTTGTACGTGTTGCTGAATGAGTCAACAGAGGACTGCAAGGGGAGTGACCGGATGTTTGCTGGAGTGTATGGATAGTGACTGGGGAATTGAAGGTGTGAAAGACAAGTGTGTAGGTGGATAGAGAACTGCATGCATAGTGGATAGCGGTTTGAAGCAGTCTATGTGCTAAGGCCTGGGTCACTGAATGAGTAATTGTGTACTGACTGAGCGATTAGAGTACTGCAAGGAGAGTGCCTGGGTGAATGTATAAGTGGTTGGGTTTTGGCGCAGCGAATGGATTTGTACGTGTTGCTGAATGAGTCAACAGAGGACTGCAAGGGGAGTGACAGGATGTTTGCTGGAGTGTATGGATAGTGACTGGGGAATTGAAGGTGTGAAAGACAAGTGTGTAGGTGGTTAGAGAACTGCATGCATAGTGGATAGCGGTTTGAAGCAGTCTATGTGCTAAGGCCTGGGTCACTGAATGAGTACTTGGGTACTGACTGACCGATTAGAGTACTGCAAGGAGAGTGCCTGGGTGAATGTATAAGTGGTTGTGTTTTGGCGCAGCGAATGGATTTGTACGTGTTGCTGAATGAGTCAACAGAGGACTGGAAGGGGAGTGACAGGATGTTTGCTGGAGTGTATGGATAGTGACTGGGGAATTGAAGGTGTGAAAGACAAGTGTGTAGGTGGTTAGAGAACTGCATGCATAGTGGATAGGGGTTTGAAGCAGTCTATGTGCTAAGGCCTGGGTCACTGAATGAGTACTTGGGTACTGACTGAACGATTAGAGTACTGCAAGGAGAGTGCCTGGGTGAATGTATAAGTGGTTGGGTTTTGGTGCAGCGAATGGATTTGTACGTGTTGCTGAATGAGTCAACAGAGGACTGCAAGGGGAGTGACAGGATGTTTGCTGGAGTGTATGGATAGTGACTGGGGAATTGAAGGTGTGAAAGACAAGTGTGTAGGTGGTTAGAGAACTGCATGCATAGTGGATAGCGGTTTGAAGCAGTCTATGTGCTAAGGCCTGGGTCACTGAATGAGTACTTGGGTACTGACTGAACGATTAGAGTACTGCAAGGAGAGTGCCTGGGTGAATGTATAAGTGGTTGGGTTTTGGCGCAGCGAATGGATTAGTACATGGTGCTGGATGGCTGATTGGAGAAGTTCAATTACAAAGACTCACTAGTGTGGAACGGGTTATGTTACTGCATACATTCTACACATTTCACTACAGCATTGCTAGTGTGAATGCCTGAATCATTCTGCGAATCCATAAGCAGTGACTGGGTTCTAATACTAGTGAAACTTGACAATAGGATAGGTTTTTAAGCAGTTATGTGTTAGCAGAGACATAAAGTAACCACATGCTTCCGTCACAATAGTTGTACAAGTGCACACAGAGTCACAATGTGATTCTAGAGACCAAAACTATTCCCTGGGCTTTAGCAAAAGAGACGCACTAGTCTGGAAGAGGTTAGGTGACTGCATACATTCTACACATTTCAGTACAGCATTGCTAGTGTGAATGCCTGAATCATTCTGCGAATCCAAAAGCAGTGACTGAGTTCTAATACTACTGAAACTTGACAACAGGATAGAATAAGAACCATCATTCAACTATACCTTTCAACACAGTTTAAAATATATATATTACTATACATAGGGGCAGATTTACAAGTCTCTTGCGCCACATTTGCGTCACTTTTCCCATGTTAAAAGTGACGCAAAGTGGCGCAAGGGGCTTGTAAATCTGCCCCATACTGTTTTTAAAACAAACATCAAATACAATAAAAATAATTAAAATATACATCAGTACATTTAATAATATATTTCAAACAACACAGTTTCATAAAAATATCAAATATTTTTTAAATAAACGTCCAAAATATATAACTCACCTATTAAATAAATCTGTTGAATTAAAAATCTCACACTCAGTCAGGATTTTCTTTTTCACACAGAGAATGTAGATAAGCACACTCGCCAATGTAAAACCAGTAATGACAAATTTTCCCTCTAATTTTTCATACATATGCACATAACCCACAAATAACATTGCTTCCCAGTGTTTTTCAAATTGAAAACGAATTTCCATTGGTCATAGAGAATAATACTTTTCAACTGACATCTTCACCCCTTCTCCTTAATCTCAGTTTCCATAGCAACAGGTCATGCAACATTCAATTTAGCTGCCAGGTCACAAGTTCACCACACAATGTTGCAAATGACAACAGCAGGTGTGGTTGGTTGGCTTTGCAAAGCATGCCCTTATCCTTTCTGCTGTACCTTTCAAACTTTTCTTTATAACCAATAAGAAACATGCTTTCTAAACAAAGTAAAATGCACCCTATATTAGAATGTAGAGTGTTCTTAAACAGCCAATGAAATCTCTACTTTCTTAAAAACAGCATGTTGTCCACCATTTTAGATATATTTCATTGTCCCTCCTGCCTACCTCAGCTGCAGACATCTTCTTATTACCTACAGTGATCCCTTCAAGATGCTTTCAGTGTGGATTGTGGGACACAGCTATGTTTTCTGGTGCAAAAGGTATGCTGAAAGCAGAGGTATTGACAAAGATTTAGCTTTGCCAAATGTAGACATTAAATGGATTGGACAGAGAGGATTAAAGTGGCACCAATAGATGCCATTGGTTAAATCCTTTTTGCATCTCCAACACCCTGACCTCATAATTGTGCACTGTGGTGGCAATGACCTAGGCACTTTCACTGGGGTAGGTCTGGAAATGTTTATGAAGGACACCTTTGGAGAATTCATGTCACTTTTCCCCCAAACTGCCTTTGTCTATTCTAACATATGCCAAAGACAGAAATGGAAGTGGTCCAATCATTTTTGTCCACAGATTGAGAAAGTTAGGAAACATGTCAATAAAGCTGTTTCTGCTTATCTCAGAGATTATAGGATGGGGTCCATTTTCAACAACAATCTGCGTTTTAATATGGATGGCATCTATAGGAGAGATGGTGTACATTTTACAGATGAGGGTAACAGAGTCTTTCTCAACAACTTTAGACTCTGCATAGGTACTTACTTGTAGGTACCAAAATCTGTCAATAAACACAAGGGCTCTTTTTAGAGCCACCCAAGATATAAACATATATGCTTGATGTATATTTACTTTTTTTTTAAAAAAATTTGGGGGATTCGCGCACCCAACGCGTTTACACTGGAGTCGCGCACCCAACGCGTTTACACCAGGGGGCCGCGCTGGGAGTCGCGCACCCAACGCGTTTACACCAGGGGGCCGCGCTGGGAGTCGCGCACCCAACGCGTTTACACTAGGGGCCGCGCTGAGCGCCGTGCTGGGTGCGCAACTCCTAATTTTACCATACATTTTTTGTTAGCTCCTACCACTAATTTATATTTTCCCCGGGGACCCCATCCCCCGGGGCCTATACATAATGATGGAGACCGTGAGGGGAGCCCCAATGCCCCCACGGTCCCGCCGGCTCCCCGCGTCCTTCGGGAGCCGGCATTGCTTTTCCACATGGGGAGCTGCTGACATGCAGCTCCACGTGTGGAAAAGCAATATGCTTTGAATTTTGGAAGAGAGAGCAGGTTTCCTGCTCTCTCTTCCAAAATCCAAAGCAGTTTGCAATGACAGGACGGGAGCCACGAGGCTCCCGTCTTGTCATAGCAAACTACAGTGTCCCGGGGGTAGGCACCCGGGACACTGCAGGAGCCGGCCCTGGGGGTGGCGGTCCCCAGGGCCACCACAGGCTCCAGGAGGGGGGCCGCGCTGCCCCCTCCCCACATCTACATAGCCCCGGGAGGTGGTGGTCCCTGGGCTTCGTGGGTCCGAAACGGACCCCCACATGTATTTTCTTAGTGCCCCGGGGAGGTGGCGGTCCCCGGGGCGTGTGGGGGGTTCGAGCCCCCCCACACAGGTCTTTTAATTTTTTTTTAAAATAAGCCCCGGGGGGTGGCGGTCCCCGGGGCTGCAGGAGGGCCGAGAGCCCTCCCGCACCATTTTGAAATAAAAGCCCCGGGGGGTGGCGGTCCCCGGGGCTTGGGGGGGCCTTACAGGCCCCCCCATTCATTTTTATTAACCCCCGCATGCCCCCGGGACTTGGCCCACCCGGGGGCCAATTAAGAACGAAGCGCGGGAGACCGCGCTTTGTTTTTTTTTTTATCGGCGGGATCCGCGCACCCTAAGCGCATCCCGCCATTTAAAAAAAAAAAATGCTTTTTTCTGCCCAGGGGGTCCTTGTGGGACCCCCTGAGCAGACCTAGGGGGTCAGGGTGTTTCTACCCTGCCCCCTTTGTGCGTTTTGCGCACTTGTTTCTTGTGCCTCGCTTCTACCGAGGGACAAAATGGCTGCCAACACTTCCTGATTTGGAGTGTTGACAGCCACTTGAAAGCCAATTAGCATGCAGCTCGTGATCGGGAGGGTGCGCGCAGGGTGCACTCAGGGTGCGCGAATCCGACGCGGCCATAGATATATATGTGATTTTCCTTTTGATTTTCTCAGGAACTACTGAACGGATTTACACCATTTAACAAAAAGGGTTCTTTCTGAACCAAGAACTACCTCTTTGCCAAATTTGGTGTAATTCCGTTCAGCAGTTCGGGCTGTAGCCGTGGCTAAAGTTTCCTATGGGAAAATGAATGGGGAAAACACGTTTTGGGACCCCTCTTTTTTCTCGGCCCCGCTTGACGAATCACCCCGAGACTTTCAGGATAGGAGCGGACCGGAGCGGGCCATAAAGTTTGAAAATTTCGCGAAGATTCGTCAACCGACGCAAGAGTTATTTCAAATAGAATGTCGCGGATTTCCTATGGAAAATAGGTCCTAACTATAACTATCTACTGGCGACCGCCAGTATATAATATATATATATATATATAAATATATATATATATAGTTATAAGTTTATATACATATATCTATATGTATATATACATATATTTCTATAGATATATTTATGTTTATTCTTTCTATACAAACCAAACTTAAAACACACACATATTAGAAATTCTTAAGTTATAATTATTAATTATACCTTAAATGTATAATTTACCCACCACCTTCAAATTAATATCACTTTATTCTTCATCTACAAGCAAAAGTTGAAGTACACAAAAATTGTAATTCCTAAACTTAGGCCTTTAATTTACGCCACAGCTTCAAATTATTATAACTAGCACACCTCCAAATGCAATGTGTTAAACTTGGTAGCCACACTATCTGAACTATAACTCCTAACTCTACCATGCACTGTGTTCTCATAAAAGATTTCATTTGCGATGTCACAACTGTTCTTGTAAATGTTACTTTTTACATGCTACAAGTGAAATAATTTAAAACTGTATTAGCAGTGGATGGAGAAGGCACAAGTTATAGTTAATGTAGTGTAGAGTGGCGTAAAGTGGCGTGACATAGAGTGCCATAGCATAGAGTGGAGCGTCGTACAGTGGAGTTGCGGACAGTTGAATAGTGTAGAGTGGATTGATATACATTGTATTAGCATACAGTGGAGTGGTGTAGACTGGAGTGTAGTGCAGTTGAGTAGCATAACATGAAATAGGGCACAGTGGAGTGGTATACAGTACAGTGGCATACAGTCGAGTGTGTTAGAGTGGAGTGGAATACAGTGGAATAACGTAGAGTGGTGTGGCATAGAGTGGAGTGGCATAGAGTGGAGTGCCATTCAGTGGAGTAGAGGACAGTGGAATGGTACAGAGTGGAATAACATTGAGTGTTACTGGCATACAGTGTAGTGACGTAGTTCGGAGTGGAATATAGCGAAATAGCGTAGAGTAGAGTGGCATCGAGTGGATATATGGGTCCCATACAGTGGGATAGCATAGAGTGTAGGACGGTAGAGTGGATTGGCGTAGAGTGGAGTGGCATAGAGTGTAGTGCTGTAGACTGGAGTGATGTATAGTGTAATATCGTAAAGTGGATTGTCGTAGAGTGGAGTGGTGTACAAAGTGCAGTGGCATACAGAGGAATAGTGTACAGTACAGTGATGTACACTGAAGTGGCGCATTGTGGAGTGGTGCACAGTAGAGTGGCATAGAATGGAATGGCATAAAGTGGAGATGTGTACAGTGGAGTAAAGTAAAGTGGAGGGGCATACAGTGTAGTGGCATATAATGGAGTGCCACAGTGTAGTGGTGCAGAGTGGAGTGGCATAGAGTAGAATGGCATACAGTGAATTAGCATAGAGTGGAGTGACGTACAGTGGTGGTGTGACATAGAGTGGAGTGGCATTGAGTGTAGTATCATAGACTGGAGTGGCGTAGAGAGGAGTTGCATAGAGTGTAGTTGCATACGGTGGAGTGTGGTAATTGAAACAGACATAGTGTGAAAATATGTTAATGGATGTAGATGTAATGTGGCAGGAAAATAGATTATTTTGTGTAAATGGAAATTTTTGGTAGTATGTCTGAGTAGTGTAAGTAGTGTTAAAGTTATAATTTTTAAAACACTTAGTTATATATTTTTCTGCAGTACACCGTGGTAGGTTTGCAGTATACTATGGTATATGTGCATAATAAGGCAGAATGTGATTGGCTAATTGATGTGTTTACCAACCGTATAATTCTCAAGAATAAGGGGCAATCCAAGAACCCTAGGACCTGGGTAGGACAATTATTAGAGACACAAGTGGTCCCTGTGGGGGAAGTGTAGCCATTGACTTCCATGGTAATAGATACAAAGAACCTTCATTAGATAGGTTTAGAACGTGATTTATAAAATTCCTCAAAGGAAAATTTATATTGTGCCCATGCTCCGAAAATATAATTTTATACAATGTCGACCAGCACTTTATTATATTTTACATTTAAATGACCACTATGGGTGCTTTGAGGTAGGATCGTTTTTGTGGGCTGCACTAAAACATAGGTGATTGCTAAAGGATATGTAATGCGGGGCATTTAAAGATATTTTAAAACATGATCTGTTTTTTAATCTAGTTGTTTTTCTTTATGTATTAAGACGTTTGTATTTTATGAAGAGTTAATATATGTGAAAGCCCTATTTGATTCCATGAACTGAGGGATCAAATTTTATTTGAGTGGTCCTATTGCGATTGTTGATGGACTTTGATCGGTATGGTTTGTAGCATGTTGATTTAGACAATCCTAGTTTTTGTACCGTTTTACATGATATTTTATCAAGATCTGGTAGGCCAATGCATGATTACTTATTTATCTTATTTGTTAAATCTTTTATGCATTGAAAAGTCTGATGATGATGATTTACAAAATTATTTGGTAATTCACAAAGAAATTATCTTGCTTTCAACAAGAACTACATTTTTTAGTTCAGAGTATCAATCCAAAAGGTGCTCCTATTAGTATGCTGGCACAGTGCAAATGATGAAGTGAATATATGGTGCACAAGTGCTATACATAATGCAAATATATACATGTGACTGATAAGGACATTTGGATGTAACATTCAACGCTTTGTGTAGGAGTGTTGAAATCCTAAATCAAATGAAAAACAGTCCACTTTGGGAGTTGTTGACGTTTCGACTCACAAACAAAATTATTTAGATTAGGGTCATCAGCAGGACAGAAATATACAAAGGAGGCACCAGAGAATTGTGGCATGGCATCACACATTTAGAGATGTGCCTAATAGCTTTTTAGGAAAACATCATCAAGGCTTTCATCTGAGTCAGAAAGCGGCTGGGGTAAGTGACCAAAACTGACTGAAACTGTCAGAAGATCCATGTGGTTCAGTGTATCTCTGAAAGGTGATCTGACATGGTGTCACCGGAATTAATTTCGATGGGGTGTGTAACAAGCTCTTTCACAGCCTCTATATGCTTGGAATTAAATCTTCAATATAGTAGCAAACAGTCACACAACTATTTCAGTGGTACAAAAATATCAAATTAATGGAAAGATCACCCTCGAGACACGAGTGGTGTTGCCACACCCAGATTGCCTAATGGAGACTGAATTAATCAGTCATCCAGTTTTCAGTTCACTGTCAGCTGATCGTAGCAAAAGAAAGTGAGCCACTCGCTGGCCAGAGCTGATCCTGGGTCAAACATGAAATAGCAGCCATGTAATTTTCAGCACATTTTGACTGTGTTTAGCATTCTGGGTTTTGTGTTTTCCTGCATTCTGGATTAGTGTCTTAGATGTAGGTAAGAAGTAGGTTTTATTGTTGTTCCCTACCTATTGCCCCTTTATTAAAGTGTTAATATGTAGAGAAATGCATGTATAATTGTCTATATACTTTTCCAGCAGTTTAGGGTGAACTTAGCATTTAAAAAAAAATTCAAGTAGCAGCTGCAATTTGTAGATATTACTACGGTACTCCCTAGAATTTTGTGTGAAGATTTAAATAGGTTAAACATAGAAAATACTTTGTGGTACACTATATTCATAAGATAAATGGTTCTACAGTGTATTTTCAATTTTTTAACATATTTTTTTACACTGTTTTTGGTACCTCGATAGCCACACTCCATTAACTATAACTCGCCACTCTACCATGCATTGTGTTCTAATAAATTAAGTGATTTGCGATGTCATGTGTGTAGTTATGAATCCTTTGTTTTCAGATGGTATAAGTGACGTAATATGAAAGGGTAAGAACAGTGCATTGAGAAGGTGCAAGTTATAGTTAATGTAGTGTGGCTACTGAGTTCACTACACTGTATATGGAGGTGCACAAGTTATAATAATTTGAAGGTGGTGCGTAAATTCTAAATTTTAGGCATAACTATAACTTTAGAATTTCTAATGTTTGTTTAGATTAAGTTTGGTTTGTACACAAGGAATACATAAAGGTATAGTCATTTAGAGGTGGTGCATAAATTATACATTTTAGGTATAACTGTAACTTTACAATTTATAATGTTTGGGTACTTTAACATGATTTGTAGATAAATAATAAATAAAGTTTTCCTAACTTTAATTCATATTTTACCTTTGTTTTTTCCATTTAATTTCAGTGTGTGTTCTTTTTTTAAATAAAAATGTGTTTCAAATGATAGACTCCAGTGTCTTTGAGTGGAGTGTTAGTAAGTGAAGTGTCACACAGTACTGTCGTAGAGTGTAGTGTCATAGAGACTAGTGTCATAGAATGGAGTAGAGTGGAGTGGAGTTGAGTGGAATGGCATATTGTACAGTAAACTAAAGTGTTATAGAGTGCAGTGGCATTTTGTAGAGTAGAGTGGCATGGAATGCAGTAGAGAGGAGTGGTGTGCCATAGACTTGAGTAAAATGTCATGTATTGGAGTAGCGTCTCAGATACTAGAGTGGAATGGTGTGTCAACATGTTGGAAAGTCTCGTAGAGTGTTGTACAGTGTGCAGCGCAAGGTCATAGAGTGGAGTCGAATATTGTTCAGTGAAGCGTAGGGCATAGAGTGTCATAGAGAGTATAGAGTGTAGAAGACTCTTGTAGAGTAGAGTTGCATAGAGTGTTGTAGAGTTGAGCGGTGTAGACTTGAGTATTATACAGTTGCATAGAGTGGGGCAAAGTATAG
Source organism: Calotriton arnoldi (assembly GCA_963921515.1). Lineage (NCBI taxonomy): Eukaryota > Metazoa > Chordata > Amphibia > Caudata > Salamandridae > Calotriton > Calotriton arnoldi. The sequence continues at coordinate 445,861 of CAWUFW010005297.1, forward strand.
TACAGTGGAGTAGAGTGGAGTGGCACACCATACTGTGGAATAAAGTGTCATAGAGTGATGTGTTCTGTTGTAGTGTAGAATGGCGTAGAGTAGAGTAGGGTGGACTGGCACAGCATACAGTGGAGAAAAGTGTCATTGAGTGGAGTGGTATGCCGTACAGTGGAGAGGATTGGCGTGTTGTAGAGTGCTGGAAAATGTCATAGAGTGGAATAGACTGGAGTGCCTAAGAGTCGATTAGAGTGTTGTAGAGTGGAGTGGCGTGGAGTAGAGTGCTGTATGTACAGTGTGGTAGAGTGGTGTGACACAGAGTGGCGTAGAGTTGAGTGGCATAGAGAAGCGTGGAGTGGTGTAGAGTGAAATAGTGGAGTACAGCAGAGTAGAGTGGAGTAGTGTGGCATAGAGTAGAAGGTAAGGTGGGGTGGAGTGGCATAGGTGGAGTTGCGTAGAGTGTTGTAGAATGGAGTAGAGTATCGTACAGTGGCATGGACTGGAGTACACTGTTGTACAGTTGGATGCTGTAGAGGGGAGTTTTGTGGGGTACATCAGAGGGTTGTAGAGTGTTGTTGAGTGGAGTAAAGTGTCATAGGACAGAGTAGAGTGGCCTGCAGTGGAGTTGTGTAGAGTGGAGTGGCATGCACTGGAATAGTATAGAGTGCATTGGCATAGAGTTTTGAGGTGTAGCGCTGAGTCGAGTTGCGTACAATGAAATACCTTAGAGTGGAGTGATGTGCAGTCGAATAGCGTATAGTGGTGTGGCATTGACTGGAGTTGCATACAGTGAAGTAGCGTGTCACAGAGGAGAGTGGAGTGGTGTACAGTGGAGTGGCATGTTCTAGAATAGAGTGGAGTGGTGTAAAGTGAAGTGGCGTATGCTGGAGTGGTGTAGATTCAAGTAGCATGTCAAAAAGTAGAGTGGAGTGACGTAGATTGGAATAGCATAGCCTGGAGTGACCTAGAGTGGAGTGGAGTCCAGTGGAGTGGTGTAAAGTGGAGTGGCATATAGTGTAATTGTTGTACGGTTATACAGTTCCTACAAACCTAGTAGGACTGTGTATATAGAACAACAAAACTTCATAATACAGAGACTGAGTCATATTATATAATCAATCATTATTTGTTTGTTTTGCTAGTTCACAGTCACGCATCTAAACTCCCAAATCTACAGAGGTATAGATGTTGTCCGTAACCTAGAACATTACTCTCATATTTCCAAGGAAATCGTGGAAACCGATCAAACCCTTTCATTTATCACTTTTGCATGCCCAAAGTGTCACAAAGAAAAGATACAATGCTCCTTTTTCAAACGTTAATTGAAAAGCTCGAATCTTTGTAAATAAAACATGAATGGCAATTATGAGAAAGATGAGACACATCATTGTTATAAGCATTATTAGAATGGTATAAAACACAAACAATTCAATCATGTTTATTGTTCAGAACGTTACTAATGTTACTCCTATCTATCACTCATTTCCATATGCTAAAGAAAGAATGCCAGGAGTACTCATCTGCCAGGCCTATTGGAATGACCTAACCCCTTACCTTAGTACTGTATGTCAGAAAGCTAGCCTCTGTGCTTTAATGAATGCACCCATCTGAGTTTGCAGGCCTGCAAATTTCTTTTGCATGGTTGTCTTCCTTCCTAGGATGAAGGTCAGGGATAGCTGTGTCATACAGCCTATACTTTCTCAAGTAAAACTGTGTGTTTGTTGGACAACATAACTATCAGAACGGCGAGAGACTGATTTCCTGCACACCGTCTGGATATGTTAGCCAAAATCCTGCTAGCTTACGTGCACCATCTGTACCCGTTACCTGACAGGGTAACAAATAGATTGTGCAACCTCAGAACATGGCAACCCTGACTCCCCAAGGAAATCATGGTAACTCATCTAGAACCATTTCCCATAATTACTTATGCACACCCAAAGAGATACACAAGAAATACACAGTAAAGCACTTTAATGTTTATTGAAGCATTGTGATTCTTGAATAAAATACTAGTGAGGCAATAATCAATGGAAGGAAACAGAACAATGTGATTAGCATTACGAGAATGGTAAAAGAGATAAACAGTTCAACCATTTTGCTTATTACAACGTATATATGCTTGCATACAAGTACTGTAATGAAGTGTACTCCTACATAGAACAGAAACTACCTAAGTAGTATTCCCTCATGACCTCAATTCCTTTAAATTGCGGCTTCTAAAAGCTCGAGATTAGGGCATAATAAACACACTTCTCCACACAAAGTGCTTATTTGTTATTACATCTTTTATTCAATTTTTCTTTCTTATTTTTAGTTATCTTTCTTTTAAATTTTTTCACATTTTATAAAAACATTATTAGAAAATACGTGTGTGTATTCTTCAATTTACAACACAATAGCTTTTTTCATTTATCATAAAGTACTACTCAATAAATACACAGTATTACAAAACTTATAAGATCACCTAAGATAAAATAATGATAATAGACTTCAGCAACCCCCACACACACAAACACACCTCTCACAACTCCACAGTCATATCTCTTATACTCAATGCATTCAACATATATACACCCCAGAACAACACTGCATGCACAGATGGAAAAGCCGGGTGATAGAATCGGTTGCTGTTCTGGTAGCTGGGGTGTCACACTCTCTCTGGTCGACGTACGTTTCAATGGTATAATGATTTCAAAACCATCTTCATCAGGACCTATTATTGAATACTTTATAACAGGTGAAGGGAGGGGGAATGAAAAACTGTGAAAATAAAAGAAGAAGAAGGAACAAACATTAACTACTGATATAGAAAGCCCTAGGAGATATCTTACATTTCTCCAAAACAAAATAATATAACAAGCAAATGTGCCACTACAGAGCATTTATCACAATCAAAACCTTGACCTCCATTACATGAAATTAATAATATATCTATCCAAGTGTAAAGAGGAAATCAGGTGAATTACAAATGAATTAGATTAGAATAGAAAGACTGAAAAAAGTCGAATATAGCTAGTGATTCTACTTATGCTGGTGATGTATGTCTACTGGGGAAGAGGGAATGAAACAAAGCATCCCTTAAGCTCATAGAACAAGTTCTTAATGTCCTATGTTACTTTACATAGTATCCTAGATCAGACAGGACCTAAATGCCACTGAGAATTTTCACCCTACAATGATAAGGCATGATGATTTACCTGTTATAAATATCCGTGACGTATTTTATAAGGATACTGTTGATTTCAAAAAAGGCAATTAGTGGTGCCACTCCCAGATTTGGGCCTATCTTCTAAAAACCAGTCTATCAAGAATCTGTAATAGATAAGTAGAAAGATTGAATACAGTTCATCATGTAATTAGAGCCAATACTATTGCTCATACTAGTGTGTTGGCATGACCTATATACACCACATGCTATACATTTACCTTACGTTTGGATATCCTATAATATATTAGGAATCCCGTTGTCAATACACTCCACTATCTGTTGGAACGATGCTTGAGTTGTTCAACACAAGGATATAAATGTCCTCTCAAGAGACCTAGGTATTATAAAGGAACAATGCCATATGTTAGATCTAGGGTTCAGAGTATATTCTTGATAGTTGTAATCTACCAACACTACATGAAGGTATTAGTGACTACTAATATAACTAGATCGCATACCTTTTTAATTACGAGCCTCGAAATAGCTGGGTTCGCCCTAGTTGTGGCCTGGCGGCGTCCAAATGGTTGTGGGTGCTTACTATTTATGCAGGAAAAGGTTTGTTTTCAGTATGTACTGCTTCTTATAAGCGGTCCTCAGTGCAGTCTACAACAAGAAAAATAATGAAAAATTTTTTTTTTTTAAAACGGCTTGACACCCGAAAAATAGTCAGGTGTGCCTTCTCCACAGTGTACAAGTGCTAACACTTAAACAATTCTCAAAGGAACGAGTTTGTAGGTATATATTCTGAGTCTGTCTTCCGGTCAGTGTTAAACCATGCGCACAGGTTTGTACTCGCTATACGCCAATGTAGGCACTACTTCACACAGATACCTCTCCTCAAAGCTCAAAATCCCAACTCAAAATTAGAGCGAGAAAGACCAGGGTTCTCTCATGATTATAACTAGCGCTATACTTAGTTCCTAGCAGCCATCCCGAGAAAACCTTCCCACAACAATGTAAGCTGCCCATACTAATAACTCACTACCTAAAGCGTGTGTCCAAGGGCATACAATTAGACAGACATCCCCCCAAGGAATTACTTACCTCTCATATGATATTCGTGCCACACGCCTGCTATCGTCAGCCTAAGACGGGCTATGTTCCAACTGAGTCTGTTATATACTCTAAAAACGGTGTTAGCGCGGCTCACTCTCGCGATAATCCGCAAATAAGGATGACGTGGGATTCGGAACGTGTGAACCCGGAACGTGTGAACCCGGAAGAGAAAAAATGTAATATTATTGTTGATGTTACTCGACGCCATATTGGACTGGTTAAAATTACTAAACCAGTCTGATGAAATCCCTAACATTACTTAGCTAGTGTTATTACAGCGGGTTGCCAGTGATGCACTGATGAAAGACATAGCTCGCAATCTCCCGAGCTTACCATGGCAACAAAAATAATGGGATATGGCCCATATAAAGTTCTAAAAACCAGCTCTAAAAGCGATGTGGTGTGCGTCAAGGTACCCTTGTAGGTTAGATACCTTGGTATAATGTGGTAATGCGAAGCTGATATTATAGCTCCAATACACACGTACCAGCATATGGCCTATAGCGAGACGAATGTTCACAGTAGCATGATGTGATTCTGCCAGTCTAGCATATATTTCTTTGACATCATCTAAAAACAAAATTCTGCAGATGTGTATATTCACATAAGGAGTAAGGTTCAATCGCTGCTCAAAGATGGAAAGGGGGAGGCACCCCACATTAATGAAATGATGTTCTAACTACTTGGGAGGACAGAATAGTACGTATTGGATGCCTACCCATTACCAAGAACACAGGGGGAGAAAGGTGTACAGTGCAGGTATGTGTTCTAAGATATTCGTCAGCCACCAATTAATCATGAGCCTGGAGCCCCCTAGGTCTAAGGGGAAGACCCAGTAGGTGGTCTTGGCACCATTAGGTAATTTGCCAAATTATCTCCTCATTGAGGCCCTCTCTCACTGAGTTGAGGGTATAAATCCAATAAGTTTCGCGGCGTTTCCTTACTTCGTCTATGTTTTTTCCAGGACTACCTATGATTTTTTCCAGGATAAGCCAACGTAACTCACTTTCATGGTGATTGTGGTCAATACAGTGTTGGACCATAGGGGCCGAAATTTTGCGGGTTCTAATTGCTGACCTATGTTTACAATATCGGGTTCTAAACTCACGACTTGTTTCCCCCACATAGCCTTTGTCACACGGGCACAGGATGAGGTAAACTAGATTGTGACTTCTACAATTAGTGAAGTGTTTCAGTTTCCCCTTCTTTCCCCGGTATTCCCAATATTGCGTGACAACCGCTGTATCGCATGCCACGCAAGTCCCACATCTGTGGTTACCCAGAATTGGTGGGCCTGTAATGGTAGTTTGATGTTCCTGTAAGCTTTGTCTCTCCCTTGTGTGTACCAATTTATCTTTAAGATTACTGTTTCTCCGATATGCTACTATCGGTTTTTGTATGATGTTTTCGTCTTCATGAGCATTGAGAATATACCAGTGTTTGTCCAAGATTTTCTTAATTTTGTAGTTCAAGGGTGAGTGGTTGATAACACAGACCAAATTTTCATTTCTAGGCCGAGTACTACCTGCCAAAAGGGCCTCGCGGTTGTAATAGCGAGCTCTTTTGTAGGCTATCCTAATAAGGCGTTTAGGGTATCCTCTCTGCAGCAATCTGTGTCTCAGCTCATCACCATTTTTATCATAGTCTTCAATTTTTGAGCAATTGCGTCTTATCCTTAAGAATTCTCCAAAAGGGATGGAATCTCTCTGACAATTGGGATGGTAGCTATCAAATGTCAAAATGGTGTTCTTAGCTGTAGGCTTACGGTAAAAATTTACTTTAATTTCTCCTGCTTCACCGATAATAACTATATCCAGAAATTCCACTGACCTTACACTATAGTGACTAGTGAATCTCAAGTTGTCATCACTGGCATTAAGCCAATCAATAAACATAAGAAGGGTAGATTCATTGCCACGCCAAATAAAAAAGATGTCATCGATGAACCTGTGCCATCTATGCACATTTTCATAAAAGGGGGCCACCTCATTAAAAATGTGTTTAAGTTCATACTCACCCATATAGATATTAGCCACACTCGGGGCACAAGATGCCCCCATGCTGGTCCCCTTAATTTGGTGGTACAGCTTTCCTTTAAAATCAAAGTAGTTGTTTTTTAGAACGATCTCTAGACATTCCAATATAAAAGCATCCGGCCTTTCTCCGGGCATTCTATCAAGAAGAATGGCTACCGCCTCTATCGCCTGTTGTTGAGGTATATTCGTGTACAATGCCTCAATATCTAATGTCACCAGAATTTCATAATCCGGGTCATAAGGGGCATGTTCTAATTTACTAATTATATCCCCTGTGTCTCTGATATATGATTGGTACAAGGTAGTAAGGGGACACAAAAAAGTGTCAATATATTTAGACAGGGGCTCTGTGGAAGAATTGATGGAGGATACTATGGGCCGCAAAGGTGGATCACTAATGTTCTTATGGGTTTTCGGCACACCATACATGGCTGGCATCACAGGGTTAGATTTATTTAAAAACTGATACTCCTTGTCACAGATAACCTGATCTTCACGAGCTGTTTTAGTGACATTGCTTATCTGGACTTGCAGTTTGTTCACTACTCCTGTTCTAATGGGTCTATAATGGTCCAATACTGCTAGCATCTGATTCATTTTCTCCTCATATTTTGGAGTATCCAGGAGGACTATGCCTCCACCCTTATCACAGGGTTTAATAGTAAGGTCAGGTATATTTTGAAGTCTTAGCAACGCGTTTGTCTCAGATCTAGACAAATTTGGTTTACTGTTGTAAGTATGTTTGGTAATTTTCTGAATCTCATTCAGTACAGATTTTTCAAAAATAGCCATCTCTGGGCCTACCATTTCAAGAGTTGGTGTAAAGGTAGAGTTGGGTTTACACCCAGAGAGATTAACATCATCACCCATTCCCTCTCTCTGTGAGAAGAATTTTTTGAGACAAATTTTTCTGAAGAAAGCAAAAATGTCTTGATTAAGCCTGAATTTATCACAGTGGGTGCTAGGCACAAAGGAAAGCCCTTTACCGAGAATTGCCGACTCATGATGATTAAGATTATGTTTAGACAAGTTGAAGATGGGTATACTGTCAGACCTTGTTCCACTGTTCAGGATTTCCAATACTGTTGGTTCCTGGTCTTCATGTACATTTGTGGAGGTTGTGGGTCCATCTGATGGTACCCTCTCCTTTCTTGTTGTGGGAATCGGGATCTGCTCTGGCCCCGACCTCTCCCTAAAAAAGGCAGTGGTACTTGATAATGAGATTGATAGTCTCTACCTCTGCCCCTCTGGGGTCTATGTCCTGAAAATTGTCCTTGATAGTTGTTGGGGGCATCTCCATCAGAATCTGATGAGTTAGTGTCCGAAAATGTAAGGACTTTTCTCTTATTGTTATATCCGAAGGACTGTGCTTCACCTTCATTCTGCCACATAGCGCATCCTAAAATCATGTCTAGGGTAAGTGACTCTGCCAAATCCCTGAGGATGATCTAACTCCTCGTTACCTGTGGGTTAGTGTCATCAAGCTGCCCATCTTGGTATAGGGCCGGACAGCAACCTTTGCATGAGGTAAACAGGATTCAGCTGAGCTGTAATTCCAGCATTGATTGACCTCTCAGTGGCAGCAAAATTCCCCTCTGTCTAAACAAAGGGTGGATGTCATAAATATAATAACATCCTCCATGTTACCATGCCTAGGCCCCAATCAGTTGATACCAAAGGGGATGATGGACGGAGCGCTTGAGCTAATCAAACACTCACCCCCAGTCAACTGATCTGGGTTTAATCCATCATCATTCTTTAGCTCACTCCACCACCCCAGTTCAGACCCAGCTATATGCAAATCAGTCTTGACCCTGTGCCTCATGGGAACAGTCCAGCCTGAACTGCCAAGCCAGGTCTTCCCTGAACCAGAAACAAGCATCCTGGGACCGGTTTTGGGGTAACACCCCTCTTCAGCCAGGCTAGCTTGAATCCAGTGGCAAAGTGAGCAAGGGACTCACGTCTGGACATACCCTGCCAACTTAAGGCGAACAAAGCAAACACAAAAAGATGATGGACGGAGTGCTGAAACTTTTCAAACACTCGCCCCCAGTCACAGATCTGGGTTGAATCCATCATCGTTCTTTAGCTCACTTTGCCGCCTCAGTTCAGACACAGCTATATGAAAATCAGTCTTGACCCTGTGCTTCATGGGAACAGTTCAGCCCGAACTGCCAGGTCAGGTCTTCCATGAACCGGAAACAAGCATCCTGGAACCGGTTTCGGGGTAACACCCCTCTTCAGCCAGGCTAGCTTGAATCCAGTGGCAAAGTGAGCAAGGGACCCACGTCTGGGCATACCCTGCCAATTTAGGGTGAACTAAAGCAAACACAAAAAGATTATGGACGTAGTGCTGAAACATTTCAAACACTCACCCCCAGTCACAGATCTGGGTTGAATCCATCATCGTTCTTTAGCTCACTTCGATACCTCAGTTTAGACCCAGCTATATGCAAATCAGTCTTGACCCTGTGCCTCATGGGAACAGTCCAGCCCGAACTGCCAAGCCAGGTCTTCCCTGTACCCTTTGGTTTTTTAACTGAGTTTCTAAGTAACTTGAACATCTGCATCCGGTCTTATCTGTAACTGTCATATAAACATAATCCACACAACAGCTCTCGTTAGAGCCATCCTAGTACCTGAAATATTGTTTTTCTTTTCTTTAAAGATCCTTTTTTTTCAGGTTTTTGAGAACGCTTGCGATGACGTCGCGATATTCGTGAATATGTTGCGAAAACGCAAAACAAAAGCAGACATTCAATGGCCACCAGCACATCCAAAAATAATACTAATAAAATCCATTCTAAACATTGCACTGCATATATTACTATATACATGCTTATTTAAAAATATATTTAAACTCATCTTAATGCAGCACACACAGAAGTTGCAAAACGGCATTTTCAAAAAATTATTGTTTATGTGCAGGAAGGGGGACCTTCCTGTACATACACAATCATTGGGCTTTTGCTGTTTTCATGTGTGCTGCACAACGGAGCACACATGAAAACAGCAAAAACTAGGAGAAATTAAACATTTCTCTTCGCTTCGCCAGGTTAAGACCAGGTTTTCCCTGGTCTTAATTCTGGCGCTGCCTCCTATTTGTGCTGCTCTTGTGAATAGGAGGCAGCGTCAGAAGCAATGGGTGTTGTGGTGGAACGCCCACAGCAACACCCATTGCCCTCCCCTTTCACGCTAAGTATAGCGTGAAAGGGGGCCATATTCACAAGGCAGCGTTAAGCCAAGTTAAGTGGCTTAACGCTGCCTTGTGAATAAGGTGAAGCCCCTATCGCCACAGGAACGTCAAAAAAAGTGACGTTCCTGTGGCGATAGGGGCTTGTGAATATGCCCCTGAGTTTTTAATAATTGTGTTTTTAATAAGTGTGATTACTGTTGTAAAATCTGCAATTGAATCTGATACTGACGGACTTTTAACTCAGGGATGGTGGCTTTTGCAGCGAGGCTAGTCGAGTGCTGATTGGCTGTGGGAGAACCAATCAGGTGCTCAGTTGTTCGTAGGCAGTGGAGTTTTTTATCACGCCTACTTAAGGAGCAGTATGGCACGTCTGCCCAGCGGGCGCACTGATGGCGTGCCAAAGGCGTGCCAAAGGCAAGCCCGTCTGTGCTCATCCACGTCTGGACGGGCGTAGGGGCCAGTCACTATGCCCCGGCCGTTACTTACTCCAGGAATGAATTGTTGGGTTTCATTCATGCGAGGCATGATATCTCCCCCTTAATCATAAAGTAGTAAAGGCACTAGGGATCCTGACATCCCCACAACATGGGGCCCAGGAGGCTAGGCGGCATTCTAACCCTCCACAGAGATTGTCAGCACCAAACACTAGCTCCAGAACACCACAGCAATATCTTACCGACCTCCGGGTGGTGTATTTGAACACCTGATCCCTAGTAAAGCACCAGGATGAGGTCTTTCTTCTCCTGGAGTCCGAAGCCCCGGACGTCCTGCTACTAACAGAGACCTGGCTCATGGAGGAGTCCTTTCCAGACGTACTTGCGGCTCTCCCTATCAAATATTATATCATACAAACCGATAGGAACTTGGGGAAGAAGGGAGGAGGGGTGGCGGCTATTGTCAAGAAAGAGCACCGCTTTGTAAAAGTGACCTCTCCAGAGCTCCCCTCGGTGGAGAATCTTGTTATCCACTTGGAGTCATCATCCTCGTCTTTTACTTGTGTGTTGTTATACCGACCTCCTAAATACATGCCAGACTTCTCTCAGGCCTTGGCTGAATCCTTGGCTCCTCTAATTGTTGATTATGCCAATGTTCTTATGGTTGGAGATTTCAACTATTGGGCAAATGCGGTAGAAGGGGGGGCAGCAAGCCAAGGACTTGACAGCTGTCCTGACTGACCTAAATTTGGAACAATTAGTGAATTGTCCAACTCACATCAAAGGGCACACCCTGGACCAGATATGGACCACAAAATACTCTGTGCGGAATTTAAGTATAGCCCCATGTGGATGGTCCGATCATCACGTGATGTCCTTTGTAGAATCTATGCCTAAATGGAATAAGTCCCCTATTGGCCCCACTATCTACTCTAGGAATTGGGTTTGGGCTAACCTCACCGCTTTTTGTGACGATCTAAGCAACTCTCCTCCGGTCCCGAAGGAAGATATAGACGCTTTTGCGCAGGACATCACGAGCTGGCTGACAGCAGCCAGCAATGATCATGCTCCCCTCCATAGAACTAGAGCACCTAGGAGCCATGAGGCCAATAAATGGTTCTCAGATGACCTTAAAAAGGCCAAGTTGAGCCTTCGGCAAGCAGAAAAGAAATGGCGGTCGAGATACGCGCCAGATCTGAAAAAAAGAGTACACTCAACAACTTAGAAACTATAAAAATCTCCTGCGGCAAACTAAAGTAAGCTTTTTTACAGGAAGAATCATAAATGCCTCTAATAAATCTAAAGAGAATTTTAGGATTGTCTCTGATCTTTCTAATCCAGATCGAGTTACTCTGCCGATTTTATCCACTCAAGATCTGTGTGACTCTCTGAATGCCTTTTTTGTAAATAAGATCGAGGCCATTATGAACAACATTCCTCCCTGTCCACCACCTAATAATCTGTTCACGGACGTGGTAAATAGCCAAACGCTTCCTGCTTCCCTAACGTAACGAAAGAGGACCTAGTACTCTTATTGACAAAGGTAAAGTCTGGTTCACCAACTGACATATGCCACCGAAGGTGTTGATAGCAGGAGGTACTTGACTGCCTGACTGTATACTGTAATTTCTTAACCAATCAATCAATATGGGGGTGGTCCCTTGGTCTTTTAAGGAAATGATTATTGCTCTAATTATAAAGAAAGCTGGTGCTGATCCGTCGGATATGAAAAATTTCCAGCCTATCTCGCTTTTACCCTATTTTGCCAAACTACTTGAGGCCCCCATAGCGCGACATCTATGTCTATTTATCATAGAGTCAGGCATCTTGGATCCTGCACAAGCTTGCGAAGTGATGTGTTCGCTGCTTTTTGCACGAGAACGCCTACTCTACATCTCATTAGCAATATTTGCCGGACTCATCTGTGACAATGCTTTTTGAGGCTGCTATCACTGGTAAACTGGTGATATGGGCTGTTTGCTCCAGCTTTTGAATGGTGCGTTAAATTTATCACCATTTTGGTTGCGATAAAGTGCCGTTAACTCAGCGATATGTCCTTGAGAATATACCCCTCGGTGTTTGAAAGACTTAAGAAGTACTCGAGTGCCGCGCTGAGAGCCGCGCACCCATCGCTTTCACAAGTTTGATATGACAGGGCGGGAGAGAGCGAGGGAGAGAGACGGAGTGAGCTAGCACAAGCAGCGCAAGGCCGCACGGGCACCTGGCTCCACATACCAACATGTGTGTGTGCATCGCCATCCATGCACAGGCAATTCCCCCACAATGCAACCCACACACATATCAATCGCAGAACATCAGCAATGAAGGCAATGTGGTACAAAACACCCCTCATACGGGTTCTGTGTCTGGTGTGTGTGGCGGGGTGATGGCTGCATGGCTGTGTGCCCCTGACACATCAGACTGCGTAGGTGATGGGGCTGCATCAGATGTCGTCCAGCACCTATGCAAAAACAATGTCTGGCTCACAGAGGTGGAGCTTGCCAAAGGGATACACCCCCGCACATAACACACCTTCTTAATTTCTAATTTACCTTCCTAGTTGGTATGCAGATTTCAAATGTCACAAACGCATGCAATTCTTTTCTTGTCACACAGTACATGTAATGCACCACTTTCATCAAGAATGGAACCAGTAATGGCACAATTTCCCTGTTGCTCCACACATAAATCCATGTAAAGAACAAATCAGAATAGTTCCTTATTTTCTTTAGATTGTAAAACCTCTCTTTATTGCTTATTTTTGAACTTTCCATATAAACTGTTTTGTTAAGGACACATACAGGTGAAAAGTTCAAGGTATTGTATCAACACTTTCTAGAACATTCTATGACACATGCAGGTTAAAAGTTCATCATTTTTTTAAACCTACCGATATTTTTTTTGCAACATTTTCTCCAACATTTAACGGCACGTGGAGGTCAAAAGTTCACCATTCTTTCAAGTTTCAACTGCACCTTCCAAATACAACTAGCAGGTGTGGTTGAGCTGAGCAAATTTCATCCGATAATATGTACTCCACGTATAAACTGCTTTTTTATTAACCAATAACAAAGATGCTTTTCATCAAAAGTAATATACACCCTACTTTTTAGGACACAATACATTTCATCTCCCAATCCGTTAACGTTTTGTATGTAAAAAAAAAGTAGTTCCCCATGTTTAAACATATCTCTTATTCTACGAACGGACTGCATGAGCTACAGACATTTATCCATATCTTCTAGCCATTCCTTCAAAATGCTAGTGTGGATTGTAGGACATAGCTATGTTTGCTGGTGCAAGAGGATTGCAGAACAGAGACATATTGACTTAGACCTAGGTTTACAAAATGTGTACATTAAATGGTTTGCACAGAGAGGATTGAAGTGGCACCAATTGCTCCCTTTGGTTAAAACCTGTTTGCATCTCCAACACCCTGATCTCATGATTGTGCACTGTGGTGGTAACGACCTAGGCACATTGACTGGGTAGGTTTGGAAATGCTTATGAAGGACACCTTTGGACAATTGATGTTACTTTTCCCTCAAACTGTCTTTGTATATTCCAATATATGCCAAAGACAGAAGTGGAAATGGTCAAACCAATTTTGTCATAAGATTGAAAAATCTAGGAAGAATGTCAACAAAGCTGTGTCTGCATACCTCAGAGACCATAGAATGGGGTCGATTTACAACAACATACGTTTTGATATAGTTGGGGGCACTGGAGTACTTTCTACTCCTCTGATGGTTCTTTCTGCACATCTCTTCCTTCTTCTTGCACTTTTCTTCGTCTTTCTGGACTTCTGTTGCCTCTTTTTGCATTTGTCTTCCTTCTTTCTGCGCTTTTCTTCTTCTTTCTTCACATGTAGGCATAGTTAGAAACTAGCATTTAAAAAACCTTTGAAATTCACTTAAAAAACCATAGGTTTCAGGCATGTTATAGTTAGAAATTAGCATTTAAAAAACCTTTGAAATTCACTGAAAAACCCATAGGTTTCATGCACGTTATAGTTAGAAATTAGCATTTAAAAAACCTTAGAAATTCACTGAAAAAATCATAGGTTTCAGGGGCGTTATAGTTAGTTGGACATTTCACTCGTACAAAACCAGTGAAATTCCCCCGTTATATTTAGTTCAGCTAACTATAACTCGCGCCCCCGCTATGCACTGCTGATGACGTCACATATGACATCACTCATGACATGGTCAGTGACATCACTGATGACATCACTGATGACATCTCAAATGACATCACTGATGACATCACTGATGACATCTTCCAGTGACTGTGTGTTTCTGTAAAGTTTAAATATGTTTAATATATATAGGGAAAGGCGTATTGAAGAATGAGTGGGTGTATAAGTGTCTGAATGGACGATTTAGTAGGTGCGTGACTGAGTCTATAAGTGAGTGATTAAACGTATCTTACTGAATGCATGGGTTAGTGACTAAACTGGGTGAATGTCTGTATCCGTCTGTCTGTTGGTGTGTAAGCGGCTGCATGGGTTTGTGAATAGCTACATGAGTGTCTATATGAGTTATCGATTGGTTGTCTGAGTATCTGTATGGGTGCCTGAGTGTTTGTGTGGGTGGGGTGTGTGTGACTCTGTGCATAGATGTGTGAGTGGGTGATTCACTGGGTGAATGGTTTCAAGAGTGCATCTGTGATGGACTGTATGGGTGGGTGAGTGTGTGTATGGGTGTGTTAGTGAGTGAATGTATATCTCAGTGGTACATTTGTGAGTAACTACATATGTGAAAGGCAGTATATATGTGTGTTAGAGTATTTAAATGGCTAGAAGTGAGAGTGTGTGATTGTGAGAGTGGCTGTATGGATGAGTGTGTGCTTGTATCAGTGATTGTATAAGAGCGTAAGAATGTGCTAGTATTTGTATGAGTAAGTGAGCTGGTGTGTGTATAACTGTATAGGTGAGTAAATGGGAGTGTGATTAATTATTTGCATGACTGTCTAGGTGTGTGAGTACCTCTATGGATGAGTGGCGGTGTGTGAGTGACTATATAGGTGTATGAGTGCATATGATAGTCCTGTACTGAGTGACCGTAAGTATGAGTAATTGTACGGGTGATTGAGTGGATGTGTGTGTAGACCTAAGAATCAGTGAGTGGGTATGTAGTTATTGGTGTCGAAGTGTCTATGGTTTTGAGAATGGCAGTCTGTAATTTAGAGTGGGTGTATCAAAAGTTTTATTAGGGTGTGAGAAGATGCATGAAATTATCACATGGATGATGTCATCAGTGATGTCATCAGTGATGTCATTTGAGATGTCATCAGTGATGTCATCAGTGATGTCACTGACCATGTCATGAGTGATGTAATATGTGACGTCAACAGCAGTGTATTGCGGGGCGCGAGTTATAGTTAGCTGAACTAACTATAACGGGGGAATTTCACTGGTTTTGTACGAGTAACTAACTATAACGTCCCTGAAACCTATGGTTTTTTCAGTGAATTTCTAAGGTTTTTTAAATGCTAATTTCTAACTATAACGTGGCTGAAACCTATGGTTTTTTGCAGTGAATTTCAAAGGTTTTTTAAATGCTAATTTCTAACTATAACATGCCTGAAACCGATGTTTTTTTCAGTGAATTTCAAAGGTTTTTTAAATGCTAATTTCTAACTATAACGTGCCTGAAACCTATGGTTTTTTAAGTGAATTTCTAAGGTTTTTTAAATACTAGTTTCTAACTATGCCTATAGAGGTAGGACATGTGAAGAAAGAAGAAAAAACACACAGAAAGAAGCAAAAGAAATGCAGAAAGAAGCAACAGAAATCCACAAAGACGAAGAAAAGTGCAGGAAGAAGCAAGACATGTGCAGAAAGAACCAACAGAGGAGCAGAAAGAGGCCTTGTTGCAAAATCATCCTGTGCCCACAACTTTTTCAGACAGGTACTGGTGGTAACTGACTCTGACTAACCAGGCCTAGAGCCAGTGCTATGCTGAAAGACACTTACAATACAGTGAAAACACCTACATACACTAGGGAACACTATGCGTTGGGGCACCCCTGTGATTGGCATGACCTCCTCTGTAAGGCCCTAGTATATAATAGGGCAGGGGGATTAAAACTACTTCTAAGTCAGAGGTGCAGAAATATGCTACTTTAAGTAGTGGTCGCGTTTGCAGAGTGGTGGAGAAAGGGTGCTTGGCGTCCATCCAACGCTAAGGAATTCCGCTGCGTAGGACTTACAGGAGGTACCAGGAGGGATTATTGGCCCCCAAACTCCCTCAGGACTAAATTGGACTTCATCCCCAATCTCGTAGTCTGCCACGAGGCACATTTGCAGAGTGGTAGAGAAAGGGGGTCATGGCCTCCGAAGACGTCTTAGCGATCCCACTGTGTGGGACTTACTGGAGGTAACAAGAGGGGTAGTTGGCCCCCAAGGACATCCTTGGGGGCCAACTTCCCAAACTATTATCTCCAGTCAGTCCCACACAGCAGCATTGGTAAGTACTCGTACCAGGCCACGCCCACTTTGCCCACCACTCTACAAGCGCGCTCCCTGGCACGCTCTTGGATGGGGATTGATGTCCCCTTCACTGCTGGGGTTCCTTTAGGGGCCAACTAGCCTACCTTTTACCTCCAGTAAGCCCCACGGAGTGGGATTGGGGAGAGGTAGACAAAGGCCATGCCCCCTTTCTCCACCACTCTGCAAACACGCCCCGTGGCATGTTTTAAGTTGGGGGATTAAGTCCCCTTGAATACTGAGGGTCCCTGGGGTCCAACTAGCCCACCAGGTACCTCCAGTAATCGCCACAGAGATGCATTGCAGAGAGGTGTAAAAAGGGGCGTGGCCTGGGCCACCTCTCTGCAACGCAGTGCAGTGGCGCTTACTGGAGGTACCTGGTGGGCTAGTTGGCCCCCAGGGGCCCTCAGGATTGAAGGGGAATTAATTCCCCAACTTAAAATGCGCCACAGGGAGTGTTTGCACACATGTCACCTCAGGCCCCGCCCCCTCCCTTTACCACTGTGCAAACACGCCCCATGGCATGTTTTAAGTTGGGGGATGAAGTCCCCTTGAATACTGAGGGTCCCTGGGGTCCAACTAGCCCACCAGGTAACTCCAGTAATCACCACAGAGATGCATTGCAGAGAGGTGTAAAAAGGGGCGTGGCCTGGGCCACCTCTCTGCAACGCAGTGCAGTGGCGCTTACTGGAGGTACCTGGTGGGCTAGTTGGCCCCCAGGGACCCTCAGGATTGAAGAGGAATTAATTCCCCAACTTAAAACGCACCACAGGGCGTTTTTGCACACATGTCACCTCAGGCCCCGACCCCTCCCCCTCCCCCTCCCTTCACCACTGTGCAAATGCGCCCCGTGGCACATTTTAAGTTCGGGGATTACCTCCCCTTGAAACCTGAGGGTCCCTGGGGTCCAACTAGCCCACCAGGTACCTCCAGTAAGCACCACAGAGCTGCGTTGCAGAGAGGTGTAAAAAGGGGCGTGGCCTAGACCAACTCTGCAACGCAGCCCTGTGGCGCTTACTGGAGGTACCTGGTGGGCTAGTTGGCCCCCAGGGACCCTCAGGATTGAAGATGAATTAATTCCCCAACTTAAAACGCACCACAGATTGTGTTTGCACACTTGTCACCTCAGGCCCCGCCTCCTCCCTTCACCACTGTGCAAACACGTCCCGTGGGCGTTTTAAGTTGGGGGATAAAGTCCCCTTGAATCCTGAGGGTCCCTGGGGTCCAACTAGCCCACCAGGTACCTCCAGTAAGCGCCACAGAGCTGCGTTGCAGAGAGGTGTAAAAAGGGGCGTGGCCTGGACCACCTCTCTGCAACGCAGCCCTGTGGCGCTTACTGGAGGTGCCTGGTGGGCTAGTTGGCCCCCAGGGACCCTCAGGATTGAAGAGGAATTAATTCCCCAACTTTAAACGCGCCACAGGACGTGTTTGCACACATGTCACCTCAGGACCAGCCCCCTCCCTTCACCACTGTGCAAACGCACCCCGTGGCACATTTTAAGTTGGAGGATTAAGTCCCCTTGAATCCTGAGGGTCCCTGGGGTCAAACTAGCCCACTAGGTACCTCCAGTAAGCGCCACAGAGCTGCATTGCAGAGAGGTGTAAAAAGGGGCGTGGCATAGACCACCTCTCTGCAACGCAGCGCAGTGGCGCTTACTGGAGGTACCTGGTGGGCTTGTTGGCCCCCAGGGACCCTCAGGATTGAAGAGGAATTAATTCCCCAACTTAAAACGCGCCACAGGGCGTTTTTGCACACATGTCACCTCAGGCCCGCCCCCTCCCTTCACCACTGTGCAAACGTGCCCCGTGGCACGTTTTAAGTTGGGGGATTAACTCCCCTTGAATCCTGAGGGTCCCTGGGGTCCAACTAGCCCACCAGGTACCTCCAGTAAGCGCCACAGAGCTGCGTTGCAGAGAGGTGTAACAAGGGGCATGGCCTGGACCACCTCTCTGCAACGCAGCTCTGTGGCGCTTACTGGAGGTACCTGGTGGGCTAGTTGGCCCCCAGGGACCCTCAGGATTGAAGATTAATTAATTCCCCAACTTAAAACGCGCCACAGGGTGTGTTTGCACACTTGTCACCTCAGGCCCCGCCCCCTCCCTTCACCACTGTGAAAACACGCCCCGTGGCGTGTTTTAAGATGGGGGATAAAGTCCCCTTGAATCCTGAGGGTCCCTGGGGTCCAACTAGCCCACCAGGTACCTCCAGTAAGCGCCACAGAGCTGCGTTGCAGAGAGGTGTAAAAAGGGGCGTGGCCTGGACCACCTCTCTGCAACGCAGCCCTGTGGCGCTTACTGGAGGTACCTGGTGGGCTGGTTGACCCCCAGGGACCCTCAGGATTGAATAGGAATTAATTCCCCAACTTTAAACGCGCCACATGGGCGTGTTTGCACACATGTCACCTCAGGCCCCGCCCCCTCCCTTCACCACTGTGCAAATGCGCCCCGTGGCACGTTTTAAGTTGGGGTTTAAAGTCCCCTTGAATCCTGAGGGTCCCTGGGGTCCAACTAGCCCACCAGGTACCTCCAGTAAGCGCCACAGAGATGCGTTGCAGAGAGGTGTAAAAAGGGGCGTGGCCTGGACCACCTCTCTGCAACGCAGCCCTGTGGCGCTTACTGGAGGTACCTGGTGGGCTGGTTGGCCCCCAGGGACCCTCAGGATTGAATAGGAATTAATTCCCCAACTTTAAACGCGCCACAGGGCGTGTTTGCACACATGTCACCTCAGGCCCCTCCCCCTCCCTTCACCACTGTGCAAACGCGCCCCGTGGTGCTTTTTAAGTTGGGGGAGTAAGTCCCTGAATCCTGAGGGTCCCTGGGGTCCAACTAGCCCACCAGGTACCTCCAGTAAGCGCCACAGAGCTGCGTTGCAGAGAGGTGTAAAAGGGGCATGGCCTGGACCACCTCTCTGCAACGCAGCTCTGTGGCGCTTACTGGAGGTACCTGGTGGGCTAGTTGGCCCCCAGGGACCCTCAGGATTGAAGAGGAATTAATTCCCCAACTTTAAACGCACCACAGGGCGTGTTTGCACACATGTCACCTCAGGCCCAGCCCCCTCCCTTCACCACTGTGCAAACGCACCCCGTGGCACATTTTAAGTTGGAGGATTAAGTCCCCTTGAATCCTGAGGGTCCCTGGGGTCCAACTAGCCCACTAGGTACCTCCAGTAAGCGCCACAGAGCTGCATTGCAGAGAGGTGTAAAAAGGGGCGTGGCATGGACCACCTCTCTGCAACGCAGCGCAGTGGCGCTTACTGGAGGTACCTGGTGGGCTTGTTGGCCCCCAGGGACCCTCAGGATTGAAGAGGAATTAATTCCCCAACTTAAAACGTGCCACAGGGTGTTTTTGCACACATGTCACCTCAGGCCCGCCCCCTCCCTTCACCACTGTGCAAACGTGCCCCGTGGCACGTTTTAAGTTGGGGGATTAACTCCCCTTGAATCCTGAGGGTCCCTGGGGTCCAACTAGCCCACCAGGTACCTCCAGTAAGCGCCACAGAGCTGCGTTGCAGAGAGGTGTAAAAAGGGGCATGGCCTGGACCACCTCTCTGCAACGCAGCTCTGTGGCGCTTACTGGAGGTACCTGGTGGCCTAGTTGGCCCCCAGGGACCCTCAGGATTGAAGATTAATTAATTCCCCAACTTAAAACGCGCCACAGGGTGTGTTTGCACACTTGTCACCTCAGGCCCCGCCCCTCCCTTCACCACTGTGCAAACACGCCCCGTGGCGTGTTTAAGTTGGGGATAAAGTCCCTTGAATCCTGAGGGTCCCTGGGGTCCAACTAGCCCACCAGGTACCTCCAGTAAGCGCTACAGAGCTGCGTTGCAGAGAGGTGTAAAAGGGGCGTGGCCTGGACCACCTCTCTGCAACGCAGCCCGGTGGCGCTTACTGGAGGTACCTGGTGGGCTGGTTGGCCCCCAGGGACCCTCAGGATTGAATAGGAATTAATTCCCCAACTTTAAACGCGCCACATGGGCGTGTTTGCACACATGTCAGCTCAGGCCCCGCCCCCTCCCTTCCCCACTGTGTAAATGCGCCCCGTGGCACGTTTTAAGTTGGGGTTTAAAGTCCCCTTGAATCCTGAGGGTCCCTGGGGTCCAACTAGCCCACCAGGTACCTCCAGTAAGCGCCACAGAGCTGCGTTGCAGAGAGGTGTAAAAAGGGGCATGGCCTGGACCACCTCTCTGCAACGCAGCTCTGTGGCGCTTACTGGAGGTACCTGGTGGGCTAGTTGGCCCCCAGGGACCCTCAGGATTGAAGATTAATTAATTCCCCAACTTAAAACGCGCCACAGGGTGTGTTTGCACACTTGTCACCTCAGGCCCCGCCCCCTCCCTTCACCACTGTGCAAACACGCCCCGTGGCGTGTTTTAAGTTGGGGGATAAGTCCCTTGGATCCTGAGGGTCCCTGAGGTCCAACTAGCCCACCAGGTACCTCAGTAAGCGCCACAGAGCTGCGTTGCAGAGAGGTGTAAAAGGGGCATGGCCTGGACCACCTCTCTGCAACGCAGCCCTGTGGCGCTTACTGGAGGTACCTGGTGGGCTGGTTAGCCCCCAGGGACCCTCAGGATTGAATAGGAATTAATTCCCCAACTTTAAACGCGCCACAGGGCGTGTTTGCACACATGTCACCTCAGGCCCCTCCCTTCACCACTGTGCAAACGCGCCCCGTGGCGCTTTTTAAGTTGGGGGAGTAAGTCCCCTTGAATCCTGAGGGTCCCTGGGGTCCAACTAGCCCACCAGGTACCTCCAGTAAGCGCCACAGAGCTGCGTTGCAGAGAGGTGTAAAAAGGGGCGTGGCCTGGACCACCTCTCTGCAACGCAGCCCTGTGGCGCTTACTGGAGGTACCTGGTGGGCTAGTTGGCCCCCAGGGACCCCCAGTATTCAAGGGGAATTAATTCCCCAATTTAAAACGCGACACAGGGCGCGTTTGCAGAGTGTTGCTGGGAGTGGCGCCTTTTTTTTAAATGGTGTAAATCCGTTCAGTAGTTTTTTAAATATTAAAGGAAAAAGAAATGTATATATCTGGGCGGAGCCTAACCACACATCTCATCGTGAGATCTGATTGGCTGTCAGCACTTCATCCAAGAAGTGTTGACAGCCATCTTGGGACCAATATACATGATAGCACCCCATTAAAATGCATTGTAGTGAATGGAAGGTTTTGAGGGTCACCAAAAGGAGAACGTATAAAGGGTGATAAGACTTTAGTTACATTATAAATCATTTGTTGATGGTACCATACTAATTTTAGGAATTGTGGTGTGTTCTAAGGTGATTTTACCCTGTGAAAAAGCCTTCTGCTGGGATATCATGAATCATGCTTGAGAGAAAACTATTTTCTCATACTTTTCCCATAGAGGTTTGGAAGGTGATCTAGAAGCTAAAATGAGAGCATATTTTCTGTACATTCACATTATCTTTCTCAGTCATGTCAGAATGAAGTCTGACATTCTCAGTAAAACATGTACATCCAACAAGGGCAAAGACTATCAGTTGATTCCTTTGTGTTCTATTGCAGCTTCCCAGAGTGTTCTAAAGAACAACTAGAGCGCTAACAGTCTTACTTATGACAAAAGTATGGCACACCTGAAGCCATCTTGATTGGAATAAAGTGGTAACACTTAAAACATTTAATTTAAAATGGAACAAAATGAGGGGGTTCATTTTGCCATAGAAATTATGATTAGTGCTGCAGAAAGAAAAATTAGGGCACATTTTGAGTGACTTCTCAAATCCTCTTCTATTTCATTTAAAAATTCTGACATGCAGACTGAAACATGCACTTTCAATACCAACAGAAGACTTCCCTGGTGAGCAGTAGCTTTACTACAGTGATCTAATGAGCAACTAGAGTGCTAACATTCAGAATTTATGGCGAATGTGTGACACATCTGAATGTCTTCTTGATGGAATCAAAGTAAAAACTGAAAGCATTTCCTGCTGAGGAGACAGGAGTAAATGAGGAAATTAGGAAACTTCATAACAAATAATTCTCCCAAGATGGCCACCAGAGACAAAATGTAGCACAAATATCACCCAGATGTAGCCCACGTATAGCCCAATGACAGAAGTGTGCAAAACACTTTTATTTTTTGTTTTTTTGCAGTTTTATATAGTGCAGACTGGTCAGTGCTTTACATGAGCATTGGTTGCATCACACAAGGACAAATTCATGTTGGTTGTAGACATGGGGAGATTAAGTGATTTGACCAGAATCACAGAATGTCGAGCTGAAGCAGAAACTCCAACCTGGTTCCCCAGTTGCAAAGTCTGCAGCTCTGGAAATAATACCATATCCTCTCCCCTTAGTGCAACATTTAATCAAGTGGTCAACTGGATAAAAAAACATAAAGATAACAAATAATTTAAAAGTGCTGTGTTGCTATTTGAAAACTCAGAAAATATGTCCTCATTTTAGTTTTTTAGAGCACTAACCATAATTTCGATGCAAATAAGACCCTCTCATTTCTGTAATTTTTAAAGGAAATTCTCTAGGTATTACAGTTTTGATTACATCAAGATGACGTCAGGCGTGCCACACTTTTGTAATAAATATAGAATGTTAGCAATCTAGTTGTTCATTAGGATACTGACGAGAGGCAGAGGCCAGGGGCACGGACTTAGAAAATTGAAGGCAGGTAGGAGGGTGCAGAGGCAACAATTTGACCACACTGGGCAGGCAGGAAGGGCAGTGGCAGCACAATAGACTATGGAGGGCAGTGGAAAGGGGGGCAGGGGCAACAAACCAACAATGCAGGACAGGCAAGAGAGGCTGTGGCAATATAATAGACCATTGTGGGCAGAAGGAAGAGGCAGCGGTAGTACAAACATACATGCCAACAGGCCCAATTCAGCCAGGAAACGCCCAATGTTTTTAAGCCTAAATGGGCTTTATTTGATCTGTCTACAATCTCCTCTTTTTCAATGTAAGTCAATGGGGAAAATCAATATCCTAGTTTTTTGTCCAAAATCTCCCTCTTACCAAGTTCAAAATGTTAGCAAGTATGGTACATTGGATCATGGAAGGCAGGAGGAATTGGGGTAGGGACATGGACTCGGATAACAGAGGACAGGAGGGACATGGACAGGTGCACCAAACTGACCTCACAGGGCAGGCATC
Source organism: Calotriton arnoldi (assembly GCA_963921515.1). Taxonomy (NCBI): domain Eukaryota; kingdom Metazoa; phylum Chordata; class Amphibia; order Caudata; family Salamandridae; genus Calotriton; species Calotriton arnoldi. Next base: position 469,395 of record CAWUFW010005297.1, read on the forward strand.
AGGGTTTGCAGCAGCACAATACACCACACAGGGCATGCGGGACGGTAGTGCAGCAGAACAATCCATGGAAAGCAACAGGGAGGGGACAGGACCATGCACATGGACAATAGGGAACACAGGGAAAGAGGCAATGGCAGCTAGCTGACCATAATGGACAGACAGGAGAGAAAGCTGCAGCATAACGGACCATAAAGGGCAGGAGGTAGGGATCAGGGGCATTACAATGGAACAGACAAGCCAGGAGGGAGGGAATAGGGGTCTGAACATGGAAACAGAGGGCAGGGGGCAAGGGGGCAGGGCAGGAGCAGCAAGCTGACAATGGAGGTCAGGCAGGATGGGCACTAGAAGCAAGACACACCATGGAGAGCAACAGTGAGACTAAAATGGCATACACACAGACCATGGAGGGAAGGTGGGAGCGGGTCAGGGGCAGCTAGCTGATCACACAGGGAAGGTGGGAGGGGCCGTGGCAGCACAGAAGACCATGAATGGCAAGCAGGAGGGATAGTGGCAGCACAATGGCCCTGATGGGTGAGAAGGAGGGGGCAAGTGCCTGCAGAAAGGACCATGGAGGATAGAAGGGAGGGGTAGGAGCTGGGCACAGACAAGAGAGTTCAGGGGAAGGGGCCTCACAACAGACCACGCGGGGCAGGCAGGAGGAGCAGTTGCAGCACAACAGACCAGGGAGGGCAGAAGGGTGTGGCAGTAAAATGGACCGTGGAGGACAGGAGGAAGGGGATAGGGGCATGGAACGTGAACAGGCAGGGTGGAGGTGGCAGGGACAGGTTACAGTCATCTGACAATGCTAGGCAGGTGGGAGGGGAGTGGCAGCTCAACAGACCACTCAGAGTAGATAGGAGGGGCAGGTCCATGGAACATGGTGGGCAAAAAGGATGGAGCAGGGGCATGCACACAGACATCGGAGGGCAGGGTGAAGGAGAGTAGGGGCAGCAAGCTAAGCACAGAGGCTGAGCAGGAGGTCAATGATGGGGCATAGAATTGGGCAATGGAGGGCAGGAGGAGTGGACTGGGATATCATGCTAAACGGAGGGCAGTGGCAGCACATCAGACCGTGCATGGCAGGAGGGAGAAGGCTAGTGCATGGATTCAGACAACAGAGGATAGGGAGGAGGTGGATGGGGCAGCAAGCTAACTGTTCAGAGAAGGCGGGAAGGCCAGTGGCAGAACAACGGCCACACAGGGCTGTAATGAGGTAGCGGGGGCATGGACTTGGACAATGGATGGCAAGGAGGAGGGGAGGCAGGAGCAGCAAGCTTGGGTGAGGGCAGCACAATCCCAGGTCAGGCCCTGCTTCCAACCCCCCCATCCATTGTGATAGGCATCTTACTTAACGTTAAAAGAAACCTAGAAATTCGCTGGAAAAACAAAGATTACAGGGACGTTATAGTTAGACTCAGATTTCACTCATACAAAATCAGTGAAATTCAGCAGCTATAGTTGCCTGAGCTAACCATAACTTACACCCCCGCAATGCACTGCTTATGACCTCAGACATTACATCATTCATGACATGGTCAGTGGCATCACTCATGACATCACTCATGACATCTCAAATGAGCTTTGAATCGAATGGAACTATAATCGCTAGAACTTTATTTATGGATAGTGTGTAAATTAACACCCCTTTTTTTTTCTTTTCTTTCGTGTAAGAACCATTATAATACGCAACGTGCCCAGATCAATATGGCCGATAGCCTTTCACTTTAAAGTAATGTGTAGTCCATTGTTTATGTTGATGTTTGCAATCCTAAATATGTTTATTATGAACAAGTCACGTTGACGAACATACAGGTACGGCGGTCATGGGGCAAGATATGCTGAAATGACATTGTGTGCATATTAACATTTGTTTTCTTTTCTTTATTGTATCAATTCCTGAATTTTCACATCGTGACCAGGCCAATATGGCCGCCAGCTTTTTGGATTAAAGTAATATGTAGTCCTTTGTTAATGTTGGCAACTGGAGGCATTTGTACATTTAAATAAGGAAGCTACAATGACGTCTTGTATCGTTATCAAGGTTCGGACGAGCCAAAACGCGTGGATTGCATTTCGCATTTGAGATGTCATCAGTGATGTCATCAATGATGTCACTGATCATGTCATGAGTGATGTAATATGTGACGTCATCAGCAGTGCATTGCGGGGCGTGAGTTATATATATATATATGTTATATATATATATATATTTAAACAAAGAGGTTGCCGCTCCGGTGGAACGCACTCGCCGGAGGTCAGGCCGAAGACAAAGCTGCTCACACGAAGCTTCTCCCCACACCGATGCTGCCTACGCGTTTCGGGACACCTCCCTTCCTCTGGGCAGTATAAGACAAATGAAAGGCATCAGCAGTTCATAAGTAAGTCCGTTCTTTAATTTGCTTTATGAAAACCTCGATAAAAATCAGGTGAGTAACAAACTTGCATCATGGGACTGGTAGTCCTGTTTTACATATCCAAGTGGACGCTGCGTGCCAAAATGTCATTTGTCTTATACTGCCCAGAGGAAGGGAGGTGTCCCGAAACGCGTAGGCAGCATCGGTGTGGGGAGAAGCTTCGTGTGAGCAGCCTTGTCTTCGGCCTGACCTCCGGCGAGTGCGTTCCACCGAAGCGGCAACCTCTTTGTTTAAATAAATATATATATATATATATATATATATATATATATATATATATATTATCTACTGGCGGTCGCCAGTAGATAGTTATAGTTAGGACCTATTTTCCATAGGAAATCAATCAATCAATCAATCATGTCACCTATAAAGCGCACTACATACCCGCGAGGGTCTCAAGGCGCTGGGGGAAGATGGGGGTGGTGCTGCTACTGATCGAAGAGCCAGGTCTTGAGGAGTCTTCTGAAGGCCAGTAGGTCTTGGGTCTGCCGAAGGTTGGTGGGGAGGGTGTTCCAGGTCTTGGCGGCGAGGTGGGAGAAGGATCTGCCGCCGGCGGTCGTTTTCCGGATGCGGGGGACTGTGGCGAGGGCGAGGCTGGTGGAGCGGAGCTGGCGGGTGGGGGTGTAGAAGCTGAGTCATCTGTTGAGGTAGGCTGGTCCGGAGTTGTGGAGTGCTTTGTGTGCGTGGGTGAGGAGCTTGAAGGTTATCCTCTTGTTGACAGGGAGCCAGTGCAGGTCTCTCAGGTGGGGTGTGATGTGGCTGCGTCGGGGATGTCGAGGATAAGACGTGCAGAGGCGTTCTGGATGCGTTGCAGCCGTCTCAGGAGCTTAGCCGTCGTTCCTGCGTAGAGGGCGTTTCCGTAGTCCAGCCTGCTGGTGACGAGGGCCTGGGTGACTGTTTTTCTTGTTTCGGTGGGGATCCACTTGAAGATCCTGCGGAGCATTCGGAGGGTGTTGAAGCAGGATGAGGAAACGGCGTTGACCTGCTTAGTCATGGAGAGGGTGGGGTCGAGGATGACCCCTAGGTTGCGTGCGTGGTCGGTGGGTGTCGGGGCTGTTCCCAGTGATGTTGGCCACCAGGAGTTGTCCCATGCTGAAGGGTTGGAACCAAGGATGAGGAGCTCCATCTTGTCCGAGTTCAGCTTCAGGTGGCTGGTACTCATCCATTCGGCGATGGCCTTCATTCCTTCATGGAGGTGGGCTTTGGCGGTGTGAGGGTCTTTGGTGAGGGAGAGGATCAGCTGGGTGTCATCGGCGTAGGAGATGATGTTGAGGTTGTGCTGTTGGGCGACGTGGGCGAGGGGTGCCATGTAGATGTTGAACAGCGTTGGGCTGAGGGAGGAGCCTTGGGGTACGCCGCAGATGATCTTGGTGGCTTTGGATCGGAAGGAGGCGAGGCGGACGCTTTGTGTTCTGCCGGAGAGGAAGGATGTGGTCCAGTCCAGGGCCTTCTCTTGGATCACGGCGTCGTGAAGGCGTGTTCGTAGTGTGTGGTGGCAGACCGTGTCGAAGGCGGCTGATAGGTCCAGGAGGATGAGGGCTGCTGTTTCTCCGTTGTCTAGCAGGGTCCTGATGTCATCGGTGGCGGCGATGAGGGCGGTTTCGGTGCTGTGGTTGCTGCGGAAGCCGGACTGGGAAGGGTCCAGGATGTTGTTCTCCTCGAGGTAGCGGGTCAGTTGTTTGTTGACGATTTTCTCGGTGACCTTCGCGGGGAACGGGAGCAGAGAGATGGGTCGGAAGTTCTTGAGGTCCTTGGGGTCTGCCTTGGGTTTCTTGAGTAAGGCGGTGATCTCGGCGTGCTTCCAGCTTTCCGGGAAGGTTGCTGTCTCGAAGGAGATGTTGATTATTTTCCGGAGATGGGGCGCGATGGCTGTACTGGCTTTGTTGAAGACGTGGTGAGGGCACGGGTCTAGCGGTGAGCCGGAGTGGATGGTGTTCATGATCTCGCTGGTGTCCTCGTCGTTGATGTTGGTCCAGGAGAGCAGGCGGTTGGTGGTTGTGGGGGCAGTGGTCTCGGTGGTTGCCGGGGTGGTCGTGGTGTTGAAGCTGTCGTGGATGTCGGCGATTTTGCGGTGGAAGAAGGTGGCCAGTGAGTCGCACAGGTCTCGCGACGGCGGGATGTCGTTGGTGTTGGAGCTGGGGTTGGAGAGTTCCTTCACGATGTTGAAGAGCTCTTTGCTGTTGTGTGCGTTGTTGTCTAGGCGGTCTTTGAGTGAGGCCCTTTTGGCGGATCTGATGAGGTGATGGTGACTGCGGGTGGCGCTCTTGTGGGCGGCGTAGCTGTCCGCTGTCCGTTCGTGGAGCCAGATCTTCTCCAGTTTTCGGCATGTTCGTTTGGAGGCCTGGAGGTCTTCGGTGAACCAGGTGGCTTTCTTGCTGGTGTGGCTGTTGGGCGGATTCTTGAGCGGGGCGAGGGTGTTGGCGCAGTCGTCGATCCACTGTCTGAGGTTGCGGGCGGCGGTGTCGGGGTCGGAGGGTTCGGCGGGTGGGCTCAGGGCGAGGGTTGTGGTTAGCTGGTCTTCGGTGACTCTGCTCCAGCAGCGGCGAGGCATTTGTTCGGTGCGGTGGTGCGTGGTGGGCTTCCTGTAGGTGAAGTGGATGCAGTGGTGGTCAGTCCAGTGGGGTTTGGAGGTGTGGTTGAAGGAGACGTGTGGGCTTGCGGAAAAGATGGAGTCTAGCGTGTGGCCGGCGGCGTGGGTGGGTGTAGTCACGAGCTGTCTGAGTCCGAGGGTGGCGAGGTTGTCGATCAGGGTGGTGGAGTTGGTGTCCTTGTTGTTCTCGAGGTGGAAGTTCAGGTCCCCGAGGAGGATGTAGTCCGTGGAGGCGATGGCGTGTGTGCTGACGAAGTCAGCGATAGAATCGCTGAACTGTGGTCGGGGTCCGGGGGTCTGTAGATGAGGGTTCCTCTGAGGGTGGTGTTGGGATCGGTGTGGATCTGGAAGTGCATGTGCTCGGCGGTGCTGAGGGTGTCGTCGGTGTTGGTTGAGACTCTGAGGGTGTTCCTGTGGACGATGGCGATGCCTCCTCCGACACCGTTGGTGCGGTCCCGGCGGGTGATCTTGTAGCCCTCCGGGATGGCAATGGCGATGTCGGGGGCTGAAGCGGGATTCAGCCAGGTCTCCGTCAGGAATGCGACGTCTGGGGAGGTTGAGTCGAGAAGGTCCCAGAGTTCGATGGCGTGTTTGCGGGCGGAGCGGGTGTTGAGGAGGATGCATATGAGGTAGTTGGGTTCTTTCCTGGGCGGTGGTTTGGCGGGGCGGGTGCTGGCGAAGCTGCAGTTCCGGCAGGTGAAGGGCCCTTGGGTGCGCTTCGGGGTGGCCAGGTAGCAGGCGTGATCTTTTCCGGGGTTGAGTGCGTGGAGGGTGCTGGCATCGTATCGGCGTCTGTTGATGTGGCGGGCGCGGGGGATGCCTGGACCAGGGGTTCTAGCGCTGGCCGCGGTCCCGGCGCGGACGGGCTTGCCTTCGGCGCGCCAGCGGCGCGCCCGCTGCGCACGTCCGCTGCGCGGCTGCACAGCGGCCGCCATAAATGGGGAGGTGGGAGGGAGGAGCAGGGAATGGGGCAGCGAATGGGCAGTGAGGGGGCAGGGCCGCAGGGGCGCAGCGGCGGGAAACAGGCACAGAAAGGAAAAAAAAAAAAAAAACGAGCACAATCAGGGCAGCAAGGGGGCACAGAAAGGAAAAAAAAACGAGCACAATCAGGGCAGCAAGGGGGCACAGAAAGGAAAAAAACGAGCACAATCAGGGCAGCAAGGGGGCACAGAAAGGAAAAAAACTAGCACAATAAGGGCAGCAAGGGGGCACAGAAAGGAAAAAACGAGCACAATCAGGGCAGCAAGGGGGCACAGAAAGGAAAAAAACGAGCACAATCAGGGCAGCAAGGGGGCACAGAAAGGAAAAAAACGAGCACAATCAGGGCAGCAAGGGGGCACAGAAAGGAAAAAACGAGCACAATCAGGGCAGCAAGGGGGCACAGAAAGGAAAAAAACGAGCACAATCAGGGCAACAAGGGGGCACAGAAAGGAAAAAAATGAGCACAATCAGGGCAGCAAGGGGGCACAGAAAGGAAAAAAAACGAGCACAATCAGGGCAGCAAGGGGGCACAGAAAGGAAAAACGAGCACAATCAGGGCAGCAAGGGGGCACAGAAAGGAAAAACGAGCACAATCAGGGCAGCAAGGGGGCACAGAAAGGAAAAAAAAACGAGCACAATCAGGGCAGCAAGGGGGCACAGAAAGGAAAAAGCGAGCACAATCAGGGCAGCAAGAGGGCACAGAAAGGAAAAAAAACAAGCACAATCAGGGCAGCAAGGGGGCACAGAAAGGAAAAAACGAGCACAATCAGGGCAGCAAGGGGGCACAGAAAGGAAAAACGAGCACAATCAGGGGCAGCAGCAGGGCACACAGACGAAGCTGTGTGGTGGGGGAGCGACCTACCAGTCAAGGTCAGGAGTCAATGTCATTTGTCTTATACTGCCCAGAGGAAGGGAGGTGTCCCGAAACGCGTAGGCAGCATCGGTGTGGGGAGAAGCTTCGTGTGAGCAGCCTTGTCTTCGGCCTGACCACCGGCGAGTGCGTTCCACCGGAGCGTCAACCTCTTTGTTTAAATATATATATATATATATATATATATATATATATATATATATATATATATATATATATATATATATATATATATATTATCTACTGGCGGTCGCCAGTAGATAGTTATAGTTAGGACCTATTTTCCATAGGAAATCTGCAACATTCTATTTGCAATAACGTTGGCGCCGGTTGACGAATCTTTGCGAAGGCTTCCAACTTGTTGGGGCGCTCCGGTCCGCTCCTATCCTGAAAGTCTCGGAGTGATTCGTCAAGCAGGGGCCGAGAAAAAAGGGGGGACGCAAAACGTGTTTTCCCCATTCATTTTTCCATAGGAACCTTTAGTTGCAGCTACAGCCCGAACTGCTGAACGGAATTACACCAAATTTGGCAAAGAGGTAGCCCTTGGTTCAGTGTCGTGCCTTTTGCTTAAATGTCACATATATATCTATGGCCGAATAGGGTCCGCGTACCCTCCCGATCACGAGCTGCATGCTAATTGACTGTCAAGTGGCTTCAACACTCCAAATCAGGAAGTGTTGGCAGCCATTTTGTCCCTCGGTAGAACCGAGGGACAGAAACAAGTGCGCAAAGCGCAAAAAGGGGGCAGGGTAGAAACACCCTGACCCCCTAGGTCTGCTCAGGGACGAGGACCCCCTGGGCAGAAAAAAGCATTTTTTTTAAATCGGCGGGATGCGCTTAGGTTGCGCGGATCCCGGCGATAAAAAAAAAAATCAAAGCGCGGTCTCCCGCACCTCGATGCTATTTTGCCCCCGGGTGGCCCAAGTCCCGGGGGCATGCGGGCGGTGGGTTTATGTTTTATGTGGGGGGCCTCTAAAGCCCCCCAAACCCCGGGGACCGCCACCCCCCAGGGCTTTAAATAAAAAATGGTGCAGGAGGGCTCTATGCCCTCCCGCAGCCCCGGGGTCCGCCACCCCCCGGGGCTTCTTTTTTTTTAAAAATAATCACCTGTGCCACATGCCCCGGGGACCGCCACCTCCCCGGGGCACTTAGAAAACAAATGTGGGGGTCCGTTTCGGACCCACGAAGCCCCGGGGACCACCACCTCCCCGGGGCTGTGCAATTGAAGGGAGGGGGGCCGTGCGGCCCCCCTCCTGGAGCCTGTGGTGGCCCTGGGGACCGCCACCCCCCAGAGCCAGCTCCTGCAGTGTTCTGGGGTGCCTACCCCCGGGACACTGTAGTTTGCTATGGCAGGACGGGAGCTTCGCGGCTCCCGTCCTGTCATAGCAAACTACTTTGGATTTTGGAAGAGAGAGCAGGGAAACCTGCTCTCTCTTCCAAAATTCAAAGCAAATTGCTTTTCCACACGGGGAGCTGCATCTTAGCATAAATGCCGGGGAGCAGGCGGGACCGTGGGGGCATTGGGGACCCCCCCACAGTCCCCAACAGAGAGGGCCAGCCCCGGGGGATGGGGTCCCCCGGGCAAGTAGTGGCCCGGGATGGGGCCACGCAGCCCCCCTCCCCCTAAAAAATAATAATAATTTAAAAAAATCAAAAAATCAAAGGCCTGCCCCGGGGGATGGGGTCCCCGAAGCAAAAGGAGGCCTGAGGAGGGGAGCCACGCAGCCCCCCTCCTTAAAAAAATCTAAAAAAGTGTGGCCATGCCCCGGGGGATGGGGTCCCCGGGGCCGGAATCGGCCACGGGAGGGGGGCCACGCGGCCCCCTTCCCGTTTCGTTTTAGAAAAAAAAGGGGTAAGGCCCTGGGGGATGGGGTCCCCAGGGCCCAAAAAAAGGAAAAAGGAAGGGGGGCCACACAGTCCCCCTTCGGGAAAAAAAATAATAATAAAAAAAAAACGATCGTGCCGCAGGCCCTGCCCCCTTCCTTTACCACTCTGCAAACGCGCCCCCTGGCGCGTTTGCAGAGGGGGAACGAATTCCACTTGAATACTGGGGGTCCCTGGGGGCCAACTAGGCCACCAGGAACCTCCAGTATGCGCCAGGGGCTGCGTTGCAGAGAGGTGTACAGAGGCCATGCCCCTTTTACACCTCTCTGCAACGCAGCTCTGTGGCGCTTTTGGAGGTACATGGTGGGCTAGTTGGACTCCAGGGACCCTCAGGATTCAAGGGGACTTAATCCCCCAACTTAAAACGCGCCACGGGAGCGTTTGCACAGTGATGAAGGGAGGGGCGGGGCTTCAGGTGACATGTGTGCAAACAGGCCCTGTGGAGCGTTTTAAGATGGGGAATTAAATCCCTTCAATGCTGAGGGTCCCTGGAGGCCAACTAGCCCACCAGGTACGTCCAGAAAGTGCCACAGAGCTGCGTTGCAGAGAGGTGCAAAAGGGGCGTGGCATCTGAACACCTCTCTGCAACGCAGCTCTCTGGCGCATACTGGAGGTATCTGGTGGGCTACTTGGCCCCTAGGGACCCTCGGGATTGAGGAGGAATTAATTCTCCAACTTAAAACGTGCCACAGGGCGTGTTTGCAGACATGTCACCTCAGGCCCCACCCCTTCCTTCACCATTGTGCAAATATTCCTCTAAAATCAGCCGAACTACGAATTCCGATTTACTAACCTGTTATCAGGAGAGACCTCAGTGCTGCATCTTTGAGCCCAGTACTGATCCTGAAAAGTAATTTTAACCGTACTTACCAGTAACTTGAATTTCCTTCCATAGGATATCATTGCCTGCTTTTTGCTGAAAAAGTTTCTAAGTGTCGATTTTTGAAACATACAAATATTCCTCTAAAATCAGCAGAACTACGAATTCCGATTTACTCACCTGTTATCAGGAGAGACCTCAGTGCTGCATCTTTGAGCCCAGTACTGATCCTGAAAAGTAATTCTAACCGTACTTACCAGTAACTTGAATTTCCTTCCATAGGCTAACATTGACTGGTTTCACTTGGAAATTCTTCTAAGTGTGGAGTTTTGGAACTTTATAATATTCCTCTAAAATCAGCCGAACTACGAATTCCGATTTACTCACCTGTTATCAGAAGAGAACCCAGTGCTGCATCTTTGAGCCCAGTACTGACCCTGAAAAGTAATTCTAACCGTACTTACCAGTAACTTGTATTTCCTTCCATAGGAATCCATTGTCTGGTTTTCAGCAGAAAAGTTTCAAAGTGTCGATTTTCACAAACTACAAATATTCCTTAAAAATCGCCTGTATGACTTAAACGCATTCTTTCAACTGTTTACAGGAGATGCACCAGTGCTGGATCCAGGATCCACCACTGAGTAGGCACCCCGGGACACTGCAGGAGCCGGCCCTGGGGGGTGGCGGTCCCCAGGGCCACCACAGGCTCCAGGAGGGGGGCCGCACGGCCCCCCTCCCTTCAATTGCACAGCCCCGGGGAGGTGGTGGTCCCCCGGGGTTTTGGGGGTCCGAAACGGACCCCCAAATTTATTTTCTAAGTGCCCCGGGGAGGTGGCGGTCCCCGGGGCATGTGGGGGGGCTGGAGCCCCCCCACACAGGTTATTAAAATTATTTAAAGCCCCGGGGGGTGGCGGTCCCCGGGGCTTGGGGGGCCTTAGAGGCCCCCCCATAAACTATAAACCCACCCCCCGCATGCCCCCGGGACTTGGCCCACCCGGTCTCCCGCGCTTCGATTTTTTTTTTTTACGGCGGGATCCGCGCACCCTAAGCGCATCCCGCCGATTTAAAAAAAATATATGCTTTTTTCTGCCCAGGGGGTCCTTGTGGGACCCCCTGAGCAGACCTAGGGGGTCAGGGTGTTTCTACCCTGCCCCCTTTGTGCGTTTTGCGCACTTGTTTCTTTTTTTTTTCTTGGCGGGATCCGCGCACCCTAAGCGCATCCCGACGATATTTAAAAAAAAAAAAATGCTTTTTTCTGCCCAGGGGGTCCTTGTGGGACCCCCTGAGCAGACCTAGGGGGTCAAGGTGTTTCTACCCTGCCCCCTTTGTGCGTTTTGCGCACTTGTTTCTTTTTTTCTCGGCGGGATCCGCGCACCCTAAGCGCATCCCGCCGATTTAAAAAAAAATGCTTTTTCTGCCCAGGGGTCCTTGTGGGACCCCCTGAGCAGACCTAGGGGTCAGGGTGTTTCTACCCTGCCCCCTTTGTGCGTTTTGCGCACTTGTTTCTGTGCCTCGGTTCTACCGAGGCATGAAATGGCTGCCAACAATTCCTGATTTGGAGTGTTGACAGCCACTTGACAATCAATTAGCATGCAGCTCATGATCAAGAGGGTACGCGGACCCTATTCGGCCATAGATATATATGTGATTTTACTTGTGATTTTCTCAGGAACTACTGAACGGATTTACACCATTTAAGCAAAAGGCACGAGTCTGAACAAAGGGCTACCTCTTTGCCAAATTTGGTGTAATTCCGATCAGCAGTTCGGGCTGTAGCCGCGATGAACGGTTCCTAAGGAAAAATGAATGGGGATAACACGTTTTGGGACCCCCCTTTTTTCTCGGCCCCCGCTTGACGAATCACCCCGAGATTTTCAGGATAGGAGTGGACCGGAGCGCCCCAACAAGTTGGAAAATTTTGCGAGGATTCGTCAACCGATGCCAACGTTATTTCAAATAGAATGTTGCGGATTTCCTATGGAAAATAGATCCTAACTATAACTATCTACTGGCGACCGCCATTAGATAATATATATATATATATATATTTTTGTCCAATTGCTCTACTTTCAGCGGCGCACTCCACAGCAGGTAAAACAAACATTGAATGCCATTAGAAGGTCGCTACTCCTCCGTAATTGCTGCCTTTCGCCGACGCGTTTCAAATCTGTTCGCTTTTTCTTCTGGGCGTGATGGCTGGTGCGGAATTGCACAGTGACTGGAAAGAGTTGCTGTGATTCCTTACAATAAAGGCAATGGATTGCAGGACCCACTGTGGGTAAAAATACTATTAACTTTCCCCGTATTTTAACTATAAAGCTACCAAGCAACTACAAATCCCAACATGCACTGAATGCTACTAAGCATAAAAGGGATTGAATACACGTGGGAAAAGCAATTCCTGCTGTGGAGTGCGCCGCTGAAAGTAGAGCAATTGGACAAAAATATATATATATATATATAAAACACAATCCTGTCCAACAAAGAAGAAGGCACGTACTCGAGGCTGTAGGTATAGGGCTTCTTTATTTTCTCGGTTCTCCCAGGACCCCGTGGCTAAATAGCTGCATTTCGGCTGCACAGCAGCCTTTATCAATCTGATTGGCGCCATTTACATGCAGGTATTTATAGCCCTTCCCACTCTTTTAGGCATGGATAGACATAAAAGAAACATTATACCATTGCGTGATGTAGTGATACTACAAACTTATCACTGAGCTTTAAACAATATCATGATAACACATACTTACTATGTCTAGTGAAGCATCAAATCACTGAAAGATATGAAAAAACCATAATGCAGCAGAATGTTATATTTATCGCCGCAAAGTGCATGATCTCCCTTCGTTGCCATGAGCGATATGTTTTAAGCCGCTTAGCATGCACACAGAAAAGGTATGTCACCAGCCAATGTAGGGGGCACATCATATTAGAAAGCCATAGTGTGCTAGTATGAATACAAAAATGTAGCGCCAACCCTCAAGAAAAGCTGCCCCGGTAAAATCAAACATAATAAGCATAAAATCAAAAAGTGCCGCATATAACATTCAGAACAATTGAGCATTTGACGGAGACAACATTAGCCCGTATTTGGTAAGATCTCACAATAACTAAATTGACCGGGCTTGACCTATGACCTCAGTTTCTATTGCACATCGGGAGCAATATTGTAATTAGCCCACTTGAAATCGCAACAATAAGCACATGAAAAAGAGGCTCTTTAACATTGGGCTGAAGACCAAACCTCGAGGTTATAAACACATAGGGGCCGATTCCGATCTCGGTCGGAGGCGCACCCAATACCATTCGGTCGGGAAAAAAGCCATGCGAAAGCCTGTTTCCCGACCGAACCGTACGCGGGTCCGGCCGAGCGAGTACGATGCGAGTCGCTCGACCGACTCGTCCGGGCGACCCGACCGCTCCGACCGACTCGTACCCGGATCGTACCGCTCCGACCGACTCGCTCGGACCCGATTCGCACCGCGCAATGGAGACGTTTTCCGGCCGGGTAAGTACGATGCGCACCTCGACCGCTCCGACCGACTCGCGCCGTCCGACTCGAACTCGCTGTCGGAGCCGTACTTTGGGGGTCCGTGTCGGACCCCTGTACTGCTGTACCCGTGCGAGGCGCACACAGGGGGACCCATGGGTCCCCTACCTGTGCGTGTACGCCGCTGGCGCTTTGCGGCGTACTCGCTGTAGGGGGCGCCCTTGTCCGCCTCGCACCCATTGAGGCAATGGGAGCCCGCGTACGCGTTGTACGACCGGCTCCCATTGAGTTCAATGGGAGTCCGACCTCGACTCGTGTCCGATAACATACGGACGCATCGGACTCGTTCGGTCGGACTGCACGGGTCCGATTCGGTCGGAAATCTCTCCGGGTCCGGCTCGGTCGGAGAAATTTCCGGCCCGAATCGGAATCGACCCCATAATGTGTACTTTTCAAGCATGAGTATCAGTCTCCAAGTTATCGCTAGCGTCCCTAATGGGACTACAGATCCCATAATGCCTCATATATGATCGTGCAAGTATCGAAGTTCGTGGGCCACCTAATTGCATAAAAACAGCATTGCAATACAACACTCGTGAAAAAGTCAGAGTTCTCTTATAACAGATCCCAATTTGGAGCAAAGTTATATGAACACTCCAGTGTTTGAAGGAAACACAAATGTTCCCAAAGTTCCCTGTGCCAGTAACCGGTAAAAGGCCAGGTCAGATAAAACAAATAGTCCAAAGTCAAACCTCATAGAGGGAAATGCCACAATGTCTCCACATAACGAGCAACACAAAGCATATCATGACTGGCACAAACACAGGGTCGGAGGAGACCAGTGAATAAAAATTAATATGCCAAACAGTCCTCACCGCTTCCGCATAAGCATTAGCGGTGCCCAGTCACCAAAGGACGGCAGTCTGCTGAGTAAGGCATTTATAGACTGGGGAAATGCTAACCTCATGCTGGTAGTCGGAAAAACCGCCCGCTCCAAGGCGCTTGCATCCCATCCTGCTGTCATCCTTAGTCCTCTTCCCGGCGAACTCTCTGGGGGCTTCCCCACATAGCATTACCATGCTCCTCCAACATCCATTGCGGTCAAAAAGGAAAGCCCAGAATCGACTGGTGTTACGTGAGCAGCGTCAACCGCCGACGCTGAATAACAATAGAAAACACAATCCTGCTCCAACAAAGAAGAAGGCACGTACTCAAGGCTGTAGGTATAGGGCTTCTTTATTTTCTCAGGTCCCCCACGACCCCGTGGCTAAAGAGACGCGTTTCGGCTGCACAGCAGCCTTTATCAATCTGATTGGCGCCATTTGCATGCAGGTATTTATAGCCTTTCCCACTCTTTTAGGCATGGATAGACATAAAAGAAACATACCATTGCATGATGTAGTGATACTACAAACTTATCACTGAGCTTTAAACAATATCATGATAACACATCCTTACTATGGCTAGTGAAGCATCAAATCACTGAAAGATATGAAAAAACCATAATGCAGCAGAATGTTATATTTATCGCCACAAAGTGCATCATCTCCCTTCGTTGCCATGAGTGATATGTTTTAAGCCGCTTAGCATGCACACAGAAAAGGTATCTCACCAGCCAATGTAGGGGGCACATCATATTAGAAAGCCATAATGTGCTAGTATGAATACCAAAATGTAGCGCCAACCCTCAAGAAAAGCTGCCCTGGTAAAATTAAACATAATAAACATAAAATCAAAAAGTGCTGCACATAACATTCAGAACAATTGAGCATTTGACGGAGACAACATTAGCCCGTATTTGGTAAGATCTCACAATAACTAAACTGACCGGGCTTGACCTATGACCTCAGTTTCTATTGCACATCGGGAGCAATATTGTAATTAGCCCACTTGAAATCGCAACAATAAGCACATGAAAAACACATGAAAAAGAGGCTCTTTAACATTGGGCTGAAGACCAAACCTCGAGGTTATAAACACATAATGTGTACTTTTCAAGCATAAGTATCAGTCTCCAAGTTATCACTAGCGTCCCTAATGGGACTACAGATCCCATAATGCCTCATATATGATCGTGCAAGTATCGAAGTTCGTGGGCCACCTAATTGCATAAAAACAGCATTGCAATACAACACTCGTGAAAAAGCCAGAGTTCTCTTATAACATCCCAATTTGGAGCAAAGTTATATGAACACTCCAGTGTTTGAAGGAAACACAAATGCTCCCAAAGTTCCCTGTGCCGGTAACCGGTGAAAGGCCAGGTTAGATAGTCAAACCTCATAGAGGGAAATGCCACAATGTCTCCACATAATGAGCAGCACAAAGCATATCATGACGGGCACAAACACAGGGTCGGAGGAGACCAGTGAATAAAAATTAATATGCCAAACAGTCCTCACCGCATCCGCATAAGCATTAGCGGTGCCCAGTCACCAAAGGATGCCAGTCTGCTGAGTAAGGCATTTCTAGACTGGGGAAATGCTGACCTCATGCTGGCAGTCGGAAAAACTGCCCCGCTCCGAGGATCTTGCATCCCATCCTGCTGTCATCCTTAGTCCTCTTCCCGGCAAATTCTCTGGGGGCTTCCCCACATAGCATTACCATGCTCCTCCAACATCCATTGCGGTCAATATCTTTGGCGACGGTTGACGAATCTTCACAAAACTTTCAAAACTAATGGCCCGCTCTGGTCAGCTCCTGTCTTGAAAGTTTCAGGGTGATTCGTCAAGCGGGGCAGAGAAAAAAGGGGGGTCCCAAAACACGTTTTCCCCATGTTAATTTCCATAGGAATTTTAGACAAAGCTACAGCCCGAACTGCTGAATGGAATTACACCAAATTTGGCAAGAAGGTAGCCCTTGGTTCAGAAAGAGGCCTTTTTTTAAATGGTGTAAATCCGTTCAGTAGTTCCTGAGAAATTAAAAAAAGAAAAATATCGATATCTGAGCTACAAGGAGGGTTCGTGAGCCCTCCCGGGCACGAGCTTCAATCTGATTGGCTGCCAACACTCCAAACCAGGAAGTGTTGGCAGCCATCTTGTGACTCGGTAGAACCGAGTTACAAGAAAAGAGAAAAAGAAGATGAAAAACAAGAAAAGGGGGCAGGTTAGAAACAACCTGACCCCCTAGGCCTAATCAGGGGGTCCTACAAGGACCCCCAGGGCCAAAAAAAACATTTTTATTTTAAACAAAATCGGCAGAATTCACGCTGGGGTCGTGAATCCTGCTGAGAAAATACAAAAAAAATGAAGCGCGGCGCTTCATTTTAATGAGCCCCCGGGTGGGCCAGGTCCCGGGGGCAATGCCAAAATTAAATAGCGGGGGCCCCCACAGCCCTGGGGACCTCCACCTGCCCGGGGCTATGCAAATTATATGCGGGGGCACGTGGCCCCCCCGCAGCCCCGGGGACCGCCACCTCCCAGGGGCTTTGTTAATAAATGCGTGGGGGGCTTTCAAATTTAAAATGGGGGGCCCCCCTCCAGGAGCTCTTGATGGCCCTGGGGACCGCCACCCCCCAGGGCTGGCTCCTGCAATGTCCCAGGGTGCCCACCCCCGTGACATTGCTGTTTGCCAGAAGCCGCGTTTGCAGCTTGGTATAAAAAGGGGCATGGCCTCGGAACACCTCTCTGCAACGCAGCTCTGTGGTGCTTACTGGAGATACCTGGTGGGCTAGTTGGCCCCCAGGGACCCTCAGGATTCAAGGGGACCTAATAGGGACGTTATAGTTAGAAATTAGCATTTAAAAAACCTTAGAAATTCACTGAAAAAACCATAGGTTTAAGGGATGTTATAGTTAGAAATTAGCATTTAAAAAACCTTAGAAATTCACTGAAAAAACCACAGGTTTCAGGGACGTTATAGTTAGAAATTAGCATTTAAAAAACCTTAGAAATTCACTGAAAAAACCACAGCTTTCAGGGACGTTATGGTTAGTTGGACATTTCACTCGTACAAAACCAGAGAAATTCGGCCGTTATAGTTAGTAGAGCTAACTATAACTCACGCCCCCGCAATGCACTGCTGATGACGTCACATATTACATCACTCATGACATGGTCAGTGACATCACTGATGACATCACTGATGACATCTCAAATGACATCATTGATGACATCACTGATGACATCATCCAAGTGATAATCTGATGCACCTCCTCACACCCTAATAAAACCTTTTATACACCCACTCTAAAATACAATCTACCAATATCGAAACCATAGACAGACCAATAGCAGTTAGTTCATATCCGCTGAGTGATTCCAAGGTCTACATACACATATCCACTCATTCACCCATACAGTAACTCATACATGCAGTCACTCATCAATACAGCACTATCATATGCACTCATACACCTATACATACACTCACACACGCCACTCATCGTAGACTTACTCACACACCTCCTCAGTCATGCAAAGAATCAATCACACCCATTTACTCACCTATACAGTTATACACAGACCACCTAACTTATTTATACAAATACTAACACATACTTACTCTCTTATACAATCACTGATACAAGCACACACTCATCCATACAGCCACTCTCACATTCACTCACTCTCACGTATAGTCATTTATATACTCCAACACTCACATATACTGCCTTTCACATATGTAGTTACTCACACATAAACCACTGAGACAGCCATTCACTCACCAACACACCCATACACACACTCACCCACCCATACAGACCTTTATAGATGCACTCTTGAACCCATACACCCAGTGAATCACCCACTCACACATCTATGCACAGTCACCCACCCCCACCCACTCACACAGACACTCAGGCACTCCATACAGATACTCATACAACCAATCAATAACCCATATAGACAGTCATGTAGCTACTCACCAACCCATGCAGCCGCTTATACACCAACTGACAGACTGATACAGACATTTACACAGTTTACTCACTAACCCATGTATTCAGTAATATACGCTTAATCAGTCAGTTATACAATCAGTCATGCACCTACTAAATCATCCATTCAGACACTTATACAGACACTCATTCTTCAATACACCTTAGCATATATATATATAAAACATATTTAAACTTTAAAGAAACACACATTCACTGGATGATGTCATCAGTGATGTCATCAGTGATGTCATTTGAGATGTCATCAGTGCTGTCATCAGTGATGTCACAGACCATGTCATGAGTGATGTAATATATGACGTCATCAGCAGTGCATTGCGGGGGCACGAGCTATAGTTAGCTCTACTAACTATAACGGCCGAATTTCTCTGGTTTTGTATGAGAGAAATGTCCAACTAACTATAACGTCCCTGAAACCTGTGGTTTTTCAGTGAATATATATATATATTCACTGAAAAAACCATAGGTTTTAGGGACAGTTATAGTTAGTTGGACATTGCATTCGTACAAAACCCGTGAAATTCCCCGCTATAGTTAGTTCAGGTAACTATAACTCGCGCCCGCAATGCACTGCTGATGACGCTACATATTACATCACTCATGACATGGTCAGTGACATCACTGATGACATCACTGATGACATCTCAAATGACATCACTGATGACATCATCCAGTGACTGTGTGTTTCTGTAAAGTTTAAATATGTTTAATATATATAGGGAAAGGCGTATTGAAGAATGAGTGGGTGTATAAGTGTCTGAATGGATGATTTAGTAGGTGCGTGACTAACTCTATAAGTGAGTGATTAAACGTATCTTACTGAATGCATGGGTTAGTGACTAAACTGGGTGAATGTCTGTATCCGTCTGTCTGTTGCTGTGTAAGTGGCTGCATTGGTTTGTGAATAGCTACATGAGTGTCTATATGAGTTATTGATTGGTTGTCTGAGTATCTGTATGGGTGCCTGAGTGTTTGTGTGGGTGGGGTGTGTGCGACTCTGTGCATAGATGTGTGAGTGGGTGATTCACTGGGTGGATGGTTTCAAGAGTGCATCTGTGATAGACTGTATGGGTGGGTAAGTGTGTGTAAGAGTGTGTTAGTGAGTGAATGTATGTCCCAGTGGTACATGTGTGAGTAACTACATATGTGAAAGGCAGTATATATGTGTGTTGGAGTATATAAATAGCTATAAGCTTAGAGTGTGTGATTGTGAGAGTGACTGTATGGATGAGTGTGTGCTTGTATCAGAGATTGTATAAGAGCGTAAGAATGTGCTAGTATTTGTATGAGTAAGTGAGCTGGTGTGTGTATAACTGTATAGGTGAGTAAATGGGTGTGTGCTTAATTTTTGCATGACTGACTAGGTGTGTGAGTACCTCTATGGATGAGTGGCGGTGTGTGAGTGTTTATATAGGTGTATGAGTGCATATAATAGTCCTGTACTGAGTGACTATAAATATGAGTGACTGTACGGGTGAGTGAGTAGATGTGTGTGTGAGACCTAAGAATCAGTGAGTGTGTATATAGTAATTGGTGTTGGAGTGTCTATGGTTTTGACAATGGCAGTCTGTAATTTACAGTGGGTGTATCAAAAGTTATATTAGGGTGTGAAAAGATGCATCAAATTATCACATGGATGATGTCATCAGTGATGTCATCAGTGATGTCATTTGAGATGTCATCAGTGATGTCATCAGTGATGTCACTGACCATGTCATGAGTGATGTAATATGTGACGTCATCAGCAGTGCATTGCATGGGCGCGAGTTATAGTTACCTGAACTAACTATAACGGGGGAATTTCTACGGGTTTTGTACGAGTGCAATGTCCAACTAACTATAACTGTCCCTAAAACCTATGGTTTTTTCAGTGAATTTCAAAGGTTTTTTAAATGCTAATTCCTAACTATAACATGTCTGAAACCTATGGTTTTTTTCAGTGAATTTCAAAGGTTTTGTAAATGACAATTTTTAAATGTATTAATTGTTATATTTATTTTTTGGATACTGATTTACTACATTTTTTTAAACTATTTATTTTTAGATATTTTATTTTTTAAAATACATTGTAATTACATTATACATTACATTACAAAATATACTTTCTCAGACTGAATTACTTTAGTTTAAATACTTTGCAAATAGGCAATAGACTTTTAAGTACAGTAGTTACAGTTGTTGCAATGGGCAACACAATTTCAAACACAATGCAACATTGAACTCAATGTGAATTTCTAGTTAAATGCAATTAGTTACTTTATGGATTACTTTTCTAACCACAGGACTGGATCCTAGATTCAGTCCTGGGACATCTCCTGTAAACAGTTGAGTAAAAGCGTTTTGGTTACAGTAGTGATTTTTAAGGAATATTATTGTATTTTAAAAGTTGACACTTAGAAACTTTATCACATAGAATCACCAATGTTATCCTATGGGAGGAAATTCACTTAGCAGGTAAGTAGTGTTATCGTTACTTTTCTTACTCAGTGGTGGATCCTGGATCCAGCACTGGTGCATCTCCTGTAAACAGTTGAAAGAATGCGTTTAAGTCATACAGGCGATTTTTAAGGAATATTTGTAGTTTGTGAAAATCGACACTTTGAAACTTTTCTGCTGAAAACCAGACAATGGATTCCTATGGAAGGAAATACAAGTTACTGGTAAGTACGGTTAGAATTACTTTTCAAGGTCAGAGCTGGTCTAAAAGATGCAGCACTGGGTTCTCTCCTGATAACAGGTGAGTAAATCGGAATTCGTAGTTCGGCTGATTTTAGAGGAATATTATAAAGTTCCAAAACTCCACACTTAGAAGAATTTCCAAGTGAAACCAGTCAATGTTAGCCTATGGAAGTAAATTCAAGTTACTGGTAAGTACGGTTAGAATTACTTTTCAAGGTCAGAGCTGGTCTAAAAGATGCAGCACTGGGTTCTCTCCTGATAACAGGTGAGTAAATCGGAATTCGTAGTTCGGCTGATTTTAGAGGAATAGTTGTATGTTACAAAAATCAACAGAAACTTTTTCAGCAAAAAGCAGGCAATGATATCCTATGGAAGGAAATTCAAGTTACTGGTAAGTACGGTTAAAATTACTTTTCAGGATCAGTACTGGGCTCAAAGATGCAGCACTGAGGTCTCTCCTGATAACAGGTGAGTAAATCGGAATTCGTAGTTCGGCTGATTTTAGAGGAATATTTGCACAATGCTGAAGGAAGGGGGTGGGGCCTGAGGTGACATGTCTGCAAACACGCCCTGTGGCGCTTTTTAAGTTGGAGAATTAATTCCTCCTCAATCCCGAGGGTCCCTAGGGGCAAGTAGCCCACCAGATACCTCCAGTATGCGCCAGAGAGCTGCGTTGCAGAGAGGTGTTCAGAGGCCACGCCCCTTTTTGCACCTCTCTGCAACACAGCTCTGTGGCGCTTTCTGGACGTACCTGGTGGGCTAGTTGGCCCCCAGGGACCCTCAGGATTGAAGGGGATTTAATTCCCCATCTTAAAACGCGCCACGGGGCCTGTTTGCACACATGTCACCTGAAGCCCCGCCCCCTCCCTTCACCACTGTGCAAATGCGCCCTGTGGTGTGTTTTAAGTTGGGGGATTAAGTCCCCTTGAATCCTGAGGGTCCCTGGAGTCCAACTAGCCCACCATGTACCTCCAAAAAGCGCCACAGAGCTGCTTTGCAGAGAGGTGTAAAAATGGGCGTGGCCTCTGTACACCTCTCTGTAACGCAGCGCCTAGCGCATACTGGAGGTTCCTGGTGGGCTAGTTGGCCCCCAGGGACCCCCAGTATTCAAGGGGAATTCGTTCCCCCTCTGCAAACGGGCCAGGTGGCGCGTTTGCAGAGTGGTAAAGGAAGGGGGCGGGGCCTGCGGCATGATCGTTTTTTTTTTTTTATTAATATTTTTTTTCCCGAAGGGGGACTGTGTGGCCCCCCTTCCTTTTTCCTTTTTTTGGGCCCTGGGGACACCATCCCCCAGGGCCTTACCCCTTTTTTAAAAAGGAAACGGGAAGGGGCCGCGTGGCCCCCTCCCGTGGCCGATTCCAGCCCCGGGGACCCCATCCCTCGGGACGTGGCCACACTTTTTTAGATTTTTTAAGGAGGGGGCTGCGTGGCCCCCTCCTCAGGCCTCTCTTGCCCCGGGACCCCATCCCCGGGGCAGGCCTTTATTTATTTTATTATTATTATTTTTTGGGGGGAGGGGGGCTGCGTGGCCCCCCTCCCGGGCCACTACTTGCCCAGGGGACCCCATCCCCCGGGGCTGCCCCTCTCCGTTGGGGTCTGTGGGGGGGTCCCCAATCCCCCCACGGTCCCGCAGGCTCCCCGCGTCCCTCGGGAGCCGGCATTGCTTTTCCACATGGGGAGCTGCTAAGATGCAGCTCCCCGTGTGGAAAAGCGATCTGCTTTGAATTTTGGAAGAGAGAGCAGGTTTCCTGCTCTCTCTTCCAAAATCCAAAGCAGTTTGCTATGACAGGACGGGAGCCGCGAGGCTCCCGCCCTGCCATAGCAAGCTTCAGTGTCCCGGGGTAGGCACCCCGGGACACTGCAGGAGCCGGCCCTGGGGGTGGCGGTCCCCAGGGCCACCACAGGCTCCAGGAGGGGGCTGCGTGGCCCCCCTCCCCACATCTGCAAAGCCCCGGGGAGGTGGTGATCCCCGGGGCTTCGGGGGTCCAAAACGGACCCCATTTTAAATTTGTTAGTGCCCCGGGGAGGTGGCGGTCCCCGGGGCATGTGGGGGGACTGGAGCCCCCCCACACAGGTCATTTAAATTAAAAAAAAGAAGCCCCGGGGGGATGGCAGTCCCCGGGGCTTGGGGGGCCTATAAAATCTAAACCCACCCCCGCATGCCCCCGGGACTTGGGCCACCCGGGGGCAAATTAGCATCGAAGCACAGGAGACCGCGCTTCGATTTTTTATCGGCGGGATCCGCGCACCCTAAGCGCATCCCGCCGATTTAAAAAAAAATAAGCTTTTTCTGCCCAGGGGTCCTTGTGGGACCCCCTGAGCAGACCTAGGGGTCAGGGTGTTTCTACCCTGCCCCCTTTGTGCGTTTTGCGCACTTGTTTCTTGTGTTTTTTTTAAATCAGCGGGATCCGCGCACCCTAAGCGCATCCCGCCGTTTAAAAAAAAATATATGCTTTTTTCTGCCCAGGGGGTACTTGTGGGACCCCCTGAGCAGACCTAGGGGGTCAGGGTGTTTGTACCCTGCCCCCTTTTTGCGCTTTGCGCACTTGTTTCTGTCCCTCGGTTCTACAGAGGGACAAAATGGCTGCCAACACTTCCTGATTTGGAGTGTTGACAGCCACTTGACAGGCCAATTAGCATGCAGCTCGTGATTGGGAGGGTACGCAGACCCTACTCGGCCATAGATATATATGTGACTTTACTTTTGATTTTCTCAGGAACTACTGAACGGATTTACACCATTTAAGCAAAAGGCACGACACTGAACCAAGGGCTACCTCTTTGCCAAATTTGGTGTAATTCCGTTCAGCAGTTCAAGCTGTAGCTGCGACTAAAGGTTCCTATGGAAAAATGAATGGGGAAAACACGTTTTGGGACCCCCCTTTTTTCTCGGCCCCCGCTTGACGAATCACCCCGAGACTTTAGGATAGGAGCGGACCGGAGCGCCCCAACAAGTTGGAAGCTTTCGCGAAGATTCGTCAACCGGCGCCAACGTTATTGCAAATAGAATGTTGCGGATTTCCTATGGAAAATAGGTCCTAACTATAACTATCTACTGGCGACCGCCAGTAGATAATATATATATATATATATATATATATTCACAGAAATGCAAAGAAAATGACAGACGCGGCTGAATTCATTGCCTCACAAAAAGGAAAATTACTACTTTGATACATGGGCAACAGTTATACACAAGAAACATTATCAGACAATGAAATGCATTGGAAATTTACTAAATACTACTTCAATTCTTGCTATGGCAGGGCAACCACCAGGGAAGCAGTAATTATTGTTAAAGAACACAACCAACCCCCTAATGTTGCAGAAATAGAGGCTAGAGATGATGTAGAAACCATCAAAGAAGCAAATTCCAGATTACAGTAAACAAGCACACAAATATAAGAAAACATCCTAATTCGTGTCCCAGAGAATGTAACTGGACAATTACCAGCCATCCCAACCCTAAAACGCCTCATAGCCAGAACAAAAAAATCAAGCAGTCAAACACCCCCCCAAACCTTTCTCTGATATAGAAATCCTACCAGAATATACAGTCACACACAAAGATGAAAAATTCGTTCTTTATGACAATAGTCATGAAAAAAGAATTATCATCTTTGCCACCAATACCAACATCCAAAAATTAAAACAATGTGAAACATGAATAATGGATGTCACATTTAAAATCTGTCCAAAGCCAGTCTATCAATTTTACACTATCAATGGCGCATACCAAGAAACCAACATCCCTTTCAGATACGCCCTATTTCCCAACAAACAAACTACAACCAATATAGAACTACTAACAATAATTAAACTACAGACAGAAAATCTCTTCCCACAAAAAATAAAAATAGACTTTGAACAAGCAATGATTCAAGTAATTTTTAAAATATATCCACATTCAGCAATCCAAGGATGCTATGACCATTTTAACCAAAATATATGGAAGCATCTCCAACAATCTACACTAAGGGGCTCATTAAGATGTCAGGCGGAAATCCTCCTCCTGACACCAACTCTGAATCGGGACCGTCCAACTTGCGGTCAGCGGTGCTGACTGCCGGATTATGATGCGACTGAACACTGTTGGAAAGTGCTTGACAATAAAACATAAAAAATTGCTATTCCAACTCCAAACTAACTAATTCAGGGAAAAACTCCAAACTAACTAAATCCAGGGAAAGTTCTGGACAATAAAACATAAACAGTTACTATTTCAACTCCAAACTAACTAATTACAGGGAAAGTGATGGACAATAAAACATAATATACTACCATTCCAACTTCATATTAACAATATTCATAAAAAATACCACACCCTAATACAGAAAAACATATAACTAATCAATTTCAAAATATTAAAAATAAAAAAATAAAAATAAACACTAAACAAAAACCAATTACTATTTTGAAACCAAATTAATTAAATGCATACTAAATAAAATAATACATTTACTAATACTACTCCTTCCCGCAAAAAAATATTGAATTATCATATATCATATATCAACCTAAAAATGTTGTTTCTTAAATATGTCAAAAATGTTCCAAATAAAATTATGCATATAAACTTTTAAATTACAAATAAACATAATAATAAAATGCAGATCAACTTTAAAAGTACACAATTTTGTTTACATTCCCAAAAAATATATTTTTAATTTTTTACAATGTTGTAAATTAAAAATATACATTATAAAAAGTTATATTGAAAATAATGTAAAAATCATTTTTTTTCATAATTTTCCCCTAATTATTTTACATCAAAACTTTTTTTAAATGTTTTAAATGTATTACGTTTTGTAAAATTTTACCAAATCCAAATTTGAATATTCTAAAATTTTAACTTTTATACATCTTTTTAATTATGAAATATACATTATTTTAATAATTTTTTTAATGTTTTTAAAATATTTTCAAAAACAACAATTACAACCACTAAAAATATCTTATATGTATATATTAGTCATATATTAAAAAGGAATAAACTAAAAAAATATATATATAACTTAAACCAACAACATTTTGTTTATGTAAAATAATTTTTAAATCATATAGCTTAAATAAAAATCAATTACATCCCAAAAAAACTATTAATAAAAATTCTAATTATTTATTAGAAGTGTTTTGCAAATAAATTACAATAATAAATACAAATGACATTTTTTTTAAATTATTCACTTCAAGCAAATATATTTTAAATTACTCCCCACCCTTATCCCCTATAAAACCAACATCCTGCTCCTAAAAAATATACAACAAAACTTTAAAAAATATATGATTTCCTAAAAATAAATAAATAAATAAAAACATAGAAAATATAAATTGTAATAATAAATACAAAATAGATATGTTTTTATTTATTCATTTCAAACAAATATATTTTAAATTACTCCCCAACCTTATCTTCGATAAACCCAACATCCCACTCCTAAAAAAATAAAACAACAATTAAAAAAAAATATTATATTCCTAAAAATAAATTTGAAAAAACATAATATAGATACAAATATCAACAAAATAAACATATATATTACACTACAAAATAAAATTACTAAAAAATCGATATTATAAACAACTATGGGCCTGATTACGATGTCGGTCGGAAAGGCTCCGAACAGCATTCGGATTCTCCTAAACTGTGGGGTCGATTCCGATTCAGGCCGGAAAACGTACCGACCGACTCGGTACCGGAATGTAGTCCGACCGACACGTACCGGCGCTGCCCGATCCGCGTAGTACGATGCAATGCATGTGAATTACGACCGACTCGTACGGAACACAAGCCGAATGACCGAAGAGCACGGAAACCAGCTTTCTGGCCGGAAAATCTATGCGAATCGAACCGACCGACACGCACCAGGAATGAACCCGACAGAAACGTACCCGTGAACTCCGACCCGCGCAGTACGATGCAATGCGTGTAAAACCAGACCGAGTCGCACCGAGTTCAAGCCGTACGACCGACACGGATAGAAAACAGGGAGCCGTAGCAACCGAATACTCTGCGACCGACGCGTACGCCGCACATGAAACCCAGCAGAAAGACAGCGTGAAAGACTCGGAGAAGCTTGCACGAGCCAACTGCAGCGTCCTACTCGGTCAGAAGAACGTCTCCTACATGCCTAAAAACTACAAAGGAATTTTTTTTTAAAAAGGGCCAAACAAGCAATGACAAAGTCAATAAATACAGGGAAAAAACATGGAACAAAGACACACCTACAACTCCACCCATATAACGGCCACAAATCCCTACCATGATCCTTTGCAAATTCAACAGACCTGCCAGCACCGAACACCATCAGACAGCAACCACAGACACACTCACAACTCATCCATCACACAAGCCACACACCATTAGCACCTCCCAAATAGCACCCTCACATACACCCAGCAAAACTGACACTCACCCACCCTCACTTGCACACTCACACACACATCAATCCCCGCCACCACCCATCAACATGCCCCCAAAGAAGAATCCAAAGTTCCTAGGCAGTGAATTGGAAGTCCTGGTAGATGAAATCCTCAGGGTAGAGCCACAGTTGTTTGGTACATTGGTCCAACAGACCCCCATGTCGCAGAAAACCAAGATGTGGGAGAGGATCGTCGACAGGGTGAACGCACAATCACCATGTTTGCGCACAAAGGAAGACATCCAGAACAGATGGTATGATGTGCGCAGGAGTGTCAAGGACCTACTCAAGAAGGATTACGCCTTGAGTCATCGCACCGGCAGTGGCCCTCCTGCCAAACCAGTATACCTCAGGTCCTGGGAGGAGAAGGTGCGGGCCATCCTACCACCAGAGAGCGTACATGGACTATCAAACATCCCAGAGCCTGGTGAGTACACAACCAATATACCCAATATTGTGTGACAATACACACACATCACTGTCAAGGGGATAGTGAAACCATGCACCGTTAGCAAAGCCACAGTAACCAAAAGAGTAATCATCCCAAGATGTGTATGTTAGTCAGACAAACACAATACCTGCCATCTCATAGTGATATGTAACTGTGTCATGACATGTACAAACCTAACAACAAATAGAGCAAGGCAGTGGCACAAATCTAACCAACAAACACTGTCAGACATTTTGCCACCACTAGAACACCACCTCACAGGGAAGCTCACTGAAAGGAAGGAATTGTGTGTATGCTGGTGAAGTGAGTGTAGCCAATAGCATGATGGGAGTTGTAGTCACAGATATTGGTCACCCTCACAATTGGCCCATCAACACCACTCTGAACCATGCTCACATCACAGGGAGTGGAAAAGAACTGACAAGATGGCTGACACTGGGTACTGCTGTGGGGAGCACAAGGCCCTGCTGGGAACTGTGCACCAACCAACAGCAGGACACCACTGCCTGACATCCTGAAAGCCAACTTGCACTCCCTGCACTGGAAGCACGTTCCATGGTGGGATATCTGGCTGGGTGGGAAGGAGGACTGACAGCTCTGACCATAGTTACCAGCAGATTTTCTCACACACCCCCTTAACACAAACTCCACACAACTCACCTGGGAGAATGCATTGCCTCACACTCTAATTAAATATCCCACAAAGAACTACCACACTGGGTTATGCTGTGTGAAGCACAGGGACACTTTTGGGACTTGTAGCCAATCAAACGCCAGGACAACACTGTCAGCCATCCTGTCAGCACAGGCACACTACCCCACAGGGAAGCAGAGTCAAAAGGAAGGAAGTATGGGCATGCTGGGAAGGGGGGTGTAGGCAATAGCATGATGGGAGTGGTAGTCACAGCTCAACATCCCCCACCCACATGGCCCAGCAAGCTCACACTGAAGCATGCACACCTCACAGGGAGTGAAAAGCCACTTCTAAGATGTCTGACAATGGTGCTCTGTTGTGGGGAGCACCAGGCCCTGCTGGGAACTGGGCACCAACCAACAGCAGGACACCACTGACTGACATCCTGAGAGTTAACCTGCACCCACTGCAAGGGTGGCATGCTTCATGGTGGGATAACTGGGCTGGGGGGAGAAGGAGGTCCGGATGTCAACCAAATACCACCAATGCTGGCCATACACACACCTACTCTGCAAAAACACATTGCACACGTGGGACCAGTCACTCCCAAAGTTAAAGCCCTGGCAATATGGCTGACACATGGGCATGAGAAATGATGTGCCTGCAATTCACAACCATGCACTGGCCAACCCAAACACGTACACACTCACAGCCATTGCAACTCTATGTTTACACACACTGTCAGGGGATGCAGTGTCCATGGGTGCCCCCTGGCCTGGCTGTGAAGGTGTGTCTTGCAGTTGACAACTGTGGAGAATCAGACATACTACATAGCACAAAACACACAGGAAGTCACATCAGACATCATTGACAGGGGACACCTGAAGGTGAATGCAATGGACACACACCAATATACCGGACACTGTACCATGGTGTCAGTCACACAAGTTGCGGTTGTGAGCTGCATTCCACACCCACATCGTTCGGCAACATATGCATCCTTCACACAACACACCACTCACTGTCATAGACACTGTAGACACAAGCACCAACCTGGACTGCATTTGAGGAGACATGCTACTCACAGCAGCAGAACTGCAACACACACCACTGGCCATCACTGTCATGAGAATGGAAAAGCCAGAGAGCTGCCGTGCCCAATCCTTATCACCATGGAGGACATTGACAAGATTAATCACGTTTGCACATACAAAACTCAGCAACAACATCATTAGCTACGTTAACAACATCACTTGTATGAAATGAGACGTGAACTAGGAACCCAGACAACAACACAGATACTCCCAAGAGATCCCAGGCATACCGGACTGTGACCATGTTGTCCAGATACACCAATGTGACGCACAAAGACTGGCAAAAAATGCCACCACACATGGCCCAATCTTGAAAGATATCCTAAGTGGAATTGCACATATGTCCCTGTTAAAGGACAAATGTGGACAAGGATGACACACCTGTGTCAGGCATGTGATGGCCCTTGAGTAGCAATGGCCATGTACAGCCAATCAATACATGAGCTGGTCATGCACACACCTCAACATTCACATTGAAATGCTTCAGGTTGGCAGGACAATGTGCTACACCAATATCAACCTCTGGCTGTGACAACTTAGGACAATGCAATGTACAGACCCGCATCCAGATGTACAGTCACAACTGTCATGTGTTTGAACCATTGATGCCTGTAGAAACATAACATACATTGTGTGTCTCTTCCAAACACAGGTGATGATGGGGACACAGCAGCAGATGATGAGGAGTCCCTGTCCCAGGCTCCGGTGGCCCCTGAGCTCTCTGGTGTGGAACAGCCTCTGCCCTCCTCGGATGGCGAAGACCTACCTGGCCCCTCCGGTGTGAGTCATCATGCAGCACCAGCAGGACCACCATCTGCACCCCCTGCACCCACTCCTCCAACATCTGCCAACACACAGACCACCCCCGCCGACACGGACAGACCAAGGACACTGAATGACAACAGCACAGGGACCCCGGCCCACCGGGAAGCAACGGACAACAACCCCAGTACCAACCCCCAAGGGGGCCTAGGGTCACCTGTGTGTGCCACCGCAGGTCCCGCACGTGTGGCCAGGGGTGGTGGGAGGGGTGGTAGGCAGAGGTCGCTGTTTGCAGAGGGGTCTGGACTGCATGATGACCCACAACTGGTACTCATTGCAGATGCGTTCCAGAATAGCACCGGAGAGGTCAGCCAGGTAGTGGGGATCCTCAAGGACATTCAACAGTAGCAGGCTGCCCATCATGCCCGCTTGGACTCCCACATGTCCCGTGTGGAGACACACATGTCTGGCATGGAGTCCAAGTGGGACACATTGGAAGAACTGACAGCGGTGCAGAGGGACATATTGACTTGCCTCCGCCAGATTAGCACCAACATGTCCACACCTCCCTGTGTGCCCACAACATCTGGTGCCGCAACAACTGCAACTGCCACAGGGAGGGAGGATGACTCTGGTGGAGAGTCCTCTGCACCGCAGCGGCCTGCACGTGAGGGTCCCCCAGAAAGAAGAGGGGTCATCCGAGGAAGGACAACTGAGAGGCAGATGGCCATGTACATACCCCAGGAACCCAACACCTGTTCTGGAAATTCTCTTTTGTGTGCAAACTGTTCACCCTGTCGAATGCAACCCAACTCTCCCACATGACATGGGGAGTTTAAGTTGGACTAATGTATCAGATGACTGTGGACTTTACTCAGGACATTTCTGCTACCAACACTTCCAACTCATCTGGGAACTTTGGATTCCAATCCCAATGTACAGCACCCACCATCCTGTGCACTATCCTCACACATGTATGTAAATAAACTCACTAATACACCATACTTGCCTCTGTTGTGATTCCAACGTGGTTTTTGTCATGGAGATGATGATCTGCTAAATGACACTGTGCATGCTAACTGCTACAGCAAGTTCAACACCGTCATGTGAGTCATGGCGACGTGACACATATGAGGGAGACACACCACTAGGGCAACACAACACATACACACCAGGGCCATCTGACTCATCGCCTACACTGATGTTGCCAGGAAATACAGTGGAATGCACAGACACCACACCTATTCAGAGTCTGTGTTAACTAGCCCACAGGTGCAGTAAGCAAATGTCAGTCAGATGTGTGACCACAGACAACGCACATCCCAAAGTGAAGCACAGGTTTATTACACATTTGCAACATGTTGTTTCCACTACAGATGCTAAGGTAATCCCACGTGGCAGTGGCACACAGTCACCAAGTGTTGAAGAAATAAAGTCCAGGGGTGTGTGGCACATCACCTGTAGGGAAACGACTGCTTCCACCCTGGAAGTTGAATCATGGTGTCGGGTGATCCGAGTTGACCAAACAACTCTGAAAGTACCCTGTGAAGGACAGACATGACACACAGTTAAAAGCACTGAAGAACAGGACAGAACTGCAATACTCATGCCCAATACATGTCACAAGATACCTACAC
This sequence comes from Calotriton arnoldi, assembly GCA_963921515.1. Classification (NCBI taxonomy): domain Eukaryota; kingdom Metazoa; phylum Chordata; class Amphibia; order Caudata; family Salamandridae; genus Calotriton; species Calotriton arnoldi. Next base: position 501,021 of record CAWUFW010005297.1, read on the forward strand.
AAAACCAAGTTAGCATGTCAACACTGTTGGGGAGTACAGACTACCTGTAAGGACACATCGCTGCATGCATCCAGTCAAGTAGCACATGGCCACACTCAAACAGCAACAGAGCACCACCAACACATATCATGCAAACTCAAATCATTGACATAACATCTCTGTATACTCACATTCAGCTGAAGAAGTTGTTGATGAGCTGTGTGCGGACATCACCCTCATCATCATCATCATCACTGGCATCGTGGCCCAGGCCAGGATCCTCCACAGGTGGCGGATGTTGGTCATCGTCATCCAGGATGAGAGGCAACTCCTTCCGCACTGCCAGGTTGTGTAGCATGCAGCAGACGATGAAAATCTTGCACACCTTTGCAGGGGCATATGGGAGGGCCCCTCCTGTCTTGTCCAGGCAGCGAAAGCGGCTCTTCAGGAGACCAAATGTCTGCTCGATCACGCTCCTGGTCCGACCATGTGCCTCATTGTAGCGCATCTGGGCTGGTGTCACAGGGTTCCTGAGGGGTGTCAGCAACCACGGCATGTTGGGGTATCCGGAGTCACCTACATACAGACAATTGCACATTAGCTGAGTTGGAAAAGAGGGTGGACTACAACATTGCAGAACACACACAATGGTACAAAGTCAGTACACACCGACAAGCCAGGCACGCTGGTTCTGCATCTGTGACATCATCCTCGGGATGCGACTACTCCTCATTATGTAGGCATCGTGTGCAGAACCGGGGAAACGTGCACACACATGTGAGATGCTCATATCTGCAAGACATACCACCAGAGCTTTGATAGAATGGTAATGTTTCCTGTTCCTGTATGCCTGCTCATGTGCCTGTGGTGGTACCAAAGCCACATGTGTCCCATCAATGGAGCCGATGACATGTGGCATCCTCCCCAGGGCATAGAAGTCACTCTTGATGTCAGTGAGTTGTTGACATTTAGGGAAATAGATGTACTGGTTCAAGTATCTCAACATAGCCTCCAAAACATCGCGTAGCACACGGCTGAACATGGTCTGTGACATCCCACCAGCAGACGCCACAGTGTGTTGAAAGGTACCGGTGGCAAAAAAGTGTAGGGCTGCCATCACCTTCACCTTGGGGGTCAGCGCTGTAGGGTATGGCCGGCCAGGTTGCAAATGTGGGGCCAACCGCCCCGCCAATTCCTCAATCAGCGCCCTGTTGAAGTGGTACCGTCGGATGCAGTCACGTTCAACCATGGTTGCAAGGTCAGGGAATGGTCTATGGACAGCTGGTGCCCTGCAGTACATAGGTGAACAAAGAAAGATTGTCAGTCACCCCACATATGTGGCATTGACCATACTCAATATCACATGATACATCATTACGAGACACAAGTACTTGATGTGTGTGCCGTTCTGTATGGACATATATGGCACCTACATGGCCATCATCTAACATCTCAGTTCAACATGTGTTGACAACAAGTTCCAGGTTGTGCTATGGGAAATCATTAGGCTGTGTCACAGTACCCATGCACTGCTGTCACGTTCCAAACACACACCACAGTGACAAGTGAGGACAGATGTGCCCCAGGCATCATAGCTCTTTGACAGGTAGATTCCCAGGGACCCTGTATTGCCACATGGACACTGGCATGACATGGCGTATCATGTACACGCCAGCAAAACAACCATGACTCCCACAGGTAGTGGCCCCTGTTGCCTCTGCAGGACAGACATGGACGTCTGTGACACACACACGCACAACATCAAAGTCGATGCACAAACAACGTGGATGTGGAGACTGTCTCCCATTGTGCACATGGAATCAGAGACATCTGAAACACAACATGCACACAGACTGTGGAGGGCCATCACAATTGTGGCAATGGGTCACCCTGTGACATACATACAATCCCACATGGGACTCAGGGTGTATGTGACATAACATACACATATACAAACTGGAAATGTGACCATGCCACATGCTCTGAACTGAACAGTTGCACATCACAGTGGTCATGTGCACAACACACAAAGGATTCTGTCCCCATGAACACGTGCACAGCCTGGGAGTGGCTGCCCCCAAGTGCCACCCAACAAACCACATGTTGACCCCCATACACACACAGGTAATGCAGCCTTACATGCCTTAGGATACAGTGTGGACAGGCTGTGGTGTTGTAGGTGTGCCCTGAGTCCCTGGCAAGTAATTGTGGCTGGCATACGTTCACCTGTGACAAACATGGTGACATATGCGAGTGACTTGTACAGGGACGCGTCGTACAGCAATGGACCGATCCGTGTGCACGCATTGGCCATTGCATATGATGTTGACGGATGCGTGTTGTGTTTCGAAATACGCGTCGTACAGCAATGGACCGATCCGTGCGCACGCATTGGCCATTGCATATGATGTTGACGGATGCGTGTTGTGTTTCGAAATACGCGTCGTACAGCAATGGACCGATCCGTGCGCACGCATTGGCCATTGCATATGATGTTGACGGATGCGTGTTGTGTTTCAAAATACGCATCGTACACCAATGGACCGATCCGTGCGCACGCATTGGCCATTGCATATGATGTCGACGGATGCGTGTTGTGTTTCGAAATACGCGTCATACGGCAATGGACCGATCCGTGTGCACGCATTGGCCATTGCATATGATGTTGACGGATGCGTGTTGTGTTTCGAAATATGCGTCGTACAGCAATGGACCGATCCGTGCGCACGCATTGGCCATTGCATATGATGTTGACGGATGCGTGTTGTGTTTCGAAATACGCGTCGTACAGCAATGGACCGATCCGTGCGCACGCATTGGCCATTGCATATGATGTTGACGGATGCGTGTTGTGTTTCGAAATACGCGTCGTACACCAATGGACCGATCCGTGCGCACGCATTGGCCATTGCATATGATGTTGACGGATGCGTGTTGTGTTACGAAATACGCGTCGTACAGCAATGGACCGATCCGTGCACACGCATTGGCTATGGACTGACATGGTAACGGACACGTATTCGAAGCTTGTACGAGTCGGGTACAGTGAATTCAGTTGGCCACCCACAACAATGTTGCAAATTCATGGGTGTCATCAAGTTGAAATTTCACTGATGCTGTAGGCGTGTATAAGTGATACAATTCCATGGATTGGCCAGATTCAGAAGATGCAAACGACTTGGACCTATCACTTTGGGCACATGGGACAGTATCTGCCTCTGCAGCACACATATAATGCTGGCTGTTCCCCTGAGAGCTCACTTGCCTGCACTACATGCTCCAGGACGACATCTGCCACTACCACTGCTGCTGTCTCTGCATCCTCTGGCTACTGCAATGGCACGTACTGTGGATAGAGACCCAGCCTTCAGCACTGAGGAGAACCAGGCCGTGCTGGACAGCCTCCTTCCACAGTACAGCAAGCTGTATGGGAAACCAGGGGAGCAGGTGAGTGTGCTGTCAACTGCCTTACTAATTGTGCATGTTGTCTGACTAGCAGTACTTACAGTGTGTACACCAGTGGCTAGCATGCTCACTGAGTAGTTGTCACCCCCTAAAGTGTGTAGTTACATGCACTGAACAGGTATAGTGCAGTAACAGTGCATTCCAACAAGGTTTTACTTCCCAGGCAATGATACCATTTAGTAACTGCTGGACAACTGTTCATAGCCATAGTTGCACTACCTGTGTACATCATATGCCCCTGTGATTGAGACATGTATATCCAACTGTGTGATGCACGGATATGTTGCATGTGTAGTAATGGCCTTTTCACTTTGTCATCCTCACATGTTGATGCCCACCAGAAGCAGGAGATCTGGCTGACCATCGCCCGGGCAGTACGATCTGTGGGGGTCTACAGGCGCCGGATTCGCAACTGCCAGAAGAGGTGGCAGGACCTTCGTGGCTGGACCCGGAGGATCGCAAGGGTCCAGCTGAAGCTGTCGCCTCCTTGCAGGAGGGGTGGACACCGGACCCTGACCCCCCACATGCTCCAGATTCTGGCGGTGGTCTTCCCTGACCTGGATGGGCAGCTGAAGGCCAGACAGTAGCAAGGAGTGGGTAAGTGCTAGCCTTTTCGGGGTACTATGACTAACATGCTCTATGCACTCCTTTAGCCTGGTTACACTTCCACAGTACGACTGTCTTGTTGTCCTGGATTCATGTCCCTCACTTGTGTCATGCCCCCTCCTCATCTGATACACAGGTGTGGCCCTTACAGTCTGTGACTTAGGTCACTTGGGTACTGTGTACTTGCAGTTACCTGTGGTTCAAGTTGGGGACAGCATCAGTTACAGGAACTTTGTTGTGGGCTGCATGGGTGGTACAATTGCTCACACAATGCCTGTGATCTGACAAGTACTCTGGGTATGGCTTTAATATGTGTTCCAATTGCTGCTCTGACTCACCACATGTCTGGGGTATGTGCCACACACCCATGCTGCAGCAGAGACCAAGGTAGGAGCCTCAGAAGTATGTCCATCATGTGTGTGACACATGCATAGCCACCTGCCTAGTGTTCAGGGTAATACCATGTTGCACATGGACCAGGACTGTAATGCCTACTCCGGACATCGAAGGCACTCTGTTCTCCCACTCCCGTGTGTCAGCATACATATTGGGCATTGTGAAGAGTGCACTCAGGTGTCTGCCTCTGTGTCACCGTGGTGTGGCCTTGCTTTTGGACTCCTGGAGTGTTTAACAGTTTCGGGTGGCCAGCCATCTGAGTTGTGACTATAGGATCTGCACATTGGTTAATGCATAGGTCTCTGATCCCTTGACTGTGCACAATGGTGTATGAAACATTGAGGTGCAGGTAGCTTTGGTTCATTCTCATCAGACGGTGAAGTGCTCATGTGTATGGATTTGTGTTTGCAGTCACTCAAATGTCTCATTTGAATGACGTGGGATCATCTTAGTCCTCATGATGTGGGTGGCAGGGGGGGGGGCACATGTGCACCTGTCAGCTACAGGGCTTGCATTCCCAAAACCTCCATGATTGTGACACAGTGCAGACTGGTGTTGTGTGTATGCACTGCCCCTGTGACAGGAGACAGTTATGACTGACTTGCCAGACAGGCCTGTGCCATGACATTCAACTTGCAAAGGGTGATCCAGCAGTAGTGTGATATGTCCTGCATGCACACCATTGTCGCATTGGCTATCAGGACATGAGGACATCATTGTGTCTGGTGATGGAAGCAAAACCCGCATATCGACAGAGACTCTGCCCATCACTGTTCCTGACACATGTACTGAGTCAGTGGCAGGAGATGACATGTGTTTGGAGTGACACATTTCCATATGTTCTCTTGGATGTCCAACAACTGTGTATGTGGTGCATGTGTGCACATATGATTAGTGGCATCCAACAGGCACCAGACAGAACGGTGCATGGACAGGTAGGATATGAGTGGCATGAATGACTGTCAGGCAGACAATGGGCTTCTTGAAATCAGTGTCAGCAGTTATTGCAATGTCTAGCAAATGATGGCAGGGCTTGCTCTGTGATGTGCTGTACTTACTGTGGTGTGTGTGGTCAGTACAGGTGACTAATGTTGCTCTGTTCATCCTGATTGTTTGCAGATACATCCACGGCCACAGGAGGAGACAGCTCCATGGACCAAGAGGAGCGGCAGAGCCAGACTGGGTCCACTGCAGAGGAGACCGAGGGACCCAGTGGCACGGAGGGTGAGGGGAGCCACACTGAGGAGACCTCAGCTACGACCACCTCGACTGAGGAACACAGCACTTCCAGTGAGGACTCCCTTGTGGAGGCGGGTGTCAGCAGACCACAGACAAAATTGAGCAAGTCTGTCCCCACCACCACCACCATCTCCACCCTCCCATCTGCTCCCATCCCACATGTCCATGGAGGCTCCCGTGTAGGGGAGCGTGTCTCCTTCGTGCCAGGCACAGCACCCCCTGCCTCTGTCTCCCCTGCTGCCCTGAGTGTGGAGTCTGTGGACTTGCTGAAACAGATCCATGTAGGGCAGACATCAATGCTGAGTGTCCTCCATGCACACACAGGTCTGTTGACACTACTGGTGTCATTCATGGAGGGCATCTCATCTGGCATGTCTGCCCTACAGCGGACCAATAAGTCCATGGCCTCCTCACTGACTGCAGCAGTGTCCCTCCTGCAACAGTCCCTCACCCCTCCTACCTCTGCCCCATCCACAATCACCAGCACCCTACCTGTCCCAAGCACACACACACCGGCACAGGCACGCACCAGCACAGACAAAAGCAGCACACAGACACACAAGCCAAAATCCAGACGCACACGCACGCATGCACAGTCAGGGGTCTGATGCCTCACTCACAGGGGATGGGGCCCAGACACACACACACGCATCCACGAGCACTCCGCAGTCCTCAGATACCTCTCCCTCCAAAACCCCTTCCCTTGCCTCACCTGCAACCCCCCCCTCCCAGAAGCTCTTCCTCTGTGAGCTTGGCCTCGTCCCCACAGATACATCTGACCCAACGTACAGGTGGAAGAGGCCACCACCCCACACAGAGGGTAGTGCCCCTCACACCTGGACACCCTCCCCCAGGCACAGGCAGACTGAGGACCCCATTAGGAAGTCCCCCCGGACCAGGAAGAGCAAGACCCACCACCACCACCATGCAGATCCACCACACAGTCTCTCTCCTCCATCCCCCAGGCCACCACTCCACAGGTTCCCCCGCCACACCCTGCCCCAGGTTCCCCCACACACCGATACTGCATCCCCAAACTGCTTAGGCCCTCCCCCACTACCACTTGCTCTTCCACCCCCAACCAAGACGCTCAGCCTGTTTGTGCCACTGGTGTGGAGACCGGGTCCCCCACTCTGTCCTGCCCACCTCATCTTCCCCCCCTTCCACTCCCTTGGAGTTATGCACTGCAGTAGAGTCCACAACCACCCCGTCTGACTTGGGCACTGCAGTGGGGACCCAGTCCACTCCATCTGACTGGCCCACTGCAGTGGTGCCGGCACCCACACCATCTGACTTGTGCCCTACAGTGGTGCCGGCCCCCACTGAGTCAGACACCTCCACTGCAGTTGCCGTTGACACTCCGGCACCCACCACCCCTTCACTGCCTCCTTCTGGCATCCCCTGATCCTGTCCCTGCGGTGCCTGGCCTGCCCCTTGTATGCCCCTCCGAGGGGGATGTCCCCTGTCCGTACCAGTGCAGGCAAGCAATGGGTGACAAGTTGTCACATGTCACCCTGTTCGGACTGTGAATGTGGACTGGCCATTGGCCTTATTTTCTTTTGGACTTCAAATTTTTCTTTCACATTGTCAGAATAAAGCCTCTTTTTGTTTACTAGTGGTTTTGCTTTTGATGTACATGATGTAGATGAGTATAATCATGCATTTGCTGTTGTAATAGTGTTCAGATCAGGTAAATGAAGTGTTGCTGTGATGGACTCCATGTGGTCCATGGGATATGTGTCCTAATCTAGTCTGGATCCATAGCATCCTTTGCTGCAGTCTGAGGGTGTAATGTTCAGCATTTGACACAGGGATGTACGTTTTGCATTTGTGAATTAACATCTGTGGCTTACACTCATGCACATCTGGTGGGCTTACCACTGTTCAATGTTTCTATTTCCCTGACTGTGCCCATCTCCACTGGACATGCAGTTTAGCACATCAATGTTGAAGGACTCATCTGTGTATGCAGTGCAACTTGCTTGACACGTGTTTTGGGTATATGTAGATGACTGAAGTGACACTCCCGTACCCAGGCTGATGTGAGCAGAGCCTTCAGTGTGTTGTAATTGTTGACTCACTGACCGAGTGTTCTGCTGACATGTTTGAGTCGTGCACAGACAAGGTTTGGCACAGCGGCCCTTCCACAGGAGTGGAGTGCCCTCATGGCAGTGTGTAATCCCGTGACATTGCCTGGGCCCATGTTGTGTGTTGTGTAAGCATGTCTGTGTGTGTTCCCTTCCCTTTTCCTACACAGGCTGTGTCCCTACGGATGTTCCTGTTTGTGATGCTTGCTGAGTTGTCCTGTGTTCATCTAGCATATTGGACCTGGTTTCTCCGGGATGTGGGTGCATGGCAAACTAATGTTCATCAGGTTGTCATCCCTAGTTGTCTTTGTTGTCAGGGCTGGGGATGTGGTCAGACGCAGATGGGACACAGTCAGGATTGCCCTTGGCACTTGTTGGTTACACAAGTCATGTAATTTACAGTTTTGGTAGCTTTCAGTGATTGTGACACGTTGTGTGTGTGACTGCTGCCACTCCTCAGGGTCAGAGCTGCAATGTTGGAAGTTGTCTACGTGTGTTCTTTGTGGGTCACCTTGGCTTCTTCATTGGTGAGTGACTGTGGCCGGGATCCCATTGATTGGGGTGGATTTCACATCATGCCCATGTACATCGCGTACTGTGCAGTGTGTCAGACCTTCACGAGTCTTGTTGACTGGCCATGTGTGATGGGTTTCTGCACCTTGGTTCCCACCGCCACCCCTGGGATTGTCATGGGTGCATGTGCAATGTCACCAGTCCATGTGAGCTTCACTGCTGCACACTGCTGTGTGGTGTTGAGTGTGTACAAATGTGAGTTGTTGCACGGCTAGTCCCCTACATCCATATTGGCCTTGGCTGACAGGCCGTGCTGATTGATTTGTGCTTGTGTAGGTGTGATGGTAGTTTGTTGCTCAGGACACATGGATGTGGTTCACAGTGTGAACGACATCTACCTTTGTCATCACAGTGGGATCATCATGCAGGCTAGTGTCACCACAATGTGGGGTCCCTGGGGGTAGTGCTGTGGTGGGTCTGTCTCTTGCTGTGTTAGTTGATGTTCCTACAAGCTTGTGTGACATGTGTCATTTGGGCTCCCTCTCATCTAACAATGCCTGATTGCCCACATAGGGGAATCCGATCCATGAGTTACTTTTGTATGGCACTGTATACACATCTGTGTAATTGGAATTCAGGCCTCCTCATGTGTTGTGTGGTTGCCTGGGGACACTGGCACAAACCCCCATCACCAGTTGTGTTTGATATGCAGTGTGAGGCTGCCTATTTGTGTTTGTGCATCTGCACCACTGCATTGGCATATCTTTAGTGTGCCATTGCCTGTATGTTGTTTGGAGGATTTCCCCTGCTGTCCCTGGGACTCCTAGGTCATCAGTCAGCACAATAATCATGGTTTGTATGTCCCATTGCTGCCATGGTATGGTATTTGTTCACCTCACATCTACAGTCTCCACAGGATATCTACATTTGTGTGTCCATTAATGCAGATTTGTGTGTCTGCATTATGATGGTCACTTCTGACATTGTGTAATTGATAAATAGAGACAACGTCAGCCCCCATGGGTGATGTTTGTCTGCACATGGCCAAAGGTATGTTTTATTTGCACTGCACTGTTTGTCTCACCCAATCTATGTTGCTATGGGACACAACCACTACTTTGCCACTGATGTGTTTGTTGTTCTGTGACCAGGAATCATCCATGCTGTTTGGCAGTTGCAGCTTTTTCCATGACAACACTTACCTTTTGGTCACTGTGATGATGGGGGTTTAGACCCCATTGTCACAATGTTCAAAATGTGCTTCAGCTATGGACCCCACACTTACCTTTTGGTCACTGTGATGATGGGGGTTTAGACCCCATTGCCACAATGTTCAAAATGTGCTTCAGCTATGGACCCCACACTTACCTTTTGGTCACTGTGATAATGGGGGTTTAGACCCCATTGCCACAATGTTCAAAATGTGCTTCAGCTATGGACCCCACACTTACCTTTTGGTCACTGTGATGATGGGGGTTTAGACCCCATTGCCACAATGTTCAAAATGTGCTTGAGCTATGGACCCCACACTTACCTTTTGGTCACTGTGATGATGGGGGTTTACACCCCATTGCCACAATGTTCAAAATATGTGCTTCAGCTATGGACCCCACACTTACCTTTTGGTCACTGTGATGATGGGGGTTTAGACCCCATTACCACAGTGGTCATGGTCTGCTTGCATTGTGAAGGCCACACACATTTTTGTGTGACACATGTGATAGGGGTCTCATTGTATATTCAATGTCATGTTCAGTGTTGTAGGCATTTGACACAGACTACACACTCTAGTCATGATGTTGGGGGGATGTCTTTTGCTGACATTCCTTATGTTGGAGTATGCTGGTTGTGTCATGCATTACCCGTCCTATGAGTGGGGATGGTAGTAGTGACAGGCATCCAGGCCCCCATGAGTAGGGGTGGTGGTAGTGCTAGGCAGCCATCCCCCCATGAGTAGGGGTGGTGGTAGTGGTAGGCATCCATCCCCCCATGAGTAGGGGTGGTGGTAGTGGTAGGCATCCATCCCCCTATGAGTGGGGTTGGTAGTAGTGACAGGCATCCAGGCCCCCAAGAGTAGGGGTAGTGGTAGTGGTAGGCATCCATCCCCTATGAGTGGGGATGGTAGTAGTGACAGGCATCCAGCCCCCCATGAGTAGGGGTGGTGGTAGTGGTAGGCATCCAGCCCCCCATGAGTAGGGGTGGTGGTAGTCGTAGGCATCCATCCCCCTATGAGTGGGGATGGTAGTAGTGACAGGCATCCAGGCCCCCATGAGTAGGGGTAGTGGTACTGGTAGGCATCCATCCCCCTATGAGTGGGGATGGTAGTAGTGACAGGCATCCAGGCCCCCATGAGTAGGGGTAGTGGTAGTGGTAGGAATCCATCCCCCTATGAGTGGGGATGGTAGTAGTGACTGGCATCCAGCCCCCCATGAGTAGGGGTGGTGGTAGTGCTAGGCATCCAGGCTCCCATGAGTAGGGGTGGTGGTAGTGCTAGGCATCCATCCCCCTATAAGTGGGGATGGTAGTTGTGACAGGCATCCAGCCCCCCATGAGTAAGGGTGGTGGTAGTGCTAGGCATCCATCCCCCCATGAGTAGGGGTGGTGGTAGTGCTAGGCATCCAGCCCCCCATGAGTAGGGGTGTTGGTAGTGGTAGGCATCCATCCCCCTATGAGTGGGGATGGTAGTAGTGACAGGCATCCAGGCCCCCATGAGTAGGGGTAGTGGTAGTGGTAGGCATCCATCCCCTATGAGTGGGGATGGTAATAGTGACAGGCATTCAGCCCCCATGAGTAGGGGTGGTGGTAGTGGTAGGCATCCAGCCCCCATGAGTAGGGGTGGTGGTAGTGGTAGGCATCCATCCCCCTGTGAGTGGGGATGGTAGTAGTGACAGGCATCCAGGCCCCCATGAGTAGGGGTAGTGGTAGTGGTAGGCATCCATCCCCCTATGAGTGGGGATGGTAGTAGTGACTGGCATCCAGCCCACCATGAGTAGGGGTGGTGATAGTGGTAGGCATCCATCCCCCTATGAGTGGGGATGGTAGTAGTGACAGGCATCCAGGCCCCCATGAGTAGGGGTGGTGGTAGTGCTAGGCATCAATCCCCCCATGAGTAGGGGTGGTGGTAGTGCTAGGCATCCAGGCCCCCATGAGTAGGGGTGGTGGTAGTGGTAGGCATCCAGCCCCCCATGAGTAGGGGTGGTGGTAGTGCTAGGCATCCAGCCCCCCATGAGTAGGGGTCGTGGTAGTGGTAGGCATCCATCCCCCTATGAGTGGGGATGGTAGTAGTGACAGGCATCCAGGCCCCCATGAGTAGGGGTAGTGGTAGTGGTAGGCATCCATCCCCCTATGAGTGGGGATGGTAGTAGTGGCAGGCATCCAGCCCCCCATGAGTAGGGGTGGTGGTAGTGGTAGGCATCCAGCCCCCCATGAGTAGGGGTGGTGGTAGTGCTAGGCATCCAGGCCCCCATGAGTAAGGGTGGTGGTAGTGCTAGGCATCCATCCCCCCATGAGTAGGGGTGGTGGTAGTGCTAGGCATCCAGCCCCCCATGAGTAGGGGTCGTGGTAGTGGTAGGCATCCATCCCCCTATGAGTGGGGATGGTAGTAGTGACAGGCATCCAGGCCCCCATGAGTAGGGGTAGTGGTAGTGGTAGGCATCCATCCCCCTATGAGTGGGGATGGTAGTAGTGGCAGGCATCCAGCCCCCCATGAGTAGGGGTGGTGGTAGTGCTAGGCATCCAGGCCCCCATGAGTAGGGGTGGTGGTAGTGCTAGGCATCCATCCCCCTATGAGTGGGGATGGTAGTAGTGACAGGCATCCAGCCCCCCATGAGTAGGGGTGGTGGTAGTGCTAGGCATCCATCCCCCCATGAGTAGGGGTGGTGGTAGTGCTAGGCATCCAGCCCCCATGAGTAGGGGTGGTGGTAGTGGTAGGCATCCATCCCCCTATGAGTGGGGATGGTAGTAGTGACAGGCATCCAGGCCCCCATGAGTAGGGGTAGTGGTAGTGGTAGGCATCCATCCCCCTATGAGTGGGGATGGTAATAGTGACAGGCATCCAGCCCCCCATGAGTAGGGGTGGTGGTAGTGGTAGGCATCCAGCCCCCCATGAGTAGGGGTGGTGGTAGTGGTAGGCATCCATCCCCCTGTGAGTGGGGATGGTAGTAGTGACTGGCATCCAGCCCACCATGAGTAGGGGTGGTGATAGTGGTAGGCATCCATCCCCCTATGAGTGGGGATGGTAGTAGTGACAGGCATCCAGGCCCCCATGAGTAGGGGTGGTGGTAGTGCTAGGCATCAATCCCCCCATGAGTAGGGGTGGTGGTAGTGCTAGGCATCCAGGCCCCCATGAGTAGGGGTGGTGGTAGTGGTAGGCATCCAGCCCCCCATGAGTAGGGGTGGTGGTAGGCATCCATCCCCCTATGAGTGGGGATGGTAGTAGGGACAGGCATCCAGCCCCCTCTGAGTAGGGGTGGTGGTAGTGGTAGACATCCATCCCCCTATGAGTGGGGATGGTAGTAGTGACAGGCATCCAGGCCCCCATGAGTAGGGGTGGTGGTAGTGCTAGGCATCTATCCCCCCATGAGTAGGGGTGGTGGTAGTGCTAGGCATCCAGGCCCCCATGAGTAGGGGTGGTGGTAGTGCTAAGCATCCAGGCCCCCATGAGTAGGGGTGGTGGTAGTGCTAGGCATCCATCCCTCTATGAGTGGGGATGGTAGTAGTGACAGGCATCCAGCCCCCCATGAGTAGGGGTGGTGGTAGTGCTAGACATCCATCCCCCATGAGTAGGGGTGGTGGTAGTGCTAGGCATCCAGCCCCCATGAGTAGGGGTGGTGGTAGTGGTAGGCATCCATCCCCCTATGAGTGGAGATGGTAGTAGTGACAGGCATCCAGGCCCCCATGAGTAGGGGTAGTGGTAGTGGTAGGCATCCATCCCCCTATGAGTGGGGATGGTAGTAGTGACAGGCATCCAGCCCCCCATGAGTAGGGGTGGTGGTAGTGGTAGGCATCCAGCCCCCCATGAGTAGGGGTGGTGCTAGTGGTAGGCATCCATCCCCCTATGAGTGGGGATGGTAGTAGGGACAGGCATCCAGGCCCCCATGAGTAGGGGTAGTGGTAGTGGTAGGCATCCATCCCCCTATGAGTGGGGATGGTAGTAGTGACTGGCATCCAGCCCCCATGAGTAGGGGTGGTGGTAGTGGTAGGCATCCATCCCCCTATGAGTGGGGATGGTAGTAGTGACAGGCATCCAGGCCCCCATGAGTAGGGGTGGTGGTAGTGCTAGGCATCTGTCCCCCCATGAGTAGGGGTGGTGGTAGTGCTAGGCATCCAGGCCCCCATGAGTAGGGGTGGTGGTAATGGTAGGCATCCAGCCCCCCATGAGTAGGGGTGGTGGTAGTGCTAGGCATCCAGGCCCCCATGAGTAGGGGTGGTGGTAGTGGTAGGCATCCATCCCCCTATGAGTGGGGATGGTAGTAGTGACAGGCATCCAGCCCCCCATGAGTAGGGGTGGTGGTAGTGGTAGGCATCCAGCCCCCCCTGAGTAGGGGTGGTGGTAGTGGTAGGCATCCATCCCCCTATGAGTGGGGATGGTAGTAGTGACAGGCATCCAGGCTCCCATGAGTAGGAGTAGTGGTAGTGGTAGGCATCCATCCCCCCATGAGTAGGGGTGGTGGTAGTGCTAGGCATTCAGGCCCCCATGAGTAGGGGTGGTGGTAGTGGTAGGCATCCATCCCTCTATGAGTGGGGATGGTAGTAGTGACAGGCATCCAGCCCCCATGAGTAGGGGTGGTGGTAGTGCTAGGCATCCATCCCCCCATGAGTAGGGGTGGTGGTAGTGCTAGGCATTCAGGCCCCCATGAGTAGGGGTGGTGGTAGTGGTAGGCACCGAGCCCCCCATGAGTAGGAGTAGTGGTAGTGGTAGGCATCCATCCCCCTATGAGTGGGGATGGTAGAAGTGACTGGCATCCAGCCCCCATGAGTAGGGGTGGTGGTAGTGCTAGGCATCCAGCCCCCCATGAGTAGGGGTGGTGGTAGTGGTAGGCATCCAGGCCCCCATGAGTAGGGGTGGTGGTAGTGGTAGGCATCCATCCCCCTATGAGTGGGGATGGTAGTAGTGACAGGCATCCAGCCCCCATGAGTAGGGGTGGTGGTAGTGCTAGGCATCCATCCCCCCATGAGTAGGGGTGGTGGTAGTGCTAGGCATTCAGGCCCCCATGAGTAGGGGTGGTGGTAGTGGTAGGCACTGAGCCCCCCATGAGTAGGGGTGGTGGTAGTGGTAGGCATCCATCCCCCTATGAGTGGGGATGGTAGTAGTGACAGGCATCCAGGCCCCCATGAGTAGGGGTAGTGGTAGTGGTAGCCATCAGGCCCCTATGGGTGTGTATGGCATTGGTGATAGCCATCCCGCCCCTATGATTCGGCTGTTGCTAGTGTACGTCATTTCTGCATCCCTATGTGTGTGACATATGTCGGGTACGTGTCGTTTGTTTGTGTAGTGGGTGTCTGACTTACCGTCTGCGCCGTACGCGTCCGTACCGGTTCCGGTAATAGATGTACAGTATTGGTAGGACCTTCGCGATGGGATTCATGATTGGTTCATCTTGTTCACGTTTATCGTGGCTTCGACTCGTACTCGTAGCTGGCTTGTTCGTCTCATAGCCGTGGATCGTGTTGTGGCGCGAATCGGAGCTTATGTGCAGCTCTCCCGGATGCTCTGACGTGCCGGACTTAGCGACCAGTTCGGCGCGTACGGAGTGCGCATCGTACTAGTCCGGCCAGAAGGTGCTGTGTATTTACTTCTGTGTGACTCGAATCGGCGTTTACGGATCCCGCTCGGGCGGGGAACTGGAGCTGGAATGGCTATGTACGGCTCGGTCGGAATCTGAGCAGTAATGCGCATCGTACTTGCTCGTTCGGATGACTGTTCGAATCGGTCGGGAAACCCGCGTTCGGGTCGTATTTTTTCCGGACAAATCGTATTCGGTGCGCTTCCGGCCGAGATCGGAATCGACCCCTGTGTCAGAACCTATGTTTCCGACCGACTCAGAAACATTTCCGACTAACAGATTATAATAGAAGGTAACCGTTTGGTCTTTACGACTCGGTTCCGACCGGCATTCGGAGACTCCGAGTCAAGGTGCAAGGTTTTCGGCAACCACCCTTTTTTCAATGGGAGCATGAGTTGCCGGTCGGAAACCAGGCTCCTATTGAATTCAAAGGGAGTCCGACCGAACGGTGTTCGGAAACATCGTAAACGGTCAGTCGGACTCGCCGAACCTGAGTCAGTCGGAGCCGATTCCGACAAGGAGTCAGTCAGAATGCTTCCCGACCAACATCATAATGAGGCCCTAAATTTTAAACATCGATAATTTCAAAATCGATATTTCATACTTCGATATTTATACTTTGATATTCTGTCCCTACACCGGTATGCAAAATTCTGTCTCCTCCATTTCAATAATAGACAAGTTTCAGCCCAAATACAGTTCAGCCCTCAAGATACTATTGTGCACTCACGTGTGTGGATGTCAGTTTAGCTTTATAGACCCTCAAAGCCTTGCCTGGATGGGGTATCTGACTGAAGTGCATCCCCCTTGAGAGGGACCACATCATGGCCTTGAGCTCCTCTGCATAGTGCCATCATAAGGTGTCACCGCCGACCATTATGGAGGCCAGGGGCATGTCTGCACCTCAGCTACACATGACCTTTATTTGTGGTTATTTGCCACATCTCTTGGGTTGCAGCAATGGTCTTTTTCGGATCTGGGCTCTTGTCAATGTGCAACCCCTCTGGCGGACATCAATAACAGACTTCTAGCATTTTTTTGATAATCCCCCACCCAGAGATGATAATTAATTCTAAGCAGATTGAGGGTATGCCTGCTTTGTGCACCCTAGCGCTTCAACTTGGCATACTTGTCCCGGTCACCAACTAATTCTGTGTATGTGCACTGCTTTTCCTGGGGGGGACACTTTATTTCAGATTGTGCAGCTGCTGGGTTGTGCCATCTTTCAGTTCAACTTTCTCTGTGTGCTATCCAGGATGCATGCCAGGAACAGGGGAGGTGAGCTGCGATCCCAAGCCATGCTAAAAAAACTCTTTTTCCATAACTCCTGTACATTTCAGTCACACGCATGGCAGCTGTGAGTTAAAAAACCTTAGGGCTTCCCTATAATATTTTGGAACTGCTCTGTCTTCTGCACCTGCTAACTCTGCTCATTGTATGTGCCCATTTTCAAGGTGAGAAGAGATGCGCCTTGGCACCTGTATTCGGTTTGGTCATTTAGACAAGGGAGAAGTGATACAAGCATATAAATATAAGAGACAAACCTCAAGTTGTCGCTTCCCCAGTTAAAGGAACAAATGTTATATGATCATGTCATGTGTTGCTGCTCCCATTTTGTCAGCAAGCGCAAGAAGGGGCAAATTTACTAGCTTTTGCTGTAAAACAGACCAAGAGCCAAAGTTCTGCACTGTGCTGTATCAAAGAGAGAGACAAAAATAGCCTCTATTTATCAAGATATAGAACTCTTTTTCTTTTCCCCGATGCTGGTACAGTTTAGACTGCTATGCACTAATGCACACACCCTTGTACTATAGTTCAATGGTGAGTGCGTTTAGTTGAGCATAGTTTTTGCACTAGAAGGGGACGCTTCCAGTACAATAAGTATGCTTTAATACTTTTTCCACTTTGTATGTGGGCTGTACAATGTATCATGAATGCAAAGCAGGAAAAATGTGGAGACTTTTAAAACTTGTTCCACTGTTACGCCTGCCTGAAGAAGGCATCATTTCTTGGTGAAAATGCTAGTATGTAAATTTTAATAGACAGCGATTTGTGTTAAAGTCTATGGATGGTTGCATGGTAACCTCCATACACCACCCACGATATACCGCCTTGATGTATAGTATTGTAGAGCAGCATATAGCAATACCTTGCAATATTTTAGGCAATTTTCCCAAGCAAATTATGATTTACATTGGGAAGTAAATCCGACCACAACACTTTGTGCTGGGTTTGCATCACTTTTGTGATTTAAACACGGAGCAAAGTGTTAGTGATCCTGCCCTGAACTCTTTACTTCCAACTCTTTGGCCTTTGGTCCTGCAAAGATACTATCAGAATTTGCTTCAATTGCTCTGATGGTCAGATAGTAAGTGGATTTTTAAACATGATGAAGACCACAATGAACTGTCTAGACCTTTTGGAGGATGTGAGCTAAAGTCAAATTGCCTAGTGGCACAAATGAATTAGATTTTGTTTTGTTTTGCACAAGGATTTTTAACTCGTGTACATTATAACAATTGCTTTTATGTTTATCTTTTAAATATGGTTTTCATTAGCTTTCAATTAAGTTGTCATTCATTCATTACTCTGCAGGCACACGTTTGGATGTCTTACCTTGAGGAAGGGAACTATGAAGATTGAAAGCAACAGGTCATAATAACAATGCAGTCCAGTCGGTGTCAATTTCAAGTTTTTTTGACAGATGAAGACACATCCCTGCACCTTTATTCATGGTAGTTTAAAGAAGTGCTTTCAATAGCGGGTTCTATATCACTGTTTTATGAGACTATCATTGTATTCGTTTGCATTCATTTAAATGTTTTGCTTTGTTTATGCATGTTTCACCAAGTACTAATGCTCCATTTGCTGTGCTGTGGGTGTTAAAAGAACTCAAATAAAAATGCTTGTTAGAGGCTTGTCACTAATCCAACAAATCAAATGGGTTTCTTAGCAACAATATTCATAACAAAATCTGTTTCAAACAAATTCCTTGCATAATGAAAAATCTAGAAGATCATCACTAGCATAAATCGCTGTATTATGAGCACCTGTTTAAAGTTCCTCGGCTGATCAAAGAAGCACAGTATCTAAAAGACAAGCATTGTCAGGATGTCAGTGGCAGGAAAGGAGTTGAAGAGAAAAATGAATCTATCAAAACTTCCACAACAAACAGATGAAATAGGTGTATGTTCCAACAAGTTTCTTTATTTCAAGAAAAAGGACTCGTACAACAATGTGATACAATAATATTAAAAATAAAGACAATGCAAGTAACCTTGTTATAGACATCTGTTATTACAAAAGGTACCCAGACGCAGCATAGGTCAAAAAAGCCTCATTATGGTAATTGCAAAATGCCACGTTAATGTTTTGACTAGTGCTGGCACAACGATGGCCATCCTTCCAGGTTACACAGTACTGGCGAGATGGTAAAATTGTATGCGATTTTACTGTTAGTTTGCTCTAAGTGCTCTACAGTACCATGCAATTACAAGTTAAACATCATGAAATGGGGAATTATTGCATGGGAAGAATTCTTCTTGCAGAGGGAAGAATTGCATGCTCACCCCTGTCAGAAATAAAATGGAAAAGGAGACTTGATGCTGCTGCAGACAAAGCCTCACGAGATTTAATTGCGTGGAATTACCGCATGGTAAATTTGGGTCCGGTTCTACCACATATAGAAAAGCGACCCATTTGGAATCAGGCGGAAAAGAATTCTGGGCTAATTATGCTCTGCCTGACTCATAAAGAAGACCAGTGCGGACTACCTATACATTTGCCTAGGCTACCAGGACAGAAAAGGATGTAAAACACTTCTAGCTAAAGGAACTACTTAATCCACATGGCCTTGCTTTGTTGCCACGTGGTTCGTGTGTTTTGCAAAAGTAATCAGCACGCCGTAGGCTGTTACTCATGCGCATTTATGCCTCTCAATAATAGCTTTCAACCTGCTGTTACTAAGTAAAATATGCTTATTACATTTTTGTAAAAAGGTAATAGCTCTGTGTGCTATCCCTTGATTTTAATGCACAAAAACATTGCTTTAAAAAAATACAAACAGCACATTTTGTTTAAGTAGTGACAGTGAGAAGTGTTTGGTTTAAATGTGCTTCTGCTTACCAAGGTAACTTGTCATTTGTTTTAAAACTTCTCACTTTGAGTAAAATTCTAAGCTTCATTTTTCTTTTAAGTTTAAAAGATTAATGAATTTTGTAATTGATGAAGGCGTATTCCTCTTTCTCATGTGTGTGTGTGTGTATATATATATATACACAGACACACATGTATACATATATACATATATGGTTGCAGGCTTACCCACCACTTCATCCACACGAAGAAAGGCAAGAGTAGACCCAGAGATTCGTTGCAGTAGTTTATTCGGCAATCACCATGCCGCCATGACGCGTTTCGGCCGGAAAGCCGGCCTTGATCACATGTCAGCGCCTTGTGCGGGATTTACTTCTTTTAAAGTGCAAGTGTCAAGTGATAGCAGCTGTAGACATAGTAAACATACTACTCAAAGGAGTAAATCATAGCATAAATACTTTGATAATATACAAAATTGTGTAGAATTATGTATAATGATTTCAGGATAAATCCATATTTAAACAGGGCACTATTATACCCAAAACAGATATTTTATATGCAAACAAAATAATAGTATAAATACTATATAATATATTGTCCATATTTCCATATATACATATCCTGGTTTTAAAATTCATGACTAAATATGCTGCTAATAAATAGAAAAAAAGTGACTAAGTGCAAAATGTGAAACCCCCCATAAAATTGATACTAAAGTGCAAGTCGTGCCAAATTCCTTATTTGTGCAAAGTAATGCAATAATAGTGCAAAACAGCCAATGTGCAAACAATTGCTAGCAGCCAAAATGAAAAAATTAAAAAATTAGTTACATATAAAATTCTACGGGACTTATGACCAAGAGACGGAGACAAAATAAGTACCTGAAATACTAGTATAATTGCAATGTAAGTGGAGTTTAAAGATATAATGCTGGAGGTACTAAAAGGTTGATTCCCACAAATGAGTTTATAAAATTCATAAAATTCACATAAATTCATTTCAACCTAAAAACCCCAATAAGTTATCTAAAAACTCCTAAAAGGTTCTAAAAATTACTTAATAGGTGTTGGCTAAGAATTTGTTGTAAGGATGTCATAACTGCTAAGACAAAAATTGTATTAAACATGGTAATCCTTGTAAGATAATAAAATTGCAAAGGCTTCTGTTGTAACTTAATCCACAATAACAGAAATCCAGTTTTACTATGTATTGCAATCCTAATACCAAAGGGTAGCCCAAAAGAAATCTCCTGAATGTGCATGACCAGAAGTGCAGAATCATAAATAGGTATACATATCTTCACTGGAATTCAAGCCTCCTGGGTGCTTGGTGTCGAGTTCTATAATATACCTGGTTTCCAAGCGTCTGAGTTTAGCCTCCCGGTTTCCCCCTCTTTTTGCCAACGGTACTGAATCCAAAACATAGTATTTAAAATGTTTAAGGCTACTCTCATGTTTGTCCTTGAAATGCCTAGCCACGGGATAACTTGGATCATAATTAACAATTGCTCTTGTGTGTTGAAGAATTCTTTTATGTACTGACAGTTTGGTACTGCCTATATAGAGCAAATTGCAGCTACATACTAGCACATACACGGCAAACTCAGTTTTGCAGGACAGATATTTTGTGATAGAATAGGATTTTTGGCTAAATGGAGTTTGATATGACGTAGTGTTAATTCCATATTGGCATGCCTTACAGGAGGAACATTTAAAGAAGCCTAATCTTGGCGTTAGCCACATGTTAGACTCAACATCCTCCGGATTATTCTTCACCAAAACATTGCCCATAGTTTGTGTTTTTCTAAAGGTAATAGCTGGTTTTTTGGGCAATGAACTTCCTATAATGGGGTCTGTTAGTACTGTATGCCAATTACGTCGTATAATAGCCCTTATCTGTCCTTCCTGTCTAGAGTATCCTAAGATTAGCCGAGTTGGAACATCAGGTATAAGGCCTGATGAGGGCCGGGATTTTGATGAGCTGTGAAGCAAGTCATCTCTAGCCCTACATCTAGATTTATGTATTGCAGCTTCAATGGTGCGAGTGTTATACCCTCTCTGGAGGAACCTACGTTTACATTCTTGTTGTTTAGCTTGAGTTTCAAGGTCCTCACTACATATTCTCCTTATTCTAAGCATCTCCCCATAGGGGATGCTATGTATGAGATGGGGAGGGTGAGCACTTGTCGCATGCAAGATGGCATTACCTGCTGTAGGTTTTCTGTATAGTGTAGTTGCCAGTTTATTGTTGGAAATGTATACCCTAGTATCCAAGAATGTTATATGTTCACAGCTGATGGAGTATGTAAAGTGAAGATTCAGATTATTGTTATTTAGATCTGCAATAAAATCTTGTGCACTTTGTTTCGAGCCATCCCAGACAATAAAAAGATCGTCTATAAATCTTAGCCAAACCATTACCTGGTCAGAAAAAATACGAGAATATTGTTTCATGAGGACCAGCTCCTCCCACCATCCCATAAAGAGACAGGCGTAACTGGGGGAGAAGCTGGCCCCCATTGCTACTCCCTGAGTCTGTTGGTATATTTGGTTTTTATACAAAAACAGGTTATTCTCTAAACAAAATGTCAATAAGTCGATTAGCATTTGATTGTGTTTGGCGTATCTAATAGGTCTATTCGCCAAAAAATACTTGACTGCTTTAACTCCATCATTGTTTCTTATGCAGGTATACAATGCTGTTACATCCAGGGCTATAAGGCAAAAGCCCTCCTGCCATTTGATTTTTTCAATTTTCCTGATGAAGTCACTGGTATCTTGCACATATGAATCAAGTTTTTTACATGCTCTTGTAAAAATGAGTCTATATAAATTGACATATTTTCCAGTGGACCATCACAGGCCGAGATTATAGGTCTGCCAGGGGGCTTGTCAATTGATTTGTGCACCTTGGGGACAAAATATAAAAGGGGGATAGTTGGATTTTCTTTTTTAAGAAATTTGTACTCCTGGAGGTTCAACAAACCCAGGCTTTTCCATGCCAATAACTTGCCGAAGAAAATGTCTTGCCCTTGTTTGAACTTTTGTATTGAGCTTTTCCTATAGCAGTCCACATCACTGAGTTGTTTTGCTGCTTCCTCCTTGTAGTCTTTAAGGGACCATAGCACCACATTTCCCCCTTTGTCCGCACTTCTCACCACAACCTGTTTATTGTTATTGATCTTGTCCATCAATTGTAGATATTTACGATCTTGATTCGTGACTCTATGTTGGGTTCTGTTGTTTCAACATGAAGCTGCTTGATTTCCGCCACTACATGCTCGTTGAAAAGATCTATGGAGTCCCGGGGCATAATGGGTGTAAATGTTGACTTCTCCCTAAAATTGGTCATCGGTTTGGCACATGTTTCAAATCGTGGAGATAGTAAATCCAGTGTTGCCAGTTCCATTTCTGCACCTTGGTCTGTACTCTCAATGTTGCTCAAGTTGCCTTCATTACCCAAGTTATACAAGATTTTGAGTGAACTGAGGTCAGATACTAATAAGTTACAATCTTCTGATCCGATACTTTCCTGATTTAGCACTGCTGCATCAACAGGAGACTCCTCTGGTCTTGCTTTCGATTTGTGAAATTTCTGTAGTTTTAATTTTCTGACAAACTTATAAATATCTGCACGAGTGTTGGTATAACTGAAATCTGTTTTGGGGCAATATGATAATCCCAATGATAGAATTTCTTGTTCTGCCGCATCAAGGCTAATGTCTGTTAAGTTGATGATAGTATTGCTCATGTCCGTTGTTCCTTCTAAATCAATGTCAATAGGGATGGTGGGGCATGTTTCTGTTACTTTCTCCATTTTCCCCGTCCTCTCATTGATTTTGTACTTCCACTGCTGCCACCTTTCTCGGGCAGCCCTCCTTCGCTCCCGCCTGCTCTTTGTCCTTCGTTTTTTGCCGGTTTTGCAGCCCTCGGTCTGAGAGTTTCTCTGCGGCTCCTTCTCAGGCAGTCCAGTTCTTCCCCCAGGGATGGTTTGTCTGCCCCCGGTGCTGGTCTGCCCCTTATGTTTTCCGCCTCAGTTTCACTCTCCATGGCCGAGCTAAGATCGGACGCTGAGGTAGAAGTTGCTCCGCCCCGCTCCTCATTGTTTTCTTGAGAGAATCTATTGCTCCTTAGTGGTTTGTTTCTGAAAGCATCATATTTACGTGCAAATGTAAAAATTTGTCCATTATTATAGTCATCCTTATCTCTTTGAAATTTATAGGTTTTCCTCTGCTTAATCTTGTCCTCCTCCTTGCTCAGCCTTGATATCATCTCCTCATGATATTTTTTCCTTAGATGTTGATCCTCCTGTGCTTCTATTTCCACTGTAAGCACATCAATTTTATTTTGCAGTTCTATGCGGTCCACCTCCGCATATTTTACCAAAATTTGGACCAGTCTGCGCGAGGAATCGAGATTGCACTCGGCCCATTCTGCCATCATGCGTGGATTGGGGGTGTCATAGCTGGGGGCTAGCATTATCCTAAGCCCCCGCGGTATTCTGCCAACATCCAAGTACTTCTGGAGAGATTTGGCCTCCCACCACTTTGCCGTTTCTTGGTGCATTAGTTTTTCAAGACTACGGTAATTTTCTTTTAGTCCCTTAAGCCCTGCCGTTGTGTCTACAGTTCCATGTTCATTAGACTGCTGCTGCCGTTGAGGAGGATTATCCGTAAACATTTCCTCCGCTGCGGACTCGCGGTCTCTAAGCGCTGCGGCTGACATGGTGATTGCTGCTTATGCAATATTGTTACGCTTGCTGCTACCAGCCCCGTATCAGAATCTCTCACGGGGCTGGAGACTAAAGCTTGTACCTCCCCACCTGTGCGAAAGTTGTTGCGTTATTACGTTATTGACAGTACCTTTAGAGAAGCCGTGGACTGCAGGGAGATCTCCGACACGGCAGCTAAACTCCTCCGAGCTGCTGTCGGCACCACTCCTCTGCGTTCGATTACTTCGACTGGCTCCTCATCTGCCGGCTTGTTCAAGTGCACACACAGGGGGCTCCGTGGATTCCTAACCCGGAATAGATTGCAGAAACTTCCGGGAACAACCACACGTCCGGTGCTGGCTGTCGAAACTGACAACTCCGGTATGTAGAAGCCCCGAAAGAAATTGACCGCCAACCACGGAGCCTGCTTGCGGAGAGGGGGTCCACTTAACCGGAGGAGGTCAGTCCGGTAATAGTGGTTGCAGGCTTACCCACCACTTCATCCACACGAAGAAAGGCAAGAGTAGACCCAGAGATTCGTTGCAGTAGTTTATTCGGCAATCACCATGCCGCCATGACGCGTTTCGGCCGGAAAGCCGGCCTTGATCACATGTCAGCGCCTTGTGCGGGATTTACTTCTTTTAAAGTGCAAGTGTCAAGTGATAGCAGCTGTAGACATAGTAAACATACTACTCAAAGGAGTAAATCATAGAATAAATACTTTGATAATATACAAAATTGTGTAGAATTATGTATAATGATATATATATTCACTGAAAAAAACATAGGTTTCAGGGACGTTATAGTTAGTTGGACATTTCACTCGTACAAAACCTGAGAAATTCGGCCGTTATAGTTAGTTCAGCTAACTATAACTCGCGCCCCTGCAATGCACTGCTGATGATGTCACATATTACATCTTTCATGACATGGTCAGTGACATCACCGATTACACCACTGATGACATCTCAAATGACATCACTGATGACATCACTGATGACATCATCCAGTGACTGTGTGTTTCTGTAAAGTTTAAATATGTTTTATATATATATATGCCAAGGTGTATTGAAGTATGAGTGGGTGTATGACTGTCTGAATGGATGATTTAGTAGGTGTGTGACTGACTGTATAAGTCAGTGATTAAACGTGTCTTACTGAATGCATGGGTTAGTGAATAAACTGTGTGAATATCTGTATCAGTCTGTCTGTTGGTGTGTAAGCGGTTGCATGGGTTGGTGAGTAGCTACATGAGTGTCTATATGGGTTATTGATTGGTTGTCTGAGTATCTGTATGGGTGCCTGAGTGTTTGTGTGGGTGGGTGGGGTGTGTGTGACTCACTGCATGGATGTGTGAGTGGGTGATTCACAGGGTGTATGGGTTCAAGAGTGCGTCTGTGAGGGGCTGTATGGGTGTGTGAGAGTGTGTATGGGTGTGTTGGTGAGTGAATGGATGTCTCAGTGGTACATGTGTGAATAACTACATATGTGAAAGGCAGTATATGTGAGTGTTGGAGTATATAAATGACTATATGTGAGAGTGAGTGATTGTGAGAGTGGCTGTATGGATGAGTGTGTGCTTGTATCAGTGATTGTAAAAGAGAGTAAGTATGTGTTAGTATCTGTATGAATAAGTGAGGTGGTGTGTGTATAACTGTATAGGTGAGTAAATGGGAGTGTGAATGATTCTTTGCATGATTGACTAGGTGTGTGAATAACTCTATGGATGAATGGCGATGTGTGAGTGTCTGTATTGGTGTATGAGTGCAAATGATAGTGCTGTATTGATAAGTGACTGCATGTATGAATGACTGTATGGGTGAATGAGTGGACGTGTGTGTAGACCTAGGATTCAGTGAGTGGGTAAGTAGTAACTGGTATTGTTGTGTCTATGGTTTCGAAAATGGTAGTCTGTATTTTAGAGTGGGTGTATCAAAGGTTATATTAGGGTGTGAGGAGGTGCATCAGATTATCACGTGGATGATGTCATCAGTGATGTCATCAGTGA
Organism: Calotriton arnoldi; assembly: GCA_963921515.1. Classification (NCBI taxonomy): domain Eukaryota; kingdom Metazoa; phylum Chordata; class Amphibia; order Caudata; family Salamandridae; genus Calotriton; species Calotriton arnoldi. Next base: position 526,904 of record CAWUFW010005297.1, read on the forward strand.
TGTCATTTGAGATGTCATCAGTGATGTCATCAGTGATGTCACTGACCATGTCATGAATGATGTAATATGTGACGTCATCAGCAGTGCATTGCGGGCGCGAGTTATAGTTAGCTGAAGTAACTATAACGGCCAAATTTCAGGTTTTGTATGAGTGAAATATCCAACTAACTATAACGTCCCTGAAACCTATGGTTTTTCAGTGAATTTCAAAGGTTTTTGAATGCTAATTTCTAACTATAACGTCCCTGAAACCTATGGTTTTTCAGTGAATTTCAAAGGTTTTTTAAATGCTAATTTCTAACTATGCCTACAGAGGTAAGACATGTGCATAAAGAGGAAGAAAGGCGCAGAAAGAAGCAAGAGATATGCAGAAAGAACCAACAGAGGTGCAGAAAGATCCCTTGTTGCAAAGTCATCCTGTGCCCCCAACTTTTTGCTGACTGGTACTGGTGGTAACTGACTCTGAGTAACCAGACCCAGAGCCAGTGCTATGCTAAAAGACACTTAGAATACAGTGAAAACACCTACATACACTAGGGTACACTATGGGTTGGGGTACCCCTGTGATTGGCATGACCTCCTTTGTAAGGCCCTAGTATATAATAGGGCAGGGGGATTAAAACTACCTCTAAGTCAGAGGTGCAGAAAGATGCTTCTTTAAGTAGTAGACATGTTTGCAGAGTGGTGGAGAAAGGGTGCTGGGCCTCCGACCAGCGCTCAGGAATTCCGCTGCGTAGGACTTACAGGAGGTACCAGGAGGGCTTCTTGGCCCCCAAACTCCCTCAGGAGTAAATTGGACTTCATTCCCCATCCCGTAGTCTGCCAGGAGGCGCGTTTGCAGAGTATTGGAGAAAGGGGGGCATGGCCTCCGAAGACGTCTTAGCAATCCCACTGTGTGGGACTTACTGGAGGTAACAAGAGGGGTAGTTGGCCTCCAAGGACATCCTTGGGGGCCAACTACCCCTCCTATTACCTCCAGTAAGTCCCACACAGCACCATTGGTAAGTACTCGTAGCAGGCCACGCCCCCTTTGCCCACCACTCTACAAACGTGCTCCCTGGTGCGCTCTTGGATGGGGATTGAAGTCCCCTTCGCTGCTGGGGGTCCTTTAGGGGCCAAATGGCCTACCTCTTACCTCCAGTAAGCCCCACACAGTGGGATTGCTGAGAGGTGGACAAAGGCCACACCCCCTTTCTCCACCACTCTGCAAACGTGCCCCCTGGCGTGTTCTAAGTTGAGGGATTAAGTCCCCTTGAATACTAAGGGTCCCTGGGGGCCAACTAGCCCACCAGGTATCACCAGTAGGCGCTACACAGCTGGATTGCAGAGAGGTGGTCCGAGGCCACGCCCCCTTTTTACACCACTCTGTAAACGCGCCTCTTGGCGCACTGCTGCTCGGGGGATGAAGTCCACTTGTGCCCTGAGGTCCTCAGGACACAAGAAGACCTCATCGCCCCACCATCAGTGCGCCAAGAGGCGCGTTTGCAGAGTGGTGTGAAAAGGAGCGTGGCCTCGGACCACCTCTCTGCAACGCAGCACTGAGGCGCATACTGGAGGTACCTGGTGGGCTGGATGACCCCAGGGACCCTCAGTATTCAAGGGGATGAATTCCCCAACTAGCAACGTGCAAGGGGCGTGTTTGCAGAGTGGTGGAGAAAGGGGGCGCGGCCTCCGGCTAGATGCCGGCTTTTTTTTAAATATTTTTTTTACAAGGAGGGCTGTGTGGCCCCCCTTCTTTTACATTTTTGGGCCCTGTGGACCCAATCCCCCAGGGCCTGACCCCTTTTTATAAATTTATTTTTTTTTAAATCTGGAAGGGGCTGCGTGGCCCCTCTCCCGAGGCCAATTTCGGCCCCGGGGACCCCATACCCTGGGGCATGGCCAGACTTTTTTTTCATTATTATTTTTGAATTACAGGGGAGGGGGGCTGCGTGGCCCCCCTCCCGGGCCACTTCTGGCCCCAGGGACCCCAAACCCCGGGACCTGCCCTCTCCGTTGGGGACCGTGGGGGGAGCCCGAATGCCCCCACGGTCCCGCTGGCTCCCCGCCTGCAGACATGCATCTCCCCTTGTGCAAAAGCAATCCTGCTTTGCTTGATTGAAGCGAGAGCAGGTTTCCTACTCTCGCTTCAATCAAGCAAAGCAGAGTTTGCTATAGCAGGGCTAGAGCCGTGCTCACGCCCTGCCATAGCAAACGGCAATGTCCCGGGGGTGTGCACCCCGGGACATTACAGGAGCTGGCCCTGGGGGGTGGCGGGCCCCAGGGCCATCAAGGGCTCCAGGAGGGGGGCCACGCGCCCCCCTCCCTTCATTTCTAAAGCCCCGGGGAGGTGGTGGTCCCCGTGGCCGGGGGTCCAGAACGGCCCCCGAATTTGAATATTTAGTGCCCTGGGGAGGTGGTGGTCCCCGGGGTGTGTGGGGGGGCTCAAGCCCCCCCACACATGTTTTTTTTTTTTTAAAAACAGCGCCCCAGGGAGGTGGCAGTCCCCGGGACTATGGGGGGGCCGTGTGTCCCCCACATTTAATTCGCAAAGCCCCGGGGAGGTGGTGGTTCCATGGGTGTGTGGGGGGGCTCAAGCCCCCCCACACATTTTAATTTAACAAAATGAGAGCCCCGGGGAGGTGGGGGTCCCTGGGGCTGTGAGGGGGCTGCGTGCCCCCCGTAAATCATCAATGAAGCCCTGGGGAAGTGGCGGCCGCTATATAATTTGGGATTGCCCCTGGGACCTGGCCCACCCAGGGGCTTAACAATAACGATGCGCGGGAGTCAGCGATTCGTTTTTATTTTATTTTTCTCGGCAGGATTCACGCACCCAGCGTAAATTCTGCCGTTTAAAAAAAAAAAATCTTTTTTGGGCCCTGGTGGTCCCTGTGGGACCCCCTCAGAAGGCCTAAACGGGTCAGGGTGTTTCTACCCTGCCCCCTTTTCTTGTTTTTTAATGTTTTTTTCACTGTTTTCTTGGCTGCCAACACTTCCTGGTTTGAAGTGTTGGCAGCCAATCAGAAGTCAGCTCGTGCTCGGGAGGAGTCACGACTCCTCCTCGGTGCTCATATATTGAAACTTTTCTTTTTCTAATTTCTCAGGAACTACTGAACGGATTTACATCATTTAATAAAAAGGTCGCTTTCTGAACCAAGAGCTACTTTTCAGCCAAATTTGGTGTAATTCTGTTCAGCAGTTCGGGCTGTAGCTTTGTCTAAAGTTCCCATGGAAATTAGCATGAGGAAAACGTGTTTTGGGACCCCCCTTTTTTCTCAGCCCCCGCTTGACGAATCACCCCGAAACTTCCAAGACAGGAGCTGACCGGAGCGGGCCATTAGTTTTGAAAATTTCGCAAAGATTCGTCAAACGGCGGCAAAGATATTGTCAAAATAAAAAATGCTTTTTGAATAGAAACAAGGTCCTAACTATAACTACCTACTGGCGACCGCCAGTAGGTAATACACACACACACACACACATATCTTATATATTAACATTGAGGTTGGTGTTTCAATGTTTGTAGTTAATGCTAATTTTTGGGGGAGTTTTATTGTATATATTTTAAACAGATATGAATTGTAAATATTTTGTTGAAATAATATGTTTTTATTTAATATAAATATATGTATAACAAGTTTTGGGTTTATTTTAAGCTACTGTTTTAGGCAAAAAGTGGTTTTAATAGTTTTATTAATGATTATTTAATTATTTTGGTGACTATATTGTAGTTGATATTGTGTGAATTGATATTTGTGACATACTGTATGCTTATTTAAAGAGAACAATACTTTGGTTCCCAATATTTTTGTTATTGATATATGTAAAAGAGATATTTCTAACAAGGATATTTGTGTACTTGATATTTGATGTTTTTATAGTTAAGTATACGGAGTCAATATTTTGGTTATTGATATTTAATTTCTGATATTTTTGTGTTTTGTCATTTTATGGATTAATATTATGTCAGTGATCCACTCAAACAGCCATACTTGCTTAAAGCAAAGGTAGGCAAAATTTTTAATAATTGTGAGTGAGTGTGTGTACTAAAAAAGGGCAGAAAGTGTGGTGGAACCTCAATGCACATATCAGAAAGTCACCATTCTAGCATAAGGTCCCTACATTCACAATAAGGCTCTCAGACTTTCTGTACATTAGCGGGTAAAGCGTCAGCCTTGGGCTTTTAAACCAAAAATATCAGGGCGTTAACCTGGCAGAAAATAAAGCTTTTCTGATATCTGCCTTAAGGTCTGCAAAGAAAAGAAAAAGTCAGTTACCAAATAAATGACACTTTATGTAAGGCAGATATTCAAAGGTTCTCTGAATATAAAACAATTTACCTATAGACAATGTTGATAGATCTTAGTTTGGTCAGTGGTAGAAAGAACTGAAAAAATGCATAGGCAGATTTATTAAGGATTTGCATTGTTGATGCGTCACTTAAGATAAGGTCACACAAGGAAGTGCAATTCCTTAATTCATATTTACAAGCCAAGCAAGGGCAATTTGCACCACTGTGAGTAGACATTGCCAGAGAAATGAAATACAATGCAGCTTACATTTCGAACAGGGCGGCATCCATAGGAGGACCATAGGTGTTCCCATGCATCCACCAATGGATTTGACAGAATTCCAGATTTACAAAGGTTTGTAAACCTAGGATTGAATCAAATCCATACACCGTCTAGGGGATGGCATAATGAGAAGAAAAACATGTTTTTCTCCTAGTTATTTCCTCTTTGGATTATTTTTGGGCAAGAAGGTATCCCTTCCTCAATAAAAACAATCCTACTGTTAATGCAGACAGCTGTGGTGCGAGGGTGTCTTCATTGGTGCTACGCAGCACAGAGTGCACAGCACAAAGACAGAGCATAAATGCTCCATGTCTTTGGAAATAGGGGACATTTCTGAACTCTCCCTTTCATGCAATGCAGAGCAGCGAAGTAACTTCACTTGCTACACAGCGGTGCATGAGATATTAGTAAATGTGCCCACGAATCTTACAGGCTAAAAAATTATCCCTTTAATGTAAAGTGAAGCATCTGTACCTAAAGTATGAATCTCTAATGGATTCTTAATAGTAGTGAGTCACAGGAGGAAGGCAATGCTGTAAATGGTAGCTTGGGTGCAGAAGCCATGGGCAGACAAGGACTCAAACTATTTTCTTTCATGTAATGGTTTTATCAATCTTCAAGAAACCTGTGCTACATAAGATGTGAAAGTCAAAGGAGTTTTCCTGTCTGAGGCAATTATTAAAGAGGTATTTCAGAGGATTAGTTTATTCAATATTAATATACACGCATGCTATCATTTGCCAATAGTAGAATTAAAAAAAGTATGGGTAATGAAAAGCACTCTTCTGCTGTTGACTTGAGTTGAGTTGCTGTGCTTAGCAGGATTATTGGCTGCACATATGAAGATAAATACAGACATGTCATGGTGTCTAGAGAGTCAAACTGATAGTGTAACACATTGTATCTTCACAACTATATGCCCATGGAAGCATACATATACCCAAAAGTTGACAATAGGGGATAATAAGTATGGTAACTTATGGGAAATTATTTTCAATGATGGCTAGAAGCCATCTATGTGGCAAACAAGCCCCTTATGCCTCCTGGTATAGAAAAGATCATCCACGATATCCTTTGAATACATTTTCCATGAAAATACATGTGAACTTTCAAATATTATCAAAGACTGAAATTGATCATACTTATTTAGCTGCAGCTTCGAGTAGAAAGGAAATATTACCTAGTCCAAACGAGGCCACCGACTAGCAGTAAGAATGTGTAGGAAAATGCCCCTTTTTGCATGCTACACCTAATGTTTTGCCAGATACTTGATGCCAACTTGACTGAGTGTGTGTTGGGAGCCTGCTAACAAGGCCCCAGAACTTGTGTTCTTTCCCAAAAACTGTACCTTTGTTTCCACAATTGGCACACCTCTGAGCCACATGTAAGTCCCTGGTACCAAGGGCTTGTAATCAGAGAGGGCCTCTGAGGGCTGCAGCATGTATTATGCCACCCTCAGAGACCCCTCACCTTAACACCCACACACTGCCAGTGCAGGCTGCGTGTTTTGGTGCAAACCAAACTGAAGAGTTGACATGACACATATCCCTGTGCACCATGCCCACCAACACTGCCTGTGGCATGGGTAAATCACCCCTCTAGCAGGCCTTACAGCCCATAGGCAGGGTGCATAATACCATAGTTGAGGGCATAGCTGTATGAGTAATATGGCCCTACAGTGTCTGTGCCATTCATAGACATTGTAAGTGCAGTGAAGCCATTTTAAGTACATGGGCTGGTAGGTTGTCATTACGAACTCCACAGCTCCATGATGGATTTACTAAAAACTAGGAAGTTTGGTACCAAAGTTCTCAGCATAATAAACCCACACTGATGCCAGTGTTGGGATTTATTATAAAATGCATTCAGAGGGCATCTTAGAGATGCCCCATAAAAAACAACCAACTTCTAGTGTATTGGCTGACTGGTACCCGCCAGCCAGCCCCCACCAGACAGGTTTATGACCTCATGGGGTGAGAGTCTTTGTGCTCTCAGAGGTCTGGAAAAAAGCCTGCTCTGTGTGAAGGTGCTTCACATCTCCCCCTTGCCGGAACAGCAACCCTTGGCGGTGAGCCTTAAAGGCTCTCACCATGTGATGTGCTGATTTGAGCAGCTCCAACCAGTGGAGATGTCCACTCCCCTGTCCAGGCCCCGCTTTTGGCGGTAGGACAGGCAGGAAAATGAGTAAGCAGAGTAGGAGTGTCCACTTCAGCCTGGCACACCCTTAGGGTTGCCAGGAGCTGAGGTGAAACCCTCTCTTAGAAATTATCCATCCTGAATTGGGGAATTAGGCCCAATAGTAACAGGGATGTGCCCCTCTCCCCAAAGGGAGGGAGAATGCAAAGGGTGAAGTCCCCCTAGGGGACAGTGGCCATTGGCTGCTGCCCCCGACCTCAGTAACACCTTTAAATTTAGTATTTGAGGGCTCCACTGAACCTTGTCCCTCAGATTCAAAGACCTACGAAGAAGAAGGTCCGAAAAGCTGTGCAGCAGTGGAGAAGAAGACGACAACTGACTCGGCTCCAGCCCTACAGGCCTGTCTCCTCCTCCAGCGACCCTGCTTCAAGAAACTGGAGTGGCCCACAGAAAGCAACCTCCAAGAACCTGTGCTGTCTTCAACAAAGACTCTTGTCTCCCATTGACACCGGATTTGTCCAGCAAGAAACCAGCACAAGGTCTCTGGATCCAAGCAGATCTGCAACACTTGCACCACTCTGCACCCGAGGCCCACAGCCCGAGTCCAGGTAACCCACTGATCCAGTGAAGTCTCCCCAGTGATCCTGACCTGGGATCCAGTGTTGGATGACCGCTTCTGACCTTCCCCTTTGTGCCTTTAGCATCAACCTGAAGGGTTCCCCGACCGGATCTGGTGAGAAAACCTGACACCAAAAGACACCCCTGCACCTGCAGCCCCCCAGCCTTGGTGTGCCCATCTGATGATGTCTCGGCATCCTCCCACTATCCAACTTACCTCTCTCATTGTGGGATTCCTTCAGCCAACCTTTGGAGCCTAGCCTGCAGCCGTTTTCCCCATCTGAGATGCCTCCTTCGCACCTGGTCGCCCCTGTGCCGCTGGTGGTGCAGTCCCTGTGCTAATTGGTGGCCCCTCCAGTGCTGATCTTAACTCCCAGTGCCTATGTCCCTGGATTGCAGGTACTTATGTGTAATCTGTACCTCTTTGTGGTGCGCCCAGTCTCCATAGGATAACATTGAGCCCAGTGACCTCTGCACCCAGCTCCCCCAGTGCTGCTGGTGGTGCATTACCTACCGTGGTCAGACCCTAGCCCATTGTTGACCCAAATCCCCGGAGACTGAACTTGAAAACCGCTTACTTGCTGTCTTTTTCCCATAGGACTTCATTGGTCTCTCACTGTATTGTACTAAGTGTGATCCTGCATACAAAGTATATCTTTCTGTATTGAAAAGCATTTCATGCACATGCAATGTATTGTTGATGCTATTCAAAATGTATTGCCAGTAATTGAAAGTATTGCACAAACATCTACTTACCTGTAACTGAGTTCAACTTGGTTCCTAGAAAAAAGTAACTAAAGGAATATTTTTTACAAACCATTGGCCTGTAGTCAGTCTTTGATGTGTGTTCCTGCCTTGTATGAGTATGTACACCAAATGCATTCACACTACCCTCTGATAAGTCTAAATGCTCAGCCCAGCTACCACTAAATTGACAGACAGGTATTATCTACTTACCCTTGTGTTTGCCCTACTTTAACCTCTGCCATATGTTTGGGGACTCACTGGACTCTGTGCACACTGTACCTCTTTTTGGTATAGTATATACAGACCCAGCTTCCTACACAATGGATATGTTACTAGCAAGCAACTGGATTTAGACTGATTCAGTTAAAAAAGGATTAGGAACAGGGCAGAAAATTTGGTAACAATAGAGCTACTAAAGAAATTTGTAAAGAAAAAACATAGGGGCGTATTCACAAAAACATTTTGGTGTCAGTAAAGTAGTTCTCCTGCAGTAGCCTTTTGTGCACTCTTATATGCTGTGTAATTTGGCTCAAAACAACTAAAATGAGAATAAAATGGGAATATTCAGGGAATCATCAAGTGCATTTAAGGACAAATAGTAATGACTGCACCCTCTTTGCACGTTTACTATAAGGCAGTTGAATGTGTCAAGGCTGATTGACAAAAGCATGTAAGAGAATGTGCAGTTCTTCTGTGAGACTGCGTTCAGTACTCATACATGCTTTTGTCAATCAGCCCCACACAGTTTTCCTATGATGTTCCAAAGACAGAATAACAAAGAGAGACCTCTAAATATAGGCTGAGAACTAATCAAAGGAAATCAATATCCTCATGTATTTATCATTAAATTGAAACATAAAGAGGAAAGTGAATATAAAGTATTTAGACTGAAGTTTACCTTTGAAGACCCTAGATCACATACACTATTACACAGGTTTGAAAATATGACATTAAAAAAGATGAGACAAACATGTTATGAAAGAAAACAAATGGGGCACTGTGACAATGAAATAACAAAAAACATGGGAAAAAGGAAAACACAACACTGAGATAATAATATAGGCTGTTGGTGTGGGTTGGAATGTTTGATGTAATGTCCAAAACTAAATGAATAATAATTGTAAAGTGAAAACCTACTATTATGGAAAAAGAACTGTTAAAGAAGACATGGTTTCTTTGTGTATAAATGGAACCTTGATATCCATGGAAAGATAACCAGGCAGAAATTAACACAAAGAATACAGATGACCAAATGAAAGAAACAAATCCATGTTTAGGATATCTTCACTGCTTGAGTGTTATGAAAAAAGATTTTTCTGCATCGTCCAATTACAGGAGAAAAAAAATCAAATTTAAAGGATACATAATGTGAGATAATGAGGTATCCACCCGATTAAATGCTTTTCTGGCATTGCATGTGAGAAGAAAATCAAAAGAAAATGTGAAATAATTGAGTATTAACAGCTAAAAAAGTAATTTATGTTTGAATAATAAGGAAAGATGGGAGAAAATCCTTCTTTTGGCATATTCATCTCCCTTTTTTGTCTACTGGTGTTGCTGTATTTTTAACTGCACAATAGGGCACTGATGTGCAGTCCATAGTGTATGTGCCTGGCCCTAAAACATCATATATTTTGGCTAATCCATAATTGGAATATTTAGCTATCCAGAACGGCTATAGTGTATGGCAATAATAATACACCATGTGAAGTTATGTGTCACATGTGGACTGCAGACGTATTGTGCCATCCACTAGGCTGGCAAAGGAAAAATGGCTTCAGGTCTACTTGTGCAGTCTGACTCCTGCAGCTTTTAAACCTGGAAACAAACATTTTTTTAAGGAAATGACTCTACTTAAACCATAGTTTTAAATATAGAATTATTCACCAATAGGTAGGCCTTATAGCCCACAAGAATTGGTCCTTAGAATTTAAAAGGGATACATGCAAGAATTTAGTGTTGGGGTGTTGCACCTACAGTGACTAGTCCCTAAAAGCTATTTTCACTGTAAAGGCCTAAAGCTGTCCTACATAAAAAACAAAAAACTAAATACTATTTCTGCTGTAAAGTCCTATTTCTGATCAATATTTAGGGAATTACCTTTTAAAAAGTTAGACTGTCTGCACCTCTAATATGCTAATTGGTCCTAGCCTGCCAACAACAAGTTACTGTCAGTACTTTTCCTAAATAAGGTGTGACATTAGCTCTCAGAGAAGAAACATTGGCTCGGGCCTTTAGTCAGAGAGTCCTGGGTGTTAGGGCCATGACTCCTTTCAGCTTAGGAAGGGAAGCTAGGATGGATTAGGGAACTTTATTAACTGGAAAGGGGTCAGGGTGAAGCATGCCCATTTCTAGGTAAATGTAAATGGAGAACTGGGGAAGATATGCCTATGTTTCCTGGGCCGACTGTAGCCAGCTCAGCACCAACCCAGTGTTAGGGTGAATTGGTCCCAGAACCAGTTTGTGGGGTTGAGGAGGAAGGGGATTGTCATTTTTATAAAGACAGTCCTGATTCATACACCAGAAACCTGAAAGACAGAAGGATGATGCCATGATAGCTGTTAGTCAGAATGGTGATTCGTGTGATACTTTGCAATAAGCAACCAGAATATGCTGCAAAAGTGAGAAATGCGTCCCCTGAATTTCTTTCTGCTTGGTTAGAGCATCCAGCCCACCTACTGGCTACTGAATCCTACAAGAGTGTCACCTGACCCACAGCTCATCAGGCCATATCCGGAATGTTGGAAGAACAGAAGAGGACTGGACTGATACTATTTCCTGTGTGGGAACTTTGGTGGCTAGACCTGCTCCAACTTGTAGGCAGGATTGAGAAGTTGACTTCAAGGATTTGTTTGCTAATCTCCTGTGTGGCCATAAGGTAAGGGGATACAACAAGCTGACAGAGGCCTTTTTCATGGAGAGCCCAGTTGACCGTTAGAAACAGGACCTAGCCTGGACCCAGTTGGTGGCCCCTGTCGGAGTGAGTCATGACTGTAAGGGCTGTCCCTGAGGTTGTAGGAGCTTTAGATGAGACCAAGAGGAATGGCTCCAGAAAATCTGAAAAGTTGGGACTGGGAACATGTTTGGACTTCCAAAACCTGCTGGAACAACTTGTTTCATTTGACAGTTGAACATGGTAAATAGAGTCCATGAATAATGATAAAAAATCCTCTGAGCTTCATTGACTCAAAGCCAGTGATACAAATAAAGAAAGGCTAGCTAAGTCACTATAGGTTTCAAAAATCTGTTTGTAGTGAAAAGCTGAGGTACTAAAATGTTTACATTTATTAGTATTTCAAAAGTGATCAGCATTAGAGGAATCAACCAATAAAATGGTTGCCAACATAATCAATGTAGATTTGAGAGAATGGTTGCATCAGGTTAGAAAAAGAGGCTTCCAAAAATCCACTTACAAAGGATAATTTCCTGTTGCTCCAAAGTCTGCTTGCAAAATAATGTTTTTGGAAATGTTCCTTCTTATAACCTGTTTAAATATCCATCTGCATTTTTGATGGCACAGGCAAGGGGAGCAAAAGAAATAATGTTTCTTTGTATTCCATTTACTGTGCTAAAATTATATAAGCACAGTACCATGTATCATGGGTAAAAATAAATATGGGTGCAAAAAAGGCATATCTAGATTGACAGAATAAGGCAACGGCTGAAGCAAGTTTTCATTTTAAGCTCGACATTATTTTCTTTAATTTTTCAGAGCTTTAAGCTAAAATAAAATACATTTCCTCCAAAATTACTAGTAGCTCCATTCAGATTGTGAGTTATGGAGAGAGAGTGATATTTCTGAATCTGGCAAAAAGATGCTGCTAACTACCGTAGTCTCCTTCTATAAATACTGTTTGAAAATGAAGGATGAGAAAAGAAAAATAATGATCTAAAAACAGAGAAAGAAGTTTGAGGCAAGCTGGTGAATCAATAGAATAATGAAATTGCCACTGAGGTTTTCTATCTTATCTTTTTTTTTTCAATAGATCATTAATTTAGGTGAAACTTAGCACCTTAATTGCAAATCAGTTTAAAACAGCCAATTTAGGGTTGAAGACAATGTTAGCCACCAATTAACGAGCATATCTTCAATAGCCGAGGTCTCTCTTCTGTTAATCATATCAGTAATATGGTAGGCTACAAAATGACAACCGTTAACGGCAAATTATTACCCCACGTGAAATATTTATTATGCTGGTGCAATCCTGCGTAATTTCTGCCATTTTGCTTTACACTATTATTTGAAAGTCCTGAAATTATGCTATTATGCCATGTTGTGTTATTTCAAGTGTGTTGGGTTAAAATTCTTTTGAGGGTGCACAGGAACAAACATTTAGATTTTTAAAAAAGGCAGGGAACGTAGCACAGCAGCCAAATATGCTCCGCTGGTTGCGTGACAGGGAGGGGAGCAGGAGAGCGCCATGTCTACAGCGATATGGATCTCTCCTCTTCCTAGCGCCGGTGCAAATTTCAGCTGCCGTAAGCCATGCACACACCTTTGTGCCATAGTGCAAGGGTCTGTATCTGAGTCTAGCATAGGTTTTGTACAGAAAGAGTACCGTTCCAGTACAAAATACTATGGGGCATATTCTCAAGGACTCATCGCCGATTTAGCGGCACTTTACTGCCACGAAAGTGGCGATAGATTTTTCGCCCTATTCACAAGCCTGCGCTAACAGCCCATATTGTCAGTTTTCCTGCGATAGCTGCCGCTAAAAACATTGCCAAGCCTGACAGCGACTACTAACGCTAATTATATGCAGAGTAGGCGTTCCCGTGCAAAAACTCACAATAACACCACTTCGCGATATTCACAACGACCAGCCAGATTTGCGATGCGGGCCTAAAACATGCGATAAGGCGCGTTAGCAGCAGGAACTTAAGACCTGCTTTTTTCTGGTCTTACGTAGGACGAAAACCTGCAGTAGAAAGGGAGCCCAGCCCAGACCCACATCTGAAGACCAACACATGCCATGGAGCTACTAATCATGCAGCTTGGAGACCCAAGAGGGCCACAACACCCCCCGCCACCCCCCCCCAGGACCACCCCCACCCCCCGGACCACACCCCCTGGACTACCACCGAGGCAGTGCAGAACAAGACAGCGGACCTTCCGAAAACGCACCAGCCTCAGAGACTTAACGCCAGAGGAAGTCATTGCCCACTACAGGCTCAAAAGGACAACCATCCTCCCCATCCTGACCCACATTGCCCACAGGCTGACGGTACCAACACAGCGGACAACCAACATCCCTCCGCAGACAAAGCTGCTGGCTGTGCTGCACTTGTTGGCCTCTGGTACCTTCCAGCCAACAACTGCCAGAGTCGGAGGAGTCTCACAGCCAGCCCTATCAAAGTTCCTCACACCTGTCTTGGATGCCATCATCAGCTTGATACCCCAGCACCTTCACTTCCCCCACACTGTGCAGGAACAGCTGGAGACCAAGCAAGGCTCCTACACCATAGCTTGCTTCCTGTACGTGTTGGGGGCAATTGACTGCACACATGTACTACTTGTGCCCCCTACCGACACTGCACACAATTACCGCTAGAAAGCACACGCATCCCATCAATGTGCAGGCAAAAGTGGACCACCGGGGACTGTTTACCAATGCCGTTGGCAACTTCCCAGGCAGTGTGCATGACACCCACATCTTCCGACAGTCCATCATCAACCAGCGCTTTCAGCATGGCAGCTATGGAAATGCACTGCTCGTTGGTAAGTACCAACGGAACACACCACACACCTCAACTCCACAATCATACAAATCACAACTGTGGGAATGCACACGTAACAAAATCACATACAACATGCCAACCAACATGCCCACCTACCAGACACGACAACACAAGTAACTGTGGCAACAGGGGCCAGACATGTAGACAAAACATCCACAAAGGCATAGCCCCTCTGCCACACAATTGCAGAAGGTGGGGAGAGGTGGGAAGCAAGAATGTGCGAAGGAGGCAATGGACCCATGAATAAGAATGTACACAATGCCAAGTGTGGCGGTGATGTGCTGGACAGTCCTGAGTATGCAGAGCACAGACATGTCCATGTGGACATATACTGCTGGTGTCTGTAGTGTTGTGGACAGTGGATGCAACCATGTCACCTCAGGCAGTGGGGAAGACCTTGGACATGTAGCTTTGTCACCCCCCCCTGTAAGCGTAAGCGTAGTGAGCTGGGCCGGCGTACGCCAGTCCAGCGCAGGAGTGTGAATAAACAGCCCGGGGCTCTGGGCGTGGTTCACTTCCGGGATGGCCACCAAAGTAACTATGGCGTGTGTCTCTGTTGTGGTGTCGGCGCCACCCGGCCCCTAATCGACAATGTTGCAAAGTAGTGTTGTCGGGATTCTGCACATACACAGAACTATGCACAGCAATGCTGGACTTCGGTATATAGGGGCTACGCCTTCCTACAGCCTTAGTACCCACGAGCCCACGACCGGCTAGCTATAGTGTCCCACCTGCCCTCCTATACACAGTTAGAGAAACAGGCGTTTAGACAACCCAGAACACAGCACTCCCCTAATCACTCATGTATCGTGGGAACAGGTGATTCCCTATCGCTCAGACTCCCATACTCATCCACAACAAGAGATTGACAGAGTCACTGAGTTAGTTTAAAATGTATATTTTAACTGACGTGCTCTGAAATGCAGTATATGAGCCACTACTAACATTAGAATGCATAATACAAACATTGTCAGCATTGTAGCAAGTCCACACAATTTAAAGGAGAAATCATTGTATATTGATTCTGGAGACAGGACTATAAAACCTACACTCCCTCCCCATGGATGGGAAAACCAAGATGACATCATAGAAGAACTCTAAGACATAGATCGTGTCTCTACATCACAGCTCCATACAGCTCTTCATTCTTGAAAAGTCACTCCTCAAGTGTGTCTGCATGTAACATGCATCCTCCTAATATAAAAAAAAGGTGGGTGTCCCACAAACAGCAGCTGCAGGGTATGTTTTGTCTATGTGCCAGGGCCTGACCAGATCAAAATAACAAGGGACGGTGTTGTTTGACCTTGCTCACGATGTACAGAGCAAACTCCAGGAACAAGCAGGGAACCAGCGCAGCCAACGGGTCGCAGGTGACCAGCGAAAACATTCTTGCATAAGAATAAGCCTGTAGTGTCGTGTGCAAAAGCAGCATCATGGCCTCCGGACCCATTCTAACCTAAAGATGTCAACGGGGTCCCTTAAATCCACATGATACCCTCCCCCTGGCCAGGTTGCAGAAGAATAGAAGAAACAAGGACCAAGTCGCAAGCAGAGTCAAAGCACTGTGCATAGCAGGGGCAAAGTTCAATAAAATCAAAATAAGGTTGATTAGCGGTAAAATACGAGAAGAAGAATAAAATTAAAATGTCTTGTTGAACATGAATCATCGGAATCATATGAGATCCGTTGAACCTTGGAAGGCAAGGTGTTCCAAAAGACGGTCCCCCTCCTCAAAGACAAGGAGGGAGAACACCCAATTCAACAAGTCGAAGGAGCATACGTGCTCATCATAATCCATAGCTTCAAAAAGCATGGTCGGACATTCTGTATCGTACTCAATGTAGCTGTGGTGCAGCAGGCGCGACGCCCCTTCACAGATGTCCCATTGTGCCAGTACTCCATTCACGGCTGCCATCAGCATGCGGGTACCAGTTGCACATGATTGATCATGACGCAATAGGGGCCACAGCAACAGGTCGTAATCAGGGCAAGGCCGTATGGCGTTTGAGAGGCACAAATCCAAAGCCCAGGAGAAAGGACAGTCGCAGCACCAAAAAACTGGATGAACGCATGTGAAGTATGCGTATCTGTAAGTCACATTGTAGGCAGCACCCACAACAGCCATAGGCAGGCAACCAAGGAATTCCTGCAATCGGGCTACGTTACAGCTCCAGCTGGACCGGATGATCGAGTAGCACATGAAGGGCAGCCATTACAAAGTAGTAAAACAAGTACCAGGACAGCACCAGCGAGCAAGAGGATCAACTGCAACCCACCAAAAGCGCTTGGAAAAATGGAATGAATAAAAGCCGGATTTACACCAAATATCCTTTGAAACGAGGACACTAGACCTGAGCCCAACTATTTAAAAAAAGGTGCAAGGCCTCCTGTGTCAGAAACATTGAATAATTGGTGTATCAACTCCCCAAAATGTAGTGGGAGATTGGTATTTTATTGGGATTGTATTTCACTTGATGTCCGAGCCACCTGTAGCTCGAATGTTTCACGGGCCGAGGTCAAGGCAACTTCATGTTTGAATAACAGTGCTTTGAGCCTACTTAATTTGTTGAAGCTTGCTTTCATAGTGGGAACAGAAGGCCACAGAGAGCTATCAGCAATGCCATGCGGGGGCGGAAACAGGACGTTGCTGCAAGAGGGACACCGTTGCCGATACACCTGCATGCGCCGAAGCCATGCCCTCATGTGCAGCTGTGATCAACGCATGTCTGCGGTCCTCGTTGGGAATCAGCGGATCCCCAACGGAAGCAATTGTTACTTGCGGAACTTGTTCCGGGGACAATTGGAATTCATATTTGGACGGAAACCCCTGTGGGTATTTTGTCCCATCTATGGTAGCCGCTACGGCTGCCAGTATGTCGGTATCGACTTTTGTCATAGACCTCGTGACTGCTGCTACTGAACAAGTGGCTACTGCATTTCTGGCTGCCTCGTCAGCCAGATTGTTGCCTACAGCGTGTGGTCCCATGCGCTGATGGCCAACAGTATGTATTACATGTGTAAGTGGCAAGCCCTCTTTGAGAGCCGCCACTTGTACTCAAAGCGTTTTATGCTTGATCGTGTTACCCACATGACATGACATGACATGACAGTAGCATGCACCCGGAGGGCGGGCTCGCCCGAATGGAAAGATGAAGGAGCACTCGGGGTCTTGGCTCATACATGCCAACTGTTGTGTGTGTACCTTCATTGCCATAGCATTAGCCAAAGGCCTAGCATCAATCGCAGCGTGAGTTCAGCCAGGCCTGAACTCCACATCTGTGTCCGCCCTATCCTTACCAAGGCCTACACACAAGTGGCCGCCCACCTTCAACGGCCAACATTACAGTGTTGTTGTCAGGCTTGCGGACATGCGCAGACAGGCATGACAAAGGTGTGCCGTAGGAGTGCAAGTGATGCAACCGCGCAGCGCACACAAGTAAATAGGCCAGCGGGGGGAGGGAGGAGCAGCTGTGAGGCTACGTAACACACATAGACCCTGCACATTTGCCAGAAGCAATACATGGCAAACATGAATCCCAAAGTCACACAAATCACACACCACAAAACTTGTAAGTCTGCCAACACAGCATGCAGAACCACCAGTTTACACTGATCTCACTTACCTCTCACAGGTGATCAAGGATATGCACTCTGCCCGTGGATGATGGCACCCCTCCGAGCCCCGAACACCCCGGCCCAGAGGCAGTACAATGTGGCCCACAAACGCACCAGGGGCATTGTTGAGCGCACATTTGGCGTGTTTAAGTCACGTTTCAGGTGCCTGGATATCACAGGTGGTAGACTCCTGTAGAGCCCAGGAATAGTGTGCAAGATGATCATTGCATGTTGTGTATTGCACAACATATGTGTACGCAGCAATGCCCCATGGATCCAAGTGCCAGATGCACCAGACGGTGATGAGGAAGATGAGGCAGGTGGACCACACCCCACTGCAGCTGCAGTAGGAATGGCCCAAAGGAACACAATCATTGACAATTTCTTTGCATGAGCATGTCACATTGTGACATTCCTTAGCAATCATGGGACAGTAAAAAAATGACCACATGATCAGCATGTGCAAATAAGTTCATTGCAACACACATTCCCTGTGTGCATGTCAGTCCTCTGCATTAGCACATCACTCTGACAAGTGTAAGTGCAACATTAAGTGCTAACAATCTCACAAATGGCACATAGATGGTGGGTATGTCACCTCTGTACAGAGAGGCTGTTCAGGGTGTCACGTATTCGGGATGCCATTTCAGGGGGTCAATTGTAGTACGTAATCCCACTCATCAGCGTATCACATGTGTACAAAACCATGACATGAAGGCTGTCATTGGTGTTCCAAAAAAGACAACAGGGTGTCATTCGGGGTCAGATATGAAATTGCGGGTGTCACTTGGGGTCAGATATGAAATTGCGGGTGTCACTTGGGGTCAGAGATGAACCACCCTGATGCAGAGATGCACCCTGAGACTCAAGTCCCACAACATGAGCAACATGGACGTAAGGGGGATGGGGGCACAGTGAACACCTCAGCAACATGGGAGATGCACACCAGCTGAGAAGCCAGCAGGAATACCGTGCCGGAAGGCGGAGCAGTGACATCCCCCCACCCAAACCACATCACTTTTCCAGAATGCAAGCAGATAACAAACTAACATTAGGGATGAAAGCTCCTTTGTCTGAACTAGAAGGCAGTAGCACATCTGCACCTCCGACCTTGGAATTGCATGCGCCCAGCACCCCCTGAGAGATACCATAGCAGCTGATGGCGACTCCCACACTACGCACAGCGCTAACCAAGGACCAACGTATACACACCCCACACACAGTGGTCCTTGCTCACAGTTCTCTTGCATGGAATGACCTTCACACTTACGCACAGACCATCCAGGAGTCCAACCGCTGCACACTGAAACAAATCATTGCTCCGAGCTGTGGCATTCATATAACTTCGACATAGGCATTTTTACACACAGCCCTATTTCCTACATTGACGTGGGGCTATGTTGGGAAATTGCGAGATTGTTGTTTAGGAGCACTGAGGCCACAGGTAGTTCACACATTCCCAGTCATCTCACTGCCTGTCTGGGTCATGGTCAAACATTCGCATTGATATCAGTTCCCAGGGAGTACCTTTTTCTGGTATCACTGCCCCTACATTCATCCATGATTTCATACTTGCTTGCTAATAGACATGACACATCTGTGTGAATTGGAATGTTTTGGTCACATTCGGTGGAGTGTTGAAGCTGGACCAGTACATGGCCATGCATACCCCACTTTACATTGTTGCCCCGTGGGGGGCCAGCCTTGTGCATGTGCATGGGTTTGCACATGCATGGGTTTGTTGTGAGATTGGTGATGTGTGGGGAGGGCCCCCTCTGGGCACATTGTCGACGGGGGCCTACTTGCTGGTTCTATGTGTGCTGCAGTATGCCAGGGAGATCTGGGACATGATCCATAGTCATTGTGGGTGTGCACTGTGCTATACTTAATTGTGCATGTGTGCCGTTGTGCCCATCTCCCCCGCCCCCCCAGTCCCTGGTCGTTACTCACCCTGTTGCTGTTGGGTCAGGTCATGTTGAGCAGTGTCCGGTCCCCCAACTCCTGCCACCGTCTCCCCACTGATGATTGTGGACACCATTTCCTCCATCTCATCCAGCTCCTGCTGTGGCGCTGGACTCCCACCTCCAGTCTGCATTGCTGCTTTCCGGTTGTTGGCGAGTTTCAGCTTGGTTTTGCGCTTCACATCATTCCAGCGCTTCTTGCAGTCATCCACTTCCCTTCTCTTCACTCCGACTGCATTCACCTTGGCCAAGATGGACTGCCATATTGTATTTTTAGTTGCCAATGACACAGTGGAGGTGATGAACAGTTGTTGGTGGTGTTCTATCACCTCCGTAATCAGGATCTTGTTTTCCTGCGGACTGAGTTGCGGGTTCCTCTTCTTCTTCTCCTTGCCCTTCTCCTTCCCCGAGGTCCCTGGCTGGTCCTCCGGGGGGTTGGTGGGGTTCTGGTTGGGCTGTGTACTTGCTGCAGCTTCCTCCATGGTGCTTCTCAGTAGTTTGTGTTTTTACTTTTTTTTTTTTTGGGCAGTTTTTATGGTGATTTTTCCCACCTGACGTGTGAATAGCAAGCCTGGCGCTGCTTATCACTGATGTTTTTATCGCAGTTGGGCCCATCGGAACATTTTTCATGTTCGGGTTTCCTTTTTTATCGCTGTCCCGTTAATTTTTACGCAGACATTTGACGCGTTATCGGGATACTATCGCCTGTTGCCGGCGTGTTGAGAATACGCCGTTAACATGGCGTTAGTTTCCCGCGATAGACGACGTTATGTAAAGTTGCGTTAATCTAGGTTGGCGATAATTATCGCCCGTTCTTGAGAATATGCCCCTATGCTTATACACACTTTAAACACTTTTCCTACTTTGTATGTGTGCTGCAAAGTGCAGCACGCATGCAGAGTTGGAAAAGAAAGGAGAAAAAAAACATTTCTCCTCTTAATGCCTCCTTTCAAATGGCGTTACTTTTGGAGCTAAACCCTGTCTACTATTGTTTGTAGATAGTGTTTTCCATCAAAATGCATGGGTGATAGTATGGGAACACCCATGTACCACCTATGTTACGTCCCCTTTTCACTAAGGAATGCAAAGCAGTGCTTTGCGTTACTTTCAGGGTACTTTGCAGCACAAAACAAGTTTTGCACTGAAAAGTAAATTGGGAAAAAAACATTTTGGGGCATATTATCAAGAACGGTGTTAAAATTATCGCTACTTTAGCGGCAGAAAACTGCCGCTAAAGCGGCGATAATGGGCTTGATAATACGCCCTTGAGAATTCCAATAGAAGCCCATGTTGACACCAGAACATGGGCTTCTATTGGAATTCTCCAGGGCATATTATCAAGCCCATTATCGCCGCTTTAGCGGCAGTTTTCTGCCACTAAAGCGGCGATAATTTTAACGCCGTTTCTTGATAATATGCCCCTTTGTGCTTCTGTTCCAGTGCAAAATGTCTGAAAATCTACCCCAATGAGTGTAGCTGCGGTTGACACTTTCATTTTTGCGTCCTTTTTAGCGCAAAATGCATCCTTGCATCCAAAATGGACAAGAGGATGCATCTTGCTCTAAAATATATAATTAAATGCCACATTCGCATTTTGCATTTTTTCACATAATTTTACCAAACTTTCATGTAATTACGCAAATGGATATTACGCCAATTTCGTACACCCTCATGGGCAGATTTACAAGCCTCCTGCTCCACCAGTAGGTCACTTTTTGTGATTTACTGGTGGCGTATTGTTCTGCTCCATATTTCCAAGGACAGGAAAAGCCACCCTGCGTGGCTTTTCCTGTCCTTGTAAATATGGCCCCTTTACACGCAGCACTTTGCGTGAAAGGGGCGTTCCATTGGTGTTGCTGTGGGTGTTCCCACGCAACAACCATGGAACAAGACACATTTCCAGATTTACGAGGAATCGTAAATCTGGAAATGCGTCTGAATGCTACGCCACCCTAGGGGTGGCGTAGCGAGGTGCAACGAGGAGAAATGTTTTCATTTCTCCTCGTTCTTTCCTCTTTCAATGCATGCTGCATTCTACAGCACGCATTGAAAGAGGAAAATGCCTGTAGTGATTGTTTTTGTGCAGGAAGGTGCCCCTTCCTGCACAAAAACAATCTCCCCATGATGCAGGCATCCTTGCACCATGGTGCAAGGGTGCCTGCGCCGGCGCATGGCAGCTGTTTGTGCGCCAGCGCAGGGGAGAGCACAGGAATGCGACATATCCTTGGAAATATGTCGCATTCCTGTGCTTTGGAAGTGCTGCAGCGTGGCGCAGCCAAAGGGCTTGCTGTGCCACTCTGCGGCACTTCCTCGTAAATCTGCCCCTAAGAATTAGTAAAGTTAGAAAACGGAGAGCAAATGTCGTCAATGTCTTCTTTCCCTTCTTTAGAGATCGAATATTAGCTGTAAGTATAGCATTCAGGCTTATAAGTTTCAAATACAAAATCAGTGCAAAAATGATTCAAAACAGGCTGGCACAGTGTCCAGCTCGCTGAAATGTGATTCAGGACTACTACATTGGAAAGTTGTAAACAAGAAACATTTTAAGGCATAATAATTTGTGGACAAAGATGTGTACGAAGCCAAACTCAGAAAAAGAAAGATATCGGCAAATATGAACAGGGTTCTGTTTCCTACCCAACCATGGTTAAAAATAAAGGATGTGGGTAATACGTGTAAATGAAAGTAGTTAAATCTGTAATTGCCATCTGATGGTAATTTGCCAACATTAACTCAACAATAATGGGAATCGCGCTAATTCTAACAGCAGATTCTCAACTGGCTGGTACAGTTAGCACCCGCCTCTAAATCTGCCCTTTATACTTTTAAAAGGAATGGGGTACTGAGTCATCCTTCGTGCATTGAAATTTGTTTCTCTACCACCCCTTTTTACGCAGTTGTTGCTATTATGATTCAGATGGATATTTCAAGAAGCCTCTTTCCTTTACCTGCTTTACTTCATCAGAAAGTTACCTGATCAGATTAAAACTCCCACAGGATACAGGAATAGATCTGCGAGGGGTGCCACATTAATGGTTTTCAAAATGAAAATTGTTTAGAGCAATCTCCACTCAGGTTCAGTAATGACTCGGGGCAGATTTACAAGCCCCTTACGCCTCTTTTGCGTCATTTTTCCATGTTCAAAATGACGCAAAAGTGGCGCAAGGGGCTTGTAAATCTGCCCCTCGGGAAATAAAAATGTTTCGAAAACACAAAATACATTGGGGCAGATTTACAAGGCCCTTGCGCCACTTTTGCGTCATTTTTAACATGGGAAAAATTACGCAAAAGTAGCACTAAGGACCTTGTAAATCTGCTCCGTTGTTAATAATTATGTTCTTGCAATAACCAGCTCATACTTCACATCCTGACCTAAGTATGAAAAGTGAAATAAAATAAATACAGCAATTGTATAGATTGGCTGTCTTAATTAATCACGGAATCTAAATTATTGTTAATCAGGTCAAAATTGTAACAGCCGACGAAACCCATCTAAAAGTGGGAAAAAACAGTCACTAAGGGGGGATATGTACAAGGAAGTGGCGGAGCGTGTCGTTAGCCTCCTTGGCTTAACGACACGCTCCGCCACTTCTGAAACGCAAGGCTGCACCATATTTACAAGAATATGGTGCAGCCTTGCGTTTCCCCATGCGATGGCGCTGAGTTTAGCAACTTAGCGCCAACGCAGGCACCCTTGCACCAGAGTGCAAGGGTGTCTGCGTGCAGGGGAGGATTGTTTATGTGTAGGAAGGTGACCCCTTCCTGCACATATACAATCCTGAAATGCAATTCTGTCCCTTTCATGTGTGCTGCTTCATGCAGCACACATAAAAGCGACTAAATGTCATTTTTTTTAAGGTTTGTTTATGTACAGGAAGGGACACCTTCCTGTACATAAACAAACCATGACATTTTGCTTTTTCATGTGTGGTACACAAGGCAGCACACATGAAAAAAGCAAAAACGAGGAGAAATAATGCATTTCTCCTCGTTTCGCCATCTTAAGACCAGGATTTTCCTGGTCTTAATTTTGGCGCTGCCTCCTATGTATGCCACCCTTGTACATAGGGGGCAGCGTCAAATACAATGGGTGTTGCGGTGGAACGCCCACCACAACACCCACTGCACGCACCTTTCACGCTAACCATAGCGTGAAAGGGGGCCTTATGTAAAAGGCAGCGTTAAGCCACGTTAAGTGGCGTAATGCTGCCTTGTACATAAGGCGCAGCCCCTGTCGCCACCACAATGTCGTAAAAAGTGACGTTGTGGTGGCGATAGGGGCTTGTACATATGCCCCTATGTTTTTAACATACAAACCCACTTACTCCAGTAGCTTACCTTTCTTCAACAACAATACAATGTTAGTTATGTTCCAGGTAGCAGGGATTCCCCCCCCAGAAATATTTTGGCTCACCCTTAAAAATTCCAAAGCTAATATATCCTTGAACACCTTGTAGAACTCAAGTGGTATGGTTCCATCACCTACCACTTTGCTCGAGGGCAGGGTGGCAAGAGCAGCCTCAATTTTACCCATGGAGAACTCTGCCTGGAGGATAGATGCTGTCTCTAGGCCAAGCAGGGTAATCTACAGCCCTGAATATAGTCCATCAAACCAGATTGAATAATCCATTGGGGTTGGCTATAACAATCCTGATAAAAAAATGAAAATTGCGCAATATTAGTCTAAAGATTAGAATAAACTATACCATCTCTACCTTTAATACATTGAATAGAGCATTTTGACTGCCTGTCAGATATTTGATGAGCCAGAACTTGTCCCACCTTTCTCCATATTCATATTGTAAAGCCTTATTCTTTGCATAACTGACAGCTGTCTTTTCTCTCAGCCCACGTCCAAGCAGGGGCCGCTTTTTTATTAATTTAATATATAAAGCTTGTTGATCCTCATCCTCCATGAGCTATCAACTGAGGGGCAGATTTACAAGTTCTGGCGCATCTCTGCAAATCAGCAGGGATGCGCCAGAATAGATGTGACACGCAATTCCCTCCTTGCGCCACCACGGATGCGTCGCATTTACAATGCGGCGCACTGTGGCGCAAGGACAGGCCGATGCGTGTCGCATCCTGTGGCGTAAGGGCGGCGCATTGCTGGAGTCGTGTCGCAAGCACAACTCGGCTCCAGCAAGGTACAGGGGCCGCCCATACCTAACGTGGTGCGTCACTCCTTACACCTGCTTGAAGCAGGCATAAGGGTTTGATGCAGCAGCGTCGTAAAGGTGACGTTTTACAATGCTTTCCTGCGACGGAACGCCCACCCTGCGACGGAACGCCCACATGAAACCTGACGCAGGTTTCATGTGGTGCAGGGCTTTACAACGTGACGCATCTCACTAGATGCATCATGTTGTAAATACGTCGCATACGGCGCATTGTTTATGCCGCCGCTGCGTCACAAAAGTGACGCAACGGCGGCGTAAAAGTGACGCAAGGGGCTTGTAAATCTGCCCCTGAGTATGTAATATTTCCAACTGTAGAATAGCCTGACGTAGAAGCCTGGTATTTTCTAGTGCATCCCTGTTTTGTTTTAATAATAAACTGAATCGTACTCCCCAAATATATGCCTTCATTGTGCCCCACACAAGTGGCGGTGTAGCCGTACCTGAATTAATTTGAATAAATTCCATAAGTAAACCTGACACATGCCTACAGTAGACACTGTTAGACAGAAGATGACGAGCAATTGAAAACTTGGACAATTCGCCTGTGAGCACAGTGAGTCTGAGTGTAAGTATAATAGGATTATGATGGGACGTAATCTTAGGACACACATCTATTTCTGCATTCTCAACTAGTGACCCCCTGGCATAAACAATGTTTATCCTGGAATAGTGTTTATGTGGAGACGAGTAGAAAGATTGACCTGTCTTAAAAGGATGTAATACCCTCCATATGTCAATCAGCCCATGAATGTGGGCAAGTTCTTGGATTGAGATCCTAGTTTTAGACATGCGTGGAGTAGCAGAGCGATTAGTAAAATCAATGCCGTAATCTATCACACAGTTAAAATCACCAATAACAATTACTTCCCCTGACCAGTAATTCAAAAGAAAGCATGTCCAGTATCCCAGGCTCATCAACATTTGGCCCATAGTCCACACAGATAACAAATTTCTGACCATGTAGTACCAACTGGGCAATTGCCCACCTTCCCCTTGGTTCTGAGGAAGTTATCAATACCTTGATCTCGAGACTCTTCGCAGACATTATCGCCACCCCCATATAGAAACAGATTGTGAGGTGCAAATAATAGTGTTGTAGCACAGCTGCCTGAGTAAGAGATGAACCTTGTATGCCAGATGGGTCTCAGTCAGAAATAGTAGCTGCAGTTTATACATTGTTATTCTCCCCCGCACTAACTGTCGCTAACTGGATGAGTTTAGGCCAGAGACATTCCAACACATACATTTTATCCTAGCCGTAGTACTAAGCAACTATGCCAAAATACAATCCCAGACTCCAGACCAAGATTCAGAAATATTAAAAATATACAAGTTTGAATAGCATATCAAAAACAATCTGACTTGTTTCACCCCTAACCCCTCCCCGAAATACAGAAGTAATTATCTTAACGGTGAGCCATCTTTGCCAAACCCTGTGACCCCAGCCCCTACCACAGAGAGGCAGATGCAACCCGTACCTCATGCCCCCAACCACGAACTAACTGGTTGCCATGCCACCAAAAATATAAAGTATAATAGCTGCTGAATTCTTCAAGTAAAATGACCGATTGCAACCAGCTAGAAAGTTTAGGTTGAATACACGAGAAGAAAAAAGAAAAGAAAATAACAAGAATGAGAATCATTAACCCCTTCGATGCTCATGACGAGCTGGACTCGTCATGGCACACAGTGTTCGTGTGCTCATGACAAGTCCAGCTCGTCATGGGACCCAACACAGGAAATCCCTCTGGTGCGGGCACCAGAGGGATTCCCTTTTCTCCCCTAAAGCCTCGGGAGCTGGGGAAGAGCTTCCCCAGCTCCCGAGGCCCCCCCCTGGTTTCCCTGAAATGACGATCGGCGCGCACGTCGCGCTGATGTCATTTCAGTGAAACTGAAACTGAAATGAGCCCCTGATCTGCCCCCCCCCGGGAGGGGGCAGAAAGCCCACTAAGCGCCAGGGATTTTTTTTTTTATATAGGGGTGGGGGCATTGACATGCCCATTCTGGGCAGCCCCCACCCCAAAAAAAATGCTACAGTCTTTCTGCCCCCCCCTGGGAGGCAGATGGGGCAATAGCACCTTATCTACCCCCCCAGGGGGGGGCAGAAAGCCCACTAGCCACCAGGGATTTTTTTTTACAAAGTTTGGGGTGGGGGCTGCCAAGAATGGACATGCCAATGCCCCCACCCACCCCAAAAATGATGTCACTGTCTTTATGCCCCTCCCAGGAGGCAGATGGGGGCAGTAGCCCCTGATCTGCCCCCGGGGGGGCAGAAAGCCCACTATGTGCCAGCGATTATGCTGGCTTTTTTTATACGCAGGGGTGGGGGCTGACCAGAATAGGCATCCCAATGCCCCCGACCCCCCAAAAGAATAGCCACAGTCTTTCTGCCCCCCTCGGGGGCATATCGGGGCAATAGCCCCTGATTTCCCCCCTCCCCAGGGCGGCAGAAAGCCCATTAGGCACTGACTTTTTTTCGGAATGTGCCTACCTGTTGAATTTGGTTCCTAGTTCTGCCGGCACCCAGGGAAACCTAGCAAACCTATAAATTTTTTAAAACTAGACACCCAGGGGAATCCAGGATGGGCTGACTTGACTGGCTCGCACCAGGTTCTGTTACCCAGAATCCCTTGCAAACCTAAAAATGTGTCCAAAAAAACACATTTTCCTCACATTTCTGTGGTGGAAAGTTCTGGAATCTGCGTGGATCCACAAAATTCCACCCACCCCGGGTTCCCCAAAGTCTTTCGAGAAAAATGGTACCTCACTTGTGTGGGTAGGACTAGTGACCGCGACAGGAAACGGCCCAAAATGCAACATGGACACACCACATTTTCACAGTGAAAACGGACCCTTTTTTTGCAAAGTGCCTAGCTGTAGATTTTGAACCCTAACTCTGCCGGCACCTAGGGAAACCTAGCAAACCTATACATTTTTGAAAACTAGATACCCAGGGGAATCCAGGATTGGGTGACTTGACTGGCTCTCACCAGGTTCTGTTACCCAGAATCCCTTGCAAACTGAAACATTTGTCAAAAAAAACACATTTTCCTCACATTTCTGTGGTGGAAAGTTCTGGAATCTGCGTGGATCCACAAATTTCCACCCATCCCGCATTCCCCAAAGACTTCCGAAAAAAATTGTACCTCACATGTGTGGGTAGGCCTAGTGCCTGCGACAGGAAACGGCCCAAACGCAACATGGACACACCACATTTTCACAGTGAAAACGGACCCTTTTTTTGCAAAGTGCCTAGCTGTAGATTTTGAACCCTAACACTGCCAGCACCTAGGGAAACCTAGCAAACCTATACATTTTTGAAAACTAGACACCCAGGGGAATCCAGGATGGGGTGACTGATTGGCTCTCACCAGGATCTGTTACCCAGAATCCCTTGCAAACCTAAAAATATGTCCAAAAAAACACATTTTCCTCACATTTCTGTGGTGGAAAGTTCTGGAATCTGCGTGGATGTACAAAATTCCACTCACCCCGCGTCCCCCAAAGTCTTCCGTGAAAAATGGTACCTCACTTGTGTGGATGGGTCAAGTTCCCGCAACAGGCAAGGGCCCAAAACCTATTGAGGCGACATCAAAATTACCTATCACAAACCAACCTGGTTTTGCAAGGGCGGGTCCCATGAGTTTTTGGCCCCGGGCTCAACGGCCATCTAGGGAAACCTACCCAACCCACACATTTCTGAAAACTAGACACCCGGAGGAGTCCAGCGAGGTATGGCTTGCGTGGGTCCTCCAAAATTTTCTTACCCAGAATACCCTGCAAACCTAAAATTTAGCTGAAAAAATCACGTTTTTCTCCAATTTCTGTGTGAGAAAGTTCTGGAATCTACGTGGATCCACAAATTTCCTACCACCCAGCTTTCCCCCAGGTCTCCCGATAAAAATGATACCTCACTCGCGTGGGTGGGTCAAGTACCCGCGACAAGCAAGGGCCCAGAACGTATTGAGGAGACATCAAAATTACCTATCACAAAACAACCTGGTTTTGCAAGGGGGGTCACCTGGGTTTTTGGCCCCGGGCTCAGCGGCCATCTTGGGAACCTACCAAACCCACACATTTCTGAAAACTAGACACCTGGGGGAGTCCAGCGAGGTATGGCTTGCATGGGTCCCAAAACGTTTTCCTACCTAGAATGCCCTGCAAACCTCAAATTTAGCAGAAAAAAATCACTTTTTACTCAAATTTCTGTGTGGGAAAGTTCTGGAATCTGCGTGGATCCACAAATTTCCTACCACCCTGTGTTCCCCCAGGGCTCCCGATAAAAATGGTACCTCACTTGTGTGGGTAGGCATAGTGGCTGAAACAGGAAATGGCCCAAATCGTATTGTGGAGACTTCAAAACTACCTATAACAAAACTACCTGGTTTTGGGGGGGCACCTGGTTTTTGGCCCCGGGCTCGCCGCCATCTAGGGAAACCTACCAATCCCACACGTTTCTGAAAACTAGACACCCTGGGGAGTCCAATGAGGTATGGCTTGCGTGGATCCCCCAACGTTTCCCTACCCAGAATCCCCTGCAACCCTCAAATTTAGCTGAAAAAAACCATATTTTCCACATATTTTAGCGTGGAATCACCGTGCTGGCACAAATGTCCTACCACCCAGCGTTGCCCTTGTTCCCCCGAGTAAAATGATACCTCACTTGTGTGGGTGTCCAAAGCAGAACTGGCTAAAAACGTATTTTAAAAAAAAAATAGCGCTTAGATTTCTCGGTGCTATACCCTAAATCCCTATGTTTTGGGCTCTTCCCAGTCACAGGCCTTTGGCCCACCCACACAAGTGAGGTATCATTTTACTCGGGAGAACAAGGGGAACGCTGGGTGGTAGGACATTTGTGCCGGCACGGTGATCCCACGCAAAAATGTATGGAAAAAGTGATTTTTTCAGCTAAATTTGAGGTTTGCAGGGGATTCTGGGTAGGAAAATGTTGTGGGACCCACGCAAGCCATACCTCGCTGGACTCCCCCGGGTGTCTAGCTTTCAGAAATGTTTGGGTTTGGTAGTTTCCCAAGATGGTCGCCGAGCCCGGGGACAAAACCCAGGTGACCCCTCTTGCAAAACCAGGTTGTTTTGTGATAGGTAATTTTGATGTCGCCTCAATAGGTTTTGGTCCCTTTTCTGTCGCGGGTACTTGACCCACCCACGCGAGTGAGGTATCATTTTTATCAGGAGACCTGGGGGAACGCTGGGTGGGAGGAAATTTGTGGATCCACGTAGATTCCAGAACTTTCCCACACAGAAAGTTGAGAAAAAAGTGATTTTTTTCAGCTAAATTTGAGGTTTGCAGGGGATTCTGGGTAGTAAAAAGTTAGGGGACCCACACAAGCCATACCTCGCTGGACTCCCCCAGGTGTCTAGTTTTCAGAAATGTGTGGGTTTGGTATGTTTCCCTAGATGGCCACCGAACCCAGGGCCAAAAACTCATGGGACCCCCCTTGCAAAACCAGGTTGTTTTGTGATAGGTAATTTTGATGTCGCCTCAATAGGTTTTGGGCCCTTTCCTGTCGCGGGTACTTGACCCACCCACGCGAGTGAGGTATCATTTTTATCAGACCTGGGGGAACGCTGGGTGGGAGGAAATTTGTGGATCCACTTAGATTCCAGAACTTTCCCACACAGAAATTTGAGAAAAAAGTGATTTTTTTCAGCTAAATTTGAGGTTTGCAGGGCATTCTGGGTAGGAAAACGTTGGGGGATCCACGCAAGCCATACCTCGCTGGACTCCCCAGGTGTCTAGTTTTCAGAAATGTGTGGGTTTGGTAGGTTTCCCAAGATGGCCGCCGAGCTCGGGGCCAAAACCCAGGTGACTCCCTTGCAAAACCAGCTTGTTTTGTGATAGATCATTTTGATGTCTCCTCAATACGTTTTGGGCCCTTGCCTGTTGCGGGTACTTGAGCCACCCACACCAGTGAGGTTTTGACCCTGGGCTCGGCGGCCATCTTAGGAAACCTACCAAACCCACACATTTCTGAAAAGTAGACACCCGGGAATTCCAGGGAGGTATGGCTTGCGTGGATCCCCCAACGTTTTCTTACCCATAATCCCCTGCAAACCTGATATTTTGCTGAAAAAATCACTTTTTTCGCACATTTTTGTGTGGTAAAGTTGTGGAATCATGGGGCTGACACAAATTTCCTACCACCCAGCGTTCCCACAGGTCTCCTGATAAAAATGGTGCCTCACTCTGGTGGGAGGCCCAAGTACCCGCGACAGGCAAGGGCCCACAACGTATTGAGGCGACCTCAAAATGGCCTATCACAAAACGACCTGTTTTGCAAGGGGGGTCCCATGACGTTTTGGCCCGTGGCTTCGCGGCCACCTGGGAAACCTACCAAACCCACACATTTCTGAAAAGTAGACACCCGGGGGATTCAGGGAGGTATGGCTTGCGTGGATCCCCCAACGTTTTCTTACCCAGAATCCCCTGCAAACCTGAAATGTGGCTGAAGAAATCACTTTTTCACACATTTTTGTGTGGTAAAGTTATGGCGACCACGGGGCTGACACAAATTTCCTACCACCCAGCGTTCCCCCAGGTCTCCCGATCAAAATGGTGCCTCACTCAGGTGGGAGGCCCAAGTACCCGCGACAGGCAAGGGCCACAACGTATTGAGGCGACCTCAAAATGGCCTATCACAAAATGACCTGGTTTTGCAAGGGGGTCCCATGATGTTTTGGCCCGGGGCTCGGCGGCCACCTAGGGAAACCTACCAAACCCACACATTTCTGAAAAGTAGACACCTGGGGATTCCAGGGAGGTATGGCTTAGCGTGGATCCCCCAACGTTTTCTTACCCAGAATCCCCTGCAAACCTGATATTTTGCTGAACTAATCACTTTTTCACACATTTTGTGTGGTAAAGTTGTGGCATCACGGGGCTGACACAAATTTCCTACCACCCAGCGTTCCCCAGGTCTCCCGATAAAAATGGTGCCTCACTCGGGTGGGAGGCCCAAGTACCGCGACAGGCAAGGGCCCAAAACATTTTGTGATAGGCAATTTTGATGTCGCCTCAATACGTTGTGGGCCCTTGCCTGTCGCGGGTACTTGGGCCTCCCACCCGAGTGAGGCACCATTTTTATCGGGAGACCTGGGGAACGCTGGGTGGTAGGAAATTTGTGTCAGCCCCATGATGCCACAACTTTACCACACAAAAATGTGTGAAAAAGTGATTTTTTCAGCAAAATGTCAGGTTTGCAGGGGATTCTGGGTAAGAAAACGTTGGGGGATCCACGCAAGCCATACCTCCCTGGAATCCCCGGGTGTCTACTTTTCAGAAATGTGTGGGTTTGGTAGGTTTCCTAGGTGGCCGCCGAGCCCCGGGCCAAAACGTCATGGGACCCCCTTGCAAAACCAGGTCGTTTTGTGATAGGCCATTTTGAGGTCGCCTCAATACGTTGTGGGCCCTTGCCTGTCGCGGGTACTTGGGCCTCCCACCCGAGTGAGGCACCATTTTTATCGGGAGACCTGGGGAACGCTGGGTGGTAGGAAATTTGTGTCAGCCCCGTGATGCCACAACTTTACCACACAAAAATATGTGAAAAAGTGATTTTTTCAGCAAAATGTCAGGTTTGCAGGGGATTCTGGGTAAGAAAACGTTGGGGATCCACGCAAGCCATACCTCCCTGGAATCCCCCGGGTGTCTACTTTTCAGAAATGTGTGGGTTTGGTAGGTTTCCCTAGGTGGCCGCCGAGCCCCGGGCCAAAACGTCATGGGACCCCCTTGCAAAACCAGGTCGTTTTGTGATAGGCCATTTTGAGGTCGCCTCAATACGTTGTGGGCCCTTGCCTGTCGCGGGTACTTGGGCCTCCCACCCGAGTGAGGCACCATTTTTATCGGGAGACCTGGGGGAACGCTGGGTGGTAGGAAATTTGTGTCAGCCCCGTGATGCCACAACTTTACCACACAAAAATGTGTGAAAAAGTGATTTTTTCAGCAAAATGTCAGGTTTGCAGGGGATTCTGGGTAAGAAAACGTTGGGGGATCCACGCAAGCCATACCTCCCTGGAATCCCCGGGTGTCTACTTTTCAGAAATGTGTGGGTTTGGTAGGTTTCCCTAGGTGGCCACCGAGCCCCGGGCCAAAACGTCATGGGACCCCCTTGCAAAACCAGGTCGTTTTGTGATAGGCCATTTTGAGGTCGCCTCAATACGTTGTGGGCCCTTGCCTGTCGCGGGTACTTGGGCCTCCCACCCGAGTGAGGCACCATTTTTATCGGGAGACCTGGGGGAACGCTGGGTGGTAGGAAATTTGTGTCAGCCCCGTGATGCCACAACTTTACCACACAAAAATGTGTGAAAAAAGTGATTTTTTCAGCAAAATGTCAGGTTTGCAGGGGATTCTGGGTAAGAAAACGTTGGGGGATCCATGCAAGCCATACCTCCCTGGAATCCCCCGGGTGTCTAGTTTTCAGAAATGTGTGGGTTTGGTAGGTTTCCCTAGGTGGCCGCCGAGCCCAGGGCCAAAACATCATGGGACCCCCTTGCAAAACCAGGTTCGTTTTGTGATAGGCCATTTTGAGGTCGCCTCAATACGTTGTGGGCCCTTGCCTGTCGCGGGTACTTGGGCCTCCCACCCGAGTGAGGCACCATTTTTATCGGGAGACCTGGGGGAACGCTGGGTGGCAGGAAATTTGTGTCAGCCCGTGATGCCACAACTTTACCACACAAAAATGTGTGAAAAAAGTGATTTTTTTCAGCTAAATTTGAGGTTTGCAGGGCATTCTGGGTAAGAAAACGTTGGGGGATCCACGCAAGCCATACCTCGCTGGAATCCCCTGGGTGTCTAGTTTTCAGAAATGTGTGGGTTTGGTAGGTTTCCTGGTGGCCGCCGAGCCCGGGCCAAACTCATGGGACCCCTTGCAAAACCAGGTCGTTTTGTGATAGGCCATTTTGAGGTCGCCTCAATACGTTGTGGGCCCTTGCCTGTCGCGGGTACTTGGGCCTCCCACCCGAGTGAGGCACCATTTTTATCGGGAGACCTGGGGGAACGCTGGGTGGTAGGAAATTTGTGTCAGCCCCGTGATGCCACAACTTTACCACACAAAAATGTGTGAAAAAGTGATTTTTTCAGCAAAATGTCAGGTTTGCAGGGGATTCTGGGTAAGAAAACGTTGGGGGATCCACGCAAGCCATACCTCCCTGGAATCCCCCGGGTGTCTACTTTTCAGAAATGTGTGGGTTTGGTAGGTTTCCCTAGGTGGCCGCCGAGCCCCGGGCCAAAACGTCATGGGACCCCCCTTGCAAAACCAGGTCGTTTTGTGATAGGCCATTTTGAGGTCGCCTCAATACGTTGTGGGCCCTTGCCTGTCGCGGGTACTTGGGCCTCCCACCCGAGTGAGGCACCATTTTTATCGGGAGACCTGGGGGAACGCTGGGTGGTAGGAAATTTGTGTCAGCCCCGTGATGCCACAACTTTACCACACAAAAATGTGTGAAAAAAGTGATTTTTTCAGCAAAATGTCAGGTTTGCAGGGGATTCTGGGTAAGAAAACGTTGGGGGATCCATGCAAGCCATACCTCCCTGGAATCCCCCGGTGTCTACTTTTCAGAAATGTGTGGGTTTGGTAGGTTTCCCTAGGTGGCCACCGAGCCCCGGGCCAAAACATCATGGGACCCCCCTTGCAAAACCAGGTCGTTTTGTGATAGGCCATTTTGATGTCGCCTCAATACGTTTTGGGCCCTTGCCTGTCGCGGGTACTTGGGCCTCCCACGCGAGTGAGGCACCATTTTTATCGGGAGACCTGGGGGAACGCTGGGTGGTAGGAAATTTGTGTCAGCCCCGTGATGCCACAACTTTACCACACAAAAATGTGTGAAAAAAGTGATTTTTTCAGCTAAATTTCAGGTTTGCAGGGCATTCTGGGTAGGAAAACGTTGGGGGATCCACGCAAGCCATACCTCGCTGGAATCCCCCGGGTGTCTAGTTTTCAGAAATGTGTGGGTTTGGTAGGTTTCCCTAGGTGGCCGCCGAGCCCCGGGCCAAAACCCATGGTGACCCCCTTGCAAAACCAGGTTGTTTTGTGATAGGCCATTTTGATGTCTCCTCAATACGTTTTGGGCCCTTGCCTGTTACGGGTACTTGGGCCACCCACACCGAGTGAGGCACCATTTTGCGGTCATCTGGGAGACCTGCGGGACACGCTTCGGGTGGTACGGAAATTTGTGATCATGGCCTGCGTGATCCCACAACTTTACCACACAGAATGCCTGCAAACCTGATATTTTGCTGAAAATATCACTTTTGCAGCACATTCTTGTGTGGTAAACGTTGTGGAATCCATGGGGCTGAGCACAAATTTCCTCCCCAGCGTCCCCCAGGTCTCTCGATTCAGAAATGGTGCCTGGCTCTGGTAGGAGGCCCAAGTAGCCGGCGACAGGCAAGGGCCCACAACGTCATTGAGCGACCTCAAATGGCCTATCACAAAACGACCTGGTTTTGCAAGGGAGTCCTCATGACGTTTGGGCCCGGGCCTGCGCGGCCACCTAGGAAACCTACCAAAGCCACACATTTCTGAAAGTAGACACCCGGGGATTCCAGGGTGGTATGGCATTTGTGATCCCCCACGTGTTCACCAGAATCTCCTGCAAACCTGAAATGTGGCTGAAGAAATCACTTTTTCAGCACATTTTAGTGTGGTAGGAGATTGTGGCGTCACGGAACGCTGGGATCACACAATCCATACCTCCCAGCATTCCCCAGTGTCTCCCGATCAAAATGGTGCCTCACTCGGTGGGAGGCCCAAGTGACCGCACAGGCACGGGCCCACAACGTCATGGGACGCCCTGCAAAACTGGCCTATCACGAAGCGACCTAGTTTTGCAGGGCGTCCCATGATGTTTTGGCCCGGGCCTGTCGCGGCTACCTAGGGAATCCTACCAAAGCCAGCACATTTCTGAAAAGTAGACACTGGGGGATTCTGGGGAGGTATGGCTCAGCCGTGGATCCCACAACTTTCTTACCAGAATCCCTGCAAACCTGATATTTTGCTGAAAAAATCACTTTTTCAGCACATTTTGGTGTGGTAAAGTTGTGGCATCACGGGGCTGACACATACCTCCACCGCAGCGTCCCCAGTGTCTACTTTTCAGAAATGTGTGGTTTGGTCAGCTTCCTAGGTGGCCGCCGAGCCCCGGGCCAAAGCGACAGGGACCCCCTTGCAAAACCAGGTCGTTTTGTGATAGGCAATTTTGATGTCTCCTCAATACGTTGTGGGCCCTTGCCTGTCGCGGGTACTTGGGCCTCCCACCCGAGTGAGGCACCATTTTTATCAGGAGACCTGGGGGAACGCTGGGTGGTAGGAAATTTGTGTCAGCCCCGTGATGCCACAACTTTACCACACAAAAATGTGTGAAAAAGGGATTTTTTCAGCAAAATGTCAGGTTTGCAGGGGATTCTGGGTAAGAAAACGTTGGGGGATCCACGCAAGCCATACCTCCCTGGAATCCCCCGGGTGTCTACTTTTCAGAAATGTGTGGGTTTGGTAGGTTTCCCTAGGTGGCCGCTGAGCCTCGGGCCAAAATGTCATGGGACTCCCCTTGCAAAACCAGGTCGTTTTGTGATAGGCCATTTTGAGGTCGCCTCAATACGTTGTGGGCCCTTGCCTGTCGCGGGTACTTGGGCCTCCCACCCGAGTGAGGCACCATTTTTATCGGGAGACCTGAGGGAACGCTGGGTGGTAGGAAATTTGTGTCAGCCCCGTGATGCCACAACTTTACCACACAAAAATGTGTGAAAAAGTGATTTTTTCAGCAAAATGTCAGGTTTGCAGGGGATTCTGGGTAAGAAAACGTTGGGGGATCCACGCAAGCCATACCTCCCTGGAATCCCCGGGTGTCTACTTTTCAGAAATGTGTGGGTTTGGTAGGTTTCCCTAGGTGGCCGCCGAGCCCTGGGCCAAAACGTCATGGGACCCCCTTGCAAAACCAGGTCGTTTTGTGATAGGCCATTTTGAGGTCGCCTCAATACGTTGTGGGCCCTTGCCTGTCGCGGGTACTTGGGCCTCCCACCCGAGTGAGGCACCATTTTTATCGGGAGACCTGGGGGAACGCTGGGTGGTAGGAAATTTGTGTCAGCCCCATGATGCCACAACTTTACCAGTCAAAAATGTGTGAAAATGTGATTTTTTCAGCAAAATGTCAGGTTTGCAGGGGATTCTGGGTAAGAAAACGTTGGGGGATCCACGCAAGCCATACCTCCCTGGAATCCCCGGGTGTCTACTTTTCAGAAATGTGTGGGTTTGGTAGGTTTCCCTAGGTGGCCGCCGAGCCCCGGGCCAAAACGTCATGGGACCCCCTTGCAAAACCAGGTCGTTTTGTGATAGGCCATTTTGAGGTCGCCTCAATACGTTGTGGGCCCTTGCCTGTCGCGGGTACTTGGGCCTCCCACCCGAGTGAGGCACCATTTTTATCGGGAGACCTGGGGGAACGCTGGGTGGTAGGAAATTTGTGTCAGCCCTGTGATGCCACAACTTTACCACACAAAAATGTGTGAAAAAAGTGATTTTTTCAGCAAAATGTCAGGTCTGCAGGGGATTCTGGGTAAGAAAACGTTGGGGGATCCACGCAAGCCATACCTCCCTGGAATCCCCGGGTGTCTACTTTTCAGAAATGTGTGGGTTTGGTAGGTTTCCCTAGGTGGCCGCCGAGCCCCGGGCCAAAACGTCATGGGACCCCCTTGCAAAACCAGGTCGTTTTGTGATAGGCCATTTTGAGGTCGCCTCAATACGTTGTGGGCCCTTGCCTGTCACGGGTACTTGGGCCTCCCACCCGAGTGAGGCACCATTTTTATCAGAAGACCTTGGGGAACGCTGGGTGGGTGGAATTTTGTGGATCCACGCAGATTCCAGAACTTTCCACCACAGAAAATGTGAGGAAAATGTGATTTTTTTGCCAATATTTTAGGTTTGCAAGGGATTCTGGGTAACAAAACGTTGGCGGGAGCCAGTAAGTCACCCCATCCTAGAATTCCCTGGGTGTCTACTTTTCAAAAATGTATGGGTTTGCTAGGTTTCCCTAAGTGGCCGGCAGAGCTACGGGTTCAAAACTACAGCTAGGACACTCTTGCAAAACAAGGGTCATTTTGTCACTGTGAAAATGTGGTGCGTCCACGTTGCGTTGTGCGCTGCTTGCCTGTCGCGGGCACTTAGGCCTACCCACACAAGTGAGGCACCATTTTTTTCGGAAGACATTGGGGAACGCTGGGTGGGTGGAATTTTGTGGATCCACGCAGATTCCAGAATTTTCCACCCCAGAAAAGTGAGGAAAATGTGTTTTGTTCAGCCAATTTTTAGGTTTGCAGGGGATTCTGGGTAACAGAACGTTGGTGAGATCCAGTCAAGCCACCCCATCCCTGGATTCCCCTGGGTGTCTACTTTTCAAAAATGTATGGGTTTGCTAGGTTTCCCTAAGTGGCCGGCAGAGCTACGGGTTCAAAAACTCATGGCTAGGCCCCTTGCAAAACCAGGGTCATTTTGTGACTAGTGAAATTGTGAGTGTCGTCCACGTTACGTTGTGCGCTGCTTGCCTGTCGCGGGCACTTAGGCCTACCCACCCGAGTGAGGCACCATTTTTATCGGGAGACCTGGGGAACGCTGGGTGGGTGGAATTTTGTGGCATCCACGTGATTCCAGAACTTTACCACCACAGAAAATGTGAGGAAAATGTGATTTTTTCAGCCAATTATTTAGGTTTGCAAGGGATTCTGGGTAACAGAACCTGGTGAGATCCACGTCAAGCCATACCTCCTGGAATCCCCTGGGTGTCTACTTTTCAGAAATGTATGGGTTTGCTAGGTTTCCTAGGTGTCGCGCAGAGCTCAGGGCCAAAAACGTCAGCTAGGACCCTCTTGCAAAACCAGGTCGTTTTGTGACTAGTGCCAATGTGAGTGCGTCTCACATGCGTTTTGGGCCGCTTGCCTGTCGCGGGCACTTGGGCCTACCCACACGAGTGAGGCACCATTTTTATCGGAAGACCGTGTGGGAACGCTGGGGTGGGTGGAATTTTGTGGCATCCACGCAGATTCCACAACTTTCAACCACAGAAAAGTGAGGAAAAATGTTTTTTTTCAGCCAAATGTTTAGGTTTGCAAGGGCTTCTGGGTAACAGAACGTTGGGGGATCCAGGCAAGTCACCCCATCCTGGAATCCCCTGGGTGTCTACTTTTCAGAAATGTATAGGTTTGCTAGGTTTCCCTAAGTGGCCGCCAGAGCTAGGGTCCAAAACTACAGCTAGGCACTCCTTGCAAAACCAGGGTCATTTTGTGACAGTGCAAATGTGAGTGTCGCCTCACGTTGCGTTGTGCGCTGCTTGCCTGTCACGGGCACTTGGGCCTACCCACACGAGTGAGGCACCATTTTTATCGGAAG
Organism: Calotriton arnoldi; assembly: GCA_963921515.1. Lineage (NCBI taxonomy): Eukaryota > Metazoa > Chordata > Amphibia > Caudata > Salamandridae > Calotriton > Calotriton arnoldi. Next base: position 565,840 of record CAWUFW010005297.1, read on the forward strand.
ACCTTGGAGAACGCTGTGGTGGGTAGGAATTTGTGTCAGCCCAGTGATGCCAGAACTTTACCACACAAAAATGTGAGGAAAATGTGGTTTTTTTAGCCAATTTTTAGGTTTGCAAGGGATTCTGGGTAACAGAACGCTGGTGGGATCCACGTCAAGTCACCCCATCCCTGGAATCCCCTGGGTGTCTACTTTTCAGAAATGTATGGGTTTGCTAGGTTTCCCTAAGTGGCCGGCAGAGCCCAGGGTTAAAAACGTACAGCTAGGCCACCTTGCAAAACCATGGTCATTTTGTGACTAGTGAAAATATGGTGCGTCCTCAATGCGCTTGTGGGCCGCTTGCCTGTCGCGGGTACTTGGGCCTACCCACACGAGTGAGGCACCATTTTTATCGGGAGACCTGGGGAATGCGGGGTGGTAGGAATTTTGTGGCAGCCACGTAGATTCCACAACTTTCCACCACAGAAAATGTGAGAAAAATGTGTTTTTTTCAGCCAAATTTTAGGTTTGCAAGGGATTCTGGGTAACAGAACCTGGTGAGATCCACGTCAAGTCACCCCATCCTTGAATCCCCTGGGTGTCTACTTTTCAGAAATGTGTGGGTTTGCTAGGTTTCCTGTTGGAAACGGGGTTACCGAGTCCGTTACGGTAGCATGGCGCAAAGCGTGGAAAGGCACGCGAAGGCAATGTGTAAGGCAGTTGTGCAGCACACTCTTACTTTAACTCAGAAATGCGGAGCAATAACCGGACACCACACCAGGCTTGTATAAGTAAAAATCAGGTTTCTTTATATCAATCAAGATGGCATTCACTTATGCAGATTATACATTCCTTTAACTGGTGCGCATTCGTTTAAAAAGACCCTCAACAGTTCTGGCCACTAAAAGGCCGCAGGAATTAGTTCCTTTAAAATCACAGCACCAATAATGATTCGGGTGCGCTAACAAAGTAGGGCCTAGAACATGCACAACACTTTTTAGGCATTAACATCTCTGGCCCCTGGGCACATACATCAGGCCTAGGTACTCAGTACAGCCTGTGGTACACTAGGCGGGAGGGAATCCTAGAGGGAACCCCTCAACATGTCCAGCAGCTGGGGCTTCCCTATGAGGGGGACTCCTATATCTCCCAGGGGAGGTGAGGGTTAAATTAGGCTAGGGCCCTTTCTCACCAGGTGCCTGGCCTGGTACAAAACGTCATGGAAGGCCCCTCCCTCCTTAATCCCTTGTGAAGCGTGGCCCCCGGCCCCCAGGGGCTTAACCTAGAGCCCTAGGGGCCTCCTGGGCTCACCTGCGGTGCTGTTGCTGGTCGCTGTGCCTCTCGGCGGACTCTCCTCCGGGCCAGCCCTCTGTTGGACGGGGCGGGGCCCGGCGCGAGTCTCACGGCCCTCCGGCCGGCGCTGGCTATTCTCCTTGAGGCTATGGCGCCTCTCGCTGCGTTATCGCTTCGTTGGGGGCCGGTATGCCACTCCTCCGGCCCCCGTGGAGTCAGGAGAGAGAGTAGGGACACGGAGCGGGAGCCGGCAGTCCTTTCAGACGGCTCCGGCTTCCCGCGAGGACACAAGGAGTTCTAGCTCACCTCCGGACGTGCAGGGGGGCGGGCTCTCGACGGCGCCCAATCCTGGCGCGGCGGCGATTCTTCCTGGGGCTCCCGTTGGCAGTGGAGCCCCTCGGACGTCTTCCCGATTGGCTCCGGCTGGGCCAATCGCGTCGCGGCCTTCTCCTCTTCCGGGGGCTCCCGTTGGCAGTGGAGCCCCTCTGACGTCGTCCCGATTGGCTCCGGCTGGGCCAATCGCGTCGCGGCCTTCGTCGGTTGCTAGGCGACGCCTCCCGCCTCCTTCTTCTCTGGCTGCTGGCTCCGGCGGGGCCAATCCCGTCGCGGCCTTTTCGGGGCGCGACCTATGACGCGGTCAGCGTCCCCGGCCCCACGGCAACGGCGTCCACGGGCCTGGAGGCCGCAGAAGGCCTCAGCTCGGTTTACGCGGCCCTCGGGGGCTGCGGCGGGGTTATTCTTGGCCGCGCTTGCAGCGGCAGGGGTCTCGGGCCCGGCGGTGATTTCTGTGGGCTTCGGTGAGGGCGCGGACGGCGCACCTCACCACAGTTATGCACGGGGGAGAGGTCTTCCTCACCTCAGCTCCCCTCTTCACGCGGCGGCGGCCGCGGCGGCGATCCAGTCACCAGGTCAGTGACTGGGGGGGTCAAGTTCTCTCCCATGGAGTTGCAGCGCGGGCGCGCTGACAGCCTTCTTCACAGGGCTGTGTGGGAAGGGTTCTTGGGGGACAGTCCAGCTGTCGGTGTGGATAGATAGGGGGTGAAGGCCTAGCGCTTAGGACACAGCGCTTCGCCTCGTGATCCCCATTCGACGGTTTCACTTGAGATCCTGTTACTCTTGGATTCAGCAAAGTTCTTCTTATGAACAGTGGGGGGTTGTGAGTTGGTGATTCTGGGAGTGCTTGATGTTCCTCCCGGCACGCTGGAGATGGTTCCCTGGGTCCCCTCACACTGGGCAAGATCAGTGGGTGGTGGGCGTTCCTCAGCTATCTTACGGCAGCAGGGCCTTGACCCTGTCAGCAGCAGTAGTGTAGGTCTCCCCCTAGGCCCTAAAGTCTATACTCCGGCGCAGGTTCTCCCAGGTTCAGCGGTGCCTCAACCTAACTAACTAAAAGGTTTTCCCTCCAAGCCTCTTATACCCCTAGGTCAGGTGACCCTCCTTAAGGCGGCAAAACGTAACTCCTCCCACAGCCCGGAAGGTTCTGGAACCTTCCACCTACCTAGCTATGGGGCCCAGAGGCGGGGACGGGATGGATACTGTATCCCTATGTCCCAGCCTGACTCTGGCGACTAGCGTGTATGTGTGGAAGGCCCTCTGCAGTAGCAGGGGCCTGTGGCAGCCATCTTTAGTGAGAGAGCACCTGCACCTCAGCACTGACCAGCAGTGGCAAGGCGCCCGGAGACCTAGGTCCAGTAAAAATATGGTGGCAAAAATGAGGCGCAAAAGGGAAAAAAACAGGGCAAGACCACCCTAGGGCTGACAGGTCTAACACGCGTCCCCCCAGCCGAAAGAGGGGAGAGCTTCCCAACCTCTAGGGAGTTCTCTTCACTAAGGCGGAAAAACCGGGAGAGACCGTCAGCGTTGGCGTGGTCTACACCGGGTCGATGTTCCACCCGAAAGTCCATCCCCTGGAGGGAAATGGACCACCTCAACAATTTGGGGTTTTCGCCTCTCATCTGCATGAGCCAGCGAAGGGGTCTGTGGTCGGTCTGGATCAAGAAGTGACAACCAAAAAGGTATGGCCTCAACTTCTTCACAGCCCAAACCACAGCAAAGGCTTCCCGCTCGATGGTACTCCACCGCTGTTCCCGGGGAGTAGTCTTCGGGAGATAAAGGCCACTGGCTGGTCTTGGCCATCGTCATTCAGCTGCGAGAGCACAGCTCCTATGCCATGCTCAGAAGCGTCTGTCTGCACGATAAACTCCCTTCCAAAATCTGGAGTCCTGAGCACCGGGCGGTGCACATGGCACGTTTAAGAGTCTCAAAGGCATCCTGGCAGGCAGCCGTCCAGATTACTCTGCGTGGCTGCTTCTTGGAAGTCAATTCCGTCAATGGGCCCACGATGGTTCCATATCCCTTGACGAACCGGCGGTAGTATCCCGTGAGGCCGAGAAAAGCTCGGACCTCTGTTTGGGTCTTGGGGGCTCCCAGGCCATGATGGTCTCAATCTTGGCTTGGAGGGGTTGCACCTTACCTCCGCCCACCAGGTGTCCCAGGTACACGACAGATCCCTGTCCAATCTGGCACTTGCTGGCCTTGATGGTTAGACCAGCCCGTTGCAAAGCCTGTAGCACCTCCTGGAGATGCTGCAGATGGTCCTCCCAGCTGCTACTGAAGACAGCTATGTCATCCAGGTAGGCAGCCGAGAAGGCCTCTAGGCCAGACAGCACCTGGTTCACCAACCGCTGGAAAGTGGCTGGAGCATTTTTCAACCCGAAGGGCATCACACAGAATTGAAAGTGGCCCTCGGGGGTGGAGAACGCAGTCTTCTCCCTTGCTCCTTCCGCCATGGCGATCTGCCAATAGCCTGATGTTAAATCAATGGTACTCAGGTACCGGGCTGCTCCCAGCCGGTCAATGAGCTCATCCGCCCGAGGGATCGGGTGAGCGTCGGTCTTGGTGACTGAGTTGAGTCCACGATAATCCACACAGAACCGAAGTTCTGGTGTGGTGCCCGGGGGCCGCTTCGGCACCAACACTACCGGACTAGCCCAAGGGCTACTGGAAGGCTCAATCACCCCCAGTTCTAGCATCTTGACAACCTCACCCTGGATACTAGCCTTGACCTTATCGGACAGCCGGTAAGACTTGTTCTTCACTGGCGGACTGTCCCCTGTGTCCACATCATGGGTACACAGGTGCGTGATTCCAGGCGTGAGGGAAAACAACGAGGCGTACTGCCCCAAGACCTGGCGGCAGTCCCTCTGTTGCTCTGGGGTCAAGGATGGGGCGAGGACTACTCCCTCTACCGAACCATCCTTCTCGTGGACCGCCAGAAGGTCTGGCAGAGGCTCACTCTCCTCCTCCTCACTTCCATCCGTTATCATCAAGAGAGTGAGCTCGGAACGCTCCTGGTGTGGCTTCAGGCGGTTGACGTGGAGCACCCTGTGGGGTTGACGGGGGTCTTCATGTCGACGACATACGTGGTCTGGCCTTTCCTTTCTAAGATCTCAAACGGCCCAGTCCATCGGTCCTGGAGGGCGCTAAGCTCTCCTGGCTCCATGACCCACACCTTCTGTCCAGCGTCTAACTCTACCGTCCGCGCGTTCCGGTCATACCATTGCTTCATGACGGCCTGACTTGCCTCTAAGTTGTCCGAGGCCTCCTTCCACAGCTTGGCCACTTGGCTGCGGAACGCCAGCATATAGCTGACCACATCACGGGGAAGCTTCGAGGAAGACTTCTCCCACCCCTCTTTGACAAGACTGAGGGCCCCCGAACGGGGTGGCCATAGAGCAGCTCAAAGGGGCTGAAACCGACCCCTTCTGCGGCACCTCTCGGTAGGAGAAGAGCAGACAGGGTAAGAGGACGTCCCACTTTCTTCTCAAGTCCTCGGGTAGGCTCCTGATCATCCCCTTCAAGGTTTTGTTGAAACGCTCCACGAGCCCGTTCGTCTGGGGGTGGTAAGGAGTGGAGAACCGGTAGGTCACTCCACACTCCTTCCACATGGCCTGCATGTAGGCCGACATGAAATTCGTGCCCCTATCTGACACCACGACCTTGGGGAATCCCACTCGGGTAAAAATCCCCATGAGGGCCCGCGCCACCACCGGTGCTGTGATGGTCCTCAGAGGGATTGCCTCTGGGTACCGGGTGGCGTGGTCTACTAGCACCAAAATGAACCTATGCCCAGCTGAAGTCGGCGGATCCAACGGCCCGACAATGTCAATCCCCACTCGCTCAAAAGGGGTATCGACCACTGGGAGAGGTTCTAGAGGGACCTTCACCTTAGTCCCTGTCTTGCCGCTCGCTTGGCAAGTGGTGCAGGTCTTGCAATAAGTGTCAGAAGTGACGCGCATCCTGGGCCAGTAAAAATGTGGGACCAAGCGTGCAAACGTCTTGTCCTGGCCCAGGTGTCCTGCTAGTGGTATCTCATGCGCCAACTCTAGCAGAAAGGCTCGGTGGCATTGGGGGACCACCACGGCCCTTGAGGACCCATGCACCGGAGCCTTAGGCTCACTGTAGAGGAGACCATCCTCCCAGTAGACATGGTAATTACCAGTCTCTGTTCCAGCTGCTTGGGCGTCGGCCTGTTGCCGTATGCCATCAAGCGTAGGGCACTCCCTCTGTGCCCGGCAAAATTCTTCCCGGGTAGGCCCTCCTTCCACCTGCCACTCTGCAGGGGTCGGCAGGTCCCCCACGGGAAAACCAACCACCTCAGCGGACTCCGGGGTCACCTCCGCGGGCTCCCCATCCATCTCACCGGGTGTCTCCTCCCGGACATCTCCTCGTCCAGCAGTGGGCTGGGCCCTTCTTTCAGGCTCCACCCGGGCTGAGTTCCTTGTCGGGCAGCCATGGACCGCGTGATAACGCAAGTCCATCCTGGTAACCCCAACATCTCAGCATGGGCATTGAACTCTACCTCTCTCCAGGCAGTATGTTCTAAGTCGTTGCCCAGCAGACAGTCAACTGGCATGGCAGGGCTCACCGCAACCTTCATCAGACCTGACACTCCTCCCCACTCAAAGGGAACTTGGGCCACGGGGTAATGACCCAGGCTATTATCAGCCATCACAACCGGGTGGAACTCCTCAGGAATCACCTGCTCTGGGGACACCAGCTGACGTCTCACCATCGTCATGCTGGCACCTGTGTCCCTCAGAGCCTCCACCTCCTCCCCGTTCACCAGGACCCTCTGCCGATACTTGGCAGTGTTCTCGGGTACCTGAACCCTTGGGATGATCTCTCTATCCCCCAGGGAAACTAAGGTCAAGCCTGTCCACTCACCTCCCCTACCTAGGGACAACTCCTCCCCAAGCGCTACACTGGCCACCCCGGGGGTCTTACCTCCTGTGGGGGCTGGGGTTCTCTTTCGACACTGGGCATCCCCCTTGTAGTGTCCAACCTCCCCGCACTCGTAGCACCGGACAGTTCTGGGCTGCTGACTCCTGTCAGGGTAAGTGGGTTTCTGGTATCCAGATTGGGATGGGAAACCTACCCCTCTCCCAGGCGGTCTATTTTGGGGACCTTTAAAGAACTCCCTCTTTTTATCCCCCCTCTTTCTTCTGGGGGAACCCCTGTCCACCTTTCGGGGATCCGCCCCGGCTCCCTTGTGGGACACCCGAGTGCTGACCCACGTGTCTGCCTCCTCTGCAAGCTCCCTTGGGTTGGTCAGCTTGCGGTCCACCAAGTACTGGCGCAGCTCCGGAAAACATTTCTCGAGGAGGTGCTCTCTCAAAAACAGGTCGTACAGCCCAGTGTAATTGTCAACCTCGCTGCCACGCACCCAACCCTCCAATGCCTTCCGGGCATAATCATAAAAATCTACCCAGTTTTGTGTGGTGAGCTTGTGGCTGTTGCGAAACTTTTGGCGGTACTTCTCTGGGGTGAGGCCAAACTTCCTGAGCAGGGCCTCCCTCATGATAGGGTAGTTGGTTCGATCCCCTTTTTCTAAGGTTAAAAGTGTGTCCCTGACTAGTGGAGGTATGTACCTATAAAGTCCTCCTCCCCAGTAGCTCTCAGGAACTCTATGGGCCACCAAAGCTACCTCGTACGCCGTCAACCACTTGTCGATGTCATCACCCACACTAAAGCTAGCCATCACTTCCCTGGGTAGATAGAATTTGGGCTCCTGTGGAACCCCAGCAGGTACGCTGCCACCATTTCCTTTGCCTTCCATTTCCATTTGCAAGGCTCGGAGCTCCAGTTCTTTCAGGCTAAGCTCATGTACAAGCCTTCTTTCCTCCATGGCTAGCCTTCCCTGTTCTCGCTCCCTTTCCATCCTAGCCAACTCTAATGTCAATTGCCTCTGCTCCCTCCTGTCCTCGAATTCCTCTGCTGACAAACTCCCCCTGACGCACTACTGCCTGCCCTGGAACGTCTTCCTGGCAACACATTCTCGCTGACGTCAATGTTCAGTAGGCTCAGTTCTCCTGGGTCGTCTGTCTCCCTCTGCTCCTCCTCCCCTCTTCCCTCCGGGTGGGCCATTACCCATGCCCTCAAAGCTTTCTGAAGCACCTCCTTCTTGGCACCTCGCTTGACGGCCACCCCCTCTCTAGGCAGAACTCCTTGAGCTGTGCCACCGTGTACCTCTCTAGGTCGGCTAACTCAAACTCCATCCTCCTAGGTGGGGTCCCGGACAATTTAAGGAAGGGGTTCTAAATGGTAGGTAGCAGGTCTTAACGCAGGACTAATACAATCGGCAATCACAAAAGAGTTCCTTCTTACATTTCACTAGGTGTCTAATTGCGGCGCACTCTGAGTCACTGTAGGGTGCTGCACAAATACCAGTCCTTATCCCACCGCTGAACACCAATGTTGGAAACGGGGTTACCGAGTCCGTTACGGTAGCATGGCGCAAAGCGGGGAAAGGCACGCGAAGGCAATGTGTAAGGCAGTTGTGCAGCACACTCTTACTTTAACTCAGAAATGCGGAGCAATAACCGGACACCACACCAGGCTTGTATAAGTAAAAATCAGGTTTCTTTATATCAATCAAGATGGCATTCACTTATGCAGATTATACATTCCTTTAACTGGTGCGCATTCGTTTAAAAAGACCCTCAACAGTTCTGGCCACTAAAAGGCCGCAGGAATTAGTTCCTTTAAAATCACAGCACCAATAATGATTCGGGTGCGCTAACAAAGTAGGGCCTAGAACATGCACAACACTTTTTAGGCATTAACATCTCTGGCCCCTGGGCACATACATCAGGCCTAGGTACTCAGTACAGCCTGTGGTACACTAGGCGGGAGGGAATCCTAGAGGGAACCCCTCAACATGTCCAGCAGCTGGGGCTTCCCTATGAGGGGGACTCCTATATCTCCCAGGGGAGGTGAGGGTTAAATTAGGCTAGGGCCCTTTCTCACCAGGTGCCTGGCCTGGTACAAAACGTCATGGAAGGCCCCTCCCTCCTTAATCCCTTGTGAAGCGTGGCCCCCGGCCCCCAGGGGCTTAACCTAGAGCCCTAGGGGCCTCCTGGGCTCACCTGCGGTGCTGTTGCTGGTCGCTGTGCCTCTCGGCGGACTCTCCTCCGGGCCAGCCCTCTGTTGGACGGGGCGGGGCCCGGCGCGAGTCTCACGGCCCTCCGGCCGGCGCTGGCTATTCTCCTTGAGGCTATGGCGCCTCTCGCGGCGTTATCGCTTCGTTGGGGGCCGGTATGCCACTCCTCCGGCCCCCGTGGAGTCAGGAGAGAGAGTAGGGACACGGAGCGGGAGCCGGCAGTCCTTTCAGACGGCTCCGGCTTCCCGCGAGGACACAAGGAGTTCTAGCTCACCTCCGGACGTGCAGGGGCGGGCTCTCGACGGCGCCCAATCCTGGCGCGGCGGCGATTCTTCCTGGGGCTCCCGTTGGCAGTGGAGCCCCTCGGACGTCTTCCCGATTGGCTCCGGCTGGGCCAATCGCGTCGCGGCCTTCTCCTCTTCCGGGGGCTCCCGTTGGCAGTGGAGCCCCTCTGACGTCGTCCCGATTGGCTCCGGCTGGGCCAATCGCGTCGCGGCCTTCGTCGGTTGCTAGGCGACGCCTCCCGCCTCCTTCTTCTCTGGCTGCTGGCTCCGGCGGGGCCAATCCCGTCGCGGCCTTTTCGGGGCGCGACCTATGACGCGGTCAGCGTCCCGGCCCCACGGCAACGGCGTCCACGGGCCTGGAGGCCGCAGAAGGCCTCAGCTCGGTTCACGCGGCCCTCGGGGGCTGCGGCGGGGTTATTCTTGGCCGCGCTTGCAGCGGCAGGGGTCTCGGGCCCGGCGGTGATTTCTGTGGGCTTCGGTGAGGGCGCGGACGGCGCACCTCACCACAGTTATGCACGGGGAGAGGTCTTCCTCACCTCAGCTCCCTCTTCACGCGGCGGCGGCGCGCGGCGATCCAGTCACCAGGTCAGTGACTGGGGGAGTCAAGTTCTCTCCCATGGAGTTGCAGCGCGGGGCGCGCTGACAGCCTTCTTCACAGGGCTGTGTGGGAAGGGTTCTTGGGGGACAGTCCAGCTGTCGGTGTGGATAGATAGGGGGTGAAGGCCTAGCGCTTAGGACACAGCGCTTCGCCTCGTGATCCCCATTCGACGGTTTCACTTGAGATCCTGTTACTCTTGGATTCAGCAAAGTTCTTCTTATGAACAGTGGGGGGTTGTGAGTTGGTGATTCTGGGAGTGCTTGATGTTCCTCCCGGCACGCTGGAGATGGTTCCCTGGGTCCCCTCACACTGGGCAAGATCAGTGGGTGGTGGGCGTTCCTCAGCTATCTTACGGCAGCAGGGCCTTGACCCTGTCAGCAGCAGTAGTGTAGGTCTCCCCCTAGGCCCTAAAGTCTATACTCCGGCGCAGGTTCTCCCAGGTTCAGCGGTGCCTCAACCTAACTAACTAAAAGGTTTTCCCTCCAAGCCTCTTATACCCCTAGGTCAGGTGACCCTCCTTAAGGCGGCAAAACGTAACTCCTCCCACAGCCCGGAAGGTTCTGGAACCTTCCACCTACCTAGCTATGGGGCCCAGAGGCGGGGACGGGATGGATACTGTATCCCTATGTCCCAGCCTGACTCTGGCGACTAGCGTGTATGTGTGGAAGGCCCTCTGCAGTAGCAGGGGCCTGTGGCAGCCATCTTTAGTGAGAGAGCACCTGCACCTCAGCACTGACCAGCAGTGGCAAGGCGCCCGGAGACCTAGGTCCAGTAAAAATATGGTGGCAAAAATGAGGCGCAAAAGGGAAAAAAACAGGGCAAGACCACCCTAGGGCTGACAGGTCTAACATTTCCCTAAGTGCCGGCAGAGCTAGGGTTCAAAAACTACAGCTAGGCACTTTGCAAAAAAAGGGTCATTTTTCACTGTGAAAATGTGGTCCATCCACGTTGCGTTTTGCGCTGCTTCCTGTCGCGGGCACTAGGCCTACCCACACAAGTGAGGTACCATTTTTTTTGGAAGACCTTGGGGAACGCGGGGTGGGTGGAATTTTGTGGATCCACGCAGATTCCAGAACTTTCCACCACAGAAAAGTGAGGAAAATGTGTTTTTTTGCCAATTTTTAGGTTTGCAAGGGATTCTGGGTAACAGAACCTGGTGAGAGCCTGTCAAGTCACCCCATCCTGGATTCCCTGGGTATCTACTTTTCAAAAATGTATAGGTTTGCTAGGTTTCCCTAAGTGCCGGCAGAGCTAGGGTTCAAAAGTACAGCTAGGCACTTTGCAAAAAAAGGGTCATTTTTCACTGTGAAAATGTGGTGCGTCCACGTTGCGTTTTGCGCTGCTTCCTGTCGCGGGCACTAGGCCTACCCACACAAGTGAGGTACCATTTTTTTCGGAAGAGCTTGGGGAACGCGGGGTCGGTGAAATTTTGTGGATCCACGCAGATTCCAGAACTTTCCACCACAGAAAAAGGAGGAAAATGTGGTTTTTTTGCCAATTTTTAGGTTTGCAAGGGATTCTGGGTAACAGAACCTGGTGAGAGCCAGTCAAGTCACCCCATCCTGAATTCCCCTGGGTGTCTAGTTTTCAAAAATGTATAGGTTTGCTAGGTTTCCCTAAGTGCCCGCAGAGCTAGGGTTCAAAAACTACAGCTAGGCACTTTGCAAAAAAAGGGTAATTTTTCATTGTGAAAATGTGGTACGTCCACGTTGCATTTTGAGCCATTTCCTGTTGTGGGCACAAGGCCTACCCACACAAGTGAGGTACAATTTTTATCGGGAGACTTAGGGTAACACAGAATTTTAGAGCAACTGTTATTACCTATTGACTTTCGATGCATTTCTGCCTTCCAAATGAAAGACAATGTGTAAAAATAAGTCATTTTGAAAAATGACCTATAATTCTCATGCTAGTATGGGTACTCCCAATTTCGGAAATGTGCAAATATCTACTGTTTCTAAAATCTACATTTTGTTCCCATTTCAGAAATACATAGGTGTCTTTCATAACAATTTTTCCATGTATACATTTTCCCAAAATAATTGCTATATACCCGGTACATAATAAAAAACCATTGCAAGATGCTGCTCAGTTATTGGCTCTGGGTTCGTCGGGTTCTTGGTGAACCTACAAGTCCTATATATCCCCACAACCAGAAAGGTCCAGCGGATATAACGGTATATTGCCTTCAAATAGCTGTCATAATTAGAAGAAGTTACAGGTGAAAACGTTGACACAAATGGCTGTTTTTTCAACTAATTTTCAATTTTTCCTTTATTTAACTGTTAGTTTCTATAAGGAAAACTTTAAGGATCTACACAAATGACCCCTTGCTGAATTCAGAATTTTGTCTACTTTTCAGAAATGTATGGCTTTCCAGGATCCATTATTGGTTTCATACCCATTTCTACCATTAACTGGAAGGAGGTTGAAAGCACAAAAATAGCAAACATAGGCTACGTCCCAGAAAAATACCAAAACTGTGTAAAAAAGTTGGTTTTCTGACAAAAGTCTGCTTGTCCCTGAAAGCTGGGAAGATGGTGATTTCAGCACCACAACCCCTTTTTGATGCCATTTGCAGGGAAAAACAAGACGCTTTCATCTGTAGCCCTTTTTCGCATTTTTCCCAAAAAACCAAAAATTTAGCTGTATTTTGGCTAATTTATGGGTCCCCTCCAGGGAATCCACAAACCCTGGGTACCTTTACAATCCCCATGATGTTAGAAAAAGGACGCAAATTTGGCATGGATACCTTATGTGGTCAAAAAGTTACAGGGGCCTAAGCGCGCACTACCCCAAATAGCCAAAAAAAGGCTTAGCACAGGGGGGGAAAAGGCCTAGCAGCGAAGGGGTTAACCGCTTCCATTCGCAGCCGATTTTCGCCCTGTGCGAGGCGTTTCATTAAGCGGACGGGTTCATGACGAGCTCAGCTCGTCATGCGCACACGAGCACTGCGCAGCATGACGAGCTGAGCTCGTCATGAGCATGGAAGTGGTTAAGCATGTGTCACAGGATTATAAAATTCCAAAATATTTTTGTCAGGAACAACATATTCTGACCAACAGCATGTTATCCTAGCTACTGCAATATATAGATCTATGAAGAGGACCCCTTCAAGCGATTTAAAGACTGCTTAGCATCCTTCTTTCAACAGCATATCTGAATCCATTCATCCTTGATGATCTTGAGCCAGGCTGATTATTTCAGAAATACTTTGGTCCGATAGCCTTGAGCAGGTCTAAGAGTTGATGCAACTTCCAGCGCCGATCCATGGTAGCCTTTCATAAATCTTTCTGGACTAGAATTGAAGTAGCATCAACCAGAACAGGTGTAGTTGGACGAGCTTTTAAAGAGTTTGCCTGCCTTAAAAAGAAGTTCCCCACGTAAATTAGAATTGGATAAGAATGCATTGATTTGACTTTGGCTGTGTTATGGTTGCGGTTGATAGGGAGGCGATGCACACACTGAATTTCTGGGTCTCAGTCGATGAGTTCAGGAAATACCTTCCCAAACAGCTGAACAATTTACTGCCGGTGATCATCGCCCTCCTTCCCTTCCGGTATTTCTAACAACTTGGGTTATTTCTTCTCTGGCGGTTCTCCAGATATTCGATTTTGGTCTGTACATACTCCAGTTGTCTATGGTGGTCCCTGATGGATTTGACAGTAGCTGTTCCCACTTCCTCTGCATTGGCAACCTGTTGCTGTTGCTCAGCCATTTCAATAGTGAGAGATGTAATTTTGCCAGATACTTCAAGCAATGATTGCTGAATTTTTACATTGTCCACTCTCAATTGGGCATAGTACGATTGTGCCTTTGACCGCTGAGCCAGGAGTAGCTGTAAAGTTGCCAGTAAGGATTGCTCTTGTGGGTCTTCTTCCATACTGGCTTCCTTGGTGACCAGTGGTGTAGAATAGCCAGAGAGGGAGCTGCAAGGAGAGGCAAAACTATTGCCAGACGTTAGACCACTTTCATGATTGAGAAGTGTAGGAGGAGGCTGTTGTTCCACAGGCTATTTGTCCTCACAAGACGATGAGTAGACTGCAGGCAGGCGGGAAATTAGAGCTTTCTCCTCCCCTTTTGATGGGACCCATTTCTGCAGCAGACTGCTTTTAGCACTGCAGCTAACAGCGTTGCTTGTCTGATGCAAAGTTGTAGGCTTGCCTGACTGAGACAGTCTGAGGTGCTCCATAGGCTTTTTTTGTGTTGCCCTAGCCGTTCTGAGTGTGCTGCATCCCCCTCTTTCTATACCCTGCCTCAATACCAGAGATTGTAGCACCTGATGTTAGGTCCAGGGTATCATTGAGAGCATTGCCATCAGTGGGATGATTAAAGATGTTGAAAGGGTCTGAGATGGCCATGGGACTTATCTGCTGAAGAGGTACTGTAATATATTGCTCTCGTGGATTAGCAATATATTCCCAGTTAACTGCCACTGTCATGCCTCCAGCCGCCCACTCCTGATTACCCAGAGTAGTACTCACTTTATTAATGGAAGACTGAGAGCCCTTGATAGTTCCTGGAGACAGTTATCTGCTGTTTTCATGAGCAGGCTGAACATGAGCTTCAGTTGTACCGGAGGGCTGGGAGTTGAAATTTTGTTCCAAAACAAGTGTTTGCAAACCCTCTGGTAAGGCAAAAGGACCATCTCTAGCAGGACTCTCACCAATAGTATGGCAGTTAAGATCGTCAATATTGAAGGGGCCTACAGTTCTTTAGAAATCAGCGGGACTCCAAATGCAAGCAACAGTTTTGTTTCTGATATCCAAATACTTTTACAACACTCATCCAGAAAAATCTCTCTCTCTCTTACTCTCTGTCTTTCTTGAAATATTCTAGCATTTTCCAAGGCTTCTAGCAAAGCACATATACAGTAGAATAAAAGTGTTTCAAAATACTGGTATCTTTGTAGGAAACAGAAAATGTATCAATTACAGAGCCCATAAAGGTGCCATCAGGAAGTTGCATGTTAAGGGCCTGGAAAATAAAATGTTGAGGGTGATGGAATCTTTCTGTGAGAATCTACTTAGTTTCTTCCAGCTTAAATGTATTCAGTAGCATGGAACATCCCATTCTTTGAAGTTAGAAGCAGTGATTATAAAAAAGGTACTCAGATGCAATCTCCATTCCAGGACCTAATCAGACTCTTTGAGGTGAGAGAATGTCATACATTCCAACCTGGAATGTCAGTAGCTTTCTTCTGTCAGACCTGCCAACTAACTTGAAAAAATTATTCTTGAATAGGTGAGAGAATGACCTAAATACTGCAACCCAGAAAGAAGCTTCTTTCTTGATGGTATACAAAGGTAGGAGCAATGGTCAGAAGGAGAGGACTTTTTACCATATGATATAATTGCAGAAATAATGAAAGTCATTTTTCTTTACTGTTAAGCCCCAATGGTAACCAGAATCAAAAAGCTAGCTTTTGCTAGTTTAGAACAATATGTTTTCACTGACATTTTCATCTAACAAAAACATCACTTTACCCTTTGCTTTCTTTCAGTGAATTTCTTTGCTTTTTTAACGTAAAGTAAGATGTCCATCACAGTGCACAGTGTGAGGTTGGGCACAGGAGCCCAAGCCCTGCAGGCGCTCATCCCTGCAGCATAGAGCATTAATATGTGCGTTGTGTGGGGTTGGAAACAGGGCTTGGCTTGTGGCCAGGCTCTGCACTTAACCCCCCAAGGAAGCCCAAAACACTGAAGCGCACAACTGATTGTGCCATGTGACAATATAAAGGGTGTCATTTTAAGTAAGGCAGATCTGCTGACTTTGTCGAAGGGTCAGAACACCAAAATATAAAAAGCTGGCCTATTGGCTTTATCAAGGGATCAGCACATCAACATATATATAGCAGACCTCTAGTTCTTTTAAAAAAAAATTCAGGCAGCAAAATGCAGCCATAGTACCAACCAAAGGAGGTCCCTGCACTCCAGTGGAAGAGCTACAGCTCGGAGTTCTTTAACAAAATATAGTAAGCTCTCATGGAGTCATGGATTCAATGACGCACAAGACTTACTGTGTTTTTTTAATGTTGCTGGGGGGCTGACACTCTCCCTGGAGACCTCCACAACATAAAAAAAACACTTGGTGGTGTACCTGCCCCTTCTAGGGGCTCTGGCAGCATAAAACAAATATTTTTAAAAAGCACATGGAGGGCATTATGCGTGCTTCCCAGGTGGAGCAGTGAAGGTGAAATGAGCGGCTACTCCACTAATTTCATGTTCACTGTTTTTTATTATCATTTTTTAATGGGGAGAGGGCATGTGGCTCCAACCATGGTCCATCTATAGGCTGAGTATACCCCATCCCCTGGGGTCAATTTCTTTTTTTAAATGGAGTGGCTGTGGGCCCCTTCCATGAGCCACTTAAGGGTCCAGGGACTCAATCTCCTTGGGCCAATTTTTGTTTTTTAGGGAGGTGACACACAGTCCCATCCCCAAGCCTTCTACAGGCTCCGGGGACCCCATTCCCTCAGACAATTTCTTTTTTTAAAGGGAGGCCATGCAGCCACACTCACTAGCTGATGTACGGGCCTTGGGGACCCCATCAGGGGACCCATTATTCTTTTTTGGAGAGGGGGCATTGGAACCCCCTCTAAAGCATCTAAAGAGCCCTGGGGACACCATTTCCTAGGACCAAAAGTTTTCTTTGGGGAGGAGAACATGTGTCACAGGCCTAGCAACAGCCAGACTTTCTATGTGATAATTACCCTCCTTCCTGATAGGCATATTTATTCTCAAGTATGGGTTGCTGTGTGTTCTTTTCAATCGGGTGACATAGTGACAATCATTGGCCTTCTCAAAATTGATACTTAACTGTCTGGAAACTTAGGGAGCCACAGAAACCTCTAGAAGGCTCCACCTTCCATTAACCCACAGGGTGCAGCTGTTTTCAATTAAAGTTACTCGCTTTCGCCGTTATGGCAGATGCTGGAAGCTCCTGTCAATTAGCCTCATACATTGACTGGAGCTGTTTTGAACGCTCCATGACCCCAACAGTGTTTCCTGCCAATTAAAACCACCACTTACAAGCATGACTCAGCTGCTAGCAAATTCTAGCATTTTCCTGCCCGCAGGCTCTAATAGGCAGAAGGCAGTTTCTATTAATACACACCTTAGCCCATTAGTTTTGCTTGGTCTCCCTGCTATTCACTCACCTGTTTCCTGTGACTGGCTCCTCTTCAGCACTTCTCCGGAACACTGCTCCAGCTTCTCCTGCTTCTGCCTAAATTGGGAATTCTGAAAAGACAAGAAAAAAAGAGATTAAAGAAAACAAGAATACTGTTCCAGTTTCAAGGGACTCTTGTTATAATAGATCTATACATATATGCTCTGAGCTCAGTAACCTTCTTGAATAAGTCATTTTCTTGAGCCAAAAGTTTGTAAGCACTCATTAACCTCGTCTGACAGGGCTCTGTAAGACTCCAGTTATTCCTGGACCCTCCTCGAGTGCTTTTCCTCTTATTTTTAAGCCGGCTGTTCTCAAGAATTTAACTTGCCAAAAGAACTACTGCTTTTGACACAGCAAATCACAGAACTATTTTAGAATGTTGTGTTAGGAAATCTTTAGTGTTCAACTGTACCATTCTCCATGAACCCTGGTGAGATTCCAATCTCCAGCCAAGAGAGAATTCAGAAGATTCAGTCATCGGAAAGACAGTACCTTGCAGATGCCTGTGTAAGGTATGGGTTACTACTAATGGGCTACATAATGTAAAGGACGAAAAGTGACCTCAGCATTGTGTACTTACATATACCCTTTTGCCTTGCATGTACTTCTTGACTGGGTGCATCATAAGATCTGAGGCGGGTCCATGTGAGGTTCACTGCAGTCACCACGAAGGAGAACCAGAGCATCTTGTGTCTTTCCAAACCACAGCCTCCTTTCCCCATGGGGCCTGTGATCAATACAGTGTTACACCCTGGTGTTGAGCACAGACCCCTTGGAGGAATCTGGGGTTCCAGTGTCGCCCCATCAGAACCACCTGTGATTCAGGTGAGGGGCTTGTTACAGAGAAGACCAAGCCACAACAACAGTGTTCCCTTTGGGCGACTTCATATCAGACCTTGACACAATTACCACTGATGACCTAGCTCAAGCCCTGGTTGCAGATATGAGTAATCCAGGCAATCTAGCAGAAGTAGTTCAACACTTACAGATAGAAATATATATGTTAAAGATAGAAAACTCCAGACTACACACTTAAAGAGGAGTAAGGTCCAGTTTGCACAAAGGCGAGACGTCCGGCCAAAAGAAACTTGCCCAGTTCTAGCTCCACCCATATTCAGAGAGCCTTTTCACAAAGCTGCCCTCTACTCACAGATCAGAATTTACATATAACCGTCGCCGCTCCTAGTTCGGTGCCTTTAGCCCCCCCAGAACGCTATCATGGTGACTGAACTAAATTTGTGCCATACATTTCTTATGCAAACCCCAGGTTTTCCCCAATGATGCCAGTAAGGTAGCCTTTATCATTGCATATCTAGGAGAGGTGGCAGCGAATTGGTCTATTCCCCTGGTTGAAAACAATGACCCCATTCTATATAATTATCCTGCCTTCAAGGCAGCTATCACTAAGCTGTTCACAAAACACATGTTGGTCCAGTCGAGAGATAATGAGCTACTGAACCTCTGACAGGGATCTAAAGATCTTTTAACTTACATAACTACATTCAATCATTTAGTAGCCAGACCATGATGGCCTGAAGAAAAAAGAACATCCCTGTTTTATCAAGGGGTAAGAGACAACCTCAAATATCCACTAACCCATATCGAGGCCCTCCCAAGGATTGTTCTAAATTTATTGATCTGGTGGTCAAATTAGAACGTTGATTAGGTGAACGAAAAGGAGACAAAACTCATCACGACTCTAGGATAGTTGTTCTAAAAACTGAAAAGAAAGAATCAGATAATAAGATCCTGGAAGCTGAACGAATGCAAACTGGAGTCATAAAAGGCCCCCTCTCCAGTGATAAAAAAGAACGCCGTCCACTGCTAAACCTGAGCTTTTGTTACGGTAAGGGTGGACATTTTGCCAGAGTATGTACTATCAAACCCAAAAAGAATAAAACTGCAGCCAGTACAGAGAATCCCAATCAAGAAATGGGAAACTTGAACTCTCGTATGGAAATGAGATTGTCTTGTAGAGAAAATCTACAAAGATCTAGCAATATGTGACCAGTGTAGGGAACAGAGTCCCTCTTCACTTGACCATTAGGATGACAGTGGTAGTAGCTGCTCAACAGAGATATGTATTAACCATGCTCATAGATTCGGGATCAACCCTGAATTTCCTCAATCTATCCCTGGCCATTAAATTAGGTCTAACAAAAGTCCCAAAGCCAGAACCAGAACCAGTACCATCAGTAGATGGTTCGAATTATCTTCAGGATTAATTGGCTTCCAAACCAAGGCTCTAACTCTAGTCTGTGAAAATTGGCATACAGAGAAACCTGTTTTTGACCTAATTGATACTCCCACGTTTGGCGTGATTCTGGGAGTACCTTGGTCAGATTATCACAATCCGAAAATAGATTGGGCACATCGCACAGTTATATTAGATTCTCCCCTTTGCACTACTATCTGTTACCAAGAGGCACAGAAGATTAGAACCCCTTTACACTGTGCCCTTACTTAGGAAGAAAAGGCCTCAAGGCTACCCAAGGAATATCATGACCTTCGAGATGCTTTTGATCCCATTAAAGCTACTCAATTGCCTCGACATAGGCCATATGATTGTTGTATAGACCTTCTCCCCGGGGCTATCCTTCCTTGCAGACGATTCTTTGCGTTGACAGAGTCCGAGACTCAATACTTAAAAAGATATTTGGATGAATTATTGGAGATAGGGTTTATTCATCATTCCACCTCCCCATCTCTTCACCATTGTTCTTCATCTCCAAAAAGAAAGGGGATCTGGAGGCATGTGCGGACTACAGGACAATCAACAAAAGTCACTATCAAATATCAATATCACCTTCCTTCAATTCCGGTCCTACTTGACCGAGTTATAAACTCTACTATCTACAGAAAATTAGACTTTCGCGGACCCTACCATTTAATTTGTATTAAGAAAGGCGATGAATGGAAACTTTGAAACTAAGTTTGGATTATTCAAGTAAACAGTGATGCTCTTTGGTTCTCCAAGAATTTTTGGATGTGTGCGCTATCATCTATATTGATGATATTCTGATTTATTCCAACTCCGAATAAGACCATGTGCAACACATACGTGCAATCTTACAACGACTCAGATAAAACTATCTGTTTGTTAATTTGGAGAAAGGTTCTTTTGATGTGTCATCAGTAGAATACTTAGGTTACCACCTATCACCTTCTGGAATCACTATGGATCCCAAGAAGGTGGAGGTGATCAAGGCTTGGCCAGCCCCCCCTTTGGTAAAGGAAGTCCAGCAAATACTTGGGTTTGCAAATTTTTATCACTGATTTGTTTCGCATTTTTTGGATATAGTGACACCCACATGTATTACGAAAAGGCCAAGTCTTTAATTGGTCTCCGGCAGCTGACCAGGCATTGGCCATTCTGAAGGATAAATTCACTACAGCACCAATTCTTCATCATGCAGACTCAGACCAGCCCTTCTATGTGGGGGCAGATGCCTCTCAGGTAGGCGTAGGAGGAGTAATATCGCAAAAGAACCAAAACACTGATCATTTACACCCTATAGCCTTTTATTCCACGAAAGTCCTCCCGTCAGAGCAAAACTATACGGTGGCAGAAAGAGAACTTCTAGCCATCAAATTAGTCTTCACTGAATGGAGACATTATCTTCAAGGAGCAAAACACACAATTCACTGAAGTCACGGAAGGGGATAACCACAGTATCTCATGTGAGTGGCCTGTTAAGGCGTGGGGCCCCCCTACAAGGGTTAGGTAAGGGCTCCAGGGACCCCCACCCTGGGACCAATACTGTTTTTTTGGGAGGGGTGATGTGGGGCTCTAATCCCCGAGCCATCCAGTGACCCTGGGATCCCATTCTCTGGAGCCCAAGAGCAACAGTGTCCCAGTGACTCAATTCCCTGGGACACTTCAGTTCCCTGCCTGGCAGAGAAAACAGAGGGTGAGCTTCAACTCCAGGCAGGGAACACAGGTTTGTTCCCACCCAACAGCAAAAGAGTAAAGCTGCTCCCGCTGGGCTAGAGCAAACAGATGGAGCCAGCTCCTGTTGCACGTTGAAGGGTGGAGGCAGGGTATCCAGCAGGGGATGCCTGTCACCCCATAACCTCTCATTACTGTGGGTGCCCTGGGTGGACACCAGGGCACCCATGACACTTTAGCGTTGCATCCCCAGGGGATGGGGTCTCCAGGGCCTGTTATTGGCCTGGGGAGGATGGCACATGACCCCTTCCTTTTTAAAAATGTGTAGCAGTGCCGGTAGATGAGGTCTGAAGGCCTGATAATGGCTCTGGGAAGGGGGCACGTTGCTCCTTTCCTAAAATCTGATGCACCTGTAGGGGATGGGGTCCCCAGACCCTCCCGAAGATTCAGGAACTGAGCCTCAGCCTCATCCCAGGCCCTGGCCAGCCCCAGGATTTTTTAGGGTTGTTGTATGCTTTTTTTACATTTCACTGAGGACCTATGAATCCACAATGAATTTGTGGTACAATTTAATAAATAAAATACCTTTGTGGCCTAAGGGATGCCCCACCAGGCCTAGAGGGGCAGGGTATTATTACCCTGCCCCTATATGTCTTTTTAACTTATTGTTAGGTGCAGTAGGTCATTTGAGATATCATAAATGATGTCATAAATGATGTCATAGAACATGGCATGAATGATGGCATATATGAGATCATAAGCAGTGCATGGTGGGGTAAATTTCTGTGTTTTTAGTTTAAAACGTTAACGTTGTCACCAAGAAATTCACATATCTATAATGTTACTTTGACCTTTGTTTTTTCAGCAACTTTTTGTTTTTTTATAAAAGATAAAAACAGATATTTTTATCACAACTAACTATAACGTTACCTTACCCTTTAGTATTTTTCAGTGAATTTCTAGAGTTCTTTCAGCATAAAGTAATATTTAATTATAATGCGTAAGTCCAACCACCTGAAGGCTGTGCGTGGTGTGCATCCAATCCTCCACATGCGCCTAATCAGTGATGTCATCAGTGATGTCACTGACCATGTGATGAGTGATGTAATATGTGAGATCATAAGCAGTGCATTGTGGAGGCGTGTATTATAGTTAGGCCAGCTGACTATAACTTCTGAATTTCTCTGGTTTTATACAAGTGAAATGTGAGCCTAACTATAATGTCCCTGTAAACTTTGTATTTTTCCAGTGACTTTCTAAGGTTTCTTTAATAATATTTGCTAACTATAACGTCCCTGTAACCTTCGGGTTTTTTTCAGCGAATTTCTTAGGTTTTTAAAATTCTATTTCCTAACTATAACAAGCCTGTAATCTTTAGTTCTTTAAGTGAATTTCTAAGGTGTTTTTACATTTTATTTCCTAACTATAACATCCCTGTAACCTTTGTTTTTGTTACTGAATTTCAACTACTTTTTATATCCTTTTTCCTAAGTATAACATCCATGTAACCTTTCATTTTTTCACTGTATTTCTAAGGTTTTTCTATTATTATTTTTAAAAAATCTATTAAGAGCCGTATAATGAACCATTAATTTATACATTTCTCTGTGTGAGGCCTTCTGATTTATTTTATTGCATTAATAACTGGGAGTTTCTTTTTCCTTTTTTTGTCGTGATGTCTATGTGGTTTCGGCACAGACACTGCAAAAACTGCATTTTTCAAACAGTGTAAAACACATATATAAAGGTATTGTACAGTATGTTTGACAATAGGGTTTTCCAGCATAATGTTTAAACTTGTCTTTTTGTATTTATTTTATAAGAAAAACAGTTTTGCATTGGATTTGCCGTGTTCATGGTGATACCGGATGCTACAATGACGTCTGTAATTGTGACGACTGACTCTTTTTTAAAGCATGTAAACCCATATATACACATAATCAACAGAATGTTTGGCAAAAGGTGTGTGCTAGGATAATGATTAAACTTGTCTTTTTGTATTTATTTGATAAGAAAACCACTTTTGTATTGTATTTCCCATGTTCTATGAATAAATGTATAGATGACTCAGAGGTTAAGTGAGTAGTTGTGTGAATGCCTGAATGGATGTGTGCTTAACAGTATAGGTGAATGGTACATGGGTGGCTGAATGAGTGAATTAGTGGTGCATGGATGTTAGAATGAGTGCATGAGTGGTGCATGGATGTTAGAATGAGTGCATGAGAGGTGCATGGATAATTGGAATGAGTCAATAAGTGGGGTATGGATTATTGAATAAGTGGTGCATAAATAATTGAAATAGTGCATGAGTGGTGCATTGATGACTGAATGAATGCATCAGCTGTGCATGGATGATTGAATAAGTATATGAGTGGTGTATGGATGTTAGAATGAGTGCATGAGTGGTACATGGATGAACAAATTAGTGCATTAGTGGTGCATGGGTGATTGAATGAATGGCTGAGTGATGCAGGGATGTTGGAATGAGTGCATGAGTGATGCATGGATGATTGAATGAGTGCATGAGTGGTGCATGGATGATTCAATGAGTGGTGAATGAATGATTGAATGAGTGTATGAGTGGTGTATGGATGATTGAATGAGTACATGAGAGGTGCATAGATGATTGAATGAGGACATGAGTGGTGTATGAATGAATAAAGTAGTACATTAGTGGTGCATGGGTGATTGAATGATTGGCTCAGTGGTGCAGGGATGGTGGAATGAGTGCATGAGTGATACATGGATGATTAAATAAGTGCATGAGTGGTGCCTGGATGATTGAATGAGTGCTCAAGTGGTGCACATATGATTGAATGAATATTATATGAATGACTGAATGAGTACATAAATGGTACATGGGTGACTAAATGGGTGCATGAGTGCAGCATAGATGATTGAATGAGTGCATGAGTGGTACATGAATGTTAGAATGATTGCATAAGTGGTGCATGAATGATTGAATGAGTGTATGAGCGGTGTATAAATGATTACATGAGACAATTAGTCACGCATGGGTGATTGAATGAGTGCATGAGAGGTGCAAAGACAATTGAATGAGTGTACCAGTGGTGCATGAATGATTGAATGAATACATGAGTGGTGAATGATTAATTGAATGAGTGCATGAGTGGTGAATGGATTATTGGATGAGTGCTTGAGTGGTGAATGAATGAGTGCATGAATTATACATGGGTGACTACATGGGTGCATGAGTGGTGTGTGAAAGTATGAATGAATGGGTGCATTAGTGGTGCATGGGTGATTGAAGGAGTGCATGAGTGGTGCATGGATCATTCAATGAGTGCATGAGTTGTGTATGAATGACTGAATGAGTGCATGAGTGGTACATGAGTGATTGAATGAGTGCTCAAGTGGTGCATGAATGATTGAATGAGTGATGTATGAATGAGTGCATGAGTGGTACATGGGTGATCAAATGACTGCTCGAGTGGTGCATGGATGATTGAATGAGTGGTGTATGAATGATTGAATGAGTACATAGAATGGTACATGGGTGACTGAATGGGTACATGAGTGCTGCATAGATGTCTGAATTAATGTATGAGTGGTACATGAATGTTAGAATGAGTGCATAAGTGGGGCATGAATGATTGAATGAGTGCGTGAGTGATGCATGAATGATTACATGAGACCATGAGTGATGCATGGATGATTGAATGAGTACATGAGAGGTTCATAGACCATTGAATGAGTGTATCAGTGGTGCATGGATGATTGAATGAGTGCATGAGTGGTACATCGATCATTGAATGGGTGCATGAGTGGTGCATGGATGAATGGATGAGTGCTTAAGTGGTGTATGCATGTTTGAATGAGTGCATGAATTGTACATGGGTGATTACATGGGTGCATGAGTGCTGCACAAATAATTGAATGAGTGCATGAGTAGTGCATGAATGTTAGACTGAATGCATAAATGGTGCATGGATGATAGAATGAGTACATGAGTGGTGCATGAATGATCTAATTAGTGCATGAATAGTGGGTGGATGATTGAATGGGTGCATAAGTGGTGCATGGATGATTGAGTGCACCAATGGTGCATGGTTGTTTGGATGAGTGATATATGGTTGTTAGAATGAATGAATAAGTGATGCATGAATGATTGAATTAGTGCATGAGTGGTGCATGGATGCTAGAATCAGTGCATGAGTAGTGAGTGGATGATCGAATGAGTACAAGAATGGTGCATGGATGATTGAATGAGTGCATGAGTGGTGCATGAGTGATGGAATGAGTGCATGAGTAGTGCATGGATGATTTGTATGAGTGCATGACTGGTGTAAGGATTTTACGAGTGCATTGATGACTGAGTGGTGTATGGGGAAAACTCGGCTCCGATTATGGAGTTTGTGGAATTTGGCATCTCTGCATTCTGAGGAGAATGCAGCGTTACCCATAAACTCCGCACTCCGCAATAGACCGGATTTTTTTTTCATTGGCACGCTCATAACATTGTTTTGCATGCGGGGAGCATGATGAGAGACTTGTTTGGTGCTAGCGAGCACCCACAAGAATTTTTAGCCACCTGCAAGCTCCAGCGAGATTTTGCAGCCACTAGAGTGGCTTTAGTCTGTGCCAGCAACTTCCAGTGCTTCTTCGAGTGCGATGGAGCATGATCGACCACAGCTGCAACCTGGAGAAGATTCTTGCCATGAGAAGCAGCTACATCTCCTCAAAAAGACAATTGGAATTAAATACTTCTCAAATGGACCATTCACGTTGGTTTTCTTGTGCAAGGAGGGAGTGCTCCAGAAACTCCAACTTTTTGTTCCTGTACAGCAGGCTCCTCCCAATGCTTTGTCCACCTCCTGGTCCCATCTCATGTGGATTTGGAGCTGAAAGGATCACTCTGTTTGTCTGCTACATATATACCATTGGATCTTGAGGACTTTGTTTTCGTGATATCACAAAATTAGTTCAAAAACTGTTGTGAAAGGGTGTTGTTTGTTTGATAGAGGGCATGCATAAGGATTTATTTGCCCTTTTGTTTGATTTTTTAAATTTATTGTGGTGGGTGGGCTGCAGTTTCAGTAAGGGCTCTCATGGCTTTAGTCCTCACAGTGCTGCAGGTCTTATTTGTCCTGGTCCTCCTGATGTTTTTACTGGTCCTCCTCCTCTATTTTCTAGTTTTCATTTTCCTCCTCCTGATCTACTTAGAATATAGTCATCAAGTTGTCCCCATGCCATGAGTGATATCATCAGCTGGCCTTGGCCCATTTTCTCAACAGAAACTTGCATACTGGGATTATTAAGCCCATACTTAAAAAAATTAAAAGAAAACTACAAATACCAGAATTCATTAATCTATATGATAAAAACAGGACTGGATGACAGCATCGCACATAGCATGGGATTGCTTGACAGTTATCCTCTACAAATATTGTAGGAATAGAGAGAGTTCTCAAGGTATTAAAGCAAATGTAGCAAAAGCAACGCAAATTTACATTAAACAGTCAATCAAACTGCAGAGGGCTGCAAAAAGTATGAAATGCATCTTTGTTCAATTTTATTAAGTGCCCAAATACCCATATTTCTTTTCTTGCACAAACACAAATGTAGGCCCGGGCATAAAACTCCATTCTGCTCATGGAGTTTGCAGAATTTGGGCACTCCACGGAGGAGTGCGGAGTTCCTGAATTCCACCTACATGGGCATGAAGCAAATGTTTTTTTTCCTTTTGCATGCTCAAAAATTGTTTAGGCGCTTGCTCGCAAGTACCACAATAAACTCAGCTGTTAGCAAACTCTTGCAATACTTTGAGCTTGCTTGCACGGCTTCCGGCGGCAACAGTGCCAATGTAGGGCCGATCGTGAACGCACCGCTTGAGCAGCTTTTGTGCACAAGAAGCAGCTGAGAGGCTTTTCGAGTGGATTTTCTTCTCCAATGGGCTTCTGAAATTATTGTTTTGTGTGCAAGAAGCCTTTTTTTAAACTTTTTTGCCAACAGGAAGGAAGTGCCCCAGAGACCCCAACTTCCTGTTCCTGTCCAGCAGGCTCCTCCCAGTGCTCTGTCCATCTCCTGGTCACTTGTCATTTGGATTTGGAGCTGGAAGGCTCACTCTCCTTGTCTGTACATATATACCATTGGATTTAAGGACTTTGTATTTGAGATTTCACCAGTAAGTTCAGAAGAACAAGTTACTTACCTTCGGTAACGCTTTTTCTGGTGGATACAGTATCTGCCTGTGGATTCCTCACCTTTTGAATACCCCCTGCGCCAGCATTCCGCGGAAATTCTTTCCTAGCTCTCCCACGTCGACGAGGACGTCATAATAGCACGGCTCCGCTTGCGACTCCGTATGACGTCATCGGAGACATAAGAAGACCTCGTCGGCGTGCTGACGTCAGTTCCACCCATTTTTTCCGTGCCTCCGAGGCAAACGGGCGGACCGACACATTTTCACACATATACACAGTATACCAGATATATATACAAATGCATAACCAATAAAACTTTGAAAAAGGGCAACCGACCAAGCATTTTCCACTAATAAAGCATAAGCATGAAAAAGACATATTTAAAACATTCATGTCAAACAGTTAAAGAATTTTTGGTAAAAACAGGTGGACAACGGGGAGCCGGGTGGGACAGTGAGGAATCCACAGGCAGATACTGTATCCACCAGAAAAAGTGTTACCAAAAGTAAGTAACTTGTTCTTCTGATGGATACATCTGCCTGTGGATTCCTCACCTTTTGAATAGAATCCCAAAGCCGTACCTCACCCGGAGGAGGATGTCCATCTGACTAGACCAAAAAATCTTGCAGCACAAAACGAGCAAAATGGCCATCCCTCCTAACCTCCGAATCTAAGCAGTAATGCTTTGCAAAGGTGTGGAGGGAGGCCCACGAGGCTGCTTTACAAATATCAATAACAGGAACACCTCTAGCCAAAGCTGAAGAAGATGACTTAGCTCTGGTAGAATGAGCTCTGATACCTTCAGGCGGGTCCTTCTTGGCCAAGGCGTAGCAGATCTTGATGCACAGGATGATCCACCTGGAGAGAGTCCGCTTGTGCACAGCCTTGCCTTTCATTCACCCAATGTAGCCCACAAAGAGCTGATCATTCAGTCTCAGATCTTTTGTTCTGTCCAAATAAAAGCTGACAGCCCTCTTAGGATCCAGGCGATGAAGTCTCTCCTCCTCCTTGGAAGGGTGAGAGGGAGGATAGAAGGTAGGTAAAGTAATGGACTGTCCCAAATGAAAAGGGGTAACCACCTTAGGAAGGAAATCAGCCCTGGTCCTTAGAACCAACTTATCTGCATGAATGGTCAAGAATCGAGGTTTAGAACTAAGAGCCTGAAGCTCACTTACCCTCCTAGCCGAGGTAATGGCAATCAAGAAAACCGTCTTAAAAGAGAGAAGCCTCAACGGGCAACTATGAAGAGGCTCAAAAGGAGAGCCCATTAAAAAAGTAAGAACCAGATTTAAATCCCACTGAGGCATAATGAAAGAGTGGGAGGAAACCTATTAGTAAGTCCTTTAATGAACCTCAAAACAATGGGGGACTTAAATAAAGACGGCTGATCCGGCAAACAAAGAAACGCCGACAAAGCCGACAAATAGCCATTAACAGTGGCCACAGCACAACCCTGCTGATCCAAGAAAAGCGAAAACTGAAGAACATCTGATAAGTGGGCCTTCAAAGGATTAATGGACCTCTCTCCACACCATTTAACAAATCTAGACCATCTGGAGGAATAAATAGATTTAGTGGAGTGTCGCCTGGACGATAAAATAACATCCACCACATCTGGTGGGAGAGAGAAGGAACTCAGGTTGCCCTGTTCAATCTCCAGGCATGAAGGTGCAGACTCTTTAGGTGGGGGTGTAATACCTGCCCCTGCGACTGCGAGAGGAGGTCTGCCCTGAGAGGGAGACGGAGCGGATGGTGCGATGAGAGGTGAAGATGATCTGTGTACCACACCCTGCTTGGCCAATCCGGGGCAATCAATATGACTTGGGCCCAGTCTTGGCGAATCTTCCTCAGAACCCGAGGAATCAAGGGTACGGGAGGAAACGCGTAAAGGAGTTGCGAGCTCCAATCCAATTGAAACGCGTCCCCCAGCGCTCCCTGCATTGGATACTGGAGACTGCAGAACAACAGGCAGTGCGCGTTCTCATGAGTGGCAAACAGGTCCTACAGAGGAAATCCCCACATTTGGAAGATGTGATGGACCACCTCCGGATGAAGCCGCCACTCGTGATCGGCTGAGTAATGCCGACTGAGACTGTCCGCACGAACATTCAGCACACCGGCTAGATGATTTGCAAACACACAAATCTGATGGTTCTGAGCCCAGGACCAAAGTCTCAGAGCCTCTCGACAGAGACAATACGACCCTACTCCTCCCTGTTTGTTGATGTACTACATCGCGGTAGTGTTGTCCGTCAGGACCTGAACCGACTGACCGCGAAGGGAAGGAAGGAAAGCCTTTAGTGCTAAACGTATTGCCTGCACTTCCAGAAGGTTGATGTGAAGCAACCTTTCCTCTGGAGACCAAAGACCTTTGACCTCCAGATCCTCCAGATGAGCACCCCACCCTAGGGTGGAGGCATCCGTGATCACTGTGGCCACCGGCGGAGGAGGCTGAAAGGGCTTTCC
Organism: Calotriton arnoldi; assembly: GCA_963921515.1. NCBI lineage: Eukaryota > Metazoa > Chordata > Amphibia > Caudata > Salamandridae > Calotriton > Calotriton arnoldi. The sequence goes on from CAWUFW010005297.1 coordinate 595,124, forward strand.
CTGAGACAGGTTGCCCTGCACACCCCAACATGTCAGCTCCACTGCAGCGTCTCTGGAGATTCTCACCTTCTCCCCGAGATCTCCATTGTGTTGAAACCACTGCCTGCGGAGGCACCACTGGAGTGCCCTCATGTGCCAGCGTGCATGACTGACCAACAGTATGGAGGAAGCAAACAGACCGAGCAGGCGTAGAACCTTCAGGACTGGAACAACCGCTCCAACATGAAACAAAGGAATCATCTCCTGAATGTCGAGAATTCTCTGCGGAGGCGGGAACGCCTGACACACAGTAGTGTCCAGTATTGTTGTATTCCGCTTTAGGGGTTCGTATATAGGCTTTCCTGAATCATGTCCTTATATAGGCACAATTCGCCATGCCCTTATATAGGCATTAACCGTGCACTCCAAATACAGGCATGGTCACCGACATCCGTCCACCCTAACGTCACAACGAGTTCTTAGAAAACCAGACCCTTAAGCTTCGGGAGTTCCCCTAGCACAGGACTATTGATTTCTCCAAGAACTCATCTATTATGTATGAACCGTTATACCTTAAGGGTTCATTCCTGACGTCTTCCTCTGTCCGACTTCACGTCAATGCTAACATTCCAAGATACCTACCAGGTATAAATATACCTTCCCTTGCCCAAGCAAGTTAGAGGAGACCTCGACTTCAGAGGAGCCCGTATCCCGGCCTGACGCACTGAGAAGACGCTGTCATTCCTGCACGCAGATGAATCCAGCTTCCAGTGTTCTGACTCCCTTCGCGGGGTGTTAGAGTTCCAAGATCCGGCAGGAGATTCCCACCTCTCTCATTCTCAAGGTATGGAGCTGACTAGAACCTAGAGGGACTCTTGGCATACCATACTTGGCATACTAGACTTAACATACTCTTAGTATACCATACTAGAGAATACTCCACCTACTTCTACTCTTCCCTACACCTAGACTAGGTTAGGTACACTGGGGTAGAACTAGCTTAGAGACGCATCGTATGAGTACTCGCATTTTTAGCTCATGTTATTTATCTACGTGAATATATGCTAAAAGATAATGCTAGCGCAGTATTATTTATTTCTACTGCTCACGCTGTACTTTATTTATCTTGCATACTGTCTTGTGATCATAACAGCACATATCTCTTACACGAGAAACAAGACTGTTCAATAAAACCCTTTTTATTGAAACGCCCGTCTTTCCTTTCTGTGTAATTCTGCAGAAACTAAGCATGCACGATTGAATGAGTGAAACTGTTATCTATTGTTTCCACGATTCTGAGACATGTTCCGCTTCTAAAGGGAAACAAAGTTGTCATGTTTTTCGGTTGCCAGAAACTACTCCCTTCTTGTTCTCAATGAGTTTCTAGTGGCCTCTGAGCTAGCTGGCACAGGTAATTAATATAATCGATAGGGACATACCGACCTTAGTCCTATGTCAAACCTATAGGTTATATTATTCCAATGCGCAGAGCCTATTAGGGAAATAGGAACTACACTACATGGCGCCCAACGGTTTGGTAAGGCAGTAATTTAACGCTAGATACTTAGTAACTCATTCGTGCTTTTCTCAGAGACCCCTACTCACATACTCCATAAGACGTCCGGAGTGGGTAGGGTTAAATATCCGCCATAACTAAATAGGGAAGCACCCTATATATTAGTTGTTTGGTTTGTTCAACGTTGAAGGATACAGTGTTCCAAAATATTGTGCACCTTATCTTTTGTTTCCTTGAAACTTGTTCTACATTTTTCAAAAAACAAAATGACCGAAACCGGTGGAGCTGCGGCTGACCCAGCCATAGCAGTTTTTAACTTTACAGGTTTAAATGAACCTGAGGAGGGTGTTATAGACATTGCTCCAAACTTAAGAAGAGCCATCACTCTAAAACTTATAAAACATGGCCTACCACCGAGAGGCGGTAGAGCAGTTTTCGTGATAGAGGCACACGAATCCTTTCAGACAGAGGTATTCTGTTCATGGGTAATATTTCCTGAATCAAATTCAGTAACAAGACTGTTTCACTTCTACAAAGAAGATGAACCACCAGAGGAATATATTCCTTTCGAGGATATTGAAATTCCACTAACATACCAGGAGCATCAGCTCTGGTTTAAAGGCGCCCTAAAACATCACAAAAACATTACCAGGCTCGGTCCACTAGGTAGACCAGGAGCAACATGGCCGATTTTAGCCGGCTACACTCCTCATCCTGACCTCGATATAATGTCAGACGAGGAACTACTTACTCAACTACAAGAGTTAATGAAAATCTACAGACAATTAGTCCAATATGTCATGCGAACTTTTACAGCCCAACCACCATTAACACTTCCAAATCAAACTCCTCAACAGGGGAATACGCTAAAAATTACACCACAGACTCTATACGCAGTCATGGGAAAAATGCCCACAAAACGTGAGCAAATTCCATTCTGGATAGCTCAAAAATTACTCAAATTGAAGCAGTATTTCAATCAATCAGGCATTTATAAAGCGCGCTACATACCCGTGAAGGTCCCAAGGTGCTGTGGGGGGGGAGTCGCAGCTAGAGGTCGAAGAGCCAGGTCTTGAGTAGTCTCCTGAAGGTCTGAGGGTCCCTCTGTCTGCCGAAGGTGGAGGGGAGGGAGTTCCAGGTCTTGGCGGCGCGGTAGGAGAAGGATCTGCCTCCGGAGGTGGATATGTGGATGCGTGGGACGGCGGCCAGGGAGAGGTCGGCGGAGCGGAGTCTCCTGTTGGGTGCGTAGAATGACAGTCGGTTGTTGAGGTAGGCCGGGCCGGTGTTGTGCAGTGCCTTGTGTGCGTGGGTGAGGAGCTTGAAGGTGATTCTTCTGTCGATGGGAAGCCAGTGCAGGTTTCTCAGGTGTGGGGTGATGTGGTCTCGGCAGGGGACGTTGGTGATTAGGCGGGTGGAGGCGTTCTGGATTCTTTGGAGTCTGCCGATGAGTTTGGCCGGGGCTCCGGCGTAGAGGGCGTTGCCGTAGTCGAGTCTACTGCTGATGAGGGCGTGTGTGGCGGTCTTTCGTGTGTTGGTGGGGATCCATTTGTAGATCTTGCGGAGCATGCGGAGGGTGAAGAAGCAGGTTGATGAGACGGCGTTGATCTGGTTGGTCATGGAGAGTTTCGAGTCGAGGATGACTCCCAGATTGCGTGCGTGGTTGGCTGGTGTAGGAGCGGTGCCCAGTGAGGTGGGCCACCATGAGTCGTCCCAGGCTGATGGGTTGGGTCCGAGAATGAGAATCTCTGTCTTGTCTGTGTTGAGTTTGAGTCGGCTTTCTTTCCATCCAGTCGGCGACAGCCTTCATGCCGCGGTGGAGGTTGGCTTTAGCGGTGTGGGGTTCGTTGGTGAGGGAGAGGATCAGTTGGGTGTCGTCGGCGTAGGAGATGATGTTGAGGTCGTGGAGTCTGGCGATGCATGCGAGCGGGGCCATGTAGACGTTGAAGAGCGTCGGGCTGAGGGATGATCCTCGTGGGACACCGCAGATCGTTTTGGTGACTCCGGAGTGGAATGGGGGAGGCGGACTCTTTGGGTTCTGTCGGAGAGGAAGGAGGTGATCCAGTCCAGGGCCTTGTCACGAATCCCTGCGTTGTAGAGGCGTGTACGTAGCGTGTGGTGGCATACGGTGTCGAAGGCAGTGGAGAGGTCGAGGAGGATGAGGGCTGCTGTTTCCCCGTTGTCGAGCAGGAGCCTGATGTCGTCTGTGGCGGCGATGAGGGCGGTCTCGGTGCTGTGGTTCTTGCGGAAGCCTGACTGGGAGGGGCTGAGGATGTTGTTGTCTTCTAGGTAGCGGGTGAGCTGGGTGTTGACTATCTTTTCGATGACCTTAGCTGGGAACGGAAGGAGGGAGATGGGCCGGAAGTTCTTAAGGTCGCTCGGGTCCGCCTTGGGTTTCTTCAGTAGGGCGTTGATCTCGGCGTGTTTCCAGCTCTCCGGGAAGGTTGCGGTCTTGAAGGAGAGGTTGATGATGTTGCATAGGTGGGGTGCGATGGAGCTGTTGGCCTTGTTGATGACATGGTGGGGAAGAGGGTCGGATGGGGCGCCTGAGTGGATGGAGTTCATAGTCTTGCTGGTGTCCTCGGTGGTGGTGCTGGTCCATACTGTGAGGTGCTCATGGTCGGTGGGTGTCGGGGAGGCTGGGGTGGTGAGGTTGGCGGGGTCTGGGTGTGGATTGAAGCTGTCGTGAATGTCGTTGATCTTGCGGTGGAAGAAGTCAGCAAGGGCGTCGCAGAGGGCTTGTGACGGGGGGATGTCGTTGGTGCAGGAGCTGGGGTTGGAGAGTTCCTTCACGACGTTGAAGAGTTCCTTGCTATTGTGAGCGTTGTTGTCTAGGCGGTTCTTGAAGGCGGCTTTCTTGGTGGTCCTGATGAGGTGGTGGTGGTTCCGGATGGCGTCTTTGAGGGCAGTGTGGCTGTCGGGTGTTTTTTCCTTGTGCCAGGTGTTTTCCAGTCTCCAAATACTAGCCCGTATGAGAAACACAGAATCCTAACCATCTGTTTACCGATGGGGATCACACCACAACTGGAAGACTGCACCACTTGGGGCTCAGTCTTTGCTGCCATCTATACTAAAACACATGGTGTTCCGTCAATTGCGGTAATACCTGATGTCCTGAAACAAATTCAAAACGAATACGGGCAGAGCTCTGCTCTGAATTTAGGTATGAAATTACTGAAAAATTTCGACCAGGTCTCAACAATAATATTATCTAATATTAAAGGGGAGGCAGCAGCAGTGGCGATCCGCCAACGATTAAGGGAATTCGATGTTACAGAACATCAAACTGAGCTACCCAGAATAATAGAACAATCTTATGCAGAATTAGGCAGAGATAGTTTGGGTGGAAGACCAGTGAAGCCGAAACTATCTGAAAGTCTTGAAAAGGACTCTATTAAACAATCTCCTACATCTTCTAAAAAGAAGTGGGAAACTAATAAACAAACTTCAAACGAGAAACGTTCTCAATCCTGAGGTAGGTCTCCTCAAAAGGAGCCCTCTGAAAGGAGGTATAACCTCAGGAATAGGGATAATTTGAAAAAGCCTGACAGGTATCAAGATACTGATACACGTTCCTCTCGTACCTTTCAGATCTCGTCACAGACATCGGAAAGAAGAGGACGGTCAGAACATAGAGAAGAACGCGTGAAATCGAAAGACGTCAAACACGTTCCGAAAAATAAATCAAAACCTCAATTCTCAAAAAAGAAGGTAGCAGGTCTGAAGGTCAGACATGCCGAGGATACTGAGAACACAACTCAAGAACGGAGAATGGGCTCAGACAATGCTGGACAGTGCAGCAGAAGTCACAATAGCTCGCCAGAACCTGAAGGAACTTCTGGAGATAGTGGACTTGAATGAGTACATTACAGTTGAGACAGGGTTAGTACTCCACAAAAGTTATATGAAATAACACTCCGGATGGAGGGAGACATACCTAGACAGGTGAAAGCACTCTTTTGGGAAAGACTATCAAGGGGCTATGACATACTTCTAGCAGAAAAAGACTGGCCACCACAATTTGTCAGGGAGTGCCCACATGGCGAGGACATTATTATGCCTGCCTTCTCTAACCATATTCCAATTCATCTAAAATATACTTATGCCAGGAAATGGGCAGTGGCCCAGGCCCCAGCATTATACAAAAATCATGTAGGATGGGATGAGGATTCACCTCACCATAAAATACATCCGAAAAATGAACCTACTGCACAAAGGCAGTACCCAATAAAGCAAGAAGCTAAAAAACAGGTCAGGGAGATCTTAGATCAACTTGAATACCAAGGGGTGATTGAAACATGCACCTCCTCAATGAACAATCCTTTGTTTCCTGTCTCTAAACCAGACAATACATATCGTCTAGTTTTGGATTATAGACACTTAAACACTTGTTCTAAAACTTTTGCAGTACAAAATGCACATAGTACAGCATTAATGAATAACATTGTGCGTATAAAATATAAAACCACATTAGACATCTCAAATGGTTTCTTTTGTCAAAACATAGCACCTGGAAGCAGGTACTTGACAGCTTTTTCAATAATGGGGACCCAGCGTCAATTTTGTCGACTCCCACAAGGGTTCAAGAACAGCCCGGGGTTATTCTCAGCGAGGGTAACGGAGTTACTACAAATTTATGATAATGAGGCATTGTCATATGTCGATGACATCTATCTGACAGATGATGACCTGGACAAACACTTGAACAGGGTGAGCACCATTATACTGGGCTTCGCCTCTGAGGGCTACAAATTCAACTTCAAAAAGTCCAGATTTGCCCATCTCAATGTCCTGTTTCTAGGATATGAGCTTTCAAGTGAAGGCAAGAGCTTGGCAGCCAACTTTTTAGAAAGGTGTGCGCTGCTCCAACCTCCTAAAACGCTGAAAAATTTACAATCCATCCTGGGTTTCCTCAATTTTGGAAGAACTTACATTCTAAATTACGCAGAAAGGGTTAAACCTCTCTACGCAAAAGTCAAACCTGATTTTTCAATCAAAAACTGGACACAGGAACACACAGAAATCTTGCGTTCACTCCAAGCTAACATGTTAGCAAGAAATTACTTACAAACACGCGTAAGTCAACGCAATTTAGTGATCCGAATAATTTCGGGTCAATGCGGATTCACCTACTTAACATTTAATGAGGGTGAAAAAGTATCAATTGCATAGAAGTCACACTTTTATAATCAAGCAGAAATGCGCTTCACTTCAACAGAAAAAATTCTAACAGCAGTTCAAACCGCTGTAGCAAAAGAAAGAGCTCTAGCCCAAGGGAAACGCATTATTGTCGTAACCCCAGTACCGGCTTTAGAGGCGGTAACTAAAGCAAGCATTCCAAATGCTAAAGCATTACATCCAAGATGGATACAATGGGTTAATTCTCTTGCTGTAACAGATGTTGAATATGTTTTTGATCCCGATGTAAAAACACAAGCATTCCTGCAATATGAACATGAATGTCCTCTGCCTACTGAGATTCTGCCTCTCGATCATTACGAATTTATAATTTACACTGACTGATCCGCACAACCCGCAACAGGGAGTAAGCAAGCTTACAGTGCAGCGTGCGCAATCGTTAAAGGTCGCATGCGCGATGGCAAATTCAGACCTATGGTCACAAAAACCCAGTCTCTAGGAGATTGCACAGCTCAGCGAGCTGAACTACAAGCATTCAAACTGGCACTTGAAAGTACAGATTGAGAATTCCCCACACTCATAGTGTGCGATTCTTTCTACTGTGTGCAGTCGTATAATGAATATATACAAACTTGGCTTGAAAACGGGTTCAAAAATGCAAAAGGTGGCACAATAAAGCATAAAACGCTTTGGGAAAAAGTAGTTCAGTTAAAAAGCGAACTACCAAAGGCTCAAGTGATCCATACACTGAGTCATCAACGTGATGGCGTTCACGTTGCAGGGAATTCATTGGCTGACGAAGCCGCAAAGGGGGCTGTTCAGATGGCTTCCGTAGCTGCGATCACTCGTTCAAAAACTAAAATAGACAGTGAGATAATGTTGGCTGTCAATGCTACGAGCAAAGGCAGTGGTGCAGCGTTACCTAAAAAGTTTCCACTCAAGTACTCTTATGTAATTGATGCGAACAACGTTCCTTTTGCTTGAATCCCTGGAGTGGGGGATAGGGTAATTCCAAACAAGGAACGAAGATAAGGACTAATCCTAGCAGCACACGAAGGGATAGCCTCTGCCCATGCAGGCATTTCTGCAACGGTATCTTTACTAACACAAAGATATTGGTGGCCTGGCATTAGGAAACAGACCAAGAACTATGTTCTGGAATGTGAACTATGTCAACAGATGAAAGTCTCCACAGTGAAACGTCCTGCACAGACACCCCTGTTAATTTCAGACAAACCATTAGCTTGTGTTTACCTGGACCACTGCGGTCCCTTGCAAAGGGACGGTAACTATAAATATATCATGGTCGCAGTGGATTCTTGCTCTAGGTTCCTATGGATATGGCCTCAGCGCTCGGCTGACGCTCGAACTGTTATAAAAGATTTGTGAGTCGTTATCGGCACATACGCAATAGGCACGCTACATTCTGACCAGGGCCCTGCGTTTATCTCTCAGGCTTACAAAGACGCCATGGCCAGTCTGGGCGTTGCATTGCGGTACTCCTCTCCATTTCATCCTGAGGGAAATTCTGTTGTGGAAAGGAAAAACCGGGACATAAAGCAGTCTATAACAGCTAGGGTATTAGGTTCGGGTGATGGGTGGGTCAAACATCTTTATGGGGTCCAACGCTCATTAAACAATTTGCCAAGAAGTTCTCTAGGGGGGTCACTATATATGAGGTCCTATTTGGGACAAGAATGTGGGTGCCCGATCTGGAATGTAGAGGCACAGTGGTGGAAAATAAACCCTTTGATATCAAAGATCGTTTGGCTATTTTACAGGACTTAAATGAACTAAGAACGAAACAAAGCAACGTATTCCTGCAGCCAACCACCACTGGGGAAAAACCGGCGGTCCCAGCAAGGCCTGTCTGGATTCCAAAAGTTGGGGATCTAGTCAGAGAGAAAATTGCGGACAAGAAGGAATTTGGACCTTCTTACAGACAACCAGTACCTGTCCTAGCCATACACGGAACAAGAACAGTACTTCTGCCGCCCCTTGCTGGAAAAAAGGAGAAAAGATTTGTGTCCATCGACCTCATCAAACCACAGTATGTGGCCAATACTAAATAGTAGGCCTTGTGGACTCCGACCTAGTAGCAGACACACTCCTCTCGCTACTATCCAAGAGGTTCAGACTGAAAGACTGATAACCATCGAGAATTCAGCAGTAACAGATGAAGGACTGAGCAACAATGCTATGGAACTCATCCCTCTTGAAACTCAAGTAACAGTTCGTCCAAATACACCTGTCTACACCAATGTAACAAGTGATCAACTGGTTTCAGCGATTTCAATAAATCCTGATGCAATTCCAACAATTGACAGAACTGCTTCTGGCTATTTCATTAACTTTGATACGTTTTCTGAGGATCTGAGTGAGCCCGAGACGTCGCCAGCATCAAAAACGTTTAAACAGCAAGTACAAGACTTTTTGCATTTTTTGAAAAAGACTTATCTAGTTTCACCATGGATTGAACTTTGGGTTATTTCTGGAATATTTTTCTTCCTGCTTTGGCTAGCTTTGGTTATGACTATGAGCGTGCTTATAAATGGCAGATACATCCATTTGGACATTGAAAGAAAAGAAGTGAACTTACTTTTGAAACCTCACAAATCATCCCATCGTGAAACAAGAGACTTGTCTGCAGTGAACATCACAACCGTTCCTATACAGGATGGTATAGTGTGGGACAAAACTGATTTCGATATCTTTGGCCCGACGGAACATTTGAACATTCCACATTTATTTAAGATTTCACTAAGTGATTTTGTTTCATCCAGTACCTATTCTGATGATTGGGACTTTGAAACTGTAAATGGCATAATGTTTGACCTAGAAAAGACTGCTGCATTTTCTAATAATGAATATTTAGAGGGTTCATCAGACTATGAACAGCTGTATTGCTATAACCACTATGGTCATCATTTTTTGCATAAATCAGCAACACCTAGAAATGTGTTTATGTTTAACCAATGGGAGCATTGTCCTACACCACCAAAAGGTAGTTCAAAAACATTTGCTAAAAAGTTTCCATATTATTCATGATACAATACATCTGATCCAGAAACATTTTACTATAAAAATGTAAACAAAACAGGACTGAAAATTATGTTAACTAATACAAAACAGATTTACTCTGCAGCATTTATTGCCCAATTGTCTAGACAGGGTTTCGACTTATGGAACGACACAATAGACACAAAATCTGTCTGGGGTACTAAAGATTGGCAAGTCCAGGGGGTAGAAGCTTTGTTTAGAGCCTGTATCGTCCCTCAACAAATAATGTTTTTGAATGACACTGTCCAACAAACGTCTTGCCTTGGTTTAGCCAAGATCAAAGACATGAAAAATCCTTCTGTACCAACACCTGCAAGTGATAACAAATACACAGGCAGCGGTTACAGTTGACACCATACTACAACTCAACAGAACACATCCTGATTGGAGAAAATGGTTGATCTGGCCCACAGACACAAACAACTGTCAAGATAGATTCCTGAATAAAACACGGGGGTTTATTATTCATAGGCCAGACCCAAGATACGTTCAAAGACAGCATCCGGGGGTAGTAACAACATACAGTGTAGGAAAATTATGCCTCGATTGGCTGCAAAAATCTACGCTTAAGGATGTGAAACAACACTTATCTTTACTTCAAGAAGACGCAGACCTTAGGGAATTCTTGCTTGGACCAAGAAAACCGCGTCAAAAACGTTTCATATATGCCGGCTTCTATGCTGCTTATAATGAAGTATGGAAGGTGTCACAGATGGAGGCCGCAGAACGAATACGTGAACTTGATCGTATTAATTTAGAGAAAACTTTCTCTGTGGTCGACAATGGATTAACAACTTTGTCCTCCAGAATTTATTCATTGGACAGTATTGTATCCTCTGCTATTGACATACTGGAACAAGATTTAGCCATGTTACAACAAGGCCAATCTCAGTTGCGTTCTATTATGTTATTAAGCTGGACACTGCAATCTTTGCGTGCGGGCTATGTGCCTTGGCGTTTTATCAACATGACAGCTCTGTTTCCAGAATACAATCTAACTGATAAACAGATCGAACTGGCACAAAGGGGAGCAAAGTATACAGTACTGAGCGTTGAAAAACTTGAAAAATTACCATTCACAGTGGCAGAAAAACCAGCTACAGAATGGCTTATTCATGGCAAAATTAGTCTACCTGTGACTACTTTCCAGTTTCAGTATTGCCTCAAACAAATGCAAGCAGGCAAATATGAAAGGTTGGGTAAAGAATACATTAAGACAACCTGGAATTTACCTTACACATATAGATGTTGGAGTGGGGATCGTGAAGTGTTTATAAGTGGTACACACTGTGAAAGTGCACTAAGCGGTTCACTGATTTGTCAGGACATTTCTTTACACGGGGCTTGTAATGGTTCTGTGGCAAATTTGTCCTGCCACCAGAAGGGTACACCAGCTGCTGTGATTAATCCAACGTTTGGACAACTTTCTAATGGGAGTTACCTCATGTTGAATGATCAGAGTTGCTGTGGCATGTTGCCAGGCATCCCATATCTAGTAATGGTCAACTTCAGGGTCACTTGCTGTATGCAAGTATTGTTTGCCCCAGAAGACACAGTCAGGGAGTCGCCTCTATGGCCTTCGTTGAATGTCTCTTTTATACGATTTGATACTTTAAGCAGAATGAAAGCCATGCTTATACAACAATCAGTGCCTTTGACATCGGCCAAAGAAACCTATGATCTACAAGTTGCAAGGACTTCAGCTGAGATACAAGCTTTAATTCGTACAAACTGCCCTATACATTTCGTAGAAATGATAGGACGTATCTTTAACATGTCAAATACAAGCGGAATTGTACATGTATTTAAGACCGTGTGTTCCGGACTATTAGCACCTTTCCAGGCTGTCCTCGGAATCATTCCAAACTTCGCACATTCGGTGTTTGGTGGTGTGCCGTTAATTCTAGCACTTGTTGCAGGAATTCTGTTTCTATTCCTCCTACTATGCTATGGCAAGCATCTTCGCCAACATCACTCCGAGCGATGTGGAGAGAGCCCTCCTTGAACGGAAATGCAGTGAGCGAATAGTACAGCTTTTGGGCATGCCTCGTCTACGTGAACTTAATACAACGTGGTTCCTGTCATTCAGACCAATCTGGCAAGATTGCATCTTACCTGTTCTACGCTGCCTGTTTTGCGGTGAAGAATGCGTGCTAGACACCTGTCTAACACTCCCATCAGTCATGCCAACGGATATCCATACTCTGCTGGACCCGATAACGGCCCATGCTGTGTGTTGTCCCCAGAGGCTTCCAATCCTGATGGCGGCATTCATTGAGATCTCACAGACGCTTCCGGCTGCTGCTGAGGTACGAGATGGATCAACGGGCACACAGGTAAAAACGGACGCGAACATTGCTGTGGCATCCACTGTTGATGGCGATGCTTCACATCTTTGTGCAATTAATCTTCTACATGAAGTGTTCCAACTGTCACCAACTTCGGTGGACGATATTTTGGCTACAGACATAGATGATCTGATGTTTACACCAGACCCATACACTGACTTTGATTCGGCTCACAGTGTACCAGGGCAACAATGAAAATTTGGCCTTCATATTTTTCAAAATTGGAACTTTTCCCAAAAATTGAACTTTTTCTATTTAAATCTTTGAAATGTCATGGCAAAAGAACAATCTGCTTACAGTAAAACTAGTCTTATAAAACGGACTTCTTTGAATACTTCCAGGGACACATTGTCACCTTACTTGTCTAAAAATTTCATTTTAATTCCATGATATGCAATTGCTTTGATTTTAAGAACTTATCGACCATTTTGTCATATGTATATATTTCTGTTTCATTCACGTTGCATTTTACTTCCGTTGTATGCTTAGAATGAAAATTATGCTTTAAATGTACAGTACCTATTGCATTTCAACAGTTTTGAGCTTCTTTTAAAATGCTTTTAGAAATGTTTTTAGCAATATGTGGTACTCAATTTTATGTTTAGCATTTAAAAAATGTTTAGCATTTAGTATTATTGTTCATTTGAAGATGGAGTGGGTGTTGTATTCCGCTTTAGGGGTCCGTATATAGGCTTTCCTGAATCATGTCCTTATATAGGCACAATTTGCCATGCCCTTATATAGGCATAGAATCCCTGTCCTTATTTAGGCATTAACCGTGCACTCCAAATACAGGCATGGCCACCGACATCCGTCCACCCTAACGTCACAACGAGTTCTTAGAAAACCAGACCCTTAAGCTTCGGGAGTTCCCCTAGCACAGGACTATTGATTTCTCCAAGAACTCATCTATTATGTATGAACCGTTATACCTTAAGGGTTCATTCCTGACGTCTTCCTCTGTCCGACTTCACGTCAATGCTAACATTCCAAGACACCTACCAGGTATAAATATACCTTCCCTTGCCCAAGCAAGTTAGAGGAGACCTCGACTTCAGAGGAGCCCGTATCCCGGCCTGACGCACTGAGAAGACGCTGTCATTCCTGCATGCAGACGAATCCAGCTTCCAGTGTTCTGACTCCCTTCGCGGGGTGTTAGAATTCCAAGATCCGGCAGGAGATTCCCACCTCTCTCATTCTCAAGGTATGGAGCTGACTAGAACCTAGAGGGACTCTTGGCATACCATACTTGGCATACTAGACTTAACATACTCTTAGTATACCATATTAGAGAATACTCCACCTACTTCTACTCTTCCCTACACCTAGACTAGGTTAGGTACACTGGGGTAGATCTAGCTTAGAGACGCATCGTATGAGTACACGCATTTTTAGCTCATGTTATTTGTGTACGTGAATATATGCTAAAAGATAATGCTAGCGCAGTATTATTTATTTCTACTGCTCACGCTGTACTTTATTTATCTTGCATACTGTCTTGTGATCATAACAGCACATATCTCTTACACGAGAAACAAGACTGTTCAATAAAACCCTTTTTATTGAAACGCCCGTCTTTCCTTTCTGTGTAACTCTGCATGCACGATTGAATGAGTGAAACTGTTATCTATTGTTTCCACGATTCTGAGACATGTTCCGCTTCTAAAGGGAAACAAAGTTGTCATGTTTTTCGGTTGCCAGAAACTACTCCCTTCTTGTTCTCAAGGAGTTTCTAGTGGCCTCTGAGCTAGCTGGCACAGGTAATTAAGTTTAATATAATTGATAGGGACATACCAACCTTAGTCCTATGTCAAACCTATAGGTTATATTATTCCAATGCGCAGAGCCTATTAGGGAAATAGGAACTACACTACAGTATTGCCCCTATGAACAGGCAGCACTGAGAAGGCACCAGGTGAGATTTGGGTACATTTATTGAGAAACCCAAGTTGAACAACAGTTGCGTTGTTGCCTGCAAGTGGCGCAACACCAACTCCAGGGACTCTGCTTTCAACAGCCAGTCGTCCAGGTAGGGGAAAACAGGAACCCCATACCTTCTGAGATGTGCTGCTACCACTGCCATCACCTTCGTAAAGACTCGAGGTGCGGAAGTCAGACCGAACGGAAGAACCGCAAACTGGTAGTGTTGCAATCCCACCGTGAACCGGAGATACTTCCAATGCGACTTCAGGATGGGAAGATGAAAATACACATCCTGCAGATCGATGCACACCATCCAGTCTTCCTGTTGCAGTGCAAGAAGAACCTGAGCCAAGGTCAACATTTTGAACTTTTCCTGCCTGAGGTAAAGATTCAAAATCCTGAGGTCCAAGATCGGCCTCAATCGACCGTCCTTTTTAGGAATTAGGAAATACCGGGAGTAGCATCCCTGACCCCTTTCCTGATCCGGAACCACCTCTATCGCACCTTTCTGTAATAAGGTAAGAACTTCCTGCTGCAAAAGCAGCAAGTGGTCCTCTGAACACCAACCCTGGCGAGGAGGGTAAGGAGGAGGAAACTCTAAAAAAGGGAGGGTGTACCCATTCTCTACAAGATTTAAAACCCAACGGTCTGAAGTAATGGATTTCCAATCTTGTAGAAAGTGGGACAACCGATCCCCTACCGGACCAACATGTTCTAAGTTGGGGGATCTAGAACTGCTTTCCTGAGGCACCAGTGGTGGCGGGAGGAGAAGAGGAGGAGGAGGAGGACTGCTGTCGAGAGGCACCTCTAAGATGCCCCCTGTTTTTACCCCTGTACGATTTGTACAAAGGATTCTGCTGCTGGCCCTGTTGAGGTTGCTGGCAGCCTCGACAGGAAGCAGCTCTTCCAAATCCATGATACTGCTTGTAGCCGTATCCTCTAGACTGAGTTTGAAGGCCCAGAGATCTTGCTGTCGCTCTGCTATCCTTAAAGCGTTGTAAGGCAGAGTCAGCCTTAGTGCCAAACAGTCTCGAACCACAAAGGGCAAATCCAGCAGGGTTGCCTGAACATCAGGAGAAAATCCAGAAGACCTCAGCCAAGCTTGTCTTCTTGTTGCTACAGAAGACCCCATTACACGAGCCACAGAGTCAGCCGTGTCCAGACCTGATTGTATAACTTGACGGGCCGCAGCCTGAGAGTCAGAAAGAGCCTCCAGAAAATTATTCCGATCATCCTGAGGCAACTTTGGAGCTAGTTGCATGACAGAGTCCATAAGAGCATGGATATATCTCCCAAGTAAACAGGTAGCATTAGTTTACTTTAATGCCATACTCGCAGAAGAAAATACTTTCTTCGCCGATTGCTCCATTTTTTTAGAATCTCTATCCCCTGGAATGGTTGGGAATGATCCAGAGGATTGTTTTGATCAAGAAGCCTGGACCACCAGACTTTCAGGCGATGGATGCGATGAAAGAAACGCCGGATCCCCAGGAGCTGGCCTGTACCTCCTTGCATTAGACCTGGAAACTGCTGGAGCAGTCAAAGGTTTTTGCCAGACTTCCAAAATAGGCTCTGTTAAGGCCTCATTGAAGGGCAGAAGAGGCTCAGAAATTGCAGAAGATGTATTTAAAACCTCAGTCAGTCAGGTTAGATTTCACCTCAGCTGAAGGTAACTGCAGATCAAGCAACTCAGCTGCTTTCCTTATAACAGAGTGATAAGGAGCAACATCCAGTAAAACACCAGCCTTCGGAGATGAGAGTTCATACTCAGGGGAAGTATCCAATCCACTGGCCTCCTGTAAACCTTCAAACTCATACACAGATTCGACAATTTCCCCTTCCTCCTGTTCCTGACTATATTCCTCCTCTTCAAGCAACCTCTGAGCATCCCTCCTAGAGCGCTGCTTCCGAATCGGCGTCGGCGGTGCTGGACGCAGCGCCGGTGACGACGGCATCGGCGTTGATGGAGGACCTTCAGTTTCAAACCTCGGCATCGATCGAATTCGAGGCGGCGCCGACTCAACAACCGAAGGAGTCCGAGTAACCAGAGTAGAAGACCTCGGCGCCGGGAAATGCCAAGCCGGAGTCGTCGGCAAGAATGGCACGAAGGGCGCCTGGGCATATTGGTGAGGTACACCCAAATTAAAGGCCAAAGGACCCACGGGGCCCGAAGGCGCACCAGATGGGTTAGAGGCTCTGGCAAACATGCCAAACATCACATTTAAAAAATGCGTAGGGTCCACTCCAGGACCAGGAAAAGGAGGATATGAATCCATACCTTCCTGAGCAGGTAACACTGGAAGCTGATCTGGAACCTGCGGAGCCGGTGAAGACGGCGCCCGCACAGGCGAAGCCTCACGAACAGGAGTCGACTCCCTCGGCGTCGGAGACTTACTAGGAGCCGGAGAACATTTAGGCGTCGAAGAGCCACTCGACGACGGCGACATCAAAACCGGAGAATGAACCGGCGTCGCCCGTGGAGAAGGAGTAGGAGATGGAGACACAAAGTCTTTCCTTCGAAGCCGCTTAGCTGGAGAAGGCGACCTCGAAGCCTTGTTCTTCGATGAACGGCGCCGAGAACCATGCCTCTTCTTCGACTTCTTGTGTTTTCTCAGCTTCGAAGTGTGAGAAGGCGACGACTTTGCACGCTTTCGACCCCTCTTCTCCTTTTTGGCTTTGGCTATAAAGAGTTAACCTCACGTTCTTTAAGGGCTTTTGGATTCATCTTCCTGCAGCTTCGACACCCTTCGACGTAGTGATCAGAAGATAAGCACCAAAGGCAATCATCATGGGGATCCGTGATCAACATGTGACCGCCACACTCCCTGTAGGGCTTGAATCCGGACTTCTTAGAAGCAGCCATCTAAAATCTTCAAGGAAACAAAGTAATCACCATGAAAATGGAGAGTCCCTAGAAAAACCGTTATGCATCGATGGCGCGGAAAAAAGGGAACTGATGTCAGCACGCCGACGAGGTCTTCTTATGGCTCCGATGACGTCATACGGAGTCGCGAGCGGAGCCGTGCTATTATGACGTCCTCGTCGACGTGGGAGGGCTAGGAAAGAATTTCTGCGGTATGCTGGTGCAGGGGGTATTCAAAAGGTGAGGAATCCACAGGCAGATGTATCCATCAGAAACTATTATATAAAGTTGTTTGTTTGATTGGGGACATGCACCAGGATTTATTTGTACCTTTATTCAATTTTCAAAATTTATTGTGGTGGGTGGTCTTCAGTTTCACTAGAGGCCTAGTTTTTTTGTGTGTAATTTTTCTTTTATCAGGGAAAAATGTTGCACAGTTCAGTAGATTTTCTCCATGTTTTTTTTAATAAATTTTCAATATTCATTTAATTCACTATGTGGCCTAGTCTGCCAATTGGCCTTCCAGCAAGTAGGCCCAGTACTAGTCATGGGTGCATGAAGCAACTGTTTCTGTGGCCTGTTGTAATGAAACATCGTTTAGGCAATGGGTGACATTGGATTAAATTACAAAATGCATTTTTTGGTGTTTTTTCTGCAAACATTGTATAG
This sequence comes from Calotriton arnoldi, assembly GCA_963921515.1. Classification (NCBI taxonomy): domain Eukaryota; kingdom Metazoa; phylum Chordata; class Amphibia; order Caudata; family Salamandridae; genus Calotriton; species Calotriton arnoldi. The sequence goes on from CAWUFW010005297.1 coordinate 612,618, forward strand.
GTGGGGTAATATATCTGATGTGTTGTTGTAAATTCTTTTAGCCCAGCTAATTTTTGCTTTTGACATTCCAGAATTAGGGCCTGATTATGATGGCGGTTGGACGAGAGTCTGAACACTATCGCCACAGAAGTGGAAACACCTGACACCAGTCAGTTCCACTCACCAAATTATGATGCGACCGCTGTATAGGGGGTCTAAGAAATGCCTTTTTGCATTGCGGCTTGTGCTGCAGCCTGAAAAACCCCAGCACAAGCTGCAAAGGAAAAAGGCATTTTGCAAACATCCATGCACCGAGTGGCAGGGGCCATGTGGTGCCTGTCACATAGTACATGGATGTTTGGGGGGTACCACATATGCCCCCTGGCACCATAGCAGAGTCCCACGGGGCCAGGGCCCTGCTAGGGGCCCCCAAAGTCCCTGTCCATCTGCCTTTACATGGCAGTAGGACCACCATGTAAAGGCAGAGGGAAAGGGACACTGTAATCCCTACGGAGGTGCTTCCACAGGCACTGCCCACATTGTAGGGATTACAGTCTGGCCGACACCCCGATGGGCTCCTTGATCCTTTCGAAGGCATCAGTCAGTCCGTCTGACCTCTGCACTCCTACGGACTGCTTCATAATGTGGTGGTTGGACTGCTTTCCTGGCTGTCAAATGGATCACCACTGACAGCCTGTTGGTGGCAGTCCACCAACATCCTAATTAGGCCCTTAATGCTGTTTTCTCCTGTGTTACCATGCCTCTTTTGTTTGGACAGTCTGTGTTTTTTGCCATAGGCCACCATTTGTCTTTGTTCCCCATGTCATGTGGCCAGGGGCCATTTTTGTTTGTATAGTCAGTGTCCACAGGCCTGTATGGGTTCTTTGTTTTCCATACCTCCTGCTTGTTGTTTGACCATGTGGCTGGTGGCCATTTTGTGTAGGCAGCCGGTGTGATTTTGCCATAGGTCTGCATGTGTTCTCTGTTTTCCATGCCTCCTGCTTGTTGTTTCACCTTGTGGCTGGTGGCCACATTTGTGTAGCCAGCCAGTGCTCTTTTGCCATAAGCCAGTGTGTGTTCTTTTTGTGGCCATGCCTCCTTGCTGGTTGTTGTTGTTTGACCATGTGGCTGGTGGTCATTTTGTGTAGCCAGCCAGTTTGCTTTTGCCATAGGCCTGCATATGTTCTTTGTTGAGGCAGTGCCTCCTTGCTGGTTGTTGTCATTGTTTGACCATGTGCTGGTGGCCTTTTCATGTAGGCAGCCAGTGTGCTTTTGCCATAGGCCTGCATGGGTTCTTTGTTTTCCTTGCCTCTTCCTTGTTGTTTGACCATGTGGCTGGTGGCCATTTTGTGTAGCCATCCAGTGTGCTTTTGCCATAGGCCTGCATGGGTTCTTTGTTTTCCTTGCCTCTTCCTTGTTGTTTGACCATGTGGCTGGTGGCCATTTTGTGTAGCCATCCAGTGTGCTTTTGCCATAGGCCTGCATGTGTTCTTTGTTGTAGGCCTGCCTCCTTTGTGGTTGTTGGTATTTGACCACATGGCTGGGGCCCATTTTGTGTAGGGAGCCAGTGTGTTTTTGCCATAGGCCTGCATGTGTTCTTTGTTGTGGGCATTCCTCCTTGATGGTTGTTGTTGTTTGACCATGTGGCTGGCAGCCATTTTGTGTAGCCTGCCAGTGTGGTTTTGCCATAGGCCTGCATGTGTTCTTTGTTTTCCATGCGTCCTGCTTGTTGTTGGCCATGTGGATGGCGGCCTTTGTGTGGTTTATGCTTGAGGCCTTGTAGCTTAATGCTCATACTAAATGTACTGTAAGAACAGTGTTTTATATTATTATATACTTTTTTGCATTTTTCATCTGCACCACTCCTTGCCTCCCATATCCCAGTGGGTTTCTCATGGTAGTCACCTTCATCTAGTACATCAGCAATTATAGTTTTTAAATTTTTATTTTGTGGATAATTTTTTCACAAGCATTTTCTATTTAATTTTTTGTAAAAATTCAATTTTAAATAAAATGTTTTGTAAATAAATGTTTACTTTTTTAAACATTTGTAATTTTTTTAATAGTTTTTCATGTTTACATTTTTTTTCTTTAGTATTTTAAAATTGTATTTTCTTTTTCCCATTTTCCTAATATCCGGCATCAACCCCATGTCTACCAAAGGCGCTCAGCCACACAACAGCATTCATTTTCTAAGGATTGTTCCATTGTCACCTGCACCTCCCTGAGTGCCACATCCCAACTTGATGCACATAAAGCAAACAGTTACATCTGTATGTTGTTGCTCTTTCTTATCCTTACTGAGTGTACATGAAAGTGTATGTTGGTGTGATTTTAAAAATGGATCTACTGTATTGTTGTTAATTATTTATGACACGTCCACAAACCAGACTTAATGGGATCGGTGCCTGCGGTGTTCAAGGGAGTGATACCTTCACACCAAGGGAGGTTCTTGGTGATTTCTTGAAGGCTGGAGGAGCTCTGGGGTTCTTGGAGTCTTCGCATTTTCAGGACAACAAGGCCCACCACCATTGTCGAGTCCTACAGGCAGCAGGCAGGGTTTGTTGCCAATTTCTTCTGCAGTAGGTCCTCAGTTCTGGGGCAGTGGGTCTTCTTGGCTCTTTTCTTCTTCTTGTCCATCAATTCTAAGTTTCCAGGTATGGAGATGCTACCTAAATAATAGATTTAGGGGTGTTAAAGGGAGTGACGGGTAGTAGCCAATGGGCTACCTACCTTTAGTTTGTCAACACCCTTTAAGTGAACACTTCGTGTCGGAAGGGGCACTACCCTAGTCCTGATCGGTTGTTTCTCCACCATCTCAAGATGTTGGATTTTCAGGAGAGGGGTTCGCATTACCTGCCACACCTTAGGGCTGGTGCTGGCTGACTGTGGACACTCCTCCTCATCTAACTAATTTTGCCGGCTGTCCTCTCACCAAATGTGGAGCAGGACATGGGGGTTGGCATCCCCCACTGTCTGGGGAAGCCTGGGCTAAACTTCAAAGTCGGCAATACCTTTGAATCTTCCTGCTCTGGGAGACTATTCCAGCTTGGCGGAAGTGTAAAGCACCTCCGCCCACAGCATGCTTTGTTTCTGGTCTCTGAGAGTGGAGGCTCTCACCCCAGAGGTCAGAAACATGTCTGGTGGTGGTAGGCTGGCTATGACTAGTCAGAGACCATAACATCACTTGGTAGGTTTTCAGGGGACCTTCTAAAGGGTCGCCCATGTTCATTTATAAATAAATCAAACACTGGCATCAGTGAGGATTTATTAAGGCAAGATTTTTGGTACTAAACATCTCAGGGTACAGTGAAGCCAAGATATCATGGGGCTAGGAAACTCCTAATGGCAAGTATCCAGCCCATGTACTCTTTATGGCTTCCCTGTGCACTTACAATATCCAAGAATGGCTCAGATATTGCAGGATCATATCTGCTCATGCAGATATGTCCACACATGGGATATAGTGCACCCAGCCCAGGGCTAAAAGGCCTGCATTAGGGGTGACTTACCTATATCTCATGCAGCATCTGTGGGCATGGCTCACAGGGCTGTGTACCATGCCAACTCTTCAGATTTCTCTGGAGCAAGACATGCAGCCTGGAATGGTAGTGTGCATGGTCTTGGTGAGGGATCCCTAGAGTAGCATAATAGATGCTGCAGCCTTAGAGAACCCTCTTCATTATCCATGCTCTAGGTACCAGGGGTACCATTTACTAGGGACTTACAGAGGTGACTGAAATGGAGGCAATCGTGGTACAGTTTTAGGAAAGAGATCTGTTACTGGGAACCTGGTAAGCCAGGACCCACTGCACTTACAGTTCAAAATCACAACATGCATCAAGCAAAATGTAGGGGCTAAACATGTCAAAAAAGGCGCTTTCCTACAATCTTTGACCTTTGAAATTTCTCAGAGTGGGGGCAACAGATCCAGGTGTTAGGCATCCTTCTTCTTCTCTCCTTCCACTCGGTCCGGGGGTGGTACCTGAGACTTGTCATTCAGGCCTGGTTCTGTACCAAGAGGCTAAACAGGGGTCAGCGTGCGTCTGAGCTTTCAGGGCACCCTGGGTGGCCACCTCTCCTAGCTCTTCCTTTGCCGGTGGCAACTCGTTCACCTAAATGCAGTCAATGGGCATCTGGGGACTAATGTGACCCTCCTCTGGGTCACCTCCCCACCCCACCCCACTTCAGGGTGCCAGGGCCATGGGGCAGACAAAGACCAGCCCATGGGCCTAAATTACCCTACCCACCTGACTTGTGTACTGCTCTGGGGAAAACGGCCTTTCCACTACCATGGTCTGGCTGGCCCCTGTGTCCCTCAGAGCAGTGACAGGGACCTCATTCACCTTGACATGTTGGAAGTGACTACTTCCACCCTCGGGATTACCAGTCTACCCTCTGAGTTAACCCCCAATAATGGAGATTAGGGCATAACTCCAGCTCCTAGAGACTACCTACCTATAAGGCAGGGGTGGCTCCTCCATGTGGGTGGAGGAGAGTCACCCTACTGCTTTCTCACACTGCGAGAAAGCAGAAGGGTATGCCTGGTTGGGGGCGGGTGGGTAGGCGGGTCTGCTGGAGTCCAGGGGAGGAGTGGCTTGCCCACTCTCAATGCGCTGACTGTCAGGTTGTCCCCAAGGCCGACCAAACCAGTCATACGCACTCTGCATTTTCTCTATGTAGGCTGGATGCAGCCTACATAGAGAAAATGGCCTCCCAATACATGCCTGTGCGGTTGGCATCCCAGCCAATCACAACACTGCCATTGCAGTGTTGTGATTGGCTTAGGGGAGAGGAGGGAGGCCCGCCTGTGGCTACTTCCTGTTCAGACGGACGACGCGGGATGGGCCGGCAAACGCAAAGTTAAGATAACTTAAGTTTTAAAAAAAAATTAAACCTCCCCTCACAATCCCCTCCTTGCGTGACCCCCTCCCCGCATGCCCCCCTGCCCCCCCACCCACGAGTCATATCGGCCACGACTGCTATAAGGTTATATTGGCCATCTCTGTAAAGGTCCCACACATGGGTGGTTTGTTTGGACAGACAGAGTCCCCCTTCTTGTGTTCCAGTTGGGAGCAATCAAAGCAATGGGGTTGAAAGTAGGCACCCTGGGCCACCTCTCACCAGAACCTCCCTCTTTCTTCTTAGACGGGGCATGAGAACCCTTTTGTTCGCCATTAGACTGAGGCTTGTCTGGTTCTCCCTTGACATCCCCCTCACTCTGCTGGGGGGAACCTGAACCACCCTTCTTGGAGTCACTACCTGGTACCTTTTTGGGCACTCTGGGGCTGACCCAGAGGTCTGCCTCCTCAGAAAGATTCCTGGGTTCAGCAAGCTTCCTATCCATTAGTATTGGTGCTGCTCTGTAAAACAGATATTGAGCATGTGCTCTCTCAGAATTAGGTTGCACAGCCCAACAAAATCATCTACTTTGCTGCCCCTCACCCAGCACTTCAGTGTCTTGCTGGAATAATCTAAGACGTCCGCCCAGGACTGGTTTAGGAGTTTGTGTCTGTCCCTGAACCTCTGATGGTACTTCTCAGGGGTCAGCCAGATTTGGCAAGAAGATTGGACATCATAGGTGTATACTTGGTCTGGCCCTCTACCTCAAGTGTCAGGAGTGTGTCCCACCCTACAGTGGGCACGTAGCTTCACAATCTACCCCCAGTACTCCTCTGGGATCTTGTGTACCCTCAGAGCTACCTCAAATGCTGAGAACCACTAATCAATATCAGCTCCCACCACATAACCGGCCACCAGGTCCTTGAGTATGTTGACCCTCACCTCTCCAGTAGGCACTGCTGATAAGCTGTCACCAATAATGCTGGACTCCATCTGTTTTACTCATAGATCCTTCCCCCTAAGACTGAGCTCATGGGCCATCCTTCTCTCCTCCATGGCCAGTTTCTCTCTTGACATCCTCTCCTAAGGTTCCAGTTTTATTTTGGCTAGCTCCAGTTTGAGCTTCCTCTTATTTCTCTTGTCCTCCAGTTCTTGTAGGGTCATGCCCCTGGCAGACACACTGCTCCCTGCTTCATCCTGGGTATCATGGGCTTCCTGGTCAACTGCAAAGGTCGAGTTGGGCTCTCTTGGCAGCTCAGGACCCTGGACTCGGTCTTCTCTCTCCTCATCTTCTGTGTGTGCCTCCTCCTCTTCATTGTCATCCATGTCCTCCTCTCCTGAGGTGGACTGCCATCTTTATACTTCCTCGCAGGCCCTGAGAGCTACCTGGAGATCCAGTTTGGTATCCCTCCTATATACTTTCAGCCCCCTCTGTTTGCAGAGTGTCTGCAGCTCAGCTCTCATGAGGGTGTCAAAGGTGTACAGATCCATCTCCATGGTGCAAAAAGGAAGGTAGGGCTCTTACATTTTAAAAAGAGAGAAAATAGCCAATGGAAAAACTATGGAAGAATTTTAAAAGGGGTTCAGTCTGATATCAAATTATTTATCTGGGATTTTTGTGAAACACTAATCACTGTATGGTACTGTACAAACGCAAGCCCTGCTCCTCATCACTGAACACCAATATGAGAAATCGGGTTGTTGGTTTACTGGGCTGTGAGCACTGGACAGGCAACAGCGACAATCCCTTGCAGGGTGAACCACAAAAAGTCACTGAATTAACCTGTGCTGAACTCTGGGTAGCTTGCCACAAAAAGCAGTAAGTTTTAACTTAGAGGCAATGTGTAAAGTAATTATGCAGCACAGAAACAGCAATAAACGGAAAACACAACACAAGAAAAACCCATACCATTTTAGAAAAAAACAGTAAATTTTAATAAACTATTTGACACCGAAACGACAAAAATCCAATTAGTAGATCAGGAGCTAAGACGTTTTAAGATTTTTAGTGAAAACTAGCACCTTAAAGATTAAAGCGCCAACAGTGGATATCTAGATGCGCGAGACAGGGTCAAAGTCGAAAAATATGAATCTCGACGATGGAACTCGGTTTGGATGCAAGAAGTGGATTGGGCCCAGTCAGCACTTACATTTGGACTTATAAGAATACTAAGAAAAAGTGTCTGAGAAGGTAAAGGTACAGTGGGGCAAGACTGCAGGAGGTGTCCGAGGAGGGAGCGTTGTCATCGGATGACCTTAGTTCAAAGCCGTGGTGTAGATTTCTATGTTCCGACTTAGGGGGTCATTACGATGATGGGCGGATCACCATCGCCCGTATGGCGGTGGCGATCCGCCCGCCATTCCCCTCCGCCCGCATGCCATTTCCCCCCGCCACATTACGATGGCGGGGGGAGCCCGGCGGACGGAAAGACCGTCCGCCGGTTTTCCGCCGGTCACACAGGTGACCGAGCGGAAAAGGGCACTAATATGGTGGCAGTGTCTGCAAGACACCGCCATCCATATTAGGATGGTTGCGGAGAGCAGCCTTTCCATGGCGGAAACGCCGCCATGGAAAGGCATACGGTCTTCGCTATTGGGGGCCAGTTGCGGGCCCCCAGAGTGTTGGGGGGGTGCACATGGGGGGTACCATCATTGGCATGGACAAGGTGGCAGGCACCGCGTGGTGCCTGTCACCTTGTGCATGCCAATGCACGACGTGCATTCCCAGCATTGTGGCGGGCGGTGCTGTGAACACCCCCAGCCACAATGTTGGGAATAGGGGATGCCACCGCCATCGTGGCATCCTAATACTCGCGGGGGGACTACCGCTCCTATGGTGGACGGTCCCATTCACCACTACGGTGGTGGGCGGACTTTGTCCGCCGGTCATCGTAATGTGCCCCTTAGTCACCGAAATGGAAGTTGAAAATCTTCAGCGGGACGAAGCTGTGGGCTTTATCCAAAGACAGTTCCATGAGGTTGGATAGCCCTTTGGGACCACTGAAAAGGATTCAATGCTTTGGAAAAGAACGTAGTGGCAGAAGCTGTGAAATGTCAAATTGACTGGTGATGCACCTCAGGCGGATGGGCAACCAGGTTGATCCTGGCCTCCTACTGGGTCTCAGAGAGCTTATCTAAGTCTTCAGTTTGGGTTTGGCCATCTGGGTAGCATTAGCACCACAACCTAGGGTCAGTAGCAGCTTGTGGAGGGAGTGCCGTGGGGTGGTGGGGCTGGGCGGGGGAGGAGCAGGGTGGGGGGTAGTAAACTACGGCATACGGCCGAACAGAGGTAAGTAAACAAATAAATAAACAAAACGAATTTCATTGCGCGTGCTGCATTGCCAATTGTGATGCAGCGCGCGCAACAAAATTCTCCCTCCAGGACTGGTGGGAAACATCTTGGGGGTCAGGACTCACTCAGGGTAGGCCCAGGTGTGGGTTCAAGATGGTTGGAGCCTTTTGTGTCCCTGTGGCTCTGAACAGAAGGACAGCAAACTAGCCCTTGGAGTCACTTTTGGTAGTTATGGGTGCAGGTGAAGATACAGGGCTCAACAGCAGGGCTAGCCTTTGAGGGTTTAAAGCAGGCTTTAGGCAGAAAATCATTGCTTCCAGGTTCAGCAGCAATCTGGCAGTGTGCACAGCAGGTCACAGCAGCAGGTGGTCCTCTGAGAGTCCTTCCACAGGTCCAATAGCAAACTGAATGGTGGGTCTGAAGGTCCTATGTATATACCCTGGTGCCTGTCTTCTGGAAGATGTGAGAAGCTTCTGAAAAAGCTCTTTGAAGTGCATGGAATTTCCTGACTCCCCTGCCCTGGCTCCAAGCTGGCTGCAGTGTCAATACAGGATTTTTAGGCCTTTTGTGTGAAGGCAGAGCACATGTTATTTAGATGTAATTGGGGCTGTGCTCATCCTCTATCCTGTCAGCTGATGGCCCATTGAGGCACACCTAATCCCTCTATTGGGAGACTGTCTGCGAAGAACTGACAAAGTCTAACTGTCAGCTACGCTCATTCATGTGACCCAAGACAGACTGCAGGCACACGGGATAAGGGCAGGAAAATGCCAACTTTCTAAAGGTGTTTTTCAAAATTGCAATGAAAAATCTGACTTTACCATTGACGTATCAACCTACTCCCAATTAGGAATTACAGCTTATTGAATGGAATACAGAATCCCCAATATTATCTTAGTGAAAAGAGTATGGAAGTTTTTCTCTACAAGGAAATGTAAAACGTAAAGTACATGTCCAACGTTTTAATTACACAGCACCCTGCCCAATGGGCTACAGAGGACTTATCTTAGGGGTAGCTCATATGTAATAAAAGGGGAGTTTAAAGCTTGGCAAGGGGATTTTATTGGCAAGTTGACATGGGAGTTTAAAACTGCATTCAGGCTGCAATGGCAGGCTTGGGACATGTTTTAAGGTGCTACTTAAGTGGGTGACAAAATACGTGTTGAAGCCCCACTAGTAGCATTTAATTTACGGGCACTGGGTTTATTGTATACCGCTCTGCAAGGGACTTACAAGTAAGTTAAATATATCAATCAGGTGTATGCCAAACAAACCATGTTTAGGGGAGTAAGCACAAGCACTTTAACACTGGTTAGCAGTGGTAAAGTGCACAGAGTCCTAAGGCCAATAAAAACAAATTCAGCAAAAAAAAGAACGTTAAAGCTAAAACATTTGTGGGTGACTCTGCAGAGAGGGCCAGGTCCACACTTAACATTTAAAATTGCTTTAAAGCACTGTAGGAAAATATCTATACAGCAAGCCTGAGACCTGCCCTTCTGATAAATAGCTCTTCACAGACATGTAAATGGGTGGAGAGTGGCCCCGGCAGTGGCAAGCACACACTTTGAAAAAGTCATGAGCCCCTGGGGAATACACTGACAGAAGAATGGCACATTAGCGCACTGGGAGCACGCTCAAATATCCAAGAAACATCATAGAAATTAAAGACAAAACCTCAAAGCAAATATTTAGGGAGCAAATGAAATGAGAGCCAATTATTTCATGACAGGAGCAGAAAGAAAGAAAGAGAAAGGACCTGCAATGTCTATGCTATTTATATGACTTCATGATTTCATCACTGCAACTGTGTTAAGTGATTCAATAGTTATACTCCAGGGATTGGGGACTTAAGATGAGCCTCGGTCTGGATATAAAATATGGATTCTTTCAATCTGGTTCAGCTTCTTTAAAGTTGCAAATAGTAGAACGAAAGGGAAATGCCAAGGCAGCAGAAGGTCATAGGCTGTCTGTGTAGGATTGTATATATTCTATGTGTTGATGTCTTAACACCAGTTGAACTCTCATCTCTTAGGGTATTGGTTTGGTGGAGTTTGTTTATTGACCTTTCTGCCTTTAGGCTGTGTAGGTCTTGCAGGCCTTGGCTTCGCTTGAGTTTCATATCTTGACACCTTCTTCTTCTCCCAAGTGCAGCCATTCAGTCTGCTCCTGGAAATTTAATTTTCACATTGGCAGCTGGATATTATGTGATGTATTCAAGAATGTTTTTGTCTTTGTTTCTCAGAATCATATCTGGTGCATTTTCAAACATTTTTGGAATGCTATCCAGCATTTTCTCCATCACCACAGTGGCCAATATGAGGGAGGGATGATTCTGCATGGTAACGCCAGAAGTGGGTCTTCCAGGAGGTGATTAGCTCCTGGACACGGAAGGATATTAACTGGGCCACACCTTCATTCAATGAATCATGTTGTTTGGTGGATAAGGCGAGGGGCTTATAGGGTAGTTTTCTGGTTACTCTTTATCAATCTCCTTACAGATATATTTTTGCCCATATGGTGTTCTTGACATTAGAGCTAGGGGCATAATTTTGGAATATCTGTTGGTCAGTTGGCTCAAGAAATAGACATGTCACTTTGGTATAACCTCATGCCGTGAGGCTAGGAGCAGGGAATTGAATGAGAAAGTAATGATTAGAACACTTACCAACAGATTCCATTCTTCTAATTCTCCCTTTCCTATTCCTGCCGGTACAAGATAAGCTTCATCACAGCTTCTATAGCCTTGATCCAGGTGAGCTTGGGGAGTTACACAAGAGGAGTTGAGGAAAGCTGCTTCCCTCATAGCACTTCCTAAGCAAATGCTACCAGATTTGGGTGGTGGGAAGGGGGGATATGGAATGGGGACGAATGAAAAATAAAAAATAAACCACTTACCTGAAACGTCCGGCAGCCGTCTCTCCTCCGTTCTCCATCCTCTTCCTTCTTCCTGTCCTGGCCAACAGCAGGAAGCACCTGGCTCCCAGGTTCCCCAGAGCCAATCACATCACTGCAATGCAGCGATGTGGTTGGTCTGAGCACCGCGGATCGATGCTCCAATGGGGAATTGGAGGCTTTGCATGTTCCTCACCAGGCTGCGTAATGCAGCCTGGTGGGGAAGGTGCAAAGTGCGCATGACTGTTTGGCCGGTCCGAGAGGGATGGTCAAGCAGTCATGCCCACTTAAGGAGTGCAAGTCACTCCTCTCCCCTGCTGTGCCCAGCCCACCCCGCCCCGAGAGCCACTAATTGGATAGGAAAACTAAAAGGATAATAACTATAGCTATTATCCTTTTAGTTTTCCTTCTGTTTAGAGGGGCGACGCTCCTCCGCCATAGCAGAGGAGCTGCCACTGGAGGGGAAAAGGCAAGGCAAAGTGTGTTTGCTTTCACGATTTCTGAGCTTCAGCTTTGAGATCTCTGACGGGTAAGGTGGGCCAACCTTACAAAGTAAAAACTGGGATGCGTATGAAGAATCAGAGAAATTATGATCTGTAATTTGTCAGAGCATTTTCTTTGCTCTTGAACATGTTGCAGCACATTTGATCCTTGAGAAAAATTTGTGCTACAAGCTTTAGGATTCGTATGTCTGGTAAACTTTTCCTCTGGTAAATTTCGGCCATACAAACGTGCTACCTTTCACAGAGGGCAGACATGGCCGGTAAATAGCAACACATGTACATTGTGGTGTGGTAAAAACCTGTAATCATTCCTGATAAATTGCAAGCCAGCGGTGTTGATTTTTATCGGATACCATAAATATCAGACCAAACATCGATCCACTATTAATCAGGGATCAAGTACATCATTTCAATCATAATTCAGGTCTGCTGCCACCTCTTATAAAAGTGTGACATTCCAAGTTAGGCCCTTTGGTGACACAGAGAACATTCCTTCTATGACAGCATAAAATGAATTCAGAATTGTTGGGTAATTCATCCCAGTGGCAAAGTAAACATCGGAAGAAATGCACTCTAATCAACTCTACCCTGCTTCTCAATGTGCCACTCAAATGGCATCGCATACAGCATTTAATTTCTCCATTACATTTTTGTGTTCAGGGGAACTGTGAGTCCCAGACTTCAGCAAAGTAATAACAGCTATTTTGCTGCCGCGCTGATCACTCCTTTAAATCAAGGTCTGTCTCCCAAGCATACAGTCAAAATATGTTTTAAACACCGTAACACTGCTTTCGTTTTACTGTTCCGTGATTGGCTCATTAAGTTTGCCGTTTATATGTTTTTATATTTCATGCTGCCAGCGTTTTTTTTTCTCTTAATAGCAATCCCCATCTACTAGCAATATATTAGACCATATGGCAAGGCGGAAATGTTATACTCATTTTACAGCATCGTTAATGTCTCTCTTACAGGTGCTCGGTTCTGCTGGCAAAATGTGATTAAACGAGCAGAACATGTAGGTTTTTATTGCAGAAATAGAAACATCATATAATTATGATGTGCTCAAAAAAGATTTTAAAAGTTTTCAAAGTCTCAGACCAACTCAGTCACTCCTCTTAACATGAAAACGATATTGTTTTTGTTTCACAAAAGTAGATGTATATGGCTGGTCGTTGGAGGGAACAAAAATACTACTGTGTCAAAAGGAGCTCTGTACTAATATGTAAATTCAAATAATATGTTATGCAGTTGTTATAGCTTAAATAATTTGTGGAACTGAAATGAGGGTTACTATAAATCCCACTTTAACTTATTTCAGCTAGATAGCAGAGGAATCATAAACTCACATGACAGTAGCAGAGTATTTTAGTGCCTACCCGTTTTATATGCATTTTATATACTCAACTTGTGTTTAACTGTATTACTATGTGTGCATTTTATGAATCAACAGTTGTAAGTGGCTATGTATCCATTTTAATGAGAGCTACCATTGCAATTAGTGGAATTATAATAAATGTTCATATCATGAAAGCAAATGTATCCTTTCTTTAAATTGCATTTGATGTAATAATTTATGCTAACTGCATTCATTTAGAATCTCTTTTGACTTAAAGTCTCCCTAGCCAGGAAAGCCTATAAGGCTTCCATTACTTATGCGAAGAGGGACTGTGACTCTCAGAGGTGGAATGTTCTTTATGAAGCCTGCCTGGATAAATATACCATCCTGTTTTGGCAGCTCTTAGCGCGCAATGGAGCTATGGTTCCAATTGAACCTGCAAATAATGGTGCCCCTTCAGTTTGGGTTGATTATTTCTCTGATCTTTAGTTAGACGTTCCATCAAAGAATTCTACCAGTCCTACAATGCTGTTTGCATGCCAATCTTCCTTAATGCCTTTTTTTGACATCTCGGATGTGATAGAATATATTTCACCTGTTGCACGTGGAAGGGCAGCAGGGCCGACAGTGTCCCGGCTGACGTCTCTCTTTCTGACATAAATCTGTGGGCCCATTACATCTTAATAATTGCTAATTCTATTGCTGCATGGGCAGGAATTTCTAAATCATGGAAAGGCTCAGACGTTATTCCTATACATAAAAGTGGACAGGCCTCTTCCTAACAACGACAGACCTATTAGCTTAATCGACTGCATACAAAAAGACTTTTCCCGATGCCTGCTGGCTAAGATACAGGTCTGGATTACCGATGAAGATATCCTTAGCCCTTACTAAGTGGGCTTTCAGACAAAGGTCTTGACTATTGACCAGGTGTTTCGTTTTCTTTTGATATACTGGCGTAATGTTGTCATTGGTAAGGTCTCTTTGTTAGTTGCATTTGTGGATCTCAGATCTTCTTTCGATCTGGTACCACGTTCCACACTCTGGAAGGTTTTGCATAACATGAAGATGCCTCCAGACCTTTTGTCCCTGGTTAGACGTCTTCATGAGGAACCTTTTGTAAAAATCAGATGAGGGAACCAGGGTCAACTGACTGAGGAAATCCCTGTGTTGTGTGGCGTTATGGCCCCTACCTTGTTTTCATTGTTTTGTTAATGATATTGTTTCTTTTTTATTGTCAGTTGAGTCTGGACCCAAAACGCCCATTCTCCTATTTGTGGATGACACCTTGTTGACCTCCAAGACCCCGAGTGGGTTACAAAAGCTTCTTCATCACTTTGAGGGGTTCTGCCTTGCTCGGGGTCTGGAGATCAACACAAACAAAATCAATCTGATGTGGTTCAATCTGCAAAGTTAATTCAAGAAACGCGTTGTTCTGGAGGGTGCTCCTCTTGAGATGGTGTACAGTATCACCTACCTATGCTTTCTAAAAGGGTATTTAGACAAAATATTGAGTTTGTCATATCGACTGACACAATTATCGAGTTGTAAATATGGTGACACAGAAATATCCACAGCAAGAATATCGTGGACAAGAATATCGATTTTAAGGTAAGTAATATCGATTTTTAAAATATAGAAGACATTAATATTGTTTGCAAAAATATAGTTGTTTAAAATATCGATTTTTTAATCAGTGTTATGTATTTTAGTATATATTTTAAACCCCTTCGCTGCTAGGCCTTTTCCCCCCTGTGCTAAGCCTTTTTTTGACTATTTGGGGTAGTTCGCGCTCAGGCCCCTGTAACTTTTTGACCACATAAGGTATCCACGCCAAATTTGCGTCCTTTTCTTCCAACATCATGGCGATTCTAAAGGTACCCAGGGTTTGTGGATTCCCCTGGAGGGGACCCAGAAATTAGCCAAAATACAGTCACATTTTCTTTTTTTTTTTTTTAAATGGGAAAAAAGTGCTGCAAATGAAAGCGTCTGGTTTTTTCCCTGCAAATGGAATCAACAAAGGGTTTGTGGGCTGAAATCACCATTTTCCCAGCTTTTAGGGAATGACAGACTTTTGTCAGAAAACCAACATTTTTTACACAGTTTTGGCATTTTACTGGGATATGTCCTATTTTTGCTATTTTTTGGGCTTTCAACCTTCTTCTAATTAATGGTAAAAATGGGTATGAAAGCAACAATGGATCCTGTAAAGCTATACATTTTACAAACGTAGACAAAATTCTGAATTCAGCAAGGGGTAATTTGTGTAGATCCTTCAAGGTTTCTCTATAGAAACTAACAGTTAAATATAGGAAAAATTGAAAATACCAGCCATTTGTGCCAACGTTTTCACCTGTAACTTCTTCTAATTGTGACAGCTGTTTGAAAGAAATATACCGTTACATCCGCTGGACCTTTCTGGTTGTGGGGATATATAGGACTTGTAGGTTCACCAAGAACCCGACGAACCCAGAGCCAATAACTGAGCAGCGTCTTGCTATGGTTTTTCATTATGTATCAGGTATATAGCAATTAATTTGGGAAAATATATACATGGAAAAATCGGTATGAAAGACACCTATGTATTTCTGAAATTGGAATAAAATATAGAGTTTAGAAACAGTAGATATTTGCACATTTCCGAAATTGTGAGTACCCATACTAGCGTGAGAATTATAGATCATTTTTCAAAATGACTTCTTTTTACACATTGTCTTTCATTTGGAAGGCAGAAATGCATCAAAAGTCAATAGGTAATAACAGTTGATTTACAATTCTGTGTTACCCTAAGTCGCCCGATAAAAATGGTACCTCACTTGTGTGGGTAGGCCTAGTGCCCGCGACAGGAAACGGCCCAAAACGCAACGTGGACACACTTTATTTTTACAGTGAAAACTGACCCTTTTTTTGCAAAGTGCCTAGCTGTAGATTTTGAACCCTAGCTCTGCCGGCACCTAGGGAAACCTAGCAAAACTATACATTTTTGAAAACTAGACACCCAGGGGAATCCAGGATAGGGCGGCTTGACTGGCTCTCACCAGGTTCTGTTACCCAGAATCCCTTGCAAACCTAAATATTTATTTAAAAAAACACATTTTCCTCACATTTCTGTGGTGGAAAGTTCTACAATCTGCGCAGATTGACAAAATTCCATGCACCCCCCTTTGCCCAAAGTCTTCCGAGAAAAATGGTACCTCACTTGTGGGGGTAGGCCTAGTGCCCGCGACAGGAAACGGCCCAAAACACAACGTGGACACACCACATTTTCACAGTGAAAACGGACCTTTTTTTTGCAAAGTGCCTAGCTGTAGATTTTGAACCCTAGCTCTACCGGCACCTAGGGAAACCTAGCAAACCTATACATTTTTAAAAACTAGACACCCAGGGGAATCCAGGATGGGGTGACTTGACTGGCTCTCCACAGGTTCTGTTACCCAGAATCCCTTGCAAACCTAAAAATTTGTCCAAAAAAACACATTTTCCTCACATTTCTGTGGTGGAAAGTTCTGCAATCTGCATGGATCCACAAAATTCCACCCACCCCGCGTTCCCCAAAGTCTTCCGAGAAAAATGGTACCTCACTTGTGTGGGTAGGCCTAGGGCCCGCGACAGGAAATGGCCCAAAACGCAACGTGGACACACCACATTTTCACAGTGAAAACGGACCCTTTTTTTGCTAAGTGCCAAGCTGTAGATTTTGAACCCTAGCTCTTCCGGCACCTAGGGAAACCTATCAAACCTATACATTTTTGAAAACTAGACACCCAGGGGAATCCAGGATGGGGTGACTTGACTGGCTCCCACCAGGTTCTGTTACCCAGAATCCCTTGCAAACCTAAAAATGTGGCAAAAAAAACACATTTTCCTCATATTTGTGTGGTGGAAAGTTCTGGAATCTGCGTGGATCCACAAAATTCCACCCACCCCGCGTTCCCCAAAGTCTTCTGAGAAAAATGGTACCTCACTTGTGTGGCTAGGCCTAGTGCCCGTGACAGGAAACGGCCCAAAACGCAACGTGGACACACCACATTTTCACAGTGAAAACAGACCCTTTTTTTGCAAAGTGCCAAGCTGTAGATTTTGAACCCTAGCTCTGCCGGCGCCTAGGGAAACCTAGCAAACCTATACATTTTTTAAAACTAGACATCCAGGGAAATCCTGGATGGGGTGACTTGACTGGCTCCCACCAGGTTCTGTTACCCAGAATCCCTTGCAAACCTAAACATTTGTCCAAAAAAACACATTTTCCTCACATTTCTGTGGTGGAAAGTTCTGTAATCTGCGTGTATCCACAAAATTCCAGCCACCCCGCGTTCCCCAAAGTCTTCCAAGAAAAATGGTACCTCACTTGTGTGGGTAGGCCTAGAGCCTGCAACAGGAAACGGCCCAAAACACAACGTGGCCACATCACATTTTCACAGTGAAAACGGGCCCTTTTTTTGCTAAGTGCCAAGCTGTAGATTTTGAACCCTAGCTCAGCCGGCACCTAGGGAAACCTAGCAAACCTATGCATTTTTGAAAACTAGACACCGAGGGGAATCCAGAATTGGGTGACTTGACTGGCTCCCACCAGGTTCTGTTACCCAGAATCCCTTGCAAACCTAAAAATCTGTCAAAAAACCCACATTTTCCTCACATTTCTGTGGTGAAAAGTTCTGGAATCTGCGTGGATCCACCCCGCGTTCCCCAAAGTCTTTCAAGAAAAATGATACCTCACTTGTGTGGGTAGGCCTAGTGCCTGCGACAGGAAACGGCCCAAAACGCAACGTGGACACACCTGATTTTCACAGTGAAAACGGACCCTTTTTTGCAAAAGTGCCAAGCTGTAGATTTTGAACCTTAGTGATCCAGCGGTAATTTCACGGTAATTTCTCAATGCAAAACATCATTTACCTCTAGTTTACCGCTTTAAAAGGTGATGGACCTTTGCCACCGTGTTATCACCTAGGAGACTTTACACAAACATGAAAAATCTAAAATACAATTAAATTTAAGCCAATAAAGAGAGTTGTGAGTATTTTTAAAGGATTTTATTTTCTAGTCAAAAGTTAAGTTTCTCTGACTCTTTATTCATTAGTCAAATATCAATCAGGTTATAGAATTGGGAAATAGGAAAAATAGAATTAAGACAAAACATATTATAGATTGCATACAAAGCACTCCATAAAGGAGGGAAACCCTAATTCTATGTCAGTCAGAACTCTTTAAAGAGTTCAGGGAAAATATAATTCAAGAGTGAGTTTTGTAAGCCTAATCAATAATTAATAATTAGCAAAAATCTCCCATAAAGAGAAATAAATGCATAAGACAAAAACCTGTCCTGATCTCTCAGCTGCTCTCTCTTCGCTGGTCTGGTCATCTGGCTCTCTCCCTCTCCATTGTCTGACAGAGAGGCTGCTCCTTGAAAATGCTCCTCCTTCACAAGACCACAGAGGAATGTGATCTGCCTTGCCAAAAATATGACGTGCAAGGACTCTCTGAAAAAAATATGAGCAAGACCCCCATCTCCCTCTGTCTCTCCTCGGACGCAATCTCCTCCCAGGCTGCACCCACGACGTTCACGTACCTAACCCATATGATGCCTGGTCAGATCTGCTCCCTCCTCATCACTCCTCTAAGACTCACACGCCCCCTATGGGGTCATTTTTTATACTCTAATTCTTGGCTGACTACACTAATAATGTTGCAGTTTCAGTAGAAACTCGCACTGTGATTGGTTAGCACAGGTGACATAGGGTCTCATCATCCTGTTCTCATTGCAAATCCAACCCATACCAGTTTTAACAAAGGAAGCGTTAAGGCTTAATACAGTGATATGTATCACCATCAATAATTATACAATACTGCAACATCTAAGCGTCAAAAATGTATCAGTCTATTTCCTTCTCGCTTTCACATCGCACGCAGGGATGACACTCTCCCACAAACACTGTTACATTGACACGGTGACAAGAGTGTACAGTTCATTGTGGCCTTGACCCATGTGTCTTCACTTGAGGCACTTGGCAGTTCATGCAGCTGGCACAATCTTTTGCGCATGCATATCTCATTCAGCACACTGTTAACAATTCTCAGCCATGCTGGATTCCTAGGCAGCCATTTTATAGTGGGCCCAAAACAAAAACAAACACAAAAGAATATTAATTTATGAAATAAAACCCATTATGTTTACCTCCTCCATACTAGTACCCTGTATTAGTTATTACCTAGCAAAAGCTATTAGTTTAAAGCAGCTTTTCTATCATTTGTGCACAACATGCAAAAATGGGCAATGTACAACATAGCATAAACATGCTCTAGTGCAAATTTTCAAAGCACAAACAGTTAATACATACTCATAGCAACATGCTCTAATGTTTTAAATAGCTTTTCATGCAAAATGCGTTTGCCCCATGTGTAGTGTTGGTGCATGGTTGATTAATTAATACACATTATAAGAAAGATGTGTTATGAACTGAATATGCATTGTCTAAATATGCAACAAAGCCAAAGTCTCTTGAGACAGGAACAGGGAGTGTAGATTACAAGGAAAAGGAGCTGGGCAAAGCTAAAGAGGCCACAGTGAGCCTTCTAAAGGAAACTGAAATCACGAGTTTTCTACACTGCAAAAACACATGTTAATTCAGCACAATTATGTGCTACTTTAAAAGTTAAAAAAAAAACATTCTCTAAATTAAATGTACATTCTATAGTGAGGTTAAATCTAAACTAAACACATTAAAGATCCATGATTAATTAATTAAGCATGTTTTTACATGATTTCATTTGCAGGCCTCTTTCATGTTTTTCACTTTGCATGCACCAAAAGTGCCATCTTAAAATGCAGTCTGTCTGAAACACAAAAATAAAGCAATGCCTGAATCCAGATGAAATCTGAGCTACATCACTAGCTCTGCCAGAACCTAGGGAAACCTAGCAAACCTATACATTTTTGAAAACAAGACACCCAGGGGAATCCAGGATGGGCAGACTTGACTGGCTCCCACCAGGTTCTGTTACCCAGAATCCCTTGCAAACCTAAAAATTTGTAAAAAAAACCACATTTTCCTCACATTTCTATGGTGGAAAGTTCTGGAAT
Organism: Calotriton arnoldi; assembly: GCA_963921515.1. Lineage (NCBI taxonomy): Eukaryota > Metazoa > Chordata > Amphibia > Caudata > Salamandridae > Calotriton > Calotriton arnoldi. Next base: position 632,540 of record CAWUFW010005297.1, read on the forward strand.
CTGCGTGGATCCACAAAATTCCACCCACCCCGTGTTCCCCAAAGTCTTCCAAGAAAAATGGTACCTCACTTGTGTGGGTAGGCCTAGTGCCCGCGACAGGAAGCGGCCCAAAACACAACGTGGACACACCACATTTTCACAGTGAAAACGGACCCTTTTTTTTCAAAGTGCCAAGCTGTAGATTTTGAACACTAGCTCTGCCGGCATCTAGGGAAACCTAGCAAACCTATAAATTTTTTAAAACTAGACACCCAGGGGAATCCAGGATGGTGTGAATTGACTGGCTCCCACCAGGTTCTGTTACCCAGAATCCCTTGCAAACCTAAACATTTGTCCAAAAAAACACATTTTCCTCACATTTCTGTGGTGGAAAGTTCTGGAATCTGCGTGGATCCACAAAATTCCACCGACCCCGCGTTCCCCAAAGTCTTCCAAGAAAAATGGTACCTCACTTGTGTGGGTGGGTCAAGTACCCGCGACAGGCAAGGGCCCAAAACCTATTGAGGCGACATCAAAATTACCTATCGCAAAACAACCTGGTTTTGCAAGGGGCGTCCCATGAGTTTTTGGCCCCGGTCTCGGCGGCCATCTAGGGAAACCTACCAAACCCATACATTTCTAAAAACTAGACACCCGGGTGAGTCCAGCGAGGTATGTCTTGTGTGGGTCCCCCAACATTTTCCTACCCAGAATCCCCTGCAAACCTCAAATTTAGCTGAAAAATGCACTTTTTTCTCAAATTTCTGTGTTTGAAAGTTCTGGAATCTGCGTGGATCCACAAATTTCCTCCCACCAAGCGTTCCCCCAGGTCTCCCGATAATAATGGTACCTCACTCGCGTGGGTGGGTCAAGTACCCGCGACAGGCAAGGGCCCAAAACCTATTGAGGCGACATCAAAATTACCTATTGCAAAACAACCTGGTTTTGCAAGGGGGGTCCCATGAGTTTTTGGCCCCGTGCTCGGCGGCCATCTAGGGAAACCTACCAAACCCACACATTTCTGAAAACTAGATGCCCGGGGGAGTCCAGCGAAGTATGGCTTGCATGGGTCCCCCAACATTTTCCTACCCAGAATTCCCTGCAAACCTCAAATTTAGCTGAAAAATTCACTGTTTTCTCAAATTTATGTGTGGGAAAGTTCTGGAATCTGCGTGGATCCACAAATTTCCTCCCACCAAGCGTTCCCCCAGGTCTCCTGATAAAAATGGTACCTCACTCGCGTGGGTGGGTCAAGTACCTGCGACAGGCAAGGGCCCAAAACCTATTGAGGCGACATCAAAATTACCTATTGCAAAACAACCTGGTTTTGCAAGGGGGATCCCATGAGTTTTTGGCCCCGGGCTCAGCGGCCATCTAGGGAAACCTACCAAACCCACACATTTCTGAAAACTAGACACCCGGGGGAGTCCAGTGAGGTATGGCCTGCGTGGGTCCCCCAACATTTTCTTACCAAGAATCCCCTGCAAACCTCAAATTTAGCTGAAAAAGTCACTTTTTTCTCAAATTTCTGTGTGGGAAAGTTCTGGAATTTGCGTGGATCCACAAATTTCCTCCCATCCACTAAGCTCCCTGGCATCCCGGGAAGACGGACATCGCGTCGGAATAGGCTTGTTTCAAAGAAAAACGTGAAGCGAGGCGCATTAAATTCAAATTAGCTGAAGAACCCGCGGGCTGAAACCAACTAAAAAAGCACCTAGGATTCACGCCTGGAAATCTAAAACGTGATTTTGACCTTCTGGCTCTCGGCAGATTGCCGATAAAAATGAGTATACTACTGTCTGGGGGATGAGAGTACAGCAGGGATCGGCTGATCTCGCGGCATAGAATAAGCTTTTTTGGTCCTGAAGAGAACCCCGTATGTGGAGGGGTTTGAAACGCGTCAACCTTTTTGTGTGGCCAATCAAGTATACAAATCAGTGTAAAAAATTGAAAGTTTTGCATTTTGTGAATTGTCTTTTGTTTGGCCTTTTTGTGTACTTGATTTACTTTTGTGGTTGTATAAATATGAAAAATTGAAAGGTGGGCAGGGTATGGGTGTGCTGGTATGTGAGGGGAGTGTACTGAATGTATGACTGAAAAGACTGACAGAGATGGGTGTATTGAGGGTGTGTAAAAGAGAAGTTTGTATGGGTGAAAGGATGTTAGAAAAAAGAATTGGTGGGTAAAAGGAGCTTGGTTTTTCTAAAAAAACTTTTAAATTGTATGTAAATTTCTGTTGTTGATTCATACATGTGATTTCTAGAATACATTTTGATTAAATCAAACAGAAAAAGAGGTTTATGGTGACATTGTTTTATTTCAATGCACCGGTTGTAAGGTGAGAATTGTGCATCAGTATTGGCGTTTTGTTGTTTTTGTTGGGATCCATGAGAGGCACACCACCCAGCACTCCCCATTTTCTTTTTTACTTTACAGAAATATCTAAAGTTGGTAAATTATCCCTATAGACAGACTACACCTTAGCACAGAAAGACGAATGAGACAAATATGACTGCCTATCCACCTGTTCCTCAAGTACACACACATACTGGTTGGATTTGGCATGAGGGTGAGTGAAAGGTTCAAAATGTATATTTATTAACAAGAGATTTCACATAAAGGAAATGTACTGTTAATAATTAAAAGGTTAAAAACCAGAACCAATGACTCACAGCTCGTGAACTGTAAAGCCACGGCAAGGCACCAACCTCTTTACAGGCCATTCACACACCTTTCATACTTGACACACACTTTCACACCATAAAACTGCGGCCCCAGCACATTACAACACTCACATTCACAGACAATGTGGAGACAATGTACACCCTGGCAGAGAGAGACAGAAAAGACAAATATTCCTTCAAAATGAACAATTCCTTAAGTACTCACACATACTGGTTGGATTTGGCACGAGGGTGAGTGAAGGTTCAGAGCGTAAAATTCTATTAACAAGAGATTTCACAAAAGGAAATGCACTGTTAATATTTAAAAGGTTAAAAACCTGAACCAATGACTCACAGCTCGTGAGCTGTAAAGCCACGGCAAGGCACCAACCTGTTTACAGGCCATTCACACACCTTTCATACATGACACACAAGACCATTCACACCGCCAGCCGCGGCCCCAGCACATTACAACATTCACATCAACAGACAGCGCCATTCAAGGGCCCATCACTTTCATACGCCCACATGACTGACACAGCAATCACACCGGCTGGTGGTTGACATAGTGTCTGCAGTGGCGTTTGACTAGCAGACTGTGTAATGACCAGCAGCAAGTCACTACTCACACATTGCAAGCCAAATGCCAGCCCACGCACACCGCCAGCCAAGCACCATCTCACCCAAACTGCCAGCCAAGCACCAGCCCACGCACACTGCCAGCCAAGCGCCAGTCCACGCACACCACCAGCCAAGCACCAGCCCACGCACACCACCAGCCAAGCACCAGTCCACGCCCACTGCCAGCCAAGCGCCAGTCCACGCATACTGCCAACCAAGCGCCAGTCCACACACACCGCAAGCCAAGTGCCAGTCCACACACACCGCCAGCCAAGCACCAGTCCACACACACTGCAAGCCAAGCGCCAGTCCACGCATACTGCCAGCCCAGCACCGGTCCACGCACACTGCCAGCCAAGCACCATCCCACCCACACTGCCAGCCAAACGCCAGCCCACGCACACTATCAGCCAAGCGCCAGCCCACGCACACCGCCAGCCAAGCACCAGTCCACACACACCGCCAGCCAAGCACCAGTCCACACACACTGCCAGCCAAGCGCCAGTCCACGCACACCGCCAGCCAAGTGCCAGTCCACGCACACTGCCAGCCAAGCGCCAATCCATGCACACCTCCAGCCAAGCGCCAGTCCACGCACACTGCCAGCCAAGCACCAGCCACGCACACCACCAGCCAAGCGCCAGTCTACGCACACTGTCATTACATTTTTTTTAACAAGAAAGAAAACACAAACCAGTTGCAACTAGATACAAAACTATAACTACAAAAACAACAGCAGTAACTAAAGACATCATTCTATTGCCAAACGTGAAACTGAACAACAACTATATAAAACCATACAGACCAGGCAGTACACTATTAGACTCACGGTTGCTCCCAAAAACTCTTTTGAGTGTGATACAATCTGAAACATGTGGGAGCACACAGCCCAGGATTAGAAGGACAATCGGCACAGTGCATACGACTCTCCTTCTGCATACCTCTTCGCAAGCAGACTCTACATCTCTTACAGGGATTGGTTTTTGGGCGTGGGAGGAATTAAATCAGGAAAGTGGTGATCTTTCAATCTAGCCACATCCTCCACCACTCCAACTCTAGGAACACTTGCCTGTTCCACAACAACAAGGCTGCCTATCACAGACTCCTGAAACTGAACAAAAGTCATCTTTGACGCAGGAGAACACTCCTTGAACACAACAAAAGCATTGAAAGTTGCTAAATTGAAGAGATGGATGACCAACTTCTTATACCAAATGTAAGCCTTACGAACATCAGTGTAAGGTTCCAACCTCTGATCTACTCTATCGACACCACCCATGTGCTTATTGTAGTCTACAACGCACACAGGTTTGCGCACTTCAGCAACCTGACTCCAAACAGTCACAGGTGAAGTACTATCATCATGAATGGTAGTCAGCATGTACACATCCCTCCTGTCCACAAATTAATTTCACAGCTAGCAGTTCCTCACTACGCAAGGCACTGCACTGTCCCCTCTGAAGCTTTTTGCAAACAAGCTCTTTTGGGTAACCTTTACGGTTAGAGCGGATTGTGCCACAAGCAAAAGTGTCCACTTTGAACAATTCCTTAAACAATTGCACAGCAGTGTAGAAGTTATCAAGGTACAAATGGTGGCCTCTGTTAAACAGTCCTCTAGCAAGATCCCACGCAATTTTCTCTAAAACTCCAAAAGTGGATGGACAACCAGGGGGGTCAATAGTGGAATCCCTACCAGTGTACACCCGAAAATTATAGACATATCCTGTCCTACTCTCAGACAACATATACATCTTAATTCCATAACGTGCCCTCTTGCTAGGAATGTACTGCCTATAAACCAAATGGCCCTTGAACAGGACCAAAGACTCTTCAACAGCTATTTCTTTCCCTGGAGTATAGATCTCTGAAAATCGATCTACAAAGTGATCAAGAACAGGCCGAATCTTAAAAAGACGGTCACAGTCAGGGTGATCTCGTGGCAACGCCAAAGCATTATCAACAAAATGCAGCATCCGAAGCAAAAGTAAATACCGATCACGACTCATAATTGCAGGAAATATGGCCGTTGCCATCAAGGGACTGGTAGGCCAATATGAAGCCAGGGACGGCTTCCTTATCAAGCCCATCAAAAAAGTCAAACCCAAAAACTTCTTCATCTCATCCAGATTTGTGGGAGTCCACCGGGTAGCTCTAGAGCGGGGCCTAAGTCTGGCACTGTTGTCCCTCAAAAACTGTTCAGCATGCTAATCAGTCTGCTCAATAATCTCGGCCAAAAATACATCATCCATAAACAACTGAAAAAACTGTATAGGCAAAAATCTTCACAATTCACTCTGCACCCTGCATCCCCACTAAAGGCAGGCAACACCGGCTGCACCATGTTTGGATAAACCCAGAGTCCAGCACTTCCAGTAGGAAGCCTTGCAGCCTCAGGCTGCAATACCGATGTCTCTTGCTGCACCATCGGCACATCAGTGTCCTCCTCTAAAACAGGCACTTCATCCGCAATGAGAGTAGCTTCATCCGCACTGAGAGTAGCTTCATCATCAGATGATTCCTCGTGGACAGAAAACTCACTGCCAGAAACTTGCACTCCCTCCTCTCCCTCAGACGCAATGTCAGTCTCATAATCCTGCTCAGAGGAAGATTCAAAAAGCATACCAACCACCTGCTGAGCTGTAATTCTACAGCTAGCCATAATGCTTACTAATAAAGGTAACTTGTCAAAAAAAGTCAACAACAATAAATCCTTTGTAAAATAAGTAATAAACACATTGTGGCTTTATCACAAAGACCTATATACTCAAACACTATACCACTCACTTGCCAGAAGCAGCTAGACTCACCACCACCTACTCTGCACAGACACAGTAACAACCAACAGTATCCCACTAAAAAAGAAAAAGAAAAGAAAATTACACATAAGACAATGCAAAATACATCACAAAGAATTTCATGCTCAAAACACTAACTAAATATGCTGCTATTATGACACCCCTTACAAAAAATTCATTCATGCATGACATTAATACTCATTTGGAGTAAACACAACAAAAATGTTTTTCTTACCAAAAAAATGCAACTACGCAAAAGTGCAGATCAACCACTGCCGAAACCGCAAATAAGAATCAAAAGCTTTGCACTAGAATAAAAAGGAGAAATAAAACATTACAATCACATATGCAAATAATGCACTAGTCCACACTATATCCACCAGCCAAGCAAGGGTGGGCCTAAAAAGCATAAGGCCGATCTGCCTTCACGGGGAGCAGAAACAGCCCAAACATTCACCCTCATAAAGGGGGAGCGACCCTTGCCCAAGGGGCCGCCCCAACAACACTAAAACAATAGGTGGCCTAGTGGGCATACAATACAAATAATTGTTTATTTGGGCCGATCTGCCCTCCCAGGGGGGCAGAAACTGCCCAAATAAATGCTCCCCAAAGAGGCACGACCCTTGCCTAAGGGGCCGCTCCCCAATAACAATTTGCTCCCCCCCAGGAGAGGGACCCTTGCCCAAGGGGCCGCTCCCCAACAACATTAAAACCCATCCCTGGTGTCTAATGGCTTCTGCCCCCAGATGGGCCTAGAATAACTTGGCCAATCTGCCCCCAAGAGGGGCAGAAACGGGCAAATTAAATCATTCCCAAAGGGGAGCGGCCCTTGCCTAAGGGACCGCTCCCCAAAAACATATTGCTCCCCCAAGGGGCCGCTCCCCAACAACACAAACAATCCCTGGTGTCTAATGGCTTCTGCCCCCCTTGGGGGCAGATGGGCCTAGAATAACAAGGCCAATCTGCCCCCAAGGGAGGCAGAACCGGCCAAAATATCTGATTCCCAAAGGGGAACGGCCCTTGCCTATGGGGCCGCTCCCCAAAAACATATTTAAAAAAACAAAATAATCCCTGGTGGCCTAGTGGCTTTTTCAAATAAAAACGATCTGCCCCCCCAAGGGGGGCAGACCCATCTAAAAAAATTACTGACCCTTGCCCAAGGGGCCGCTCCCCGACACAAAGGCACTTTAAAACAAAAAAAATCCCTGGTGGCCTAGTGGACTCAGATTCTAATTTAATTTTTTTTAAGATGGATATGCCACCCCGCCAAGGGGGGCAGATCCATCTTAAAAAATTGCACCCCCAAGGGGAGCAACCCTTGCCCAAGGGGCCGCTCCCATACATCAAGGCCCTTTAAAAAAAAAAAATCCCTGGTGGCCTAGTGGCCTTAAATTTCTTTCTTTTTTTTTTTTTAAATGATCTGCCCCCCTCCAAGGAGGGCAAACCCATCTACACAAATTGCACCCCCAAGGGGAGCGACCCTTGCCCAAGGGGCCGCTCCCATACACAAAGGCCATTTAAAAAAATTAAAAAATCCCTAATGGCCTAGTGGCCTTAAATTTGTTTTTTTTTTAAATTTATTTTTATGAGCTGCCCTCCCCAAGGGGGGCAGACCCATCTCTAAAAATTACACCCCCAAGGGAAGCGACCCTTGCCCAAGGGGCCGCTCCCCAAAACTCAGGCCATTTAAAAAAAACAAAAACGTGCATTCTTGGTGCACGATCGCGCCCCATGCGCGATCGTGCTCCAGGAATGCTTAAAAAGACATTGGAGGAAAGGAAAACCCTTTCCTTTCCTCCGATGCCTTTTTAAACCCCCCTTCCACCCTCCCTGAGGAGAAAATTACCTCCTCTTCTCCAGATGCACTGGAAGCAAATGGCTTCCAGTGCATCCGGTATCCTCTAATGACGACAGCGCGCCATGTGCGCTGACGTCATTAGATGACGTGGAGGGAGGGGGTGGGGGGGCAGGGGAAGGGCTTCCCCTGCCTTCCCCGGTTGGGGCAGCTGAAAGGGCGGCCCACGGGGGGAGCGCCAGCGCTTCCCCCGTGGTTGGGTGCTAGGTAGGACAGCCGGGAGGGGACCCATGCACACGCCCACCGTGACGTCGGACGGCTCCCGGCCGTCCGATGAATGGAACGGGTTAAATGTATATGATGTATTTTATTGTATTAGTATTGTTTATGTTTTTTAATAAAGTGTTAAATTATTACTAGTTATTAATTTTATTTTAATGAAATTTTGCATTATTTAGTTCCATAGCGGGTTGTTGGTTTATAGGGAAATAGGGTGGGAAGTAATTTAATTATATTAAATTAATGATTAGTTGTGAAGTAGTTTTAATTATTTAATTGATAATTAATTATAGTAATTGTTTATTTTTTTTAGGTATGGGTTGTGGGTTTATAGGGGTAGAGAGTGGGAAGTAATTTATTTTTAATTAATTAATAATGAGTTGCTAATTAATAATAATAATTGATAATTAATGTTGTTAATTGTTTAATTACTTTTTTTGGGGTGTGGGTTTTGGATTTATAGGGGTAAAGGGTGGGAAGTAATTTATTTTTAATTAATTAATAATTAGTTGATAATTAATATTAATTAATTGATAATTAAATATGGAAATTGTGGAATTTATTTTAGGTGCACGTTGTGGGGTTTATAGGGGTAACGGGTGAGAAGTTTATTTATTTTCAATTAATTAATAATTTGTTGATTATTAATATTAATTAATTAATAATTAATTGTGTCAATTGCTTAATTAAATGTTTTGGGTTTATATGGGTAAAGGGTGGTAAGTTAATTAATTTTTATGAATTTAAATTTGTTTTTAATTAATAATATTTGTTTAGTTGATAATTAATTCTCTCTGTTGATTCTCCTAGACTTAACCGCGGCTTTTGATACCATCTTGCCTACCAGGCTGGTTGGCCGTCCCAAAGAAATTGGGTCACCGGCTCCGCTTTGATGCTTTTGTCCTCATTTCTTACTGATCGGTTTCAAAAAGTAAAACTGGATCAATTCTACTCTGACGCAACTCATACCTTTTGCAGAGTTCCACAGGGTTCCTCATTGAGTCCAACCTTATTCAACATCTATGTCGCTCCTTTGGCCAAGGTTATTAGATCTTTTGGGCTGGAGGTTCTGTTCTATATGGATGATATACAAATTATTGTGTCAATTACCAATAGCATTGAGGCGTCCGCTGCAAATTTTAAGAGCTGCATGCAGGCTGTGGCCTCCTGGATCGTAGACAACTACCTGCAACTCAGTGGTGACAAGACAGAAGTCTTGATTTTTGGCAGTCAACAATCTATATGGTCTTGTTCTTGGGGGCCTGAAATGCTCGGCTCATGCCCTGTCCTGCTGCAGCAGCAAAGAATCTTGGTGTCATAGTTGATAGCTTTCTCTCTTTTGACCCCCAGATCAACAGAACGGTTTCCACCTGTTTTGGTATCATCAGGATCCTGAGGAAGATCTTTCCATGTCTCTCCTTTTCCTCTTGAAAGCAGACAGCTGTGTCCCTAGTTCTGTCCAGATTGGATTATTGTAATGCCCTTTACCTGGACATCAAAAAGGGTCCCATCCATAAATTGCAGCTTGTACAGAATGTAGCGGCCGGACTTGTGATGGATCTTCCTAAATTCCACCCAGTTTCGGCATCTTTTCGTAAGCTGCACTGGCTTCCATTAGAAAAGAGAATTTTGTTCAAGGCCCTCTGCCTTGTCCATAAGGGTTTTCATAACTCAGGTTCCGAAGGTATTAAAAGGCTCTTCCTATGGTATGTCCCCACCAAACAACTGCGGTCTGCCAGCAAAAACTGGTTGGTAGTTCCCAGGTTCAGGAGAGCCAGGTGGGGGGAAGGGCTTTTTCTGTTGCTGCCTCTAAGCTCTGGAATTCTCTCCCGCTATTGATCTCTGGGCAAGATTCTCACCTTCTGTTTCGCAAGGCATTAAAAAAATGGCTCTTCACCCTTTAATTGCTAGGCCCCTATTTTGTGCTTCCTACGACTGCTGGCTCTATCCATACGTCTTGACGCTCTTGGGCAAAGTATAAGACTAATATTCATTCATTCATTCATTATGTTAATTGTGCAAATACATTTTTTAAAATTTTTAGATGTGGGTTGTGAGTTTTGTGGTGCCATAGGGTAGGAAGTAAATAAACTAAGTATATGTAATAATTAATGTTTTTGTTAATAAATAATTTCTAAATAAAAATATATATTTGTATGAAAAATATTTTTTATTTTATTTAATATAATATTTGTAGGTATTGGTGATATGTATTTAACATTATAATATGTTTTTTAGAAAACTTTGTTGATGATATTTTGTTTGTTTGCAATTTTGAACTAACTGGAGTGGGAATAGTGATTTAAACCCCTCGGCAACCCAACACTTTTCCTACTGTTGTACTGACTGGAGTGGGAATGGTAAATTTTATCCCTTCGCTATCCAACACTTTCCCTACTGTTGCACTCACTGGAGTGGGAATAGTAATTTTACCCCTACCCTATCCAACACTTTCCCTACTGTTGCACTCACTGGAGTGGGAATAGTAATTTTCCCCCCTCCACAATCCAACACTTTTCCTTCTGTTGCACTGACTGAAGTGGGAATAGTTAATTTTATCCCTCCGCAATTCAACACTTTCTCTACTGCTACACTCTGTGGAGTGGGAAAAGGAACATTTACCCCTCTGCTCTTCAACAGTTTGTCTGGTGTTGTATCAGCTGGAATAGGTGCAGTAAATAATACCTATGTGCAATCTATCTCTTTTAGGACTGTTGCATTTATTGGAGGGAGATTTGAAAATTTTATTTTCATCAAGTTTTAATATTTATGTGTTGCGCTAAGTAGGAGTAGTACATTTTTTATATATTTGCTTTAATAGTTTGCATAGTTCTGTTTAAATTGTAGTGGTAATAGTATGTGTATTAAATGTTTTAATGTATTTTTTTGGTTATAATTTACATTATTATGATTTGTTTATTTTAAGTTATACTATTTTTAATTACTAATATTTGTATTTGAATTTGTTTTAACTACTTTTAAGGATTTTTAAATAGTTTATTGTTTTAATTTAATTAGAATGGTTTGTTTTTTATAGATTTTATGTAATTTATATATATGAGCAAGCTTGCCTTGCAAGCGAAACGCGTTACTGAATAAACCATCTCTGGTGCAATTACATACTCTTAGGGGCTGATTCCGATTCGGGCCGGAAATCTCTCCGACCGAGCCGGACCCGGAGAGATTTCCGACCGAATCGGACCCGTGCAGCCCGACCGAACGAGTACGATGCACACGTATGCCATCGGACTCGAGTCGGTCGGACTCCCATTGAAGTCAATGGGAGCCTGTCGTACAACGCGTACGCGGGCTCCCATTGACTCAATGGGTGCAAGGTGGACAAGGGCGCCCCCTACAGCGTGTACGTGGCGAAGCGACTCGTGCCGTACACGCACAGGTAGGGGGGACCCATGGGTCCCCCCTGTGTGCGACTCACGCGGCTACGCGTACAGGGGGGTCCGACACGGACCCCCAAATTCCGGCTCCGACTGCTCTTTTGAGCCGGAGTGCGCGGCTCGGTCGGACTGCTCGCGGCGCGCATCGTACTTACCCGGCCGGGGAACATCTCCATTGCGCGGTGTGAGTCGAGTCCGAGCGAGTCGGTCGGTGCGGTTAGACCCGGGAACGAGTCGGTCGGAGCGGTCGGGACGCCCCGGACGAGTCGGTCGGCGATTTTGCATTGTACTCGCTCGCCCGGACGCGCGTACGAATCGGTCGGGCAATAGGGCTCCGAATCGGATCCGGTTAAGCCGAATCCGATTCGGAGCCCTACCGGCCGAGATCGGAATCGGCCCCTTAGTGATCGCTTTATTGAATTTGGATTCGATATACATATATATATATATATATATATATATATATATATATATATATATATATATATATATATATATATATTTATTTGTTATATTTTTAGATCATTTTTAAATGATAAAATACATGAACATTATTAGTTTAATGACTGTTTTAATGTAAATATATGTACATATATATATATTGATTATTATATTTGTGTGTTTAACTTTTTTAAATGAAGTTTATTTGTTATATTTGTTAAGATGTATATTAAATCAATTTTTAAATTAATGTTACTATTTAATATATTTAATATTTAATATTTTATTTGATATATATCTGAAAAACGATATTTTGTACAACTATTTTAATGATTAATGACATCGATAATTGTTTTCAATATTGTTGTACTTACCATTATAAATATAGGATGTCGATATTCTTGACATCTATATTTATGACAGGATATTTTGGTAAGGGGATATTTTAGGTGTCTATATTCTTTCGGTGAACCTTCTAAAAGCATGTCCTGGAAACCCCATCTGTTGCTTTGAAGCTTAGACAAATATCTACACAAGGAACATTCTTCTTCTCACACCAGACAAATTTCTCTGGCGCTTCATATTTATGAGGCAGAAATGTGGGTCTTTTCCAACTTAAACTCACTCACTAGTATGGAGAATTAATGTATTCAAAACCTTCTTTCTCTTTCTTCCAGCACTCCTTTGCACCCGTTTGGCCGTGACATGGGTATGAGAAGTTTTGCGACTAAAGCTAGGCTATGCCCCTTACTGTTCTGGAGGTGCTTGTGGATGACACCTCAACTAGCCCACTAGGTATTAGCACTACAGGACATTATGAAGGCAGACCAATTTCACAAATTAGCATGGCTTTTGGACATTAAAAAATCACTTAATACCATTGACCTTTCAGATCTCTGGGACAACCCTGCTTTTTTGTCTTTCCCATCCAAGAAGGCGTTAAAGTTAGTTTACTGGGAAACTGTATCAGTGAATGATCTTAGGAAGGCTGCACTCCAGTCTGTCTCACGATTTTTTCGATGTTAAACCTGTGAGCACATTTAAGCCATATTGGGACCTGGTTACTGTCCCTTTAGATCAGCAGTTATACCTCCAGTTCCGAATAGTTACCTTACAGCTGAGACCTTTTACTGCAAGGTGGTCTATTAAGTTCATGGATGCTTGTGCAGCTTGCACTGTCTCAGTGGAGAGTATTGCTCATGTTTTTTTGCCTGTCCATTCTATGCATGCCCACTCATCATTTGGTTAGCCCCTACTTGAAGATGCTTGGGCGTGTGCAATCACCGTGAGGCCCTTCAGATTTTAAGATCAGATCACTGTCACTTATTTGTTGTCTCAGTGGCTACATTTTTGGGTGATACGTGGAAACTTCGCAGAGCAATCTGCTAATTTTATGTGGTGTCATGTTGGCCTTTTTGTCTATATTGGAATACTACCACCATCTACTTTTTATGTATGTGAGTTGTGCTATTTTATGCTAAATGTAAAGTTTTATTTATTTATTATGTTTTATATTTGGGTACTTGTGCTTTTATGGACCTCATTGCCGGAATAAAGCTATTTTGAAGTGAAACTCTTTTGAAACTAATGATGGCCTGACCTCTAACTAGGATGTAGTGCACACCTTACATTTATAAAATATTTTGCAAGTTTCTTGCTTTCTCTCCTCTGCAGGTGCCTACTCAATGTGCTTGTTAATTTAGATTAGATTTATTGTTCACTTTGTTAGACTAAGGCGGATTCATCTTTTTAATTAAATTTTGACTTTGGATATGGAGGCCTAGACTGTGGGAAAAACTGTCCTGTACTGGACAGACCAGACTGATGTTACATTCAAGGTCATACAAATGAATACTTCTTGAATGGAGGCTGAGAAACTAGGGCATCTACCTGCTCCCTTTGAACACTTTCTTTTGATTGGTTTGTTCGATGGAAGATAATAAGGAGAAGCCTTCTTGAATATTCTTTAATGCTTTGTGTACTATTTAGAATAGCAGATCAGATCTTGTTCTGACTCTTGTTGAGAGAAGGCTTCCTCTTGACTGCTGATTTCCTCTGCCAAGAGTGTTAAGCTTCATTCTTGACCACTCAGACTCTTTCAATTGAACATTAAATCTGGTTCATCTGATGCTGACACCTTTCTCATTGAAATTTCCCTTGCCACTGTTGATACATTAGTTAGAACAGGGAAGTTCCTTTACTGAACCTGCTTGGGTCACATTTTGTTTGCTGTAAGTAATATTATTGTACATTTTTTCTTTTAATATATATATTTAGACTACATGATCATTTGAATATGTATGCTCTTATGATATGTTTTCTTTAATGCTGCTGATTAATTTATTCTGTAATCTGAATTAAATTGTTAATAAAACCCTTAGACACCATCCTCTCTGCTTTTTCTGTGGAGCCACATTGCCTTCACTGTCAATGAAATACATTACTGAGTTTAGCTCCTTTCTTACACTTGAAGTCGACATTCAATGGTTCATACAACCAGTGGGGCATTCTATTTGATGTCTTCACCAAGAGATTGTGATTTTAGGATCATCGCTCTATCACAACTTTCTATGATAACCTACAGAAAGACATGTTTGGGGCGGTATCGATAATTTTAATATACACATCTACGAAAGACAATTTGTGCTACCAATGTCTTTGCGCACTGTTCAAAACATGCAAACCTGGATTCACTACTCCTCTGCAAGACTTGCTCATCTGGGTCACAAGTGATCGTAGAACATTCTAATTTAAGGATAGGTCAATGCCCTGGTTTTGTGCTGAACTGTGTCTTAAAAAGTAGAAGAGTTGAGTGGTGGTATGCTACTGCATTTGATTGTGGTAAATCATTGTTTTGCACTGGACCTTTGAGGTTTGGTTTCAAAAGAAACAGCATTTTTTAAGTGTACAAAGACAATTCATTACACAACAGAACACAATACCAGCAATATAGCACAACAGAACATAAATAACAAAATTAAATCATAGGATAGGGCTACCGAACAAGGAGGGTCATTACGATGGTGGACGGAAAAAAATCCAACCGCAATGGTAGCGGAAAATTACCGTCCGCAGGTACCGCGGAAACACCGCCGACACTATTATGATCAACCGCCAAAATATTCCAACCGCGGCGGTAGGAGGCATCGAAAAACCGCCCGTAGGCGGCGGAGAATGTGAAAATCCAACCGCGACGGTCGGTATCATAGCGGAAACACCTAAAACCACCGCCAGGCACGCGGAGTGACCGCCAATGATATTATGATATCCCCGATGTCACAGCGGTACGTTCCACTGTTTCTGTCCGCCGCGGTCGCTAACAGTAATGAATGTGAGATACGGCGGAAGGCCTGCAGCATAGCCATCGCTTCGGATGCTCCGCCAACAAAATGGCAGCCAAGGAAAAACAAACACAATAAGGCCACCAAATGCACACAGGCAAATAGTCCTGCCCCCAAAATAACCTGAAACATCCCAATGACACACCCCCATGGCAAATTCAAATATACAAATCACAGGACAACGCACACAGCACACCTGACAGCATTACACCATCTTGACACACCCACATAGCTGAGCATAAAACCAGCCCCTTCCCTGACCACAATCCTTTGCACTACTCCAGCCCTGAAGGAACCAAACCCTGCAGCACATTGGACAGGCAAAACATCACACATCTCACCAGCACAACAACACACACACACACCACCTACACCACCCACACCACCCTCACAACTGCACCCCAAAACATCTGCACAGCACACACCATGGCACCACACAAAATGCCAAAATTCACAGACACTGAGCTGACAGTAATGGTAGATGAGATAATTAGAGTAGAACCACAACTATTCGGTAGCATGGTCCAACAGACACCATTAGCCACAAGGACAAACATGTGGGTAAGGATAGTGGACAAGGTCAATGCAGTAGGAAATGTGCCCCGCAACAAGCATGAAATCATGAGGCGGTGGCATGACCTGAAGAGTGTTGTCAAGAAGAAGAGGGCCAAGAACCGTCGGCTGGCTGATGCGACTGGTGGAGGCCCTCCCATTCCACCAAAACCATTCTCTGCGTGGGAGGAGAAGGTGCTTGCCATCCTGCATCCAGAGAGTCTGGAAGGAATACCCGGGGAGTGGAGGCTGGTAAGTACCAACTAATGGATACCATGAAACTGCCATGTACTGTCTTGCACAACTACAAAGCTACATCCCTGAGGCACAAGTACACTCATCTGCACCCCAAAAACAAACACAGGTCACACTGATGTAACATCCACCCCACCTGAAACATCTCAAAGGTAGACAACATCAACTGTGTTGTATGTGTCCAGGCAAGCAGAACTACAACTCCCACCAGGCACACCCTGCCCCATCACTCAGCAGGATGGAGCACCCCCTCCCACCCAGAACCATGTGGCAGCCATTGTGTTCTTCACCCTCACCTAACAGGTAGGTAGCCATCTTTCCAGGGAGGTGTGTTTGGAATAGGGAGGCCTGCACTACAACTCCCACCAGGCCACCCTTGTCCCATCAGCTGAGCAGGATGGACTACTCCCTCCACCCAGAACCATGTGGCAGCCATTGTGTTCTTCACCCTCACCTAACAGGTAGGGAGCCATCTTTCCAGGGAGGTGTGTTTGGAATAGGGAAGCCTGCAATACAACTCGTGTCCCACAGCTGAGCAGGATGGACTACTCCCCCCCCAGAACCATGTGGCAGCCAATGTGTTCTTCACCCTCATCTAACAGGTAGGTAGCCATCTTTCCAGGGAGGTGTGTTTGGAATAGGGAGGCCTGCACTACAACTCCCACCAGGCCCCCTTGTCCCACAGCTGAGCAGGATGGACAACTCCCCCTCCCCCCCAAGAACCATGTGGCAGCCATTGTGTTTTTCACCCTCACCTAACAGGTAGGTAGCCATCTTTCCAGGGAGGTGTGTTTGGAATAGGGAGGCCTGCACTACAACTCCCACCAGGCTCCCTTGTCCCACAGCTGAGCAGTATGGACTACTCCCCCCCCAGAACCATGTGGCAGCCATTGTGTTCTTCACCCTCACCTAACAGGTAGGTAGCCATCTTTCCAGGGAGGTGTGTTTGGAATAGGGATACCTGCACTACAACTCCCACCAGGCCCCCTTGTCCCACAGCTGAGCAGGATGGACTACTCCCTCCCCCCAGAACCATGTGGCAACCATTGTGTTCTTCACCCTCATCTAACAGGTAGGTAGCCATCTTTCCAGGGAGGTGTGTTTGGAATAGGGAGGCCTGCACTACAACTCCCACCAGGCACACCCTGCCCCATCACTCAGCAGGATGGAGCACCCCCTCCCACCCAGAACCATGTGGCAGCCATTGTGTTCTTCACCCTCACCTAACAGGTAGGTAGCCATGTTTCCAGGGAGGTGTGTTTGGAATAGGGAGGCCTGCACTACAACTCCCACCAGGCACCCTTGTCCCATCAGCTGAGCAGGATGGACTACTCCCCCCCAGAACCATGTGGCAGCCATTGTGTTCTTCACCCTCACCTAACAGGTAGGTAGCCATCTTTCCAGGGAGGTGTGTTTGGAATAGGGAGGCCTGCACTACATCTCCCACCAGGCCCCCTTGTCCCACAGCTGAGCAGGATGGACTACCCCCCCAGAACCATGTGGCAGCCATTGTGTTCTTCACCCTCACCTAACAGGTAGGTAGCCATCTTTCCAGGGAGGTGTGTTTGGAATAGGGAGGCCTGCACTACAACTCCCACCAGGCACACCCTGCCCCATCACTCAGCAGGATGGAGCACCCCTCCCACCCAGAACCATGTTGCAGCCATTGTGTTCTTCACCCTCACCTAACAGGTAGGTAGCCATCTTTCCAGGGAGGTGTGTTTGGAATAGGGAGGCCTGCACTACAACTCCCACCAGGCCCCCTTGTCCCACAGCTGAGCAGGATGGACTACTCCCCCAGAACCATGTGGCAGCCATTGTGTTCTTCACCCTCACCTAACAGGTAGGTAGCCATCTTTCCAGGGAGGTGTGTTTGGAATAGGGAGGCCTGCACTACAACTCCCACCAGGCCCCCTTGTCCCACAGCTGAGCAGGATGGACTACTCCCCCCAGAACCATGTGGCAGCCATTGTGTTCTTCACCCTCACCTAACAGGTAGGTAGCCATCTTTCCAGGGAGGTGTGTTTGGAATAGGGAGGCCTGCACTACAACTCCCACCAGGCACACCCTGCCCCATCACTCAGCAGGATGGAGCACCCCTTCCCACCCAGAACCATGTTGCAGCCATTGTGTTCTTCACCCTCACCTAACAGGTAGGTAGCCATCTTTCCAGGGAGGTGTGTTTGGAATAGGGAGGCCTGCACTACAACTCCCACCAGGCCCCCTTGTCCCACAGCTGAGCAGGATGGACTACACCCCCCCCGAACCATGTGGCAGCCATTGTGTTCTTTACCCTCACCTAACAGGTAGGTAGCCATCTTTCCAGGGAGGTGTGTTTGGAATAGGGAGGCCTGCACTACAACTCCCACCAGGCCCCCTTGTCCCACAGCTGAGCAGGATGGACTACTCCCCCCCCCAGAACCATGTGGCAGCCATTGTGTTCTTCACCCTCACCTAACAGGTTGGTAGCCATCTTTCCAGGGAGGTGTGTTTGGAATAGGGAGGCCTGCACTACAACTCCCACCAGGCACACCCTGCCCCATCACTGCAGCAGGATGGAGCACCCCCTCCCACCCAGAACCATGTGGCAGCCATTGTGTTCTTCACCCTCACCTAACAGGTAGGTAGCCATCTTTCCAGGGAGGTGTGTTTGGAATTGGGAGGCCTGCACTACAACTCCCACCAGGCCCCCTTGTCCCACAGCTGAGCAGGATGGACTACTCCCCCCCCCAGAACCATGTGGCAGCCATTGTGTTCTTCACCCTCACCTAACAGGTAGGTAGCCATCTTTCCATGGAGGTATGTTTGGAATAGGGAGGCCTGCACTACAACTCCCACCAGGCCCCCTTGTCCCACACCTGAGCAGGATTTACTACTCCCCCCACCCAGAACCACGTGTCAGAAAGTCCACCTAAAAATGACACCTGGACAGGTAAGCAGACAGTGCATGCACCCCACCATTCCTCAACGAAAGCATTGACCTAATGCCAACACAAGGCATCACATCACAACAAAATACACCCCAATTAAATACCATTTGATAGTATGCAGACAGCTATGCGTATTTAACTGTGACAGAAATAGAACTGTGACTCAACTAAACCCATGTGTAAGCAAATCAGGGACCATATATGCACTGCACCGTATGCTATCTGTAAATTCCATGGGTGCTGAGCATGAAGGACCATAGTAACAATAAAAAGGCATGGTCTGTTGAACAATGAAATACAAGCACAGAACATTACTAAAGGTATGCATGAGATAACAATGGTACAATGTCTAGTACATGTGCATATCATCATCATCATCAGAAAACTTTATTACGATCACCAGGATCCAAAAGTACACACAGCACAGATATAAAAAAGTAAAAAGTTGGAACAGTTCAAAAGACAGGGGTACAATATAAAAAGGGCATGATTTCCATCAGATAAAAGTGCAACTTATATGTCCCCTACACTTTTTTTTTTTAAACAATTTCATTTAGGAGTTTGTGCAAAGAGCAAGTATACAATAAATCGTAACAAATGCGATACTTCATACAGATATCTTCCCACGCCTAATCCACAGTGCAAACCAAAATCGGGAAAGTCCAAAGACTATCGGTCTTCGGGTATCAGTGCACAGAATTCTCAATACCTCAAGATAGTGGCCCGGGCCAATAAGTCTGCACAAGGGAAGTATCCATTTTTTCCTCAATGATGAATAGTGGGGACAAAAGAAAAGTAAATGAACAATGTATTCTTGGCAAACATTGCAAGCAGGGCACAAATCGCTTTGGGTAATACTGCAACACCAATTCGAACGGTATAAACGTATGGGCAAAGACTTGTAGCGAAACTGCAAAAACAACTTGCGTGCCAACGGTGGAGTGATTTCGTCAATGGTTGGTTCAAACAGAGGGACAGATTTAAAAGACAGGAAATCTTTAGTCAGGCCTATCGAGGAATCCATCAAATCCAGAGCATGCGTTTTTTTCCAGTACTCTTCCTTCAACTTTGCCCTTGAGGTTTGCAGCATGGTCTCTGGGTTTAACCAAAAGGACTCCAGCCCCAATCTCCCCAATGGTTCGCGTAAACAAATAAACCATCTTATTGATGAAGCCTGGGGAAATTTGAAGAGATCCTTCAGGGCCTCCCGGTAGGGCTCCAACTCTTCCACTGTCCATAGTCTATACCAAAACATTAGCAGTTTGCAGTACAATTTGTGCTTGACTTGCCTGTGGGCAAGGTCTAGATACAAAGGTTTTAAAGGAGAGCTTGCAGGAAGATCAACCAAAGATCTTAAGAAGCGGTTTTCTACAGTAGTTAACGAAACTTGGTTACCAGTTCCCCATAGTTCAGCGCCATAAAGTACCCCTCCCAGCACCTTAGTATTGTAAATTTCAAGTGCAGGGGCAATTTGACGAGATACCGTCTTCCTATGTATTTTACTAATATGGGTACATTGGTGGATTAGTTGCAGCTTTGCCTTTTCCAATTGCGGACCCCAGTTAATAGATGGGGTCAGGCGAATACCCAAGTAGTCGAAAACTTCCACTTGCTCCAATTTTGCACTGCCAGCCCATACAGATCTAGTTAAAACCATTTTGCTACCTTTATTAAAAATCATATACTTAGTCTTTGACTCATTAAGAACCAAACCCCTGTCATTACAAAATCTTATAAAATCATTTATGAGTTGTTGAAGGCCTTGGGGGATTTAGGAGATTAAGAGAGTGTCGTCTGCAAATAACAATGCAGGCACTCTTCTCAAGCCTATTTTCGGGGCATCACAACCATCCCTATCTAAAAATCAACAACTCCATTAATAAATAAAGTAAAAAGGTGGGAGCCAGCACGCATCCCTGTCTCACTCCACGTTTGACAGGGAAGGTTTCTGTCACTTCGTTGTTGGCACCCCACCTGACCTGTGCTGAGTTATCTGCGTGTAATCGAATTAAAATGTTTAAAAGATTGGTGGGTAAGCCCATCGCTTCTAGGACCCTCCAAAGTCTAACGCGCAGATCTAGATCAAAAGCAGACCGCAAGTCAACAAAGGCCACATATAATTTGCCCCCCTTGATGACTACTTCCTTCCAGTAGGTGCAAATAAAACGATAAACCTGGTCCAAAGTGCTAACTTTATTGCGGAATCCCGCCTGAAAGTCACTCAATATTTGGCACTCCATCATCCAATCCTGTACCCTTCCTAGAACCTGTTTACAAAAGATTTTTTGGAGGGAGTCAGTAAGGCTAATCGGCCTATAGCTCATTGGTTTAGATCTATCCCCCTTTTTGTAAATAGGAACTATTTCTGCAATGTGCCATGATGACGGAATTGGGGCAGCAGACAGTATTAGATTTGACACCAGATTTATATACAAGCCCCAAAGCATTATGTCCTCTCTAAACAGATCATTGGGGATTCTGTCGGGACCTGGGGCTCTCGCTGGGACACTAGACAAGATTGCTAGCTTGGTTTCCTCTAATGAGAAAGCCAGGGTTTCCCCGCCGCCACCCAGGGACTCAGCCCACTCCTCCTTTGGCTCACTATCAGTTAAAGGTTCGGAGCCATATAGGGTACCAAAATAAGCAACCCATTCTTCTGGTTGGACAGTGAATTCCATACTTTGCCTAGTTCCCTTGAGCTAGTGTGCTGCTTGTCTCCAAAACAATTTGGTGTCTCTATCAGCTAGTGCGGTGTGCAAAGAGGAACAAAGAGAGTCCTCCCACACTTTTTTAGCTCTACCGATGGCCTTTCTGTATTCCACCCTACATATTGCAATCTCAGTGTAAGCCCTTCTTTTTAGTGCACTGATAAGCGCCCCCTTTGCCTTCCTACATCACTGGTTATACCAAGGGCTCTTTGATTCTTGCGACTGATCTATACATGTGCATATGTAACATTTGCCAGGAAGAGTAATCAGCAAAGATGCATTACATCAAGTTGCATAGCAGCCAGTTGTCAGATGACAACCTTTCAGTTTAATACAAAGCGCTTCACATGGGGCATGGTATCCAATGACTTGTCACACCATGGAAAAAGATGTATGTACCTCCACATCATGTCATGACGAACATCACTGTGCAGACATACAATTTATGAAATACGTAACTGTGTGTTGCATAACATGTAAATAAGAGAGATCAAACACAGCAAGCCAGATGGGTGTAAGTCAATGACTATGTACCCTCTGTTCCACAGGTGACCACCAACTGACTGCAGAGACGACAACCTCAACCTGCAGAGCCAGTCTCCTCCCGGAACATGGACACTCTGATGCGGAGTCCCTGGATTCTTTGGATGAGGAGCTCCAAGCCGGCCCATCTGGTGTGCCAGGGCGCAACCGGTCACATGACCCCACTGCCCCCCCACCATCAGCAACAACATCAACGCTGACCCCTGCTGGAACGACCTGTGCCACCACAACCACTACCACCACCACCACCACTACCACTATTGCCTGCAACACTCCCCCTGCCCCAGAGGATGCCCAGCCCACACCATCAACTGTGGAGGGCAGGGAGAGTAGGCGTGTGGCTAGAGTGGTGAGGCAACAGGTCAGTGATAGCAGGGCAGGTGGGAGGACAAGTGGGACTCCAACACCACAGGACGCTGTGACCGAAGCCCTGGCTAACATCACCAGAGTTGTGGGTGCCTATGAACGCACACATGCACAAATGGGCCAGGCCCACGAAGATGCCCTGGAGCTCCAATGTCTGCTGGGGTCCATGGACAACCGTATGGGACAAATCGTGGACCTCATGGGCCAGTTAGTGGCGGTACAGAGGGACAGGCCAGTGCCACAGACCACACCTCCACCTCCCCCGTTGCCACGCAGGATGACAGTTCATCATCCACCCCTGCGGGCACGGAGAGGGGTGACTCCTCAGACCCCACTGGCCCAGCAGACGATGCCCCCCCTGCCAAAAGAAGAAGGGGCCGTCCAAAGAAAAACTTGGGACTCACCCATGGCAAAGCACCTGCCAAACGCCAGTCAAAGAGCCAGCCATGATGGCAACACTCTTCACCCAACCATTGACTCTGTACACTGTCCTTACCCACACTGCCATGGTAATGGCATCCGTCTGTTGGACTGTGTCACCACATCAATGTGGTGCCTACTTGATTGTCTCATCTACCATCACTGCCAACTCATAGATTCACCATTCACACTTATGTAAATATCCACTTCCCTCTCACATATACCCATTGAAAATAAACAACAATAACGCACCAATGTAGTTGAGTCTGCTCCATGTTTATCACTGTATGTGCAATGTTTACCATGGTTACAATGTCACAGTAGCATGGATCCTCTGTAGGCAAGGAGAGGCAGAAGGGACCTAGCAAAACACAACAGAACAAAAGTCACTAGTCAGGTGGTGGCATCACAGCCATCACACAACACATGTCCTCAACGTACACCAATATGCACACATTACAATGTGCAACAGTACCAACATAGACATCCTGTAGCTGTGCCAAACTACCCTGTATCCAACACATAGGCAGCCAGCACTGAGTCAACAACAGGATGCAGTCACAAAGATCACATAGACCTTCACGCAAACAACTACATCAACAGACAATGGACCAGTTGTACATTGTCACTCACCTTCAAGTGAAGTAGCGGTTGATGAGCTGCTGACGCTGGTCGACACCTTCCTCCTCTCCACTATCCTCGTCACTGGACATTTGTGGGATCGCAGGTGGGGGCCTCGGCTGGTCATCATCATCCAGGATCATGGGGATTCCTTTCCGTAAGGCCAGGTTGTGCAGCATGCAGCATGCTACCACTATCTGACACACCTTTTTGGGTGAGTACATGAGTGCCCCTCCGGTCCTGTCCAGGCAGCGAAATCTCGATTTTAGGAGACCAAAGGTTCGCTCCACCACCCGACGTGTTCTCCCATGGGCATTGTTGTAGCGGACTTCAGACGGTGTCCTAGGATTGCGTAGTGGGCTCAGCAACCAAGGTCTGTTGGGATATGCAGAGTCACCTAGGTGTGAAAAACACATACCGATTAAGTGATACAACTGTGGCAGAGGACAGCATGGCACACACAGCACACAACTTGACTCTGCCCACTCACCCACAATCCATGCCCGCTCCGGAAGTAGATTGGCCATCAGCTGGGGCACAATGCTGTTGTGCAGGATGTAGGAATCATGTGCAGAGCCGGGAAACTTGGCACAGACATGCGATATGATCATATCGGCCTGGCACACCACCTGCACATTGATGGAATGTGAATGTTTACGATTCCTATATATGTGTTCCCGTGCCTGTGGTTTAACCAGGCCAACATGTGTGCAGTCAATAGCACCTACAACATTAGGGATGTGACCAAGAGCATACAAATCCGCCTTCACAGCCGCCAAAGCCGCCCTCCTTGGAAAACGTATGTATCGGTCTTTGTATTGCATCATGGCCGACAGGAAATCCCGTAGCACCATGCTGAAGGTGGGCTGAGACATCCCCTGCAATGCCCACTGTCTCCTGGAATGACCCACTAGCCAGGAAATGCAGTGCCGCCATCACCTTCGATTCAGTTGTTAATGCTGTTGGGTATGTCCTGCCAGCCCGCAGGTGTGGCTCCAACATGGCACACAGGTCTTGGATGTTTGTGCGGTCCAGACGGAATCTGCGTATTATGTCATCATCCTCAATGTTAGCCAGCAGGGTGACTGGACGATACACATTAGGTCGCCTCCTAGGTGAGATGAAAGGGGACACGTCATTGCAACAGAACATGAGATGTGCACAAATCCGTAGCTTTTGATTGACACAGCGCAAACATTGACTGGCATCACAATGCACCATACAGTGCAAGTCAAAAGTCGTGACACCTTGAGAAAACATTGTAGTACACTTGTTCAGTATTCGCACAGTGAGAACAACCAACATGGAAACTGTTTCTGTGAATGCTAATAGTCACATTTCAAAATCTTGTGTAAACAGCCCTGACAGTATATGATACAGGACATGTGTGAAACAGAAACACTGCTGGCTTCCAAGTGGCTGCTGTACCTGCCACACATTCTTGTGCAATCATGACAGGGGACACATGAACAACACAATTTGTCTAGTTCTGAAGGACTCATTATGGAATTTGAGCCACTGCAAATCCACACAAGTTTAGAGACACTCACATACATATTCACAAGCCTGTGCTAATATCCACTGTCATCAGTACACATGCCATACATGCTGGTAATCACAATTCAAAGTCAGTCAATGACTAATAATGAAAAGCATTTGCAGATTCTGTGTCGCCGTGGATCAAGACACAATGACACCACTGCACAATATCATCAACAAGCAGACAGATTGTCAATGTGGCACACAAAAAGTGGAAAAGGTACGTGATCCAAAAGGACTGCAGACAAACGTTAATCTGCACTTAAGTTGCACTATGACATGCAGTATGAAGGTAGCACTGCCCAAACACACAACTAAAGTACAACAGTTGCCATGGAGCTAATCATCCAGCTGCTTGGAGACACAACAGTGCCACAAAAACAACCTACAACACCACCAGGACAAAGCCACACCAGTATACCTACAACTCAGCGCATGAATATGCTGAGTACATAACAAAAACACAACAGCCTCATACACATAACAACAGCGGATGTGATCGCACAACATAGGTACTAAAGGATAAACATCAAAAGCATCCTGAGCCACATTCCCCACAGGCTGTCAGGAACAACACAACGGACTATCAACATCCCTCCGCAGACAAAGATGCTGGCTGTGCATCACTTGTTGGCCTCTGGTACCTTCAAAACAACAAAAGTTAGAGTTGGATGAGTGTCACAGCCAGCCCTATCAAGGTATATCTCACGTGTCTTGGATGCCATCATTAGCTTGATTCAACAGCACCATCAGTTCACCCACACTGCGCAGGAACAGCTTGGGCCCCAGAAAGGCTTCTACGCCGTAGCAGGCTTATCCACTTGTGTTGGTTTAATATCACTGCACACGTGTCCTACGTGTGCACCCAGCCAAAACTGCACACAATTACTGCAAATGAAAGCACACGCATTACATCAATGTGCAGCCAATTGTGGCACACCGTCTACTGTTCACAGATGCCATATCAAATTTACCAGTCAGTGAGCACCATCACCACTTTTGGCTACAGTCCATCATCCAAGGCAACAATCTTCATGTGAACAAGGTCAATGCACCTGTCCTTGGTGAGTACCAACGTAACACACCACACACATCAAATCCACTATCAACATACTCACAACTGTGGAAATATACATGTAACAAAATCACATATGACAGGCCGAACAACATGAGCACATACCAGACACAATGTCACAAGTAATGGTGATAACATTTGGCAGATATGGAGACAAAACATACCCAAAGGCAGAGATACAAGTGAAAAATAATAAGGATGTACAGAATGCCAAGTGTGCCGGTGATGTAATTAACATCCTTGAGTATGTAGAGCACACACATGTCCATGTGGACATATACTGTTGGATTTGCTACTGCGAACAATAACATTACATGAAGGCTGTAATAGGTGATACCAAACAGACAACAGTGTGACATATGTGGTGAGTAATGAAAATAATGCTGAAATGTTTGTACAATCATGTACTGTATAGTGACATATTGTGTGAGATATGGATATGTGTGTAAATATTGGGATCAGATATGAAATTGGGGGTAAATATTTAGTGTCAGATATACAATTGGGGCTAAAATGTGGTGACATATATGAAATTGGGGCCAAATTTGTGGGTCAGATATGAAATTGGGGATACATTTGGGGGTGAGATATGAAAATGTGTGTAAATGTGGGCTCAGATATGAAATTGTGTAGGAGTAATGTGCCCCATTAGTTCTTTCAGTGTGGCATTTGGTGTTAGATATGAAGTTTAGGCTGTCATTACTAACTATAGCCCATTTGAATTCCATCAAGTGCCATGATATTTTGTAAGTGACCACTGTTCGAAGTACAGATATGACCCATGACATTGACACAGCACGATGTGTCCATTGGTGCCTTAAACGTGCTCAAACAACACTGTCACGCCCATAGTCAACAATGTCATGCTGCACCCTCGCCGTAGCTACCGCCTGGCACCAGCGGTGTGTCACCGCCATGGCCCAAGACACCATAGCGGGATTGATAGGCATATACACATGGCTAATGGCGGTTGGCATGCTCCGACACCCAGATCCCGGTCACTCATAGCAATGCATGTGCCCGGAATCGCGGTAGCTACCGCCTGGCACCAGCGGTGTGTCACCGCCATGGCCCAAGACACCATAGCGGGATTGATAGGCATATACACATGGCTAATGGCGGTTGGCATGCTCCGACACCCAGATCCCGGTCACTCATAGCAATGCATGTGCCCGGAATCGCGGTAGCTACCGCCTGGCACCAGCGGTGTGTCACCGCCATGGCCCAAGACACCATAGCGGGATTGATAGGCATATACACATGGCTAATGGCGGCCCAGATCCTGGTCACTCATAGCAATGCATGTGCCCAGAATCACGGTAGCTACCGCCTGGCACCAGCGGTGTGTCACCGCCATGGCCCAAGACGCCATAGCGGGATTGATAGGCATATACACATGGCTAATGGCGGTTGGCATGCTCCGACACCCAGATCCCGGTCACTCATAGCAATGCATGTGCCCGGAATCACGGTAGCTACCGCCTGGCACCAGCGGTGTGTCACCGCCATGAACCATGCCCTTCCAGCCAATGGGTAGCGCAATCGCGGTTGCCTGATGCAAGTTTGAAAATCGCGGTAGGCGTGCTCCGCCACCGCGGGGCCGGTCATTGGATGCATTTGAAAGATGCACCACCGGGGTACCGCACGCCTGTTCCCTGCGGTGTGTCACCGCCATGGACCATGCCCTTCCAGCCAATGGGAAGCGCAATCGCGGTTGCCTGATGCAAGTTTGAAAATCGCAGAAGGCGTGCTCCGCCACCGTGGGGCCGGTCATTGGATGCACTTCAAAGATGCACCACCACGGTACCGCATGCCTGTCCCCTGCGGTGTGTCACCGCCATGGACCATGCCCTTCCAGCCAATGGGAAGCGCAATCGCGGTTGCCTGATGCAAGTTTGAAAATCGCGGTAGGCGTGCTCTGCCACCGCGGAGGCGGTCATTGGATGTATTTGAATGAGGCAGACCTGGAACACCAATTGCAGCAGCTTAGAACCACAGAAACGAGCCCTGGGGGCTATATATGTGTGTGAGGGAGCCTAACATTGCCACAGCTCACTGAGCCTGCTGCCTGACACCCCTCACCTGCTGCTGCCTCCAGGGACTGCTGCCTGAGACCCCTCACCTGCTGCTGCCTCCAGGGACTGCTGCCTGAGACCCCTCACCTGCTGCTGCCTCCAGGGACTGCTGCCTGAGACCCCTCACCTGCTGCTGCCTCCAGGGACTGCTGCCTGAGACCCCTCACCTGCTGTTGCCTCCAGGGACTGCTGCCTGAGACCCCTCACCTGCTGCTGCCTCCAGGGACTGCTGCCTGACACCCCTCACCACCAACTGCCGCTGCTGCTGTCTCCTGCCCACAGTGATGGCGAGGACTGAGAAGATCCGTGCCACTCCCTTCACCCCCGAGGAACTGGAGGTCCTGGTGGACGAGGTGCTCACCCAGTATCCAAGGCTATATGGTGCGCCAAATGTCGTGGTAAGTATCTCAGGGTGTGAGTGAGAGTGCAGGGGGGGGCACACATGAAGTTGATCTGCTGCAGTATGTGCGTGAGAGTGTGGGGTTGGGTCATGCACTGCCTAGCATGCTGTTTCCAGGGGGAAGGTGTGTTTAGCCTATTCAACACGTTTCCCTGCCTGCACATCCAGATGTGAGGGAAATGTAATGTCTTGTCAGACATACAGTGAGGCTGCACCTTTTCAATTCAGGAGTCAGGACAGTGATTTCCAGTCTGAATGTCTGTGTGTGTCCCTGATGTCCTTCACAGGCCCATCTGTGGCCTTAGCTAGTGTTGTTGTCCAGAGGGTAGTGAGGGCATTGTTTCTGACTCAATATGTGCCTCATCTCTAGTTCTGCACTATGCTCAGGACCTCAGTCCCCCAGGGTGACACTCTTGTTGGTCATTCACCTATGACACTGTACATTCCAACATTCTTGTGCCCAGACCCTTCCATCACCACCAGCATGTGCACATACTCGCATGTGTTGGCACTGTTTGTGTTTCCAAATAGTCCCTCCATGTAAAAGATGAGATGCCCCACGTTGGACCTCTGTGTGACCCCAACTGGCCTGCACATTCACTGCCCAATCAGACAGTGACACAACACTGAATGTACAGAGTGTCAAATCTGTGCTTTTCCTCTTGACTCTCCATCAATGAGCCATTACAGAGATGTAGATTGCACACGACAGGCCTTGTGATGAGGGTTTGCGTTTGTGAGGTCATGTCCCTCAATGTGACATCCATGACACAGTGTGGCAGTTTAAGGGCAAGTGCTTTGAGGGCTGCGCAGTGTTGGGCACAGTGAGTATTCACAGTGACATATGTAGTAATGTCCTGCATGTCTTGGTATTCCCAGAAACTTGCAGTAGATGTGGTCAGCATACACATTTTGCTCTCTGCTGGCATCCTGCATGGCTTTGAGATAGGCATGTACTGTGTCCACCCTCATACCTGCATGCATTAATGTGTGTTTCACACATGATGATGTTTGAATGTCGCAGATTTGTTGTCTCTGCTAAAGTTATGGCTGAAGTTGGTATGAGTCAGTGTCATGCTCCTGCACTGTGAAATGGTGGTAGGTTACACTGATTATTGCACCCTCTTGTCTCCCATGTCTGCAGCTCAAAGTCAACCAGCGCAAGGCCGTGTGGAGGGCCATTGCATGCAAGGTGCGTGCACTGGGTGTCTCCAAACGACGGCGCTCCCACTGTCACAAGAGGTGGGATGACATCTGCCGGCTGAGCAGGAACGTGGCCGAGATGACACTGGGGCTGATCCCTCGGGCCGGCAGGTTGGCGCGGCGCAGCATGACACCACTAATGGCACGCATTTTAGCTGTGACGCAGCCTGAACTGGATGCACGTCTGAAGGGGCATCAGCAGCAAGCTGGTGGTGAGTATTCTGTGAGTGTGACTTTGGGTGTTGTTTGGCTGCATGTGCTCCAAGCCTGGGCCAGTGCAGGGCTGTGATGTTGCTAGTGTGATGCAATGGCGTGTAAGTGGCCGCGGTGTTGGGTGCAGTTGTCATGCATTCCCCCAACATGTACCTTCCCATGTCATTGGTGTAATGGCCCTTGAGTTCACATTTGTAGTTGTGGCCTTCTGGTATCATCTTCATTGGTGTCGTCACGGACATCCCATGTCAGGGTCCAGCAGAGTGCATGATCTGAGTGTGCCATCATCAATGTGTGCATTGCCTGACGTCAGATTTGTGCTGGCTACACATCTAACACCAATGTGCAACTGTAGTTGTGCCCCAAGATACGACATGGTGGATGGCATGTGCTCATGGCCATTGTGTGCGGATATGTTGGAGTCTGTCTCTGTGTTGGACACTTCTGCTGGCTCAAGATGTGACAGTGGCAACATGTTGTGAGTAGAATCTTTTACCCCCTCAGGGCCCTAGGTGTGCACAGAGGGATATGTGTGTCTGGTTAGCTGAAGCCACCAACAGGCTAATTGGCTGTGTGTCCATCACATGGGTGAATTATGCCAAGTTTGCATTATGCCACGGTAATTTCGATGTTTGGATTGAGGTTGCACAGTGTTACTGCCCATGGTGTTGTCCAACATGGATGATTGTTCATCATTAGTGATGCTTCCCTTGCAGATATTTGTAAACTTGATGCAAATGTACTGATCCTACCTCTATCTCTCTCTCATGCAGCATCTCACATGGGCACGGAAGGACAGGGGACGGACACCAGTGGTGAGGCATCAAGCACAACTGCTGCACACCAGCATAGTGACACGGATGTCACCAGCGCATCAGAGGGGGACCGTAGTCTTCTAGAGGACTCACAGCCAGAGACGCAGACCTCTACGTCATCTAACGACGGCGGTGACGCATCTATGTTTTCGGCCGAAGGAAACGGGGACTCTGCCTCCTCGTCCACCACACAGCGTTCAGTGCCCACCCTCCCTGCTACTCCCACTGTTGCTGCCCGTGTTCGCACCACAAAAAAGGGAAGAGTGTCCTTCATCCCAGGCACCGCTGCCCCTGCCCCTGTCCCCCTGCTGCCATCAGTGCTGAGTCTGTGGACCTTTTGCGCCAGCTGTGTGTGGGTCAGACAGCTCTCCTCAATGCCTTCCTGGACCATGACAAAAAATTGGCACAGGTGGTGGCTTACATGGAGGGCGTTCATTCCGACGTGGGTGGGCTACACCGGACTGTACAGTCTCTGTCCTCTGCAGTGACAGCAGCCATTCAACTTGCCCAATCCCATAGTCCAGCTCCAGTCCCTAGGCCCACCACCCTGCCAGTGGCCGCATCTGATGATAGTGACCACACACCCCAGACATCAAGGGACAGATACGGCACACGCAGCACACGGCAGCAGCAGCCCAAGCAGTCCAGGCCGCAGACACCATCCCCACAGAAAGGTAAACCCACACCAGAGCGCAGAGGCAAAAGCCCTTCAGGCCACACCCAGGGCAAGGATGGCAAGGAGCAGGCCTCAGGCTCACATGCCTCAGAGGCATCCCCAGCCAAGGACTCACCTGTCCCAAAAGTGTCTCGCAGAGACAAGCACACAGTTTCCGTGCCCAGTGACAAACAGGTGCCTGCTAAGGGTACACGTAAGAAGAGCTCCAAGGCAAGTTCACCCACAACATCTACTCCCATCCAGAGCCCTGTGAAGCAGGGAAAGGAGGCCACTGTAGGGGGGACACCTGGTAAACAGGTGATGCAGGGGCAGAGGCAATCCGGGGCCAAGCGTCCCAAAGAATCCAGCACGTCCCCAGAGGGGGGACCAGCATCTGCACATGAGCCAGCTTTTGTGACGAGTGTGCCTGTTGTATACACCCCACTTGGCATTAATCCCAGGACAGGGAAGCCATATCAAATCCCCAAGAAGCGGAAGGGCACCCCTCCAACTTCTCCCACACACACTGGGTCTCGTGCAAGCATGAGTCCACCTCCACGTGCCACCACCCCACCTGGTCCTAGCAGCCCTCCGGCTTCCCAAACCACTGCTGGCTCTACCACACCTGGACCTAGCAGCCCTCAAGCTTCCCAGAACACTGATGGCTCTACCCCAGCTGGGCCTCTCTCTCCCCGAGCCAGTACCCCAACTGGCCCCGACAGACAGCCACCTCCCAGTCATACTGCCAGCCAAGTCTGAGTGTTGGTCACCCTCACACACATGTCTC
The DNA here is from genome assembly GCA_963921515.1 of Calotriton arnoldi. Taxonomy (NCBI): domain Eukaryota; kingdom Metazoa; phylum Chordata; class Amphibia; order Caudata; family Salamandridae; genus Calotriton; species Calotriton arnoldi. Next base: position 665,006 of record CAWUFW010005297.1, read on the forward strand.
TCCCACAGTGGTACCATGGACTGCCCATTTTTGACGCCCTGAGTGTGTTGCTGACCATGGCAGGGTACTGTACCACACATTCCCAGTGCTGGATGTCATGTACTCACTCTGCACTTTGGACTGGCCACTGGCCTTGCTGTTCACTGCTGTTTGCCCCTTGCCTGTGCAGCTTCTCATGTACCTCACCTGCACTTTGGACTGGCCACTGGCCTTGCTGTTCACTGCTGTTTGCCCCTTGCCTGTGCAGCTTCTCATGTACCTCACCTGCACTTTGGACTGGCCACTGGCCTTGCTGTTCACTGCTGTTTGCCCCTTGCCTGTGCAGCTTCTCATGTACCTCACCTGCACTTTGGACTGGCCACTGGCCTTGCTGTTCACTGCTGTTTGCCCCTTGCCTGTGCAGCTTCTCATGTACCTCACCTGCACTTTGGACTGGCCACTGGCCTTGCTGTTCACTGCTGTTTGCCCCTTGCCTGTGCAGCTTCTCATGTACCTCACCTGCACTTTGGACTGGCCACTGGCCTTGCTCTTGTCTAAATTTTGCTGCATAACGGTGTGAAATGTAAATAAAATAGAAATGTACTCCTGTTGTCTGCCTTGTCAGTGTCCTTGCTAACTAAAGGGTTACTGTGTGGGTATGGTTTACTGTGACACATGCTCTATATGCCACTTCAACATTGCCAATGTCTTGTTTCCTCTGATCATGTTGTTTCAACTTTGGTGTCCCAGACTTGTGCATCTGTGTGTGTTGGCTTAGATGTAGGTGTGTTTGCTGTGGACTGTTTAACTTCCTGGGTGTGTTGTTGTCTGTGTGATGTTTAGATTGTTGTTGTGTGTGTTCATGGTGTGTCACTCATCTCTGTTTGTAACTGGTATGTCTGTTGTGCACACACTGCTTGGTGTGCATGCAGTGCTGTGAGTGTATGTTGCCTTGTCCTTGCCTGTTGTGCACCCCCTGATGTTTAGCTGTTGTAGCATGTTGATATCTTTGCATGTGCATGTGTTATGTCTGATGTGGCTGTGTGCAGTGTTTGTGTTGTGTTGTCTCATGCAGTTGACAGATGCTCTGTGTGTGGTGTTCTATTTGCCTGTCAGTGTGTGTGTTTTGTTGTTGTGTTTGATTCAGATGTGTGTTGCCATTGTGGTGTGCCTTACTTGTGTGTCTGTCACATGGACTGAGGTCTATTGTAGTTCCCGTGCTTGTTTTATGTGCATCCTTGGTGTTTTCTCCTCTCATATTTGATGTGTCTCTTGTCATTGTTGTGCATGTGCAGGCATGTGGTACACTATGACACCATTTTTAGTTGATGGGTGGTGTGGTATGTCTGTCTGTGTGTCATTGTAGGCCCCTTTCTCCCTGTTTGTCTCCATTATTGTTTTGTGTGGATGCACTTCTTATATGTGTTGTGGTATGTTGTCTGTGCATTTTTCCTGACTGATGAGGTTGTGTACTCCTGTTGTGTCTGTGCTCCCATTGAATTTGCACTGTTTGGCTGCACAGGTCTTGTCTGTTATTGTAGTAGTTCTGTGTGTGTGTTTTGATTGAGTTCTGTGTCTGACTGTTGTTTTTGTGCGTACAGTGGTTCTGCCATCCCTGTGTGTGTGTGATGTTTGTGGATACCCCCAGGGGGTGTGTTTCCTTGTCAGTGTATTGACTGGACATTATTGGCAAGCTTCTGTGTGTTTGTCACTGGTGTTGTGTGCTGCAGGTGTGATGGGTGTGGGGGTTGTGTGGAGGTTCATACTTGTGTTTGACAGTCATGGAGTGTTGCAATGGGCCCTGTGTGTTGTGCTGCTGACATACTCCTGTGATGTATTTGGATGCAGATGTGTGGCTGCTCAGTGTTAGACTTACTACCCTTCCTTTCATCCCTGTGCCTATACATGGCTTGCCTTGCTGTCTCCCTGAGTTGTTGCAGTGAGGTGACTGTGGTTTGACTTCACTCACTGTGACTGCCATGTGTGATTTGTTGAGCTGGGGTTGTTGTTATATGTTCCTTCCCTTGCATGTGATGTACACTTTCTTGGTGTTCAGGTCCTTGCCATTCCATTTGTGTGCACCTCACTTTAGGTTTCCTATTTGTTGTCCTCCATTGCTGCTGGCATGTGGTCTGTGTTTGTTGCTGTGTGTCAGTGTGGGGTATGTCTGTGTGACTTGGCAGGCTGTGTGTCCATTGGAGTGTTTGTTCATTGTCTGTGTGTGTTTATTTTGTGCTTGGACTCAGTTTACTTGCCATGAGTGTGGTGTTGTTGTGGTGTGTGGGTTCCCCTGGCCCTGTGCTTCTACGCTGTGTGTTACTCTGCAGCCACACCTGATGAGGCTGTCTCCCTAGTTGTTTGTTGTGTGGTGCAGTGTGTGTGTTCACCTGGCTGGTTATTGGGCATGTGTGGGCACAGGAGGGTCACGTGGCATGTCCCTTCATGTTGTGGGTGGGCCTAGTGTGTGGAGTGTGGAGGTGTTGCCCTGTGTACTTTGTGCACTGCCCATGCCTTGCGCTGGCCCAGCCTACTACATTGTGCGCATTCTTTAACGCGGATTCACCGCTGCGGTCACGTGACCTGGACATTATTTCGAGATCGCGGACATGGTGACCGGGATGAGGAGGGGTGGACTAGTGGCAGGTAGGACATGTGTGGCTACACCTGTGGTTGTGTTCCTGTCCCCACCAGGGTGTCTGGTGGGGGCAGGGACCTTACATCAGCCATGGGGTTGTGGGTTGTGTTTGTGTGCAGAGTTGTGTGCTCGCGTACCTGCGGCGGCGTCCGCCACGGTCCATGGCTTGCTGGAGGTGTATCATGTACAGCGCCGGGAAGACGTGTAGTGCCGGGTCCATGGCGGTCGGGTCCGGTATTCTTTTTTGCGCTCCGCTGTGGTGCTTCCGCCTGCTCAGATTGGCCGGTTTCTCCGCTGCGGTGTGCCTGGCTTTTTGGCGCATCCTAATTTGTACGGCGGGAGGGACGTCATTCCGCACGGCGGTGGCTCTCGATTGGTTGTCTCCGCCGCGGTGGCGGGCGCGTTTTGATGGCGGTGCACGTCGCACCGCGGCGGACGGACAATGGGCTGTGTTTGACCATTGTAATATGGCGGACGGGTGCACCGCTGCTCACGGGCGGAAAACAGCGTTTTATCCCACCGCCAGCATCGCGGAGGTGCATCCGCCAGTCATCGTAATGGACCCCTAAATAATGACAACAGAGTGCAGCACAACATAGTAACAACAAAAAAACTCAAAATCGCAACACAGTAATTTACCACAAATACTACACAGCATAACAAAATGCAAACAAAATAACACAGCACTATCCCAGCACCAATAAATACCATACCACAACAGCATATGCACAAAGCACAAAATAACTTGACAATGTAAAACCACAAAACAATACAGCACAGCACAACAAAGTAATCACATTACAGAATAGAGATAATAACACAAAAAGAACAAAAGGCAAAAATAAAACACAATAGGAATGCAGCAACACGGCAATGCACCTCAAATCCGAAATATAACAGCAAAACAGCACAACCACAAATAGTTTCTCACAAAAACTCAATAAAGTACACCAACAACACAATCACCACACAATTAAAAAAACATAGGAAGAAAACAAAGCAAGGACAATACAACCTTTCAAATAAAAAAAATAAGTGTCTTGTTGCACAGCTGTTTTGTTGTAGTGTGTAATTGTGGTGTGTTGTTTTGTGTTAGTTAGTTGTGTTGTTCTCATGTTGCTTTGTTGTGTTGATATGCTATAGTGTTGTATTTTTGAGGTTATGTTGTTGTTTGGCTGGGGTGTAATTTTTGTTATGGCAGTGCAATCCTGCTTAATCCCAACAAACCAGAACACTAGCAGCAGTTTCTTTAATGTGGGCTCCAAGATAAAGGTCACCCTCAAAGATATTATATCTGCTGTGGAAAGGTGTCCAAGCAATAAAGCTTTGGGACCCAATGGGGTCTCGATTGATCTTTTTAAGAATAAACTGGATTTTTGGGCTCTGATACTGCTGAATGTGCTGCATAGCGCGTTTTGTGTTGGCCCTCCTAAATCCTGGTCTAGGGCAATTATTGTCCCCCTTTTTAAGAACTGGAACAGAGGTCACCCACATGTTATTGCCCAATATATTTAATAGATTCCAGTCCACAGCTAATGTGTTGGGTAGGATACTATTAGACCAACTGGAAAAGTGGGCCATAGATATGGGCATTCCGACAGCAATCCAGAATTACTATAGACAGGGATTGGGGACAACAGACTAATGCCTGAATCTTCATTTAATAACTAGTAAATATGTTTTCGCCAAAGAGTGTTTCCTTTATTTGGCATTTATGGACCTCAGTGGAACCTTTGATAATGTTATTAGGAGAGGGCTGTGGAGTATGTTGTTGGAAAAGGGGGCTGAGTCAAAGATTGTTCATTTACTGCCCAACTTCACGAGGACATCACAGCCAGTGTCAGGTTTGGCCCTAATGGGGAATGTACGTCATCTATGAAAATCAGAAGAGGAATCAACAGGGGTGCATGTTGGCCCCCTTCCTCTTCAGCTTCTATATAAATGACATAGACAGTTACCTATTGGTCATAGAAGCTGACCCCTCTAGGGTAGGGACCAGGAGACTGCCATTCTTGAAGTATGCATATGATTTCACTCGGATGGCAAGCACAGAGCAGGGACTGCAGAAGTTGTTAGATGGTTTTGTTGAATTTATGTCTAATCTGGGTGTATCAACTAGCAAAGAAAAGTAATTTGCTATGGTGTGCAGCCGTCCCTTGAGAAAGGGTACTTCCTTAAACATTGGTGGTACCGTACTCCAGCGTCTAACCACCTTCAATTATTTGGGGATCCCCTGAGATAATTTAAGCTGATAGAAACATCTGTTGAGTGTGTGAACAATGCAATTTGAACAGACTGTTGCTTCCCTGTTCAAGTTCTCTGCAAAACTAGGATCTATGCCCCTAGAAGCTGTCATCAAAATTTACAAGGCCAGAACTCTATCATTTGCCTCTTACAGAGCAGGTGTGTGGTGTTGTATTGAATCCTCACTACTCCAGGTCAGTGAAAATAACTTCTGGCGCAGATTGTCATCACTCCCCAAAAGTGTCCCAAGCGTAATAAGTAATGAGGAACTGGGGCTTCAATATCTAAGCAACATCATAAGACTAGCCCCAACCATGATGCGGCTCTCCGTCTGGTCCAGGCCTGAAGCTGTTCTTAGCCAAATGCTGATTGCCAACTGTATAAAATTGACAAAAGCCCATAGTACCAAATGGCTGATGCATGTAAGAAATTATCAACAGTGTCTCAACTGGTGTTATTGAAGGAAAGGCAATTCTACGTGTATGTATAAAACATTACACGAAGGAAGGAGGGAGACTCATGTTATTTGGTTTTGAAAGTGCTCATGGCATCATATATTTGGTTATGGCAATTTATACAATACAGTTGTATCAGCACTGTGGGCATAAATTGCAAAGGCAACCCAAAAACAATAGGTGAACGTTGTGCTCGTGACATGAAAGTGACGGCGCAAGTTACACGTGGTGAACAACAGCGAACGGCGCAAGGTGACAATGTGGAGAAGAATATATACCGAGTTATGAATCAACTTTAAAAGTTTGAGGCATTGATTCGTATTATTCAAAATATTTCAGTGAACCATAGAGACATGTGCGCCGCGAATTGCGCTGAAAGTTGGTCGACGGCGTTTCGATCCTATCGAGTCAGGATCATCTTCAGGACCGGGTTGCCGATTGACGAGTGCTGTATGGGGGATGAAAAGGAGAGATCAGGGTGGGGGAGGGTAGGGCGGGGAGGACAGAAGGCGGAGCGCCTGGAGAGAGGGCGTGAAAGGACGCGGCTCAGTCAATGAAGGTCTAACTGAGGAGCTGCAACGAGAGTGCGATGGCCGTGCAGCTGAGGCTAAGCGCATGGCAGTGAAGGAGCGGTGTGTCTGAACTGCGGGTCAGCGTGGGAAGGCATGCGTCAAGGGCGAGTCATGGTAGAGAGGAAGGGCGGAACAATGCTGATTGGGAGGTGGGCTGGGCGACAGGGAGCGAGGAAGATAGGAACTCACCTATCTGTATGTCGGAGCAGGTCAACGGTGAGAAAGCGGAGTAGTCGGAGCCCCGAACCACTGAGCGAAACCACGGTGGGTTACAGCTATCTGTGCACCGAAGATCACGATTAGATGAGAAAAAAAGTCAGGGGAAGTCGGGGATCAGCGGAAGAGCTGGCACGGAGAACTTACCCAAGGGCAACCTTGTGGGCGGCGCAGAGTAAAGCCAGCCGTGGGGTGCGTGGCGATCGGTGCAAAACACGGCACCAGATGAAATTCCAGAATCTATGGGAGGAAGGGACGGTCATTAGGGCAGGCGGGAGGGTGTGGTGGTGTAAGTAGAAGCAGCGGATGCCAGCGGGACGGCTTACCGTTATGTAGGTGGAGGAAGAAATCCGGAGTCTGCGGGATGTGCAGGCATCAATCCCCGGCCGCCACGTTCGTGTGCGGTTTAGTTCAAGTGATAGGAGCGATAGTGAAACCGCTTGGGTCAAGTAGGAGAAGCGCTTCCGGGTACAGCGCGTCACAGAGTCACGTGCCAGGGGCTGTTCTGGTCGATGACGAGAGTGGGAGGGGCGTCAGGGGTGATGCTTGTGTGACAGCGGGGACGCGCGGTGGAGGGAGGAGGGGAGAGAGGGCAGAGGAAAACAGAGGGTAAAAAAACGTTGTTGGTACATACAATCTGTGTGTCAGCAAGGATGAGACACAATATTGTTTAGTGATCAAGTCCGAAATAGGGGAGAGAAAAGACCTTTGGAAGACACAAAGGACCTGTAGGACAACGAATGCAGAACGAGACAGTTTTTACATGAGCCACAATTAAGTAAAGTGTGGACATGGCTGGTATCAAGGGATACACAATTAAACAATAACATTTCACAATGGTACGGACATGGTCTGCATATAGGATGCATCAAGGGATTCATAATTGAACAGTAACCAAAAAACAATAAAAAATAATAAATAATAATAACATTTCAAAATGGTGCGGGCATAGTCTGCATATAGGGTGGCACAATAAACAGGTATATTTAACATTGTACAGACGTGATATCTTAAACAATGGTGAAGCTAGTTTCTCGAATAGAGAGGGGCCAATGGATGTGCTAGTTTCTCGAATAGAGAGGGGCCAATTGATGTGCTAAAACAAGCGCAATCCCTAGGACGGTAGCAGCAAGCGTGTGGTGCAGTGGGGAGAGCAAGGGGGAACTGAGTCGTAGCAGAGACAGTAGGTGACTGTCTCATCATGGGGAGCATGGACGATCTTCTGGAGGGGGTAGGAACTTGACGTGTGTAGGGTTCAGTCAAGGGGTGTGGAAGATCACACTTGCACAGTACTGTTCCATTCGTCAATAGTGTTGAGGCCTTGGTCGACTGAGTTACAGCGAGCAATCCATTTACATTCACTTCTGTTTAGGAGTGTCTGAAGATTGCCACCCCTGATGGGGAGCAGGGGTTGGTCAATGACCTGCCAGGAAATGTCTAGTTCGCTATGGTTTTTTTCAAGGTAATGCGAGACCAGCGGGGCTGTTGACACTTTGCAATGAATTCTGCTTTTGTGCTGTATTATACGTTGTTTCACCATTTGGGTCGTTTGGCCGATGTAGATCACGTCGCAGGGGCATCGGATGGCGTAGATGACATTCTGTGAATGGCAATTGGTGAAGGTTTTGAGAGGGTAAGATTTGTTATCGACCTTAAAATCTTTGGTGTTACACTCACTTGTAACACCAAAGATTTTAAGGTCAATAACAAATCTTACCCTCTCAAAACCTTCACCAATTGCCGTTCACAGAATGTCATCTAAATTCATTGCAAAGTGTCAACAGCCCCGCTGGTCTCGTCAAGTTCCTCCCCCTCCAGGAGATCGTCCATGCTCCCCACGAGACAGTCACCTACCGTCTCTGCTACGACTCAGTTCCCCCTTGCTCTCCCCACTGCACCACATGCTTGCTGCTACCGTCCTAGGGATTGCGCTTGTTTTAGCACATCAATTGGCCCCTCTCTATTCGAGAAACTAGCACATCCGTTGGCCCCTCTCTATTCGAGAAACTAGCTTCACCATTGTTTAAGATATCACGTCTGTACAATGTTAAATATACCTGTTTATTCTGCCACCCTATATGCAGACTATGCCCGCACCATTTTGAAATGTTATTATTATTTATAATTTTTTATTGTTTTTTGGTTACTGTTCAATTATGAATCCCTTGATGCATCCTATATGCAGACCATGTCCGTACCATTGTGAAATGTTATCGTTTAATTGTGTATCCCTTGATACCAGCCATGTCCACACTTTACTTAATTGTGGCTCATGTAAAAACTGTCTCATTCTGCATTCGTTGTCCTACAGGTCCTTTGTGTCTTCCAAAGGTCTTTTCTCTCCCCTATTTCGGACTTGATCACTAAACAATATTGTGTCTCATCCTTGCTGACACACAGATTGTATGTACCAACAAAGTTTTTTTACCCTCTGTTTTCCTCCGCCCTCTCTCCCCTCCTCCCTCCACCACGCGTCCCCGCTGACACACACGCATCACCCCTGATGCCCCTCCCACTCTCGTCATCGACCTGAACAGCCCTTGGCACGTGACTCTGTGACGCGCTTTACCCGGAAGTGCTACTCCTACTTGACCCGAGCGGTTTCACTATCGCTCCTATCACTTGAACTAAACCGCACACGAACGTGGCGGCCGTGGATTGATGCCTGCACATCCTGCAGACTCCGGATTTCTTCCTCCACCTACATAACGGTAAGCCGTCCCGCTGGCATCCGCTGCTTCTACTTACACCACCACACCCTCCCGCCTGCCCTAACGACCGTCCCTTCCTCCCATAGATTCTGGAATTTCATCTGGTGCCGTGTTTTGCACCGATCGCCACGCACCCCACTGCTGGCTTTACTCTGCGCCGCCCACAAGGTTGCCCTTGGGTAAGTTCTCCGTGCCAGCTCTTCCGCTGATCCCCGCCTTCCCCTGAATTTTTTCTCATCTAATCGTGATCTTCGGTTCACAGATAGCTGTATCCCACCGTGGTTTCGCTCAGTGGTTCGGGGCTCCGACCACTCCACCCTCTCACCGTTGACCTGCTCCGACATACAGATAGGTGAGTTCCTATCTTCCTCGCTCCCTGTCGCCCAGCCCACCTCCTGATCAGCATTGTTCCGCCCTTCCTCTCTACCATGACTCGCCCTTGACGCATGCCTTCCACGCTGACTTCACCCGCAGTTCAGACGCGCCACTCCTTCACTGCCATGCGCTTAGCCTCAGCTGCACGGCCATCGCACTCCCGTTGCAGCTCCTCAGTTAGACCTTCATTCACTGAGCCGCATCCTTTCACGCCCTCTCTCCAGGCGCTCTGCCTTCTGTCCTCCCCGCCCTACCCTCCCCCACCCTGATCTCTCCTTTTCATCCCCCATACAGCACTCATCAATCGGCAACCAGGTCCTGAAGATGATCCTGACTCGATAGGATCGAAACGCCGTCGACCAACTTTCAGCACAATTCGCGGCGCATATGTCTCTATGGTTCACTGAAATATTTTGAATAATACGAATCAATGCCTCAAACTTTTAAAGTTGAACCATAACTCTGTATATATTCTTCTCCACATTGTCACCTTGCGCCGTTCGCTGTTGTTCACCACGTGATACTTGCGCCGTCACTTTCATGTCACGAGCACAACGTGCACCTATTGTTTTTGGGTTGCCTTTGCAATTTATTCCCACAGTGCTGATACAACTGTATTGTATAAATTGCCATAACCAAATATATGATGCCATGAGCACTTTCAAAACCAAATAACATGAGTCTCCCTCCTTCCTTCGTGTAATGTTTTATACATACATGTAGAATTGCCTTTCCATCAATAACACCAGTTGAGACACTGTTGCTAATTTTCACATATGTACCCAGATCTCAACATGGTATATGGGTTTTTACTCCTGTCGCTATCTACTACTGTAAGAAATTATCTGCAGGAGATCGTAAGGGTAGACCAGTTTGAATCTCCCAAAAGCATTAATCGTTTAACCAAAATCCAAGTGATATGTGAAGTACTGGGCTAAATAGCAGGGAAAAGACCTAAAGTGGAAAGGAAGAAAAAGTCAGTCGAAGCCTATTTTCCAAGTTATTACAACCCCCAATATGGAACCATATTTAAAAAAAAGTTCTGCTGCGCCAGAGGTTTTATCTGACCAGATTTAGACTTGGTATGGTCCATCTCCTGGTCTCTTATCCCTCAGAAGTCCATGTTAATAGAGATCTGATATCCTGTCCATGTAACTCATTGACTTCTCAGTCCCAGTTGCACTTGTTTTTTTTTTTAATCTATATAAAGACCTGAGAACACATATTTTAAGACCGTTGCTGATGATCCTCAACATCAGAAAATGCAAGGCCGCACTGGAGTATTTCCAGTTCATACAAACTGATATGATTTGTCACACAATCTAATGATTTATTGCTGATCAAGTTAAGCAGCATAGATTAGTTGGGAAATTAAATGCGTAGCATGCATAGCATTGTTCCTAACAGATAATTGATAAAATAGTTGACCAGGTTATTCCAAAGAAAATAAATAAATACATTTTTATTATTTACACTGGGTTTATTTTTTTATTCTTTGATATTACTTGGGATTGTTTTTAGTATGTTTATACATTCAGTCACTTTATGTAAAAATTGTCTGCCAATGATTCTAGACAAAAGTGGAAATCTATTTGTACTGTTTTGTTTCCTTTATCTCTTTTTTTCTTTTTTAAATTTGCGATTGTGAAGGCGCATGGAATGTTTTTTAATAAAGATGACATCTTTTTTAGGAAAATGTCTGCTAAGAATGAGAAATGTATTTTATGTCTACTCTTTTAAGGTTTTGTAAAAACCGAATAAAAATTACAAACTAAAACTGAACTGAGCTTAAACATTTACTGAGTGTTGATTTTTACCCAAGCAGACTGGTCAGCTCATTCTTGAGAGGAGAATGCACCTTTTTATTTTATGTATTTTATTTGTTTGCAAAGGAAATACCAGAAAACCTCTGTGTGTGTATATATAGTATAACACACAAAAGGAGGGCCTAGAGGAAGTTTAAGGACTGGTGTGGGCGCACTCCCCACTAATATATTCAACTCACAAAGAGCCCACGGGTCCAAAATGTGAAACTACTGAGTATGTGGAACCCATATACCAGACACCAAACTGGAAACCGATTGGTACGGGGAAGGTATCCCTTTTTAAGGACGGTTCCCTTCACACACCGTAGGTGTCATGCTTCATCATAAGGGTGCCTCCTCGCGTCAGGAACCTAGTCCTGGCGCAGGCTACAACCCCCTCTCTACGAGGAAGGAGCTCAGGGATGTTTTTTCAATTAGAGCACATGGGTTGTACTAAAAACCCTATGTGAGCGTGGTGTGTGGATGAATGTATTGTGCAGTGCTAGCGTGAATGTGAAAGTGAGTTAAAACTGCCTACTGAGCTAGCTGTCAAAAACTTTATTTAGCTACCCAGTGACAGGATTAAAAACAATAAGCTGGATAATGAGACTGTCAGGATTCAAGACAGCTACATTAAAGAGATCGACATGTTTCGGCCTTTAGTGACCTATAAAAAGTGTCTCGGCCTTCATCAGGATCAGAAGGAAACAGCTACTGCAACAAGTGAATGTGAAAAACAAGACGGTGGTGTATACTGAACCAGAGATTCGTGTGTTCAGTGGATCCACCGCTGGGACCTGTAGTGAGACAAAAACCAAAAAATACAAATGGTGCAGGTGCTGGTTTATACCACATTCAGTTTAAAATGGCTTTTGCCATACCTAGTGCTGGGTAAAGACTCAATTTTAACTTTTATAAAGTTAGTGCAAGGCGGCACTTACCTATTTAGGTTGCTATAGTTACCGCATCTGTCCGGGGCTATTTTGGCCAAAGGTACATACGCTAACACAACCTGAGAAGGAGAATAGGTGGTGTCAGCGAGAGAGAGAAAGACAAAAGAGAGCACAGATCCGACAGAGCTCGGAATTTCATTGGTCAGAACAGGGGCAGGCAGTGGGCAATGGTTTGTTCGGACTGAAATGTCAAACTGGCTAGGACTAAACCATGGTGAGAGATTTGTGTGATGAATGAAGACAGATGCTACATGGTTGTAATCTGTAGTAGCCAACTATTGTAGGGTAATGACTTTTGTCGGGTAACGACGCACCACAAGACCCCCTTACTGTGATCAGGGGTCAGACTGCAAACCTCCAGAGCCGGACCCATAGACAAACCAGGGGGGTTTACTAATAGAAATATAGGACATCTATGTATCACACATTTGTTCATTCTCCATAGGTTTGTAAGACAAGGAGCATGTCTGGTCCAAGCAGGTTAATAAGTTCATTGAGTATGTGGTTATGTAGTCACATTACTTTGTAAGTATTTATCTGAAGCTGGACCGATGAATTACTATTGCAGTATGTCAATGCTCCTAACTGTAATGATTGCAACAGACATTTTACAGATGAGCAAAATGTCAAAACTTACTTCTTTTAATGTAGAGTTTTATGTGCATCAAAGTTGTCTTAAATCGACCCTGCATAAAACTCTTTAGCAATAAACGCAGTGCTCCAGGCATTTGGCTTCCTGAACCAATAATAGATTAGCACCCTTCTAAATGATGATTTTTTTTCAAATTAGGAGGAATTGTTAAGCAGAATACATGTTTTACTGTGAAAATGTGGATTCTAGTTGAGGTTCATAGCAATACAACTCAAGCAATACGGTCACTATTCTTTTTAGGTCCTGTAAAAGTTTCAGTAATATGAGGTCAACCCCAGATAGTTATGGCACAATGCAGACAAGCTTAACTTAAGAATATGTGTAAAGCTTTGAACCAGTGAAAAAGACAAAAACACAACACAATAAAAGTCCCACTCCAATTTAAGAAAATAGAGAATTATTTAATGAACAAAATGACAACAAAATGACAAAAATCAGATAAGAGGAACTGGAGAGATGAATTCTTAAATTTGTAAATGAAAATAGCACCAAAAAGCATTAAGCAGCAACCGCATCAACAGCCTGTGATTTGGACCTAGGTGTGATTTAAGGCTGACCGAGATGGAACGTTGGATCAGAACCTAGGCAGGATTTAAGGCTGACCATGATGGAGCGCAGGTCGGATAAAGAAACCAGGTTTGACATATTGTGAAGTTTTAACCTCAAAGCTAGTCTCTGAAATGGTAGTAAAAAATCTTCAGACGGCAAGGGGCAGGATGTAGCCGCTCCACGATGCCAGATAGCCATTGAATGAGTTCCTTATGAAACCAGTGACTTATGGTGGGAAAGCTCATGGTGGAAGACATTTAAAATTTGTGCCAAAGGAAGGTCCCTCACAGCCCAGTTACTTTCGGTACTTTTCCCCAGAGAAGATTTCTATGTTCAGATTTAGTCACACTTTTGGAGTTCAGATTCCTCCTTTGAGGCAAGGCTGCAAGCTGTAGTAAAAGAGGGTTCCATGAGGCTGGACACCCTGCCCATGATGTCCTGCTGAAATAGATTTGCTGTTGCAAAAAATTTGGAACTGACCTGAATCTTTGACCCAGCGGAAATGCACCTTTATCAGATTGAATTGGCAGGTATGTCCCGGTCTTTTGGAGAGCTTGGGAGCCAAAATCTTCTAAATCCCAGGATTTCCAGGATATTTGACATGAGCAAAGGTTCCCAGGACCTCAGGAACAGTATTTGGGTGTCAAGACTCGCTCCAGTAGAAGCCACCAAAATGGTCTAGGGCAAGTCCAGTTGAAACTGGTCAGTTGGTCTCTTGAGGAAAAGAGACTTTTGCAGCTTTTTGCAGCCCTGCATATTAACAGGTCAACCAACTGACCCTGGGAGTCCAGTTCTTTCTCCTGGGTGCAAGTGGGGCCAGGTCTAGCCCTGCAGGTCTCCTCATAGGTCTCAATGGAAGGTGTAGTCCTACTTCTGTCATCCATAGGTCCATCAGTGTTCTGAAGAAGGTACCCATGGTTGCCACATTTATGCCTGACACTAGCTTGTGGGTAGGGGGACTTCTGCCCTTTCTCTGACCAAAAGAGAAGCATTTCCCAGGGGTAAACCCACAAACATTTGAAGCAGGTCCTATTTAGCTTATAGTAAACAATACCACACTGCACCTCTGTACCTAAATCCAACACATCAGAATCTATCTCCCTCTGCACAGAGCATGTGTGCCCACCGCAGGGATGTGGCCAGGGAAATGAGCAACACATCCTCTGTGGTCACTTCAAACCAGTTCTGGGGGCAGCTCTTCTCCCATTGATACTGGTGTCTGCATGACTGGGGGAACATAAAAGTCTCTGCCAGGTGTCAGCTAACATTTGGCTGTGACAGGGTAGGCTTCTTTGAAGTTAATCAAGTACCTGAGCACAGCCCAGATGGTCGTCCTGCCAGAGTAACAAAAACACATATCAACATCCATGACTTTTGTCCGGCTCTGGGAGCAGTTTTCACAGTTCATCAGGGGGCTTTTCAGCTGCCAGGTGACAGTTGGAGCTCATGCAAATGGGCCCCTAGAGGTTTTAGGCAGGGAAAAGTTGACTTTCTAAAAGTACATTTTCCTTAATATTTAGTACTCATTTGAGTTTACCATTGAATTGAATTTGCAAAAACTTATAAAAAGAGACTTTGAATTAGTTTTCTAGCTGTTTTCTAACCAAAAGTACCATTATTAAATGTAATAATCTGATCCAGTGCTTTCCTACGGAACAGCCAGCCTTGTTAAAGTGAACTCTGCTTTTGGGGGCTCTTTTACTGCACAGACATGTGTAGCAATGAATGTCCACATGTCCTACTTTTTAATACCATCACTCCTCAGGACTTATAAGGTCTACTTAGGATGATATATTCATATTTGAAAGGGAGAAGGCCTGTCAAACAGTTTAAAACTGAAAAAGGCATGCCTTAATGGTAGGCCTGCAGTCATGATTGCACTGTCACTGTTGTGAGTTGCTCAATGACTGCAGCAGTCCACTAGTGACATGTAACTTATAGGCCCTTGGTTCACTTTGTACCATATACTATGAACTTATAGGTCAGTTAAATGTGCCAATTAGGAATATAACTAATTTTAGCATCTATCAGGGTCTGAGCACATACACCATGGCTTGGTAAGCAGATTCCCAGTGCATAGAGGAAAACTAATCAGCAGCATCAGTCCTCAAAAATATGGGTGGTTATGCAAAAGAGGCATCTCCTACAATTACACAGGTCCACCAGGAAACCAGACATTTTTACAATGAGGAGATGGCAGACGGAGCTTATTTAGAGTGTTTGCACAAGTGGTAGGAAGTATCCATAATGTAAAAGTATCGACAAATTCAATATACACAAGATGTACTAAATTTTGTTCTTTCTCACATCAAATACAGAAATATCTATAGAAATAGCAGGCCATTTCAAAAGTGTCTCACAATCTTGGATCATTTTTATTGAACTAACCACGTTACATTTAGAAGGGCACAAAGTCATAAACATGTACGCTAACTCAGAGCACAGCTACACATTTGTTTTTGTAAGAATGCACTTTCTGAAGAGCTTATACCTAACTTCAAACCTGTCTGAGTTATTGCATGAGCTGCATACATCAGAACTCAAAAACTGTAACCAGAGGTTGTCTCTCTCTCAGTTTCAAGCTTTGTTCTCATTAGCTAATGGCCTAATCAGAAAATTCTGAATTAAAAGAACACCATTTAGAGACTACAATTGCATTGAAGAAAGGTGCACAGCTATGTCCTACACGAGTAGAAACATTCATGATAAAGACCCAGAGGTTAATTTCCTTTGATTACATCTTACACTTACTATTTTTACACCATGTAAAGCATCAGCATTCATGATTTATTAATGAATAAAAGAAGCCCCCTACAGGTTCAAAGGCAGAACAATATTACATCACTGATTTTATATATTTTAACAATTCTATTGTTAAATATATATTTTACATTGTTGTGTGAGATGATTTTTGTGGATAGGAATATCAGTAAATTAAAAGCTACAATTTCAGAATATCTTGACCATGTGACATGATTTGTGTGGACAGGACTGTCAGTAAATTAAAAGCTAGAATTACAGTATATCCTGGGAGGTTAAAATGCTGACTGGTAGTCACACAAATGTACACACTTTTGAAAATTTTCAAATGGCTAAAGCTGGGTCCTGGCTTTTTACATATATATGTCCACAATTCAATTCACAATTCAATTTTAATTTTATTTTGTTATGGAACTCCTACGGAGGTCCACAAAACACATAATCAGATTAAAAAAAAAAAGACAAACTTTATGTACAATACAAAATTCTTCCTTATACATTACTATGGAAGTTCTTAAATCAAACATACTGAAGGGAGTACAAATAGTACTAAAATACATGATACAGACAAATAACCAACTAGCAGATTTCATTTATCAAAAAATGTGCAAATAGTGCTATAAATACAATGGATAATGAAAGAAATTCCTAATAAATAGCCAAAAATATTTAAAAAAATGTATATATCTTAAAACAAACCATTTCATTTGAAGGTGACAGGACCAAAGATCGTGCATCCTGGGCCGAGTAGATATTGTATTTAATAAAAACTGGCTTTAAAAACAACCGCCTAGCACTTTTCAGCCTTGGGCATACAAAAAGCACATGATTAAGATCTTGTCCACTGAGAAGAAGAGGTAAATCGATCCTTCTGTTGTAATAAACAGAATTAATTTGAGCTGCCCATTTAGAGGCTGCCGAAGCTATTGAAATTTAGGTAAGTTGGTTGGTTTTTGATTCTGTATAATAATATATTGCACATTGGCAGCCATGCTGAGTATAACATGGGTCATTTTTTATGCAACTCACCTACTTCTTCTGTCTCTTAGTCTTGGCCTTTCCCAAAAGTGCATGTGCCTTATGTTATTAGGCCACAACCCAAGCCATTGTAAGGCTTGGATGATCCCTCCAAGACGTGTATAAAAGCCTGTCTCTAATTTCCTTTTTATAGGCAGCTTTTGAGGTTTCTAGTCACCTGCAATAATAAAATGACATACCTGATCAATGGTAATAAGATATTACAGTTGAGTTGTGACATCATAATGACCCGGCCAGAGTCAACAGCTATGGTGAAAGGCAGGTCTCAGACATAATTACAGCTGCAGCTTAAACAACACACTCAAATAAAAACTTGCTCTTTATTCTTATGATACTTTTTTGTAATACAAATTGTGATGAGCAGAAAGGAGATATATATTGTTGAACCTGGCCCTCTTTGGAGGGTCACCCTAAACCTATTGCCTCACTTCTTTCCTTTGTTGAAACCATTTTTGGTGGCTTTTAGGACTCTGCAAACTTTACCACTGCTAACCAGTGGTAAAGTACTGGTGCTCTCTCCTTCAATCATGGTAAAATTGGCTTACACTTAATTGGCACATTTAATTGACTTGTAAGTCTCTAGTAGATGGTACTACATGTACCCAGGGCCTGTAAAATAAATGCTACTAATGGGCCTGCAGCACTAATGGTGCCACCCACTAAAGACGACTTTTGAAACATGACTCAGGTCTGTATTGGAAGTTTTAAATTTGCCATTTTGACCTAGCAAAAGAAACATTTTGCCAGGCTTAAACCTTCCTTTTTGATATTTATAAGCCACACATAAGTTAGACCTTAGAATCCCATAGGGCAGTGTGCATGGCATTTAAAACGTAGGAGATGTGAGTTTAGGTTTTACATGTCTGAGTAGTGAAAAACTCCTAAAGTAGTTTTTCACCACTGTAAGGGCTATCTCTCATTGACTAACACTGGGTTACCTTATTACATTTAATAAGTAATAATGTTTGATTGGGAGCAGATAGAAATCTGGTGTTTACACTCAAATGAATTGTAATTTAAAATACCACTTTTAGAAAGTTGGCATTTTCTTGTCCAAAGCATTTGCGACTTCTACCAGTGTCCTGGGTCAAATGACTGTGAATAATTTTGCTGTTGGGATTTGTGCATCCCTATCTGACATTAAGACAAAAAGGACTATGTGTGGGCAGAATGGGTAATTCTTCCAGGAAAGTTAAGGGCGGAGATGTCCCTTGCCCCACTTACACTTCAAAGGGCTTGCCTCCAGCGGATCACTGACAGAATATCGAGGAGCAGAATATCGAGATGCCAGAATATCGATGAAAAAATATAGAATGACAGAATATCGACTTCCTATCTACAAACAGGTAAGTACAAAAATATCGAATCCTAAATATCGTTGTCAATAATATAGGGGTCCATTCCGATGTCGGGCGGAAGCACAACCGCCGTGCTGTCGGAGGCAAAAAACGCTAGTTACCGTCAGCCAGCAACGGCCCACACGCCCGCAAAATTAGGATGTGAAAAGTCAGGCAAACACCGCCCGTAAGCCTGTGGCGCCGCCCGCCATCAAAGTGCGCCCGTCTACGTAGCGGCGTGAGCCAATGGAGACACACCGTCCGACGAAATGACGTACCGCCCGGCGTACAAATTACGATGCCACAACCAAACAGCCCCACCGGCAAAGAGACACCGCACGAGATACCAAGGCGGAAACCCGACTGTTCAGTACGGAGACTAAAAGGCGGCCCACCCAGAGATGAATCCTGCACTCCAGGCCATCCCCATGCTCTACCTGATGCACCACCTAGGAGTGAACGCGCCAGGACGACGCAGGTAGGCAGACACACAACAAGGGTACGAAAACACTGCACACAGTGCAAGGGTGGGAAAACTGTACATGGCCCCCAGACACCCCTGTGTGGACAGGACACATCCACCACTATACCCACACATGTCCCACCTGTCAAAAATAAACAACTCGCAACATCCTGGGCACCCACTACCCGGGACCAGGAAGTGACGTCCCCATCACGGCACCGCAGCGCAGCGGCGATGGCGCAGGTACACATGCGCACAACGCAGAGGCCAACGACAGCGCCATGCATGGGCTGCACACAAACACCACAGGGTCACAACTACACACCCCACACACCAGCCCCACCCTGAAGGCACATGTCACGTGGCCTTCCTGCATCAGTCATGTCCCCAACCGACAACTCACAGTTGTCAACCTGATGTCACACAAGTGTCCCGAACAGGGAGTAATGTGATGGCCAAATTGGACACACCCTTGTGTGCAAAACATGGCGAAGCACACAGCGGCTGCTACATAACAGCGCAGAATATGGTCCTCGTCCGCAAAAGGCACGCCAGTCTCATCCAAAAATACCCATACCATCCTGCTCGCAATATCAAGCCATGCAATGTACAAAATTGAAAAACCCTGCTGCCTGAGAACAGGTGTTTCCAATTACTACACCCACACAGAAGCCCCAATGTATAGCGGAAACGCAGTGTCCCGCCCACACGGGAGAGCAGATAGCACTGAATGGCCTTCCATTCCTACTCTGAAATCACCTTGCAACAATTTATGCAGGAGAATGGAGACATTGTACCAACAAGAAGCCAAACAGAGCCATGCAGAGTAAACTGTCCACTGGCAGATAGCGCCCAACATGAAAGAAAGTTAATAACACAAAAAGAAATTATACCACTCCTCCATGTGGGTCAAATGCAAGTAATCTGGAAGGAGTCAGACACCACTGGCCTTGACCATTCATTGAAGCATGTGGGATGAGGGACTGTGTCCTCCGCACAAGCTATAACCCAAGTCCTGCCTCCGTACAACCATTCCAGAATTCCCAGCATCATCGGAGGTTGCACTCTGCTGACTGCACAGGCAGCCGGAGCACGCCATCACATCACCCTGTAGCAAAATGGCTGTTGCACAACTGCTTCCCAACTACGCCAGACAGATGAGGCTGTACATTGAGAGCTTGCTACAGATAGTGGGCTGTGAAATCTGGCTATGCTGAACATAAGTTACCGAGTAACTTACCGCATTGCAATGTTCAGCTGCGTCATCCCCGTTTTCTACTGTCGGAGGTGTCCGTTCCACTGTCCTGTGGATTTATGTCTCTCCAACCCGGCATGTCCAAAGGCGGACTTGGTACACTTGTTTGCACCCTGGATGCCCACGACAGGATCTGTTCAGTGTATGGGGGCATGGCGTATGTGGCTGCAATCGGACAGACACTGCAATGGGACCAGTGTGCCTCCACACAACGTATTCTGGATCACAGTTTCATCGAATGTCATCCAACATGTCCCATCAGGCTTCTACAAGGGACAACTTACGATGAACACGTTGCTAGCCACCATCTGCTTCATTGGATGGCATCCATGTTTACCACCAATGCCATGGATGCCCTGCTGGAAGGTATCGCATACCTGACAACTTGTCAATTCATCGGGCCCCGACTCAATACCCCCAATTGAACAATGATGTTCAACACCGTACCTATGCTTGGCTTTCGCACGGAGTGGGCAGTTAGCTGTACAACAACTATACCATACAATCTGCAACAAACACCTCACCATCAACTCCACTACCATGACATCGGACATTTTCGGGACATGCACTCTGTTCCTCACCATATCCCGTGTCTCTGCATGAACAGGGGGAGGCAGAGGTATGGGACTTGTGTACAGTAACCACATGGCCAATACTGCACGAACAACTATGCCATAATATGTATTCTGCGCACCTGAACACATGCACCTGTCAGTGCACACTTATCTGTCTGCTGTATTACGTGAGAATTATCACGTCACCATCGTCTGTACTTCCGTGCCTGGACTTTTGCATGGACAACAAATGCAACCCCCTACAACATGGCCCTAGTTATTGTGTCATGTTCAGTAGCCACCACATTGCAACAACTAGTGAGACGCTGCTGCATGCATGGAGGCTCATGCTCTGATGTCACCTCTGACGCAGGTGTGTCGGAGTTACTATTGTAGTAAACCTGTACCATGGAACTGAGATGTACTGTGCCTATGATGTCAAGCTGTCTGGTAGGCAAAATAAATACTGTCTGTGTCAAAGTCTACAGCTCCTCAGTAATTAGCAAATGTACTTTAGCATAGCAAGGGCAAGGCAGTTGTAACTCTGAAGCCTTCATTCCACAGTCAACAACTAATCACATCTACCCGTACCCCCTTTTGTATGTGTAATCATGCTAAGTATATCCTCCACATGCATTTTGCTGCCAGTAGTGTCCACTATACTGCATCACAGAGGAAGTAAGTCCAAATACATGCCTTGAAGCAAATATGTGACTCAGTAGAATTATTTTACGAAGACAAGTACGAATGAGAGTGTGTGAAGTATACGAGAGTCGTGAGATGACCACGTAGTCTAGTGTCATTGGATGTCAATGCATGAGAGTTGCCGCAACAGTGGACCTAGTGAAATACTACAGCTCGTGGGCCTGGACTTGTCAGACTCTGACGTGGCCCAACAGATCATCACATTAACACTGACGGCCTGGGCACTACAAAGCACAGTCCTACATATGTGTATAATTACCTTCACAGTCTGACATCACACTCATCAAGCAAAAGTAGGAGCCACGCAAAAGCATGCTACAGCAATGCATGACAAAACACACACACGATATCAGTGTGGGTGGGCAGGACTGCACAGTGAGTAAGAACTGCAGAAATTCACATACATGCTCAATTGAACAAGGCACAATCTTGACAGTCACACACCCTGCAGACACACTATGTCCGAAACATATCAAGTAGGAGTCATCCTGAACTGCAAGGACACACCACACACTGCACACTGTGCAACATACAACACACACATGTGAACACATTCGCAGACCTGAACACGGATATAAACATCCACCATGGGCCTGGGTAACACGTGTGTAGTCGACATTGCCAGAGCGCACACACACATACCAACACTACCCCAAAGTCACACCACTCACACTACACACACCTACACCTCCCAAATGCACACATTGAAAGTAAGCCATGTGCCCAGGCCCAATGTTCATCACAAGACTAACATACACCTACACTGCTGGCCACACAGCAAGTAATCTCACACATACCCGCATACTCTGCACATGCTACCTGTCATCCTGTGGCTAGACTCACACCCTGTGCTTTGCTTGCACGCAAACATGACACGGATACATTCTTCCTGAAATACCACCAAATACATGCAGACAATCCGTGTCACAAAAATACTTATTCATCACACACACAAGTAGCAGAGTCTCAAAGAAGTGAAGTCCCTGCCACGTGTACAACACATTGGAATGTGAGACCAGACATTGCAATTGTTGAGGGTACCATACACGGCATGTGCCTGACTTAACCATGCACACACAGCAACAACTGCAATAATCAACTACACAGACACAACCGACTACAGGAACAACAGCATCCAGTCACAGATTACATAGACATGCGGCAAAATTGTTCAACACCAGGGACAGTGGCCAGTCCGATGTGCAGAGTAGTGACACGAAAAGCTGTGTATGCAATGTGTGTGAGTGTACCCTGACATGGCCACCAACACTGCCATGGCAGTCACAATAGCCATCACAGCCACCACTGTGTCACAGGTAGATGTGTGAGTGTGCCTACCATTCAAACAGGATGCCAGTTCGACTCGGTGCTGTCTGTGTGCTACGGGACAGTTGGAGGTCCGCCCCTGAGAGAGAAGCACAACTGTGGAAGACACACATGTGTCATGTGAAGCGGGAGTTCCGCTTGGCCCAGGTGGGTGGGTGGCATGGGTAGGTGCACACATGCATTGTTGAAACAGACTGTGTGGGGAGGATTCCGGAGGGCTAGATTTCCACTGTGTTGGGTATTTGGAAAGCCCACCTGTCTGGGGATGAATGTGAACTCGTGTGGGCACAACAGGCGGGCACACGATCAATGCTGCATCAGGTGTAGACGTTAGCCCTCCCTCTGGGGACATGCTGGATACTGCTGTGCGTCTGCCAGGCCCTTGCCAAGGCACTCACATTCCCTGTCCACCAGGTGTACCCCCTACATTGTCCGCCTGCACAGGCTACCCAGGGCACGGGATGGCAGTGGAGCTTGGTGGGTGGGAGGTCATGGCGCCCTTCTCCTGGTCACATCTCGCAGGCAACACATTCTCAGTGAGCAGCAGGGCACAAGTCCTAAATATGTAGTGGGGGGACGCAGACGTCACGACAGGAAGTGACGTCACAAAAGGTGGCTTGTACCATCAGACTTATTGCCTCCCTTTGCCCACCCCTTACATGCGATTGCAACAGAGAAGCCAGCGCGTGCACAAGCAGCTCCAAGCTCGCCCCAGAGAGGCCAAAGAGTGAATGTGTGGGTCCATTTGCTACAGTTATCGGGCTCGCGGTAAAATCAGTGGTGGGACGCCGTCCACCCGCGTGGTACCCTGACTCGAGACCTGGTGTGCAGGCAAAGTGTCCTATTGGCTTTGCGATATGTGTGAGTTGCATGACACTCGTTGGCGGGGATGGCTCGGAGGCCCATCACCCTGAGGCCCATGTCTCACCACATGGGTCCCTTGTCAATGGCAGCGGTTGTAATGACTATGCGCGCAGGGGTGGGTCTACCTTTCGTCTGGGATTGTGTTTGTGGCCTGGCCCGCTAGGGCAGCCACAGCCTCTGTGTGTTGCATGTGGTGTATCCGGACTCCGGAGGCTGACATGCATTGTCACTGTTGTCCAGGTTTCGAGTCGGGGTACCACGCGGGTGGACGGCGTCCCCCCACTTATATTACCGCGAGACAGATAACTGGGGCACGCGCTGGCTTCTCCGATGCAATCGCATATAAGGGGTGAGCGAGGGGAGGCAATGAGTCTGACGGTGCAAGCCACCTTCCGTGATGTCCCTTCCTGTCGTGACGTCAGCGTCCCCCCACTTCTTATTTTAGGACTCGTGCCCTGCTGTTGTCAGATGTGCCACTGCCCAGGGGGGTGGAGAAAGGGTCAGGAATGTCAGCCTGAGATTGGCCCAGTTGAAGGCCCACCTTGACTGGGGGGGACAACCATTGGACAGTCTGGTGTAGCCCACCCACGCGTACATGTGAGCCCTCCATGAACTTTGTCAGCTGCGGCAAAGTGATGTCATGGGCAATGACGTTATTGAGGAGAGCTGTCTGCCCCACGCAGAGATGGCGCATAAGCTCAACAGACCCATCACTGAGGGCAGCAGGGGTCACATGTGCAGGGGCAGCTGTGCCTGGTGTGAAGGAAACTCTACCCTTCATCCCTGTGCCGACACGTGTTGCACCAGTGGAAGTAGATGGGAGGGCGGGCATTGGCCTCTGCGTGACTGAAGAGGAGCCAGAGTCCACGTCCCCTGTGTTAGCAAACATGGATGCATCACCTCTGTCCTCAGATAACTCAGAAATTGCCGTCTCGGCCTGTGATTCATCCAGCACACGTCTGGCTCCTCCGAGGCGCTGGTCACATCTGTCTCACTCAGCACCTGTGCAGCTACTACATCCGATGCCACACCACTGTTGACCGTCCCCTGTCCCTCAGCACCCACGGGAGATGCCACATGAGAGAGAGCGAGGTGGCCTCACTCATCTGGCATCAATTAAACAGACATGTGCAAGGGAAGCAGCACAGAACATCTACAAATCCACATGTTGCACGATACCTGTGCAATTGCATACAGCCACCACAATCAACACGTAATGGCTGGCGTCCAGTAAATGAAGCCGCTAATAAGTGGCACATGTGTTGTGCACATAGCACTACACCCGGCCTGTGTCACCCTGCGACCATAGCCACAAATCGCGGTGTGCACACCCACTGTCCTCATGGTGGCAAGGATGACCACTACGTAATTAGGCCAAAGACATACCTGCATGGAGCAGAATGGGAAACCACTCACACAGACTGCAACATGACAGGCCACAATGGCCATGAGCCCATGCCATCCACCTGTCGTTCACATGAGCACAACTGCTGTTGCACAGTGTGCCGGATGTGTAAGTACCAGAGATATGAGGTGAGGCATCGCACACATATGACCGAACTAAATCAGAGTAGGCACAGTGCCTCAAACATACATGTGAATTGCCAATCCAGCCTACTACAGGTTGCTCCTGAGGGCTACGACTCTGAGTGCATTGAGAATGCAGAGTGCTCAAATTACATCTTGACCCTCAGGAATCGCATATGCAGATGCACACAGCACAGAGTACACTTACAACCCACTGCATCACACAACAAACATCACATTACCCAGATTATGGGTAGGCTGTGGACACATGCTGCCTCTCACCGCAAAATACACCACCCCACAATACTGTACACTTGCTTGCTGCTGATGCCCCTACAAACATGCATCCGGCACAGGCTGTGTGACTGTCAAGATGCAGACCATTAGTGGTGAAATGCAGCGCCGTGCTGACCTGACAATACGAGGGGGCATCCCCCGATTCGTTATTGCCACATAGTAGCTCATCCGGCAGCTGACGTCACACCCTTTGTGGAATTGGCTGCACTGTCGGTCACACATACACAGAGGCATCAACTTGGATGCAATGGCTCATCACAAGCCCTTGGATTGGAGGACTTCAAACTGCAGGGATGGTACACAAGAGCCTTGGAATGTCACTCATACACTTCTCAACATCACCCACATCCACCAATCACAGTGGCATGCTGCTGACCCATCCCAAATACTCAGAGACGTGCAACAGAGCCAGGAAGTAATCGGACATGGCCTAACAGCATGTGTACACCACACGTGAATGCATGCTGCTGGGAGTGTGTACACAGTACCTGTCCATCCCATTCACATGCAGGTTGCCAGCACATTGAGCAATGTGTAGTCTGCCCACATCTACTGTCCATTGTCAGGTGGACCAACACATAGATCACAAGGCAACACATCTTTGTGGGTGGACTCACTGTGTCCAACACTGCACAGCCCTCAACGTACTCGCCCTGTGAATGGCTCACCCCGCAATGGAGGTCACATTCAGTGCCACTATCTCTCACACACATCCCTATCACAAGGCATGGTGTGTCCAATCGACAGGGCTGAGTTTGTGCATTTCAGGCAAGTCCTGAACAAAAGACACATGTAACCCACTGTACAGTCAGTGTTGTCTACTTCTAGGATTGTGCGGTCAATGTGCAGCCCAGGTCTGCTGCAACTGAGAAGGCCAGCAGGGACCCAGCCAGCCATTCACACAAGCAATGACTGCCCTGAGTCCTGCATTGCCAAGTGGCTGCGTGACTGGATGTGTGACATGGAAATGCCATGTACCACCACTCGTGAGGGACATGCATGGGAAAGCAACAGAGAGCCTACATACCCCTTACACCTGTAGTTAGCATGGTAAGCAGTGCATGTTGGAACCCCACAGGCTCAGAATCCTAGTGCTGCGGATCAATGACATGTGTGTCCCCCACATGCACTCCCACACACACTGTAGTTGTCTTACACACACAACTTTTGCTATGAATAGCCTTGGGCAGTGTGCATGGAGCTCGGAATACATGATCTCCAGCTCCTCGCTGGTGAGTGAACCTGGACATATCTTCAGAGTCGTCGACATGTAGGTGGACATGTGGCAGCAGCGGCAGGTGTTGTTGAGGGATGCCAGGCAGCAGTCCCTGGAAGCTGTGGTAATGCCGTTCTCCCTCCCACACTCATATAGCCCCCTGGGGCTGTTCCAGTGGGTCCAAGCTGCTGCAATTGGTGTACCATGTCTGCCTACTTCAAATGCACACAATGGCCTGCACCGAGCTGTCCCGGTACGCTTACCTCTATCGTCGAACACGCAGGATGCAGTCGCGAGGGCCATTGGAGTTGGCCTCAAGGGCCTGGTCCATGGCGGGTACAGTCCGCTGGTGCCATGTGGAATCCACAGTTGAATGTGCACCATGCATTTGCAGGTGTGGCCATGATTTGTGTGTGGGAGCATGTCCACACTGGACAGGGCCACTTCATGCTGTGTGCATAGGCATTGACGGCCAGTGCTCAGCCTCCACATGTCTGTTGGCACATCATCATGTACACATTAGCATGGGAGCATGGGATGTTCATATGCACACACATGCCATATTTCTCAATGTACATCTCCCACTTGGCACGTGCAACGTTACGTGTCACTTGTGATGTGTGTTTGCATTCACACAGCTGTGTTGTCATGGAGTTGTCAATGTGTACACCTGTCAATGTGTGTTGGAGGTGTGATACGTACAGTGCTGTACATTGGGTGAACTAGGGACATCATTGACTGTCTCATATCCCATTGTGCAACAGGACCCACTTGTTTTGGCCGCTCAGCCTGTGTACATTATGTTGTTGGTGTGTGCCAAACTCACCCAGCCTCGGAAGCTGTGTCTGGCACAGCAGCTAGGTATATTGCCGTGGTGTTGTCACCTCCCACCTATGCAGTCTGAAACCATCATGATGCCTTTCAAGCTATTAGGGCCTAAATCCCCATGTGCATGCTCATAGCAATGGTTTGTGTCAGTAGCCATTGCTATTGGTAAGGGGACCTGTGTAAGAGTATTGTGGCTGTGCTGTCCCTACTTGTCAGCTGTTCTGTGATTCTATTGCTTTGTCAGTAATTTTAGTTATGTGTATGTGAAAGTGCCATGTGGTGTGTTGCATTGACATGTGTCCACTTCCATCTGTCCTAGGAGGAGACCAAACATACATCGCCCCTACCAATTGCTGTCAGACATGGAGGATGTGGAGGTCATTCGTAAATTCCGGCTGGACCGACCCACCCTGCATCACCTATGTGCCATGTTGGAACCCCACCTTCGTCCTCGCAGGGTGTATCCAACAGCATTCACCCCCACGGCTAAGGTGATGGCTGCACTGCATTTTTTCGCTACCGGATCTTTCCAACACACGGTAGGCAGTGGAGGTGGAATGTCCCAACCCATGTTCAGCATGGTGCTACGGGATGTCCTGTCAGCTATGATGCTGTACAGGAACCGGTACATCCGATTCCCCAGGGCTCGTGATTTGGCGGCAGTGAAGGGTGCTTTCTATGCCCTTGGACGCATCCCCCACGTTGTTGGTGCAATTGATTGCACCCATGTTGGCCTTGATGCACCACAGGCCATGGAGCACATCTATAGGAACCGGAAACATTTCCACTCCCGAATGTGCAAGTGGTGTGCCTGGCAACATGATCATCACACACGTGTGTGCGAAGTTTCCCGGTTCCATCCATGACTCGCACATCATGCGCCACAGCATCCTCCCACGAATGATGTCCAATCTTCAACCGGACCGTGCATGGATTGTTGGTGAGTATGCATACTCGTGTAGCGTGCTGGGTGTGACATGCTGTCTTGTATCCTGTTGGAATTGCAACGATTCTTTGTGTTTCTCACACCCAGGTGACTCGGCATATCCTAACGGGCCTTGGCTGCTGAGCCCACTACGTAATCCCAGGACACCAGCTGATGTCAGATACAATGAGGCACATGGGAGGACCAGACGTGTGGTGGAGCGGACTTTTGGACTCCTGAAGTCCAGATTCAGATGCCTGGACTGCACCGGGGGTGCACTGGCATACTCCCCACAGAAGGTGTGCCAGATAGTTGTGGCATGCTGCACAATCTCGCTATTCGCAGGCAGATCCCCCTGATAGTGGATGACGGTGATCAGCCAGGGCTCCCGCCTGCAGACCAGGCCGTGTCCAGTGACGAGGACAGTGGAGAGGAGGAAGCAGTGAATGAGCGTCAGCAGCTCATCGCCCGCTATTTCACTTGACGGTGAGTGACCATGTACGACGGATGATGTTGCTGTAGTTGTGTAGGTGTATGTGTGCATTGTCACGGCGGCCTATTGTTCACTGAGTGCTGTGTGGCAATGGTCCATGTCCAGGGTAGTATGCCACTGACAGTGGCTGTGGTATTGTGCCCTGTTGCTCTGTGAGATGTGTGTACATTGCTTGAACTTGATGACAAGTACTGTGTGATGAGTGTGACACACACATTCAATGGACTCTTGTTCTGTTTTTCACCCCTAGGTCCCTACAGCCTCTCCTGGCCTATCGACATACCACACTCCTGATGCATTTCTGATCATGGTGACGGTTGCACATCCTTGATTAAACACAGAGCAGATACAACAGAATGTGATCCAGGTGTATTTATTTTGAACAGTGACATGTGATTGTGGGCAAGGTGATGACAAAAGTGGTGCATGCTGGAACAATGAGTTGACGGACATGTCCGCGTGATGGTCAAGGTGTACCCATGTTGTTCTGGGTCCACAGTCCAACAGACACATGCCATTCACATGGCAGTGTGGGGTAGGATAGTAGTCCAAGTGAATGCAGTAGATGGCCACCGTGGCTGGCTGTCTCACTGGCGTTTGGAGCATGCAAAGTCATCTCTGGACACCTGTTTCCTCTTCGGACGACCCCTTCCACGTTTGAGAGGGGGGGTTGTGTTTGTGGGCTGCTGGTGGTGGCTGAGGATTGCCCACTCGCTGTGGATGCAGGGGAACTGGATGTTGCACGGACCTGCGCCCCAGCAGATGGTGGCGGAGGTGGTGTGGTTGGCCTTGATTGGGCCCTCACCGCCACCACTAGCTGGCCCATGAGGTCGACAAGTTTGCCCATACGGGTCACGAATTGGCCCATATGGGCGTCCATGGACCTCAACACCACAAGGACTTCCCGCGTATCGGCAGATGACCGGGCCCATTGTCCCTGGGCCTTTTCATAAGCCCCAAGGACTCTGGTGATTTGCGGCAGGGCTTGGCTGCCAGGCTCTGATGGCGTTGGCCTGACCCTGCTCCTCTCACCTGAACTGCTGCCACCGACCTGCCCACTCGCCAAAGTGGTCACCCGGGGCCTCGTTGTGGCTCCCAGGGTCGATGTCAACATGCGTGCAGCCCCTTGCGCAGGGTGAGTGGTCAGGGAGGCCCTGGTGGTGGTGGTGGTTGCGGCGGTGGTGGTGGCCGCAATGACCGTTGCAGCAGGGGCCTGAGACTGGTCACCAGCCCTGGGAGATGGGTTGGTGGGTAGGAGGGGTCCTGGGGAGCGGTTGAGCCCTGCCTCACCAGATGTGCCTGGTTGGGAGTCCTCGTCCGAAGAGGTGTCCAGGTCTTCCACATCCGTGAGTCCGGGTGGAGGGCTTGTGGACTGGCTGTGATGGCTGCTGTATCCCTCTCCAGCATCATGCTGTTCGTCACCTGTGGGGCGGAGACGAAAGGTTATTGTGTTGCACCTTGCAAGGTTTGTGTTAGATGTCTGACATTCACAGTTGGTGCACAGTTGTGCACTGATTTCCCAGGTGCGTGTGTATGGCTCTACAATGTGTGTGCGTGATCAAGGCAATGGAATAGTGTGATGGGTGCACATGGCATGGGACGGATTTGGATAGCCAATCGGTGTGGGTTGCAGTACCCCTACATTTTGTGGCTTTGGTGGAAACGGGGTACAGCCCCATCAACGCTTTTGAGGTGAAATATGGTTTTGGGGTTCAAATGAAACGCTTAGGAACGCAGATGGCAAAAGGGGTACAGCCCCATCAATGCTTTTGAGGTGAAATATGGTTTTGGGGTTCAAATGAAACGCTTAGAAACGCAGATGGCAAAAGGGGTACAGCCCCATCAACGCTTTTGAGGTGAAATATGGTTTTGGGGTTCAAATGAAACACTTAGGAACGCAGATGGCAAAAGGGGTACAGCCCCATCAACGCTTTTGAGGTGAAATATGGTTTTGGGGTACATACTGTGACATATGGGTGCAGGAGGGGACATGTGTTTTGGCCACACGACACTGCAGAGACAAAGGTGTGTGTATGTCTGACATACCAAGCATATCTGCTCACTGTTATCATTTAGGGACATTACACTGCAAGCATTGTAGTGAGTGAGTAATGGTTGTGTGCCTCACAACGTATTGGAGATGGGACAATTCCTTGGTGTGCGTGCTACCCTCAGCCATGTGCAGCAATGCAGTGCTCTTGGGGTGTTGACTATATTAGGTATGTTGTAAATGACAGTGTGACGTGCGCTTCGGACACTACAGACACATTATTGGTCATCGGCAGGAATCTTTGCTGAACTACTGTATATGGGACAACTGATTAGATGATATACCTTTCATGACACTGGGGCTAAAAAGATGTGATGGATGAGATATTGAATGTGCATTGTGTAGCTGTGTGGTTCATGGGTCCAGTGGTGTATGTGACATTTCTGTGGTTCCACTCTGTTACATTGAGACAAGCTAGACTTACATGGGTGATGTTGTACAATGTCAAGGGAACAAGCAGACACAACTACATGGACAAGACTTCGATGGTGTTGCTGATGTGTGTGATGACTGGCACAGTGCACGGCATGTGGGTCAGTACTCCAGTGAGACTTGTGCATGCAGACGTGACTCCTTACGTGTTTGTGTATTTGAGATGGCTCATGTGGGCTATGACTCTGTAATTCATGTCCGTGTGCACATTAGTCACATGATTATGACAGGGAGCAGTGCTACCTGTTCCTCTGTTACGTGACATGTCCCAAATGTCAACACAGTTGAAGGGGTATTGGGTCCAGCCTCCTTACTCACCGCTCTTGATTGGGCTCTCAATACTTGAGCAGAAAACCTGTCCAGAGCAGGGGGGAACCCCTAACCCCCTAGTCATACAATAGTTCCAAAACAGCGTGTCTGGACAGGTAGTTATAAATTTTCATTTGATGGAGAAAGAATTCCAATAGACTCGCATAAATAGTGGATTTTTTATAAATATGTGATCATATTTCCTTGATTTAATAACTATATTGCAATGAAAGGATAGGAGGAAACAGCCAACACGTGTTTCGCCCCCTCACTATGGCCATCCAGCCTGGGGCTTCTTCAGGGCAAGAATAATATAGTAAAGGATATAGTATATCCTATGGCGCGTCAATCCTAATGGAAGAACAGTCTTGAAACATTGTAGAATGCCGGTAAATCGGCGTTGCTCCCATCCTGGTGACTAGTGCATCTCCAGGACGGGAGCAACGCCGATTTACCGGCATTCTACAATGTTTCAAGACTGTTCTTCCATTAGGATTGACGCGCCATAGGATATACTATATCCTTTGCTATATTATTCTTGCCCTGAAGAAGCCCCAGGCCGGATGGCCATAGTGAGGGGGCGAAACACGTGTTGGCTGTTTCCTCCTATCCTTTCATTGCAATATAGTTATTAAATCAAGGAAATATGATCACATATTTATAAAAAATCCACTATTTATGCGAGTCTATTGGAATTCTTTCTCCATCAAATGAAAATTTATAACTACCTGTCCAGACCCGCTGTTATGTCCCAAATGTTAGTCGTAGTACAGTCCTCATGCCTACAGACACCCCGCCCTGTACAGTAGTCTACCTACTTGTTGGTTTGGAGGGAGCAATGCAATGGCTGTCACATGGTTATGAGAGGGAGGGGTGCTCCATCTTGCTGGTCTGTGGGAGTGGGGGCCGTGTTGTGAGTTGTGGTGAGAGCTTACCACCCACAGACACCCCTCCATGTAGGGAAACATATCTGGCTGTCGGGTGGAGTTGTGCACTGCAATGGCTGACACATGGGTGTGGGGAGTGCTCCATCTTGCTGCGCTGTAGGACTATGGGCCTGGTGGGGGTTGTACATCTGCAGTCCCCCCTCCGATACTCGGAGTTTGTGGTAAGGCTACTTACCTGTTACTTGTTGGTTAGTGCAGCTATGGCTGACACATGAGTGTGGGTGTGGGGAGTGCTCCTTCCGGCGCATCTGGGGAACAAGGGGACCTGGTGGGAGTTGTGGTGCTGGCTGACTGTACACATGCCCCCATGGTTTTGTTTGTTGGTACCTTTGGGCTGAGTGTGTGGGAGTGTCTGTTGCATGTGTGAGAGATGTCTTGTGTATTGTGTACTGGACATGGGGGTGTTTGGCCCTCGGTGCTATGGCATTCTGGTAGTGCATGACAGTACATAGCGGTGTGCTGGTATACATTTGTTTGTACTTACCAGCCTCCACTCCCCCTGGTATTCCGGTGAGACTCTCCGGATGCAGAATACCTCGCACCTTCTCCTCCCACGCCTTGAAGGTCTTGAATAGCGCGGGATTTCCACCGCCAGTCCTGTCAGCCAGCTCACGATTCTTGGCCTCCTTCTTCCTGACCACGCTTTTCAGGTCGTGCCACCTCTTTGTGATTTCACCCCGGTTGCGTGGCACGTTCCCAACTGCATTCACCTGGTCTACGATCCTGCTCCACATTCTGTTTCTGGTGGCTACTGGTGTCTGTTGGACCTGGTTCCCATAGATTTGTGGGTGCACCTTGATGATCTCATCGACCATGACCGTCAACTCAGTGGCAGTGTACTTTGGCATTCTTTGTGTTGCCATGGTGTGTGGTTTGCTATTTTTGGAGCTGGTGTGGTGGTTGTGTGGTGTGTGATGTGCAGGGGGTTCGTGGTGCCATTGTTTCAGTGGTGATGGTGGTGGTGGTAGTGGTAGTGATGTGTGTGATGTGTGCGTGCGTGTGGTGTGCTGCTTTCCTTTGTGTCTCTCTGGGTTCTCTGATGGCGGCTTCGCTTTGTCGTAGTGCAAGGGATTGTGGTCTGTGAAGAGGCTGCTTTTGTACTGACCTATGTGGGTGTGTCATGATGGTCTGTCGTTTTCAGGTGTGTTGTGTCTGTTGTCCTGGGATTTGTAGTTTTTTAGTTTTGGCACGGGGCATGTGTCTTTGGGATGTGTTCTGTGTTTGGGTATTTTGGCGTAGTTTGCTGTGTGGACTTGTTGGCCATGTTGTGTGTATTTCTTTGTTCCGCAAATGATTTCCGTGCACGGACGTGGCCGCCAGGCCTTCCGCCGTGTCAGTTATTCATCGCTGTTGTTAACCGTGGAGGCGGGGAATATGTGGATTTTCCGCGCTCATGTCGGGGAGATCATAATTTCACGGTCGTTGTCTCGGTCGTCAGAGCGGGCGGATTTGGGTTTTCGGGCGGGATTGCGTCCGTGACGGACGGTTAATCTTCTACTCGGACATGGACGGGCGGAATTTTGTGTGTTTTTACAGCCGCGGGCGGAGGTTGCTTCGCGACTTCATAATTGCTCGGTCGGTATTCCCATGGTGCAGGCGGGCGGTTTTCTCATGCTATCGTAGAGGGCGGATTTTTTAACGCCGGTTATCGTAATGGGCCCCTAAGTTTGCTAAAATATAATTTTTTTTAAATGTCTTAAAAGTGATATATAAAATTAATTAAATAATCAATATAATTAAGTAAAACATACTTAAAATTATTAAAAAACGTTAAAATTAATAAATAATAAATATAATGTAAAAAAATAAATAAACATGCATTTTTATTTTTTATTATATATAATAACTTAATAATATTACAAATAATTAATATTTGTAATTATAAAATGTTAAAAACATAATTTAAAATATAATTACATATATATAAATAAACCTATATTATAAATATAAAAATAAATTATATATAATAAGTTAAAACATTAAAATAATTTTTTTTTTTAAAATAATATTTTACACTACATTAAATATAACTTTACTGGAAACGTCGCATAGCGTAGGGGATAAAATAACTATTTCCACTCCAACAAGTGGTACAATAGGGAAAGTGTTGGATAACGGGAGGGTAAAAATTACTATTCCCACTCCAGTGAGTGCAACAGTATTGAAAGTGTTGGATAGCGGGTGGGTAAAAATTACTATTCCCACTCCAGTGAGTGCAACAGTAGGGATAGTGTTGGATAGCGGCTGGGAATAATGTACTATTCCCACTCCACCAAGTGTAACAGTAGGGAAAGTGTTGGATAGCGGGTGGATAAAAATTACTATTCCCACTCCAGTGAGTGCAAAAGTAGGGCAAGTGTTGGATAGCGGGTGGGTAAAAATTACTATTCACACTCCACCGAGTGCAACAGTAGGGAAAGTGTTGGATAGCGGGAGGGTAAAAATTACTATTGCCACTCCAGTGAGTGCAACAGTAGGGAAAGTGTTGGATAGCAGGTGGGTAAAAATTACTATTCCCACTCCAGTGAGTGCAACAGTAGGGAAAGTGTTGGATAGCGGGAGGGTAAAAATTACTATTCCCACTCCAGTGAGTGCAACAGTAGGGAAAGTGTTGGATAGTGGGAGGGTAAAAATTACTATTCCCACTCCAGTGAGTGTAACAGTAGGGAAAGTGTTGGATAGCGGGAGGGTAAAAATTTCTATTCCCACTCCAGCGAATGCAACAGTAGGGAAAGTGTTGGATAGCGGGTGGGAATAATTTAATATTCCCACTCCACCAAGTGTAACAGTAGGGAAAGTGTTGGATAGCGTAGGGGAATAATTTAGTATACCCACTCCTGCAATATAATTAACATTAATTAACAAATAATTATTTTTTCAAAATTAATTTACCTCCCACCATTTTCCCCTATAAACGTCACCTACAATATTGTAAAATATTAATAAATTAATATAATTAATTAAAAATTAATTAATTAACTAATTACAATTAACAATAAAATTAATAACAATCAAATCTAAATTAATTCACAAAATTAACACTATAAAATAACTTTTAATAAATATAATATAAAAAATAATAAAAATTACATTAAAAATAAAGTACTTCCTCCACTATCAACCCTCACCCCACTCCTAAAAAAGTACACAAATAACATATTTACAAATTAATTATTAATAATTAATATTTAATTAATTACTAATTAATAAAAAAAAATACACAATTAACATAATTACCAATTAATTATTAATTGTGATTAATCAATTTATAATAAATTAATTAACTTAATTAACATTATACATTATTAAATACTAAGGGGCCCATTACGATGGCGGGCGGAAGCACAACCGCCGTGCTGGCGGATGCAAACACCACCAGTTACCGCCGGCACGCAGCAGTCCACACGCCCGCACAATTACGATGCGAAAAGTAGGCCAAACACCGCCGGCAAGCCAGCAACACCGTCCGCCATCAAAGTGCGCCCGTACACGTAGCGGCGCAGCCCAACTGACACACACCGTCCGACGAAACACGTCCCGCCCGGCGCATAAATTACGATGCCGCAAACAAACGGCTCCCACGGCTAAGAGACACCGCACGTGAAAGAGAGGCGGTAACACGGACGCAGAGCACGGACAACGAAGAAGCGGCACCCCGGGCATGAATCCAGCACTGCAGGCCCTTCCCATGCTTCTGCTGATGCACCACCAAGGACGCAACGTACCGCGGAGACGCAGGTAGGCACACACACAACAAGTGCACGCAAACAGCGCACACAGTGCAAGGGCGGAAAAGCGGACAACCCCCACCAGCGCGTGTACACTACACATCCACCATTGCATCCACATATGACACACAGGCCAAATCCTAACATCGCGGAACACATGTGTACACACCACCTGGGACTAGGAACCAACCACCCCGTCACGGCCACAAAGCGCCGATGACGCCGCCACACATGCGCACAACGCAGAGGCCAACCGCAGCGCCATGCATGCGTCGCACACAGACACAGGGACACAACCAAGCAGCACACACATCAGCCCCACCCCGAACGCACATGACACGTGACAGGCCTGCCACAGACATGTCCCCAACGCCCAATCCACGGACAACACCCAACGCCACACAACCGACGCACACATGTCAGTGAAGTCACGCAACAGCAGGACACACCCCAGTGTAACAAACATGGCGAAGCACACAGCGGCGGCAACACCAACTAGGAGAAGCAGGGCTCCTTCGGGAAGAGGAACGCCAGTACCACACTGAAAAACCCATACCACCCTGCACATATGAACAAGACACATGAAACGGAACACCAAAGAGCCCGGGGACCGACAACAGGTGGCCCAAGAATAACATCCACACACAAGGCCCAACGCAGAGCGGAAAGGCAGGCTGCCGCCCACACAAGGGAGAGCAGACAGCACTGAATGACCTTCCATTCCAACTCCGAAACCACAGCCCTACGACAGAAGCCGGTGAATACAGCCATTGTCCAAGAATAGACCAACACAGGCATGCCGAGGAGACCGACCACAGGGCAGATAGCGCATACCACAGAAGCACACAACGGACGGGGAAGAAAGAAGAAAACACTCCCCCATGTTGGCCACATGCAAGTTAATTGGAAGGAGTCACACAGCACTGACCTTGAACTGTCTGAGAAGCATGTGGGAAGAGGGCCCGTGTCCTCCAAACAAGCCAACAGAACACAAGTCCTGTCTCCCTACGACTACACAGAGCTCACAGCAACCCCGGAGCGTGCACATTGCAGACTGCACACACAGCCGGAGCACGCCACCTCAACGAACCGCTGCGAAATGGCAACCGCAACACACCTACCCAACTACGCCGAACAGCTCAAGCTGTACAAAACCAACACGATACATACATTGGGATGCGATCTCCTGTCCCTGCTGAACGTAAGTTACCGACTGACTTACCGCATCACATTGTTCAGCTGCGTCATGCCCGTCTTCTACTGTCGGAGGTGTCCCTACCAGCATCCCGTCGAGATATGCCTCTCTAACCCGGCATGTCTGAAGGCGGACCTGCTACCACTACTCCTCCCTCTGGACGCACACGACAGGGCCTGCTCTGCCTATGGGGGCATGGCGTATGTGGCCAACATCGCACCCGCACTGAAATGGGACCACTGTGCCTCCACACGACGGATCATCGAGAACAGCTACATCGAATGTCACCCATCATGCCCCATCATGGTCCTCCAAGGGACAACTTACGAACAACACCTTGAGAGCCACCATCCGCTTCATTGGCTGGCAAACATGTACACCACCAATGACATGGAAGCCCTGCTGGACGGCATCGCATACCTGACAACCTGTAAATACATCGGACCACAACGCAGGTTCCCCGAGTGACCTATGGAGTCCAACCCCGCACCCATGCTCAGCTTCCGCACGGACTGGCCAGTCACCACCACAACAGCCATACCAAACGACCGGCAACTGTAACCACACCATCAACGACATCGCCATGACATCGGATATGACCGGGACATGCACACTGTTCCCCATCACATCCAGGAACACCGCATGCATCGTGGGAGGCAGTGGCATGGGCTCTGTGTATCGCACCCACATGGACGGAACTGCACGAACAACCAGGACACGACATGGATCCAGCGCACATGGACACACACACCGCTCAGTGGACATGAATAGGTCGCCTGGAGTCTGTGGGTGCTGCACCCTCCCACCCCCGCCCCGGGAATCCCATACCAGGACCTTTGCATGGACGACAAGTGCATACAACAACAACACGACCCCAGTGACTGTGACATGTCCAGTAACCACCACAGTGCAACAACAAGTGGCACGCCGCTGCATGCACGCAAGCACATGCCCTGATGTCATCTCACATGCACGCGTGCATGAGGAACAACCGCAGCAAACCTGTCACATGGAACTGAGATGGACTGTGCCCATGATGCCGAGCGGTCTGGTAGGCTACATGTCAAAGTCCGCAGCTCCGCAGCTATACGTAAATGTACATTAGCACAGCCTTGGCCAAGCAGATGTAACCCCACACCCTATCCCATTTGTAATCATGCTCAGTATATCCTCAACATGTATTCCGCTGCCAGTAGTGTCCACTATACTGCATCACAGAGGACAGAAGACTCAATATAATGTTTGAAACCAAAACTGTCTCCGCTGACTCATTTCACAAGTACGAATGAGAGAGGATGAGAGTATGTGAAGTACACGGCAGTCGTGACATGACCATGTAGTCCACTGGTATTGGATGTCAACGCAAATGAGTAGCACTACTGTGGAAGACACACATGTGTCGTGTGAAGTCGTATGGACGCAGTGCTCAGGTGGGTGGGTGCGACGGGTAGATGCGCACATGCCAAGTTGGAGCACGCCGTGTTGGGAGGGGTCATGAACAGTACACCACCGCTTCCCTGGGCATTGTGAGAGGACACCTGTCGGGGGGAGTGAACACGTGTGTGCACAGCAGCCGGGCACACGTACAAAGCGGTACCAGGCGCACCTCAGCCCACCCTCTGTGGACAAGCTGGATCCTGTTGTGCGCCCGCCATGCCCCTTGACAAGGCACACACAGCCCCAGTCGACCAGGTGTAACCCCAACATAGTCAATCCGCACAGGCGATACAGGGCACGGGATGGCAGTGGAGCATGGTGTGTGAGAGGTCTCCTCGCGCTCCTCCTGGTCATATCACGCAGGCAATAGAACCTCAACGTCTAGCATGGCACAAGTCAGATGGAAGTGTAGGGGGACGCACCACAGCACGAGCAGCACTGACGTCACGGGAGGTGGCTCGCACCATCCCATCCATTGCCCATCATACCAACCACGCCACATGCCATTGCGACTAAGTGCAAGCGCGTGCGCCACCACCCCGAGCCCTCCCCAGAGAGGCCAAAGAGTGAATGTGTGGGCCATCAGCCACAGACGGACGCGGCCTGGCCGCAAGGGCAGCCACAGCCACTGGGTGTCGCAGGTGGCGGATCCGGAAGGCGAAGACTGTGATGCATAGTCCATGCAGGCCGGGTCTCCATTTGGGGCACCACGCAGGTGGACGGCGTCCCGCCACACATCATACCCTGAGACAGCCCACTCGTGCAACTGGACCCACACATACACTCCTTGCCCTCTCTGGTGCGAGCTTGGGGCTGCCTGTGCAAGCGCTAGCCTCGCAGGTGAGCATGCATATTGGGGGGCGAGGGAGGACATGAGGGCTGGGGCGAAGATGACTGTATCACTGTCAGTTAGTACAAGGGATGACCCAGATGTGGAAAGGAAGAGACGTGTCCCGTGTGTACTGCAACTAGTCGCCAATCCAACTACCCCCATGTCCGGAATGTAAGCCCGCACCTAGGCCCGCCCATCCGCCACATCGAACATACCACCAGCACGACAACCTTCCCATTCGAAACACTGACTGGGGGTGGCGACCAGTGAACAATCATGTGTAGCCTACCCACGCGTACATGTGGGCCCTCCATGATCCATGTCACCTGCGGCAAAGACATGACATGCGCAATGAGGGAAGTGAGGAGAGCTGTCCGCCCCACGCGCAGAAGGTGCATCAGCTCCACAGACCCAGCAGTGAGTCCAGCAGGGGTCACATGTGCAGGGGCAGCTGTGCCTGGTGTGAAGGCACATGCATATAGACAGCACATCGACCAATGTGTAGTCTGCCCACATCCACAGTCCATCATCATGCGGACATAGGAATTGAACACAGGGCAACACATCTTAGTTGGTGCACCCACCGTGACCAACAATGCGCAATCATCGACGTACCCGCCCTGTGCATGGCCCCCCACCCAACGGAGGCACATCCAGTGCCACCATCCCACACACACAAGCCTTCCACGGAACATGCTGTGTCCAATGGTCAGTACAGAGTCAGCGCCCATCTGGTGGATCCTGAACAGGAGACACATGCACACATGCCAGCTCCCACTATGTACGTCTGCCACCTGGCACGTGCAATGTAACCTCTCACCTGTGACGTGTGACTGCAAGCACACAGCCGTCTTGGCATGGGGCTGTCAATGTGGACACCAGTCAATGTTTCGGGAGCTGTGATCCGTACAGTGCTGTACATAGGGTGCAGTGCTGACACCTACTACTGTCTCATATCCCCTCGTGCCACAGGTCCCACTTGTATTGGCCGCTCAGCCCGTGCCCACATCGTCGTCGTCGTGTGCCATACTCATCCAGCCTCGGAAGCAGTTCCATGCTCAGCAGACACTCATGTTGCCGTGGCGTTGCCGCTTGACGAATATGCAGTCAGTCCCCATCAGCACGCCCCGCAAGTCATTGGGGCCTAGATCCCCATGTGCATGCACATGGCAGTGGTATGTCTCACTTGCCATTGCCATTGTTGGGAGACCTGTGTAAGTGTATTGTGGCCGTGCCGTCCCAGCTTGACAGCTGGGCTGTGGCTCATGTGCTTGCTCAGTCATGTCAGTGATGTGTATGCGAAATTGCTATGTGCCGTGTTGCTTTGACATGTGTCCTCTGCCATTTAACCCAGGCGGAGACCGAACATTGACCGCCCATACCAATTGCTGGCGGACATGGACGATACAGAGGTAATCAGGAAGTTTCGGCTGGACAGGCCAACCCTGCATCGACTGTGTGCCATGTTAGAGCCCCATCTCCGTCCCCGCAGGGTGTATCCGACTGCTGTCACCCCCACGGCTAAGGTGATGGCCGCCATGCATTTCTTCGCCACTGGGTCATTCCAGCACACAGTGGGCAGTGGAGGAGGGATGTCCCAGCCCATGTTCAGCAAGGTGCTGAGGGATGTACTGGCAGCCATGATGCTGTACCGGAACAGGTACATCAGATTCCCCAGGGCTCGTGAATTGGCGGCAGTGAAGGGTGCATTCTATGCCCTTGGCAGAATCCCACACGTCGTGGGAGCCATTGACTGCACACATGTTGGCCTTGTTCCACCACAGGCCACTGAGCACCTGTACCGCAACAGGAAGCACACGCACTCCCTGAATGTGCAAGTGGTGTGCCTTGCGGACATGGTGATCACCCACGTGTGTGCCAAGTTTCCAGGCTCGGCCCATGACGCACACATAATGCGCAACAGCATCTTGCCATGACTGATGGCCAATCTGCAACAGGATCGTGGCTGTATTGTCGGTGAGTATGTGGAGTGGTGTAGCGTGCTGGTTGTGCGATGCTGTCCCCTGTCCAGTTGGAATAGCAACGGTTCTCTGTGTCCCTCACACCCAGGTGACTCTGCGTATCCGAATGGGGCATGGCTGCTCAGTCCATTGAGGAATCCTCGCACCCCAGCAGACGATCGATACAATGAGGCACATGGGAGGACCAGACGTGTGGTCGAGCGTACCTTTGGCCTCCTCAAGTCCAGGTTCAGGTGCCTGGACCGCACCGGGGGTGCACTGGCGTACTCCCCACAGAAGGTGTGCCAGATAGTGGTGGCGTGCTGCATGCTGCACAATCTGGCCATTCGGAAGCAGATCCCCCTCATTGTGGATGTCGGAGATCAACCAGGGCCCCAGCCCGCAGACCAGGACAGCTCGAGTGAGGTGGACAGCGGAGAGGAGGAAGCTGGGAATGTGCGCCAGCAGCTCATCGCCCGCTACTTCACTTGACGGTGAGTGTCCATGTACGACGGATGATGTGTCTGTATCTGTGCAGGTGTGTGTGTGCTGTGTCAGGGTGGCCGTATGTTCACTGCGTGCAGTGTGTCAACGCTCCATGGCCAGGGTAGTATGCCACTGTTGGTGACTGTGGCATTGTGCCATATTGCTCTGTGCGATGTGTGTACATTGCTTGTAGTTGTTGACATGTACTGTGTGATGGGTGTGTGACACACTCATTGAATGTGCTCCTGTTCTGTCTCCCACCCCTAGGTCCCTACAGGCCCTCCGGATTCCATTGCCATGCCACGCATCAGGTGCCTTTCCGCCCAAGGTGGCCGTTGTATTCCGTACAAATAAAACACAGGGCACAAACAGCAGTTAGTGAAAAAGGTGCATTTATTACAAACTGTGACATGTGATTGTGTGTAAGGTGATGACAAAAGTGGTGCGTGCAGTGACAATGAGCTGCCGGTCATGGCTGCGTGAAGCTCAGGGTGTACCCACTGGTTCTATGTCCATAGTCCAACACACACATGCCATCCAGCTGGCTGTGTGGAGTGGGATCGTAGAGCAAGTCAATGCAGTGGCTGGTCAAGGAAGGCTGGCGGAAGGCTGGCTGGCTGCCTCACTTGCGACTGGAGCGTGCGAAGTCCTCCCGGGAGATCTGTTTCCTCTTCGGACGGCCCCTTCCACGTTTGGGAGGGGGGTGTGTGGTGGCGACCTGCTGGTGGTGGGTGAGGTGTGCTCACTGGCTGTGGACGCAGGGGAAGTGGACACTGCTGCCCGACCCTGCGCCCTAGCAGGTGGTGGCGGAGGTGGTGTTGCTGGCCTTGCCTGTGACCCCACCGCCACCACCAGCTGGCCCATGAGGTCCACGAGTTGGTCCATACGGGACACGAATTGGCCCATATGGGCGTCCATGGACCTCAGCACCCCCAGCACCTCCTGCGTGTCTGTAGCAGACCTGGCCCATTGTCCTTGGGCCTCTTCATAGGCCCCAAGGACTCTGGCCATTTGAGGCAGGGCATGGCTCCCAGGGGAGGCTGGCGTTTCCCTGACCCTGCTCCTCCTACCAGTCCTGCTGCCACCGGCCTGCCCACTAGCCACATTGCACACCACGGTCCTCGCTGTGGCTCCCAGGGTGGATCCAGTCGGCCGGGCCACCACCTGCGCTGGGGCTGGTGCCAGCGAAGATGTGGTGGTGGTGGTGGCGGTGGTGGTCGGTGCGGCGATGGTGGCGGTTGCGGCAGTGGTAGTGGCCGCAATGACCGTGGGTGTGGCCGCAACGACAGTGGCAGCAGGGGGCTGGGACTGTTCAGCATCCCTGGATGATGGGTTGGTGGGTAGGAGGGGTCCTGGGGAGCGGCTGGGCCCTGCCACGCCAGATGGGCCTGCTTGGTGGTCCGTGTCCGAAGAGGAGGACAGATCCTCCAGATCCGTGTGTCCTCGTTGGGGGCTTGTGGGCTGGCTGTGCTGGCTGCTGTCTCCATCCCCAGCATCCGGCAGTTCGTCACC
This sequence comes from Calotriton arnoldi, assembly GCA_963921515.1. NCBI lineage: Eukaryota > Metazoa > Chordata > Amphibia > Caudata > Salamandridae > Calotriton > Calotriton arnoldi. Next base: position 708,629 of record CAWUFW010005297.1, read on the forward strand.
TGTGGAGAGAATGAGATTTGTTATTGTGTTGCACCTGGCGAAGTATGTATTTGTCGCCTGACATTGGCAGTTCGTGCAATCTCGTACATGGGTTTCCCGGAGGCGAGTGTGTGGCTGTGGCATCTGTAGTTGTGTGTGCTAGGCAATGGGACTGTGTGCTGTGCACATGTGGCATGGGACGGATTGGCCATGCCGATGGGTGTGTTGCTGTGCCCCTACTCATTGTGACTCTGGTGTATGCGGGCTCCTGGCCCATCCTGGGTCTGGTTTGTACTTTGCTTTTGGGGTTCACATGGAACGCTTAGGAACGCATATGGCAACATGGGGGCCATGCCCCAGATTCGCATTTGGGAGGGGATATGCTTTTGGGGTTCAAATGGAACGCTTAGGAACGCATATGGCAACATGGGGGCCATGCCCCAGATTCGCATTTGGGAGGGGATATGCTTTTGGGGTTCAAATGGAACGCTTAGGAACGCATATGGCAACATGGGGGCCATGCCCCAGATTCGCATTTGGGAGGGGATATGCTTTTGGGGTTCAAATGGAACGCTTAGGAACGCATATGGCAACATGGGGGCCATGCCCCAGATTCGCATTTGGGAGGGGATATGCTTTTGGGGTTCAAATGGAACGCTTAGGAACGCATATGGCAACATGGGGGCCATGCCCCAGATTCGCATTTGGGAGGGGATATGCTTTTGGGGTTCAAATGGAACGCTTAGGAACGCATATGGCAACATGGGGGCCATGCCCCAGATTCGCATTTGGGAGGGGATATGCTTTTGGGGTTCAAATGGAACGCTTAGGAACGCATATGGCAACATGGGGGCCATGCCCCAGATTCGCATTTGGGAGGGGATATGCTTTGGGGTTCAAATGGAACGCTTGGGAACGCATATGGCAACATGGGGGCCATGCCCCAGATTCGCATTTGGGAGGGGATATGCTTTTGGGGTTCAAATGGAACGCTTAGGAACGCATATGGCAACATGGGGGCCATGCCCCAGATTCGCATTTGGGAGGGGATATGCTTTTGGGGTTCAAATAGAACGCTTAGGAACGCATATGGCAACATGGGGGCCATGCCCCAGATTCGCATTTGGGAGGGGATATGCTTTTGGGGTTCAAATGGAACGCTTAGGAACGCATATGGCAACATGGGGGCCATGCCCCAGATTCGCATTTGGGAGGGGATATGCTTTTGGGGTTCAAATGGAACGCTTTAGGAACGCATATGGCAACATGGGGGCCATGCCCCAGATTCGCATTTGGGAGTGGATATGCTTTTGGGGTACATGCTGTGAGCCATGGGTGCCGAACGTGACATGTGTTGTGGCAGCATGACAGTGCATGGTTTGAGGTGTGTGCATGCTTGACATGGCCTGCATATTTGCTGTCTGTTGTGATTACTGGACATGGCATTGGACGCATCGTTATGAGTGAGTGATAGTTGTGTGCCAGCCAACGTATTGCAGTTGTCCCATCTCCTTGGTGTGCGTGCTGCCCTGTGCCATGTGCATCACTGCAGTGCTCGGGGGGTGTGGCCCATGTTGTGTGTTGTTGCTCACAGTGTGTCGTGCGCTTAATTGACTTCTGGCACATGGTTGGTCATGGGCATGTGTCTTAGCGTGACTGCTGTATGTGTGGCAGCTGTGCGGATGACATGCCTTTCATGAGACTGGGGCTGACGGATGGGATGGATGGTATGTTGTATGTGCATGGTGTGTCTGTGAGTTTGATGGGTTCAGTGGTGTTCGTGTGCATTTCTGTTGTTCCGCTCTGTTGCGTCTAGTGTTGTTTGTCTTACATAGGCGTAGTTGTGGGGTGTGTGGTTGACAGGCAGTAGGGGCTACATGGACAGGACTTCAATGGTGTTTCGGTTGTGTGTGATGAGTTGCACAGTGGCTGCCGTGTGGGACTATATTCAGTGTGGCTTGTGCATGCAGACGTGGCTCCTTGGGTGTTGCTATGTCTGTGATGGGTCATGTGGGGTGTGAGTCTGTTGTTCATGTCCGTGTGCACATTGTTCACTTGTTCGTGATGGTGGGCGGTGCTGCGTGTTCGTCTGCTACGTGACATGTCCCATGTGTTGGTCGTGCTATGGTCCTCATCCCTCCAGTAATCCAGCCCTGTCCAGTTTCCCACCTGCAAGTTGTTCGTGCGTGCACTGTACTGGATGCCACATGGCTCTAAGCGGGGGTGCTCCATGTTGCAGGTCTGTGGGGGTGGGGGGTGTTGTGGGTCGTGGGGGTGGCTGGACACCCACTGACACCGATTGCTGTGGACCGTGATGTCTGCCTTTCGGCTGTCGTTGTGCACTGCGGTGGCTGACACGTGGCTGTGGGGTGTGGGGGATGCTCCTCCTTGCTGTGCTGTGGGACTGGGGCCTGGTGTGTGTTGTACTTGGGCTGTCCACCCTCCCACCCACTGCACTTTGTGTTCCTGCCACTTACCTGTTACTTGTCGGTTAGTGCAGCTGTGGCGGACACATGGGTGTGGTGGGTGCTCGTTGTGGCGCTTCTGGCATATTTGGGGACCTGTTGGTGGTTACGTGGCTGGCTTAGTGTACACATGTCCCCACGCATCTTACAGTTGTTCGGTTTGGGCTGTGTGTGGTAGTGTCTGTTGCATGTGTGTGTGATGTGTTGTGTATTGTGTGCTGGACATGGGGGTGTTTGTCCCTGGGAGCTGTGGCATGGTAGTTGCGCATGTGAGTACATAGCGGTGTGCTGGTATACATTAGTTTGTACTTACCAGCCTCCACTCTCTGCTAATCCGGCGAGGATCTCCGGATGGATTACGACTCGCACCTTCTCCTCCCACGCTTTGAAGGTCTTAAAGAGCGCGGGATTCCCTCCGCCAGTGACGGCAGCCAGCTCTCTGTTTTTGCCCTCCTTCTTCTTGACCAGGCTCTTTACGTCATTCCAACGTTTGTTAATTTCTCCTCTGTTCCTGGGCAGGGTCCCGACTGCATTGACCTGGTCTACGATCCGGTTCCACATTCTGTTTCTGGTGGCTAGTGGTGTGTGCTGGACCATGTTCCCATAGATTTGTGGGTACACCTTGATGATCTCGTCGACCATGACCGTCAGCTCCATGGGCGTGAACTTGGGCATCCTTTCTGGTGCCATGGTGTTTGTGGTGCTGGTGCGGTGTGTGTTGTGTAATGTGCAGGGGGTTTGTGGTGCCGGGGTGTGGTGCCGGGGTGTGGTGGTGGTGGTGGTGGTGGTGGTGGTGGTGTTTGGTGGTGGTGGTGGTGGTGGTGGTAGTGATGTGTGCGTTTCTGTGGTGTGCTGCTGTCCTTGCTGTGTCACTGTGTCCTCTCCTCTCCTCTCTGGTTTGCAATGTAGCAAGGGGTTGTGGTCTGTGGGAGTGCTGCTTTTGTACTCACCTATGTGGGTGTGTCCTCATGGTCTGTTGTTTTCAGGTGTGTTTTGTGTGGGGTTCTGGCCTTTGTATTTTTTGTTTGTCCGGGGGGGTGTTTTCGGGATGTGTACTGTGCTTGTGTATTTGTGCGTGCCTTGCTGTGTGGACTTGTTGGCCATGTTGTGTGCTATTGGTTTTGTGTGCGGATGGTTTCTGTGCAGGTACGTTGGCGCCATGGCTTCTGCCGTGTCGATTCTCATCGGCGTTGTTTGCGCTGGCGGGCGGTATATTTGTGGTTTTTCCGCGCTCATGGCGGTGCGATCGTAATTTCACGTGCGGTGTGTCGGCCGTGTGGGCGGGCGGTTTTGTGTTGTCGTGCGTGTTTCCGTCCGTGGCGGGCGGTTTGACTCCGACTCGGACGATGGCGGGCGGTATTTTGTGTGATTTTTCCGCCGATGGCGGTTTTCGGTTTGTGTAATCGTAATGGCGTGGTCGGTGTTCAGGCGGTGTGTGCGGGCGGATTTTTGCCGCTTCCATGCCTGGCGGATTTATTTACGCCGGGTATCGTAATGGGCCCCTAAATTATTAATTAATAATTAATTATGTTCAATTAAATTACTTCCCACCCTATTCCCCTGTAAACCCGCAACCCGCTACAGAATTAAATTGAGCAAAAAATAATTAACATATAATTAATTATTTCTAAATAATTCTAAAAAAATATATTATAATTAAATTACTTCCCACCCTATTCCCCTATAAACCCACAACCCGCTACGGATTTATATTACGCAAAAATTAATTTAATTAAAATTCACTACTTTTAAGAAATTCAAATATACATTACAAAAATAATACATACTTTTAACACATATACTAACACTTAATACACTATAAAAAAATCGATATTTTTAACAACTATATTATGACTGTCGATATTACCAACTTCGATATTATGAAAAACGATATTTCTTACCTGCATTTCGATATTCTGCACCACTATATTTTTGTAAGTCGATATTATGTCCATTCTATATTTTAAACTCGATATTTTGCCATATCGATATTTAAAATTCAATATTGTGACTGTTTACCGCCTCCAGCACACACAAAGGAACCTCCATTCGTCTTTTGTCACCCGAGACTAGTTGGAGCATTGACTGAGAAAGTGAAGAACTTTCCAGAAACTAATGTGTGGGTAGTATAGGGAATCCCTCCTCTTCAAAGGATAGCACCAGATATAAATATTGGAGCTTTAGAGCCACTCATCAGTACACTCCTGGACCTGAGGACATTAAGAAGAAGGACTAGCATCTTCCCCAGAGGACTGCCCTGCTGCTTGAGGCCTGCCTTGCTCCCGAGAGGATTGCCCTGCTGCCACCAGAGGAATACCCCACTGCTTAAAGACTGCCTTGACAAAACAGGCTGCCCTGCTGCTTGAGGCCTGCCCTGCTCTCTGAAAAGGAAGACTGGAGCTGCTCTTTTCATCTCAGGCTAACTAAGTGACTCCAAGGGTTAGTTGTCTAACCTCCTGTGTGAGCTACCAGGACACACAAAGCTCCAGAGGCCACCCCACAACTACCCAGCTGACCTGCCGGGGTCTGCAACCGGACCTGCCTGGGTCCTAAACAGGAACTGCCTCTGCCCTACTAGTCTTTGCTGGAGCGAGTTCCTGGACCCTTGGCTGGCATCAATTGAGCTCCTAATGTTTAAAGGAAGGTGATATGCTGATGTTTTCGGCTCTTCGTGACAACAAACCTGCCCTTTCACACCACCAACGTGAGGCTTCACAATGACTGATCATGACACCTGACAGGCTCTTTATGCTACAGCAATGGCAGGCTGTGCTGCCCAGTCTTCGCTTCATGCTACAGCGACAACCATCCATAATGCTCTCCCTGCTCCTTGCAACCTCCTCCACTGCAAATGTCTCTCTTCACACCGGACTTTGAGAAGTTAACTTTTTCAGCTGGACTAACATGGTCCCTGTATCCTGCTGGCACTCAATTATGGCCAACCTGAATTAGTGACTTTCCCCTGGTCTAGCACGATGATATGACTGAGAGTGATTGTTTGTGTTTTTAGGCGCTAGATCTACCTAAAACTTGTACATTGCATATCTGCTGTTCACTAGATTGGATTTTTGCTGCTCTGGTATCATTTTGTTAATTAAAATGTACTCTATTTTCTAAATTGGTTTGAGATTTTTCTTGTGTTGTGTTTTTACTTTATTACTGTTTGTGGACTGCATAAACACTTTCAATTTTGCTTCTAAGTTAAGCCTGACTGCTTTTTGCCAAGCTACCAGAGGGTTAAGCACAGGTGAATTTAGTGATTTTTTTTTGATTCACCCTGACAAGCATTGTAGTTGTTGCCTTAAGGTGGCTTCCACTCCCATCAACCAATAATCCTATTTCTTACATTGGTGTTCAGCGGTGGGATCTAATGCTTGTGTTTGTGCAGTACCATTCACTAATTTTGTAAAAAACTAAAATCCCATATAATCAATCTGACATCAGATTCAACCTCTTTATAAGTTCTCTCTTAGCTTATGATTTGGTCATTTTTCCTTTGAAGGGCTGAAAAACAGGCCCAAATAAGTGATCTGGTCTCTCAAAATGTAGATGCATCACTAAACCTGCCCTCATAGATTTTCTAGACTTATTCAAAACCCGATGGTCCAGAACAGATTATGTTCTGTTACTCGGCACTATGCTAACCTAAACCATTACGGCCAAAAAATGAAAGAAGTGATAACAAAGCATTTAGAATAACTCCTTACTTTTGTTGTTTTAGAGGACATTGTTATATGTATTTACCACCAATATGAGATAGCAGATAACTAATCAGGAAAAAGGTTAACAAATGAGATATTTTACAACTGAAAGAAATTATTATTCATCGCTTTGTATGTACACCCTTAGATAACTTTGGGGGTCATTAGCATGGACTTTGTCCGCCCGCCATACCCCCGGGAAATGGGACCGCCCGCAATGCATGCGGCGGTCCCACACATCCTATTAGGATGCGCCCGCCACACTGGCGGGCGCATCCCGCATTTCTAACATTGCTGCGGGTGGTGCTGAAAGCACCACCCGCTGCAATGCCAGAAATGCAGGTTGTGCTTTTCAATGCACAACGTGACAGGCACCGTGCGGTGCCTGCCACGTTGTACATTGAAATGCATGGGCATTGAAATTCCCATGTGCACCCCCCACCCCCCAGAATCCCTGGGGGCCCGCTACGGGCCCCCAATGTCGAATACCATATGCCTTTCCGTGGCGGCGTTGCCGCCGCGGAAAGGCATGTCCCCGCATGCTTCATAATATGGATGGCGGTGTCTACTAGATACCGCCACCATATTAAATGCTTTTCCGCCCGGTCGACTCATCAACCAGGCGGAAAACAGGCAGACGGTCTTTCCGTCCGCCGGGGTCCCCCCCGCCATAGTAATATGGCGGGGGTATATGTGTGGCGGGCGGAGGAAAATAGCGGGCGGATCGCCACCGCCATACGGGCGGTGGCGATCCGCCCGTTATCATAATGGGCCCCTTTGTTTTTTGACTTAAATAATGAAAAAATTAAAAACAACTATCATTCTTCATTCTTTCTTTCTTTCAATCACCTCCCTTTTTCTCTACTTTTCACTTCATTTAATTTAATTTCTTTGCTTTTCTTTTCTTTCCTTTTTTTCTTTTCTTTTCCTCTCCTTGCTCCTTTTCTATCCTTCTCCATTGCTTGTTTTATTTCTTTTTTCTTTATTAATTATTGCTTAATCATTGCTTGACAAATATACCTACAGACATGAGAGTGATCAATGGACTAGGGAGTATATTCACAAGAACGTGCGCTAAACATCTCCAAAAAAAGTTAACGCAACTTTACACATCGCAGTCCATCGCGGGAAAATACCCCTGTGTTAACGTGGAATTCACAACACGGCGGTACCATGCGATAGTTTCCCGAAAACGCGGCCAATGTCCGCGATACAACCACCGCGACGGAGATAAAAACACAAACCCCAACGCAAAAAAAACGTGCGATGAGCCCATTCGCGATGAGGAAAGCAGCGATAAGCAGCGCCAGGCCCGCGATACACACACCGCAGGCGGGAATAAGCACAACAAAAGCAGGGAAAAAAAAGACAAACCAAACAGAAAACAACAGCGAAGCACAATGGAGGCAGTCGGAGCTAGTACACAACCCCACAAGCACCATTGGCAACAAAACATTGTACATGGCAGTCCATCGTGGACAAGGTGAATGCAGCCGGAGTGTGGAGGAGGACAATGGAAGACAACCAGAACAGCTGGAATGATGCGAAACGCAAAAACAAGCAGAAACACGCCAACAACCAGAAGGCAGCAATGCACACCGGAGGTGGGAGTCCAGCGCCACACCAGGAGCTGGATGACATGGAGGAAATGGTGTCCACCACATCAGTCTGGAGATGGTGGCAGGAGTCGGGGACCGGAAACTGCTCAAAATCAACAGACACAACAGCAACAGGGAGAGGAACGACCAGGGACTGGGGGGACGGGGTGAGATGGGCACAATGGCACACATGCACAATTAAGCACAGCACAACTGCAGACAAACCATGCCCAAGAGTAACAACAGCAACCAAGAGCACAAGTCACACAAGTCGGCAATATCACACCACTGAACAAGCACAGAAGTGATAATCACACTGCCTGAAAGGGAGAAGGGTGAGCCAAATCAGAGCTGAAGGGCCAACTCACACACAATGCAGCACACACAGACATAGGAAGCAGAGCACCCCAACATCGAACACAATGTGGCACAAACAGCAACATTTGCACAACCAAACACAGGACACAAGTGCACCCGCTTGTGGCCGGTAAATGGCCATACGCATCTGGCAAAGCACAAAACAGGGACATGATAATGCACAAGTACAAACCCAGAGCCCTAATGGGGTAGCAATGCATGTATGGCAGGGACCCAGATAGGCTGTGACACACACATTGGCATACAAATAAACACTCATCACAGTTGGAGACAAGTGAAGGTGCGGAAACTTCATCAACAATTGCATGTCAGTACGGCCAAGAGAAGTGCCACAACATGCAGACCAATGCAGCAGCATGTCTGAATGAGGAACGTTGGAAAGCGCCCATGTCCACCCCGGGGGAGTCCATCACCCACACAAGTCAGTGCCAACCCGCGTTGGTTGTCCACGCATGTATCCGGAGTCCAGGCCAATGCAGCCATGTCCACTGTCGTCTTGGGACATGTGACCAGATCCCCAACATGCAACCAGGCATCGGGACACGTGCAGTGGGTCACATTCAGTTGTGGCTGCAGGTACATTGTCACTCGTCCATGAACACGAGTGCAGCAGCGTAGGCCAACATTTCCAATATGAGCTCGTTGTCGACTACATCTAACATGTTGGCGACGTAACCCATCAGCTGTCCCGGACAGATGTGCTGACTCCAACCCCTGGCCCCAATTGGCACTAAAGCCCAATAGGGGAGCGGCTCAATGTGGTCACCGCACACGACGAGTCGTGCAATCTCCCAGGTCCAGTTGCCAGCATGCATGCCAATCATCCAGACATGCCATAAACGGGCATCACAGTGACACTCCTGGTCGTGGGCCAACAGGGGGCGCACACACACGTCAAAATCCAGTTCAGCTACCGTTACGTTGGAGAGGCAGACATCCATGGTCCACTCGAATATGCACGAGCGACAATGCAACAAAGGCTGAACGAAGGTGACGTTGGCAAGGCATAGCTTAGCCGGTAACTGATCCGCAGCACTGATAATGCCAGTGCCCCCAGTACATGCAGCAGACGTGCACGGTACCGGTCCACGTGACTGGGGTTGTGCATGTGTTCGGGATGGTCTGCCATTGCGTCAGTGGCTCTGCTTGAAGCAGCACTGTGCTGACCTGCCCCAGTCCTGTGGATGAAATGCCACAGCTCAGATCAATGAGCAGTGTCTGTGTGCAATGGGTGCAGGCCTGGGATGGGGTGGGAGTACATGTGAAGGCCATTTCACGCACGATAACTACGACCAAGGACTTCTGTGTGTGGGATGTGTACACCTTGGTCTCACATCGGGCAGTGCGTAGTGTGGGAGTCGTCAGCAAAGGCTATTGTATCTGTCAGGGGGTGCTGGGCACATGCAAGTCCCAGCTCGGAGCTGCAGATGTGCTTCCGCCTGATAGTCCAGACAAAGGACCTTTCATCCCTACAGTCAGTTTACCATCTTCTTGCATACAGGAGATGTGCAGAGGCCTGTCGTGGGTGGGGTGGGATGTCTGCAACCCAGGGAATCATGGATGATATGCCGGGCACGTGGCACATGAGCGGCCTCACTGTGTGTTACGTTGCCTCACAGCTGCTCCTCCCTCCCCCGAGCCTTTACACTTGTGTGCGCTGTGCGGTTGCATCACGTGCACTCCTATGGCACACCATTGTCATGCCTGTCTGCGCATGTCCAGCAGCATGCCAACAACACCGTGAAGCTGGCCGTTGAGGGTGTGCGGCCATGTGAGTGTAGGCCAATGGTCTGGACAGGGCGGACACAGGTGTACAGTCCATGGCTGGCTGTGATCGCGCTGCGATTGAGGCTAGGCATCTGACTCATGCAGCCGCAGGACTGATACACACAACACTTGGCATGTATGAGCCAAGACCCTGAGCGGTCTTGCGCTCCTACATTTCCCCGTACGTGCGGGTCCGCCCTCCGGGTGCATGCTACATTGCAACATCGACGACTGTGGCCCTGGTGGCGACAACACTCCAACACAGAGACACGCTTACCGCACTTCCTGCTCAAGGCCAGACCAGAGCCACGCCCTGAGCCCCCTGCCAAATCAGCACACCCCGGCGTTGACCTGATGTACGCCGGCCCAGCACACGCCGCTTGTGCATGCAGGGGGGGACGGACGAAGCTACATGTCCAAGGTCTTAGCCACTGCTGAGGTGACATGGTATCGTCCGCTGAACACAGCACACTGTGATGTTGCAGGGCTCGGGCCCATCATGCTGACATAATGACCACACGGACACACTTGCTTAGATGGTGTGAATGGCTACGGGCACGCGCGCCCGGCCACATTTATTAGCAGGCTCACATGTCGAGTGACACCTGTGTTGGATGTGTGTGGGGTGTGTGTACACCAGCCATCATGGAGTGCTTGGTGCAGTAAAAAAACTACAACAGTGTACATCATAAAAGACACAACCGTTCAACCATAAAGGCTCCATGACTTGAGCTGCACAGAATTAGTGGCCCCGGATGCACAGCGTCCAGCACGGGCCTACCGCCACGGCACGCTGACTTGTAGTGCACTGGGGCAGGGTCACGAGAGCAGAGCAGGTTCTCGTAGATGTCAAAGGGGGTTGTCGCGGAGTGTCTCGGTGGACAGTGGAAGGTGTACCTCCAGGGCATGATGCAGAGGGCAGAACCACGCTGAAACAGTCACTATGGTGGAGATGAATGGAACAGACACATGTCGAACACCAAGTCCGTCCCAGCCAGATGATGATGCAGACAACCCCCAGGCCAAGGACTCAGACGCCACCAAAGTTCAACCAGACAGTGCCCATGACTCATTGCGCACAGAGTTAGTGGCACCAGTGCTGATTGGGGATGCCGCCTGCGATGAGGTGTGTCCAATGGTGTGAACTCCTTTATAAATTACTCAAGACACAGTTCCACATGTGGGACCTACTGGACCGCAGTGTAGGCCTGAGCCAGCGGTCAGCAGGGGCCCTCATCCAAGTGTCGACTGCTTACGTTGGATGGTCCCATCGGCCTGCGTAGTTCAGGTTCAGTGGCACCACGTGTCGCCGGCTTGCATTGAACAGGGTTAGTGGCACCACGTGTCGCCGGCTTGCGTTGAACAGGGTTAGTGGCACCACGTGTCGCCGGCTTGCGTTGAACAGGGTTAGTGGCACCACGTGTCGTATGCTTGCGATGCAGACTTTGGCTTCACTGATCGGAGGGAGTATAGTGATGTGGACGCTGCCACAGACTTTTGGTCACTGCCATTCAAAACTCACGACACAGTACAACATGTGCCAACAACTGGGCCGAAGAGTACGCCGGTGGGGTATGTCAACGTAAAAGGAGTACTGTGGGCCAGCGTCGTGGAGGCCAGCGATGGTCTGCGGAGGCTGCAAAGGTCACGGGACTGGGGCTTGGAGCTTGCACCGGCATGTGGTGGGCCCTCTTTGACACACGCCAGTGTTGGCAGGTAAGCGGAGCCTCCTTGGTGCGCTGGGGCAGGCAAGATGGGTCTGGGGACCAGCGGCCTGGGGTGCAGCAGGCGCACAGGGTCGTAGGCCCCGCCGCTCACGGCGTCAGCCTCGTGGCAGGCTGAGAGGCGCCGCCCTGGCAGACACGTTGGCCATTCTGAAAGAGAACCACGCCCAGTGCGACAGGGTTTTTATTCACACCCCTTCGCAGGCCTGGCGTATGCAGGGCCAACCCACTCCGCCCGTGCCTACAGGGGGGGACGTAACGAGCAACATTTCTACGTTCTGCCCCACAGCCTGTGGGGACATGGTAGTGTCCACTGGCCACTACACTCCATGCACCAGCAGTTAATGTCCACATGGCCATTTCCGTGGTTTGCACACTGAAGTCTGTCCGGCACATCCACGCCACACTTGGCATTGGGTAGGTTCTCATTCATTAGTCACTTGCCTCTCTCGCACATGCCTGCTCCAAGCCTCTCCTCACATTCTGCTATTGTGTGGCTGTGGTGCCATGCCGTGGCTGGGTTGTGTGCATGACAAGCCCAGGTTCCCAATGGAGTCGTGTTGTCGTGTCTGGTCGGTTGGCATGTTGTGTGGCATGTTGCATGTTGCATGTAGTTTTGCGGCGTGCCCATTGCCTGTGTCATGAATTGCATGACTGTGGACTGGAGGTGTGTGGTGTGTTCATTTGGTACTTTCCAACGAGCAATGCATTTCCATAGGTGCCATCCTGGAAGCGCTGGTTGATGATGGACTGTCGGAAGATGTATGAATCATGCACACTGCCTGGGTAGTTGGCCACAACATTGTTGAGGAGTCCCCGGTGGTCCACTATTGCCTGCACATTGATGGAATGCATGTGCTTTCTGTTGCGGTAGTTGTGTGCAGTGTCGGCAGGGGGCACGAGGAGTACATGTGTGCAGTCAACACGTGAGGGAATCCAGCTATGGCGTAGAAGCCTTGCTTGGTCTCCAGCTGCTCCTGCGCAGTGTGGGTGAAGTGGAGGTGCTGGGGTACCAGGCTGATGATATCATCCAGGACAGGTGTGATGAACTTGGATAGGGCTGGCTGTGAAACGCCTCCGACTCTGGCAGTTGTGGGTTGGAAGGTACCAGAGGCCAACATGTGCAGCACAGCCAGCAGCTTTGTCTGTGGAGGGATGTTGGTTGTCTGCTGTGTTGGTACCGTCAGCCTGTGGGCGATGTGGGTCAGGATGCGGAGGATGGTTGTCCTTTTGAGCCTGTAGTGGGCAATGACATCCTCTGGCGTTAGGTCTGTGCGGCTGGTGCGTTTACGGTGGGTCCGCTGTCTTTGTCTACGCTGCCTCTGTGGTGGTCCGGGGGGGGCGGGGCGGGTCCTGGGGGTGGTGGCGGGCCTGGGGGTGGTGGCGGTAGGTGTTGTGGCCCTCATGTGTCTCTGAGCTGCATGATCATTGGCTCCATGGCATCTGTGGGTCTTCAGATGTGGCTCTGGGCTGGGCCCCTTTCATACTGCAGGTAGTCGTCCTGCTTAACACCAGCAAAAGGCAGGTGTTAAATCCCTGCTGCTACCGCGGCTTATCACCTGTTTTTGGTTCACATCGCAGATCTGGCAGTTCGTTGTGAAAGTGGTGTAGTGGTGTTTTCGTGTGTTTTTGCACGGGAACGCCTACTCTGCATCTCATTAGGGTTAGTTGGTGGTGTCACCCGTGGAGATAAATGTTGCGGCAGTTATCACGGGAATACTGGCGATGTCTGCAGTTTGCACCCGCTTGTGAATGGGGCGATAAATCTATCTCCACTTTTGATGAGCTCAAGTGCCGATAACTCGGCGACAAGTCCTTGTGAATATGCCCCTAAGTGTACGGGTCAAAACCTTTCAAGTCTACATACCACACATATGCTACTTCCGGTGGTGAGTGTGTTCTGGGCGTAGTAAATGTGGGGTAGCAAACAAATCCTAGGCCCAGCTCTGATTAACTACCCACAGAACAAGTGTTAAAAAAAAATATAGGGGTTAATTCACAAAAACATTTATGATTGTGGGAGGTTCTATTGTATGAAAACTATTTGGAGTACTCTTACATGACATTGTGAATCATACACAAAACTTCTAACTCTCTATTTCTAAAAATGCAAAAAGTGCAAGGTCCTTTCTATTTGTACTAAATATATTTTCCCATTTTAGTCCTGTTTTAGATGTTTAAGGGCCAATTCACAGAGCCATGTGAGAGTACCTAAAAATGTACTCCAGTGATGCACCTCTTCGTACTATTAAATGCCTTTTGAATAGACCCACGTTATTTTACTGCCATGATTAACATTCTACCCATGGCATCTTTGATTGAGATGAAATAGATTCTATTAACACGTTTCCGTTTAAAATCTGATCAATGATATATGCAACAAAGGCAGCATTCTGACTGCTGTTTGGCGATATGATATCGTGGGTTTATTTTTGAAAATCATAACATCACTATCATAATAAAGAACATCTGTTCAATTACATTTTTTTGCGTGAATTTAAACACAGTTCGGAATACACTGTAGATACAGTTTGTGTAAAATCACTAAATTAATTATTTTACTCTTCGGCAGATGAAGCTAAAATGTTTTTCAGCAATTCAGCTGCACACCATGAGTCACATCAAACAGTCTCCTTTAGATGTTTCAGTGCCGCATCGAGGTGCTGAAAACTGTTGAGGAGAGGAACCTGTTTTCTAACCATGATTGTGCGCATTGACTAGCAAACGCAATAGCAATTATGGTTCTAGGTGTCATTTGGTCAGATTCATTAAATGTACACTATGCATGTGAATTCAGACAAACACCTGCCCAGTGCTTAATTTGTAAAATATTAAGTGCCAGGGCTCTGACCAGGAGGCCACTGCAGCTTGCACCACCCATCGCCCTTGTCATCACTGCCAAAACAACTACTAACCATCTCTCTTGCATGTAAATGCCGCAGTTCAGATTATTCCAGGTCCCCAAATCTAAAGAAATGGCTGGGGAGGCAGGTATTAGCATTTTTAATGTATATTGTATTCCTAAACTACCGTTGTTCTGCTCATCTATAAATTAGATGAGCAGCACCATGTGGTGGACTGTTCTAAGTATGGTGTTGACAATTAGGTGCCGGTGCCGAGCACCAGAAACCAATTAAGTGCCGGTGCTTAGCACCGGAAAGCCCCGGCTCAAATTAAGCACTGCACCTGCCCCACACCACTTTGCTTAAACGTTTAAAATGTGCAGGTAAATCGGATATTCCTTCCAGAGCTTTGTCAAAGTCTCAGACTGAAATACACGTTGGTACATTTAACAAAAGGGGACAGGAACAGGGGCAGTTTCATGATTTACAGTCAGGTTATCATGAATTCTTATAGAATACACTACTGTTTTTGGCCCAGAGTCTTAGGGGTCCATTAGGATGTCGGGCGGTGGCACCACCGCGGTGCTGGCGGTGCAGAAAAATGCATTTTTCCGCCCGCGAGCAGCGGGAATCACGTCCGCCATATTAGAATGGCCAAACATAGACCATTTCCCGTCCGCTGCCATGCGACGCGAACCGCCATCAAAGTGCGCCCACAAGCGCGGCGGTGGGAGCCAATGGAGACACACCACCGTGCGGAATGACGTCCGCTCCGGTCCACAAATTAGGATGCTCCAAAAAACAAATCGCACCGCTGCGGAGAAACCGGCCAATCCTACACGGCGGAAACTCGACAGCGGAGCGCGAAACCAGAGACCCGGCCCACAGCGCCCGGACACGACCGCCATGGACCCAGCACTCCACGTTTTCCCGGTGCTGTACCTGATACATCACCAGCAAATATTGGACCGTCGCGGACGCCGCCGCAGGTATGCAATAACACAACCCCACACACAACCACAAAACACAAATCATGGACTGGCACAGGGTCCCTAACCACATCAGATACCCTGGTGGGGATAGGAACACATCCCCAAGTGCACACACACATGACCCAACTGCCACCAATACACCCCTCCGCATCCAGGTCACACATCGACCGCGATCGTGCGGCAATGTCACGGCCACGTCACCACATCGGTGAAGACAAGGGAATACATGCGCACAATGCAGAAGGCTGGGCCAGGCATGGGCAGGGCACAAAGACCACAGGGCCACTACTCCACCCTCACACACTAGCCCCCCACTGAAGGGACATGCCATGTGCCACACCTGTGCACCCCCATGCACAACAACAAGCCAGGTGACACCACACCCTGCACCACACACAAAACAAATAGGGACACAGCCACAGCAGGAGTTGCTGCACAGGAACACACAGCACAGAAGCACAGGGCCAGGGCTACACACACACACCACAACAACACCACACCAATGGCAAGTAAACTCAGCACAAGCATCAAATGGACACATACAAGGAACATACATCTCACTGGACACACAGCCTGCCAAGTCACACACACATACCCCACACTGACACACAGACACATACACACACCACATGCCACCAGCAATGGAGCACACAAAACAGGAAAGCCAAAGTGAGGTGCACACAAATGGAAGGCCAAGGAGACAACCACCAAGCATGTGTACAGCACATGCAAGACAAGGAACATAGAACAACACCCCCAGCCCACCTAATCACACATTGCTTGCATAGTGATTGAAGTCAAACCACAGACAGCACAGTGCAACAACCCAAGGAAACAGCAAGGCAACACATGTAGAGGCACAAGGATGAAATGAAGGCCCTGAAGTCAAACTGTGAACAGCCACACATATGTATACAAATACTTCACAGGAATACTCCAGCAGCACAACACACAGGGCCCATTGACACACTCCATGACTGTCAAACACTAGTAGGAATCAACACACATACCCCCCTCACATCTGCAGTACACAACACCAGTGTCAAATAAACAGAAGGGTGGCAATAATGTCCAGGCAATACACAGACAAACAGTCACACTCCCTGGGGGTAGCCACAAACATCACATACACACAGGGATGCCAGAACCAATGTCTGCACAAAAACAACAGACAAACACATAACCCAACAGACCCAAACACAGAACCACAACAAGAACAGACATGCCCTGTGCAGCAAAAATGTGGAAAGGCAATGGGAGCACAGACACAACAGGAGTGCACGACCCCATCAGTCAGGAACAATGCACACACAACATACCACAACACAGACAAGAAGTGTACCATCACAGATAAACACAGCCACTGCAAACAAACAACAGATGCACAGCCAAAAAAAGAACACATAGCAAACACAGCAGGACATAAGTGGATGCATACCAGCCAATGACAAGGCAACATACCCCCACAGCACTGCATGCACAACAAGCAGTGTCTGAACAACAAGCATACCAGCCACACACAGAAATGAGTGACACAACATGAACCCACACAACACCAATCAGCACAGCACAAAGACAACATCACACACAGGAAGTGAAGCAGTACCACAGCAAACACACATACATGATGAGCCTGGCCAGCATGCCTGCAATCCTCTGGACAGAATCCCATTCTGAGCTGGCAATGTACCACAACTTGACATGTGTACAACACAGTCAACATGAACAAACAATGACAACTGCATCACACCTCACATCTAATACATTGCCCACACAAGTATCAGGGTCAGGAAAAACTGAAGTCCCTCACCCCTGCAAAAAATAGAGGAAGTGAGTATAGAAAATGGCAAGGTTGAAGTGGCACACACAGCATGTGGCACAGTAAACCATATAAACACAGCAAAAGAACTTTATTCAGTAAGGACACTGACAAAACAGACAACAGGAGCAACTGTCTTTATTCACAAAATGCACAGATAGGCAACAAGAGTAGATAATAGCAAGGCACAAAATGCAGGGCATGTCCATGAGAAGCTGCACAGGCAGGGGCAAAACAGCAAGGCCAGTGGCCAGTCCAAGGTGCAGACCATGTCCATGAGAAGCTGCACAGGCAGGGGCAAAACAGCAAGGCCAGTGGCCAGTCCAAGGTGCAGAGCATGTCCATGAGAAGCTCCACAGGCAGGGGCAAAACAGCAAGGCCAGTGGCCAGTCCAAGGTGCAGAGCATGTCCATGAGAAGCTGCACAGGCAGGGGCAAAACAGCAAGGCCAGTGGCTAGTTCAAGGTGCAGAGCATGTCCATGAGAAGCTGCACAGGCAGGGGGCACACAGCAGTGAACGGCAAGGCCAGTGGGCAGTACAAAGTGCAGAGCGAGTCCATCAGAAGCTGCACAGGCAGGGGGCACACAGCAGTGAACGGCAAGGCCAGTGGGCAGGACAAAGTGCAGAGTGAGTCCATGAGAAGCTGCACAGGCAGGGGGCACACAGCAGTGAACGGCAAGGCCAGTGGGCAGGACAAAGTGCAGAGTGACTCCATGAGAAGCTGCACAGGCAGGGGGCACACAGCAGTGAACGGCAAGGCCAGTGGGCAGGACAAAGTGCAGGGCATGTCCATGAGAAGCTGCACAGGCAGGGGGCACACAGCAGTGAACAGCAAGGCCAGTGGGCAGGACAAAGTGCAGAGTGAGTCCATGAGAAGCTGCACAGGCCGGGGGCACACAGCAGTGAACAGCAAGGCCAGTGGGCAGGACAAAGTGCAGAGTGAGTCCATGAGAAGCTGCACAGGCAGGGGGCACACAGCAGTGAACGGCAAGGCCAGTGGGCAGGACAAAGTGCAGAGTGAGTCCATGAGAAGCTGCACAGGCAGGGGGAACACAGCAGTGAACGGCAAGGCCAGTGGGCAGGACAAAGTGCAGAGTGAGTCCATGAGAAGCTGCACAGGCAGGGGGCACACAGCAGTGAACGCCAAGGCCAGTGGGCAGGTCAAAGTGCAGAGTGAGTCCATGAGAAGCTGCACAGGCAGGGGGCACACAGCAGTGATCGGCAAGGCCAGTGGGCATGACAAAGTGCAGAGTGAGTCCATGAGAAGCTGCACAGGCAGGGGGCACACAGCAGTGAGCAGCAAGGCCAGTGAGCAGGACAAAGTGCAGAGTGAGTCCATGAGAAGCTGCACAGGCAGGGGGCACACAGCAATGAACGGCAAGGCCAGTGGGCAGGACAAAGTGCAGAGTGAGTCCATGAGAAGCTGCACAGGCAGGGGGCACACAGCAGTGAACGGCAAGGCCAGTGGGCATGACAAAGTGCAGAGTGAGTCCATGAGAAGCTGCACAGGCAGGGGGCACACAGCAGTGAGCAGCAAGGCCAGTGAGCAGGACAAAGTGCAGAGTGAGTCCATGAGAAGCTGCACAGGCAGGGGGCACACAGCAATGAACGGCAAGGCCAGTGGGCAGGACAAAGTGCAGAGTGAGTCCATGAGAAGCTGCACAGGCAGGGGGCACACAGCAGTGAACGGCAAGGCCAGTGGGCAGGACAAAGTGCAGAGTGAGTCCATGAGAAGCTGCACAGGCAGGGGGCACACAGCAGTGAATGGCAAGGCCAGTGGGCAGGTCAAAGTGCAGGGCATGTCCATGAGAAGCTGCACAGGCAGGGGGTACACAGCAGTGAACGGCAAGGCCAGTGGGCAGGACAAAGTGCAGAGTGAGTCCATGAGAAGATGCACAGGGAATGTGTGCAACTGTACCCAAACCATGGTCAGCAACACTGTCTGGGGTGTCACGATGTGCAGCACAGGCCATGCTGTGTGAGAGACAGGTGTGTGAGGTCTACCAACACTCAGACTTGGCTGTCAGTCGTACTGGGAGCTGGCTGTGTGTCGGGCCCAGTTGGAGCACTTGACTGGGGAGAGGGAGGCACAGCTGAGGTATACCTATCAGTGTCTTGGCAAAACGGAGGGCTGCTTGGACCAGGTGGCATAGTGGCACGTGGAGGTGGAGTCATGCAGACATGAGACACAGTGTGGATGGGAGATTGTGGAGGGGTGCCTTTCCACTTCTTGGGGAGTTGCAATGGCTTCACTGTTTTGGGAACAATGGGAAGTGGCGTGGACACATCAGGCTCACTCAACACCAAGGCTGCAGCAGGTGCAGACGCTGGACCTCCCTCTGGTGACGTGCTTGAACCTGCGCAACGCTTTGCATGGCCCTGGCTTTGCCCCTCCATCCCCTGCCTACCAGGTGGTCCCCCCACAGTGCCCTCCATTCCCTGCTTCACTGGGCTTGCTATGGGAGTCGAGGTAGTGGGTGAATCGGACTTGCAGCCCTTCTTATGCCTACCCTTGGCACTCACCACCTTCTCAGTGGGCATGGAAATTGTATGTTTGGTTTTGGGAGACGCTTTCGGGACAGGAGAGTCCTTGGCTGGGGATGTCCCTGAGGCACGTGACCCTGACGCCTGCTTCTTGGCTCTTTGTCCCCTGGTGTTGCCTGATGGGCTCTTGTCTGTGTGCACTGGGGTGGCTTTGGTCATCTGTGGGGATGGTGTCTGCGGCCTGGACCGCTTGGGCTTCTGCTGCTGCTGTGTGCTACGTGTGCCGTATCGTGACTTAGAGGTCTGTGGAGCGTGGTCACTGTCGTCCGACGTGGCCAATGGCATGGGTGTGGACAAAGGGACTTTCGCTGGACTCCCAGATTGTGCCAGTTGAAGGGCTGATGTCACTGCAGTGGACAATGACTGGACAGTCCGGTGCAGCCCACTCACATCTGAATGTATGCCCTCAATGAATGCAACCACCTGAGCCAATTTACTGTCGTGGTCCATGAATGCATTGAGGAGAGCTGTCTGGCCTACACACAGCTGGCGCAAAAGGTCCACAGACTCAGCACTGATGGCAGCAGGGGGGACCGGGGCAGGGGCTGCGTTGCCGGGGGTGAAGGACACCATTCCCCTCTTAGCGGTGCGAACACGGGCAGCACCAGAGGAAGTGGCTGGGAGGGTGGGCACTGCACGCTGTGTGATGGAAGATGATGCAGAGTCCCCGTTCCCTGTGCCCGCCAACATGTCTGCGTCACCGCTGGCATCAGATGACGTACTACTTTGCGTCTCGGGCTGTGATTCCTCCAGCAGACTCCTGTCCCCCTCCGAGGCGCTGGTCACATCTGTCTCACAGGGCTCCTCTGCAGCTGTTGTGCTGGTTTCCCCACCACTGGTGTCCGTCCCATGTTCCTCCGTGACCACGGGAGATGCTGCATGAGAGAGAGAGATGTAGGGTCAGTGCAGTGGCAGCAACAGAACAAACATATGCATTACAGACAACCATTAAGCTGTCTAGATCTACATGTTGCACGCCACCCTGTGCAATTACATCGCTCAAACCCACCTCTGTCATCACAACAGTGCATGTGCACTATCAAACTGGGACAAAGTGAGCAATGTGATGACCACACAGCACAACATCCTGCATGTGGCTCCGTTACAACTGCAACACAGATAGCTCATACCTGTCTCACACCACCCACAATGCCATTTAAATGCCCCATACCCGTTTCCCAGTGTTAAGTACAGGTAGGACACATGCATGACATCTGTACCCAGCACCGGCACAAGCTGACACTCACAGGCCACTGCATCACACTACCAACTTCACATTGCCCAGCGCTGGCACATGCTGTGCACACATGCAGCCACACACAGCCATAGTCACCCTTCCCAGTACACTCACCCCTAATTGCCTGCCGATGCTCCTTCAATCGTGCATCCAGCTCAGGGTGAGTCAGGGCCAAGATGCGGCACATTAGTGGTGTCATGCTGCGCCGTGCCATCCGGCCAGTGCGAGGGATCCGCAACAGTGTCATCTCCGCAACGTTCTTTGCCAGCCGTGAGATGTCGTCCCACCTCTTGTGGCAGTGGGTGCGCCGTCGGTTTGATACTCCCAGAGCACGCACCTTGTTCGCAATGCCCCTCCACACGGCCTTACGCTGGTGCACCTTGAGCTGCAGGCATGGGAGACAAGAGCGGGCAAACATCAGTGACACAGTGTCATGTGACCAAATCACTCAGGACAGTAGCATGATACAGATTAATCACAAATCCACATATCTCACATGCAGAGACAGAAATGCTTTTCACATGGTACATCTGCATGTGAGAATCACACGTAAATGCATGCATGTATAAGGGGGGACACAATACTTGCACATCTCATGGACAAGCAGGATGCCAGCACAGAAGAGCATGTGTACTCTGCCCACATCTACTAACCATTTTTAGGTAGAGCAAGACATACGTCACAAAACAACATGTGTATGTGGCGAGACCCACTGTGTCCGACAATGCGCAGGCGTCAACGAACATGCACTGTGAGTAGCCCACTGTGTCATGTATATCACATTGAGGGACATGATCTCACAAACCCACCTCCTTTCTCACAGTGCAAGTCGTGTGCAATCTACAGGGTTGACCTGGCACATTGATGGGGAGTCAAATTTGAAAATGAACATGTTACACTCTGTACAGTCAGTGATGTGTTCTTGTTGGATTCGGTGGTGACTGTGCAGGCCAGGTGGGCTCACACTGAGATGGACAACAGGGAAATGCAAAGACATGCACACTAGCAATGACTGGCCTGAATCCTCCATTACCAACTTGCTGCTTCACTGTATGGCTGACAAGACAAGACATGTCCCTCAAATCTTGATGTGCAGGCAGGGAGACTTGAGGAGTAGGGTACACACCCCTTCACCCAATGGAATGCAAGTTAGACAATGCATGACACAAACCCACACTCACATGCACATGCTGCATCAGACCGACTACATGTGTGCCCCCCCTGCACTCTCACACCCACTGTGGAAGACTTACCAAGACATTTGGGGCACCATATAGCCTTGGGTACTGTGTGAGCACCTCGTCCACCAGGACCTCAAGCTCCTCGCCGGTGAAGGGACTGGCACGGATCTTCTCTGTCCTTGACATCACTGTTGGTTAGAGACAGCAGCGGCAGCAGCAGGTGAGGGTCTCAGGCAGCAGTACCTGGAGGCAGCAGCAGGTGAGGGTCTCAGGCAGCAGTACCTGGAGGCAGCAGCAGATGAGGGTCTCAGGCAGCAGTCCCTGGAGGCAGCAGCAGGTGAGGATCTCAGGCAGCAGTCCCTGGAGGCAGCAGCAGGTGAGGGTCTCAGGCAGCAAGCTCTGTGAGCAGTGGAAATTCTGGGCACTCTCCCACACATATATAGCCCCCTGGTGTCGTTCCAGTAGTCCTGGGCTGCTGCAATTGGTCTACCAGGTCAGCCTTTTACAAATGCATCCAATGACTGGCACCGCGGTGGTGTAGCACGCCTACCGCTATTTTCAAAATTGCATCGAGCTTCCGCGATCGCGGAGCCCATTGGCTGTAATGGCATGGACCATGGCGGTGACACACCGCAGGGGCCAGGCGGGCGCTACCGCGGTATTGCATCTTTTGATTGCATCCAATGACCGGCACCGCGGTGGTGTAACACGCCTACCGCTATTTTAAAAATTGCATCGAGCTTCCGCGATCGTGGAGCCCATTGGCTGTAATGGCACGGACCATGGCGGTGACACACCGCAGGGGCCAGGCGGGCGCTACCGCGGTATTGCATCTTTTGATTGCATCCAATGACCGGCACCGCGGTGGTGTAGCACGCCTACCGCTATTTTCAAAATGGCATCGAGCTTCCGCGATCGCGGAGCCCATTGGCTGTAATGGCATGGACCATGGCGGGGACACACCGCTGGTGCCAGGCGGTAGTTTCCGCAATTTGGGTGCCATAGACACACATGAGGCACCGCCATTTGGGTGGCGGAGCATGCCAACCGCCATTTGGCCATGTCTCTGGGGCTATCAGTACCGCACCTGTGCATTGGGGTGTGCTGCACACACACCGCTGGTGCCAGGCGGTACTTTCTGCAATTTGGGTGCCATAGACACACATGAGGCACCGCCATTTGGGTGGTGGAGCATGCCAACCGCCATTTGGCCATGTCTCTGGGGCTATCAGTACCGCACCTGTGCATTGGGGTGTGTTGCACACACACCGCTGGTGCCAGGCGGTACTTTCCGCAATTTGGGTGCCATAGACACACATGAGGCACCGCCATTTGGGTGGCGGAGCATGCCAACCGCCATTTGGCCATGTCTCTGGGGCTATCAGTACCGCACCTGTGCATTGGGGTGTGTTGCACACACACACCGCTGGTGCCAGGCGGTACTTTCCACAATTTGGGTGCAATAGACACACATGAGGCACCGCCATTTGGGTGGCGGAGCATGCCAACCGCCATTTGGCCATGTCTCTAGGGCTATCAGTACCGCACCTGTGCATTGGGGTGTGTTGCACACACACCGCTGGTGCCAGGCTGTACTTTCCGCAATTTGGGTGCCATAGACACACATGAGGCACCGCCATTTGGGTGGCGGAGCATGCCAACCGCCATTTGGGCATCACTTGTCTCTCAGTACCGCACCTACAGTACACTACACTACACTACACTACAGGACAGTGTTGGTATGGACAATACAATGTGCACACATGTCAATGTGTTGATGTGCATTGTCAATGACAGCATTTGTTTCCACAATTGATGATGTTTATTTTAGCATGTCCTCTCATGTTAGATCATGCACACACTCGTCATTGATGCTCAGACTGTGGTCATTTTGTTGTTGAGGTGTGCCAGGTTCAATTGACGCCTGAATGTGTGTCATGTACAGCAGCTAGGTAGGATACCGTGGGGTTGCCTTGTCACACATGTGCAGGATGACAGACTCCCAGGCGTGCCCATGGGGAATGTGGCCATATCCCAATGTCCATTCACTTTGACCGAGGTGTTGTTTGGGGGACTTGCTGTGTGTAATCTGACAAGTGTGTGATTTGTGTAGTTGAAGGGGTCCCTACATGTCAGCTGGTCTGTGACTCAATTCATATGACATTCTTTGTTGCTGTTGTGTCAGCCATGATGTGAGATGCTGTGCACATCCCATGATGTATTGCATTACAATGTGTCCACTCTCATCTCAACTAGGAGGAGACCAAATCTGCATCGTCACTTGACAGTGCTGGCAGACATGGAGGATGAGGCGATCATCCGGAAATGCCGTCTGGATAGAGCCACCCTCAAGACCCTTTGTGATTTGTTGGAGCCCCACCTGCAGCCTCGCCGAACATATCCAACAGCTTTCACCCCAACGTATAAGGTGATGGCGGCACTGCATTTTTTTGCGACTGGATCATTCCAGAACACGGTGGCCGAGGCAGGTGGGATGTCACAACCCATGTTCAGCATGGTGCTGCGGGATGTTCTGTCCGCCATGATGATCTACAAGGACAGATACATCCATTTCCCCAGGGGGACAGAATTGGCAGCTGTAAAGGGAGATTTCTATCCCCTTGGACACATCCCCCATGTAGTTGGTGCCATTGATTGCACCCATGTTGGGCTAGTGCCACCACAGGTCCGTGAGCACATCTACAGGAATCGTAAACATTACCACTCCATAAATGTCCAAGTGGTATGCCTGGCAGATATGATCATCTCCCACGTGTGTGCAAAGTTTCCAGGCTCAGCCCATGACTCATACATCCTGTGTAGCATCATTGTACCCCAGCTGATGGCCAATCTGCTTCCTGAGCGTGCATGGATTGTGGGTGAGTATGCCTAGTCATTTGGTGTGCTGTGTGTGTGACCTGCTGTCCTCTGCATCTGCAACATTGCAATGTTTCTTTGTGTGTCACACATAGGTGACTCTGCATATCCCAACCGTCCTTGGTTGCTGAGCCCACTGCAGAACCCCAGGACACCAGCTGATGTCTGCTACAATGATGCCTATGGGAGGACACGTCGTGTGGTGGAGCATACCTTTGGATTGCTGAAGTCACATTTCTGCTGCCTGGACAAGACCGGAGGGGCACTGATGTACTCGCCCAGGAAGGTGTGTCAGATTGTAGTGGCATGCTGCATGCTCCACAACCTAGCCATTCGCAAGGAGATTCCCCTGCTCCTGGATGCTGATGAGCAGCCAAGGCCCCCCGCCTGCAAACCAACCCGTGTCCAGTGATGATGACAGTGGAGAGGAGGAAGGTGTTGACCTGCGTCAACAGCTCATCACCCGCTACTTCACTTGAAGGTGGGTGACAATGTACAACGTACCCATTGTCTGATGATGTTGCTGTTGTTGTGAGGGTGTAAGTGAGATTTGTGACAGCAGCCAGTTGTAGACTCAGTGTTTGCTGTCAATGTTGATGGGACAGTTCATTTCTGAACATCTACAGGATGTGTATGTTGGCACTTGTTGCCCATTGTTATGTGCGCATGTGGGTTGTTCTTGTTGTGAAGTGTTGTGTGATGTCTGTGATGCCACACCCAGACTAGTGAATGTTGTTCTGTTGTTTTTTCCTAGGTGCCTTTGACCTCTCCTTGCCTACATACACTCCGTCTCCTTGTACATTGTATTCCTGTTGA
The DNA here is from genome assembly GCA_963921515.1 of Calotriton arnoldi. Taxonomy (NCBI): domain Eukaryota; kingdom Metazoa; phylum Chordata; class Amphibia; order Caudata; family Salamandridae; genus Calotriton; species Calotriton arnoldi. The sequence goes on from CAWUFW010005297.1 coordinate 734,550, forward strand.
AAATTGTACATCCTGGAATAAAGACGGTGCAGGTACAACAACGTGTGTGTAAGGATTTGTTTATTTACAAAGGTGACATGTGAGGGGGGTACATTGACAGTGAGGTGATTAGTGGAGCAGTGAGTTGACATTCATGGTAAATGAGATAATCGAGTGGTCACCACATAGGTGTGGTGACCCAGTCCAACAGACAGATGCCATTCACAAGGCAGTGTGGGGAAGGACAGTCCAAAAAGTCAATGCAGTGGTGCAGAGGGTTGCCATCATGGCTGGCTGCGTGACTGGTGTTTGGCAGATACTCCCAGGGTTTTCTTCGGACGGCCCCTTTTCCGTTTGGCAGGGGGGGCCTCTGCTATAGGGCCAGTGGGGTCTGAGGACTAACCACTCTCTGTGGCCGCAGGGGAGGATGGTGAACTGTCATCCTGCGGAACACCAGTGGGAGGGGGAGGTGTTGTTTGTGGCGCAGGCCTGTGCCTCAGTACCGCCACTAGTTGGCCCAAGAGGTCCACAATTTGTCCCATGCGGGTGTCCATGGACCTCATCAGCAGGAGGAGCTCACGTGAATCTTGTTCGGACCGGGCCGTTTGTCCCTGGGCCCGTTCATATGCCCCAAGGACTCTGTGGATGTGGTCCAGGGATTCGGTCCCAGGCTGTGTTCATGTGTGGGTGACCCTGCCCCTCCCACCTGCTCTGCTGCCACGGACCGGTTGCCTCTCCACTGTCGGACCACACATCCTCTCCCTGCTCTCCTCAGTTCCTGGGGTGGGGTGGTCATCCTGTGGGACAGGGAGGGTGTTGCAGGCAGCACTGGTGGTTGTTGTTGTGGTGGTGGTGGAGGACGCACCGGACGTAACAGCAGGGGCCTGCATATTAGTTGTTGTAACTGCAGGTGCGGTGGGGGGGATGATGGGGTCCTGGGACCTGTTGCGCCCTGGAACACAAGATGGCCCGGCCTCAGTCTCCTCGTCCGAAGATTCCTGGAAGTCAACATCCGAGAGTCGATGTTCTGGGGGGGGGGGGTAGACTGGCCCTGCAGGTTGCTGGTGTCATCCTCTGCAGTCAATTCTTGGTCACCTGTGGATCAGATGGGAAATGGTCATTGGGGTGCACCACGTAAGATTTGTGTTAGCTGTGTGTCATTCACTGTTAGTACACTACACAGTTGACTGATCATCACATTGTTTCCTATGTGCACTACTGTGCCTCCTGACATGCTGCGGTGGTACATGCATTTCTTGTCCATGGTGTGAGGTGTCAATATGTACCATGCGCCATGTGCATGATTTGTGATTACAGGGACATGTTGACATCTAGGGCCTTGCGCAAAATATGATTTTTGTGCGGACTGTATGTGGATTTTTATGACCTGTCAGCCGTCACATCTGGGCATGTCCTGGCCATTGTCATCTCCTGCATACCTTTGTCTTGTCATGTGCATATCTGGATTGGTACCACATAACATGCTTTCTTACTGTTCATATGGTCGTTGTTACTCTGGCCCCATGGCACTGAACCTGTCATTCATTGCTGTGCATGATTGTTCCCAGTCTTTCCTCTACATGTGCATTGGTGTGTCACACTTTGGTTGCTGTGACAGTTTCCTTTGCTTAGCTGTGTGCACACTGTGCGTGGCAATATGATCGGTGTGCATATTTGTACATTGAGAGGACTGGTGTTGTCATATGGCACCATTCTTTTTGTGTCAAATGGCTAGGTGCCCGTACTGCCTACTTGCCTGTTGTGTGTTAGCATTTGTGTTTGTTTTGTGACACATCTCTGTGTGCGTGGTGGAGGCTTGCATCCTGCTCAGTGGTGGCACAAGACAGAATAATATGTCGGGCTATCTGTTTGTTTATTTCGAGTGATCCATTATATGCCACATGCATCTGGGTGGGGTGGGGTAGTGCCCCATCCTGCTGAGATGTGGGACAGGGGGAATGGTGGGAGTAGTAGTACAGGCCTCCACCCCAAACAGCCCTCCATGGCAAGATGGCTACCTACCTGTAAGTTTGTTTGTTGGGGATGTAATGGTGACACATGCTTCTGGGTGGAGTGGGGGAGTGCCCCATCCTGCTGAGGTGTGGGACAGGGGGCATGGTGGGAGTAGTAGTACAGGCCTCCCTCCCACATACAGCCCTCCATGACAAGATGGCTACCTACCTGTAAGTTTGTTTGTTGGGGATGTAATGGTAACACATGCTTCTGGGTGGGGTGGGGGAGTGCCCCATCCTGCTGAGGTGTGGGACAGGGGGCATGGTGGGAGCAGTAGTACAGGCCTCCCTCCCACATACAGCCCTCCATGACAAGATGGCTACCTACCTGTAAGTTTGTTTGTTGGGGATGTAATGGCTGACACATGCTTCTGGGTGGGGTGGGGGAGTGCCCCATCCTGCTGAGGTGTGGGACAGGGGGCATGGTGGGAGTAGTAGTACAGGCCTCCACCCCAAACAGCCCTCCATGGCAAGATGGCTACCTACCTGTAAGTTTGTTTGTTGGGGATGTAATGGTGACATATGCTTCTGGGTGGGGTGGGGGAGTGCCCCATTCTGCTGAGGTATGGGACAAGGGGCATGGTGGGAGTAGTAGTACAGGCCTCCCTCCCACATACAGCCCTCCATGACAAGATGGCTACCTACCTGTAAGTTTGTTTGTTGGGGATGTAATGGCTGACACATGCTTCTGGGTGGGGTGGGGGAGTGCCCCATCCTGCTGAGGTGTGGGACAGGGGTATGGTGGGAGTAGTAGTACAGGCCTCCACCCCAAACAGCCCTCCATGGCAAGATGGCTACCTACCTGTAAGTTTCTTTGTTGGGAATGTAATGGTGACACATGCTTCTGGGTGGGGGAGTGCTCCATCCTGCTGAGGTGTGGGACAGGGGGCATGGTGGGAGTAGTAGTACAGGCCTCCCTCCCACATACAGCCCTCCATGACAAGATGGCTACCTACCTGTAAGTTTGTTTGTTGGGGATGTAATGGCTGACACATGCTTCTGGGTGGGGTGGGGAGTGCCCTATCCTGCTGAGGTGTGGGACAGGGGGCATGGTGAGAGTAGTAGTACAGGCCTCCACCACAAACAGCCCTCCATGGCAAGATGGCTACCTACCTGTAAGTTTGTTTGTTGGGGATGTAATGGTGACACATGCTTCTGGGTGGGGGAGTGCTCCATCCTGCTGAGGTGTGGGACAGGGGGCATGGTGGGAGTAGTAGTACAGGCCTCCCTCCCACATACAGCCCTCCATGACAAGATGGCTACCTACCTGTAAGTTTGTTTGTTGGGGATGTAATGGCTGACACATGCTTCTGGGTGGGGTGGGGGAGTGCCCCATCCTGCTGAGGTGTGGGACAGGGGGCATGGTGGGAGTAGTAGTACAGGCCTCCACCCCAAACAGCCCTCCATGGCAAGATGGCTACCTACATGTAAGTTTGTTTGTTGGGGATGTAATGGTGACACATGCTTCTGGGTGGGGTGGGGAGTGCCTCATCCTGCTGAGGTGTGGGACAGGGGGCATGGTGGGAGTAGTAGTACAGGCCTCCCTCCCACATACAGCCCTCCATGACAAGATGGCTACCTACCTGTAAGTTTGTTTGTTGGGGATGTAATGGCTGACACATGCTTCTGGGTGGGGTGGGGGAGTGCCCCATCCTGCTGAGGTGTGGGACAGGGGGCATGGTGGGAGTAGTAGTACAGGCCTCCACCCCAAACAGCCCTCCAAGGCAAGATGGCTACCTACCTTTAAGTTTGTTTGTAGGGGATGTAATGGTGACACATGCTTCTGGGTGGGGGAGTGCTCCATCCTGCTGAGGTGTGGGACAGGGGGCATGGTGGGAGTAGTAGTACAGGCCTCCCTCCCACATACAGCCCTCCATGACAAGATGGCTACCTACCTGTAAGTTTGTTTGTTGGGGATGTAATGGCTGACACATGCTTCTGGGTGGGGTGGGGGAGTGCCCCATCCTGCTGAGGTGTGGGACAGGGGGCATGGTGGGAGTAGTAGTACAGGCCTCCACCACAAACAGCCCTCCATGGCAAGATGGCTATCTACCTGTAAGTTTGTTTGTTGGGGATGTAATGGCTGACACATGCTTCTGGGTGGGGTGGGGGAGTGCCCCATCCTGCTGAGGTGTGGGACAGGGGGCATGGTGGGAGTAGTAGTACAGGCCTCCACCCCAAACAGCCCTCCATGGCAAGATGGCTACCTACCTGTAAGTTTGTTTGTTGGGGATGTAATGGTGGACACATGCTTCTGGGTGGGGGAGTGCTCCATCCTGCTATGGTGTGGGACATGGGGGCATGGTGGGAGTTGCAGTGCAGGCTGCCTGTGCACATGCACCCATGGTAATGTTGCTAGGTACATTGGTGGTGTTTGGGAGGGGGTGGATGTTGGATCTGTGAGACATGTTTTAGTGAGTGTGTGGTGCAGATGAATGGAATTGTTCCTAGGAGGTGTATCTTTGTAGTTGTGCAAGGCAGTACATAGCAGTGTGGTGGTAGTCATTTGTTTCTACTTACCAGCCTCCACTCCCCGGGTACTCCTGTGAGACTCTCTGGATGCAGTATGGCAAGCACCTTCTCCTCCCATGGGGTGAATGGTTTTGGTGGTATGGGAGTGCCACCGCCAGTCCTGTCAGCCAGCTCACGGTTCTTGGTCCTCCTCTCTTTGACAACCCTCTTCAAGTCATGCCACCGCTTCATGATTTCCTTTCTGGATCTTGGGATGGTCCCTACTGCATTGACCTTCTGGACTATCCTTGCCCACATTTGAGTCCTTGTGGCTAATGGTGTCTGTTGGACCAGGCTACCAAACAGTTGTGGTTCCACTCTGACTATCTCATCTACCATTACCTTCAACTCACTCTCTGTGAATTTGGGCATTTTATGTGTTGACATGGTGTGTGATTGCAGAGGTGTTGTAGGTGCAGGGGTGTAAGTGGTGGTGGTGGTGGTGATGTGTATGGTGTGTGATGTACAAAGGGGTTAGGGGTGCAGGTGTGGAAGTGGTGGTGGTGCTGTGTGTGGTGTGAGTGGTGATGGGGTGTAGCTTTGCCTATCCTTTGTTCTCAGGGGTTGGGCCCTTCAGTTGTGGGTTAGTGCAGAGGATTGTTGTCAAGGAAGGGGCTGGTTTTATGCTCTGCTATGTGGGTGTGTCCACATGTGGGAGTGCTCTCAGGTGTGTTGTGTGGGTTGTCCTTGTAATTTTTTTTTTGTGTGCAATGTTGTGTCATTGGGGTGTGTTTTCTGTTTTTGGGTGGCATGGCTACTTTGGTGTGGGCACTGTGTGGCCTTATTGTGGGATTTTTGATTTGTCCGCCAAAATTGTCACGGAGCGTCCGCGGCGGTGGCTTTGCTGCAGCTCTTCCGCATGCTCTCCCATTCATCACTGTTACCGATCGTGGCGGTCAGAAAGAGCGGAACGTGCCGCGGGACCAGCGGGGATATCCTAATTTGCCGTGCGGTGTCTCCGCTATCCTTGCGGCGGGTTGGTGTTTTTCCGCAGCGGATCTGTCTGCCGCGGACGTGTTTTGGCCATCTCCGCACGCTACGGGCGGTTTTTGTTCCCCCCGTACCGCCGCGGTCGGTGTTTTTTGGCAGTTGATCATAATTTGGCCGCCGGTTTCTCCATGGTGCCGGCGGGCGGTTGTTTTCCGCTTCCATGGCGGTCGGGGTGATTTACCGACCGCCATCCTAATGAGCCCCTAAGCCTTGGAATTTTGCAGAGCATCGATTGGTTAATGTGTACTATTCACACACAATACAGTAGTATCATACGCAAGACTGAAACTTGATTAATTAGTGCGGGACATAGCCCAGATCATGTTGTTTTCAAAGTCCCTCACCTAAAGGAAGGACATATACTTACTATGCCTTGGGGATATCCTGGAAATAAACTCCCTAAAAGATTAATTGTTATCAGGAAAAGTGATGTGTTCTTAGTAGGTAAAGTTCTTCTAATAGGTCCCATATGCAAGCAAAAGAATAGGCTTTATACTTTAAATGATTATTTTGTGAGCAGAAGATTGTAAGATGAAACTTGCATTCATAAGTCATTTCCGAACCCACATTTGTATGCGTATTTAATTTCACAGCTACGCATATAGTTGGTCAAGAGGGATGTATGCCACAGTATAGACTACCAAAATATAGATTACACAAATCAGGAACATAATATCGACTCCTGAAATATCGTCAATGAAGTGTAGATTTTCTTTCAGTAACTCCGCCATAACAGTATTTTGGGAGTAAATATTATGGTCCTGGTATTAGTTCGTATATATTTCAGCTGTGATAATCAGCTGTGATAATTTGGTCAAATACCATCACGTAATCCCTAGTGTGTATCTCCCATAAATGGGACAGAGAGACCCGTATCACACCCCACCAAAAGCCAGGGGTATATCATGTAAAAAATTGCATTGAAGGATAGCTGCAATTTAGTATGTTTTTCCAATGTAAATATTATAATATTATATTTAATATATGGCATAAAATGTGGACTAAATCATTTTCGGATGCAAAATACCAGATTGAGATATATGCAACTGATTATTTTATTGGTTGACAAATTAATATATTTGACACATTCATTCAGAACATAAAAATTACAATAATGAAAACAGTGGCATAATGAGAAGTGCTGCATTCACAGCAGTACCCTAGACCAGTGATTCCAAACTTTTTAGAACCATGACCCAGTTTTTAGAACCACCAACTTACGCAACCCACCTAGCTTTAATAGACATGATTCGTGCAATTTTTTTAATGTAACTAAAGCATTGTGTTGTTGCCTCTTTCATTATTTACGTATAGCACTCTTTCAATTGAAATTGTCACTAAATTTGCACAGACATAGTTTTACAGATAAAACTATATTGTGCATGAATGACAATATGTGGAAATCGGGTTTCTGTGAATATTCTGTTTGTGTATCACCAAGTAAATTGTATTCATTTGCTTTGATCCTATTAAAATCTGTTTCCAGCACACTTCATAATTGAAAAAATCGGCTTTATTGTTGGTTTCCTAACATATGAATATATTGTTTATTTACAGTTATTTACATTTTGCTGTGTGTTGCAAAAAACAACATCCTTTCCTTTCACTATCCCTGTTCTCCAGCAACATTGTTACATAATTCACTTTACTTTTCCTTCTCTGACTGCAAACTGAGATGAATTTGTAAACACCAATTCCCATGACAAAAAAATAAGCAGCAATTTGTCTGAAGGCAAAGCCTGAAATTTGACCTTTGTATTTGAAGCACAGCATCTGTGACAAGTTCAATGCATCTTTATTTATTGCTTAGACTTTCATGACTCACCTGAAATCGTCTGCCAACCCACCATTGGGTCACCACCCACATTTTGGGAAGCCCCAATCCTTTTTTAGGGAGAGGCAATGGCAGAGGAAGGGCAAAACAAAAGGGACAAAGAGTGCAATGGGAGAACTTGAATCAGAGAGTCACACGGAGTATGACTTGAGATTTTCTAACAAGTACCAGCAAGGAAACAGTCTGATCATGAACTTAACAGATGTTGTACTCACATAAGAACAGGAGAATATTTTGAACAAAGGCCTGGGATTTGTCCCGACCAATAGGGTGGATCATTTCAAATTAAAATGTGAACTCAATGAGTTCTTCAGGAAGGTACGATTGAGTGTCTTCTTTGATAAAGAAGCCCAAGAAGTCAGACAACAAGGAGACAATGGCTTATGCCCAAAATCAACTTTTACACCTTCTCTCACACAGTTGTAACCAGATATTGGGGTATTTGAACAGGCAGTTACGTGAGGGATTGAACAAATGAATAAGGTACAGAAAAAAACATAGAACAGAAGGCTATTCAGGAATTGAAGGAGGACTCCTGAATAAATATCAAGTCACCAGATAAAGGAGAGCCACTTGATACAGACAATTGAGGCATATGAGACAGAGTGTCTCTGCCTCCTATCTGACAGACATAGCAACAAAATTGTAGGGAGTGATCCCACCCCGGATTTAAAGAGAGTTGTCAACTCCGTTGTAGAAGAAGCATTAACTAACGGGTGGATTTGTCAAAATGAGGGCCCTAGAGGTAAATGTAGTTGTAAAAGTGGACACTTTTTAGAGTCGAGCATTGCTCCTCTGGATCATCAAGCCAGCGAGCAGCCGCTCTTCTGTACTTTTAATAAGGTGGATGACCATCCCATTAAACTTACCTTTTGGATTATCCAACCTTTTTTAAACCACTCACTCACATCTACATTTACCTCTAGGGCCATCACACCCACAGCACCATACGGCAGGAACAGAAGTTCTCCGTTAAAGAGCCCCTTTATGGGTGCCCGTCAGGGTATTGCACCGCCGACCCGACGAGGAGCGAGTCCATATGATGAAGCATGACACCTAGCTTGCTGGGTGTGTGAGGACTCTAGTTCCGTCTAGAAGGACTCCCCTCCTGTGGCCTCCACTCCTGTTATTCCATCCCCTTTGGGGAACTGCGTACCCTTCTTAGTCTACAGTACCTGGGCATGTACGCTGGACCCCATAAAACAGCCCTCTCAGTCCCTCCCCTTGTTTGATATGTAGGAACTGCCCAGAAGTTAACATCATTGAAAAGGATGCTGAGAAGCTTAGTGAGAAACTTCAGGAGCAGGAGTACCCCAGACATGTAATCAAGAGAGCATGGAAATGAGCTAGAAATAACAATAGGGAATCAATTTTGGATATTCACGAGAAGCCAAAAATAGACAGAAACATCTGTGTGACTACATTTAGTACAGCCTCTAGTTATATGAGAAGAATTATAACCAATAATTGGCGTATTCTCAATTCGAACTGGCTGAACTTACAAATACCGCTGTTTTCTTTTAAGAAAAATGCAAGCATTCAGAATCTGTTTCAGAAAAAGTCAGAAATCATTCGATGCTTTAGGGTGTTGAATGATCTTTTCAGAGGTGATGAGGGGGTTGTTACTCAATTGGGCAAAGAGGCGTCACCTGAGGAGACTCCAGCTCATTATATGGCGACAAAGGTTGGGCTCCACACTATAATTTGGCTCCAAAATTGGAACAAAATCACTGAAAAAGAGGGGGAATTGTCATTTCCACGCTTTGACTCATTCAAATTAGATGTGTTGAACCAACTTAGAGGGACGATATTTGCAATGCGACGTTGCCCAGACCCACACAGTTTGAGGTGTTAGATGCGTGGATGCGTGCAGCTCATGCTAAGCAGAGTGAGAAATATCAAGGGAGAGTAAAGAAAACCATGAAGGTGTATCAGGATGCACAGTGGGATGCTAGGCTCAAGAAGTGGAGAGTGGATACTATTGAGGGAGAAAGATAATACCCAGTATTAGTTGATGGAGAATCGCGAGACAGAGAGACGGGGAGAAGGGCAAATGGAAGTGACAGTAGTGATAAGGAAGATAGCTTTTTGGATGGGTCGCTAGCTGAGGGTCCACCACCTTACATTTCACAGTCGGGAGAAGGGGGACGATGTCTGGATGGCACTGATAATGTGGGAGGTGTATCAGTCCCAGTAGATCCTGATCGAGGGGTTGTGGGGATGATATCAACAGGTACAAGGGGGATAGGAGTGCCTGTCTTGGGAGGTGTGGAACCGAGTGATGACAACCCTACTTCACAGTTACCAGAAGCTCTTACAGTACTGGTTGCTATTGAAACTGTCATTTCTGTTTATGACTCAAGCCCAACAGGAAGTCTTACCCAGAGACAGTCCATGCAAGCAGATGGGGTTTCCGTTCTTTAGTGCCTATGGAATCTAGTACCCCTGTAGCGGCTACTGCTGATCCTTCCAGAGTATGGATTGGTTCCAGTACCGTAGGACCTGTACCCATGGTAAGCAATTGTTCAGATCTGCGAATGTGGGAAACTCCTGTGAGAGGATCTGGTGGTATGTCTCAAGAAGCCAGCACAAGTCAGAGAATATCTGAGAACCAACGTGTCATAGACGTCACAGACTTAGAGTCATGGTTAAGGGTTCATAATAACAGTAAGGAGAGTCAGAATAGTAAGCTGAGTCAAGATACCATGAAGGCCGCAATGAAGGTAAAGCTAGAGGATGTGGTGAGATTGAAGGCGAAATTAGAGGAGATCATTGGTGGGAGTCTACCTCTAGATAGAATAGAGACCTTTGAGTCCAATGAGTTGTTGTTTGTTGCTAAGGATGTCATCCAGAAGGCAAGATAAGCATGTGAGAAATTGTCAGATTTAGCTCAGGGGTATGGGGTGGATTTGTCACGAATGAAGGCATTGCAGGGAAATCACAGGCTTACCTATAGTGATCAAGAGTTAGAGAAAAAGAGAGTGACTGGATTTGGTAATAGGGATGAGAACTTGGAGTATGCTGGATAAGTGGGAAGAAAGATGATTGAGGAAGAAGAGTGCAAGAAAGATGACAGGAGAGATGCCTCCTCCAGGTGGGGGAATACAGGGAATAGAGGCATACCCGTTGCAGGAGGTGCCTAGTGGAGGGTATGTGCATGTCCCTTGGAGTCAGGGTGATCTTGCTGCATTCACAAACGGATTTCCCAAGGTTAAGAGAGAAACCTGCTGAGTGGTATAAGCAAGTTGATCACTTTGATCTCGAAAGTGTTGTGGATTGATTTAAATATCTTGTTCAAAATTGTGGTTCCTAATGATCTGTGGTCTGCTTGTAAGATAGCTGTTGAGAGGCCTAGTGCTGAGTCAGAGAGGGACTCAGTAACTCATGGTCCTTCGCTGTTGATCATGAAAAAGAACGATCAGGTGATCAAATGGTTGCAGTCCAAAATAGCCCCAAAGGACATTGATTGGGTTAAGATAGATCGAACGACACAGGAGCCAAAAGATTCAGTACACGCCTATTATGAAAGGCTGTTACAAGCCTTCAGACAGTACAATGGGTTGGATACTCTTGATCCCAAAGACATAGGACAATTTGTGTCCAAGTTCGTGACCGGACTGAGGCCGGAGATCAGCCTCATGATCCAACAGCATCTGATCTGCTGGCAAAACAAATCTGTGGATAAATCTTACGGTATGCCAGGTACTGCAGTGATGAGGTGGATTCCAAACATAGGAGGATAAAGGATAAATTCATGTTAGTCCAAATGCGTAATGCCCAGAAAGGAGAACAGGCACAGGGAATGATGGGAGCTGTAGCCTGTGGTCAGGGGAACGCCCCAGGAGATGAACAAGTACAACAAGTTGGAGGGTCTATGGGTCAGGGAAGAGGTAGAGGTGTCCCTATAGATCTGAAGACAGGGATAGATGTAGCCACCCTGAAAAAGTCCACTGCATGTTATTTTTGTCACAAGATCGGGCATTGGAAACGCAAGTGTCGCCTCAACCCTGAGAACCAAGAGCGGGGAGAAGAACTTGTACAGTCAGCAGATGGTGTAAATCAGTTGCTGACCGTGACCAGGCCAAGATCATTTAATGAGAGAGGGAATCAGAACCAATTAGTGCAAATGCCTCAGCCTCTGAGAATTCCACAGGACATTTGCTGTCTGTAACATCTCTGGAGTGGTGGAAGCGGCTTGGTTACAGGAAATATATTCCACACAAAAATGGCCGAAATCATTGCCTTGACACACGCATGTTGAGTCTCTGAACTTATCCCAGTCATGATCTATAATGATAGCCCATATGGGTTCGGTGTGATTCATGATTTTGGACAGCTATGGTCACACAGAGGGTTCTTGACATCATCTGGTTCTCCTATGAGAAATGGGGACTATGTGAGACAACTGTTGGAAGCGTTACAATTGCCAAGGGAAGTGGCTGTCATTAAGTGCGCAGCCCATGGTAAGGGGAATTATTTTCTAACAACTGCAAATCGATATGCTGATGAAGTCGCAAGTTACTGTGCCTTTAATGCATGTGTCTTTAATGGAGAATATACTGGTGAGAGTGCAGAGAAGACCAAGCTCAATATGATGCTAGAAGCTGCAGACACTTGGGATGAAATGAGGTGTTTATAGATGGAAGTTACACAAGAAGAACAAGTGGGTTGGGTCAGAGCAGGCTGTGGGAAAGGGAATGATGACATTTGGGTGTCAACTGATGGTAGGGCAGTATTGCCGGATTGTTTGTTGCACCCAATGGCGCGGCAAATTCATGGAGCAGCTCACATAGGAAGGGATGCAATGGTGAGATTGTTCAGGCAGACTTGTTTCAATCCGAGGTTTCGAGTGATTGCGGAAGCGGTGTGTCATTGGTGCATTATGTGTCAGCAAATTAATGCAGAGAAAATGACTGTTGTTGCCTTCAGCCAAAAAGGTAGGTCAGGGGGTCCATTTAATCGGAACCAATTGGATTTTGTCCAGATGCCTGTGTGTAATGGTTTGAAGTACTTTCTGGTTGTCATGTGCATCTTTCCTCGATGGGTCGAAGCTTACCCGACTAGGAGGTGTGATAGCCTTACAGTAACAAAGTTATTGCTAAGGGAGCTCATACCTAGATTCGGATTTCCAATTACATTGGAATCCGATTGAGGCACACATTTCCATAATGAAATCATGAAGTTACTTTTCGCAGGTCTGAATGTGGATAAAAGACTACATTGTAGCTACAGGCCAGAGGCATCTGGAATGATGGAACAAATCAATGGTACCCTGAAATCGAGGCTGGCTAAAGTGTGTGCTTCAACATCTTTGAAGTGGCCTGATGCTCTACCACTAGTGCTAATGACTTTGCGCAGCATCCCTGACAGGAGAACTAGGTTGTCGCCCCACAATATCCTTAAGGGGAGAGCGATGTGTTTGCCTGCCGTGCCTGCCACCGCGCTTGTGAACATTTCGGATTTGGTCCTTGACTACTGTAAAGGATTGGCTGACGTGGTTCGTTCTGTGTCTCATAAGGTTGAAGCAGCAACTGCACAGACATCAAAGGATCTCTCTCATGAACTGAACCCAGGAGATTGGGCTCTCATCAAAAGGCACATGAGGAATAACTGTCTTGGTCCTCATTGGTGTGACCCATATTAAGTGATACTGGTGACTACGACTGCTGTGGAGTGTGATGGAGTCAAGAATTGGGTCCATGCCTCTCATGCACATCGAGTTTTAGGTCCCTCTGATGAAACAGCTCCTCTCCCAGAAGATATTCCAGCCCTGACTGAAAGGTCATGGGAAGGGGACAAGCCAAGCTGTAGAGGTACCTGAAGAGGCTGGATACACACCAGGTCGACCTGAGAGGGGTCAAGCTATACACGACCCTGGCATAGACTCTGAGGGAGACAGTACCATTGTGAGTGATAAAGAGTCTGACTCAGTGGAAGAGGCTGGTGTGTCAAGAAGTCATGTGCAGTCAAGAAAAAAAGATGCTGCAGGTGAAACCTGGCCTGTGAGACAGAGAAGGAAGAACCTGAGACTCGCATCTGAAATAAGTGAAACTTCAGAATCGGATCTGAGTGAGATTGAGCAGGACACAGAATGGGTGAGGAGGTCCAGAAGAGCTTGAGTGCCTTGTCAAAGGTATTCCTCTCCTGAGTGGACTTATCTGGCTGCAAATGCTGGGGAGAGCGAGGTCCGAGATCTCGGTGCTAGTGGTCGAGATTTTGCAGAGAGTTCCTGGGCTTGAAGTAAATGTAATTCTGTCATTGACTGTACCTTTTCCACCAAGGCTAAGTTGCTTACAGACTCTAATTCTGGAAAACATGGAATTCCCAAATTTCGGAGCACCACAGTTTTCTCAAGAGATTGAAGCATTGAGAGCTGAACTGCTACAATGGGTTATTGAGGAGATTGTCTCTGACCTGATAAGGGATGTGGATTGAACTGTGAGCTATAAATAATTTGTGTGAAGAAGATAACCTAGGCCCGAGTTGAAGAAGAATACATTTAGGGATTCTATCTAAGAGGAGAAGATGAAAGAGGGCTGGGGAGGTGCTCTGAGCTGTGTAAATACTGTAAAGAATAGACTGTTGAAAAATAACTTTTCAAGGCTTCAAAGGTTGCCCAAAATTGTTGTCCTAAGAGGAGAGAAATTGAGAAGTGAACCCCTTGAACAGTGATCCGAGCTACTCTAAAATGGAGTCTGGAAATTCGAATCGTAGGCACAAATGTTTTGTAAGTGGACTCATTGTTGGGGTGATTGTAGTAGTAGATGTAGTCACTAGAGTGTCAGTTTTAAGTGCACACGAAAGTGAGGAGCATGGGGTGGGAGTACATGGGATATCCACTTCTACTCCTGCTGTCTCAAAGGAGGGTACATTAGATCTGAGAAAGGCTTAATAGAGCAAACTAGTCACTACCTTCATGTAGATTTGTCTAAGGGAGATTATACATTGAATGCTTATGCTAAGTTGTTGTATGAGTATGTCAACACTATGGAGGTGAGAGATTGTTATGTGTGCATGCAATTACCCACGTCAGTTGAAGAGAGGATCAACTACCATCACTTGTCTTTGACTTATGGCATTAGTTGTAGTTTGCTCCTTAGTATGTTCTATGGAAAGGGTCATTATGATTACTACTTCTCCAATTACAATGTGGTACTTCCAGAAAAACCTGTATATAAACATCTGAACAAGTACGATGCCCAAAGGAAAATAGAAAGAATAGTAAATTACTTTGCACCAATCATAAAACTAGACACTGCTTAAGCACATAGACATAATTTAACTTGCATGCTAACAGATATAGAACAGAAATGCATAGATCAGGTGGAAGATAGATGTAGGGGATTAGTCAACAAAGTTGATAACACAGAGAAAGATTCTGATTGGACCAAGGAGGAATTGGCTCATAAGGCTAAAGGAAGTTCTGGTCTGATAGATTTATATTAGCAAAAGTGAGGATGGCAGGCAGAAAGTAGTTACAATTCTCTGTTTGTAGAACAGAGTGTATGCAATCATATATTTTTGGTCAATGGCCCTTGGAAGATGTTTTTGCAAGAGTCAGATCACATGGTACCGGGAGCATATTTTGTGTTTGGAAAGAATGCATATGTACGTTTGCAGAGCAAATGGTATGGTACATTTTATTTGGTGGTTGTGTTTCCGAAAATAAACCATGTAGATGATTTGTGGAGTCCTGATAAAAGGTCGAAAAGCAGGGAAAAATGTGGTTTGAGTGCTGGAGAGGTTGAGGGAGACATCTTTGGAGCAATAATACCCAGTCTGGGAGTGGTGCTTTATGATGTCAAGATTAGAAGGTTGTCTACCATAGTGGATCAGTTGTCTGTTAACACAGCTAAGTCTTTGCTACTCATTGATGGGGAGATGGTCTCGAAAATGGTGATGGTGATGCAGAATAGACTTGCATTAGAAGTCTTACTTGCAAAAGTGGGCGACGTCTGCCAGATGCTGAAGGTCCAAGAGTGTTGTACTTATATTCCTGATAAAAGTAAAGGTCTGAAGGGATATATTAGTAACATCACTGATATATACCGGGAGATACAAGATTTGGCAGCCAAAGAAGTTTGGGATAAGATTGGAAAAGGGTTCAGCGCAGTTGGGAAGTAGTTTACAAATCTGGGAATCTTAGATATATCCTGAAACCAATGCTGATTATAATATTCTGTATCATTGGTTTGGTTGGAATGATGAGGGCATGCAAATGGCATAGAGCGAGGCAGTTAGAGAACTCCTTAAGGGAAAAGGAAATAAGGATGGAGAGACTTCAGGACAGTTACTATGGGAATTTGAAGCGAATGGAGGAGTTCAGGCAAAGAAGCTACTACATCTGTTTAGGTCGGTCTACTCTACAGGGAATGTTGGAGGTTTTTATGATGACAACATCATCAGAGGGGGGAACTGAGAAAGTGGAAATTTTGCATTTCATTTTACCCATTTGTAGGGGTGCATCAGAAGTACATGTTGAGCGCACCTCATTTACTCCTGTCTTGTGTACTTGTAAGTGTTAGAATTGTGAACCGTGTTAATGTATCTACATAACATATTTTAGTATATTCACAAGTAGTATGCATAGTTAATGTAGGAAATAAATGTAACTGACTGACAGAAAACGCTAACGTGAAGATATCGTGTTATGAAGTTTAACATCGCTCAGCTACTAGATGTGTTTAATATTAATACTTTCTATAAATTGGTAAAGGTGTTAATTGAAATGAAATATAGTTATACAATTCACAATGTTTGAATGATGTGTTTTTATGTTAGCTAAAGCTGTAGGCCTGAAATGCAAACCCTGACAAACTCTTGCTTAGAATTAATGTTCTGAATTTCATGTGTACTATGGAAGCTTTCTTTCTCACGTTTTGCATTGCCGGTGGAGAAGCATTCTTTAGGCAAAATAATGTCTTTCTTTTAGCAGCTAGGCAAGGAGAGAATAAGTTACAATTGTATGGCTTGGGGCGATAAAGGACAGAAGTTGGTTTCACATGGGAGAAGGCATGAGAACCAAGGACGAATTGTTGCAAAGGATGTAAATGGAGAATATCATGGAAAAGTACGCTCATGGCTGTACCAAGTGTGGATGGAGTAAGCAAAGTGCAATATGGGAATTTTACCTGTGGATAACTGGCTGTTGGAATTAGGTAGTATCCACATTCTTTCCTTGCCTTGGGAGAGGGAGCATCGCAGAACAAGCTCTTCCTCTTGGGATATTGGCTTTATGCTGCTTGACCCATCTCAATGGTGGAGAGACTTCTTAGGAAGACTCAACGACTGACACCTTTCCTTCTGTTTTGAAATACTTATTCATTAATGTAGAGATGTCATCATAGTGATAGCGTAGGGACATATTTAAATGCTTTTCATTCCTTAACCCTCGATGCAGGGAGATTTTGGCTCTTGCTTTATGATGCTTTGCATCCTCCTTCTCGAGCTAATAGTCCTGTTTATGTTGCACCGTCTGACTTGGGTGCATAGATTTGGCTTTATGCTGTTTCTTTTGTATTTCTATACTCTCGTGCTGAGGTGTGTTTATGTTCAGTTATTTTTGGCTTTGCAATAAATGTAACTAACTTACTTAATTGTTCGTTGGTTATTGAGTACCAGAAAACGATGTATTAATTTGACGGTGTTCTAATGATTTCCTTCCCTTCACACTTCCATGCTGCCAAAAAGATCCATCGGAATTTGTCTCTAGAAGAGTTCCAGAATTATTAGAAAAGACCCCCTTTCAGCAGTACACACTAACCTATGTGTAACATTATATGTTTGAAGTCAGACGAAGTCAGGAACGTTGAACCTTTGCGAAAAAGGGACCACTTCCCTGCTATCATTAAGGTCTCTAGTAGCTCTGAGGGGTAGAGGGAGAAACAAAATAGGTGCCTCATGGCAGTTGCATTCCTCGCATCCCCTACAGCGATACTTCCCACACTGGACCATCAGGTAGTGGAGAACGAAATTGTATATATTGACCCTGGCAGGCAAATAGTAAGTGGCTACTGAGAGGAGAGGTCATGGCTACAAGCATCATCAGGATCATTCCCTTTGCCATACAGTTTGCAAGCTTTGTGAAGTTTTGTACTTCGCAATATCCCACGTCCCTACTACTCACATGTCCACCTAATGACAACTGTAATCCAAATACAATATAGAAGTGGGCATGTCCATAGCCTGCTACATAAAACTCTGCTATGCTTTTGCAGGTACCCCCATTCATTTTTGTTCCTGTTTCTTCACTCTTCATTTAATAACCCAATTTGGTGTTATCAACTTTATTTCAAATCTATGGAAGACCTGAGGAAGATTCTAGCAATTCCCTGGATTAAAATGTAATCTACATTGTAGTTACAGTTTGCTAGTAGAATAAGAATAGCTGTAGAAATTGTACATAAAATTGTAACATCCTTTGTTGAATATCGAGTTTTGTTTTAAGTCTTTCCAATATTTTTTCACCCATTCACTATTTTGCATTGATCACTATGTAGGCTGCATACTTTTTTGCCACCTCCATTACTATTTACATCAGTGGTTCTTAACCTTTTGCCTTCTGTGGACCCCCACTTAATTATTACTGGAACCCGAGGACCCTCATTGAGTCACTATTAGAATTTGGGGACCCCCACTGAGTCATTACTGGAAGTCGATGACCCTTGCCTAAACATTTTTGATTATTTTAACCACAAAACAATACACAAATAATACAGAAACAAGCATTCTTCAAACAACTACACAAAGGATGAAATAGTGTCATTCAATCAAATGTATTCGATTAAAAAGAATTAGTCATAAAAGTGCAAATAGTTTATTTAATTCACAAATATAAAAAAGAAAATCAAAATGTTAATTTTAATGGTAAGTTTGGAGCCATTCTAAATTCAATTGAAGACTCCCATTGTTCATACTATATTCTGTTTGATGCACTTGCACTGCTCCCACAAGTCAATCTGAGGATATTAGCTTAATTTCCATCCTCCAATTTCAAATCCCTTCACAGTTACAGAATGTTTTAACATTAGACATTTTACATTTTGTTTCAATTCAATTCAATTCAAAATAAGCTTTATTCGATTTAAAACATAAATCATAAAAGCACAATATTGTCAAGTGTGCAAATATCACATTGGTATTACATGATTAAAAAGCATATAAAATCATCAATTAAAAACCAGATTCATATCCAGCAATATGTCTTGTTGTAATTCATATCACAAATTCGTTACGATAGTGTTCTTGAAGATATCATAATGTACATTTTGTTTCATTTTTTATATGCTTCAGTACTCTGTTATAATTATTTCATTTTCTAAGAAGTTGCAGACTCCCTGAGTAGGCTTCTCAGACCCCAAGGGGTCCTGGGGTTCCCAGGCCACAGGTTAAGGACTACTGATTTATATGAAATGTTTTTCAGATATCAAAGTTACCAAACCCTTTTTGCCATTTTCAACTTTCTTTTAAATATTTAAACCACAGTTGCAGAGATTGCATTTGAACTACTGCTTTAGACATTTCAGTCAAAACAGTATGAATACAGTTGTGACCAAATTCTTAAAGGATATTGTTTATTCTTACAACTCAAACAGGCTCTCTCTTGAAATACAGGGTGTTGTAAAATATATGGCTACCTCTCATCTAAGTAAGAATGAGACAGTGCAGTGGTCTTTCCTGGTGAAATAGCTGTGCAGAAAAATCAAATTGATGCAGAAAAGTTTTCCTATATCTGGTCACATCCTACCATCTTTAGTCCAAATGCTTGAGGAAATATACTTTTAAATTCATCACTAAATACTTTTATTGCGAAAATGGACTTGAGCAGGAATCTAGATTGCAGCCCTGCCCAAACCCGTCGTCCAGCAGAGAATGTCTGACCTATTTGCTACTTTAACTTTAATGGGATTTTTTACTGTCCCTCTTATTTTGGTGAGGTAAAACTACTAACCAGGTGGTTAGTCTGTTTTGATGTTGCGGTAAGACTCAGTGGCGGCCACCATATGCACAAAGTGGAGAGGCGGGGGGAGCGTTGGACGGAGCGCGGGAAGGGGCGCGGGGGAGGGTGGAACATAATAATAAGAAGAAGAATAAAACATTTAAAAAAAATAAACTTACCTGCTGCTGGCCGCCTAGACTAGTCACAGACTCCCTGTCCAATCTTGGCCTGAGCGGGCTAGAAAACGCTCTGCTCAGGTCAGGGAGTCTGTGGGGTTTCTTTAACTCGGCTGTTCATTATAGCCGGGTTAGAGAAACCTAAGTGCACATGTGAGTTTTGGTCGGCCTGAGGCGGCCGGCCAAACACATATGAGCACTTAGGGAGTGCACTAGCACTCCTCCTCCCCCCTCCCATGCCTCAGCCCCACCCCTCTCTGTACACGCTGGCTGAGCGAGCGGCTTAAAAATAAAACAATACTGAAATATTGTTTTATTTTTTTGCTGCTGGCTCTAAGCCAGTGTGGCGATGCTCCTCCGCCATTGTGGAGGAGCCGCCCGACTCCTTCAGTTGTCTTCCTTTTTCCCATGTTGATAACGCCTTTTGAAAATAAATATGAGACAAAAGCTGATATCATAGCCCAGAAGGCTGCTTATCAATACTAAACGACCAGCATTGAAGGCCACAGTATCAGGATGAGGGAGAACACCTGATTGCCTCATGGTTTCCGAGATTTTGCCCTCACTCCCTCCTGCAAGATTGCAGTTTCACCCTGAGTTAAAATATAGCTCTCACACTTTCAAAATCGAAGACAGAATTGAAGGTTTTCTTCTGCAATGTCAGCAACTACACTCAAAGCATATCGTCTGAAGGAGACATGGCGACAAAATTACCGAGCTGAAGCTTAGCAGAAATAGTGACTCCAACTCCACTTTGGAAAAGGCAGGATAGCCAATATATGATACCCAATGGACTTATTGGTATCCCCTGATATGTCCATGGATGATTTAGGGATAATCAATTAACTCTAAGATTGATATCCACCTTCGATGATTGAAGCTACAGCTGTCCGAGAGACTTTTGTAATATTTTTTATTATACTGTGAACATTGGAACCCCAACGGAAAGGGAGCGGAAGGAAATATGATAAAAGTTAAATGCTGAGTCTCAGGCCCCTAAAAGAGACAATAATGCACATGAAAATCCAAGTTACAACACTGCATTCACTTTAGTAATGTTTTCCAGCAATTCGTCATTCATTTTATTCGTGTCCAAGTTTTCCCTTGCAAGGTTTTTACAGAATTGAAAGTCAGTTTCGAACTATTTTCAGTTCTTAAACGTGTTCAATAACCTTTAGAACAAAATGTTCTTAACACAATTTCCTTAGTAGTCTTACACAATGTCTTTGCGCCTGAGCCTCCCTCAGCCGCACGCCTCTCTCACTTCTTCAAATTTTTATTTTTAATGTGGGAAAAGGCACTTTAGATTTTATAAAGAAAAGCTGCTGTTCCCTTTGTCTTCTTTAACAAAGGATGCATTCAGCACCACTGTGTTTGAACTTAAACTAATTGCATGTCAGGTTCATGAATGTAACCAATGCTGTTTGATCGCTTGCTCCTTTTGAATGATGTATCTTTACATGCATTTTAGTCCTGGAATATGCATTGAAAGAGTTGCCATTTATCTGCTTCATACGATTATATGCATTCATTCAATCGAAATTCTTTTCAAAATGCGCGCTCGTTTTGTTTCTCTTTCATCCTTTTCTTCTAAATGAAAACCATATCAAGTTTGGGGTCATATTTACAAGGAAATGGCGGAGCGAGGCACTGCAGCAAATTTCAAAGCACCGCACTCAACCATTTCCAAAATGCAGGGATGTGGCGTATTTACAACAATACGGCGCATCCCTGTGTTTTCGCTGGTGCTAAAAATATCTGCCCAACACCAACACAGACACCCTTGCTCCTTAGTGCAAGGGTGCCTGTGTTGCAGGAAATGATTGTTTATGTGCAGGAAGGGGTCCCTTCCTGCACATAAACCCAACTTCCTGCACATAAACAACAAATAATGACGATTTCTTACTTCTATGTGTGCTGCTTCTGCAGCACCACCAATTGCACGTCCCTTTCACACAGAAAACTGCATGAAAGGGTACCATATTTACAAAGCTACTTTTTGTGGCTTAACTCCACTTTGTAACTATGGCGCAGGGTATTGCACCACCAGAATGTCGGTAAAAGTGATGTTACAGTGGCTCAATCCCCTTGTAAACATGCTCTTGGTTCTTAAGTCTTTCTCTCCATGTCCTTCTGTTTTTTAATTTTTTACTTGCTTTTTTGTTCTTCAAGTGTCTTCTTGTGGCGATTAGATGGTTTGGTTTGCTGGACGCGTAGTTGGTAAGTATCTTACATAAATGTGCTGATCTGTTGAATCTTTTGCTCGTACTGAAGTTCTCAATCCACTGACATTATTACTTTCGAGGCTGCAACCTGACAAAAGGCTGCAGCATAAAAAAGGCTTGCACTTTCACTGTTTGTACTACCAATCAAAATTGGGTTTTTCTTTTGTTTTTGTTTTCTGCAATTACTTTTTTGAAGCGCCTCATTATACCACAAACAGCCCATTTGCTGACTTACCATTGAGATCAGGATAAGGCCCCCACTGTAACAATAATGGAGGAAGGTTGTGGCCTCCCTGCTTCTTGTAATTACTTGCCACATCCTAAATGACAATTATAAGGTAGTGTCAGAGGTTTATGTACCATAAATTCATGTTGGGTCTTACCTTGAACCCGACCAGATGCCTGGTAAACAATTTCCATGTTAGAATTGGTGGTGGTACTTACCATACAATTTTCACATAGCCTGTTGCGGAGCAATCTTAGGAATAGCGTGGTGGTAGTGTCCACCAGCTCTTGGCTGGTAGTAGTTTATGTCCTAGCCTCTCCTTTCCTTCTATATGCAAACAACAATGGCATTGGGGAATCCTGGAGATTCTGGGCCCTAGAGCAAAATGATTTTACATGCAAGCAAATATCATGCTCAAAACTGCTTAGCTACCATGAGGAGCGTGGTATCAGATATACTCATGGCCCTCTACCACTAATAACAACTATGGTGCAATATGTCCTTTTTAAATTCGGACTTGAATCCTGAAATGTTATTGAACATGATTAATATTTTGCACAATAGTACCGTATTCATTACAATAAATATGTAAGAAAGAGACATATTAGAGAACTAAAAACACATCACGAGTTTATTAGAAGTGCACCAAACCACTATTACATTAGACATTGGAGTCTGTACAGTGAGAATCATAGCCATCACTCCTGATGTACAAAGTTTGAAAAAACAGGTTCTCTGTGATGGCAAGGAAAATGTCTTAATAATTTACATATTTTTTGTTTGCTTAGTTAGTTAATTAAATAGTTCTTTGATTAGTTAGGTAACTAGTTATTTAGTTAGTTAGCTAAGAAAAAACAGCATTGCATCTCTACCATGAATACCTGTGTCTTGTATAGAAAAAACTCAGTACATACTTTATGATAAATTACACAGACCAAAGTGGTGGTTTTGATTAAGCAAAGCACGGCAAAATACCATCAGATAAGTACAGCAATAGGACATGTACACATGGTACAACAAAAGGGTAAACCTGGTAAAGGTGCATTATTAATTGTTATTTCGTGTCATTGGTGTCAGATGGATTTCAGGAGAGTGTTAAGCTCAATACATGAGAGGCGGGCTCTCAGAAAATAGTGAGTTCAAATGATGGAGGCATATAATTTAAATCGCCATCACCCTATTGAAGTGTGAAGGGCAAGTGAGAATATAAACCCAGCAAGAAAAAAACTGGCAAGTAAAATCTCAAATTTGTGATATACACAAGGACAGCTACATTGCCCATGTGTCAAAATATTCAGAGGGCAGAATGTTCTAATTTGTTAAACAGAGGCCTCACAGAGGTCGAAGGGGTCCGGCTCCGTGAGGCCTTTGTTAAACATTGGAATGTTGATGCTCCAGGCTTGTACCATCCATTAGAAGCCTGGAGCACTCCATTGTTTTCAATGGAGCACTCAACATTCCCATGTTCTACTAATAATTAGAACCAAAAGATTTATAACTTATTTTTCAGAATTAAATTAAAACTCCAATGAAGCACACCACTTTTGATACTTCTTTAATATAAAAACAATATGGCCCTCGTTTATTTTCAATACTAAATAAGATAATAAACAAAATTTTGTCAAACTGTTGATAGTTTTGTTTTTGAAGGGTACATTTTCCATGAGTGGGGCAGAATAACCATTGCCAGCAATGCTAAGCACTGTACAGCATAATACAGCTTTCATATTTTCCAAGGAAAACAGAGACGCCATACAGGAGCACTGGCATGGTTTGGCGCCATAACCAAAAGAATGGGGGTCATTGATGAGGCAACCAAATTCCAAAGTTATTGTTTCAATGCATTTGATATTCCACTAGCTTTTATTTAAAGGCTAATGCGAAAGTCTTTCTGATCCTGTCTTTGTCCCCAAAAAATTGAATTGTAGTTCCTAGACCGTTCTATAAGTGTGTTGGTTCAGAATCTGTTTTCTTTGCCAGGATATCCTATATGAAAATATCACTATTTCTGATTTCCGTGGGTTAATAACACACTTAGGGGTATTTTCTCAAGAACGTGTGATAATTATCGCAAAATTAGCTTAACGCAACTTTGCACATCGCAGTCCATCGCAGGAAAATAACACTGTGTTAACGTTGTATTCTCAACCCGGCGGCACCATGCGATAGTCTCACGATAACGCGCCAAATGACCGCGATAAAATTACCATGACGGCAAAAAAACGTGAAAAAAGTGGCGATGTGGCCAACCACGATAAAAAAATCAGCGATAAACAGCGACAGGCCTGCAATTCCCACGCGTCATGCGGAAAAATGCACTATAAAAGCACCGAAAAACACAAACAAAATAATTAAAACTGCGTAGCACCTTGGAGGAAGCCGGAGCAAGTAGAGAGGACGACCAGAACCCCACAAGCCCCCAGGAGGACCAGCCTGGGACCTCGGGGTCACGGAAGGGCAAGGAGAAGAAGACGAGGTTCAGTCTGCAGGAAAACAGGATCATCATCACGGAGGTGATAGAACACCACCAACAACTGTTCGTCACCTCCAACGTGTCATTGGCAAATAAAAATGCAATATGGCAGTCGCTCCTGGACAAGGTGAATGCAGTCGGAGTGAGGAGGAGGACAATTGGAGAGGTCAAGAGGCACTGGAATGATGCGAAGCGCAAAACCAAGAAGAAACTCGCTGACAACCATCAGGCAGCAATGCAGACTGGAGGTGGCAGTCCAGCGGAACACCAGGAGCTGGATGAGATGGAGGAAATGGTGGCCACAGTCATCAGTGGGGAGACGGTGGCAGGAGTTGGGGGTCCGGACACTGCTCGACATGACCTGACACAACAGCACATGGGTGAGTACCGAACAGGGACTGGGGGGACGGGGGAGATGGGCACAATGGCACACATGCACAATTAAGTAGAGCACACTGCACACCCACAATGACTCTGGATCATGTCCCTGATCCCCTTGGCACACGGCAGCACACATACAAACAGCAAGTAGGCCCCCGTCCACCATGGGCACAAAGGGGTCCCTCCCCACACAGCACCAATCTCACAACCAACCCATGCACACGTGTCAAAACCAGCAAAGCTGCGTGTCTGTGAGCCACACTGACGATGCAAGTGACACTGCATGACGAACAGCATGGCTGCAGTCCAATTATCATGACATGGTGCACGCCACGACACTGAGGTGGCTGAGTGTGGAATACATCCGTAAAGGAGCAGGTCACACTCTGACACATCCACGTGCACAAACAACCCCTGACGTCAACAACACATCTGCGGATAAACCATGCCCAAGAGTCCAAAATCCGAACTAGAGCCAAAATTAGCCAAGTCTGCAACATTTCAGCACTGTAGAAGCACAGAAGTCAAAGGCACACCGCTCAAAGGGATAAGGGGCAGCAAAATCACAGCTGCAGGGGCGACTCTCCCACAATGCAGCACACACACATAGCAATAACAGCACATCATCATTGACGACAATGTGGTTCAAAGTGCAACACTCTCACTACAGAACAGAGGACACAACTGGTTCCGCTTGTGCGTAGAAACTGGCAATCACATCTGGCATAGCAGGAAACTGTGAGATGATAATGTACGTGTACAACCTCACATCCGTGATGTAGTTCAAATGTCCACTGTCCTGCATCAAATAGTCAGCTCCTCCCAAACAGTCACAATGTACATTGTCATGAAGTCTGTATGTAAACTTGAACAATGCGTCAACATACATGTCAACACAATGTTAAAATGCATCTCCCCTTCACATTGCAGAGGGACAATCAACACCTCCTGCAGAGCAGACCAGACAACTCATCAGTGATGATGAAGAGGACCTCCACACCTTCGACACCGACGCCCTACTACAGCTCATGGACAGCTATGGCAACTCACCTCCAGGAGCAGGGCAGCCCAGCTGCATCAAGGAGACCCCACCCCCTGCACAGACCACACAGCAGGAAGCACCCACCACCACGGCTGGCTCCCAGCACCTCACCGAAGAACACATCGCATTCCAAGGCCATGTGTTAGACTGCCAGAAGGAGGTGGCTGAACAGGTGCGGGTGGGGTTCGACCTCATGACAGCCAAACTAGATGACATACGTGGGTGTCTAAGTCCCATCAGGGACCACTTACACTCCCTAACGGACACCCACAGTTCGCTCCATGATGTCCAACAATCCATGCCCGATATCGCTGGAGTCATGATGCTGAGGATAATGGAGAACATGGAGCGGATGCATGCGGAAAGAATGGCTGCCACGGATGCACACCAGCGAAAAGTTATTGGGATCTTCCATGCCCTGCAGATCTTCATCATCGCATTGCTGCCACTAAGGCAGTTGCTGATGAATGCTTCTGGTACTTCTACACACACATCTCCGGCCCCTGATGTGTCAGTGGCACACAGTGCTGCAGACCAAACATCAGCACCCACATGTCAGACAGATGACATAGAGGACGAAGATGCGGGTGATTCCACCTTTGTAGTAAGAAGGAGCCAGAAGCATTCTTCTCCGCCATATGCCCTGTTTCAGCTTGGTTCTGCCCTCTGCATCATGCCCTGTAACAACACCTCCCACTGTCCCCCGAAAAACTCTGCGACACTCACCTTGGACCTCGACATGGACTGCCATATTTTGTTTGCTTACCAATGACACAGCAATCAGACTGCAGACTGTACTCTTCCTCTTCCGATGTACTTGTCAATCCCTAAATGACTCTGGCTGGCCCTCCACTGGGCTACAATGTAATGTGGGGTTTGCATGGCCATGTACTGCTCCAGCTCCAACACTCCACTGAATGTGAATAAATCATTCAAATTCACACAGATGTGTCATGTCCATAATCGATCAAGTATGAAAGTATGGATGAATGTAAGGACATTGATTGCCCAAAAAGGTACACCCTGGGAAATGAAAGCAATGCGCATGTTTGACCGTGACACACATAGGAAGTGAGATGACTGGGAATGTGTGCACTAGCTGTGGCCTCATTGCTCTGAAACAACAATCGCGCAATTCCTCAACTTTGCCCCACGCAATATTAGAAATAGGGCTGGGTATGAAATGTCAAAGTTGTTGGCAGGCCTAAAGAAGTGTCCCCCATCACATTTGACAACAGAACATCTCTTCGCATACCTACTCACACTCAACTGGGTGGACACAGCCTGTAGTGATGGATCACATTGATCCACATGGCAAGAATATGGACACCATACTCACATTGCTGAAGACACGTAAGAGCACAGGTCTATCAGCAACTATTCCAACCACTATGTCTGGCTCACAGAGGTGGAGCTGGCAATAGGGACTCACCCCTAAGTGAAATGCGTCAGTCAGTCCCTCCCTGTGCACGGACAATCCTCATTGAGGCACACAATTTGTCATTCTAAACAAAACTCATCACAGTTGAACACTAGTGAAGTTGCGTAGACTTTATTAGCATGTGTGTGTCAGTACGGGCAAGACAAGGGCCACAACATGCAGACCAATGCATCAGACACTAACAGGCAGCATTCGTTCACGGTACAGTTCCACATGACAGGCGTTGTGCATGCGCCCGGGATGTTCTGCCATTGCATTGGTGGCTCTCGTAGAACCTGCACTCTTCTGACCTGCGGCAGTTATGTGGATGATATGCCACAGCTCGGAGCAATGAGTCATATGTGTGTGCAACGTTTGGACGTATGGGTTGTTGTGTATGTAAGTGTCAAGGGCATTCCATGCAAGAGTACCTCGAGCAAGGACTTCTGTGTGTGGGGTGTGGATACGTTGGTCTATCATTAGCGCTGTGCGTAGTGTGGGAGTCGTCATCATCTGCTATGGTATCTCTCTCAGGGGATGCCTGCCGCATGCAAGACCAAGGTCGGAGGTGCAGATGTCCTTTCGCCTTATGTATTGAGACAAAGGAGCTTTCATCCCTAATGTTAGTCTGACTACTGCTTGCATTCTGGGAATGTGATGTGGCTTTCGCGCTGCAATTGAGACTAGGCCTTAGGCTTATGGTGCACCAATAGCGATACACACACAACAGTTGGCATGCATGAGCCAAGAGCCCGAGCGGCCTTGCGCTCCTTGTACAATCCCTTCGTGCGCGGCTGCCCTCCGGGTGCATGCAACATTGCAACATTGTCGATTGCGGGCCGTGTGGCGCAGACACTGCAACAGAGACACACGCATCAGTTGGTTTCCTGTCCAGCCCAGAAATGAACCACGCCCAGAGCCCAGGGATAATTATTCACACCCCTACACTGGCCTGGCGTACGCCGACCCAGCCCACTCTGCTTACGTATAACGGTACGTGTCCCAGTTCTTCCCCACTGCCGGAGGTGACATGGCTGCGTCCACCTGGCATATCACGAGACTCAATCAGAAAGGGTCCATGACTTGCGTTGCACAGAGTTGGTGGCACCAGATACACTGCGGCTGGCACGGGCCTACCGCCACGGGACGGTGACTTTCGGTGCACTGAGGTAGGGGCACCTTAGGTGCTGAGCGGGTGTGCAGCCTGCAATGATGCGCCGTCCTGGTGGTCCGGACTGGTAAGGGTTTGTGTGAGCCCTGCTGGACCGCAGTGTAAGCCTGAGCCAGCGTGCAGCGCGGGCCTACCGCCACATGTCGTTGTCTCGCGGTTCACAGAGTTAGTGGCACCTATAGATCTGAGCTGGTGTGCAGCCTGCGATGATGCCGTGTGCACTGATATGATCTCTGCCATTGCGAAATCAAGACCCAGAATCACATGTGTGACCTGGTGGCCCGTGGGGTGGGGCTGCATGATGTGGAGGCTGCCAAGGTCGTGGGCCCCGGGCTTGGAGCTTGCACCGGCACTTGGTGGGCCCTCTTGGAGACACGCTGGTGGCGGAAGGTGAGCAGTGAGGCCTGGGTGCGCAGGGGTGGGCAAACACCGCTGGGCGGCGGGAGGGGCTGGGGCGCAGCAGCCTGTGTGCGCAGGAGCGGCCAAGCGATGATGGCGTGTGCAATGATATGAACTCTGCCATTCATAAATTTGGACTCTGTTTCAGATAAGGGACCTGGTGGACTGCAGTGTATACCGGCACGTGGTTGGAGACATGCTGGTGGTGGAAGGTGAGCAGTGAGGCCTGGGTCCGCAGGGGCGGGGAAACACCACTGGGCGGCGGGAGGGGCTAAGGTGCAGCAGCCTGTGTGCGCAGGGGCGGCCAAGCAATGATGACGTGTGCACTGATATGAACTCTGCCATTAAAGATAAAATTCCTCACTCACTCCTAAAGAATTCTTCAATAGTGGAGTGGGTATCAGGATGTGATGGTCCTATGACCCCAGATTCAGCACCAACATGTTTCAGCCCTTCTTATCTGGCCTAAATAAGTCCTGGGCTTTCATCAGGGTGGGACGTAATGAGGTTACTTCCCCCAGAGACGTGAGTGCATATATGCTATTTGTCTAGTGCATTCTAAGTGTTAAAAATTGCCACCGGCCTGGAGGAGGAATTACCCCAACAACTCAGGGCTAATGATTCCCAAGGGAGCGCAGGAGGGAGGCCTTGCAGTCACACATTCGTCAAAGGTCCTTCCCTGCTGGAACCTACTTGTACTCGAGCTCCCCGGCTTGTACCAATGAGGTGAGGAATTTTATCTTTAATGGTACGCCCCCATACACAATATCTTTAAGTGCTCCCTGAAATATGGTTGAGCCAACCCCGACCTATAGGAGTTGGGGTGAGCCCCATGATGAAGCATGTCACTATTAGAGTGAGAGAGGGCTATTAAAAGAAAAGGATCTCTTTCCCTTCCCACCCATAACAATGGGTTGGCCATACATATAATCCTCCCCAAAAAATCTTTTGAGAGAATTACCATCACACACTTAGGAACTCCCACCCAGTTTTGGTTATCTCTTTGTTTTTCTCCGCCTCTGGAGGTTATAACAATTAAGTCGCAGAAAGGACTTTCTTTTGGTTAAAAGTATATAAAATAGGGAGGACATGTCCTTTCTATCCCCGTGACTGAGGACCTCTCTACCCGCCCGGGACCCCCCTGGTCCCAGGAATTTGTGTTAGACATTTTCTTGTTTAACCTTCCTTTGTGCCTCTGTCTGCTTGTGGATTCACTGTCTGGTTACAGACTGACAGGGGCTGTTTGGGCATTCAATCGAGACACTCACACAAAGGGAGCTGAGGTGTGCCCTGCATATTCTGATGGGTCTCCCTGGGCTAGAGTGGTGGGAGGAGTTGTCACTGACACCTGAATAGGCTGTGGCTGCCCTGCACAATGCTGTCTCCACCCCTGTTTTGTGGCTGGACCAGGGAGGACAGAATTGGTTTTTACTGAGCAAGAGAGACTTTCTTACAAATACTTCAAAGGGAAAAGGGGGTATAAGTACTGGACATAAAACCCCAGAACTTGAGATTACTTCTGGAATCAAGAGGAACCTCTGCCAAAGAAGAAGAGCTGAAGAGCTGTGAGGAAGAGTACTGCCCCTTTGCTGTGTGTTGCTTTGCTGGGTTGGCCTGCAGTTGCTGCTACTACTTAGGAGAGGACAAAGACTGGACTTTACTGTGAAACCAGCTTGAGAAGAATCTCCAAGGGCTTGTGTGTGCTTACCTCCTGTTCTGAAGTCTCAGGGACACAAAGACTTCACCTACAGCCTTCTTGAATTGCACTGCTGGGAGTTCTGACCTGGCTGGGGATGCCTATTCCAGTTTTGGGCCCCTGGAGGTTGTTCCTGCTACAGAAAGCTGTGAAGAACTCAAGAAACTGCAAAATCGACTTTTCGCTCTTCTTGCGGCTGTTATATTTGATGCTACAATGTTGTGTGGGAAAATAATCCTGACGCACAGCCTGTGTAGCTTAAGAAATCAATGCAGCGCCCGCCCGTGGCCCCGAAAACTGCAGTACGCCGAGTCCTGTGCACAGATCTCTGACGTCCAAAGATTACTGTGCGGCTAAAAGATTCGACGCATCACCTGTCAGCGGCTACAGAAATCCACGCAGCGACTGGATCGTCGCTGCATCGACCCATAGCAGACGAATTTTCTCACACATCCCACCTGTGCGCCAAATCCACGACGATGCTGGGCTTTCAGTAAGAAACCAACGCATCACCTCCTCTTCAATAAGGAACCGATGCATCATCTCCCCTGCGTGGCAGTAAGGAACCAATGCATAACTTCCCCTGGGGCAATGAACCAATGCATCACCTTCCCTGCATCTGTTTTCAGCTTGTATAGTTGTCGCATTTGAGGAACTTTGTGCAAAATTTATACATCCATAGTTTTCAATGGACAGAACTGTTTTCTACCCTTTGAGAATCATATTTTGAGTTGTGCAAGTTGGATTTTTGTCGTTTTCGTCTTGTGTGGTTTAGATAAAGATTATCTATTTTTCTAAACTGCTGTTGTGTCCAGTTGTGGAGTTTTCACTGTGTTACTATGGGTTATGTACAAGTGCTTTACGCATTGCCCCTGTAGTTTAACGTGACTGCTCTGTGCCAAACTATCAGAGGGTGAGCGCATACAAACTTAGCTATGTACTTTACTCATCCTGGCTAGAAGGAAGGGTCTCTACTTGGACAGGATGCATACAGATCACTGACAAAACATCGACTCCTATAATATCGACCTACAACATTATCGAGTCACTAATATCGTATACAAAAATATCGACACCCAATACATAAAACTAAAATAACAGATATATCTATAAAAAGATATCGTCAAATAAATTATCGACTACAAAAATATCGGCAACAAAAAAATAAAAACGCAAAAATATCGATAAAAATAAAATAACATCATACAACTAAAATATCGATAAAAATAATATTGACAACACAAACATCGATAAAATACATATTAACTATACTAAAAAATAACATTTAAACATAAAAAAAAAATATTTTCAATACTATAAACAAATAACTTATTCCAAACATTAAAAAAAACACTAACAAAAATAAATACAATATCACTAAAACTAAAACAAAAACAAATATACTTAAAAAATCTAATTCAAATAAATACACAAACACTACAACATAAAAAAATCACCACTATCAAAAATAAACAGACATATATGTAACATATTAAAAAAAATATATATCATTTATTAACGCATACATTTTAATTAAATTACTAAATAAAATAAAAACAAACATTAAATAAACACAATTGAACAAACTTAATTATAACTGCAAAAATATTCAATAAAAGCTATCTCAACCAATGAATTTTAACTACACCAACACAAACCAATAGAAAACTCTAACTAATTAAATAAACACTATAAAAGCAATCAATTAATAAACACAAAATTTACTGTGAAACGGACAAACACTGCAGAAAGGATGAAACTTTGAGAGACAGAAACAGAACGAAAAAGATCTACCCATACAACTAAACAGAAAAACTCACATTAAAGGTAAGGACAAAACTTTTTAAATAAAATTAGCTTAAAAAAACCATATAAACAGAGTAACTTAACATATAATATGTTTTTCTTTATATTTCATAGACTAAACTTGACTAAAACTTGACCTAGAAAATTCAAAACAACGGTTTCCTTCCAAAACAACTACAAAATCAACATTAACGAAAAATATAAAACAAAGGGGCCCATTACGATGGCGGGCGGAAGCACTACCGCCGTGCTGGCGGATGCAAAAACCACCAGTTACCGCCCGCATGCCGCAGCCCACACGCCCGCCAAATTACGATGTGAAAAGGCAGCCAAACACCGCCGGCAAGCCAGCGACGCCGTCCGCCATCAAAGTGCGCCCGCTCACGTAGCGGCGCAGCCCAATGGAGACACACCGCCAGACGAAATCACGTACCGCCCGGCGTACAAATTACGATGCCGCAAACAAACAGCTCCCACGGCTAAGAGACACCGCACGTGAAAGTGAGGCGGAAACCCGAACGCCGAGCACAGACACCGAAGAGGCGACCCCCGAGCATGAATCCAGCACTGCAGGCCCTCCCCATGCTATACCTGATGCACCACCAAGGAGGCAACGTACCGCGGAGACGCAGGTAGGCACACACACAACAAGGGCACGCAAACAGCGCACACAGTGCAAGTGCGGAAAAGGAGGACATGGCACCCCCAACACCCCTGCGTGGACAAGACACATCCACCACTGCACCCACAAATGTAACACAGGGCAAAGTGCAACATCTCGCAACTATCATGGGCACACCACCTGGGACCAGGAACTAACGACCCCGTCACGGCACCGCAGCACAGCGGCGATGACGCAGCCACACATGCGCACAACTCAGCGCCCAACCATAACGCCATGTATGCGTCGCACACAAACAGCACAGGGACACAACCAAGCACCACACACACCAGCCACACCCAGAAGGCACATGACACGTGACAGGCCTGCCACAGTCATGTCCCCAACGCCCAATTCACGGACAACACCCAACGTCACACAACTGACGCCCACATGTCAGTGAAGTCACGCAACATCAGGACACACCCCTGTGTGACAAACATGGCGAAGCACACAGCGGCGGCAACACCACCCAGTAGAACATGGGCCCCGTCGGGAAGAGGTACGCCAGTACCACACAGAAACACCCATACCACCCTGCACCCATGAACCAGACATACAAAACAGAACACCAAAGAGCCCGGGGACCGACAACAGGTGGACCCAAGAATGACACCCACACACAAGGCCCAACGCATAGCGGAAACACAGCCTGCCGCCCACACACGGGAGAGCAGACAGCACTGAATGACCTTCCATTCCAACTCCGAAACCACATCCCGACTAAACAAGCCGGAGAATACAGCCATTGTCCCAAAAAAGACCAACACAGGCATGCAGAGGAAACCGACCACAGGGCAGATAGCGCATATCACCTAAGAACATACCGAACGGGAAAGAAAAAATATAAAACTCCCCATGCCGTTCCCATGCAAGTTATCTGGAAGGAGTCACACACCACTGACCTTGAACATTCAGAGAAGCACGTGGGATGAGGGCCCGTGTCCTCCGCACAAGCTAACAGAACACAAGTCCTGCCCCCTACGACCATCACAGACCTCACAGCAACCTCGGAGCTTGCACACTGCAGACTGCACACACAGCCGGAGCACGCCACCACATCGCCCCGCAGCAAAATGGCACCTACAACACACCTACCCAACTACGCCAAACAGGTCAAGCTGTACAAACACAACCTGATACAGCTACTGGGATGCGAACCCCTATCCCTGCTGAACGTAAGTTACCGACTGACTTACCGCATCGCATTGTTCAGCTGCGTCATACCCGTCTTCTACTGTCGGAGGTGTCCCTTCCACCATCCTGTGGAGTTGTGCCTCTCCAACCCGGCATGTCCAAGGGCGGACCTGCTACCACTATTCCACCCTCTGGACGCACACGACAGGGTCTGTTCAGCCTATGGGGGCATGGCGTATGTGGCGAACATCGGACCCACACTGCAATGGGACCACTGTACCTCCACACGACGGATCATTGATCACAGCTACATCGAATGTCACCCAGCATGCCCCATCATGCTCCTACAAGGGACAACTTACGAACAACACCGTGACAGCCACCATCCGCTACATTGGCTGGCAAACATGTATACCACCAATGAAATGGAAGCCCTGCAGGAAGCCATCGCATACCTGTCAACCTGTCAATTCGTAGGACCCCGACGCAATCCCCCAATTGAGCCATGATGTCCGACACTGTACCCATGCTTAGCTTCCGCACGGACTGGCCAGTAACCACCACAACAGCCATACCAAACGACCTGCAACTGATACCACACCATCAACGACACTGCCATGACATCGGATGTGTCCGGGACATGCACTCCGTTCCCCATCACATCCAGGAACTCTGCATGTATCGGGGGAGGCAGTGGCATGGGATATGTGTATCGCACCCACATGGACAGAACTGCACGTACAACTATGCCATGACATGGATCCTGCGCCCATGGACATATGCACCGCACAGTGGACAGGAATCGCCCGGCTGGAGTATGTGAGAGCTGCACCCCTTTTCCCCCTCCCCGGAAATCCCGTAACAGGACCTTTGCATGGACGACAAGTGCATACAACAACAACACGACCCCAGTGACTGTGACATGTCCAGTATCCACCATATGGCAACAACAAGTGGGACGCCGTTGCATGCACGTAAGCCCATGCCCTGATGTCAACTCACACGCACGCGTGCATGAGTAACAACAGCAGCACACCTGTCACATGGAACTGAGATGGACTGTGCCCATGATGCCAAGCGGTCTGGTAGGCTAAATGTATACCGTCTGTGTCAAAGTCCGCAGCACCGCAGCTACGTGCAAATGAACATTAGCACAGCAACAGCCAAGCAGATGTAACTCTGAAGCCCACATCCCACATGCAACAGCTAATCACATGTACCCCTACACCCTTAGCTATGTGTAATCATGCTCAGTATATCCTCCACATGCATACCGCTGCCAGTAGTGTCCACTATACTGCATCACAGAGGACATAAGTCACAATACATGGTTTGAAGAAAGAAACTGTCTCTGCTGATTCCTTTCACAAGTACGAATGTGAGATGATGAGAGTGTGTGATGTACACGGCAGTCGTGACATGACTATGTAGTCCACTGTCATTCGATGTCAACGCAAATGAGTAGCACAACTGTGGAAGACACACATGTGTCGTGTGAAGCGGGAGTGACGCTTCGCTCAGGTGGGTGGGTGTGACGGGTAGATGCGCACATGCAAAGTTGAAACACGCTGTGTCGGGAGGGGTCCGGAACTGCACATTACCGCTTCCCTGGGCAATGTTAAAGGCCACCCGTCGGGGGGATGTGAACACGTGTGTGCACAGCAGCCGGGCACACGAACAATGCGGTATCAGGCGTACACGTCAGCCCACCCTCTGTGGACAAGCTGGATCCTGTTGTGCGCCCGCCAGGCCCTTGACAAGGCACACACAGCCCCTGCCAACCAGGTGTATCTCCAACATTGTCAACCTGCACAGGCAATCCAGGGCACGGGATGGCAGTGGAGCATGGTGGGGGAGAGGACTCGGCGCGCTTCTCCGGGACACATCACGCAGGCAAAACATCCTCAATGTGTAGCATGGCTCAAGTCATATGGAAGTATTGGGGGGACGCACACATCACGAGCAGGAGTGACGTCACGGAAGGTGGCTCGCACCATCCCACCCATTGCCTACATCCCCACACACGTCACATGCCGTTGCAACAGAGAAGCCAGCGGGTGCGCAAGCACCTCCGAGCCCGCCCCAGTGAGGCAAAAGAGTGAATGTGTGGGTCCATCAGCCCCAGATGGACGCGGCATGGGCCGCTAGGGCAGCTACAGCCTCTGTGTGTTGCAGGTGGTGTATCCGGACTGCGGAGACTGCAATGCATTGTCTAGGTTGCCCGGGTCTCGAGTCGGGGCACCACGCAGGTGGATGGCGTCCCGCCACACATCATGCCGTGAGACAGACCACTCGTTCAACTGGACCCACACATACACTCCTTGGCCTCTCCGGGGCGAGCCTGGGGCAGCATCTGCATGCGCTAGCCCCACAGGTGCAAATGCATTATGGGGGAGCGAGGGAGGCCATGAGGACAGGGACAAAGACGACTGTATTACTGTCAGTGAGTTCAAGGAATGACCCTGATGTTGACAGGAAAAGACGTGCCCCGTGTGTATTGCAACTAGTCGCTAATCCGATCACCCTCCCATGTCCTGCATGTAAGCCCGCACCTAGCCCCGCCCACCCACCACATTGAAATTAGCACCAGCACAACATCATTCACATTCGAAGCACTGACTGGGGGTGACAACCATTGGACACACTTGTTGAGGCCACCCACGCGTACATGTGGGCCCTCCATGATCCATGTCACCTGCGGCCAAGTGATGACATGCGCAATGATGGAAGTGAGGAGAGCTGTCCGCCCCACGCACAGATGGTGCATCAGCTCCACAGACCCAGCAGCGAGTGCAGCAGGGGTCACATGTGCAGGGGCAGCTGTGCCTGGTGTGAAGGCACATTCAAATTGACAGCACATCGACCAATGTGTAGTCTGCCCACATCTACAGTCCATTATCATGCGGACATAGAAAATGAACATAGGGCAACACATCTGTGTGGGTGCACCCACTGTGACCAACACTGCGCAATCATCGACGTACTCGCCCTGTGCATGGCCCACCACGCAAAGGAGGTCACATTCAGTGCCACCATCCCACACACACATCCCTATCACGAGACATGGTGTGTCCAATAGTCAGTACTGAGTTAGCGCCCATCTGGAGGGTCCTGAACAGGAGACACCTGCAACCCACTAGGCAGTCGGTGCTGTCACCTACTGGCATTGTGCAGTCAATGTGCAGGCCAGGCTTGCTGGGACTGAGAGGGGCAGCATGGCCCAGCCTGACATTCACACGAGCAACAAGTGCACTGAGACCTGCATTGGCAATTGCAGACGTTGGCCTGCACCCAGCTGGCCCGGGACGCCTACCTCCATAGTGGAACACGCAGGGTGCAACCGCGAGGGTAATCGGAGTTGGCCGTAATGGCCTGGCCCATGTTGGTGACAGTCCGCTGATGCCATGTGCACCACACAGTATGATGTGCGCACTGCATCTGCAGGTGTGGCCATGATGTGCGTGTGGGTGCAGGTGCACAATGGACGGGGCCACAACATGCCGTGTGCATAGGCAGGGACGGCCAGTGGCCGGCCCCCACATGTCTGTTAGCATGTCATCATCTGCACATTGGCATGGGTGCATGGTATACGCATATGCACACGCATGTCATCTCTCACTATGTACATCTGCCACTTGGCACGTGCAAGGTTACGTGTCACATGTGATGTGTATTTGCAAGCACACAGCCGTGTTGGCATGGGGCTGTCAATGTGTACACCTGACAATGCTTCTGGAGGTGTGATCCGTACAGTGCTGCACATAGGGTGCAGTGGTGACACCAATGACTGTCTCATATCCCCTCGTGCCACAGGTCCCACTTGTCTTGGCCGCTCAGCCTGTGCCCACATCGTCGTTGGTGTGTGCCATACTCATCCTGCC
Source organism: Calotriton arnoldi (assembly GCA_963921515.1). Taxonomy (NCBI): domain Eukaryota; kingdom Metazoa; phylum Chordata; class Amphibia; order Caudata; family Salamandridae; genus Calotriton; species Calotriton arnoldi. The sequence continues at coordinate 772,508 of CAWUFW010005297.1, forward strand.
TCGGAAGCAGTGTGATGCACAGCAGCCAGTCATGTTGCCGTGGTGTTGCCGCTTGCCGGATATGCAGTCAGTCCCCATCAGCACGCCTCACAGGTCATTGAGGCCTGGATCCCCATGTGCATGCACATAGCAATGGTTTGTGTCACTGCCCATTGCTATTGGTGGGAGACCTGTGTAAGTGTATTGTGGCTGTGCTGTCCCTGCATGACAGCTGTTCTGTGACTCATGTTCTTGCTCTGTCATATCAGTTATGTGTATGTGAATATGCCATGTGGCGTGTTGCTTTGACATGTGTCCACTTCCATCTGTCCTAGGCGGAGACCAAACATTTACCGCCCTTACCAATTGTTGGCGGACATGGAGGATTCTGAGGTCATCCGGAAATTTCGTCTGGACCGACCAACCCTGCATCGACTATGTGCCATGTTGGATCCCCACCTCCGTCCTCGCAGGGTGTATCCGACAGCATTCACCCCCACGGCTAAGGTGATGGCTGCACTGCATTTTTTCGCCACTGGGTCATTCCAGCACACAGTGGGCAGTGGAGGTGGGATGTCCCAGCCCATGTTCAGCATGGTGCTGAGGGATGTACTGGCAGCCATGATGCTGTACAGGAACAGGTACATCCGATTCCCCAGGGCACGTGAGTTGGCGGCAGTGAAGGGTGCATTCTATGCCCTTGGACGGATCCCACACGTCGTTGGTGCCATAGATTGCACCCATGTTGGCCTTGTCCCACCACAGGCCACTGAGCAGCTCTTCCGCAACCGGAAGCACACGCACTCCCTGAATGTGCAAGTGGTGTGCCTTGCGGACATGGTCATTTCCCACGTGTGTGCAAAGTTCCCAGGCTCGGCCCATGACGCGCACATCATGCGCAACAGCATATTACCACGACTGATGACCAATCTGCAACAGGACCGTGGCTGGATTGTCGGTGAGTATGTGGAGTTGTGTAGCGTGCTGGCTTAAGGATGCTGTCTACTGTCCTGTTTGAATTGCAACGGTTCTCTGTGTCCCTCACGCCCAGGTGACTCGGCTTACCCGAATGGGCCCTGGCTGCTCAGTCCATTACGAAATCCTCGGACCCCAGCAGATGACCGCTACAATGAGGCACATGGGAGGACCAGACGTGTGGTCGAGCGTACCTTTGGCCTCCTCAAGTCCAGGTTCAGATGCCTGGACCGCACCGGGGGTGCGCTGGCGTACTCCCCACAGAAGGTGTGCCAGATAGTGGTGGCTTGCTGCATGCTGCACAATCTGGCCATTCGAAAGCAGATCCCCCTAATTGTGGATGACGGAGATCAACCAGGGCCCCAGCCTGCAGACCAGGACAGCTCGAGTGAGGAAGACAGCGGAGAGGAGGAAGCTGTGAATGTCCGTCAGCAGCTCATCGCCCGCTACTTCACTTGACGGTGAGTGTCCATGTACGACGGCTGATGTGGCTGTAGTTGTGCAGGTGTCTGTGTGCTGTGTCACGGAGGCCTTTTGTTCACTGTGTGCTGTGTGTCAATGGTCCATGTCCAGGTTTGTATGCCACTGACGGTGGCTGTGGCATTGTGCCCTATTGCTCTGTGCGATGTGTGTACATTGCTTGTAGTTGTTGACATGTACTGTGTGATGGGTGTGTGACACACTCATTGAATGTGCTCCTGTTCTGTCTCCCCCCTAGGTCCCTACAGCCCCTCCTGTCCCATCGCCATGCCACACATCCGATGCTTTTCTGCTCAAGGTGGCGGTTGATCATCGTTCAATAAACACAGTGCACAGACAGCAGTTTGTGTAAAAGGTGCATTTATTTTCAACTGTGACATGTCATTGTGTGCAAGGTGATGACATGAGTGTTGCGTGCAGTGACAATGAGCTGTCGGCCATGGCTGCGTGATGCTCAGGGTGTACCCACTAGTTCTATGTCCCTAGTCCAACAGACACATGCCATTCTGATGGCTGTGTGGGGTGGGATCGTAGTCCAAGTCAATGCAGTGGGTGGTCAAGGATGGCTGGCTGCCTCACTTGCGTCTGGAGCGTGCGAAGTCCTCCCGGGACATCTGTTTCCACTTCGGACGGCCCCTTCCACGTTTGGGAGGGGGGGTGTGGTGGCGACCTGCTGGTGGTGGGTGAGGTGTGCTCACTGGCTGTGGACGCAGGGGAACTGGACACTGCTGCCCGACCCTGCGCCCTAGCAGGTGGTGGCGGAGGTGGTGTTGCTGGCCTTGCCTGTGACCTCACCGCCACCACCAGCTGGCCCATGAGGTCCACGAGTTGGTCCATACGGGACACGAATTGGCCCATATGGGCGTCCATGGACCTCAACACCCCCAGGACCTCCCGCGTGTCGGAAGCAGACCTGGCCCATTGTCCTTGGGCCTCTTCATAGGCCCCAAGGACTCTGGCCATTTGAGGCAGGGCATGGCTCCCAGGGGAGGCTGGCGTTGGCCTGACCCTGCTCTTCCCACCAGTACTGCTGCCACCGGCCTGCCCACTAGCCACATTGCTCACCACGGTCCTCGCTGTGGCTCCCAGGGTGGACCCAGTCGGCCGGACCACCACTTGCGCTGGTGCTGGGGCCGGTGATGACGTGGTGGTGGTCGCGGCGGTGGTGGTTGTTGCGGCGATGGTGGTGGTTGCGGCAGTGGGAGTGGCCACCACAACAGTGGGAGTGGCCGCAACGACAGTGGCAGCAGGGGGCTGTGAGTGGTCATCAGCCCTGGATGATGGGTTGGTGGGTAGGAGGGTGCCTGGGGTGCGGTTGGGCCCTGCCACACCAGATGGGCCTGCTGGGTGGTCCGTGTCCGAATCGGAGGACAGATCCTCCACATCCGTGAGTCCTTGTTGGGGGCTTGCAGGCTGGCTGTGCTGGCTGCTGTCTCCATCTCCAGCATCCAGCAGTTCGTCACCTGTGGGGGGAATGAGATATGTTATTGTGTTGCACATGACAAAGTATGTATAGGTTGTCTGACATCCACAGTTCGTGCACAGTCGTGCACAGGTTTCCCAGAGCCGTGTGTGTGGCTGTGCTATTTGTTGTTGTGTGGGCATGCCAATGGGACTGTGTGCTGTGGACATGTGGCATGGGACGGATTGGCAATGCCGATGGGTGTGTTGCTGTGCTCCTGCTTTTTGTGGCTCTGGTGTATGCGGACTCCAGACCCATCGTGGAGGTTGGTTTGTACTATGCTCTTGGGGTTCAAATGTAACGCTTCGAAACGCAGATGGCAAAATGGGGGTCAGCCCCCTGAAACGCATTTGAGATGAACTATGCTTTGGGGGTACATACTGTGTGCCATGGGTGCAGAACGTGACATGTGTTGTGGCAACATGACAGTGCATGGTTTGAGGTGTGTGTATGTCTGACATACCCTGCATATTTGCTGTCTGTTGTGATTTCTGGCCATGTAATTGGACGCATTGTTATGAGTGAGTGATGGTTGTGTGCCACACGACGTATTGCAGATGGTCCAATTCCTTGGTGTGCGTGCTGCCCTGTGCCATGTGCATCACTGCAGTGCTCGGGGGTGTGTGGCTCATGTTATGTGTGTAGTTGCTCACAGTGTGACGTGCGCTTCATTCACTACTGGCACATGATTTATCATGGGCATGTTTCTTTGCGTGACTACTGTGTGTGGACCAGCTGTTCGGATGACATACCTTTCATGTGACTGGGGCTGACGGATGAGATGGATGGTATGTTGTATGTGCATTGTGTGTCTGTGTGTTTGATGGGTCCAGTGGTGTTCGTGTGCATTTCTGTTGTTCCACGCTGTTGCGTCTAGTGTGGTATGTCTTACATGGGCATAGTTGTGGGATGTGTGCTTGACAGGCAGTGGGGGCTACATGGACAGGACTTCGATGGTGTTGCAGTTGTGTGTGATGGGTTGCACTGTGCCTGCCGTGTGGTTCTGTAATCAGTGTGGCTTGTGCATGCAGACGTGGCTCCTTGGGTGTTGCTGTGTCTGTGATGGGTCATGTGGGGTGTGACTCTGTGGTTCATGTCCGTGTGCACATTGTTCACATGGTTGTGGCAGGGAGCAGTGCTGCGTGTTCCTCTGCTACTTGACATGTCCCATGTGTTAGTCGTAATTCAGTCCTCATGCCTCCAGTCACCCCACCCTGTCCAGTTTCCCACCTGCAGGTTGTTTTTGAGCGTGCACTGGACTGGATGCAACATGGTTATGGGTGGGGGGGTGCTCCATGTTGCAGGTCTGTGGGGTGGGGGCGGTGTTATGGGTCGTGGTGATGGCTGGACACCCACTGACACCGTTTGTCCTGGGGCGGGATGTCTACCTGTCGGCTGCCGGTGTGCACTGCAGTGGCTGCTACGTGGGTGTGGGGTGTGGGCTGTGCTCCTCCTTGCTGTGCTGTGGGACTAGGGGCCTGGTGTGTGTTGTACTTCAGATGTCCCCCTCCCACCCACTGCGCTTTGTGTTGCTGCTACTTACCTGTTACTTGTCGGTTGGTGCAGCTACGGCTGCCACATGGGTGTGGGGGTGCTCCGCCTTGCTGTGCTGTAGGACTAGGGGCCTGGTGGGTGTTGTACTTCAGCTGTCCCCCTCCCACCCACTGCCTCTGTGTTGCGGCTACTTACCTGTTACTTGTCGGTTGGTGCAGCTACGGCTGCCACATGGGTGTGGGGGTGCTCGTTGTGGCGCTTCTGGAGTACTAGGGGACCTGTTGGTAGTTACGTGGCTGGCTGGGTGTACACATGCCCCCATGGTTTTGTTAGTTGATATGTTTGGGCTGTGTGTGTGGTGGTGCCTGTTGCATGTGTGAGTAATGTGTTGTGTATTGTGTACTGGACATGGGGGTGTTTGTCCCTCGGAGCTATGGCATGGTGGTAGTGCATGTGAGTACATAGCGGTGTGCTGGTATACATTTGTTTGTACTTACCAGCCTCCACTCCCCCTGGTAATCCGGTGAGGATCTCCGGATGGATGATGACTCGCACCTTCTCCTCCCACGCTTTGAAGGTCTTGTAATGCGCGGGATTCCCTCCGCCAGTCGTGGCAGCCGGCTCTCGGTTTTTGCTCTCCTTCTTCTTGACCAGGCTTTTGATGTTGTTCCACCGTTTGTTTATCTCTCCTCTGTTTCTGGGTACGGTCCCGACTGCATTGACCTGGTCTACAATTCTGTTCCACATTCTGTTTCTGGTGGCTAGTGGTGTGTGCTGGACCTGGTTGCCATAGATTTGTGTGTGCACCTTGACGATCTCGTCGACCATGACCGTCAGCTCAGTGGAAGTGAACTTGGGCATTCTGTGTGATGCCATGGTGTTTGTGGTGCTGGTGCGGTGTGTGATGTGTGATGTGCAGGGGGTTTGTGGTGCCGGTGTTTGGTGGTGGTGGTGGTGGTGGTGGGTGTGATGTGTGCGTATCTGTGGTGTGCTGCTGTCCTTGCTGTGTCACTGTGTCCTCTCCTCTCCTCTCTGCTTTGCAATGTTGCAAGGGGTTGTGGTCTGTGGAGGGGCTGCTTTTGTACTTACCTGTTTGGGTGTGTCCTGATGGTCTGTTGTTTTCAGGTGTGTTGTGGCCGGTGTTCTGGGCTTTGTGGTTTATTTGTTTGTCCAGGGGTGGTGTGTTTTCGGGATGTGTACTTTGTCTGTGTATTTGTGCGTGGGTTGCTGTGTGGACTTGTTTGCCATGTTGTGTGTGTTTGTTTGAGTCCGGGGCTGTTTCTGTGCAGGGACGTGGCCGCCATGGCTTCTGCCGTGTCCATTTTCTTCAGTGTTGTTTACGCTGGCGGGCGGTGTATTTGTTGTTTTTCCGCGCTCATGTCGGTGCGATCGTAATTTCACGTGCGGTGTCTCGACCGTGAGGGCGGGCGGTTTTGTGTTGTCGTGCGTCTTTCCGTCCGTGGCGGGCGGTTTGACTCCGACTCGGGCATGGGCGGGCGGTATTTTGTGTGTTTTTTCCGCCGCTGGCGGTTTTCGGTTCGAGGCATCATAATTGCTGGGTCGGTATTCAGAAGGTGTAGGCGGGCGGATTTTTGCCGCTTTCATGGGTGGCGGATTTTTTTACGCCCGGTATCGTAATGGGCCTTAAAGTAAGTATATATCTTAACTAACTAATAGAGTTAATTGATTAAACCTAAAAAATTATTAAAAAAGCAAAACATAACTGACTAATACTTTTATTTTACTTCCTTCAACAGGCTACAAAAGACAAACAACAACAAAGAAATAAATTACATCAACTAAAAATAGTAAGTATTTTTTTTAAAAATAAAAACAACTAAATAAAATTGGGGACTAACTAAACAAAACTAACAAACTAAATGCAACACTTCAATAAAAATAACATTTTATTTTTTAACCAACAAAAAAAAACAGTGAATAACCTACAAACTTCCAAAAAGTATCCAACAAGAAAAGAAAAACAAGATATATGTATTTTTTTAAATGTAATAATTATATGTAAATGTCTACTGTTCACTAATTAATAATTAACATATATACATATAATTACATCCACAGATGTACAAAGAAAATGACGGAAGGGGCAAAATTCATTTCCTCACAAAAAGGAAAACTACTTTTGTGCTACATGGGCTATACTTATACACAAGAGAAAACAACCGAAAATAAAACCCTTTTGGAAATGTTGTAAATATTACTCCAATTCTTTCTATGGGAGAGGAACAACAATAGAAACAAGTGTTATTAATGTTAGAAAACACAACCACCCCCCAATGCCACAGAAGTCGAGGTGAGAGATGCTTTAGAAAACATCAAAGAAGAAAGCACCAGCTCACAACAAACTAGTACCCAAAGATTAAAAAATGTACTAACTCCTGTTCCTGAACATGTAACAGGACAATTACCTTCTATCCCAACTCTAAAATGCCTCATAGCCAGAACTAAAAGATCTACTGCTCAAACACCACCACCCCCCAAACTTTTGCAGAAATAGAAATTTTACAAGAATACACAATCACACATAAAAATGAAAACTTCATTCTTTATGACAACAATAGTCATGAAAAAAGAATTATCATCTTTGCCACCAACATTCAAAAGTTAAAACAATATGAAACATCGATGATGGATGGGAATTTAAAGTTTGCCCTAAACCTTTTTATCAACTCTATACCATCCATGGCGAATATTAAGGAACTAACATCCCCTTCATATACGCCCTACTCCCCAACAAACAAAATACTACCTACATAGAACTCCTTACAACAATTAAACAACAAACAGAGAACTACTTCACACAAAAAATAATAATAGATTTCGAGCAAGCAATTTTAAAAATATATCCACATACTGCAATACAAGGTTTCTATTATCATTTCAACCAAAATATATGGAGACATCTCCAAAAATCTACCCTAAGTATAGAATATGCCACAAACAGCACCTTTTCTTACCAAATAAAAAACTAATAGCCCTGGCCTATGTACCTACAACAGAAGTAGCCAACCACTATAATATACTTATCAAAAGTGCTTTCTACCAAGCCAACTAAGCAAAACTAACACCCTTGCTTGACTACTTTGAAGACACCTGGGTAGGAAGACTACATAGGTCAGGGCACCAAAGACAACCCAAATTCCAAATACCCTGGTGAAATGTCCATGAAAGCACCCTAGCACAAAAAGTTGGAAAAAATAACGCAGTGGAAGGATGGCATAATGCCTTCCAAGCCAAAACAGGAAAAGTACAACCAACTCTCCACAAATTAATAAAAACCCATCAAAAAAGAACAAAGGGGGTCATTACGATGACGGGCGGACTTGAGTCCACCTGCCTTTAAGGCGACGGTCACGCACATGATATTACGATGCGACCGCCCCCGTGGCGATCGCATCGTCTATCTTCAACATTGTGGCGGGTGCTGCTGGCTGCAGCACCCGGCGCAATGTTCAAAATGCAGTGTTTGAATTTCCCTGCACTACGTGACAGGGACCATGGGTACCCCCCTCCCGTGCACAACCACCTCCCCCCATCACAAGGGGGGCCCGCAACAGGCCTCCGAATCCAATACCCGCCAAGGAAAGGCTGGCTTTAAGCAGCATCGTAATTTGGTGGACGGTGCCTGCTAGGCACCGCCACCATTCTACGCATGCTGGCTGGGCCTGCCAGGCAATCGGAACGATTGCTTGTGGCGGACCCGTGGCGGGCGGACTTTGCATCCGCCAGCACACCGCCCGCCATCATAATATGGCGGGCGGAGAAGTGCTTGGCGATGGTGGTGAAACTGCCACCGGTTTCGGCCCCAAAGTTACCAAGAATTAAGGCTAGAACATTCCCTCACTAAAATAGGTCCTAAACTTAGTAAGCAAACAAAAACAATGTACGAACACCTACAGTACAAAACTAGATTCTACCCAAACATCAAAGAACTAGAATACATAGACACAGTAGCCAAATCTATACTTTAAAAGTAAAACAATAGCAAACACCATTCAGCATTTAAAAATTACAAAACAATAAAACAACATATTTCTACTTTTTTTCAATTAATAATTATAATTATGTCATTTAATGATTAAAAACGTACATAAAAATATATGACATAATATAATTATAAAAATAAAAAATAAACAAGCAAACAAAATATTAGCAAAAAACATTTCCCACCCATAATAATTAAAAATAACTTAGGGCCCGATTCTGATCTCGCTAGGAAAGCCCTCCGTACAACTCGAGGGCTTTCCGAGCGAAATGTGCTCCGGGAGTCCGAGCGAGTGAATACGATGCAGCCGTATGCTTACGGACTCGGTTCGCTCGGACTCCCATTGAACTCCATGGGAGCCTGTGTACAGACGTGTACACAGGTTCCCATTGCAAAAAGGGGTGGGTGGGGAAAAGCGTACACCCTGTGGGGGGCACTCCATTTTGCCCGCCACACTGTGCATGCCTGGATCGGGGGACCCATGGGCAAACACCCGTGACAGACTCGGAGGGCCTCAAGTGAAGGGGGGCCTGCTATGGCCCCCGAAGTATAATTTCGACAGCAGTTTCGTCTCGCTGAGACAGAGGCGAAACGGCTGTCTGAATCGTGCATTGTACTCGCTCGGTCAGAATTCGGCTCCATTGCGCAGCACGAGTCGGCTACGCACGAGTCATACGGACAGGTTCGGGTCCCAGAAACGATTCGGTCGACACGTACGCTATCTTCGCATCGTACTTGGTCAATCGGACCTGTGTACGATTCGGTCGGAAACAAGGGCTACGAATCTGATTCGAGAAAGCCAAATCTGATTCGGAGGCCTTCCGAATGACATCGGAATCGGGCCCTTACAGTTTTGTCGCAGTAGATGATCCTCAAAAATGAACAAATCCATACCAGTTAAAACGAAATGCGAATCCATGAAAAATAGAATTCCCCCAAAAAAATGTAAAAATACAACTGTAGAAAAAAGGCTCCAGAGACCTAATCCTCTCAATAACGATACCCTCAAAAACCCAAAAATTAGTTTAATAAAAAAAAAATGCTCCAACAAACCCGAAAAATAAAAGGAAATGTAAAAAAGTAATTTATTTCAATGAAACAAAATACATTTTCCTTTTTAAAAAAAAAACGCCTCTTCAGCACCATAGCTTATTGAAACCAGAAACCTGCAAAAAGAAAAAAACAACACCTTCTCACATAAACACATACAAATCCACACACATTATTTACAACATTAAATACAACATAACATAATTAAATATCACATAACTAACACTATATAAAACTCTACTACTCTTCAAAACCACGTCAAACACATCAAACACTAGACTACCAAAACAACACCAAAATACACAAAAAAGGTCATTTAACACTCTAACAAGTCTAACTACACTACCACTACCTTCCCCCTGCCCTAAAATTACTTTAAAAGTAAACTAAATTAAACTTACCTTAAGCGACGAAACGCAGCTCCCAACCACAAGGTTCCGTCTTCTAAAATGACCTAAATACAAAATAGATAGACAGAAAATTGAGCAAATAGAAAAAAATGGCCACGTAATAAGAATGAAAAAAGACTACCTCCCCATACACGAATGGAGAATTGATTAAAAAAATTACATATATATTTTTATAATTTCAAAAAATAATATAAAAATATAGAAACATGTACAAAAATTGGAAAAAATATATATTAAATATTATATGATCACAAAACATAAACAATTATATTTAATATATATTAAAATATATATTAAAATATATATATATCTCTTTGATGTACTTACTTTCAACATATAAAATTCCATAAGACTATTGTGAATGTGCAAACAATATAACAATGTTTAAGTAAAACATATATGATACAAAAATATATTTTTGAAACAAATTTGTAAATTATTTAATATATCAAATATTAATAAAAAAAATAATAATATTTATTATACTAAATAATAAACTATAACAATGTAAAATACATATTACATAATTTTATTACAAAAATAAAATTATCTAAAATGTATTAAAAAATGTAAAAACAAATGTACTAAAATGTTTATTTTTCTTTAAAATAAATGAAAAATAAACCTTTATACTCTATAATAAAACAACCAAAAACATACTTATTTTACTAATGCATAACTTTTGGGCCCATTATGATGGCGGGCGGATTGCCACCGCCGGGTCGGTGGTGCTGATCCACCCGCCATCTGTACCTGATTTGCCCCCGCCATATTAGTATGGCGGGGGGGTACCGCGGCGGATGGAAAGACCGTCCGCCGCTTTTCCGCCGGCAGGCAATCGTTACGATTGCCTGCCGTCCGGATCTGCGGCATAATATGGTGGCGGTGCCGAGGAGGCACCGCCATCCATATTATAATGTGCAAATTTAAAGGCCTTTCCACGGCGGCGATGCCGCCATGGAAAGGCCGGTGGAAATTGCTTTGGGGGCCCGTTACGGGCCCCCGGGGGGGTGGGGGGCTGCACTTGGGGGGTACCTATGATACCCCCCTACATTGCCCTACACAAGGTGGCAGGCACCGCGCGGTGCCTGTCACGTTGTGCATGGCAATGCAAACCATGCACTTTTAACTTTGTGGACGGAGCTGCACCCAGCAGCACCGTCCGCAATGTTAAAGGCCAGAATGCGCCCGCCAGTGTGGCGGGCGCATCCTAATTGCCCTCATGGGACCGCCGCACCTCTGGCGGTCGGTCCCATTTTCCATTACGGTATCGTAATGGGGCCCTGTGTTTGGATAAATATTTAACAGTTTTTCCAAAATGTTTTTAAAAATATACATTTATTTAACAATATATTTATAATTTTGTAAATGCACATTACAAATACATGTTAAAATGGTTTATATTTTATAATATATTCTGATTAAAACCAACATTTGTTAAACTTTTTTATTATTATTTTCAAAATTTGAAAAATATAATTGAATAAAAACAATTTAATTGTGAGCAACTAAAATAAATATACTTTATTGTGAATAAGAATTATAGCAAAAAAACTCACATACGTCTCCTTTTTTATTTATAATTTCCGTATAAAATCAGAGAAAATGCTAAACAATAAAACTGAAACAATTACTATTCCAACTCCATAAAAACTAAACTCAGGGAAAGTGCTGGACAATAAACCATTAGAAAATTACTATTCCAACTCCAAACCAAATAAACACAGGGAAACTGCTGGATAATAAGCCATAAAAAATTACTATTTCAACTCCAAACAAATTAAAATCAGGAAAACTGGTGGATAATAAAATATAAAAAATTATTATTGCAACTCCAAACAAACTAAACTCAGGAAAAGTGCTGGATAATAAACAATAAAAATTACTATTCCAACTCCAAACCAACTAAATGCAAGGAAAGGGCTCGATAATAAGCCAAAAAAAACTACTATTCGAACTCCAAACCAACTAAAATCAGGAAAAGTGCTGGATAATAAAATATATAAAATTACTATTCCAACTCCAAACCAACTAAAGTCAGGGAAAGTGCTGGAAAATAAACCATAAAAAACTAAAATTCCAACTCCCAAACAACTATACACAGGGAAAGTGCTGGACAACAAACCATTTAAAATTATTATTCCAACTCCAAACAAACTAAACTCAAGAAAAGTGCTGGATAATAAACCATTTAAAATTACTATTCCAACTCCAAACAAACTAAACTCGGGGTACGTGCTGTATAATAAACAATAAAAAATTACTGTTCCAACTCCAAACCAACTAAACACACGGAAAGTGCTGGATAATAAACCATAAAAAATTAATATTCCAACTCCAAACCAAATAAATCAGGAAAAGTGCTGGATAATAAAATATAAAAAAATACTATTCCAACTCCAAACCAACTAAAATCAGGGAAAGTGCTGGAAAATTAAATATAAAAAATTACTGTTTAAACTCCAAACCAACTAAAATCTGGGAAAGTGCTGGATATAAAACCATAAAAAACTAAGGGGCCCATTACGATGGCGGGCGGACTTTGTCCGCCCGCCACCGCAACGGAGCCAGGGACCGCCCGCTGACGTCGCGGCGGTCCCACCAGGCACATTATGATGTGCCCGCCACACTGGCGGGCGCATCCCGCATATTATATATTGCGGCGGGTGGTGCTGTCAGCAGCACCCGCCGCAAGGTACAAAATGCATGTTGTGCTTTTGCATGCACAACGTGACAGGCACCGCACGGTGCCTGCCACCTTGTGCATGCAAATGCAGGGGGGTACCATAGGTACCCCCCATGTGCACTCCCCACCCCCCCAACATCCTGGGGGCCCGCAGCGGGCCCCCAAATGCGAATACCGCCTGCCTTTTCATGGCGGTATTGCCGCCATGAAAAGGCACCTCTCCGCCTACATCCTAATATGGATGGCGGTGTCTCACAGACACTGCCACCATATTAAGGCCATTTACCGCACGGTCGACAATTCGACAAGCGGTAACGCGGCGGGCGGTATTTCCATCCGCCGCTGACCCCCCAGCCATGCTAATATGGGGGGGGTAAATGGGTGGCGGGCGGAGGGAAATGGAGGGTGGATCGCCACCGCCATGCGGGCGGTGGCGATCCGCCCTCCATCGTAATGACCCCCTAATATTCCAACTCCAAAACAACTACACACAGAGAAAGTGCTGGGACAATAAACCATTTAAAATTACTATTCCAACTCCAAACAAACTAAACTCAGGGAAAGTGCTGGATAATAAAATATAAAAAATTACTATTCCAACTCCAAATCAACTAAAATCAGGGAAAGTGAGGGTTAATAAACATTAAAGTTTACTATTCCCGCTCCAAACCAACTAAACTCATGGAAAGTGCTACATAAGATAAAATAAAATAAAAATATTACAAATAACAATTAACAACATTATGAAAAAAACAACAAAATAAAATTACATTTTTTAAACTATACAAAATGTTTATAAAATTTGGAGATTTAACACAAAACATTTTCAATATTTTTTAAACAACATTTAAAAATATTCAAAACATTTATATATTATAAATTACAATCTTTAAAAAAACTTTATTACATTTTTTTATAATAAATTATATTTTTTACATTTGTAAAATAAACACAACAAAAAAAATATTAATATACATACAAATAAATGTTTAGTTTAAATACATTTTTTCTTAAATAATTGCATAATGTTTAAAAACATTTTAAGAAACTTTTTTCATTTTTAACCAAAAAATATTTACACTTTTAAGAAAATATAAAATTTAAAAAAAAAATTTTTATTTAAATTTCTAATTTTGAAAAAAGAAAATCATTATTATATTTTTTTTAAAAAGAAGTTTAAACAAATATTTTTCATTAACTCCACACCCTTATCCACTATAAACCCAACATCCTGCTCCTAAAATTATCCATAAAATCTAAAAAATTATACTACTTTAAACACAAATTTTTAAATTACTCCCCACCCTTATCCCCTATAAACCCAAAATCCTGCTCCTAAAAATAAGTGAAAATACATTAAAAACATACATTTTAACATTAAAAAATATATGTATACACATAAAATAAGTACTACCAAAATATTAAAAAAGATTTTAAATATTAAACAAAAAAAAACACAAATAGTCTATATTATTTACAATGATATTTTTAACATTGATATTTTCAAAATCAATATTTCTAACTTACAGAAAAATCGATATTTTTTAACAGCGATAAAACTTACCTCGATATTTTACATCCTTGATATTCTTGACTCGATATTCATGACAGTCAATATTTCTCCATCGGTATTCTGTCTCTTCACCGATGCATACCACTGCAAATTAGATACTCCCAATTCTAAAACACATCAATTTCAGTGAAGCACATTTTTCCCCACAAGAATGACAGAGAGTAGTCCATTTGCAAATCATAAAGGCTTTGTTAGAAAATTAGTAAAGAAACACTTCAAATCAATCAACCATAAATCAATAATCATCTGGGTACCAAATAAGTCAATAGAATCCTGACAGGTCAAACAGCAAAAGTGAAGAGAAGTTATTTACAGATCCAGCAAGCAAATCATGAAAGATTCAGTTCCTCCGAAGGGAAACTCCCTAATGGTAAACTAAGGTTTTGGGTAAGATATGGGAAGATTTAAGCAGCAGGTGTCAGCAAATATATCCACTAAGGCAGAACCAAATGAAGGTTCCAATCAAGAAGAGAAGACGTGCTTGTGCAAGAGATTAACTCTGAATAGAAATAAAGTAAGCATGGGTCTCTAGAATGAAAGAGGGACTGTTGTATGGCTCCAACAAATCTAGTAGGTCTGTGTATATAGAACAACAAAACCTAATAATACAGATAATGGATATTCTTATATAATCAGTAAATGTTGGTCTGTTTGCCTAGCTCATAGTATCACATCCAAACTACTAAACCTACAGATTTATAGATGTTTTCAGCAACCTAGAACATGACTCTCAGATACCCAAGGAAATTGTGGTAACAGATCTAACCCTTTTGTTTGACATTTTTGCATGTCCAAAGTGTTCACCAAGAAAATATTCAATATTGCATTTTCAACCTGTTATTGAAAAGCTCTAATATTTGTAAAAAAACACTTGAACTTCGATTATAAAAAATATGAGACACATTATTGTATTAAACATTGTTAGAATGGTGAAAAGCCCAAACAATTCAACCTTGTTAATTTCTCATAATGTTGCGAAAGGTACTCCTATCTATTGCTAAGCTCTATCCTAAAGAGAGCATATCGGGAGTATTCACCTGCCAGGCCTGTTGGAATGACCTAACGAAATACCTTGTCACTGTATGTCAGGAAGCCGGGCACAGTACATCCACAAATGCACCTCCGTCTGAGGGGTCGATTCCGATTTCGTTTGGAAAGCATACCGAACAACTTGGTTTCAAAATGTTTTCCGTACGACTCGGATTGGGGGAGTCCAACCGAACAAGTATGATGCATCTGTATGCATCCAGATACGATTCGGTCGGACTCCCATCGACTTCAACAAGAGCCTGTGTACCGAACGTGAACACAGGCTGCCATTGAAGAAAGGGGTGGGTGGGGAAAACCGTGCACCCTGTGGCAGACACCCCATGGTGCCTGACACATTGTGCATGGTTGGAAAGGGGGGACCCATGGGCCCGATTCGGAGGGCCCCGGGTGAAGGGGGGCCTGCTACGGGCCCCCAAAGACCGATTCCGGCAGCCTTTTTGTTCCGGGCAAACCGATTCGGAAAGGCTGTCTGAATAGTTCATCGTACTTGCTCGCTCGGAAACCACATCCATAGAGCTGTACAAATCGGCTCCGGAAAGGCTTGATCTCTCTGGATGCCTTTCGGAATCAATTCGGTCAGCGCTAAGGGTTTCCAGGCATCGTACTTGGCCGTTCGGAACTGAGAACGATTCGGTCAGAAACAAGGGCTCCGGATCAGTTTGGCCAAAGCCGAATCCGATTCGGAGCCCTTCTGAACGAGATCGGAATCGACCCCTGAGTGTACAGGTATCTTCTTTCTCAGGATGAAGGTCGCGGACAGTGGGACTGCACCTTACAACCCCACTGCAATGTTGCCTGATGTGCTCCTGCATTTGAGGATGGCGCTTAGTAATGTGGAACTTTAAGCCCAGGAGCTGTCACAGATTTTTTTTAGTAAGTGACCTCTATAACTGAGCAAACGAAGTGTTGCAGGAGTCACTGAACAAATTTCCATATGATAAGCACCTGGCCGGGAACCAGCATTCTCAGGATGTTCACTGTCAGGCCCAGGTAGATTTTTGTGTTCTGTATGTCTGTTTATATTTTGTCGAGAAGCAGAATTAAAAGGATCAGAATACTGAGCACTGCATATTGCATGTGAATTTCAGTAGAACTTGACGAATGTCATGCATCAAAGATGATGAACTGTGTATTAATCCTAGTGTGCCTACTTACCATTTCCTCCCAGAGGGGGCAATGAAAATGGCGGGTTTATTTTACTGCACTTATGAACTGCAAGTCATTGGCACATAAGATACTTAGGATAGTTCTTCTCATAGACCTTTTCTTATGCTACACTTTGCTTGGTGTGCTGCAACAACAATTCTAGAAAGCAAATGTGCATTTTTTTTTGTGATTATATATTCAAAATGTGTTCAATTGAAAGTTGAGGGCGAGCTACAAACAGCAACGTTGACAATGATTAATTACAGACACCATGTTGGGAGGGTTGAGAAATGCTTGATCCTTCCTCTTTCTATTCAAGCCTGTTGCAGTTGTAAGAAGGGATCTAGGTGCCTGAGTATAGGCTGCCCTAAAGTGCACAGTTAGTCACTTTCCCGCACTCAAGTATGTAGCCTTCAAAGTCTTAAAGACACACTTGTTTTCTTTTTTTTGCTGTTTTTAAGCACTTGGTTTTTCTGGCAAAATTCATAAACAGTTTGCTAATTCTTTAACCTACCTGGCAGGTACAGCTCTAAACAGCTGAATATTTGGATCCATATGTGCACCAGGATGATGCCTCCTATTTTCCATTGAGTGTGTATGATGAGACTTGTCCTTTAGGAGGGTAGAGGTAAAAAGTCTATGCCCCCATGCATTTGGGTCAGGCTTGTGAGGATAATCACAACAACGGAAACTAATATCCTACTTTAGTTTCCCTGACAGAAATAAAACAAATGATCAAACACTGCTATGTGCTGACCAACCGATCTTCAGATTTCTATATAAATTATGGTGCGTACTAGTGTTGAAGTAACATAACAAGTTGTAAATCACTTGGTTGTGTGACACATTAAATAAGGCTGTCCAAGCCCTGTACTGCTTCTCATTTTAAGACCATTATAACAAGTGCTCAAGCAATCAAAGTTCATTCTTACAGCTGCTTTCATATATTTGTGAACACTTTGTTCATGCCTTTGATTGGATAACACTTGAACTGTATTCTAAGATGCTGCATTGCTACATTGCACACACTTTCCAAATCCTAAGGAATTGCCTGCTGATTCTGTGGCATCTAAAGATCCAAATTTTGGTTCCTGCTTTAAAAAGTTTCACAATCAGTATGAAATCAAAATCAATAGCTCGGCCTTTTACTGCTAAGTTCTTTTGGCTTAACAATTCCTTTTTTAAATTAGATGGAGGATCGAACTCCTCTAAATGTGCTTATTTACTTCAATCAGCTTAATTATATAACAGAAGCAGCTGCAAGGACCAATAAGCTATGTCAGATTTAAAGACTCCATTGGCACACCTTTAGGGCCTGTAACATTTGCGGGTGCTGTCTTTCTCAATGAGCTCCAGAAGTTGTTACTTTCTTAAGGGTTGCATCTGGTGTGGGCTCACTTGCCGTTTCCTCAGCCAGTTTCCTTGTTTGTAATAAAAAGAAAATCTGTGAGAAATTGGGTTGAATTGAGGATGACACCTGTTACAGCAACAGCCACAATCCCGGTCATTGTGAACCACAAAAGTCACTTAATTAACATGTGCTTAACCCTCTGGTAGCTTGGCACAAAAGCAGCCAGGCTTAACTTAGAGGCAATGTGTAAAGTATTTATGCAGCACACAAACAGTAAAAAAGTGAAAACACAACAAAGGAAAAATACCACATAAAGTTAGAAAAATAGAGCAAATTAAAAATAACATTATTTAACACCAAAACAACTAAAATCCAATCACTAGAGTCGCAGTTATGAATTTAAAAGTTTAAAGTAAAAATGAGAACCTAAAATATCAACGCGCCAACCGCAGACATCTAATCGTGCGAAACTGGTTCAAAGTTAAAAAATATGGCTGACCACAATGGACCTTGAGTCAGATAGAAGAAGTGGATGGGCCCAGTTGAGGCTTACCCTCTGACTTAAAAGAAATACTGAATAAAAAATTCTGCGAAGGTAAAGTTCATTGGGGCAAAGCTGCACGTGGGTCTAAGGAGGAGGCATTGTCATTGGGGAGTAGCTGGACGAGGTTGCAGTGAACATTTCTACATTCAGACTTAGGGGCCGATTAGGATGGCGGTCGGAAAACCATTCCGACCGCCATGGTAGCGGAATGTCACCGTCCGCTGGTACAGCGTAAAAACCTGCGGTCCGATTAGGATCAACCGGCAGAAAAACCCAACCGCGGCAGAACGATGCCACGAAAGACCGCCGGTAGCGGGTGGAGCAGGTGAAAATCCATCCGCGGCGGTCGGATTCGCGGCGGAAACACCCATAACCGCCGCTAGGCCAGCGGATTGATCGCACGTTAAATTAGGATACCATTGAGGTGACAGCGGAACGATCTGCTGTTTCCGACCGCCGCGATCGCAAACAGTGATGAATGGGAGAGCCGGTGGAAGGACTGTTGCCTACCCACCGCCGTGGCTGCTCCAGAACAAATATGGCGGTCGGAAAAAAAACACACCACAAGGCCACCAAGTGCACACATCAAACTAGCTCAGCCCCCCAAACACCTAACACACACAAATGACACACCCCCATGGCAACTAAAGAAATACAAATCCCAGGACAATCCACACAACCCACCTGACAGCAATACCACATATTGACACACCCACATAGCTGAGTATAAAACCAGCCCCTTTCCTGACCAGAATCCTTTGCAATACTCTACCCCTGAAGGAAATAACCCTACAGCACAAAGGAGAGGCAAACCACCACACATCCCACCAGCACAACAACACACACCCACACCCCACTTACATCACCCCCACCACCCTCACAACCGCACCTCAAACCATTTGCACATCACACACCATGGCACAAAAGAAAATGCCCAAATTCACTGACAGTGAGTTGTCAGTCATGGCAGATGAGATAATCAGAGTAGAACCTCAATTGTTTGGTAACCTGGTCCAACAGACACCATTAGCCACCAGAGCACAAATGTGGAGAAGGATAGTCAACAAGGTCAATGCAGTAGGGACCACCCTGCGCACCAAGAAGGAGATCATGAAGCGGTGGCAAGACCGCAAGAGGCTGGTGAAACAGAAGAACTACAAGAACCGTCAGCTGGCTCAGATGACTGGCGGTGGCCCTCCAATCCCACCAAGAACATTCACTGCATGGGAGGAGAAGGTGCTTGCCATACTGCATCCAGAGAGTCTCACAGGACTACCCGGGGAGTGGAGGCTGGTAAGTACAAACAAATGTCTACCATTACACTGCTATGTACTGTCTTGCACAACTACAAAGCTACACCTCCTAGGCACAAATCCATTCATGTGCACCACACACTACCCAACACATGTCTCACAGATGGAACATTCACTCCCTCTGAATCACCCCAAAGGTAGCCAGCAACATTCCCAGGGTTGCATGTGTACAGGCAGCCAGCACTACAACTCCCACCGGGCCCCCTTGTCCCACCCCTGAGCAGGAAGTAGCACTCCACCCCACCCAGAACCATGTGGCAGCCATTGTATTGTTCACCTTCACCTAACAGGTAGGTAGCCATCTTCACTAGGAGGGGGGTTTGGGGATGGGAGGCCTGCACAACAACTCCCACCATGCCCCCTTGTCCCACCCCTGAGCAGGAAGTAGCACTCCACCCGACCCAGAAGCATGTGACAGCCATTGTATTGTTCACCTTCACCTAACAGATAGGTATCCATCTTCACAGGGAGGGGGGTTTGGGGGTGGGAGGCCTGCTCTACAACTCCCATCATGTCCCCTTGTCCCACCCCTGAGCAGGAAGTAGCACTCCACCCCACCCAGAAGCATGTGGCAGGCGTTGGATTGTTCACCTTCACCTAACAGGTAGGTAGCCATCTTCACAGGGAGGGGGGTTTGGGGGTGGGAGGCCTGCACTACAACTCCCAACATGCCCCCTTGTCCCACCCCTGAGCAGGAAGTAGCACTCCACCCCACCCAGAAGCATGTGGCAGCCATTGTATTGTTTACCTTCACCTAACAGGTAGGTAGCCATCTTCAGAGGGAGGGGGATCTGGGGGTGGGAGGCCTGCACAACAATTCCCACCATACCCCCTTGCCCCATCCCTGAGCAGGAAGTAGCACTGCACCCCACCCAGAAGCATGTGGCTGCCATTGTATTGTTAACCTTCACCTAACAGGTAGGTAGCCATTTTCACAGGGAGGGGGGTTTGGGGGTGGGAGGCCTGCACTACAACTCCCACCATGCCCTCTTGTCCCACCCCTGAGCAGGAAGTAGCACTCCACCCCACCCAGAAGCATGTGGCAGCCATTGTATTGTTCACCTTCACCTAACAGGTAGGTATCCATCTTCACAGGGAGGGGGGTTTGAGGGTGGGAGGCCTGCACTACAACTCCCACCATGCCCCCTTGTCCCATCCCTGAGCAGGAAGTAGCACTCCACCCCACCCAGAAGCATGTGGCAGCCATTGTATTGTTCACCTTCACCTAACAGGTAGGTATCCATCTTCACAGGGAGGGGGGTTTGGGGATGGGATTCCTGCACTACAACTCCCACCATGCCCCCTTGTCCCGCCTCTGAGCAGGAAGTAGCACTCCACCCCACCCAGAAGCATGTGGCAGCCATTGTATTGTTCACCTTCATCAAACAGGTAGGTAGCCATCTTCACAGGGAGGGGGGTTTGGGGGTGGGAGGCCTGCACTACAACTCCCACCATGCCCCCCTTGTCCCACCCCTGAGCAGGAAGTAGCACTCCACCCCACCCAGACGCATGTGGCAGCATTGTATTGTTCACCTTCACCTAACAGGTAGGTAGCCAACTTCACAGGGAGGGGGGTTTGGGGGTGGGAGGCCTGCACAACAACTCCCACCATGCCCCCTTGTCCCACCCCTGAGCAGGAAGTTGCACTCCACCCCACCCAGAAGCATGTGGCAGCCATTGTATTGTTCACTTTCACCTAACAGGTAGGTAGCCATCTTCACAGGGAGGGGGGGTTTGGGGGTGGGAGGCCTGCACAAGAACTCCCACCTTGCCCCCTTGTCCCACCCCTGAGCAGGAAGTAGCACTCCACCCCACCCAGAAGCATGTGGCAACAATTCCCCCAAATGTGTCACAGAACAGGTAGGTAGACAGTGCATGCACCCTGACACTCCTCTCAAAAAGCATGGAGCCATATGACCACACCAGCCCTCACATGTCATCCAACTTGGCATACATCAAATAGCCACTTCCAGTGTGCAGACAGAAAAGCGTATGTAACTGTCACAGAAACCAAAGTGTGACTCTCAAAATCACATTTAGAAGAAATCCAGGGCACAACCATGTACAGCACTGAATGCTATCTTGAAGTGCCATGGGGGCAGAGCATCAAGGCCCATATGAAAACAAAACAAGCATGGTCAGTAGTAACAAGAAAGCAAAGCACATAATATGACAAAGGTATTCATGAGACTACAATGGCTAGTTCATGCCCAGTTGTAATGTCTTCCACGCAGAGTGAACAATAAAGATGCTGCACATAAAGAAATTGTGCTGCTAGTCGTTAGCTGATGACATGTCCACGTAATCACACAATCTGCACGTTGTGCATGGTACCTATTGACATGTCACACTATGGACAAGTAAGGTATGTACCTCCACATCATGCCCAGATGTTCAAAACTGTGCAGACATACAATGTAATATCAATGTAAACTGTGTGGTGCATAACATGTAACAACAAAACATCTAACACCAAGCTTGAGTTGTGCACTCCAATGACCATTTCCCCTCTGTTCCACAGGTGACCAAGGACTGACAGATGCAGATGACCACATCAATCTGCAGAGCCAGTCTCCCCCCCCGGAACATGGACTCTCCAATGCAGACTCCCTAGATTTCTCAGATGCGGAGCCCGAAGCTGGCCCATCAGGCATCCCTTGGCACAACAGGTCCCAGGAACCCACTGTCCCCACCGCCACCACCTCAGCAACAACAACTATGCTGACCCCTGCTGTAACGACCTGTGAGGCCTCCACCACCACCACCACCACCAGTGCTGCCTGCAACACTGTCCCTGCCTCAGTGGACCCCACAATCTGAGGAGGGCAGGGAGAGTATGCGTGTGCGTAGAGTGGTGACGCCACAGGTCCGGGACAGCAGGGCAGGTGGGAGGGCAACTAGGCGACAAGACCAACCGGACACTGGGACTGAAGCCCTGGCCAACATCGCCAGAGTCCTTGGGGCCTATGAACAAGCCCAGGGACACATGGGCCAGGCTCTGGAGGAATCCCGTGAGCTCCGCCTGCTGCTGAGGTCCATTGACACATGAATGGGCCAAATCATGGACCTCTTGGGCCAGCTAGTGGGTGTCCTGAGAGACAGGCCTGCGGCCCAAACAACAGCTCCACCTACCTCCAGTGGCCCGCAGGATGACAGTTCCCCCACCTCCCCTGCGGGCACAGAGAGGGGTGAGTCCTCAGACACCGCTGAGCCCGCAGAAGAGGCCCCCCCTGCCAAACGCTCAAGGGGCCGTCCAAAGAAATCCCAGGGAGGATCACATGGCAAAGCACCAGCCAAACGCCAGTCAAGGAGCCAGCCATGATGGCAACCCTCTTCACCTTGCCATTGACTTTGTTGACTGTCCTTATCCACACTGCCAGGTTAATGGAATGCGTCTGTTGGACTGTGTCACCACAACAATGTGGTGACTACTCTATTGTCTCATCTACCATCACTGACAACTCATTGATTCACTTTTCACCTGTTTGCAAATATTCACTTCCCTGTCACATATACCCATTGTTAATAAACACTCCTTACACACCTATGTTCACGTGTCAGCTCCATGTTTATTACAGGATGTACAATGTTGACTGGGATTACAATGTACCAGGAGCACGGATTGTTTGGAGGCATTGAGAGGCAGAAGGGACCTAGGAAAACACAAAAGAACAATATTCACTTGTCAGGTGATGGCATCACAGCCACTACACACTTGTCATCAAGGTACTCAAATATGCACACATTACAATGAGCAACAGTACCGACATAGACATCCTGTAGCTGGGCACAACTACCCTGTCCCAGAAACCTCAGCACCCAGCACAGAGACAACAACAGGCAGCAGTCACAAATCCCCCCTAGGCCTTTCCAACAACAACACAATCAGCAGACAATGGCACCGTTGTATGTTTCCACTCACCTTCAAGGGA
Source organism: Calotriton arnoldi (assembly GCA_963921515.1). NCBI lineage: Eukaryota > Metazoa > Chordata > Amphibia > Caudata > Salamandridae > Calotriton > Calotriton arnoldi. The sequence continues at coordinate 795,956 of CAWUFW010005297.1, forward strand.
AGTAACGGATGATGAGCTGTTGACGCAGGTCAACACCTTCCTCCTCTCCACTATCCTCCTCACTGGACATGGGTGGGTTTCCAGGCGGTGGCCTTGGCTGCTCATCAGCGTCCAGGAGCAGGGGGATCTCCTTGCGCAAGGCCAGGTTGTGGAGCATGCAGCATGCAACTACGATCTGACACACCTTCTGTGGAGAGTACATCAGTGCACCTCCGGTCTTGTCCAGGCAGCGAAATCGTGACTTCAGGAGACCAAAAGTACGCTCCACCACACAACGGGTCCTCCCATGGGCATCATTGTAGCGCACTTCACCCGGGGTCCTGGGATTCCGCAGTGGGCTCAGCAACCAAGGCCGGTTGGGATATGCAGAGTCACCTAGGTGTGAGACACACAGAACAAACTTGTAACATTACTGTGGCAGAGGACAGTATGTCACACATACAGCACGCTACTTCACCCTGTGTACTCACCCACAATCCATGCACACTCCGGGAGCAGATTTGCCATCAGCTGGGGCAAAATGCTGTTACGCATGATGTATGAGTGATGAGCAGAGCCGGGAAATTTGGCACAGACATGTGAGATTATCATATCCGCCTGGCACACCACTTGCACATTGATGGAATGGAAATGTTTCCTATTCCTGTAGATGTGCTCACGTGCCTGTGGTGGAACCAGGCCAACATGTGTGCAGTCAATGGCACCAACAACATTAGGGATGTGGCCAAGGGCATAGAAGTCAGCCTTCACATCCGCCAATTCATGCCTCCTGGGGAAATGGATGTATCTGTCCTTGTAGGTCATCATAGCGGACAGGACATCATGTAGCACCATGCTGAACATGGGTTGCATCATCCCACCTGCGCTGGACACCGTGTACTGGAATGATCCAGTAGCCAAAAAATGCAGGGCCGCCATCACCTTAGACGTTGGTGTGAAAGCATTCAGATATGTTCTGCGAGGCCGCAGGTGGGGCTCCAACAGAGCACACAGGTCTTGTAGGGTGGGTCAATCCAGATGGAATTTTCGGATGACGTCCTCATCCTCCATGTCCGCCAGCACTGTGAAGGGACGATGCACATTTGGTCGCCTCCTAGGTGAGATGAAATGGGACACATGTCAATGCAATCCACCATGAGATGTGTGCAACATCTTACGTTTTGACTGACACTGCGCAAACAATGACTGGCATCACACTTCAGCTTGTAACACAACTTTCCCGTGGGGACACCTTCAGCTACACTAGTCATACACCTGTCCAGTTTTCACACAGTGAGTACCTCCCAAACAGATTGAGACCATGTGAATGGCCAAAGGGACATGTCCACATCTTGCGTAACCAGCCCTGAGAGTAGTTCATACAACATATGTGTGAAACAGCAACACTGTCGGCTCCTACCTAGCTGCTGTACCTGCCACACCTTCTTGTGTAAGTCGAACAGGGCACACATCAACAACACAATGAGCACAGTCTGTGCATTAAGATCAAGTATGTACATGAGCAAAGCAAACTACACAGTGAAGTATGCATATTGTGTAGTCAGACCTTCATCACTGTGTGTTGCGTAGCCAGATCACACATTGACTTGTGTACACATTGGAGAGTCCATCACACCACTGATCTGTGCACATGCACAACAATATCATAAGTGACATGTGAGGGAGTACATGCCAATGATTGCAATCATGTGCACTGACATGGCATGTGTAGTCAGCAGTGGGCTAAATGTTACACTGGCACTGTTTGCACTATCTTCTGTCATGAATCAGGTGTCTACTGTACACTGTTGAGAACTGGCCATTGCCATTGACACAGCATGATGTGTTCATAGGTGCTGTTAACGTGCTCCGCCACCCAAATCACGGTCATAGGCACCAATGTATGGCAGCCATATTGCAATAGCGACTGCCTGGCCCCTGCGGTTTGTCACCGCCAATGCCCATGCCCTTACAGCCAATGGGATCCGCATCCGCGGTAGTGACATACAGATTTGGAAATGGCGGTTGGCATGCTCTGCCACCCAAATCAAGGTCATAGGCACCAATGTATGGCAGCCATATCGCGGTAGCGACCGCCTGGCCCCTGCGGTGTGTCACCGCCAATGCCCATTCCCTTACAGCCAATGGGACCCGCATCCGCGGTAGTGACATACAGATTTGGAAATGGCGGTTGGCATGCTCCGCCACCCAAATCACGGTCATAGGCACCAATGTATGGCAACCATATCGCGGTAGCGACCGCCTGGCCCCCGCGGTGTGTCATTGCTAATGTCCATGTCCTCACAGCCAATGGGACCCGCATCCGCGGTAGCCAAATACAATTTTGAAAATCGCGGTAGGCGTGCTCCGCTACCGCGGGACCGGGCATTGGATGCAATTGTAAGATGCACGATCACGGTAGCAACCGCCTGGCCCCTGCGGTGTGTCATAGCCAATGCCCATGCCCTTACAGCCAATGGGAAGCGCAATCGCGGTACCAAATACAATTTTGAAAATCGCGGTAGGCGTGCTCCGCTACCGCGGGACCGGGCATTGGATGCAATTGAAAGATGCACGATCGCAGTAGCGACCGCCTGGCCCCTGCGGTGTGTCACCACCAATGCCCTTAAAGCCAATGGGAAACGCAATTGCGGTAGCCAAATACAATTTTGAAAATCGCGGTAGGCGTGCTCCACTACCGCGGGGCCGGTCATTGGATGCATTTGAAAAAAGTTGAGTGGGAACACCAATTGCAGCAGGTTAGAACCACAGAAACTACCCCAGGGGGCTATATATGTGTGGGAGAGAGCCTCACATTTCCACTGCTTCCAGACACTGCTGCCTGACACTCTTCACCACCAACTGCTGCTGCTCCTGTCTCCTGGACCCAGACACTGCTGCCTGACACTCTTCACCACCAACTGCTGCTGCTCCTGTCTCCTGGATCCAGACACTGCTGCCTGACACTCTTCACCACCAACTGCTGCTGCTCCTGTCTCCTGGACCCAGACACTGCTGCCTGACACTCTTCACCACCAACTGTTGCTGCTCCTGTCTCCTGGACCCAGTGATGGCGAGGACTGATAACATCAGGGCCTGTCCCTTCACCACAGAGGAGCTGGAGGTCCTGGTGGACGAGGTGCTCACACAGTATGGGAGGCTATATGGTGCTCCAGATGTCCTGGTAAGTGTTTCAGAGTGGAAGTGAGAGTGCAGGGAGTGCACACATGAAGTAGATCTGCTGCAGTATGTGCCTGAGAGTGTGGGTTTGTGTGATACACTGCCTAGCATGCTGACTTCTGGAAAATGGGGTTTGTAGCCTATTTCACACATTTCCCGGGCTGCATTTCAGGATGGGAGGGACATGCAGTCTTTTTGCAGCCATACAGTGACACTGCAAGTATAGAAAGTGGGAGTCAGGACAGACTCTGCCTGTGCTAATGGATCTGTGAGTCCATGAGGTTTTTCACAGCCTCATTTGTGAAATGAGAAAGACTTTACGTCCAGAGGGTACTGATGGAAGTGTGTCTGACTCTATATTGCCACCATGGATATGTAAGCATTATGCACAAGAGTGAAATGCCTGAGGGTGACACTCTTGGCAAATCATACACATATGACACCTCAGATTGCTGTACTTTGCAAATATCATCCTCCCATTGCTTTCATCATGTGTTCAGACTCGCATGTGTAGGCACTGTTTGCCCTCTCATATTGTACCTGCATGTGAATGTTCTCATGTCCCACGTTAAACCTCAGTGTGAAACCCCTGGCCTGCACAGTCACTGCCCAATTTGACAAGGACCCATCACTGAATGGACAGACTGAGACATATGGGTTGCCTTCTACCCTATCCATCAAAGAGCTATCTCAGGCCTGTGTATTGCACAAGACAGACCTTGTGAGAAGGGTGTGAGACTGTAAGATCATGTCCCTAAATGTAACCTCCATGACACAGTGAGCCATTCACAGGGCAAGGACATTGAGGGTGTGCAGTGTTGGACACAGTGAGTCTGCCCCGACACATCATTTCCAATGTGATGTATGTCTTGCTCACTCACAAACTGAATCGCAGATGTGGGCCTCCTTCACATTGCTTTCTGTGCTGCCATTGAGCATGTGTATGAGATGGGCAGGTACTGTGTCCATCCTCATACCTGCATTCATTTTGTTATGATTATCCCATGCTCATGTACTACGTGTCATGCTGTATTTTCTCTGCTAAACATATCTGTGAAGCTGTGCTGAGTTTGTGCATTCTCCTGTACTGAGAGATAGTGGTACATAACCCAGTGTCACTGAAATTTCCTCCTCTTGTCTCCCATGCCTGCAGCTCAAAGTCCACCAGCGTAAGGCCGTATGGAGGGCCATTGCACGCAAGGTGCGGGCTCTGGGTGTCTCCAACCGACGACACACACACTGTCACAAGAGGTGGGATGACATCTGCCGGCTGAGCAAAAACGTGGCAGAGATGACGCTGGGGCTGCTCCCTTGGACTGGCAGGTTGGCGCGCAGGAGCATGACACCACTAATGGTCCGCATCTTGGCAGTGACACAGCCAGAGCTGGATGCACGTTTGAAGGACCATCAGCAGCAAGCTGGGGGTGAGTATTCTGGGAAGAGTGACTTTGGTTGTGAGTGACTGCATGTATTCCAAGCCTGAGCCAGTGCTGGGCTCTGTGATGTTGCTATTGTGATGCAATGGCTTGTGAGTGGCCTCTCTGTTGTGTGCAGCTGTCATGCTTTTTCGCTACATGTACTTTCTCATGTCATTGATGTAATGGCCCTTGATGTTGCATTCTGAGTTGTGGGATTATGGCATCAGCTGCATTGGTGGAGTCAGGGACATCCCATTGCAGTGACCGGCAGGGTGCCTCATCTGAGTGTGCTTTCATCAATGTGTGCAGTGCCTGACCTCAAAATTGTGAGAACTACACATCTGACACCAATGTGCAACTATAGTTGTGCCCCAAAGCACAACATGGTGGATGGCATGAGCTCATGGCCATTGCGAAATTATATTTTGGAGTCTGTATCTGTGTTGTCCCCTTATGGTGACTCCATATGTGACTGTGACAACATGTTGTGATGTACATCTTTTTTACCCACAGGGACCTAGGTATGCTCAGAGGGATCTGTATGTCTGGTTACACGGGGGCACGGGCAAGCTGTTTGGCTGTGTGGACATCACATGGGTCAATTATGCCAAGTTTGCATGTTTCCATGCGGTTTTTGATATTTGTACTTAGGGGTCGCACAATGTGACTGTAAAGGGTGGTGTGCAACATGGGGGTATCACCATCTTGTTTTGTGCGTTGCTTGCATGTGATGTGTGTGTGTATGGCACTAAACTGTACCTACGTCTCTGTCTCTTTCAGCATCTACCGAGGGCACAGAAGGACAGGGGACGGACACCAGTGGTGAGGCATCAGGCACGACTGCTTCACATGAGCACACTGACACTGATGTGACCAGCGCCTCGGAGGGGGACAGGAGTGTGCTTGAGGAATCACAGCCAGAGACACCAACCTCAATGTCATCTGACGGCAGCGGTGACTCCTCAATGTTGGCGGGCACAGGGAGTGGGAAATCTGCCTCCTCTTCCACCATACATCGTCCAGTGCCCACCCTCCCAGCGACTTCCACTAGTGCTGCCTGTGTTCGCCCCAGTAAGAAGGGAAGAGCGTCCTTCCCCCCAGGCACCGCTGCCCCTGCCCCTGTCTCCCCTGCTGCCCTCAGTGTTGAGTCTGTTGAGCTTTTGCGCCAGCTGTGTGTGGGTCAGACAACTCTCCTGAATGCCTTCCTAGACCATGACAAGAAGTTGGCACAGGTAGTTGCCTTCATGGAGGGCATTCATTCAGACGTGGGTGGGCTACACAGGACTGTCCAGTCTTTGTCCTCCACAGTGACGGCAGCCATTCAGCTGGCTCAGAGTCCAGCTCCAGTCCCTTCGGCCACCCCCTTGCCAGTGGCTACATCTGACGAGAGTGACCAGACACCACAACCCTCAGGCTCAAGGTACACCACACGCAGCACACAACAGCATCACCCCAAGCGGGCCAGAGAGCATACACCATCCCCCAAACAAACCAAAGTCACCCCGGTGCGCAAAGGCAAAAACCCTTCAGGCAACAAGCCAAGAAGCAGGCCTCAGGCTCACATGCCTCAAGATCATCCCCATCCAAGGACCCTCCCATCCAAAAAGCGCCTCCCAAAGACAAGCAGACAGTTGCCGTGCCTGCTGTGAAGCTGGTGCCTGCTAAGAGTCCATAGAAAAGCCCTCTAAAGCAGATTCACCCACAACCTCAACTCCCACCCACACCCCTGTGAAGCTGGGAAAGGGGGCACTGTAGGGGAGTCACCTGGTCAACAGGGGATGGAGGGGAAAAGGCAAGGCCAGGCCAAGCGTACCGCCAGATCCAGCAGATCCCCAGAGGGAGGGCCACCGCATGCACCTGATGCACCTTTGGTGGAGAGTGTGCCTGTTATGCCCACCCCATCTCCAACTCCTACCAAGACCAAAATTACCTATTGAATCCCAAAGAAGTGGAAAGGCACCCCTCCACATTCTCCCTCACACACTGTGTCTCACGGCAGCATGTCTCCGCCTCCACGTGCGACCACACCACCCGGTCCAAGCAGCCCTCCGGCTCACAAAGGCACTGATGCCTCTACCTCAGCTGGTCATCTCTCTCCCAGGTCCAGTACTCCAACTGGGCACGCCAATCAGCCACCTCCCAGTTTGACTGACAGCCACGTCTGAGGCTGAGTCCCGCTCCCACACCTGTCTCTCCCACAGCGGTGCCTGGACTGCCCATTGTTGTCCCCCTAGCTGTGTTGCTGACCATGGCAGTGTACGGTCTCACCCATTCCCTGTGCAGGTTCTCATGCACACATGTGCCTACTCTGAACTGTGGACTGGCCACTGGCCTTGCTCTTTGTGACCATGGATGCCCATTCCCTGTGCAAGTTCTCATGCACACATGTGCCTACTCTGAACTGTGGACTGGCCACTGGCCTTGCTGTTTGTGACCATGGATGCCCATTCCCTGTACAAGTTCTCATGCACACATGTGCCTACTTGGAGCTATGGACTGGCCACTGGCCTTGCTGTTTTTCACTTTGTTTGCCCATTCCCTGTGCAGGTTCTCATGCACACATGTGCCTACTCTGAACTGTGGACTGGCCACTGGCCTTGCTGTTTGTGACCATGGATGCCCATTCCCTGTGCAGGTTCTCATGCACACATGTGCCTACTTTGAACTGTGGACTGGCCACTGCCCTTGCTCTTGTCTACTTTTGATGCCTATCTGGGTAATATGTAATAAAGGCAGTTACTCCTGTTGTCTGCTTTGTCAGTGTCCTTGCTATATGAAAATGTATTATGTATGGGTATGGTTTTATGTGACGCATGATTTGTATGCCACTTTAACATTGCAAATGGCTTGTTTCACTTTTTCTGAGTTTACCAGAGGTGACAGGCACTTCAGTTCTTCTTGAGTCTGAGGCTTGGGGGTGCAATGATGGTTGTTTGTGATGACCTACTGTTATCCGAATCATTCTATGGTCAGGTTTGCTAAATTGTTCACATGACATGTTAGGATGCACTACCAGCACAGAGGGGAATTCTATCCACAGGATTGCAGGCAGGCTGGCCAGGGTCCATCATGTGTGTGTGATCTTTCTTGATGTGTGAACAGCAGTGTTGGTATATGGTCATCTTGGGATGGGCTGTCTTACTAGTCACATGGGTACATTTATATGTGTGCACTTGAGTGGTCATGAAGTGTGAAAGGGGTGACTTGGTCAGTAGTGCTGATGTGTGTGTGCCCCTGCAATGCCAACTGCACACATGTATGACCCAGGAGCTGAGTGCCTGTTTGTTTGATTTGTCAGCCCTGTGCTTGTGATTGTGTGCACATGTGGGAGTTGTAGGTTGTGCACTGTACAGTGTGTTGGTGTGTCCTTGCACTCCTGGGGGACACCTAATTGTTGTTGCTGCCAGTTGTGAGTATGCAGAGTGTGTGACAGCTAAGTCTGTGTTGTGTTTTGTTGATCAGCCATGTGTCTTGTTACTGTTTGTGCTCACTGTGCAGACCTGCTCAGCCACACTGACATTGTTGGTGAGTTTTCTCATGCATTGCTATCACTTGAGCCATTTTTGGCTCCAGTATGGTATGTGGAGTCATACCATCCCCTAGCTTTGCTCCTGTAGCCTACCCATTGTGAGTGGCTCCTCCATGTATTTGTGTATAGTACACTCCTGACCTGTTCACTACTGACGTACACACCACTTCACTATCATGTCACCTGTCCCCTTGGGTTGCCAGTGTGTGAGCCTCCTCACCACTTCATTAGTTACAATGTGCGTTGTGGTGCTGATCTGTGCACAGGACCAATGTGCCACCTAGGACAGTTTCACATATGGTTATGTGTGATTTTCTTGTACTGGTTTGCAGTCATGGTTGGTCATGTGCAGTGCAACTGTTTGTGCTGCACAGTCCTCTGTTCATGTTGTTTGCACCTGGGTGTCCTTGAGTTGTGCATCTGTGATTGTTGGGTTAGCTGTATGTGTGTTTGGTGAGGTACTGCTACCCTTCCAGAGTGTGATGTTGTCTGTGTGCTGTGCTGATTTGTGTTGTGGGAGTACATGGTGTGACACTGAGATGTGTGTGCTACTGATTTGGTTGGTGTGCACACACTACTTGGCCTGCATGGAGTGCTGTCAGTGTATGTTGCCTTGTACTTGCCTGGTGTCCATCCCCTGATGTCCAGCTGAGTTTGCAATGTGATGTATTGGCATGTGCATCTGTTGTGTTTTTGTTGTGGATGTATGCAGTGTTTGGGCTGTGTTGGCTCTTTCTGCTGACAGATGCTCTGTGTGTGATTTTCTATTTGCATTACATTGTGTGTGAGTTGTTTGTGCATTGTGATACATTCAGATGTGTGTTGCAGGTGTAGTGTAGATTACTTGTGTGTGTGTCACATGCAGCAAGTTATGTCCTGGTTGCTGACCTTGTTTTGAGTGCACACTAGTGCTATGTCCTCCTATCTTTGACCTGTCACTTGTCAGGATTCTGCATGTGCATGCATGTGGTACACTATGACACCATGTTGACTTGATGGGTGGTGTGGTGTGTCTGTCTGTGTTAGCTTATTGTCCCATTGATCCCAGTTTGTGTTCCTGATTGTTTTGAGATGATGAACTTCTTGTTTGTGTTGGGGTATGGTGTCTGTGCATTGCTCCTGGGTGACAATGTTGTGTACTCCTGTTCTGTCTAGGGACACATTGCCTTTCCACTGTTTGGCTGCACATGTCTGGGCTTATTGGACTTCTGTGGATGTTTTTGGTGAGCTTTGTGTTTGACTGTTGTTTTTGTGTCTGCATTGGTTCAGGCATCCCTGAGTGTGAGTGTGAGTGTGATGTTTGTAAGTGCAGCACAGGGTGTGTGATTGGTTGTCAGTGAACTCACAGGACCTTATTTGCACCATTATGTGTGTTTCTCACAGGTGTAGAGTGTTGCAGGTGTGAGGAGGGTAGGTGAGGGGCATGTGTGGAGGTCCTACTTGTGTTTGACAGTCATGGAGTGTGACAATGAGCCATGTGTGTTGTGCTGATGACATACACATGTCAAGTAAGTTGACACAGATGTGTGGCTGGTCACTGTATGACTTCAGACGCTTCCTATCATTCCTGTGCCTATGCATGGCTTGCCTTGCTGTCTCCTTGAGTTGTTGCACAGAGGTCACTGGGATGTAATTTCACTCACTGTGCCAGCCATGTCTGATTTGATGGCCTAAGGGTGGTGTGATATGTTCCTTCTCTTGCACGTGATGTACACATGCTTTGTGGCTTGCTCCATGAGCTTCCAACACTGTCCACCTCACTTTTGCCTAGCCCATTTATTGTCCTCCATTGCTGCTGACATCTGTTATGTGTATGTGGCTGTGTGTCAGTGTGGGGTGTGTCTGGGTGAATTGACAGGCAGTGTGTACAGTTGAGTGGTTGTTCATATGCAGCATGAGTGTTCATTTTGTGATTGGACTCAGTTTGCTTGACATGAGTGGGGGGTAGGTGTGAGGTGAGGAATGCCCTGCCCCTGAGCTTCTGTGCAGGGTGTTCCTCTTCTGCCCCACCTTCTGAGACAGGCTCCCTGGTTGTTTGGGATGTGTGGTGCAGGGTCAGGGTACACCTGGCTGGTTAATTGTGCAGCGGGGGCAAAGGAGGAGCACACAGCATATCCCCTAATGGTTGTGGGGGGGATAGTGTGTGAAGGGTGAGGGTGGGGCCCTATGATCTTTGTGGACTGCCCATGCCTGGTGCTGGCCCTGCCTACTACATTGTGCTCATTTTGCCCCGCATCTGCACCGCTGCAGTGACGTGACCGGGACATTGCTGTGATTTCGCGGTTGATGGATGGCCCGGATGTGGAGGGGTGTTTTCGTGACAGGTAGGACATGTGTGGGTACACTTGGGGATGTGTTCCTGTCCCCACCAGAGTGTCTGATGTGGACAGGAACCGTATGTCAGCCCAGTAGTTGTGTGTTGTGGTTGTGTGCGGAGTTGTGTGATTGCGTTCCTGTGGCGTTGTCCGCGACGGGCCATTATTTGCTGGTAGTGGAGCAGGTACAGCACCGGAAAGGCGTGTAGAGCTGGATCCATTGTGGTCGGGACTGGGTGGAGCGGACCGGGAGTCTGGTTTCGCGCTCCGCTGTCGTGCTTCCGCCATCTCTGGTTGGGTGGTTTTTCCGCTGCGGTGTGACGGGTTGTTTGGGGCATCGTGATTTGTACGGCGGACGGGACGTCATTCCGCACGGCGGTGGGTCTCTATTGGCTCACTCCGCTGTGGTGGCTGGCGCATTTTTATGGTGGTTCACGTCGCACCGCCGCGGACGGGAAATGGGCTATGTTTGCCCATCGCAATATGGAGTGCTTGAGGCCCGCTGCTGCCGTGCGGAAAATGACATTTTCCGCCAGCACCGCCGAGGTGCCTCCGCCCGCCATCCTAATGAGCCCCTTAGTCTCATTTTTTGAAGTCGAAAATCTCCAGTGGGACCAGGCTGGAGGCTGTAGCCAACAAGAGTTCTAGGAGACCGGATACTGTTTTGGCAAATGACGGCTGAACAGGATTTGCTGCTGCAGAGAAGAACATAGTGGGATGCACCTTATATTGATAAACGAGCAGGTTGCCCCAGGTTTGGTTCTCAGAGCATTTTGTAGCAAAACATTTTCTAAGTCCAAAAGCTTGGATTTTGGCTGGGCACCTTTAACACCACAACCAAGACTCCAGGACTGGAAGGGCACAGCTTGGGGATTGAGGACTCACTCAGACTAGGTCAGGGTGTGGGTTAAAGAAGGTTGGAGCCTTTTTCATCCCTGAGGCTCTGATCAGGAGGCCAGCCAACTAGACCTTGAAGTCACTCTGATAGTCATAGGCTCAAGTGATGAAACAGGGCTCAAGCAGCAGGGCAGGCCTTTGAAGGTTCAAGAAAGTCTCCAGGAAGTAAAGCAGCTCTTACAGGTGCAGCAAAGCTGCCTTGAGGAGTACACAGCAGGCTACATCAGCAGGCAGTCCTCTGAGAGTCCTTCTGCAGGTCCAGAAAGAGAACTGAAGAATGTGTCTGAGGGTCCTACTTTTATTCCTGGTTCCTTATTTGTAGTAGGAGACGTTTCTAAAGAATTTCCTTTAAAGTGCTTGAGGTTTCCTGACTTCCCTGCCTGGTCTCCAATCTGGCTGCATGAACAACGCAAGGGTGACAAGTCCTTTGTGTGAAGGCAGAGCACAGCCTATTCAGTTGCAAGTGGGGCTGTGCCCAGCTCCACACCTCCATCCTGCCAGGTGATGGCCCATCCAGGCACACCTAATCCCTCTATTGTGTGGGTGTCTGGGAGGAATAAACAAAGTCCAACTGTCAAATACACCAAGTCATGTGACTAAGGACGGGCTGCAGACACCAAATAGCTAGGGCACGGAAATGCCAACTTCCTAAAAGTGACATTATAAAAACTAACTTTAAATCCGACTTTCCATTAAGGAGAAATTTTAATTACAATTGCTCAGACACCAAACAGGAAAGGTTTACCTATTCCTAATCAAAAGTTTGCATCTATTAAATATAATAAGGCAACCCAATGTTATCCTATGAGAGAGGTAGGGCTCACAGTAAAAAAAAATTGAATTTAGGAGTTTTTGACTACCAGGGCATGTAAAACTTAAAAGTATATGTCCAGCCCTTAAACTACAATGCACCCTGCCCCATGGGCTACCTAGGGCGTACCTTAGGGGTGACTTAGATGCAATAAAAGGGGAGTTTCAGACTTACGAAGGGGGTTGTAGTGCCAAGTAGAATTGGCCGTTTAAAACTGCATTCAGGCTGCAATGGAAGGCCTGGGACATGGATTAAGGTGCTGCTTATGTGGGTGGCACAATAGGTGCTGCAGGCCCACTAGTAGTATTTTATTTACAGGCCCTGGGTATATGGTATACCACTCTACAAGGGTCTTGTAAGTAAATTGCATATGCCAATCAGGTATAAGGCAATTTTACCATGTTTTAGGGAGTGAGCACAAGCACTTTAGCACTGTTCAGCAGTGGTAAAGCACACAGAGTCCTAAGGGCAACAAAAACAAATTTCAGTAAAAAGTGGAGGGCAAAGGCAAAATGTTTGGGAGAAGACCAACCTAAGACTCACAGGTCTAACATAATCTAGCTGTGTCTTAAGCATTTGATTTGTCTTTATTGTATGCTGAGTGTTGATATTTTGAGTTGTGTATTTTATCACTGGATCATTTTCCAACATTGTAAGCTAAGTGGGATGGCAGTGGGATTACACAATGAATAGTGCCAAAGGGTAATTTGGGAGCATTAATAATGTGTGCTTTTCCACTTAGGAACAAGTTTTTAAGTACTATTCTCTGTATTTTGGGCCTGCTTAGATGGTCCATAGCTCATGACAATTATCATTGCGTTAGGAGATCAGTAGCTTCATGTTTCCATCTCCTGGTTTCTACAAGGCAGAGGTCTTTATGATTCCTTTGGGTTACGTTTTGGCTGAGATTTTTGACCCAGGAGAAGTATTTTTGTAGATGTCTTCAGGGTGAGGGCATAGGTTGTATAGGTGTCGTTTTTCAGGATATTCACTGGGATTTTTTATATTTAACCTTGTTTATGTACAAGCTGTACAGGATTGGAGAATGGGTGAGGCATAGTCTAATGATCGATCCAGTTAAACTTTGTTGGACATTAAATATTATTTAGCTTGTCATTTATTAGGGGCAGGTACTTTGTTTCCTTTGAAATGCTTCAGAAATTTGCTTTGTTGATATACAGGAGGTAGTCTGCAGAGTTTCAGAAAAATCACAAATGTGGGTTTGCATTGGGTCTAAGGGATCTATATGTCTCTTAAAAATATATTTTTTTAAATTAGAGAGTAAGAAAGTTTTATTAAATCAGAAAATTGAGTGAAAAATTAGTTTGCTTTCAAGGTTTGCACTGGGCATGTAAAGTGTCATTTGAAAATGAGCGACCTTCAATCTGCTCACCCCGTTACCAAGTGGACACAGGGTGTAGACTTTGTCTACCTGCTACACCTGGTTCCTTCATGCAACATTCCTATTCAGATTCATTTGTGTGCCCACTGATTGCTGGACATATGGTATGGCTCCATGCCCCCAATAGATCCTTCCCAATTGACCTCGCATGGCTTTTAATACACCCTGAGGTCAGTCCTTCATCCTCAGTTTCGACAATCAGAGTGTTTTGGCACTAGTTTTTAAATCTATGCTTATAAATGTATTCCCCATGAGAATTTTAATATGAAATAATACTTTTGAGACCTTACACCAAAAGGTGTATGTATGTGTGCTGCTGTGATATGTTGAGTAAACATGTGGTATAAGCACATGCATGTATGGCTTGGTGTGTGGTGCATTACAGAGATGTATTTTGAGAATCTTAAGGCCATATTTACTAAGGCTTTTTGTGGTCGCAAACGGTTTGATTCGCAAAATCAGATAATGTGCAACCTGAAAATTCCTTTTTCTACGAGCACAACCAAAATAGTGATTCTGTAACGTTTACTGAAGGGCAATTTGGGTTTGCGACTAGATCCCATATCGGTATTTGGGAGGGGCATGTTTAGAGTGACCATTCAAAAAAGAAATTTGGATGTAGTAATGTTTTGTGACCAAAATCCGGTTGCAAGACATTAATATTTTACCGCCTTCTGAAAGGTAGTGGTAAACCATTTACATGGTCTCCAAGGGACCCCTTCACCTTTGTGAATGTTGATATATATATTTTTTTTAGAGTAAGCAGGGACCCTGTGGTACTACTAGTACTACTACTACTGCTACTGCTACTACCAACAATAATAATCATAATAATAATAATAAAATAATACAAATCAGAACAATAATAATAGTACCCTGTTTTATGCAGTATTTCATATCTGAGTTCTGCCATTTTTTCCACTGTACATATCAGGTGTTCCTAATCTCCAATGTGATTATGCTCAATATGAATTTATTGCAGTTTCCACACCGTTCAAATATCTAAAATTAGAGCATGTCTTTTCAGGGCCCATATTATTGCTGAAACCCTGTGCCTATTCGTCTGCATTTAGCAGCACATTGGAAGGCTTTCAACAGAGAGAGGCAACTGTGAGCTTAATTTGGCAGCGCAGGTGTAGCTTGCTATCGACTATAATGCTCTCATGACTTCATCCGTGGAGCTGTTTCTGATCCTAATCTTTAAGAGAGTGCATTATATGTTCCCTTCTGCACAAGTACATTCCGTGCTTACTTGCTATTCATACTGGGACATAGTTTTTCTAATTTTTCTCTTCATTAGTTTTGTCAGAGTAATTAACTTCTTTTTGGCAAACGTGATAATGATTACTGTGGTCGTGAAGCTGCACAAAGGAATAAAGATTTAAAACGAGTTACAGAAAAATTATATGAAATGAGGGAAATTTGACACTAATTTGTAAATAACTTCCAAGGGTTTTCTAAGATAGCTAGGTCTTCAATGATTGACCGCAACTGTTTATCATCTGCAATAATAATCTAAGAGCCAGGTGGACGTTTTGTTCCTATTTGAGATAGAAACTGGCCAAATGGAGTATGTGTATGAGTGGTCACTGCCATCAATTCTTAGGCCTGCATTTCTTTAGGAAGTTAACATTTTTTTAACCTTGTGGGAACAGAAATAAGTATGTCATGCGTATCACTTATACTTGGTTATCAACCTGTCTTTTTGCAAGTAATATTACTAATTTGCATATGAGCCTTACTTAGAGTTCGGCAGAAGGGATACTCCGTCACAACCTGTCCGCTATATGAAAAGTGCCATAGGCTACAATGCACTTATAATATTTGGAACGGGGATATCCGCCACGTTTGTGATGGAGTACCCCATTACCTAACTCTAAATATGGCCTTATACCTTTTGCAGACTGTCAAAAGACATGTAACCATGGGGCATATTATCAAGCGGCAGCGATAATTATCGCTGACCGCTCTTAGCGTGGGGAATAGTATCGCCGGCTAACGCTGAAAATTATCGCCATGCTAGCGCTGTATTACCAACGCTTAGCGCAAAGGCGATAAATTTCCAGTGATAGCGGTGTTTTCCATGGAACATCGCTGGTTTTTCAGCGATGTTCCATGGAAAAAGGGTGATAATCCTGTGAATAGGGCCTGTGGTCTTAGCCACACAATCCACCCCCCATGTTAGGTATGCCTTAGTCAGGAATTTAGCAGACGTTAAATTCCTGCGTTAAGGCATACTTAACGCGATTTAAAATATCGCTAACCCACGTTGCTAATATGGCGATACCTGGGTTAGCGATATTTCCCCATGTTGTTTTCACAGGCACGCCTCCTTTGCATCTCATTAGCGATGCGATGGGAGGCGTGCAGAAAACGGACGCTAATTCAAGGAATCACGCGCTAGCGTGTCCTTGTTAATTAGGCGATAAAATTATCGCCGCTTTTCGTCCGAAAACGGACGCTAAAGCGGCGATAATTCTTTAACGCCGCCTTGATAATATGCCCCTAAATGTTTTTAAGAAATAGCTATCAATGATTGTGAAAAAGACACATTAAGCATTTATGGCATAGTTACCAAGGCCCCGATTTTCGAACGTGTTTCACCCTTGTGTGTCAAAAAAAATTCAAATGCACATGTGGAATTTGGAAAATTGTAAAATGTTTATAAGGCCAGTTGGGTAAACAGCAAAATGTGGGTGCACACAGATGTCCTGAGACAAGAGTGGCCAAGGTGTGGTCTGCTTCAGTGGAAGTGTATCCTTAAATCACTTTGAGATGAACGGCGATTTGCAACCCCAGCGTGCGAGCATCATTTATATAACAATTCTGTGGCTGACAGAAGGCCCTGAGTAACTGAAGCACCTATAACAAAAACTATATCTAACAGGAAAGAGGGACAGTACATAGTAGAGAGAAGGGGGTCCATGAAACACCTCACTGGAGCATGAAAACCCTCTTAACTTGATGATTCCAGATTCTTAAGTTGAATTTAGTTTAGCAGATGAACAAACATGCAAAGAAAAAGAAACATAAGAAAAAAACACACCCATCACTTAAGGAAACAAAGAATGCATGTAATGCAGTGCTAAGTACTGAGGAGCTTATTTATGAGCCCCTGTGTCAATTTTTCTCCGCCATTGCATCACTTTTAGTGACGCAGCGGCAGATTCAATAGTTTGCCATGTTGCACCATATTTACGAAGTGACTCATCTAGGCAGATGCGTCACTTTGTAAACCCCTGCGCTACATTATACCTGCATCAGGTATAATGTATGCAAGGTGGGCGTTCCCCCGCAAGAAAGGGCCGTAGGAGTGGCGCAGTGAAATCTATAACATTCCACTGCGCCACTTCTAAGACGCCAATGAGTCAAAACCTTACGCCTGCCATGAGGGTGACGCAGGCCCTTTCACCTGGGGCTTGCCCCATGTGAAAGGAACATTGCTGGAGTTGCGTCACGCTTCCGACACAACTCCAGCAATGCGCCACTTTTGCGCCAACAGATACGTCAGTAATAAATATCTGTAACTCCTTGCGACATGCTGCGTCATACAGTAAATATACGCATCCTAGGTGTCGCAAGGAGGGCGCACTGAGAAGTATCGCACCGCTGCTTTCACGCAGCGATGCGCCACTTCTCATAAATGAGGCCCTGAGAAAATAAGATATGAAAACACAAGAGCAAAAATTACAACACTAGAGTGGGTTCTTCAACTAAAAGAACACAGTTGGCATAAAAGCTGTCTGTCTTTTATAAAAACGAGGACTTTGCTTTACTACTCACTTAGGAAAGTCCCTATTTTAGGGTAGAACCTGAGTCTTAATATTTGACTTACTTAAAAGAATATCAACAGAAATCAGAAATGCATTCACATCTATCTGTAAAAAATCTGTGAAATATAATTCAATTCAACCAGTCTACAGGTCTTGCAATATTCTCTGCACTAGCAACGACCTAGAAGGAGTGAGAATGAGCACCAAACTGGATTGAAATCACCCCTGCATAGTTCCACAGAAATATATAAAGAAAGAAAGCAAAGAGGAGCATGAAGACTCCAGGTATATGAGAGTGGGCGTCGATAGATTACTATCTCTGGTCTTATAATTGTCTTAGCTTCTGGTTACAGAGGGAGTGGGATTATTTGAAACCTAGGAATATTTGATGCTCATTGCATATTTTTTGTGTCTACTGGATATTAAAATCACTCCTAGCCCCAAAGTGTAAAGTTGCTAGCACAAAAAATACAGAGAGCTTCTGAAACTTTTTGAAAGAATTTATACAGAGTAGCATGGGAAGATGACAAGATGACCTCACAGTACTTTTAAGGCTCTCAGGGCCTGGCGAGCTCACTAGTGTTTTGGAACTAACTTTCTCACTAACTTACCCGCTTGTATGTGCTCAGCTGAATGATGATGTTGACATCCAGGTCAATGATGGCTGAGGTGTCAGGTGATTATTACTAGAGGTGGTGTGCTTCCAGATTGATGCAAACAGCATAGGTAATAATTCCAGTTAAAGACAGCCAGAGAGGCCTGAAATGACAATCACAGTCTCCTGGGAGTGTGTGGCAGTTTATCACCGTTGCATTCGACTCTCAGTTTGTGCAGTCTTGTCCACTCAGCCTCAAATCCCTCACCTTTTTTGTGTTCTTCCTTTCTCTATACCTCTGCGGATTAGAAAGTTTGTGTTGGGTACTTTAATGTTTTCCCCAATCATTTAACTCTGAAATTATTGCCCTGTTATTGCATGTCATTATGAAATTCCATTGCTTCCACTTGGGAACTATGACTGGATATCGGCAGATCCACATAGGTTCACTTCATAGGCTATCCTTCATATAGTAAAGCAGACCTGCCAACTCAAACTGTGCCACCGTGTGTCACACGATTTCTGCTCTCTTTTCACAGGGTCACCGGGAGAGGTGCGTAAACCACTGCATATAGTGGATTTCTAGCTTGCCTTTAGCGGCTGTAAGATGCCATTGTCCATCAAGAGGTGTGAAAACAACCCCAGGACGGCCTCAGCAACCCTTTGTGGGTTTTTTTGGGATGAGGGTTTGTGGGCTTGATGGAGGGCAGAGTGCATGTTAGGTACCTCTCGGCACGAGGCCCTGCCCCCTCTAAGGCCCTGCCCCCTCCTCACACGGTTAATATTATTTGCAGTTTGGCAGGTCTGGTGAAGTCTACACCGACTTCACATTTTATATATAAGAAAGGTGTTGAAGCGGTAATTTAAAATTGTGAACTGTTACTTGAACTACTTGAAGGACAATTAGGCTCTCCTAGTCGTTTCAAGTTTCCATGCAATGATTCAACTAGTCCTTAGGTTTCCCTCGAGAAGTGGCTTTGTCTCTCTGTCTTCCCCATTCTCCCCCATTCCCAGCCTACTGTGTACAACAGCACTGTACTCTACCAGTGGGGTAGGGTAGCATAAGGATGTGAGTGCCTGATAACAGCCAAACAACAATTATCTGCCTAAGAAGGAAAAAAGTCCCACAGTAAAGTACATTCCTACACATTTGAGTATCTGGGGCCAGAAGATATGACCAATACCTCTCAGAACATGTTGATAAGGAATAGAATCACCCATTCCACATGCCAATGGCAATAATTTAAAAAGCTGGTAGAAAAGCCTGAGAGTCTTTGGGTTGACCCATAATTTTCTTGGTTCTAACAAGTTACTTGTGTTCAAGACATGACATATGATCACCTAATAGGGTGACCAGATTTTGAGAAGCAAAAACGGGGACAGGACAGATATCAGTAGGACAAAATCCTTTAGGCTTACTTCTATATCTGGCCTGTCCTGGTTAGGCCTGCAAATATGTACCAAAAGACATATATATGGCAGAAGCAAAACTACAATTGGAGGATAAAAACTGCTATAAAAAGAGCAATGTACAAATAGTTCGGGCAGCATGGAACGAATACTATTCCAAATTGAACGGTTGGCAAAGTGCGGGTTTACTCAGTATGGATGAGTTCAAATTTTAAAAAAACAAACATCCCATTATGTCCGTCGTATATTTTATTCCAAAGCTGCACAAAAATGTTACAACACCTCCAGGTCGACCAATAATCTCGGCAAAGGGCAACTTACTGGAGAACACATCTAAATATATTGACTTCTTTTTACAAGACTATGTCAAAAGTTTACCCTCATTTGTACAAGACACGGGTGATTTTCTAAGACACATCAATGACTATGTATGGCAAGCAGATGATTTATTAATATGTTTAGATGTAACATCCTTATATACAAGCATATATCATAAAGATGGGTTAAGGGCAACTGAGCATTATTTAAATTCTAGACCCTTACAGCTTGCCCAACACAACAAGATGCTAATTACAATGATCATGTACTGTCTAAACAACAATTACTTTCTGTTTCAAAATCAAATCCTACAACAAAACAGAGGAGTAGCTATGGGGGCATGCTTTTCCCCTAGCTACTCCTGCCACCACATGGGTTGGTGGGAGGAGATGGTTTTGAACAAACAACACAAACAAGTTGCGGATAGCCATATAAGATTATGGCTACGCTATATAGATGACTTATTTGTCATATGGCGGGGAACAAGAGAAACAGCAGAAGAGTTTGTTAAGAACATTAATCAAAATGAGCTGAATTTACAATTTACTGCTACTATAAGCGACTGCTCAGTATACTTCCTCGATTTGGAAGTGTACATAAATAATCAGAAGATCGAAACCCGCCTCTATCGCAAGCCAACAGCTGGCAATAGCCTCCTACATGCTACTAGTCATCATCCTCAGCATTTGATCCATAGCATACCATATGGAGAAATGCTGAGGATAAGAAGAGCATGTAGTACAGAAAAGGATCTAAGGAAGGCCCAGCAACTCAGTAAAGAGCGATTTGTTGAGAGAGGCTACAAAGCTAGTATCATTGATATAGCCAGGGAGAAAGCAAATCGATTAGACAGACAAGCACTACTAACAAAAAAAGCAAAAGAAACAAAGGATCATGATGAGACTACTAGCAATGAAACCAGACTAATATTAACATACAGCCAACAACACAACTCGCTGCGCAAAATTGTGAACAAAAATTGGTCGATAGTGCGCAGCGACCCGGTAATTGGTAAAATGATGCCAAAATATCCTAGTATTACCTATAGGAAATCACAATCCATGAAAGATTCAATAGTGAGCAGCAGCCCTGAAATTAAACCATCATCTAATTGGTTAACTGCTCTCAAAGGATTTGTGAAATGCAACAATTGCCGAGCGTGCAAATGTGGGATTAATAAGATCATGTACAACACTCCCTTTTCACAGCATCCAATCAAGATATCCAAGTTTCTAACATGCCGTACGGAGTATGCCGTGTACGTGTTGGGTTGCCCTTGTGGGCTGCAGTATGTGGGCAGTACTAAACTACAGGCCCACAAACGTATACTGCAGCACATGAGGGCAATCACCAACAGTGACCCCACATATCCGATGGCAAGACATTTTAAAGAGAAACACGACAACAATTTGGATCTGTTAACATATTTTATAATTGATTCCATTCCTGTGTCTAGAAGAGGCGGCAATCGTGAGGCTAAACTCCGTCTCCTTGAGACGAAATATATATTAGAACTAGACACCAAGACCCCGAATGGACATAACTCCAGTGAAGACTTTCATACATGCTTATGAATAAAATAAGGATGGAAAAATGAAAAGTAATAGTCTATGATATATAAAAAAAGTGTATATAAAAGGTTCTTCAAACACATCGCCGCAATGACATTATGTCATAATGAAATTAACACAGATGTTTTAGCAACACACGTCTTTTATATACAACAAATTTTATTGGTAGCACTTTATTTATTTTTGCACTTGCACTTTAAATTGTAACTTAGAACATACAGAAAATGCAATCAGGTTACAAATGTAGTGATTTGTACAAATGTGCATAGGAAATCGTAAATAAGAATGTCTGCAAAACCATAGATACAACAACGTTGATAATTTGAATGTCCAGGTAGCATTACTACCAGCAGATTAAACATAGATTATGTATAGTTTGGAACAAAATATAATGTAAAGTAAACTTGTAACATGCATAATATATGATTTTACAAACTTTATTTTACTTATTGAAAAAATGTGGACCCAAAAAGGATTTTCTGTGACGTTGTGTATTTTAACAAACATTGTTTTTATACATAGAAACGTTTTTAGAACAATGACGTTGGTATTTTACCTAAATTATTCTATGAATTAATTTTATTTATTTAAACCTGGTTTTAAATAAGTGAAGAAATCTTATTTATGGCAGTAGTTTGCACATCGAATTATAGATTGCACAGAATTTACCGAGCATTGGAAGTATGTTGTATATGTTCATGTAGCTTAAGTATCATGTGTGTGTACACTTGCACTTTAAAAATATTGTGGCAACTCCATAGCGCGTCATGTGATCAAGGCCGAGTGAGACCGAAACGCGTCATGGTGAAAATGGTGGCTAAATAAACTAATTCAAGCACGAAATTGAGGTCTCGCAGTCCGTTTTTCCCAGAGGAAGGGAAGTGAGAAGGAACGGCGTTGTGGGATAATATGTATCAACCAAGAGATGAGGAATGCTGGCGTGATGCCTAATCGCTGGTGGTGCTCAGAAAACAGCGCTACCGCAAGCGCTAATGTATTATATATATATATATATATATTATCTACTGGCGGTCGCCAGTAGATAGTTATAGTTAGGACCTATTTTCCATAGGAAATCCGCGACATCCTATTTGAAATAACTCTTGCGTCGGTTGATGAATCTTCGAGAAATTTTCAAACTTTATGGCCCGCTCCGGTCCGCTCCTACCCTGAAAGTCTCAGGGTGATTCGTCAAGCGGGGGCCGAGAAAAAAGGGGGGTCCCAAAACGTGTTTTCCCCATTCATTTTCCCATAGGAAACTTTAGACACGGCTACAGCCCGAACTGCTGAACGGAATTACACCAAATTTGGCAAAGAGGTAGTTCTTGGTTCAGAAAGAACCCTTTTTGTTAAATGGTGTAAATCCGTTCAGTAGTTCCTGAGAAAATCAAAAGTTAAGTCACATATATATCTATGGCCGAGTAGGGTCCGCGTACCCTCCCGACCACGAGCTGCATGCTAATTGGCTGTCAAGTGGCTGTCAACACTCCAAATCAGGAAGTGTTGGCAGCCATTTTGTCCCTCGGTAGAACCGAGGGACAGAAACAAGTGCGCAAAGCGCAAAAAGGGGGCAGGGTAGAAACACCCTGACCACCTAGGTCTGCTCAGGGGGTCCCACAAGGATCCCCTGGGCAGAAAAAACCATTTGAAAAAAAAAAAAATCGGCGGGATGCGCTCAGGGTGCGCGAATCCCGCCGTAAAAAAAAAAATCGAAGCGCGGTCTCCCGCGCTTCGATGTTATTTTGCCCCGGGTGGCCCAAGTCCCGGGGGCATGCGGGGGTGGGTTTATAGTTAATGGGGGGCCTCTAAGGCCCCCAAGCCCGAGGTCCGCCACCCCCGGGGCTTTCTAATAAAAATGTTGCGGGAGGGCACTCGGCCCTCCCGCAGCCCCGAGGACCACCACCTCCCCGGAGCTTCTTTTTAAAAAAAAAAAAACAGTTCCTGTGTGGGGGCTCGAGGCCCCCACACGCCCGGAGACCGCCACCTCCCCGGGGCACTAATAATGTAAATGCGGGGGTCCGTAACGGACCCCGAGCCCCGAGGATCACCACCTCCCGGGCTTTAAAGACATGGGAGGGGGCCGCGCGGCCCCCTCCTGGAAGCCTGTGGTGGCCCTGGGGACCGCCACCGCCCAGGAGCCGGCTCCTGCAGTGTCCCAGGGTGCCTACCCCGGGACACTGTAGTTTGCAATGGCAGGACGGGAGCCTCGCGGCTCCCGTCCTGCCATTGCAAACTGCTTCGCTTTATTGAAGGGAGAGCAGGGAAACCTGCTCTCGCTTCAATGAAGCAAAGCAGATTGCTTTCCACATGGGGAGCTGCATGTCAGCAGCTCCCCATGTGGAAAAGCAATGCCGGGACGGTGGGGGATTGGGGACCCCCACGGTCCCCAATGGAGAGGGCCAGCCCCGGGGGATGGGGTCCCCGGGGCAAGTAGTGGCCCGGGAGGGGGCCACGCGGCCCCCTCCCCCCAAAAAAATAATAAAAAGAAAAATAAAGGCCTGCCCGGGGGATGGGGTCCCCGGGGCAAAGGAGGCCTGAAGAGGGGGCCACGCAGCCCCCTCCTTAAAAAATAATAAAAGAGTGGCCATGCCCCGGGGGATGGGGTCCCCGGGGCCGGAATCGGCCATGGGAGGGGGGCCACGCAGCCCCCTTCCCGTTTAAAAAAAAAAAAAAGGGGTAAGGCCCTGGGGGATGGGTGTCCCCAGGGCCCAAAAAAAGGAAAAAGGAAGGGGGGCAACACAGCCCCCCGTCGAGGAATTTTTTTTTTTTTTAAACGATCGTGCCGCAGGCCCCGCCCCTTCCTTTACCACTCTGCAAACGCGACCCCTGGCGCGTTTGCAGAGGGGGAACGAATTCCCCTTGAATACTGGGGGTCCCTGGGGGCCAACTAGCCCACCAGGAACCTCCAGTATGCGCCAGGGGGCTGCATTGCAGAGAGGTGTACAGAGGCCACGCCCCTTTTTACACCTCTCTGCAACGCAGCTCTGTGGCGCTTACTGGAGGTACCTGGTGGGATAGTTGGACCCCAGGGACCCTCAGGATTCAAGGGGACTTAATCCCCCAACTTAAAACGCGCCACAGGGCGCGTTTGCACAGTGGTGAAGGGAGGGGGCGGGGCTTCAGGTGACATGTGTGCAAACAGGCCCCATGGCGCATTTTAAGATGGGGAATTAAATGCCCTTCAATCCTGAGGGTCCCTGGAGGCCAACTAGCCCACCAGGTACCTCCAGTAAGCGCCACGGAGCTGCGTTGCAGAGTGTTGTAAAAGGGGCGTGGCCTCTGAACACCTCTCTGCAACGCAGCTCTCTGGCGCATACTGGAGGTATCTGGTGGGCCAGTTGGCCCCTAGGGACCCTCGGGATTGAGGAGGAATTAATTCTCCAACTTAAAATGCGCCACAGTGCGTGTTTGCAGACATGTCACCTCAGGCCCCACCCCCTTCCTTCACCATTGTGCAAATATTCCTCTAAAATCAGCTGAACTACGAATTCCGATTTACTCACCTGTTATCAGGAGAGACCTCAGTGCTGCATCTTTGAGCCCAGTACTGATCCTGAAAAGTAATTTTAACCGTACTTACCAGTAACTTGAATTTCCTTCCATAGGCTAACATTGACTGGTTTCACCTGGAAATTCTTCTAAGTGTGGGGTTTTGGAACTTTATAATATTCCTCTAAAATCGGCCGAACTACGAATTCCCATTTACTCACCTGTTATCAGGAGAGACCTCAGTGCTGCATCTTTGAGCCCAGTACTGATCCTGAAAAGTAATTTTAACCGTACTTACCAGTAACTTGAATTTCCTTCCATAGGCTAACATTGACTGGTTTCACTTGGAAATTCTTCTAAGTGTGGAGTTTTGGAACTTTATAATATTCCTCTAAAATCAGCCGAAATACGAATTCCGATTTACTCACCTGTTATCAGGAGAGACCTCAGTGCTGCATCTTTCAGCCCAGTACTGATCCTGAAAAGTAATTTTAACCGTACTTACCAGTAACTTGAATTTCCTTCCATAGGATATCATTGCCTGCTTTTTGCTGAAAAAGTTTCTAAGTGTCGATTTTTTAAACATACAAATATTCCTCTAAAATCAGCCGAAATACGAATTCCTATTGATTCACCTGTTATCAGGAGAGACCTCAGTGCTGCATCTTTCAGTCCAGTACTGATCCTGAAAAGTAATTCTAACCGTACTTACCAGTAACTTGAATTTCCTTCCATAGGCTAACATTGACTGGTTTCACTTGGAAATTCTTCTAAGTGTGCAGTTTTGGAACTTTATAATATTCCTCTAAAAACAGCCGAAATACGGATTCCGATTTACTCACCTGTTATCAGGAGAGAACCCAGTGCTGCATCTTTTAGCCCAGCACTGACCCTGAAAAGTAATTCTAACCGTACTTACCAGTAACTTATATTTCCTTCCATAGGAATCCATTGTCTGGTTTTCAGCAGAAAAGTTTCAAAGTGTCGATTTTCACAAACTACAAATATTCCTTAAAAATCGCCTGTATGACTTAAACGCATTCTTTCAACTGTTTACAGGAGATGCACCAGTGCTGGATCCAGGATCCAACACTGAGTAAGAAAAAGTAACGATAACACTACTTACCTGCTAAGTGAATTTCCTCCCATAGGATAACATTGGTGATTCTATGTGAAAAAGTTTCTGTGTCAACTTTTAAAATACAATAATATTCCTTAAAAATCACTACTGTAACCAAAACGCTTTTACTCAACTGTTTACAGGAGATGTCCCAGGACTGAATCTAGGATCCAGTCCTGTGGTTAGAAAAGTAATCCATAAAGTAACTAATTGCATTTAACTAGAAATTCACATTGAGCTCAATGTTGCATTGTGTTTGAAATTGTGTTGCCCATTGCAACAACTGTAACTACTGTACTTAAAACTCTATTGCCTATTTGCAAAGTATTTAAACTAAAGTAATTCATTCTGAGAAAGTATATTTTGTAATGTAATGTATAATGTAATTACAATGTAATTTAATAAATAAAATATCTAAAAATAAATAGTTTTAAAAAATGTAGTAAATCAGTATCCAAAAAATAAATATAACAATTAATACATTTAAAAATTGTCATTTACAAAACCTTTGAAATTCACTGAAAAAACCATAGGTTTTAGGGGCGTTATAGTTAGAAATTAGCATTTAAAAAACCTTTGAAATTCACTGAAAAAACCATAGGTTTCAGGCACGTTATAGTTAGAAATTAGCATTTAAAAAACCTTTGAAATTCACTGAAAAAACCATAGGTTTTAGGGACAGTTATAGTTAGTTGGACATTTCACTCGTACAAAACCCGTGAAATTCCCCCGTTATAGTTAGTTCAGCTAACTATAACTCGCGCCCCGCAATGCACTGCTGATGACGTCACATATTACATCACTCATGACATGGTCAGTGACATCACTGATGACATCACTGATGACATCTCAAATGACATCACTGATGACATCACTGATGACATCATCCACGTGATAATCTGATGCACCTCCTCACACCCTAATATAACCTTTGATACACCCACTCTAAATTACAGACTGCCATTCGCAAAACCATAGACACTCCAACACCAATAACTACATACCCACTCACTGATTCTTAGGTCTACACACACACATCCACTCACTCACCCGTACAGTCACTCATACTTATGGTCACTCAGTACAGGACTATCATATGCACTCTTACTCCTATATAGACACTCAAACACCGCCACTCATCCATAGAGGTACTCACACACCTAGTCAGTCATGCAAATAATTAAACACACTGCCATTTACTCACCTATACAGTTATACACACACCAGCTCACTTAATCATACAAATACTAGCACATTGTTACGCTCTTATACAATCACTGATAGAAGCACACACTCATCCCTACAGCCACTATCACAATCACTCACTCTCGCTTATAGCTATTTATATACTCCAACACACATATATACTGCCTTTCACATATGTAGTTAGTCACACATGTACCACTGGGACATACATTCACTCACTAACACACTCTTACACACACTTACCCACCCATACAGTCTATCACAGATGCACTCTTGAAACCATCCACCCAGTGAATCACCCACTCACACATCTATGCACAGAGTCGCACACACCCCTCCCACACAAACACTCAGGCACCCATACAGATACTCAGACAAACATTCAATAACTCATATAGACACTCATGTAGCTATTCACAAACACATGCAGCCACTTACACAGCAACAGACAGACGGATACAGACATTCACCCAGTTTAGTCACTAACCCATGCATTCAGTAAGATACGTTAAATCACTCACTTATAGAGTCAGTCACGCACCTACTAAATCATCCATACAGACACTTATACACCCACTCATTCTTCAATACGTCTTTTCCTATATATATTAAAAATATTTAAACTTTACAGAAACACAGTCACTGCATGATGTCGTCAGTGATGTCATTTGAGATGTCATCAGTGATGTCATCAGTGATGTCACTGACCATGTCATGAGTGATGTAATATGTGACGTCATCAGCACTGCATTGCGGGGATGCGAGTTATAGTTAGCTGAACTAACTATAACGGGGGAATTTCACGGGTTTTGTACGAGTGAAATGTCCAACTAACTATAACTGTCCCTAAAACCTATGGTTTTTTCAGTGAATATATATATATATATATATATATGTGTTATATATATTATCTACTGGCGGTCGCCAGTAGATAGTTATAGTTACAACCTATTATCCATAGGAAATCCGCGTCATTCTATTTGAAATAACTCTCTTGCCGGTTGACGTATCTTCGCAAAATTTTCAAACTTTGTGGGGCGCTCCGGTCCGCTCCTACCCTGAAAGTCTCGGGGGATTCGTCAAGCGGGGGCCGAGAAAAAGGGGGTCCCAAAACGCGTTTTCCCCATGCAATTTTCCATAGGAAACTTTAGACACGGCTACAGCCCGAACTGCTGAACGGAATTACACCAAATTTGGCAAAGAGGTAGTTCTTGGTTCAGAAAGAACCCTTTTGTTAAATGGTGTAAATACGTTCAGTAGTTGCTGAGAAAATCAAAAGTAAAAAGATAGATATATCTAGGGCCGCGGATCCTCCCGAGCACGAGCTTTATGTTAATTGGCTGTCAACACTCCAAATCAGGAAGTGTTGGCAGCCATTTTATCCCTCGGTAGAACCGAGGGACAGAAACAAGTGCGCAAAGCGCACAAAGGGAGCAGGGTAGAAACACCCTGACCCCCTAGGTCTGCTCAGGGGTCCCACAAGGACCCCCTGGGCAAAAATATATTTTTTTTTTTAAAATCGGCAGGATGCGCTCAGGGAGCGCGAATCCTGCCGAGAAAAAAATCGAAGCGCGGTCTCCCGCGCTTCGATGTTAGTGGCCCCGGGTGGGCCAAGTCCCGAGGGCATGCTGGGGGGGTTAATTTTATGTGTGGGGGGCCTCTAAGGGCCCCCAAGCCCTAGGGACCACCACCCCCGGGGCTTTATGTATAATGGTGCGGGAGGGCTCTGAGCCCTCCCGCAGCCCCGAGGACCACCACCTCCCGGGGCTTCTTTTTTTAAATTAAAAACCTGTGTGGGGGGCTCCAGCCCCCACACGCCCGAGACCACCACCTCCCGGGGCACTAAGAAAAATTAAAATGGGGGTCCGTTTTGGACCCCCAAGCCCGAGGACCACCACCTCCCGGGGCTTTCAAAATGTAGGGAGGGGGCCGCGCGGCCCCCTCCTGGAAGCCTGTGGTGGCCCTGGGGACCGCCACCCCCAGGGCCGGCTCCTGCAGTGTCCCGGGGTGCCTACCCCGGGACACTGCTGTTTGCAATGACAGGACGGGAGCCTCGCGGCTCCCGTCCTGTCATTGCAAACTGCTTTGGATATTGGAAGAGAGAGCAGGAAACCTGCTCTCTCTTCCAATATCCAAAGCCGATGCTTTCCACATGGGGAGCAGCATGTTAGCTGCTCCCCATGTGTAACAGCAATGCCGGCTCCCGTAGGACACGGGGAGCCGGCGGGACTGTGGGGGCTTGGGGACCCCCACAGTCCCCAACGAGAGTCCAGGCCCCGGGGGATGGGGTCCCCGGGGCCATAAGTGGCCACGGAGGGGGCCATGCAGCCCCCCTCCCCAAAGTAAAAAATGGAATTTTTTTTTTTAAAAGTGCAAGGCCGGCCCGGGGGATGGGGTCCCCTGGGCCTTAAATGGCCTTAGGAGGGGGCCACGCAGCCCCCTCCAAATAAAAATAAAGAGGCCATGCCCCGGGGGATGGGGTCCCCGGGGCCAATACAGGCCCAGGGAAGGGGGCCACGCGGCCCCCTTCCCGTTTTTTTATTTTAATTTTAAAAAAAGGGGTAAGGCCCTGGGGGATGGGGTCCCCAGGGCCTAAAAATAGGAAAAAGGAAGGGGCCACACAGCCCCCCTTCAGAGAAAAAAAAAAAAAAACGATCGGGCCCGTGGGCCCCGCCCCCTTCCTTCACCACTCTGCAAACGCGCCCCCTGGCGCGTTAGCAGAGAGAACAATTCCCCTTGAATACTGGGGGTCCCTGGGGGCCAACTAGCCCACCAGGAACCTCCAGTATGCGCCAGAGGGCTGCCTTGGAGAGAGGTGTACAGAGGCCACGCCCCTTTTTACACCTCTCTGCAACGCAGCTCTATGGCGCTTTTGGAGGTATATGGTGGGCTAGTTGCACCCCAGGGACCTTCAGGATTCAAGGGAGTTAATCCCCGACTTAAAACGCGCCACGGGGCGAGTTTGCACAGTGGTGAAGGGAGGGGCGGGGCTTCAGGTGACATGTGTGCAAACAGGCCCCGTGGCGCGTTTTAAGATGGGGAATTAAATCCTCTTCAATCCTGAGGGTCCCTGGGGGCCAACTAGCCCAACAGGTACGTCCAGAAAGCGCCACAGAGCTGCGTTGCAGAGAGGTGTAAAAGGGGTGTGGCCTCTGTACATGTCTCTGCAACGCAGCCCCTAGCGCATACTGGAGGTTCCTGGTGGGCTAGTTGGCCCGTAGGGACCCTCATGATTCAAGGGGACTTAATCCCCCAACTTAAAACGCGCCACGGGGCGCGTTTGCACAGATGTCACCTCAGGCCCCGCCCCCTCCCTTCACCATTGTGCAAATATTCCTCTAAAATCAGCCGAAATACGAATTCCGATTTACTCACCTGTTATCAGGAGAGACCTCAGTGCTGTATCTTTCAGCCCAGTACTGGTCCTGAAAAGTAATTTTAACCGTACTTACCAGTAACTTGAATTTCCTTCCATAGGCTAACATTGACTGGTTTCACTTGGAAATTCTTCTAAGTGTGGAGTTTTGGAACTTTAAAATATTCCTCTAAAATCAGCCGAAATACGAATTCCGATTTACTCACCTGTTATCAGGAGAGACCTCAGTGCTGCATCTTTCAGCCCAGTACTGATCCTCAAAAGTAATTTTAACCGTACTTACCAGTAACTTGAATTTCCTTCCATAGGCTAACATTGACTGGTTTCACTTGGAAATTCTTCTAAGTGTGGAGTTTTGGAACTTTAAAATATTCCTCTAAAATCAGCCGAAATACGAATTCCGATTTACTCACCTGTTATCAGGAGAGACCTCAGTGCTGCATCTTTCAGCCCAGTACTGATCCTCAAAAGTAATTTTAACCGTACTTACCAGTAACTTGAATTTCCTTCCATAGGATATACATTGCCTGCTTTTTGCTGAAAAAGTTTCTAAGTGTTGATTTTTGAAACATACAAATATTCCTCTAAAATCAGCCGAAATACGAATTCCGATTTACTCACCTGTTATCAGGAGAGACCTCAGTGCTGTATCTTTCAGCCCAGTACTGGTCCTGAAAAGTAATTTTAACCGTACTTACCAGTAACTTGAATTTCCTTCCATAGGCTAACATTGACTGGTTTCACTTGGAAATTCTTCTAAGTGTGGAGTTTTGGAACTTTAAAATATTCCTCTAAAATCAGCCGAAATACGAATTCCGATTTACTCACCTGTTATCAGGAGAGACCTCAGTGCTGCATCTTTCAGCCCAGTACTGATCCTGAAAAGTAATTTTAACCGTACTTACCAGTAACTTGAATTTCCTTCCATAGGCTAACATTGACTGGTTTCACTTGGAAGTGGCCGCCCTTCCTTTTTCCTATTTTTAGGCCCTGGGGACCCCATCCCCCAGGGCCTTACCCCTTTTTAAAATTAAAATTAAAAAAAAAACGGGAAGGGGGCCGCGTGGCCCCCTTCCCTGGGCCTGTATTGGCCCCGGGGACCCCATCCCCGGGGCATGGCCTCTTTTTTTATTTGGAGGGGGCTGCATGGCCCCCTCCTCAGGCCATTTAAGGCCCGGGCCCGGGGACCCCATCCACCAGGGCCGGCCTTGCACTTTTTTTTTTTTTTTACTTTTTTACCTTTGGGGAGGGGGCTGCGTGGCCCCCTCCGTGGACACTTATGGCCCCGGGGACCCCATCCCCCGGGGCCTGGCCTCTCGTTGGGGACTGTGGGGGGTCCCCAAACCCCCACAGTCCCGCCGGCTCCCCGTGTCCTACGGGAGCCGGCATTGCTTTACACATGGGGAGCAGCTAACATGCTGCTCCCCATGTGGAAAGCAATCAGCTTTGGATATTGGAAGAGAGGCAGGTTTCCTGCTCTCTCTTCCAATATCCAAAGCAGTTTGCAATGACAGGACGGGAGCCGCGAGGCTCCGTCCTGTCATTACAAACAGCAGTGTCCCGGGGGTAGGCACCCGGGACACTGCAGGAGCCGGCCCTGGGGGTGGCGGTCCCCAGGAGCCACCACAGGCTCCAGGAAGGGGCCGCGCGGCCCCCTCCTTACATTTGAGAGCCCGGGGAGGTGGTGGTCCCCGGGGCTTGAGGTCCAAAACGGACCCCCATTGTAATTTTTCTTAGTGCCCGGGGAGGTGGTGGTCCCGGGGCGTGTGGGGCTGGAGCCCCCCACACAGGTTTTCAAAAATAAAAAAGAAGCCCGGGGAGGTGGCGGTCCCCGGGGCTGCGGGAGGGCTCAGAGCCCTCCTGCACCATTATACATGAAGCCCCGGGGGTGGTGGTCCCGGGGCTTGGGAGCCCTAGAGGCCCCCACACATAAATTGACCCCCAGCATGCCCCGGGACTTGGCCCACCCGGGGGCAATTAACTATCGAGCGCGGGAGACCGCGCTCGATTTTTTTTGGCAGGATTCGCGCACCCTGAGCGCATCCTGCTGATTTTTTGAGCAGACCTAGGGGGTCAGGGTGTTTCTACCCTGCCCCCTTTGTGCGCTTTGCGCACTTGTTTCTGTCCCTCGGTTCTACCGAGGACAAAATGACTGCCAACACTTCCTGATTTGGAGTGTTGACAGCCAATTAGCATGCAGCTCGTGATCGGGAGGGTGCGCGAATCCGACGCGGCCATAGATATATCTATCTTTTTACTTTTGATTTTCTCAGCAACTACTGAACGGATTTACACCATTTAACAAAAGGGTTCTTTCTGAACCAAGAACTACCTCTTTGCCAAATTTGGTGTAATTCCGTTCAGCAGTTCGAGGCTGTAACCGTGTCTAAAGTTTCCTATGGAAAATTGCATGGGGAAAACATGTTTTGGGACCCCCCTTTTTCTCGGCCCCCGCTTAGCGAATCCCCGAGACTTTCAGGGTAGGAGCGGACCGGAGCGCCCACAAAGTTTGAAAATTTTGCAAAGATACGTCAACCGGCAAGAGAGTTATTTCAAATAGAATGTCGCGGATTTCCTATGGATAATAGGTTGTAACTATAACTATCTACTGGCGACCGCCAGTAGATAATATATATATATATATATATATATATAACGTATTGCCTGTATTTCTGGATATCGTTCCAGAGAAGAGCAGGTACGGACCACTAGTTTCTTAGTTCGCGATGAAATCCAAGGACGAGAAGTTACTGCTTCATGTTTTTATTTAACATCACCAAAGTTAGTGCAGACAAGTGTCCGCCCCGGATGCGTTTCGATCGCATGAGCGATCTTGATCACCTGACGCGCCGGTGACGGGTCTCCATTTTTAAATAAAGTGCAACCAATCGTGTTACAAGAACAATTCAAAAGACACTGACAACATATATTTAAAGAAACAAGTGCACGTAATTAAAACCAGCACATTCGAAATATCTCTTCATTTATATATATACATATATAGGCACACAATTGAAAGGCTGCATTTACTTATCATTATATACAGAGGACCTCCACCCTTAGCCCCCTGCCCTTCTCTCCTCCCTCTCTCCACTCAGCTGGGAGCATGCAGCCAAACTCCTCCTGTGCTGCCTGACAGAAACAGAATATTTTTTTAGGTCGAGCTTTAGCTGCAGCGCGCATGCGCTGCTCGCTCTGTGAGGCATGCAGTAGTATAGTCTGGGAGACAAGCTGCCCTCACTCTCCGCCCATATTTTTCACTGGCTCTGTCTTTGTCCTTCGTAAATTCTGTCTTCTGATTGATTATGAGGCTTGTTAGTCCCGCCTTATTATGGCCATTCGTCATTTCTACCCCCCCATGGCTATTGGCCCCTTTACTTTGAGTGTTACGCTGTACGGTACGTGTTATTTAGAGCACTATTTTTTCCCCTACCCCGCCCGCACTCCCGTTGTCCTTGCCTTCTTCCCCCTCCCCCGCACTCCCATTGTCAGTGCTTTCTTGCACCCCCCCGCCCGCACTCCCGCTGTCCGTGCCCCGCCTGCCCGCACTCCCGTTTGCAATGCAATAGGTCTCGGTAAAATGCGAGTCCTATTGCATTGCAAATGCTTGTTCTTTTTTTCCCCCCACTTGCCTGCACTTACACATTCTTAACACTTGAGGGCGCACAAGTATTATAGGTGGCGCCCACCCAACTAATTTTGCTCAGCTTAACCCTGACATCCACACCTTAAATATATTCTAGTTGCTTTGCAGCCTTTAAGTGCTGGTTTGACTAGAGAGATTGGGCACGAGATGTGCCCAAGTGTTAGTGAGATTCTGTATTGTAAGTAATCCAGGCTGGAGTTTCCTAAGTTTTTATCCCCTTCTAGGGAGGGGCGTCTACTGTCCTCTTTCTGGTACAACGAACTGAGACACAGTTTGAGAAGCAAGATGAAGGGCGAGGGGAGAGAGAAAGATGGGGAGAGAAGATGTGAGGAAGCGAGAGAGAGAAAAGAGAGCGAGTGGGCGAGTGGGCGAGTGCGCTCAAGAAAGAAGAAGGGATATTGGTTGTGGCATGGAGGAGAAACGTGATGGAGGTGAGGAGAGAGAACCGTGGAAGAGTGGAGGTGAGCAGCCAGAGAAGGAAGATGATGACATGAGAGGCCGGATATATGGCATAACTCCTACAGACGTGTTTACCCCGTCACACGCTTACTTACATTTGAAGCTGTGGCGGGGCTGTAGCTGCAGATTGTTTTAACTCATAAAACAGCACTTCAGAAAAATACGTGATTGAAACGTTGTTTAAGGCCCCTCAGTTATCACACAGAAACAAACACACAGTGTTAGGAAAGTTCACTGTTGCAGCAGTTTATTGTGCTCTGCGGAATGTACAGACTGTCTGGCCCTCCCAGCATCACAATGGAACTGCAGAGGGCACCAGAGGGGTCTGGTTACATCATTGCCTGTCTACCCCTGGCTGGAATTTTCCCTCCGAGATCTTCTCACCAAGTATGTGCACACGGTGTGCGGCCAATAACTTGTAGAAGGGCGTTTATTGCTTATTACCGGACTGGAGAGGTGCTGTGAGCCCCCTGCCAGCCAGCCCCTCTCACAGCACCACCTCTGACTTATGTGCTGGTAGGACAGGAAAGGACTGGGTGCATTTTGCTTTCAGCCTCGGCTGCAGGCCTTCAGGGGCTGTTCAGCGCGTAAGAAACAGACATTCCACATCCAGGCGTTGCGCGCTGCAGTGGCCTTGTGTTGCAGCTGGGTGTCTCACGCTGGCAGTCCTGCTGACACGTTTGGCGCACACAATTCTTGCGGCGTTTGGCTGTCCGCTCTCTCCTCGCTATTCTATGCGCACTTCTGCATATTTGTGTCTGGAAGTGCCGGATGGGAACATTGGCGCTATAGAAAGAGGACAACATTAAGAATTGTATACGCCAAAACACGATTCCCGGGTCTGCAATGAAGTGAGGCCTATTTTGTAAAAGAAAGAAAAATAAAGTAACGTAGAAGCGTGCACCCGTTTTACTGTCACTCAGTGTAACAGTGCAGCATCTAAGAAACACACAACAGAGGCGTAGACACACCTTCTCTTACTGCTAGGAAACAGGGCTCCAAGCAGGACAGCGTGGCACTGTGAGTGGCTGATGGGCAAAGAACCACCTGCCAAAGACACTTTACATTTTAAGGTTCATCTTGAAGTAGGAAACAAATGCAAGTACTTGAGGCCTACTGCACTGTATCACCACTGAGACGAATCTGCCCAATCACAGGAGGTTCTGTGCTGCTGAGGTTCATTGTGAGGCATCTCTACTGATCGGGCCTGTGCATCAGTCCTGCTGAGAGCTCTCAGTCCCTCTCTCCCATTGCAGTTACAGTATCCGTACTCAGTCCATGCCTCTGCAGAGAGAGGTGACTGCACTGCACAGCGACAGAGCCCTCTGGGAGTCATTCAGCAGCATCCCAGACAGAACTAAGGTCGGAGCTTGTTTTGGACCTAAGCCCCACCCCCCGCCCCAATGTATCCGAACATCTAGAGCCTTGCGCTGCAGCCTAACTTCGTAGGAAGCCAACTTAGCTGATGTTGATTGAGTTCCAGAGGGCACATCATGAAATGGGAGATTTTATGAGCTGCCATTGCTCCCAGCCTTCCAACTGCAACATACATGAAGGGAAAACTATTGGAAAGGATTTAAATACGTGGCCTGCCGGTTACACTATGATCTTTGCAACAAAAGATGCAGCCCACGGAATTATTTTACATAAAATGCAAATCTGTGACCAGGTCTCCATGGTGAATTCAATGGTTTACAATCGCCCCAATGCTCTCCGCCAACAGCAGAGATGTTTAGACATTGTCATGAGCCTCCAAGCATCTTACCTAATAGTAGAAGTGAATACTCGTGTGCATGTGACCTCATGCTGCAGCAGCTCCTCCTACAATGAAAATCACAGATTTTCAGAAGTTGGAGAAATACTGGCAAAAAACAAACTGGAATTCATAAAACATGAACATTGACAACGAGATACCCTACTGATTGGGGTAAGAGCGAGAAATGGAAGGACTGCCCTGCGCTCGTCTCTAGGGCCCAACCACTGCCCTGATGCCAAACCTTCACTGCCCGGGCAGCGCAGCCTCTAAGCGGCAGAGCACTGCCCTCGCCGCTTGGTAAAAGGCAGCAGCCATTTTATGTTTTGCAGAACCGAAGCCAGGACCCAGGGCACATAATCCAAGTACAGCCCTTCCCACACTTGACAATCTCACTTGTTTTATACTGGTATCAAAGGGGCTGGGTGACTGGTGCACACCCCCTCCCCTGGGGGGAGGCCTACACACCAATACCAACACCACCAATACCAATACCACCACCACCAATACCACCACCAATACCACCACCAATACCATCACCACCATTACCATTACCACCACCACCAATAACACCAATACCACCACCTCAGCACCTCTCGCTCACTAATAATAGCAGGGGCACTCAACGAGGTCGGAGCTGCAGCCGAGACCATCCCTCCCTCCCTCCATGCCTGCCATAAAGCACAGCCCGCCCTCCACCAGGAGGTGAAGCAAGGGCCCTATTACAGCTGGAGTGTTTTTTATTAGGCCGAAGATAGCAACGACATTACGCAATGCCACACTGCACACTCAAATCACAGAGAGGGCAGGAACTAGCCCCCATGCCGCTCTTCCTCCTGAGCCACGACAGTGTAATCACAGAGCGAAAGGTGTTGGAGCGCTTTGTTAGTGTTTATAGCTCAGATCATATGTAACTCTCACTTCACACTTTGTGTCTGTGCAATTTACAACACTTACACATCTTCTTCACTGCACTATTTATCACTACTTTGA
Organism: Calotriton arnoldi; assembly: GCA_963921515.1. Classification (NCBI taxonomy): domain Eukaryota; kingdom Metazoa; phylum Chordata; class Amphibia; order Caudata; family Salamandridae; genus Calotriton; species Calotriton arnoldi. Next base: position 833,196 of record CAWUFW010005297.1, read on the forward strand.
AGATGTTGCAGGCCGGTCTCTTCCTCTGATATTTACAATCTAACAAGCGGTCGAGAAGGCCCTTTATTGCAATGCAATAGGTCTCGCATTTGCGAGAGTTTAAGCTATTAGTATTGTAAATGACAATGCCTTTTATTTATGTTTTAAAACCCAAAACATAAATAAAAGGCATTGTCATTTACGATGCCAATAGCTCAAACTCGCGTGAATGCGAGACCTATTGTATTGCAAATGCTTGTTTAACAAAGCGATGCAGTTAGAGCACTGGTCATATTGAAATTTGAATGTTTCTCATGTTAGCTTTTGAGATAACCTGCGTCTGTTTTTGAGGGTAAGGTCTTTCCTTAATTGCTTGTCCATTCAGAGATATTTAAAGTGTTTAACCCCATAACACCATACATTTTGTATTGCATTTATACTTTTTCATAGTGTAATAGTTGGCCTTGAAGACAGCTCTTTAAATCTATTACCTTCTTAATTAAGTTTCCCTATCAAGAATTCAATATCACATTAGACATTCTGCTAATAAATCACCAAACGTTTGTCTATTAATTAGAAATACAGAACTCTCAGTCATAGGAGTGTGAGAACTTTCCCCATAGTTTTTCTGGAAAATGTTGTGTATTTCTGGCTTTAAAAGTAATTATATCCATTGTTGCCAGTTTGGACATCTCATTTGTCCATTCTACTTCTAGATATTAATGATTTTCCACTTTCGATCAATATTCCTCTTGGATGATGATGTGCCTATAGCTACCCATAAAACTGCGTCATAGTGGATAACTCTACTTCTTAGTAGTGTACTAAACAAGCATTTGCAATGCAATAGGTCTCGCATTTACGCGAGATTGAGCTATTAACATTGTTAGTGACAATGCCTTTTATTTATGTTTTGGTTTTTAAAACATAAATAAAAGGCATTGTCATTTACAGTGCTAATAGCTTAAACTCTCGCAAATGCGAGACCTATTGCATTGCAAATGCTTGGGGTTTTTTTCAGTCTGCTGAGGCGCTGGTGAAAGGAGAGCATATTCTCAATTCTCTTTACAGTTACCTGACCTTTGTCCCAAAATCCGGGACAGGTATTTAAAATGAAGAAATATGTCGGGACACCGGGACTGTCTACCGAAAATCGGGACTGTCAACCGAAAATCGGGACTGTCCGGGGAAATCTGGGACATCTGGTCACCCTATCACCTAGTTTAACCAGAGCAAAGAGATAAAAGATAACTGGGAAACCCAAGGCGTGAATCAATTCTCCTGAAGGGAGTATCTATGGAAAATTATGATTTTCTTATGCATCAATGCATGAAAATATTGATATCAAGATGTGTGGTAACAAAGCAATATCCCTTGAAACCAATCCCAGAGGAAAGTATTCCTTGTGAGTGTTTCTGAATCTAGTCTCCAGCTGAAAAAACTGAACACTTTAAGATTACAGTTGCAGAGCGAGGGGTCATGCCTAGACTAGACCCCCTACCTTGGTGTATTGACTGGCTGCCTAGGAGTCATTGCAATCTATGCAGTGTTTGGAGCATCAATTTGCCAGTGTATTGTACACACTTGTAAGAAATTCAGCCTTTTTGGCAATATGACTTTGTATGTTAATCTTTTAAAACTCTTGAATGGCTCAGCTGGATTTTTAACATGTTCCCTCCCCCACACATTGCTAATGTACTGAACTGCAGAGAGAGTATCCACCCAGAGAAAGGCCAAACAGAAAGCATGAAATAAGCTCTGTCTCTTGTGAAGCTGGAAATTATACATGACATTTCAAACTTCCTTGTGATGTAGTCACATATACATTTCCAAACATGCATACAGATTTTAGAGAACTAAGCCAGAGTAGGACATGCAACTCCTTAGAGGAAGAATATTTAATTAGTTTTCTTTTTTATTTATATTTTCATATAGTCCATATGAAATAGAACCATTAAACATCAGGAGAAAGATTGTAAACTGCAATGTACCATTATAAACCAACTCAAACACACTTATGTACATCGACTTTATCAACTTTTCCCCAAAAAGTTGTTGACGAAGGCTTAACCTATTCTCATTAAATTGGCTATGGCGTTTGGCCTTCCCATGCATGCAAAATCATTATCTAAACATACCTGGCCAATGTTCTCACCAAAAACGAGGATGTTGATAGAAATCCTGTTACTGTTGTTGGAGCCGTAGTCAAACTGCTCGTGAACCATAGAGAGCTTCACTTCATTGTCCATATGGTTTAGAAAAACTCAACAATCACCCAATACAACTGTCTGATCTTTTCTGCTAGCATCACTCTAACTGTAGAGCAGCGACTCAAAGTAAAAAAGCAAAATCTGTGTGCCATCACCATCACATTGACTTGGTGCCCAGATGGCAAAAAACGTAGGCAATGCAAGTTTTCTGAATCCCTTCCTTTTGTGGGACGTTGGGTTAAGCAATGTTGACATTTTGCGAGGTGCATTTGTTTGATCCCATTTTTCAGCTTTATTTACATTCCAGCGAATATTTCAGAGTATGCAGGAAGCAATTACTAATGCCCTTATTACAAGTGGGCTGGTAATTGGTGTGATATTTTTTGTACCTTATAAAATCTGACTCCACTGAGTTTTTGGGGAATAACATATGGAAGTTGGGGCGTACTGCATCAAAATCCTTATGTTCGTGTAAATATCAGATCTTTTTCCCCAGATACATAACAGAATTGGCCTGCCAATATTTATCACAAAACTCATAAGTGGGATATGTCTGTGCGCAGTTACCGCACATATCGCAATTAACTGAGCTGCTCATAATGAAGGTAGTTGCAATTTGGCCCACATTGCATTGCTGAATTGATACCTACCCACCACATTACCTCCAGGCGGTCTGATCTTCGCTAGGACAAAAATTCACATTTTATATGCAGTGCATCTGAGCAGTTAATTTTCATGTACAAAACGTAAGGTGAACATACTGACATCTGAGACCATTTTGAATGTTAAAACATTATTGAAGAATAAAATGGAAAGCTGATTTTTTAAAAGAAGATTTTGATTTCTTATTTTGGAAATATTGACACGTCATGAAAGAGGAATTACATCACATACATTTGTTCCAAGAGGGGCCAATAACCATCTACGAATGGAAAGTGATCACATGCAGCCTCTACTGACTAATTCCTCCCTGTTGGAGTTCATAGGAGCCATTTTGTCCATTGGTATTTTAACGGGCAGGGTCTATGTCTGCCTGCTTATGAGAAACAACACACGCCTACGACAGTGTCCAGGTGGTAAAAACTATATGCACACATACCCAAATAAAGTCTTAGACATTACAATGTCTATTCTGTGTTTGTACACACGTTTATTTAATCTCGTGAGTTTTTCTACTATAGTTAAGTCATGAATCCTCTTACAAAGGCCCTATAAGGTACTGCAATGAACACAAATTTATACTACAAAGTGGGAGGGGGTGAAAAACTGTCAAAAATGTGAGTAATGTCGGTGTTCCTCACCGACCACAGCACGTTAGCAAGGCTCTCCAAATTAGGTGCTTTGATAGATTGCTAAGTAAATCTCAAGAAAGGTCATAGGCATGCTCGGCTAGTGTCATGCCATATTGATTTCAGAATGAGAGCATGTTAACATGGAGCATCATCAGCCCTCTCAGGAACAGATTGGACTGTGTCTTCGGGCATTGATCGGCATGATTGATCGTTGCTCAGCTTGGTGTGTGTGCTGTTGAAGGAACACGTATATCTGAGATGGTGTAATTTGGTTTTAACTATGCTTGATTATGCGTGAGGGCAAGTGATGATATTCAGGCAAAGGCAATTTATATTTGGCATATTAAAGCTCCGAGTCTACCCACTCGAGCATTTCAAATAACATCATTATATTTTATATATATATATATATATATTCACTGAAAAAACCATAGGTTTTAGGGACAGTTATAGTTACTTGGACATTGCACTCGTACAAAACCCGTGAAATTCCCCCGTTATAGTTAGTTCAGCTAACTATAACTCGCGCCCCATAATGCACTGCTGATGACGTCACATATTACATCACTCATGACATGGTCAGTGACATCACTGATGACATCACTGATGACATCTCAAATGACATCACTGATGACATCATCCAGTGACTGTGTGTTTCTGTAAAGTTTAAATATTTTTAAAATATATAGGAAAAGACGTATTGAAGAATGAGTGGGTGTCTAAGTGTCTGTATGGATGATTTAGTAGGTGCGTGACTGACTCTATAAGTGAGTGATTTAACGTATCTTACTGAATGCATGGGTTAGTGACTAAACTGGGTGTATGTCTGTATCCGTCTGTCTGTTGCTGTGTAAGTGGCTGCATGTGTTTGTGAATAGCTAAATGATTTTCTATATGAGTTATTGAATGCTTGTCTGAGTATCTGTATGGGTGCCTGAGTGTTTGTGTGGATGGGGTGTGTGCGACTGTGCATAGATGTGTGAGTGGGTGATTCACTGGGTGGATGGTTTCAAGAGTGCATCTGTGATAGACTGTATGGGTGGGTAAGTGTGTGTAAGAGTGTGTTAGTGAGTGAATGTATGTCCCAGTGGTACATGTGTGAGTAACTACATATGTGAAAGGCAGTATATATGTGTGTTGGAGTATATAAATAGCTATAAGCAAGAGTGAGTGATTGTGATAGTGGCTGTATGGATGATTGTGTGCTTGTATCAGTGATTGTATAAGAGCGTAACAATGTGCTACTATTTGTATGAGTAAGTGAGCTGGTGTGTGTATAACTGTATAGGTGAGTAAATGGCAGTGTGTTTAATTATTTGCATGACTGACTAGGTGTGTGAGTATCTCTATGGATGAGTGGCGTTGTTTGAGTGTCTATATAGGAGTAAGAGTGCCTATGATAGTCCTGTACTGAGTGACCGTAAGTATGAGTGACTGTACGGGTGAGTGAGTGGATGTGTGTGTGTAGACCTAAGAATCAGTGAGTGGGTATGTAGTTATTGGTGTTGGAGTGTCTATGGTTTTGCGAATGGCAGTCTGTAATTTAGAGTGGGTGTATCAAAGATTATATTAGGGTGTGAGGAGGTGCATCAGATTATCACGTGGATGATGTCATCAGTGATGTCATTTGAGATGTCATCAGTGATGTCATCAGTGATGTCACTGACCATGTCATGAGTGATGTAATATGTGACGTCATCAGCAGTGCATTGCGGGGCGCGAGTTATAGTTAGCTGAACTAACTATAACGGGGGAATTTCACGGGTTTTGTACGAGTGCAATGTCCAAGTAACTATAACTGTCCCTAAAACCTATGGTTTTTTCAGTGAATTTCAAAGGTTTTTTAAATGCTAATTTGTAACTATAACGTGTCTGAAACCTATGGTTTTTTCAGTGAATTTCAAAGGTTTTTTAAATGCTAATTTGTAACTATAACGTGTCTGAAACCTATGGTTTTTTCAGTGAATTTCAAAGGTTTTTTAAATGCTAATTTCTAACTATAACGTGCCTGAAACCTACGGTTTTTCAGTGAATTTCAAAGGTTTTGTAAATGACAATTTTTAAATGTATTAATTGTTATATTAATTTTTTCATACTGATTTACTACATTTTTAGAAACAATTTTTTTTTACATATTTTATTTGTCAAATTACATTGTAATTACATTATACATTACATTACAAAAATACTTTCTCAGAATGAATTACTTTAGTTTAAATACTTTGCAGATAGGCAATAGACTTTTAAGTACAGTAGTTACAGTTGTTGCAATGGGCAACACATTTTCAAACACAATGCAACATTCAGCTCAATGTGAATTTCTAGTTAAATGCAATTAGTTACTTTATGGATTACTTTTGTAACCACAGGACTGGATCCTAGATTCAGTCCTGGTACATCTCCTGTAAACAGTTGAGTAAAAGCGTTTTGGTTACAGTCGTGATTTTTAAGGAATATTATTGTATTTTAAAAGTTGACACTTTGAAACTTTTTCTCATAGAATCACCAATGTTATCCTATGGAAGGAAATTCACTTAGCAGGTAAAAACTGTTATCGTTACTTTTTCTTACTCAGTGTTGGATCCTGGATCCAGCACTGGTGCATCTCCTGTAAACAGTTGAAAGAATGCGTTTAAGTCATACAGGCGATTTTTAAGGAATATTTGTAGTTTGTGAAAATCAACACTTTGAAACTTTTTTGCTGAAAACCAGTCAATGTTAGCCTATGAAGGAAATTCAAGTTACCGGTAAGTACGGTTAAAATTACTTTTGAGGATCAGTACTGGGCTGAAACATGCAGCACTGAGGTCTCTCCTGATAACAGGTGAGTAAATCGGAATTCGTATTTCGGCTGATTTTAGAGGAATATTTTAAAGTTCCAAAACTCCACACTTAGAAGAATTTCCAAGTGAAACCAGTCAATGTTAGCCTATGGAAGGAAATTCAAGTTACTGGTAAGTACGGTTAAAATTACTTTTCAGGACCAGTACTGGGCTGAAAGATGCAGCACTGAGGTCTCTCCTGATAACAGGTGAGTAAATCAGAATTCGGATTTCGGCTGCTTTTAGAGGAATATTTGTATGTTTCAAAAATCAACACTTAGAAGAATTTCCAAGTGAAACCAGTCAATGTTAGCCTATGAAGGAAATTCAAGTTACCGGTAAGTACGGTTAAAATTACTTTTCAGGATCAGTACTGGGCTGAAAGATGCAGCACTGAGGTCTCTCCTGATAACAGGTGAGTAAATCCGAATTCGTATTTCGGCTGATTTTAGAGGAATATTTTAAAGTTCCAAAACTCCACACTTAGAAGAATTTCCAAGTGAAACCAGTCAATGTTAGCCTATGAAGGAAATTCAAGTTACCGGTAAGTACGGTTAAAATTACTTTTCAGGATCAGTACTGGGCTGAAAGATGCAGCACTGAGGTCTCTCCTGATAACAGGTGAGTAAATCGGAATTCGTATTTCGGCTGATTTTAGAGGAATATTTTAAAGTTCCAAAACTCCACACTTAGAAGAATTTCCAAGTGAAACCAGTCAATGTTAGCCTATGAAGGAAATTCAAGTTACCGGTAAGTACAGTTAAAATTACTTTTCAGGATCAGTACTGGGCTGAAAGATGCAGCACTGAGGTCTCTCCTGATAACAGGTGAGTAAATCGGAATTCGTATTTCGGCTGATTTTAGAGGAATATTTTAAAGTTCCAAAACTCCACACTTAGAAGAATTTCCAAGTGAAACCAGTCAATGTTAGCCTATGAAGGAAATTCAAATTACCGGTAAGTACGGTTAAAATTACTTTTGAGGATCAGTACTGGGCTGAAAGATGCAGCACTGAGGTCTCTCCTGATAACAGGTGAGTAAATCGGAATTCGTATTTCGGCTGATTTTAGAGGAATATTTTAAAGTTCCAAAACTCCACACTTAGAAGAATTTCCAAGTGAAACCAGTCAATGTTAGCCTATGAAGGAAATTCAAGTTACCGGTAAGTACAGTTAAAATTACTTTTCAGGATCAGTACTGGGCTGAAAGATGCAGCACTGAGGTCTCTCCTGATAACAGGTGAGTAAATCGGAATTCGTATTTCGGCTGATTTTAGAGGAATATTTTAAAGTTCCAAAACTCCACACTTAGAAGAATTTCCAAGTGAAACCAGTCAATGTTAGCCTATGAAGGAAATTCAAATTACCGGTAAGTACGGTTAAAATTACTTTTGAGGATCAGTACTGGGCTGAAAGATGCAGCACTGAGGTCTCTCCTGATAACAGGTGAGTAAATCGGAATTCGTATTTCGGCTGATTTTAGAGGAATATTTTAAAGTTCCAAAACTCCACACTTAGAAGAATTTCCAAGTGAAACCAGTCAATGTTAGCCTATGAAGGAAATTCAAGTTACCGGTAAGTACGGTTAAAATTACTTTTCAGGACCAGTACTGGGCTGAAAGATACAGCACTGACGTCTCTCCTTATAACAGGTGAGTAAATCGGAATTCCTATTTCGGCTGATTTTAGAGGAATATTTGCACAATGGTGAAGGGAGGGGCGGGGCCTGAGGTGACATCTTTGCAAACGCGCCCCGTGGCGCGTTTTAGGTTGGGGATTAAGTTCCCTTGAATCCTGAGGGTCCCTAGGGGCCAACTAGACCACCAGGAACCTCCAATATGCGCCAGGGGCTGCGTTGCAGAGACGTGTAGAGAGGCCACACCCCTTTTTACACCTCTCTGCAACGCAGCTCTGTGGCGCTTTCTGGATGTACCTGTTGGGCTAGTTGGCCCCAGGGACCCTCAGGATTGAAGGGATTTAATCCCCATCTTAAACGCGCCACGGGGCCTGTTTACACACATGTCACCTCAAGCCCCGCCCCTCCCTTCACCACTGTGCAAACGCACTCCGATGGCGCGTTTTAAGTTGGGGGATTAAGTCCCCTTGAATCCTGAGGGTCCCCGGAGTCCAACTAGCCCACCATATACCTCCAAAAAGCGCCATAGAGCTGCGTTGCAGAGAGGTGTAAAAGGGCGTGGCCTCTGTACACCTCTCTGCAAGGCAGCCCCTGGCGCATACTGGAGGTTCCTGGTGGGCTAGTTGGCCCCAGAGACCCCCAGTATTCAAGGGAATCGTTCCCCTCTGCAAACGTGCCAGGGGCGCGTTTGCAGAGTGGTGAAGGAAGGGGGCCTGTTTTTTTTTGGGGAGGGGGGCCGTGTGGCCCCCCTCCCGGGCCACTACTTGCCCCGGGGACCCCATCCCCCGGGGCTGGCCCTCTCCGTTGGGGACTGTGGGGGGGTCCCCAATCCCCCCACAGTCCCGCAGTCCCGCCGGCTCCCCGTGTCCTGCGGGAGCCGGCATTGCTTTTACACATGGGGAGCTGCTAAGATGCAGCTCCCCATGTGGAAAAGCAATCGGCTTTGGATATTGGAAGAGAGCAGGTTTCCTGCTCTCTCTTCCAATATCCAAAGCAAGTTTGCAATGACAGGACGGGAGCCGCGAGGCTCCGTCCTGTCATTGCAAACAGCAGTGTCCGGGGGTAGGCACCCGGGACACTGCAGGAGCCGGCCCTGGGGGTGGTGGTCCCCAGGGCCATCAAGGGCTCCAGGAGGGGGCCGCGCGGCCCCCTCTCATTCAGTGCACAGCCCCGGGGAGGTGGTGGTCCCGGGGCGTGTGGGGGGCTGGAGCCCCCCCACACAGGTTTTTAATAAAAAAGAAGCCCCGGGAGGTGGTGGTCCCCGGGGCTGCGGGAGGGCTCAGAGCCCTCCCGCACCATTGTACATAAAGCCCCGGGGGTGGTGGTCCCCGGGGCTTGGGGAGCCCTTAGAGGCCCCCCACACATAAATTAACCCCCCCAGCATGCCCCCGGGACTTGGGCCACCCGGGGGCCAAGTAGCATGGAAGCGCGGGAGACCGCGCTCGATTTTTTTTTTTCGGCAGGGTTCGCACTCCCTGAGCGCATCCTGCCGATTTTTAAAAAAAAAAAAAAAAATTTTTTTGCCCAGGGGGTCCTTGTGGGATTCCCTGAGCAAACCTAGGGGGTCAGGGTGTTTCTACCCTCCCCCCTTTGTGCGCTTTGCGCACTTGTTTCTGTCCCTCGGTTCTACAGAGGGACAAAATGGCTGCCAACATTTCCTGAATCGGAATGTGGACAGCCAGCTGACAGCCAATTAACATGCAGCTCGTGATCGGGAGGGTGCGCGAATCCTCCGTGCCCATAGATATATATGTACTTTTACTTTTTGATTTTCTCAGCAACTACTGAACGGATTTACACCATTTAACAAAAAGGGTTCTTTCTGAACCAAGAACTACCTCTTTGCCAAATTTGGTGTAATTCCGTTCAGCAGTTCGGGCTGTAGCCGTGTCTAAAGTTTCCTATGGGAAAATGCATGGGGAAAACGCGTTTTGGGACCCCCCTTTTTCTCGGCCCCCGCTTGACGTATCACCCCGAGACTTTCAGGGTAGGAGCGGACCGGAGCGCCCCACGAAGTTTGAAAATTTCGCGAAGATACGTCAACCGGCAAGAGAGTTATTTCAAATAGAATGTCGCGGATTTCCTATGGATAATAGGTTGTAACTATAACTATCTACTGGCGACCGCCAGTAGATAATATATATATATATATATATATATATATATATATATATATTTATATATATATATATATATATATATATATAGTAAAAATAGCCATCACAAACACATAACATCAGTTCTTCATGTTTACTGAACAGTATTGTAGGAAGGTGGAATCTGACTATATGGTTGCCCCCACTTTTTTTTATGGTGTTTTGCTGGTTTATGACTTAGTTGGGCTGGGATCCTGCTATTCAGGGCCCCAGTCTATCTGCTTTCTCTGTAAAAAGGTTTCCATGTGCCTTAGGCACATCTCTGATTGGAATCTGGAGTGCCCTTATAAGTCCCTAGTATATGGTATACTATGTACCCAGGGCATAGGTACCTCAGAGGCCTACCAGGGGCTGCAGCATGTATTATGCCACCCCTGGAAGGCCATCCAAACTGACACCACAGGTCTGCTACTGTAGCCTGGGTAAGGTGGTGCATGCACCCCTTACTGTGATATAGGCTACCTATATCACTATATACATACACACATATAAACCTATAAGTCACTCCTATGGCAGGCCTTATCAATCCTGAAGGCAGAGTGCGTGGTTCCTATGTGAGAGGGTGCCCTGCATGAGCAGGGCCCCTCTGCAGCGTTCGGAGACCCTTCTCTGATGCTGTTTGTAGTGCAGCCTGACCATATACTCTTAAGCGCATTATAACCTCGCGTTAAATGCTAACTTTGGAATGGCTGCACCGAAACATGTCGTGTTTGGTGTCAAACATCTTGGAATACTACCCCCGCCAATTCTGGCGGCGGGGTAGCATTCCACCCTTCTAGAGGAGAGACATGTTAACCCTGGCCTGGCCGGTAACTTCTTTCTAAAGCCCTGGCATCACAAAATGGATGCTGCTGCCACAGACACAAGTCTGGCCTCCTGCTGCTGGACGAAACTCCGGCAGGGGAGGCCTGGACAATAGGTTTCCTGTCCCAGGCAGGTGTGACCACCTCCCCAGACAGGATAGTGTGTATTGGGGCTGGGCGGGAGCACTTTCGGGTGCTTTGAAGTCCTGCACTGGGGGCACACTTGGTGTCCCTGTGCATACCCCAGTTCAAACCGGATCAGGGGCTTGCAGCCCCTGCTATGGCGCGAACTGGACAAAGGGAAAGGGGTGTAGCCACCCCTCTGCCCTGACCCACCCATAGGTGGGGCCACAGAGTAGTCCAACCCCTAAACTTAGTATAAGTATAGGAACCCAGTCCTTAGGACTTTAGATTATCCCTGGACGAAACTCTGAAACAGAATCCTGGACCTTCGACGCTCTACTAAAGACTAGAGGACAGAAGAATCTCCCTTGGGGTCAAGGAGTGACTCCCCTGCTTGGCAGGCACCAAAGAAGCAATTGTCCGGACTGCATCGCCTAAGCTCCCGTCGGATGCCGAAGTCTTTGCATCACCAGAGGTAGATTTCCAGACTTCTCCGAGGCTGCCCTGAGTCCCCAGCAAAGCTGAGGCCTGTAGCTGTTGTGGGTAATGTGGAACTGTGACCCCTGGACACTGCACGCATTTGCTAGTGCATCCTCTTCTGGGTCTCCCACAAAGTCGTGCTTTGGGCTCCGAGTAGCCCTAGCCTCCAGCACCAACTGCACCGAAGATCACTGGCCTCCACTCCACGAGTGTCCTGTGAGCCAGATCCACGTGCGACGTCTTGAGGCTCCTTCGCGGTCGCTAGCCCGTTGGCTAGTAGCCCTTCACGAAGGCCAATTCTTTTCTTCTTGGGCACCCTAGTTGCTCCAGGCCTGCCCTCACTTACCCTTGCTGGGTGAGTTCCTCAGACCTTGCTGGTCTGCACCATCGATGATCTTCATCTTCACCGAGACTTGCCGTTGCCAAGGCTTGTTGGGCCCAATCCGGTCGCCGACACCTCAGCACTCGACAGACATCGTGTACCAGCCTGAATCCTGCTCCTGGTCGCCGACAACGCCTCCTGGACCTCGTGGCTGAAGAGTCAAGACGACCATCAATGCACCTGAAGCACTCGACATCGGTGGGCATCTGTCCATCGCCTTCCTGGTCACTGGCTAGTGACCCAGACTCTGTCCCCTCTGCTTTCAGGTTCTTCAGATCTCCGATCCACTCTTGGATCCACCCGGACACTTTTCTCCTGGTCGCCAGCAGCACTTTGCAGCAGATCGCCATTCAAATCGACGACGAAACCCGACCCCGAAAGGCACCTATGCACCCGGCTTCCCTGGGTGAGGTAACACGAGTACTCCGGTGCTCCCGTGGGTAGAGACTCTAGAACGACCTAGTTCTCAAAGGGTTTGCTCCAAGTCCTCCTTTAAGTGTCCCTTTTCTTTAATTTCCTGATCGCGACTTTCTCCATAGAAGTTAACGGCGTATCGCGGTTGTGTATTTACACTGCACGCGTCCCCCGTGGGTCCCCTGTGTCACTACCTTGGGTGGTTCCTTGTGGTCCAAGCACTTCTAGAGGCTCTAGGCCTAGTGTCTAGTTCAGTCGTGGTTCTTATACCACTTTATTGGTATATGGTTTGGTACGCCCCTAGGGCCCAAACGTGTATTTGTGCTATTACTGTGTTTAAATAACTTATAACTTGTGTACTTGAACTCTAGCCTCATAAAGAGACTAGAGGGGTGTGTTTAGCAATAAATACATATATTTTGAATATATACCTGGTGTGGTGCTCTTTCATTTGGTCACTCAAGAGATTATAGACTGGTAAAACAAGCTGCTTTACATTCCTTCAAGACTTAGCCTGAAGGCTGCTCTCCATAGCTACCACTAGGATAGCTTTCAATAAGGTTGTCTTTAACCTATCTCCAATAAGGGGTTGTTTGGACTGGTGCAAGGTGCCCACTATAATTAGTGGACAGCATATGCCAGGCCAACTTCTCACAAGTATAATCATAGACTTCCTGAGAACTGCTCATCCTTCTTTTCCTACATGTTCTCAAAAGCACTTAGAAATCCCACGAGTACGGAATGAACTACTATGTGAAAAAAGAATAATACTAACAATATTAGTACTACCACTGCTACCACTGCTACTACTACTACTACGACTACTACTAATTATTCTTATTATTATTATCATTATAACAACAACAACAACAATAACAATACAATAGAATAGAATAAAAACAATAACTATGATTATTATTATTACTATTATGATTATTAACACTACCCATAATAATAATAATAATAGATATGGCAAACACGGGGAGTTTACAACATTGGTACCAGTCACGAGGGGGTAAGAGAGGGCTGTGTTCTTGCCACGACCCTGCTCTTACTATACATTAATGATTTGGTAGCTCAGCTAGAAAAGTGTACCCACAATGTCCCTAGTCTAGCAGGTATGAAGATCCCTGCCCTTCTGTTCGCAGACGATACCCTATTGGTATCCAAATTGCCCATAGGCATTAAAAATCTCCTAAACCAGTTTGGTGTCTTCTGTGAGCAGAGAGGGCTTGAGATCAACCTTCAAAAAACCAAGCATATGGTTTTTAATCCCAGCCATACAACACGCCCTAACCTGACTCTGAATGCTGTTCCCCTTGAAAGTGTCTGTACCTTTGAGTATTTGGGCCTCACCTTGACGGATAATTTTGGCAGGTCTGCCCAGATCCCTAAGAGCAGGTTGAAGCTTGAACATTATGCAGGGGGTATCCTGAGGGACTTTAAGGGTTCTAGTTTCTGACCAGCATCTCCAGCCATCCAAATCTTCAAACTACAAGCTTTTGGCGGGGCCTTGTACGGGGGAGAACTATGGGGGCATGAGAGGACTACCATATTGGTGGTGGGCGAGAACCAATTTTTGCTATCTTTGGTGAACCTTCCAACTAGTACCCCAATCCTGCCATTGTGGTTAGATTTAGGCTACATGTCTATTGCTCATAAGGCAGCCCATAGACCTCTGCTCTATTGGAGATGGCTATGGGCTTCAGCGGACCTTTTAGCGTATCGGTTGGGTTTGGAGAAGCTGCTCAGGCAGCCTGGAGTTTCTTGTATTCCCTGGTTGGTGCACATTAAGACTTACTTGGCAAAATTGGGATGCAAACATTTGTGGACAAACCCGGGAGCCATTTCTGGTGTGCCCAAAGGCAGCACTGAAGGGGATTTACTGGAGTTACATGGATGGAGAATAGAATAGGAATAGGAGTTCGGGTACCTTGCCACTACCTTTCCTGGAATTCAAAGATTCTTACCTTATGGAGGAATATATGGATTCCATTGAACCCCTTTGGCAAAAACTTTTTATATTAAATTTTGATTTGGGACCCTACGTTGCAACCCTTTATTGCTAAATGGGGGCAACATGATTCTAACCTAGACCTGTCTTGCCCTTTTTGCCCTCAGATCAAGGAATGTATTGATCAAATATTGCTCTTTTGCAAGCACTATTATAATTATAGGAAGAAGTGGATACTACTGCTCTGTCGAAGCATGGGGATTGGGGTTTTTAGGGTTATCTCCAGAGTCAGCAGATCAAATACATCACCCGTGATTGTGTATGCTCTGTCTCGCTTCCTAATGGGAGTATGGAGAAGCGACAGGGCAGTGTAGGGTCCTGAATGCTGTTTTGTGCTGCCCACCGCTGCTGCTAGCAATGTGACCTAGACAAATGCTATAGTTATACCTTCAAACCTAATGGCTCTCCGTAACGAGGTGCAAATTTTTCACTAGAATTCAGAAGTGTAAGGCATATGGCAGTAGCGTGTTTTATGTAAACCTAAGACAAGCAATGTCTACTGATTACGCACTGTTCAAAATGGCTTTACGATAGCTTTTATCTTTTTTATTGTATTGGTTTTACTGTTTTTAAGGTTTTTTATGTCAATTATATTTATGTGAACTTTTATGGCAGCATTTGCCAATAAAGAAAGAAAAAATTATAATAATAGCAGCAATACTAATAATAATTATAAATATTAGGAAGATTATTTTAATAATAATTCTAAGTGTGATAATAATATGTAATGGTAGTAGAAGTTTAAATTTAAGTTTAATTTAAAGTTGTAGTAGTTCTCACCTAAAATTCATGCCTAACGGATACAGATTTGAGATAAACATAGATTTTAAAACGTTTGTACAGTCATTACCTTCTGGCATTAGAATTGCCAGCATCCCAGTAGACCTTAACTTCCTACAAAATTGACTGCATTTAATCAATTTTATTACTCATTTACTGACAATAAAGTTTTAGTTTCTAAGTATATGTTTCAGTTGATGTAAGACTACCTAGTCTTACATGAATTGCTGTTAGAAATGGGGGTGTCTAGTTGGCAGTGGCTTGCATCCTGTCCAAGTAGGGACCCTTCCTTCTGGTCAGGATAAGGGAGTTACACCCCAAGATAACCCCAGCTCACCCCCTTGGTCGATTGGCATGAGCAGTCAGGCTTATCCCAGAGGCAGCGTGAAAAGATTTGGAAATAAAACAGTGAAAACACTACAAATGGACACCACACCAGTTACTAAAATAAAGTATCTTTATCTAAACCAAACAAGACCAAAACAACAAAAATCCAACATACACAACTCAAAATATGACCTTTTAAAGGTTTCAAGCAATTCTATCTATAGAACTCTATGGATGCATGATTTTTCACAAAGTACCTTAAATGCATCAAAATCCACAACATAAAACAACTGCAAAGGAGTGAAGCGTCCGGAAACACAGCGGTGCATCAGTTCCTGAGGGAGGCGAGGCAACAGTTCTGCTGCACACAGGAGAAGTGATGCGTTGAATCTGGACTGTAGGGGGAAGTGATTTGTTGATTCCAAGACGGTTCTGGTCTGCAGTTGCTGCCTCAGAAAAACGTGCGGCACAGGTGTGATGCGTGGAGATCCGGTACGCGATTGAGCTCAAGGAAGCGGCACACATGCACTGTGTCAGTTTCTTCAGCCACGGTCCCATGGTGCGGCAATCTTAACAGTCGCACAGGAGGGCCTGCGTCGGAGTCAGTGCTGAGGTGTCAGACCTCGGACACATAATGCTCAGAACTCGGAGTGCGGTGGATTCTTCGGGTAGGCGCTGCGCTAATTTCTTCGGCTACACAGCGGCAGTGTGTGGAAATTTCTCCCACATGGCGGTGCTGCTCGGAAAGACAGGCGCTGGAAGGGCAAAGCATCGATTTTGATGTCTTCAAGCAGTTCTTTGCAGCAGGAACAACCTCCAAGGGCCCAGACCTGGATTTGGCACCACAAGGCACGTCAGAGATTCCAGCAGTGGAGTCCAGGGATGCTGCTGGTGAAGTCTTTGTGTCCTTGAGACTTCTTAGCAGAAGGCAATTTCGACTTGAAACCCTTGGAGAATCTTCTCAAGCAGCATACAGCAAAGCAAAAGTCCAGTCCTTTCCACTGCCCACAGACAGAAGCAGCAACTGCAGGCCAACCCAGCAAAGTAACAAACAGCAAAGGGTCAGTACTCATCCTGACAGCTCTTCTTCTTGCCAGGGTCCCCTTGATCCAGAAGAGTTCTAAAAGGCTGAGGTTGTAGGTCCAATACTTATACCCCTTTTCACCTTTGAAGTCTTTGTTGTTTACAAGTTCCTGCCTTGCCTGGCCTTGGCTCCAAACACACTCCAGGGTGGTGGAGACAGCATCGTTAGAGGACAGGCACAGCCTATTCAACTGCAGGTGATGGCTCCTCCCATCACTCCAGCTCAGGAATGCCCATCAGCTGGGTGATGGGCCATCAGCATATGCAGGGCACACCTCAACTCCCTTTATGTGACTGTCTTGAGTGAATACACAAACAGGCCGCTGTCAGTATAATCCAGACGTTCATTCCATAGGCGGGCAGAAGAACAAGGATGGATAAACAAAAAAATGGCCACTTTCTAAAAGTGGCATTTTTAAACACACAATTTAAAAACCACCTTTACTAAAAGATGTATTTTTAATTTCTGAGCTCACAGAGTCCAAACTCCAAATCTCCACGGTTCCCAATTGAAAGTTACTCTTGTAAAATGTTACACAACAGCTCTCATGATAGCTTATGGGAGAGCTAGTCCTTGCAATAGTGAAAAATTAAATTGGCAGTATTTCACTGTCAGGACATGTAAAACACATCAGCACATGTCCTACCTCTCAATACACTGCACCCTGCCCATGGGGGTACCTTGGGCTTTCCTGAGGGGTACCTTACATGTAGTGAAAGGGAAGGTTAGGGCCTGACAAGTGGATGCACTTTCCAGGTCGACATGGCAGTTTAAAACTGCACTCCCAGACACTGCAATGGCAGGCCTGAGACAGGTTTACAGGGCTACTCATGTGGGTGGTACAACCAGTGCTGAAGGCCCACTAGTAGCATTTGATTTACAAGCTCTGGGCACACATAGTGCACTTTTCTAGGGACTTATCAGTAAATAAAATATGCCAATCATGAATAACCAATTAGAATTACAATTTACACAGGGAGCACTTGCCCATTAGCACTGATCAGCAGTGGGAAAGGGCCCATAGTACCTAAACCAGTGAAAATAAAGTCCAGCACCCAGTCAAAAATAAAGGAGGTAAAGGTAAAAAGACAGGGAAACCACACCAAGGATTCCAGGTTTAACAATTGCACTTCTGGTTTTCACTTTCAATCAATGTGTTAGTGTCTACTATAAATTGCAACAAAACTCAATAATTAAATTTAGCTTCACAAAAATAAATATGGGAACGAAAACAAACATAACTATAGGTAACCTCCAGTCTCTATCATGCATATGTAAGGCAGTAAATTAATTTTCTTAATGTCATAATTTATTTCTGCTATTATTAGTTTAAGGAAGAACCACTTGTGTGAAATGATATTCAGAGTGAAGACAAGTATATTTGGGAAGGCTTTCAATGCTTTCTCCCAAATTAATTGCTATTTCCCTCTTTCAGCCATAATTATGTAATCAGTGGGCACGCACTAGTTACTTGAAGGCAGACACCAAGATCAAGCATGTAGGCCTTCAAACTATTTTTCTAAACAAGACAAACAAATATGTCAAGTTACAGATCAGAAAAAAATTCCTAATTCCCAGTTGATACGAAACACATTCACCTCAATGTCTCTTAGAATTAACAGTTTCAGACATATTTCAGACTTTGCTAGTGTGTAGCCCGAAGTTACATAGGAAAAATGCACAGTAAATACTGGTATGGGCAGCCAGGATACATTCTTAGTAAAGTCCATCCAGGACTGATGGAATAATTCGCAGGCACGCACTGGAGACAACTAGTTATGGTAAATGTTCTGTTGAGCCCTCTAAGGAGTAGCAGTGAAGCAGGCTACAGTTATGTCCTAAAGACAGTCATGGTGAAAGCTATGTGGAGCCTATCCAGGAGTTATATAGGAGCTACCCAAGGCTATTCACTATACACAGGCAGCCCTTCTAAAAGTCCTAAAGAGTTCACCTAGGAGCAACACATGAGCAACCGGTGGGGAGCATTGGTTACCTGTATCGAAGATAAATGCACTGTAGAGAACACACTGGAGAGAGGCATGACTATCCAACAGCCGTGTGTGGGAGACAGGCAGCCAGTGCAGCTGCTCAATGGCACTGGGTGACAGAACTCTAAAAGGTATTTCACTTAAACAAGCATACATTTTGCAATGGAAGTGAAATCTTCCATTACACAACCATATACGTAGACAATTGCTTTAACTTTTCACACATTGGATGTGTGCTATTCAGTGCAACACACAAGCAATGTTTGAAATGTTATAAGGAAACATTTCTCTGAATTTGCGCCATTCCTCAAAAAGGTGTTTTTTTATGCAAAGACAGGGATAATAATCTTTGTAGATCTGACTTTATGTCAATAAACATTGGTAGTAGCATTGGAAGGTCCATGCATCAACCATTGGACACTCCCTTGATGCAATGCCAAGCAAAGCAATGCAAAGTGTTATTTGTGCTAAAAAAGAACAGGTCAACTTTCCAGCAAAGAGTAGTTTTGTGCCCTGGAGTAAATACCATATCAAGAGTTTGTGCTACTTTGTGTAATTTTGTGTCAGCACAATGTCTTAATAAAACTGCCCAATAAGTCACAAAGAACATTATTTGTAAGGGTAAAATGTCATTCCTGATTCTCAGAAGCAACAATCACAGGATTTTACCTTTGTAAACGGCCAATTTAATATTCCTGGAATTATTTTGTGTGCCTGGGTGTGTACATCTGAAAGGGTTAGTGAACAGCCACAAACTAACAATTTTGTACATAGGAACAACAAATAGGGCAGGATCATAAAACATTCTGACTGGTGCTATTTCATGTCTGTGGTGGTACGTAAGGCAGGAAGTGCTTTTACCATGGTAAAATGAAAGCAGATTTCTGTGGGAGGTAGTGTGTGATAAACTCTTTGTGCATAGTTGCTGTGTTTCACCTCCTTGCGGTGGTGAAGTGGGGTGCAGTTTTTTGTGGTAATATGTTTCGTGCTTCATTGCTGTTGAGTGATGCTATTGTGTTGTACTGTGATTGTTGTTTTGAATTTTCTTTTCACTGGTTTTGTCGTGCCCTCTTTTGTTTTTATGGTATTGTTATGTTCTTAATATATTATTGTGTATGTTTTGTATTAACTTTAAAGAGGTTAACAAAAACTGCTAGATTACCAGCAAAAAAACAGCACATGCTTTTAAATTTCATGTGACAAGAAGCCATTTAACATTGCCAAAGATGTTAAAATACCTCTACTCCAGCTCTTCAACTACTTAAGGCACAGTTAGTGCACACTTTATGTGATCCAGTCCATAGTTTTATACCAGAAAATGCTCATGAATTTACTTCTCTCAATGGTAGCAGAAAATGTGTTTTTGAAGTGGGAATGGGAAGGAAGAATCTCACTCCCCTAGCTGACATCAGTTCGCCAGTTCAATGGAAGGGTTTTCTTCACAGTGAAAAACAATTAACTTTTGAAGAAACACATTCAATTTTTCAAGTGTAATCACACTTTTGCATCACATTTCATATGTGAAAATATACACTGATTGAATTTTTGTATGGGGAAATTATTATGTTTTTCAGTATGCATAAGTACCTGTAATAGTTTCAGTTTGCAAAAAGCCACTCCACTACATTTATAAATAAATGATTTTAGAATCTAAATCAAATAAAGCCAGGTGGACCCCACGCTGTGTGGCAGGTGAGAGCATGTGAATATTTGCACCTCAGTCTCTTAGTGAAATCATCGAATATATGTCCCCATTGGTCGTATATGTGTTTAGTAGACTTGAAGTGCTGTACAGGAGTTAACATCTGAAATACATTCCAACTTGTGAAGCCAATGTGAATCCACAATGAATAACAGGAATCGATTAATTCAAATATGGATAGGTTAATTTCATAACATTTATCAAACCAGTAAATATTCAAAGCAGGAATTAATTTAGAAGATATAACAATATAATTTGAAGTCCAAAATGTGGCAGTAAAATCGTAATTAAATGAGGTACAAAATAGTAACAATCACAATGCAAAGGAATCCAATTGTTGCAATAAGTGCTCCATTAAGAAACTTCACTTTTCTAATCTAAACAAAGTTGAAGACCAAGATCTTCTAATGGGGATTTCTAGCCAGGAGGATAGATGGTGTCACCATAGAGTCGAATTTCTGTACAAGTTCAGGGGAAAGAAAAAGCGTTCATCATGAAGCTTACACTCAAGACAGATTCATCAGAGAGCTCTGCTCCCACCCAGAATCAGAGGGAAATTCTGCTGCTCTACCTCTGGATACACCAATTAAATACACACATAAGCTTCATAACCATCCATATCTCTCTCCCACCATCAAGTGCCAATCCAGTAACCATGTGCAAGGAGAGTCGACATACTCCTTAAGTTCTCATCTTCTCTGAATTTGGTATGCAGTTGATAGCCTTGAACATTTTGCCCTATTGGTACACAGTGAACATAAGGCCTCCTCTCACCATCATTTCTCCGAGTTCAATGCCAACTTCCTCCCCATAGGTCTCACTATCAACAGTCTTATACAAACAATAAACCTCACTTTAGCTAACAAGAAACATGATAACGCACCTGCAGAAAAAATAAGACAGCATCCGGCAAAGTTAAAGCACACTTTTCAGTTAAGGCCTAATGTCAAGCCAAGTTAACTGGAAAAGCAAAATGGATGCACATTACAGTATTTTAAATCATTGGAGGCAATGATCCATGCTAAACATGAATATACATTGTACAGAATTACGTCAGTTATGAATTTGTTTAATGCAGTTAAATATGAACTTCTAGTGATCATAAAGTTACATTTTATTATTAAGGTTGAATGTGCCACGCATGTTAATACATTTAGACTACATTTGAATATAAATGTTGTGTATAAATGTATGTACATGATGTAAACTGGGTGGAGCCTAAATTACGCTTCTCCACAGGTACATTTTGCGGAATGAAAAATAGGAAAAAAAGAACAGCCATAGGGAAGAAAAGGAGACAACTTGGGGCTGAGGTGGATAGGCAGGAATTAAAGAAATTTTAAATTATGTGTTAATAGGAGTTGATTAAGTGTAACAGTATTAGGTTTGGCGTAAGCATGAAGAGGGAGGTTAAAGATAGGGGAGGGCAATATTTGGAACGGAGGACCATTTGTTAGAACAATGCTAGGGAATTTAGAGTGTAAGACTTGGCTGAAGGATGTGTTACTATGAGCTCTGCTTACTTCTGAATAAAGCAGCCTTTTCCACAAATCAAAGCAAGTGTCAGCAGTCAATCAGGTCATATAAGATAATACTTTATTTCGGCAGTAAAACATAGCCATAAAAGCACAATACAGACATTAAAACATCATTAACACATTTGGCAGGGCCTCATCATTGCACAGATTTAAAAACAGCAAATAAATAAATATATGGTAAAAACAGAGGGGCTTATTTACAAGCCTCTTGCGCCACTTTTGTGTCATTTTTAACATGGGATAAGTGACGTACGGGTGGCGCACGGGGCTTGTAAATAAGCCCCAGAGAACATAAAAACATTTAAAAAGTTCTATGGCCCCAAAAATCAAGGTAAGGGAGTCAAACCGTCAACAGTCAGGGCGAACCCATCAGGCAGGTGCCCTCTAGCAGCGTTTGGAGATGTGTGACTTGCGGCATCTGTCTGCCAGCAGTCAATCATTTTCCAAGGTGAAGCTCAAACACTCCAGTTTGCAACAGCCACGTGTAATCTGCAAAAGAGGCAGCTTCTCAGCCAAGCTGGGCAAGTCTGTGTTTATTGAAACAAAGGCACTGCAGCAGCCTAATCAATAATCGGAGCCGTGCAGTTAATTTCCTGTATTCACAGAAAAGTCGATTATTTTGGTTTAATTCGCTGCAGTCGCAGTAGAACAAATACAGTTTCCAAATTAGAGGAAAATAAAGCTTAAGAGAAAAGAAATCACATCGGCCTGTTTACGTCTGACAATTAAGTAATTGCTGTTGTTATCAAATCATGCCAAATATATCCATTTCAAGCGACTTAAGTTATATCTTCCCCGCAGCTTCTCACAGATGAAGACAGCGTGTTGACGGGAGCTTTAAGTGTCTGTTGAATCATTTCAGAGGTAGGTTGGTTTTGAAGAATCAGATATGGGGACAATAATTTTTCATACAACTGATAAACACAATTAAGAAAATAATGATCTGGAACAACATCAATGAGAAAATGATGAGAACCAACATGTGTGCCAACTGCATTAACAGGATGAGACAGAAACAATTCTGCTGTGTGTCAAACATTAGCTGTTATAATATTTGCAGCTAAGCAAATACACTAAAGCACTGTTTTTAGGATACAACCGAAGAGAGTAGTTTTTATTTCATGTACAGCATCACAAACAGGATGTGCCTATGCACAATTGTCAGAAAGAAAAGTTGCAAGCTTTGAACATGAAAGTTGCCCAGAACATACATTATGACAACCAAGAGGCACTGATATGAATGAGTGTTGTGTTTTTCTCATGAAGATTAAAGCAGTGGTGGCTGCATCCAATTGAAACCGGTAGGGCGTCGCGGGGCAGGTGAGAGGACGGGTTGGGCAGTAGCGGCTGTTACAGGGGAGTAGTGGTGGGGCAGGGAGGGGACGGGGGGTTTAAAAAAAGAAACGGGGGGGGGGGAAATGAAGAAAAAAACACTTACCTGCACAGCGGCTGGCTCTCCTGTGTCCTCTTCGTCCAGGCCCATGACATGGTGCACGTAGGAACAGGAAGCATCCAGGCTCCCCCAATGCAGCTTAGTGATTGGTCTGAGCGCCGTGGTTCGGCGCTCAGATGGGGAATGGGAGCCTGGGCATGTTCCTCACCAGGCTGTATAATGCAGCCTGGTGAGGAACATACAAAGTGTGCATGGCTGTTTGGCCAGTGCAAAACGGCCGGCTAAACAGTCATGCAGACTTTAGAGTGTGCTCTTCACTCCTTCCCCCGCTTTGCGGCCGGCACAACCCCGTCCCACCGCACCTTTAAAGCGCACAATATAACATTGTTGTTGTCATTTTAATTTTCTTGTGGGGGGATGCTCCTCTGCCTTAGCAGAGGAGCCGCCGCTGAGGTAGGGAAATAAAAAAAAATAATAATAAAAATCACTTACCTGCTGCTCCGCTTCGCTCGTGCTGCCGGCCGCCTTGTTGATCCTGCTCCTCCTCCATTAGTGGATGGGCCTGAAGGCACAGGCTCCCCACCCAATCCAGACGCTGCTCCCTAGCACGAGAGGAGCATCTGGATTGGTCTGAGTGGCTTGGTTTGCCGCTCAGATGGTACCTGCCAGCCTGTGGGGTTTCTCCAACACAGCTGGGTTAGAGAAACACAAATGTGCATGTCTGTTTGGCCAGCCTAAGACGGCCAGCCAAACTGACATGCGCACTTATAAGTGCACAATACTCCTCCCTGCCACGGCCCAGCCCTGCCCCTCCTGTCGGATGTAAGCAGCTCAGACAGAGATAAATAAAACGGTAATAACAATGTTTTATTATCGTTTTATTTATCATCTGCTGGCAATTGGGTGACACTCCTCCGCAATTATGGAGGAGACGCCCCTGGATTCAAGTGTCAAAGTCCTATACACATGCAGCGGAGATGAGAGAGCCTCATGTGTAATCAGAGCATCCTCAGTTTAGCTAGCAAAAACGCAGATATTGTTTATCCACAATGAAATGTATGAGGTAATGCTGATTACCAAAAAGCCACCTGAAGCTGGCTCAGCCAGCAAGCCAGCATCTGCTACAAGAAGTTAATTTTTTGCTGGGTACATTTAAGTAGAAAACACTATGGTGTCAGCTGAGGGTCCCAGAGGGTAGTTCTTATTTTTATTGCTCTTGTTTTAGTTCTATACTCCAGGTATTGAAATTTACCAAGCAATAAATTGCATCTATCACATTTCTTTCTGTTACAGATAGGGCATAAATTGCAGATATTTGTGCATTTCGGAGGTGGTTCTGTCCTGTTAAATGTACCTTCTGAAATTTACCATGTGGGGCAGATGGACTTTGTCGCAGCAGATAATTACTGAGATCAGTAACCTATACACAACCTGTAATTTAGATGCCTATGCAAACAGGTGTTTGTGACAAGATCAACAAAAACAGGACCACTCATGGCCGAGGCCAAAGGAAGGCTGCGAAAAGAAACCATTTCAACATTCATTTAAACTAGACATCCTTCCCATGTGTTGACTAACTACATTCTTAAATGCTCTGAGATTCCTTTCACCATCACTACTTCTGTTAAATATCCAGTACCTACCAGATGGTTAATGATTTATTAGTATTTGATCATTTCTTATGTAACAGACAGCAGCGCCAGGATACCCTCGTAGGTGATAGTGCACTTTACTGATGCACATAACAAAACATAACCTAGCAAAGCAGTGGTAATGGCAGATGCGAGATTGATGGACGCATGCATCATGGGGGCATATTATCAAGAACGGCGTTAAAATTATCGCCGGTTTAGCGGCAGAAAACTGCCGCTAAAGCGGCGATAATGGGCTTGATAATATGCCCTGGAGAATTCAATAGAAGCCCATGTTCACACCAGAACATGGACTTCTATTGGAATTCTATAACGCATATTAGCACGCCCATTATCGCCGCTTTAGCGGCAGTTTTCTGCCGCTAAACCGGCGATAATTTTTAACGCCGTTCTTGATAATATGCCCCATGGTCTCTTAGGGGCATATTAGCAAGAACCTCGTTAAATTATCGCCCGCTTTAGCGGCAGGAAACTGCCGCTAAAATAGCGATAATGGGCTTGCTAATATGCGTTATAGAATTCAATAAAGCCCAGGTTAGATGATCCTGCACATCTAACCTGGGCTTCTATTGGAATTCTATAAAGTATATTAGCAAGTCCATTATCGCCGTTTTAGCGGCAGTTTCCTGCCGCTAAAACGGCGATAATTTTAACGAGGTTCTTGCTAATATGCCCACTTAGACCTTAGAGCTTCTCCTTGAGCACAAATCACGTTTATTGGATGAAGAAACACTTCAGCCCCCAAGCAATTCCAATCATTGCCCTTTATAGAATAATCATTTACTGATAAAATGTGTGCTCCATATGTAGCAATGTGATACTATGCCCTCATCAACTTAGTAGTAACATGAGATGCAATTGATGATGGCCACACCTCTATATGTTGCCAAACTCAACAGTCAGACAAAAAGCACTTTCAAGTATACTATAGCCAGATCGCTTTGCCAATGTTTTTTGGCAATTATAAGAATAACAGCCTTAAACATGATTGTGGATAAAACCCTCTGTTTAAACGGGAAGCACACCTTATCAACTAATGATAGTCCTTCTACTTTTATAGCACTTGCTACAGTGCTATACACTTAGAAGAAATACTTGTTTCTGTGTTTAAAGTGCAGGCACGTTGCATACCATCAAATGGGATAATGCAAGTAAAAAAAGAATTGCATATACACTGCCCTGCATTTGTCTCTCTTCATCCACATTCTCTGAAAAAGATTACAACTATTCAATGTGGGATGCAAGACACTTAATAACATGGACATATGTAAAGGTTTACATATCTCAGTGTGAACTCACAAATTTTCATCAGTTAACTCTACTGATGAAGTACCTTCTAAAAATTCTGATGCCATTTGACTATAGTAACTAGCGTAGCCAATGTGTCATGGACCCCAGTGCAAATAAGGAAATGGGCCTCAAGGCTGTTTGAAATAGAAAATATAGGAATAATCAGGGTTCAGTTGGTTCCTCAGGACTCTGGGCCCCGGTGCACTACACCTGCTGCAACAATGGAAGCTACGTCCCTTTGTGGTATGTTGATACTGAGCAATGCAACGCATTTTGCAATGCAGCGCGCGCAACGAAATTCGTTTTATTTATTTAAATGTTTACTTACCTCCGTTCATCCATATTCCGGTGTTTACTACCCCCCACCCTGCCCCTCCCCTGCCCCGCCTCACCGCCCCACGGAACTCCCTCCACGGGCCGCTACTGCCTATGGTTCATATCCTGCATGTATCGTTGCTGGAAGTGATGGATACTTTTAGATGCAGTGAGTTTTTTAAGGCGTTCAGCAACTGTATACTCAAATGCTTAGTGTCAGAAATGGGGCTTCTGGTTAGCAGAGGTAAGCACCCTGTCCAAGCAGGAATCACAATCCTAGTCAGGATGACCCAGGGTAAGGCCCAGACACACCTTAAAATAACCTGTTCTCACCCTCTGGTAGCTTGACACAGAGCAGTCAGACTTAACTTAAGAGGCAATGTGTAAAGTATTTGTGCAACACTTCAGGCATTAACACAATGAAAACACCAAAAAAAGACTTCACGCCACTTTAGGAAAATAGAGCTTCGTTTTATAAATAAAACAAAATCGAAACAACAAAAAATCAATAACTAGAGCTTGATATATTAATTTTTAAAGAATATAATATAAAATAGCGCTCAGAAGCATTAAGCACTTACTTGGACTATCTGGTCCCGCTGGACCAGGACAAAGTCAAGAGATCAGGCCGAATGTGATGGAGCAGGCCAAATAAAGGGACCCAGTGAGGCCCACTGAACAAAGGTACCTTAATCCTGTTTGCACTGATGAAAATGCGGGGTGCAGCCAAATGATGCGTCGGTTGTCCCCCCGCAGTAGGGGTGATGTGTCTGTTTTCTCCATGCAACAGTGGTGATGTGTCAGTTCTGAAGGCAATGCGCTGGTTCAGAGATGCAGTAGAGGTGATGCATTGATCTTCTCCACGCAGTGGCGGTGATGCGTTGGTCCAGAAGCGCCGGTTCCAGGGCAATGCGCTGTTTCCTAGGGCGATGCACCAGTCCTGCTACTGCAACAGCGTCAATGAGTCAATTCTGCTCTTAAAGCAGAGAAAACATTGGTTCCACTGGAGCAAACACCTTAAACCCACTACCAATGGTCCAGGACTGGGGTGGCAACATTTGGCAGGATGGTTGGAAGTCCTTTATGTCCCTGAGACTTCAGATCAGGAGGCAAGCCAACAAGCCCTTGGAGTCACTCTGGGTTCAGGTGATGCAGGTCCAGTCCTTCTCACCCAGGCAGGTGACCAGCAGGCAGCAGGGCAGCACGGCAAGGCAGGAGTCCAGCAAAGCAGCAGTCCAGCAGAGTGGCAGTCCTTCAGCAGCACAGCAGTCCTTCTTCCTTGCAGAGTCATCACAGGTCCAGAAGTGTACTGGGTGGTGTCACAGGTTCAGTACTTGAACCCAGTAGTGCCTTTCAAGTAGGAGAAACTTCAAAGTAGGGTCTTTGAAGTGAACACAACGCCTCCGTTCCTGTCTTGGCTACAGACTCACTACAGGGGGGTCTGCAGCCCTTTGTGTGTGGACACATTCAGGTGTAAGTGTAAGGTTGTGCCCCGCTCCTCCCTCCCATCTCCCAGGATGGTCCATCAAGTCACACCTAAGCTCCCTTTGTGTGTGGTTGTCTAGATGGAATACACAAAGCCAAGCTGTCACCCAACCCCAACTGATCAGAGACAGGCAGCAGGCACCAAATGGCTAAAGTAAGAAAATGCCAACTTTCTAAAAGTTGGAAATGACCCACGCACTCCATAGATTTACCAAGTTTGTGTCAAAGTGAGTATGATAAACAATTGGGTAGCGTACAGTAAGGTAACTCTTTCTGATCAAAATCGTGTCTACATGAAAGAAAAAAGTGCACCCCCAGGGGGTAGTGTCCTTTAAATGCACAGCTGGATACCAGATATTGGCATTTATCAGTTTATTCAATTTTTATGACAACAACTTTTTATGAAGTTTATTGAATAAATTATTTATTTTCAGAAATTTGGTTCATTTCAGAATTTCATCATTCAAGAAAAGGCATGGTGTTTCATGTAGATAGTGTATTGACACTAGCTATGATGAAGACCTCACGTTTTATAACATCCCAATGCATTTCGGGCTGATGTTGCCCTTCATCAGTTCAATGAACTTCATATACAAGTTGTCGTCATGAAAATGGAATAAACTGATAAACGCCGATATTCGGTATCCAGCTGTACATTTAAGGGATGCTACCCCCTGGGAGGTGCGCTTTCAACTTTCTAAAAGTGGCATTTTCAGATTTGCAATTTAAAATCCGACTTCACCATAAGTTGTGATTTTAAATTGTAATTCCGAAGACACCAATCTTGGAAGTCTCATCTATTCCCAATTGGAAATTGCACTTATAAAATGTAATAATGTAATCCCAATGTTATCCTACAGGAGAGATAGGCCTTATAGTAGTGAAAAACGACTTTGGGAGTTTTTCACTACCAGGACATGTAAAACTTAAAAGTGTATGTTCTGCCTCTTACATACATTGCACCCTGCCCTCTTGTTTATCCATGTCCTACCTTAGGGGTGACATATAAATAAAAAGGGAAGGTTTGGGCCTGGCAAAAGGGTTATTTTGCCAGGTTGACATGGCAGTGTAAACTGCACATACAGGCTCTGCAATGGCAGGCCTGAGACATGGTTAGAAGGCTACTTAAGTGGGTGGCACAAGCAGTACTGCAGGTCCACTAGTAGCATTTAATTTACAGGCCATGGACACAATCAGTGCACTTTACTAGGGGCTTATAAGTAAATTAAATATGGCAATTTTGTATGAGCCAATATTAGTATGTTCAAAGGAAAGATCACATGATCACATGCACTTTAGCACTGGTTACCAGTGGTAAAGTGCTCAGATTCCTAAAGGCAACAAAAATGTAGTCAGTGGAAGAGGAAGGCAAAACATTGGAGTGACCCTGCAGAGAGGTCCATTTTCCAACACTTAGCATGATATTCAAAATCATAAAGACAGATTGCATCTTAAGGAGTGCATTTGTGCTATTTGTGGGTTCATGCCACGGGTCTGGGACTGAATTGTTTATAGTTTCCTGGCACTTACACCAGCCTTTTCCGTCTTTGGTGCACTATGGTATTACAGACAGAAAAATCAATGTGTGTGAAGTCTTTTCTAACATGAATGCAAAGAGCCAGTCTACCTTTCAATAATGTGCTGTTGCCAGTGATGGAGTGGGTTTGTAAATGCACACTTGATTTGATAAAGTTCACGGTCCTGGTCTGAGCCCAGTGCACACAAATTAGGGTCGAAAAGTGCACAATATCCTTTAGCTGTCCTCTGAACTGTCTTTTTTCAGATCAATTTGATGACACAATATGCAAGATGTGGAACCTGAACTAATTTGTGGTGTATTAAGTAAAAATACTGAAAGTTCAAGGGTAAAGAAACTGGATACCTGTGTTCTTCATTCAGCGTTATTCATGTCCCTATCTTATAGTATTACAGAGTCACTGTGAGGCACTGATGTAACTCCTGCTTTTGTCTTTTCTTAAAGCCTTGCTGCTGGAGTTCTGTTTGCTGTCACAGCTGTAACTCCTGCTGTTTTCCTGTCCTGCAGTTCTGTTGCTCTCTCTGATCCTTGCTATCTCAGCTATAACTCCCGATTCTGTCCTTTTGTGCCCTACAGTTTCTGACACTCTGAGCCATGGCCTATTGCTATAATCTCTACAGTAGTACTTTTTTGTAGTCTTGTAGCTGTTTGAGTCCTGATGTGTCTCCTGCTGTTGTCCTGTCCTCCAGTTCTATCCCCATTGATTTGAGCCCTGCCTCCACTGCTACTATTCCTGCTTTTGTCTTATATTACAGTCAGATGCTGACTCTTAGTTATGCCTTCACTGCTGTCCTAGCCTGCCATCCTGCTGCTTTCACAGCTGTTATGCCTGATGTTCTCTTATCCTGCAGTTCTATTACTGTCACTCTGAGCCCAGCTTCCACTGCTACAACTCACATGTTTGTTTGATCCTGCAGTCAGGTTGCTATCTCTGAGGCCAGCTCTCAATGTTGCTTTTGTCCTATCCTGCAGTTTTGCTGCAGCCTCCAAGCCTTACTGTAACTCTTACTTTTGTCCTACCATGCAGATGTCATGATCAATGAGTCCTACTGTCACTCTGCTTGTCTGACCTTCAGAAGACTCCTCAAGACCTGGCTCTTCGAGCAGTAGCAGCACCCCCCCCCCTCCAGCGCCTTGAGACCCTCACGGGTATGTAGTGCGCTTTACAAATGCTATGATTGATTGATTGATTGATTATCTTGCTGTCTTGCTGCTGTCACTGCTGTAATTTTTGCTGTTGTTCAATGTTGCAGTCATTATGGTGCCTGTGAGTGCTGCTCCCCTTGCTGTAATGCTTGCTGCTGCCTTTAAGCTAATCTCTCACTGCTGTAGCACCTGCTGTTGTCATATCATGCAATCTAATCTTGCATCTGTCAACGCCTCTAAATTCTACTGTTTTCATACTCTGACAGTACATTTGCTGGCAATGCTTGCAACCCCTGCTGCCATCAAATCCTGCCAGTCATTCTGCCCACCTATCCCAGACAGTGCTATCATTTTCTTTTGCTACAGCTGTAATTTGTATTGCTCCCCCACCCATAAAAATTAGGTTTGTGTGGGTGGAGATGAGCTACAAGGATCAACAACAGCATCTTAACTTCACTGGTACTGGAGTTTGTGCCCCATTGTAGCCTCAGTTAATGCCTGACTCATAACAATTAGAGAAAGGCTTGGACGGCTCTGCACTCATTGGTATTAGACTGTAGTGACAAAGTGGGGTATTTAATGGAGTGGGGGATAGGGTTTGGACCGTGCAAAACCTTTGGTGCAAATCCAAGTACAAGCTGCACTACAGTGGATGGACCATTGTCTTGAATTGAGACTTAACATCAACAGTTCAACAATATATCAATGACAGTGAAGCACATTTTGCCCAACAAGGATGACAGAGAGTATTATATTTGCAAACCATGAAGGCTTATTTGCAGATTAGAAAAGTTACAAACTTAATTCAGTCATATTAGTCATAAGGCAATTATTACCTTGTTACAGCATGGTTTGATATAATCCAAAAGCAGGTCAAAACAGCAAATGGAAAGACAGGTTATTTACAGATAGTCATCTGCAAATTGGATAAGTTTCAGTTTCCCTTAAGAGTACTTTCCTAAAGATAAATCAGATTTTCAAGGGAGGTTGGGGAAATTAAGCAGCAGGTGTAACCAAGTAAAGCCTCTTATGGCGGAACCAAATGAAGATTCAGTCATACAAATGAGTATAGATTTGCCTGAGAGTTAAACTCTGTGAGCAGGGCAAAGTGAGTATAGGGTGTCAAGGGAGGATGGTGTATCTACTTTTGAAATGGTAGGTAGGAACATCTGCATTCAAAAGTGGACTGGAGCAATCTGAAATCTCACTAACCTAGTAGTGTACAATTAAAATATGAGATTCAGCAAACTGCAACTCATCCCACAGTTCCAAGGAGATGGGAACTAATCAAATTTCAGCAATTCGTCATTAAGGTTTTGTCATCCTCTTTTTCAGGCATTACGCCGAGGAGACTCACAACTACACAACCTTCAGCGATATCTCGTTCTTGCTTGTTCCTCACAGTCAGGCCCAGGGGTGTAACAGATACCACCACATCCCCTGTGATGCGATGAACCCCCCAGTCATCTAGGCATGAAGGGGGGACCACCGCAGCCTGTCAGCTTGAGGGTATGGGTATTGCGAGGGCCCCCCTCACCATTCCTTGCAGGGGGCCCCCTAAGGTTTACTTATGCCACTGGTCAGGCCATTCCCAACACAGGTGCAAAAATGCAGGGGCATATTTATGACCTGGATTACGTCGCGTTTTCAGCACGCAATGTGGTGCATGCACAATGCAAACCATACGGAGATTTATGAAGCCATGCAAGGCCACTTTGCATAGCCCTGAGTGGCTCCATATATCTGGAGTAAACAAACGCAGCACCAATCACTGTGTTGCCTTACTCTGCCCTGGGAAGGGGTTCCATGGGCATTGAGTGGGTGTTCACACACAACTCCCATGGATTTTGGCGCATTCCCAGATTTTCCAGAATTGGTAAACCTGGGAATGTGACAAAAAGATATGCTTTTCCATGAGAGGCGTAACGAGGAGAAATATCTTTATTTCTCCTTGCTACTTACTTTTTCGATGTGTGCTGCATTCTGCAGCACACATAGAAAGTGGAATATGCCTCTGAGGATTGTTTTTGTGCAGGAAGGTACCCTTTCCTTCACAAAAACAATCATGTATGCAACGGAGGCACCCTTGCACCATGGTGCAAGGGTGCCTGTGTTGGTGCTAGGCTGCCTAAAGGGGGACAGCACAGGGGAAAAGGCAGGAATGAGCCATAGTGACTTAAATATGCCACATTCCTGTCTTTTCCCTCTCACGCAGTGCAGCGCAGCAAGGTGACTTGCTCCGCTGCGTGACAATTTTGTAAATCTACCCCTCAGATGAGTTAAATTGCTGCAGCTTTGGTTCTGAATTGCGAGAAAGAATGTGATAATGCACTGTAGCCAAGGGCACATTTGAAATTTTAACATTAGTTTTTTTTAACAGAGTCCTACGTCATTTATGGCTAAACTTAACATGAACACACTCTAACTATGGTTAACTATTAACATGAGAATCGCTAAATATGAACAAACTTAACATGAAAATAACATTTCAGATGTGCATGTTTAATGTGCATTAGTATTAGTGCTAAGCAAAATGAAATACCATCACCCTCTCATGGCTCAGAAAGACATCACACAAAATATGCATAAATCCCACACAACTGATTCTCAAATACCTGTTGTTGACTATTGTTGCTTACATCTAGACTCTTTCAAATCTTTAAGACCATCATAAATGTGCCACTGTAGCTCTTCAAGTTCTATTTCTTTTCTTTTCCTCTTTCTCCCATTACACTTCATCTCTGTTTCATCTCCCTTGATCATTTAATCAATCAATCAAGAATTTGTAGAGCATGACAAATCACCTGTGAGATTTTCAAGGCAATGGAGAACGATAGCTACTGGGTTGAGGTCTGTTCACTCTTTAAGACACTCCTTCCAATCATCCCTTTAATCAATTTCAGACACAATAATGATCAGATAGCTATGATAGCAATGATTAGGGGTCAAAATGTTCCCCAATATCCCACTACCTGTGCAACGAAGCCAGCCACCTATTGCAAAAAACCTTTCCCAATTGCCTCCAAGGCACCTGTTGCTCCCATCTCCTTCCAATACTTCAAAACTCCAGTAATGTCATTTACAAACTGGTTAATCTCTTTAGCCGTATCAGACATGTGCTTGCAGACCTGCTGGATGCGTAACATGTGACAAACTCCATCCTCTCTTGAGAGTAAGAAATCTAAAGCAAGCCTATTCTGAAGAACCACAGACTTAATGGTGCCTAGTTCTGAGTTAATAGCAGGCTAGGCTCCAGCAGCATTGGAGGCCAAAAAGTCAACTAAGGTAGATAGCTTTCTAATTAGATCATTCAAATAAGCATTCTTCCCACACACACATATTAAACTCCAGGAATAACAGGATAATTCCCACCAAACACTTGCTCTCCCAACAAGTCAAACCTCTGCCAACACATCAAACCTCTGCGGACATTCACTCCAAGCATCATCTGAGGCTATTTAATCTTTTCCTTTTGCCTCATGTTAAACCTGTCAGTCTTAGGGTGGTCTTCCTCCGCCATTTTTTCTGATCTTGTTTTTGTGGGCCTTAGGACTCTGCAATTTACCACAGCTAACCAGTGTTAAATTGCTTGTAATCTCTCCTCTAAACATGGTAATTTTGGATTACCCACAATTGACATATTTACTTAATGTGTAAGTCACAAGTAATGTGGTACTACATGTACCAAAGTCCTTTAAATTAAATGCCACTAGTGGTCCTGCAGCATTGATTTTGCCACCCACTTAAGTAGCCCTTTAAACATTTCTCAGGCCTGCCAATGAAGAGCCTGTGGGTACAGATTTAAACTGCCATTTCAGCCTGGCAAAATAAACTTTTTGCCAGGCCCAAACCTTTGTTCTAATACATATACATGTACGTTACCTTTAGGGTAGTCCCTGGACAGCACACAGGACAGGGTGCAATGTATTTAAAAAGTAGGACATGTACTCCTAAGTTTTACGTGTCTTGTTAGTGAAAAAAATCTTAAATTCTTTTTTCACTCCTGCAAGACCTATCTCTCCCATAGAATAAAATTGGAGTTGACTTATTACATTTTATAAGTGTAATTTCCAAATGGGAAAAGATAACCAGTTCATGTTGGTGTGTCTGAAATCACAATTTAAAATCTTAACTTATGATGAAGTCAGATTTTAAATTGCAATTCTGAAAAAACCACTTTTAGAAAGTTGCCATTTTCTTGCCTTAGCCATTTAGGGGCTTATTTATGAAACCCTTTTGTCACTTTTGCACCACGTAAAGTGGTACAACTGTGACGCAGGGCTCTGAATCAGATTTATGATGCCACACAGCCAACATGTGTGCATTGAGTAGCCTCAGAAATCTTGAGTATGGCAACGCAGCGCAAATCGCTGCGTCGCAATACTTTGCACCCGAGAGGGTTTCCATTGGCATTGCAGTGGGTTTTCCCATGAAACACCCATGGATTTTAACGCTGTCTCAGATTTACAAAATCATGAAAACCTGGGGAAGCGCCAAATCCTTATGCCTCCTGAGGTGTGGCGTAACAAGGAGAAATATCTCTATTTCTCCTCTTTCTTTCCTCTTTTTATGTGTGCTGTCTTCTGCAGCACACATAGAAAGAGGAAAACACCTTAGAATTGTTTTTTGTGCAGGAAGGTGCCCCTTGCTGCACAAAAACAATCTTGCATACAATGGAGGTACCCTTGCACCATGGTGCAAGGGTGTCTATGTTGGGGCTAGGCTGCCAAAATGGCACCAGCACAGGGAGAAAGGACTGGCATGCACCATTCTGATATATACAGTGCATTCCTGCTCTTTCATTTTGGTGTAAGGCAGTGCAGCAAGGTGCCTTGCTGAATTGCCCTTTGCCAAAATCCCATAAATAAGGGCCTTAGTGAATGTAACCTGTCTCTGGTCACATGCCTAGGTGTAGCTGACAGTTGAGCTTTGCATATTCCTCCTAGCTTAGATGAGCCTGAATGAGCCATCACTGGTAGGATGAGAGGGAGGAGCGGGACTCAGACCCACTTACACCTGAATAGACTGTGTCCTGCCTCCACACAAAGGGCTGCATACCCCATGTAGTTAGTCTGGAGCCAGGGCAGGGAAGGCAGGATGCCTGGAGACTTCAAATGGAAACCTCTAGAAGCTTCTCCCCCACTTCAAAGGCACTACTGGGCATAAATACTGGACCTCAGACATCAACTCCTCAGTACACTTCTGGACCTGTGGATACCCTGCCAAGAAGAAGTACTGCAGTGCTGCTACAAAGACTGCCACTCTACTGGACTGCTGCTCTAAAAGAACCACTGCCCCGCTCTGTTGACCTGCTGTCCGCTGCCCTCTTACCTGGGGAAAAAGAAGTGGACCTGCAACTTCATCTTAAACCCAGGACCCCAGAGTGACTCAAAGGGTTAGTCTGCTGTCCTCTTGATCTGAGCCTCAGGGACATAAAAGGCTACTCAACCAGCTGCAGCAAATTCCTGACCACAAGTGGTGCCTCTAAGGTCCTGGACCCTTGGTGTGGCTCACGGGCTCTTGAAATCAAGTTTTGGAGCTCTTTACCACCACGAACGGACTCGTTTGCATTGGAACCACGCTGCCCTCATGGAAAATCAGTGCGAGCCACCACCATTCCATCACTTTGCACAGCAAGCATTGATAGCTCATAGAGGACCGCCAACCCAAAGCTCTGGCCCTCCGGTCTGCAATGCCCGGCATGCTCTTCGCACCATGCTGCCTTCTTTTCTCCAATAGTACTATAAAATCTTTCTCAGCTTTAGATATTTTACATGTCAACCCTGCACTGCAAGCATAATAAATCAGGTTGAACATCAAGAACCAGGTCTAACCAGTTGGAATTTGAGAAATAATATTATAAGGAAATGCCTCTTTTAGCTCAATCACCGTCACATTTTTTGGACTGCTGATGCTTATTCTTTGACACTGAGAGTGCACTGAGGCCTGCCAACCAGACCACGCTGCCAGTGTTCTAACCCCTTACAAAATGTATGTCGAATTTTCTTCCCTCAATTGGCAGAGACTGACTTACTTATACGTTCCTAGTATATGGTACCTGGGGCATGTAACGCCCAGGCCTTCAGCACTGATTGTGCCATCCTGTGGGTGACAAAGTACAAAAAGCCACTGCAAACTGGAAGGGCAGTGGTACCACTGCTAGGTCGACTTTGCCATTCAAACCAATGGCAAAGCCCCCACTTACCTTAACAATATATGTAAGTCTACCCTAAGGAAGGCCTATCAAGCCCTAAGGCAGAGAGCTGTATATTATTAAGTAGGACATGTATTTTGTATATATGTTTTATGTATATGTTCTGACAGCAACACTGCCAAATTGTTGTTTTGTTATTGTAGAATTTATAGCCCCATTGGCTAACAAAGGGTTACTGGCTGACCACTCAACCCGGCTACTTAGATGGGTACTATATGGTATCAAGTTAATTGTGGCATTAAACCCGACTTGATGCCCAGGTCAAATTTAATGTCATTATTAAAGAAATGCAACTTTTAGAAAGTTGCCACTCAGGCGTGTCTTATGCACTGGTCAAGATGGCAGCAAATCTTTGAGCTCCGATACATCGCAAAGCTCAGCTTCCATTTCATAGCCACTTTCTACCATGCACACAGCTGGAGATATGTGTGCAGACTCTGCTTGAGCTCCTCATTGGGGTACCAGATGGGTTCCTCGTCTCACAGCCTGCTCGGTCTTCTGGAGCAACTGCGTCGATTTCTGGTGGGGTGCGAGTGGCTGCCATTTTGTTAGCGCACCGCTCGCATATTTTTCACTGCATGGCACACATATTCTACCTTATAAATTAGGGTATGACTGTCCTGGTCCTATGAATACTTATAATTAATGCTGACTTCACTGCTTATGTTCCTTCTTTCTTTTTTTTTCTTCTGTTCAACAATGTAAGGGAAGGATATTTACATATTTCAAATCTCCTGCTATATTTATACCTCAGAAAAATGCCTTGCTGTGGTCAGGACTCCTGGCAACTTCCTCTCAAAGATATTATACTGCTTGTCTCTCATTTGAACTTGTGAACCTACTTTTAATATATCTATTATGTTTATTCAATCAACTTCCTAACGGTTCACTGGTGTCTTTAGAATTTCAGAGGTTATTGCTTTACCTCTACTGTTCTTACTCCTTATATCATACCTGCGTCAGTATTTCATGTATGGGCAGGATAAAACCTCTTCACAAGGTACCATATCATTCTGTGCATCACAACAAAATGGCCAGTGATCCCCTTGCTTTCTACAAGGCAACCTCCTCTGGCACAAAATCGAAAAGGGTGAAAAATGACCCTCCATCACCCATCTTGTCATCGCAGAAGCTGTGCTGGATATTATCCATGAAGAAGGGAGAGGATTACAACCGTTTATGTGTGCTACTAATGAGAAACGTCAGCAAATTGAAGATTGCTGGATTGTCATGTAGGGTAAAATGGTAGAAATAGAGCAAAGCAATAGGTCTCTATAAAATATGGCTACTAAAATCACTCTCCTCCAGCAGGAGATTCTAAAACTCAAACTCCACATAGAGGATCTTGAGAAAAGAAATTGTTGCAATAATCTCTGTCTATATGGCCTTCCGGAGACTGTGGAGGGTTCTGACCTATTTCTCTTCTTAAATAAATTTCTTCCAGACCTACTTGGTATCCCAATTACTCCCCCTTTAAATCTCCAATGTGCACATCCTTTGGGATGTCTAACTACTCATGCTTCTAAACCTAGGCAAATCATCATGCTTTTTCTTAAATCTCCATATCTTCTTTGTGTCCTCCGGGCTCCTAAGGTTAAATGTCATCTTGTTTGGTCTGGTCATAATATATTAATTTTTCAGGATATCTTCAATGCCACCAATGCCAGAAAACAGGAGCTTCTTGCTCTGTGACCTCTAATGCGACAACTAAATCTTTGTTATGACATTCTTCAATCTTTCCTCTGCAATATTACCCATGAAGGCACCTCAAGATCCTTTGATGATCCAGTTAAAGTAAAAACATTTCTTCACAACATTGCATCCTGTGCTATGGACACTGAACTGTTAACATCCTTGCAAGCATTTTTATTTGTTTTTCCAAATTCTCTTGTATAACTGGCTTTTTGTTCATAATTTATTTCGCATGTTTTTTGCGGTTGTTCTTGTTATGATGTCGACACATCTCATGCTGATTCCCAGTAACTTTCTTCTAAGATCTGGATCTTCATCCTTGTTCTGTATCTTTCTTTATTTTCTTATTCCCCTTCTATATGTTTTCATGCTCTATGAGTGCTGGCCCAGGGTTACAGGCCCAGCACGCTAAGCAGCAGGAGCCACATTCCACAGCACCTGTAATTGGAGTGTCTGCCGGTGCATAAATGCACTTTTGCTTACCACATCACGGGTGTAGCATTTTTTTGGCCCAGGAGTACGGTCCACAGCACGCTAAGCAGCAGGATCCACAAGCCACCATCCGAATTCTGCATCATTTGACCAACACCTTCATATTTGACTCCCTGCATTCCAACACCGGAACTGTAGCCTGGATTTGCCATGTGTGGGAAATTTTGGAATTCCTTCTGTGCCAAATTTGTTTGAGCCAACATGAATTTCTCTTTAATTTTACTCTGCCTCGATTCCAAAGCATCACTGCAATGCTTTGCATATTGCAGTATTTCATCCAAAGGTTTTGACTGCTAACAAATCACATTCTGCTGAATATGTGAGCTATCTCCAGGTGCAACCCAAGAACAAACTGGAACATAAAATTACTAAGATTACCCATCTCAGGTTTTTGACGCTGCCATGATGACAGAAAACTTGCATCAGCTTTTTGTAATAGGCATGACCCGACTCTTTGGACTCTTGTCCATTTCTTGATATTTTCAATCAATGAATCTCTTTCTGTTTAACTTTAGTTTTCAAAAAGATATTCACTTGATTATATATTTCCATAATTGTCTGAGAAGGAGAATTTGTCTGAGCATCTCTCAGCGGCTCTGCAGTTGGCCATTGTACTGATACCTTACATTCTGCCCACAAATCATTAGGGACAACAATGTCAAAGAAAGTATTTAAATTTTCCCAAAGCGCCATTGAAATCTTGACAAACCGGTCAACCTGTGTATATCAAAGGTCAGGATTTTCTCTCAGTTTTGGTTTGTAAAGATGAAAAGATCATCGCGACTCCAAGATGCTTACACTTATCCACCCCCATGTACTTCTCTCAGTGGGTAAGCCCAAGCCCCTGAGTCACTTATGCTAGCTTAATCTTCTGGCCCTCCAGTATTGGTATCTTTCTTTTAATTCCTTACTTAGTAAGCCCACTGATCTTTAATCTTTTGAGTATCACTCCACTTTTAGATGCTCCCAACTTATTCTCTCAGGCGTAATTTCAGTCCAGTCATTTGCATATTCTTAAGAGTTTCCTCAATCATTAAGATCCTAACTCTTGGATAAATCAATCACATATTCTGCTGCTATTCACCCCAGGACCTCATGAGCTTCAGATGCATGTCTAGTGGCTTCTCTACACAGGCACAAAAACCCTTGTTGTTGTGCCCATTTATAAATTCCAAATTTCCTTCAAAAGCTCTAAAAAATCTGACTATGTTTTGAAAATATCCAGTGTCCTTACTAGTGACTCCTCCTCATTTGGGGTATCTGACTCAGAGCTTTCCTCAACCTCCACAACAGGTCCACTCACAATGGGAGTTCTTACTGTTTGGGGTCTCGCTCTAGGATCTCTACAGTGGTACTAGTGCTTGGGATGACACAGATTTGATAACTGTGGAGGCAACAGGGGCCGGGGCAATGACAGTTGTACTCAGAGCAACCAGTGGTCGAGCTGGTAAAACAACAGGTAAACCTGTAACATTGGGAAACCCGCCCTAATAGAGACCTTGCTCCACAGGTGCGCTCGTGCATAGGTTGACAGGCTGTTGGGGAATTAAGGGCTGTTGATTTCCTCCTGCCTTCTGAACAATGTTTTATGAAGTTGGTCGAGAAGTAAGCAGATCGCTCAGGAAGTCATCACTAGAATCACTATCACGCATCTAATCTTTCTTCTCCTGAATTCCACCACCTCATGGTTGTTTTTTTTCTGTTCTGTTTCTTTTTAATGTGGGATACATTCTAATGCCCCCAATGACATTCTCCCTCCATTCTTGTTCTGCATCTAATCTCACTTCCATCCAACTACGGACTTTGGGACAGGGCAAAGGAGAAAATGACTTTGTCACCATGACGGTGATAACGCCCACCAAATTTAGAAATGACCGCCAAACTGGCAGTCATCTCTAAAACATTGCCAGGAGCCTACCATCACACTGGTTCCTGTCAGTG
Organism: Calotriton arnoldi; assembly: GCA_963921515.1. Lineage (NCBI taxonomy): Eukaryota > Metazoa > Chordata > Amphibia > Caudata > Salamandridae > Calotriton > Calotriton arnoldi. The sequence continues at coordinate 874,082 of CAWUFW010005297.1, forward strand.
CTTTCATACAGTTTGTGCAGGACTCCACCAACATGATGGATTCTTTGACCAAGCTGGTTTCTGTTTGATTTTCAATTAGAAAATCCCAAAGCAGGATTTTCATTTTGAAAATAAAAAGGATAATGCCCCTCTCACCATGGAAGTCATCTCCCATGGTGAGGGGGGACATTTTGTGTTTTTACTGTCCCTTACCACCAGAGTTTGCCTGGTAGTGACGGACAGAAACAAAACAGCTATGTGTTCACCCGTACTAATTGGGAGGACAGACATATAGACAATTTCCCTACGGCCCTCACTCCGTCAGGCCATCAGAGTTGTTTGGCTACAGCAGTAACGGAGCAGTGGGCAACAGACTTCGCTCTCTAGCAACAATTAAGTTGGCTGCTTTTTTCTTTGTTTTGGTCTGAAATTCCTCCTTCTCTTTTGCATAAGTGGCACACTCCCATGCACTTGAAGCCTCATGTAGAGCAGGTCAGGCAGGGGCTTCATCTCATAAAACACTCACCTCAAATCCTCAATTATTCTCAAATTAAAAGTACTATGTGGGGGGATGTGCAAGCATTATTCATTCTCTGTGATCTTACTGCTCTATTTGATCCCTAAACACATGTTTAATACTGGCCTTGATCACCATGTTATGTGTGGTCGTGCCCTCAGGAGGGTCGTACTAGCCCTCAAGGAAAGGTATTCTCCCATCATCCCTCAGCAAAGCTCTCAACTTTTTGAAAAATTTCATAATTTCTCTATGTACAGTGTAACAAAGAATCAATAAAGTTCAATTGAAATAACCAGCAGTTCTCCGAAAATCTCAAAGTAAAACGCAACAATACTAACATCCAATCTCAGCGTGACACCACTGAATTGGCCACTCACAGCACAGCACACTCTGACATAATGACCAATCCCAACACAGCACAAACATCAACTGACCAGTACCAGACGGCACCATATGACGCAACTCGCAGCACCTCGCAGCTGCTCTCACTCAAAAGCTAGCAACTTCGCACTAGCAAATTTGGATGGATTTAACTCAGATCTCTTGACTGGGGGTGAATGTTTGATTGATTCAGCATTCTGTCCATTATTTGTTGCTGCAGCACTTTTCGCCCTAAGTAGGATGAGTATGCCCAGATGTGGGTCCTGCGCTTGCTGTGCCACTGGAATCTAACTAGCCTGGCTGATGAGGGGTAACACCCCGAAACCGGCCCCAGGACGCTTGTTTCCAGTCCAGGGAGGAACTGGCTTGGCAGTTCAAGCTAGACTGTTCCCATGAGGAGCAGGGTCAAGACTGATTTGCATATGGCTAGGTCCAAACTGGGGTGGCGTAGTGAGCAAAAGAAAAATGGATGTAACCTAGATCACTTGACTGGGGGTGAATGTCTGATTGATCAGCATTCCATCCATCATTTGTTGCCGCAGCACTTTTTGCTCTAAATGGGGAGGGTATGCCCAGACATGGGTCCCTTGCTAGCTGTGCCACTGGAATCAAGCTAGCCTGGCTGATGTGGGGTAATACCCCAAAACTAAGCCCAGGATGCTTGTTTCCTGTCCAGGGAGAACCTGGCTTGGCAGTTCAGGCTGGACTGTTCCCATGAGGAGCAGGGTCAAGACTGATTTGCATATGGCCATGTCCAAACTGGGGTGGCGTAGTGAGCAAAAGAATGAAAAAATTAACCCAGATCTTTTGACTGGGGATGAATGTTTAATTGATTCAGCATTCTGTCCATTAATTGTTGCTACAGAGCTTTTTGCCCTAAGTGGGATGGGTATGCCCACAAGTGGGTCGCTTGCTCGCTGTGCCACTGGAATCAAGCTAGCCTGGCTGATGAGGGGTAATACACCGAACCGGTCCCAGGATGCTTGTTTTCGTTCCAGAGAGGACCTGGTTTGGCAGTTTGGGCTGGACTGTTCCTATGAGGAGCAGGGTCAAGACTGATTTGCATATAGCTGGGTCCAAACTAGGGTGGCGTAGTGAGCAAAAGAACAATGGATTTAACTCAGATTACTTGACAGGGGTAAATGTTTGGTTGATTCAGCATTCCGTCCATCATTTGATGCCACAGAACTTTTTGCACTAAGTGGGATGGGCATGCCCAGAGGTGGGTCCCTTTCTCGCTGTGCCACTGGAATCACGCTAGCCTGGCTGATGAGGGGTAATACCCCGAAACCGGTCCTAGGATGCTTGTTTCCGGTCCAGGGAGGACCTGGCTTGGCAGTTCAGGCTTGACTGTTCCCAAGCGGAGCAGGGTCAAGACTGATTTGCATATGGCTGGGTCCAAACTGGGGTGGCGTAGTGAGCAAAAGAATGATGAATTTAACCCAGATCACTTGACGGGGGGTGAATGTTTGATTGATTCAGCATCCCGTCCATCATTTGTTGCTGCAGCAAGCCCACTAGTAGCATTTAATTTACAGGCGCTGGGTACATGTAGTACCATTTACTAGGGACTTATAACTAAATTAAAAGTGCCAATTAGGTGTAGGTCAATATTGCCATGTTTAAAGGAGTTGAGCAAAAGCACTTTAGCACTGGTTTGTTGTGATAAAGTGCACAGCGTCCTAAAGCCAACTAAAACGAATTCCAGATTTATGTTACTATTATTTATTTTTGATAATAACGAAGGCATCTGTTAGTCACTTGTGCCTTTGATTGGAGGTATTGGTCACTGTAGTTCATTTCTGGGAACCAGGACTTACTCTTGCATAACGCCCGCACTGTGCCCATTCCAGGACCAGTACCATACTTAAGCATTTGCATTACTGAACACAGCCAACAGTTGTTGTATTTGGTGGTCATTGTTAGCCACAGTTTTATTACTTATTACATACGTCATACATGTGCAACTCCCCTGGACGCCTTCTTGGGGCCGGGGTCATAAATCATCCTCACACGTTATGGCAAATTGGGTATCATGCAGTGTCAGTTTGACATCACAAACCCCTGGGTCATAAATCATCGGGGCATCATAAATCATTCTGCCACAATCGGTCATCATTTTGTTGTCATAAATCACTCTGCCTAATCATCATAAATCAACAGCCATCAATCATGGGTCATAAATCATTGGGGTATCATAAATCATTCTGTCACAATCGGTCAACATTTTGTTGTCATAAATCATTCTGCATGATCATCATAAATCATCAGCCATAAATCATTGGCTGGTCATAAATCACTTGTTTGTCTTTTTCTCATTTGCATCTCCTAGGGTCGTAAATACTCTGACAGTTCGTACATTGTTCTTTGTTGTTTTCCACGCCCCTTTGCGTGTGAGGGGTAGCCTTTCCCCGGAGTTAGGCCCCAACTCGCTACCTTGCCAGTCTCTTTTGTGCCCTGCTGTGTGGCGGGGGCTGGGCTGCGAGCGCCGTCTCCATTTGCTACCCCCTTTTTGTCAGGCCTACTCACCCTGCCGTAAGGCATCCCAAAGTGAGTGGCCCTCCTTCTACACACTGCCCTGTCGGTGTGTTTCCATTACCAAACCATTACACCTTTTGTTTCCGCCACGCCGCCAGGGAGGTTTCCGTCTTCCTACGGCTCCCCCCTCCCTTTGTAGTCCGTTTTCACCTCCCGCTGCTCTTTATGTGCAGCCTGCCAATGCCATAGCCCCAACTCGAGTGCTAGATTACCAATCTTAGCTGTGGCTCCAGGAGGCCGACGTCTGGTAGGCTCCAGAGGCAATCTTCTCCCAAACTCATTGGCGTGCTCTGCTCATCCTTGTCATTATGTAGTGGCATGCTTGTGTCCTATTCAGATTCTTCCAGCACTGTCTCAGCTCACCATGGGTCATACATGAAATAAAAATTGGGAGACAGTCAGATACTGATTATGGAGGTGTGATACAGCGCCCAGCACCAAATAACATCCTTTACTTCACCACTGACGGGCTCCCCCATGTAAATGCAACTGTCTTCTATCTGTAACCCCCCTTTTTTTCCCCCTGGTTTTAGAGCCCTGAGTGCGCGCCCGCGACATGTGCCTGACCCGATGCAGGTGCAGGGGGGGTGTGTGTAACTACTGCATGTGGTTTATTATTTATTCATTTATTTCTCTTGCACTGTCTCCGCTCACCATGGGGTTATAATTGAAATCAAAATTGGGAGACAGACAGGTGCCAATTATGGAGGCGTGATACAGCACACCGTATAACATCTACTTCACACATGCCCCGAGGAGGCTCCCCCAGGTAAGTACCGCTGTCATGTGCGCGAGCCCGAGAACATGTGCCTGTTCTGATGCGGGTGGAGGTGTGAAATTACTGCATGTGTTTTATCATTCCTTTATTCATTTTTTCTGTTAGAGCCATGTCGCCCTATGCTGCATGTGTAGTCACTTCAATGTGACCCATTCTGTTACATGCTCCTCCCTCCTTAACTCGCCCCACACAGCGACCGCCACCTATCTAACCATGATAGTCTCCATTTTAAAATAATAATAATTTAGAGCGTAGTGTAGCACCGCTTCTTTCTTTAGCTGAACAGGGCATCGCTTCAACCTGATCCTTAAAATTATGAACCGACTTTATTCATTTGAGCAATCATATACCATCTTCTAACATTTGGAAAGAGGCCATGCACAGCTGACGAGGAGAGTTTAGTAAACACTTCTTATTTTTTTTGCCTTGCAACCTTTATTGCAATAAAGGGAGACAGTGCCTGTATTTATGATAGCTCTGTGCTCGTGCCACCCATCTCCTCTCTACGGAGACCTTCGCCTCGCACTGCAAGCATAACTTCCATTCTGCCGTGCTTAACAGTCACCAGACTGTGTTTTTCTATCACTATTTTCCATCCTATTATTACTTATTTGAAAAAGTTTTTTTTTTTTAAGGAGCTCCGTGTGTCATCAGCCTGCTCTGGAGAGGCGGACAGCTGGGGTACCCAAAAACTTTGACTCGTTGCGTATCACTCCAATTGTAGGTGGTAGCGACTAAGTTGTGACTGTGAGGTCTGTCTGCTCACTTGCCTGGGGGCCCAGAGCTTGGCGCACTGGTGTGTCCGCACGCCTGCATGCAGCGCTTTCAAAAGTACCAAGTGCAAATTCATTATGGGCATTAGCCAAGGTCGCGCAAAAATCACACTTTCCCCTCCGTCCTGTGCATCGGCGCATGTGGCACGGGCGCTAGTCTGTCTAATAGCATGGACACCCCAGGTCGCACTCTTACCCCTGTCCCCGGAGACCAGGACGCTACCAGAAAGCTGCCTTTGGCATTCTCTATTCCACTTGGACATTTTTCTTTACATATCCCACAACTCCACTGTACTTATTTCCTAATTGGAAGGGTGCATTCACGAGATGGCACCACCGGGGACGCAGAAAACCTAACCGGCCTATTTGTAAAGCGCACGTTCACCCAAGAGTGTCTTGGCGCCGAATAACAGGCGTTTATTGTTGCCCAACTCAATGGTACCGATCTTATTGACCTCGGAAGGATGAACGGCCGAGTGACCTCGACTTAGGTATGTTCTACTCATCTTTCATCCTGTGACCTGGTGCTTCTACAACCTTCCACCTCTCACAAACCCGTTTCAAATACCTACCCAGCATATCGGCTTATAAATAACTTTAGTGTTCCACTTGCGTTTCACTGGATGAGTGTGTAAGATTGTGTCCCTCTATGGACTCTGGCACACTTCAGCCACAGCTGAGCTCCTATCTTACATCGAAGCAAAACAATTTAACTGCAGATACGTCGCTTCGGGAAATCCAGCAACCAAGGACTAGTATGAACATTGCGCCCAAAGAAACCATATCCGAAATGTATACCATAAGTGGGCCTAACAGTTTAGTTTTTCATGTGGACAAATGTCACGCAACTGCTCGCCTCTGGGTACGGTAGTGTCATACGCAATAATCAGTGGAGCATGCGACTCCAACCATGCGCTTATTCTACTACTGGGGGGGGGCATTGCTGATCGTTGCTATATGGATCACTTAAGAAGTATCCAGATGGTAGACACCAAAGGTGATGTACCCCATTAGCCTTGCTATGCCGTGATACTGGGCCATAACCCAGCTGCACCACTTTCCCTTTAGAATGCCACTTTCACTTCCACTGTACGTGTAAATCACGCCTTACTGTGACTTGTATTCAGAGACATACTCCCCCCTTTTTGTGGTCGTAGATTCATATGGGCCTAGGCACTGTATGTGAATGATGATAATTTCGGCAGAGGCCCTCAAGCTAGCACCCGGCGCGAGATAAGCACTTCTGATCGCGTTTCGCCGAGGCTTCTAATGTCTAGAGTACTCTGCTCCCGGTTGGCGCCTTCACGTCCAACTGTGAAACTCTCCGATCACACTCCTCTTTTTTTTTTTTTTGGTAGCCTTAACCCCCATGGGTTGGGTTCTGCCGCTTTTATCTAGCGCGGACCTGGCCTGAAGGTAACCGAGCGCTATACATGAGCACCAGCCGCATTACGCCAAGACCTGCTCAAACCTGCTATGCACAGGGAGATTAAGTGGTTAGGCCCAGACTCACCGGATACTGAGCCATTAAATTTCCACTCACATTTTTTTTTTTTTTGGGATTGAACCCGGGGCCTCGTAGCTGCGAAAACCTGCACAAAGCCATGGAGATCCCTGAAGAGTTTAACTCGCTGGGCAATTCGGGGATTGAGCCCGGAATTTAGCTTCCAGTCAGACATTATCTTTAAGAGCGATAGTATTCTTAAGGGAGCGCATGTCGGGAATAGCTGACGTCGCATAGCACTTCAGAGACAGGGAATTTGCAACACCGGAGGAAATATACTTTTGCTAGCAGACTGTTGATTACCCTGGATTTCGATTTTTTTATTTTATTATTTTAGCGCTAAATTGACCCGAGGTGTCAGGTATCAGAGCGCTTTACATGAGCACCAGTCGCGCTACACAAGGACACATTTATTCCTGTTAGGTATGGGGAGATCAAGAGATTTGCCCAGAATCACCGGATGTCGAACGTTATAGCCCTCGACTCGAAACCGGTCCCACAGATTTGCGAACGACCACCCTAGCCGTTGGCCAAGTCCTCTCACTAAAAGAGATTTTCCCGCTATCATGCAAGCCAAGACTCGGACCTCGTTTCCCTGTTTAAAAGTCGGCAGTTAGTGCTGGCCGTAACCCCGCATCCATGAGAAATACTGGTTTTGGAAACCTTCTCAAAATTATGTGCAATGATTTCTTAACAGTCGCGCTACACAAGGACACATCCGTTTCTGTAAGGCACGGGGGATCAAGCGATTTGCCCAGGATCCGGATGTCGAACGTCATTGCCCTCGACTCGAAACCAGTCCCACAGCTTTGCGATCGACCGCCCTAGCCGTTAGCCCACGTCCTCTCCTTAAAAAGAGATTTTCCAGACTTTTTAACATAGGGGTAACGATTTTGTATTATTCGGCCCCTCCTGCTCCTACCAACCAAAATGCCAGGGGTAACTATGAATACCGGGGTTAATTTTTGCATTCCCCTAAATCTCAGTATGTTGCTATATATGCCCAGTTTGCAAATATAATCAACAATACAGATTTTTCAGAGGACTGTGAATACTCGTACTGCTACCCCTTGACTTGTATTAACAACGTTATGTGTCCTGTTATCCCTCCTATCAAATCCCGGCTCAACACTCGCGCTATTGAGCCCTTACCTTGCCCTGCGTCACTCGGCCTCGAGGCTCCGGTCCCATCTGCCTCGGACTTCGTCCGTCTCTTCTTCGGGAGACCACGATGCCCACTGTCGATGCCGGCTGCCGCACGCCCGGTCCGCCGGCTTCCCCTCTCCGCAGCCTCTGCTGTTCCACAGGCCTGGAGGAGTGCTTATTGCCGCCGTCAAGCATGAGCGGCAGCCCCGAGACCCATTAGGGCGCGAACACCGGGCGGCAGCACAAGTGGGGGAAAGCTCGATCCCGGAGCCTGGAGCGAGTAACGCTGAGATGCCATCGGTAAGCACGCCAGTCCCTCGATCCTCGAAAAGTTTCGGCGCCGCACCCCCAGCTCCATGATATAGAAGTGAGCTGCCTTAGGGGGAGCGTCGCCTTATATCCCCCTTTTCCTCTTTTCGCCATTGCACCTGGAAAGGGGGGAGGGGAGGGGGGGTGCCCCTGATTGGGGGATCCGAACCCTCACCTGGCCCCCCTATCGGTCCAGGGACCTAGCACCACTCAGGTGCATGTTTCGCCGCGCTGCGCTTCCTGGTGGTGCGAACCAGTCCCGTTCCTTGTTGGGATCTGGCGGCCATTATGGCACCGGCCCTCGAGGCCCCCTTCGGGGGCGGCCTCTGCTATAATTGGATTTTTCACCAAAGCAAGAGAGAATTAAGCTAGAAAAGAGAGACAGGAAATCAGTGACAAAGGGAGAAAGGAGGGATAAAATAAGATCCTCCAAGGGTGAGAAAAATACAGGCGGTCTTATCAGATAAAGTGAGCACTGCAAGTGCTAATTTGAGACATTCTCTCTGACACAGTTGTGGAATGAATGGTTTTTTAAATATTTATAGAGCTTGATCGGTGCTGTTTTACCACTTATGAAAGTGGCAATTGGTTGCTTGTCATGGACATTTTAAAGGTGTGTGCTGCTTTTGGCTTTTTTGACATATTTAAAGTAAAAACCCATATCACAACATAATAACATAATCCAGTGTTAATCAGTGGGAAAGACAGGCCTTACAACAGTGACAAATGACTTTAGAAGTGCTTTACTGACGGGACATGTTTTTAAAGTGCTACTGGTGTGGGTGGTACAATAAGTGCTGCGGGCCCACTAGTAGCATTTATTTACTGGTCTTGGGTACATGTAGTATCATATACTAGGAACATATAAGTAAATTAAATATGGCAATTAAGGGTAGGCCAATTTTACCATATTTGAAGGTGGAAGCACAAACACTTTAGCACTGGTTAGCAGTGGTTAAGTGCACAGTGTCCTAAAGCCAACAAAATCGAATTCAGTATTTATATAATTATTATTTATTTTTGATAATAATGAAGACATCTGTTGGTCACTTAATAAATCAGTCAACACCCATCTTTGCAGTTTTGCTTGGTGAGAATCCAAAACGAATATTGTTTTGTTTTTTTGTTTGCATTTACCTCATGCCTTGGCTCTGACGGGAGAGTATTCCACTGTTTCCGACTGGTTCCTAAATGTCCTAAGCTATTTTACCTTTGGTTGCAGCCATTGGTCACCGGAACTCATTTCTGGGACCAGGATTTACTCTTAAATAATTGGACTTTTTCTAGCAAGAGAGAGTAGTAGAAAATAGAGAAATAAGGTAGAAGAGAAAGACAGGAAATCAGGGACAAAAGGAGAAAGGAAGGATGGAAAACAACATACAACGGCGAGAAAAAAGACAGGGTGTCTTTTCACATATAGTGAGCATCTCACGTGTTAATTTAAGACACCCTTTGTTGGGAGATGATAGGTGTCTTAAATAGTTAGAGAGCTTGAGTAGAGCAATTTTACTTCTTATGACAGTAGCAATTGGTTGATTGTCATGAAAATGTTAAAGGTGTATACTGTGTTTGCCTTTTTGGCATACCAAAAGTTAAAAAAAAACACATTGCATAACATAATGACTTACACAAAGCAACATAACAACATAATTAACTGCTTTAACCCCTTGACCGCGATCGGAATTCCGCTCGTGTGCTGGACATTCCGATCGCGGGTGGGGTCGTGACGAGCTCAGCTCGTCATGCGCACAGCGCTACCGCGCAGCATGACGAGCTGAGCTCGTCATGAGCACGGAAGGGGTTAACATAGTGGACAAATCATTCATGCTCACCCATTACCTTTGTGATGCAGTGGATGAGAGCAGTCCATTCACCACATTGCTTGATAGAGTCTTTCTGGTGCAAGCAACAGAAGGATTTTACTTAAACAAAAGAAATTCAGAACTCAAAGGAAGAATTCCCTCGTATATCGATTTTTTTTTGTTACTGTGGCGCATGGTGCAGCTGATATCACAGTAAAATAATGAAAGTTGGAAAGGGACAATGTCCCTTTTTTAGTGATGCCTCTCCAAAATGGATCCCCGCCTGTGGATCCCCCCTAGGATCACCCTAGGACTGTGAACTCCAAGCAGTGATCCTCTTACTTAATTCTAGGGATTTTTTGGGGAGGCAACAGCCCCTGAGCAAGGCCAAGTGCTCCCCCAAAATATTTAACAGTCCTTATGCCCTCTTTGGGGGAACTATTTGAAGGGTTAGCCGCAAGCATCCCCCATGGGGGCAGAAAGCCCACCAGCCCACCAGGGATAAATATAAGCAAGCATTGGCATAGCCAATAGGTCTCACCTTTGGTACCTTATAAGTGTTTAGCCATGAAGCTCATATATACATCGCAGACCAAAGAAAGGACAGGATTTCATGCTAATGGGTTGTGAATTGTCCATTTATATTGTAAAGCTATGAAAAATGTGGGAGTTATAGAGGCGCTGAAGACAAACGTTTCTTGTTTAGCTGTAAAGGTTACAAAGCTTAAAAAAATAGTCTAACAGCACAGACAGATTTCCTGTTTTTTCCTACCTCTGTGACTCAGTTGAAAATCTTCCTGTAGTAATGAGGACTGAACAAAATAACTTTTTAGTTGCTGCTAATAGTAGGGACCCCTCCTGCACTAGCTAAAAAAGAGGTGTAGCGCAGGCCGTCGACCTGAGATAGATGAAATGCTCAGTCAGCCCCCACAGCATTGCAAACCCTGAGCTTCATGCTGCATGCTGAGCTCTGTAGTACGTGCATTAACCTAGTGGTCTGTGTTATTGCATTCAGAAGGAATGAAGTCAGAGTCAGGCGATCTTTCAACCTTTATGAAACCCTTACCGTTGTGTGCGCTCTCTTTCTCTGATCTCTGCAGCAGGCACTGATAATAGTGATGAAAAAAGTTATTTCCAGTTCCTTGATTTATCTTTTACAGCCCGAAACATGAATTAAGACAACCCACACATGCAAAGGAGGTAAACTGATTCTATGGGAGGAGAGCTGTTGTAATAAACATGACAAGAAAGCACAAAGCGTTGTCAGTTGGGTTTATTCTTCACAGGCACATAGCGTCGCAGTGTCCCTTGCGCCTCAGCCAGCAGCAACTGCCAAACTAACTCAGTCGCGAGGTACACTGAGTAACAATAGAACGCTCGTACAACAAGATTCCAGGGAGGCGCGCGGCCTGAAACACAAGTGGAATCATAACATACCCCTCTTTCTTCTACACACAGGTAGAACCAAACAATAATGAACTACATGCACAAGAAGAGAGGAAAGAAGCAGAGGAAAGGAACACTGCACCCTGCAGGAGGAATACGCATTGCACAAATTGCTAACACTAAGACCTGAAAGGAAATACGAATAACAAAGGAGGGAGGGTTACCCCACCAGGAAATCTTGCAAGTGCTGAGGAGGCCCCCTGACCCGTAAGGGTCTCTGACATCATTGTGCACCTTGAGAAAGATGTAAACCTTGACTCTCATCACAGAGACTCTGGCGAACACCCAAGTTGTCACCACCAGGACCAAACGCCCTCATCTCTGCACACGCATGAGAACCATTCAACAACTGGTGATCAGGCGCCAACATATAACCTGAACAAGAATCTCTACCCACAATAGTCCTGGGTGATTTGTCTTGTGAGCAGTACTTGGCCACTCTGCGTAGATTCCACTTCTCCCCGTTGGTCAGCACAACATGCCACTTGTGAACTTCCTTAACTTGGAAAGGACCACGGAACTTACGCAGTCCCTTAAGCCACCAGCCAGATCTGACTTTGACCCAATCCCCTACATGAATATTAGTGGAGTACTTAACTTGGGAATGAACGAGAGTGGGTGCAGAAGTGGGAGTAGATTCATCTCCAACACACACTCCCTTTCCTTCCAACAACTCTCTAACCCAAGAAGGTACTAACTTGGTGGAGGGTTTCCTTCCACGCATGGCCACAAAAGGAACAACACCTGTTGTAGAATTTTCGGTGGTGCAGTAAGCCCACACCAATTCACTCAAGGTTTCTTCCACATCCAAGTTATTTGCAAGAGCAAGACCTATTGCTCCCTTAATCATGCGGTTAGCTCTCTCCACGATACCATTGGATTGGGGATTATAAAGTGCTATGAGAGAATGTTTAATCCCACAATTACGTAAAAATTCACACATTTCTCCGGATGTCAACTGTGTGCCGTTGTCCGTTATAAGGACAGTGGGATAACCTTCTTCTTTAAAAACACTGCGCATCCTCGTTGCCAGAAATATGTTGTAATAAACATGACAAGAAAGCACAAAGCGTTGTCAGTTGGGTTTATTCTTCACAGGCACATAGCGTCGCAGTGTCCCTTGCGCCTCAGCCAGCAGCAACTGCCAAACTGACTCAGTAACAAGGTACACTGCGTAACAATAGAACGCTCGTACAACAAGATTCCACGGAGGCGTGCGGCCTGAAACACAAGTGGAATCATAACAAGAGCCATAAAACATTCTACTCTGTGAGAGGAGGGTAGCCTTTTTTAGCTGTGATGACATAATACGGAGCAACACTAAACCGTCACCAACACCTCGCACTCTCCCTGCAAACAGTCTAATTAATTTATGGCGCCAGTCCCCTTTTACATCTGAGACAAAAATAGACGTAGTGGCAATGGCCGTGGAGAGACACGGCCCAGGCTGAAGCCACTTTGCAGCAGTGAAAAACAAGCCTCCGTTATGATGGCACTTGTGAACAGGAAGGAGGGGCTGGATCTGTGTCATGAGTGTGGCACCCAACAAGGAGTGCTGTTGAACCAGTGTTTGTGGATGTAGAGTAAATGGAGCTGCAGAATTCTTAATATATCGGAAATGAACACAAGTTGCATTTCTATCTTGTTATAACAGTACAAAACACAAACCCATGAAAAGGCATGATCTGTATAATTTTCTTCACTTCTTTTGAATGGACAGCTCTGAAACAGCATAAGTGAGTGGGTGGCATGAATGCTCATCCTTTCTCTGATAAAACACTATTACCTTCCACTTCTGTTATCTAGTCACAGCTGCTGCAGGGGCAATGCAAGGCTAGTAGCCTAAGGGGCATGATAAACAGCTGTTTCAAGAAAACGCATTAATGAGGATGTACACCTTTTCAAAGTGGCAAAAGGAAAAGGCTTGTGAAATAAAACATTCAAAACATGAACAATCAGCTGGTAAACAAGCCCATGTTTTTTCCACAGTAAAAGTTGTGAGGTAAGCATAGGAGGTAAGGGTGGGAAAGGAAACAAGATGGGAAAATCGAGTAAACTAGCCAGTGACTGGTGTGTGCCTAATCACACAAACAGTACAAGGTGGGGACTTGGGGGGAGATGTCACATCGATATGTGAAATTACATCATTGGATGAAGCCGGCCACAGAAAGAAAAACATATCCCCCTTGTAAGCCCACTATCGGAGGCCAGGGTGGGTCAAACAAAGCAAACACAAGGAGACGATGGACTGAGCGCTGAAACTTTTCAGACACTCACCCCCAGTCACGGATCTGTGTTGAATCCATCATCATTCTTTAGCTAACTTCGCCACCCAAGTTCAGACCCAGCCATATGCAATTCAGTCTTGACCCTGTTCCTCATGGAAACAGTCAAGCCCATACTGCCAAGCCAGGTCTTCCCTGGACCGGAAACAGGCATCCTGGGACCTGTTTTGGGGGAACACCCCTCATCAGCCAGGCTAGCTTGAATCCAGTGGCAAAGTGAGCAAGGGACCCATGTCTGAGCATACCCTGTCAACTTAGGGCAAACAAAGCAAACACAAGGAGACGATGGACGGAGCGCTGAAACTGTTGAGCACTCACCCCCAGTCACAGATTTGGGTTAAATCCATCATCATTCTTTAGCTCACTTCGCCACCCCAGTTCAGACCCAGCCATATGCAAATCAGTCTTGACCCTGTTCCTCCTGGAAACAGTCCAGCCCGAACTGCCAAGTCAGGTCTTCCCTGGGGCAGGGCAGCAGGAGTTTAAATAAATATCTCACAAAACCTCATTATTCCGTGCAATGCTGTCGTGTAGCTCCTATAGTACCCCTGCAGGACCTGCACGTTTGGATAACATATACTGTGGGCTTGGTGGCAGACTGACTCCGTGCACCCCCACCGTATATGTTAGCCTGGTTTGCATTAGCTAGCTCGCAGTGCCACTAGTGTCTCCTCTTATCGGGGAGAGATTAGTTTCTGGCAACCTTAGACCATGACAACCCTGATTCCCTCAGAATCGTGGAAACAATGTACTACCTTTCGCTCAGTCACTCATGCTCACTTATTCGGTTTGCCTCAGAGAATTACACAGAATAAACAGTCGGGCGTTTCAATAAGTATTTATTGAACAGTTTTTATTCTAGTGTAAAATATATGTGCTGCGGTAACCAGCAGACAATAGCAGAGATATATGATCAGCATTACGATAAAAGCAAAGGGATAGAACAGTTCTACCATATTGCGATAAACATGAGTACATACATGAATATAAAAGCATTATGCAAGTGCACGTACTCCTACGATGCCTACCTAGATGTACCTGAGTGTACCTAGCATATGTGTGTAGGTCTTCGAAGCTAAGAGCCAAGAATTCTCCTAGGATTTAGTCGAACCCCCATACCTGAATAGAGAGAGTGTGGGACCCCGTCCTGGTCTCGAGTTGGACACCCCGTCCGGGTTGTGTCAGACCACTGTCAGCTTGAGCGACTGCATGCAGGAGCCTCAGCGTCTCTGGTCAGTGGTCAGCATGGAAGTCTCGGTTCCCTCTGGTTTACCGGGGCAAGATGTGGTGTATTTATACCCTAAAGAGTCTCGGTCCTCAGTATGGTTTGTATTGGACATGAGGAAGACGTCAGGGGTGAACTTTGTACATACATTATGCTGGTGGTGTATTCTTAGAAAGCCATGCATAATTAATGAGCACAGTGTGGGCCTGTGTTTGGAAGAACCCTGCTGCATTCAAAACCACAGTATAGATAGCGTTCATCCCTCAGAGCTCGTTGTGTACTAGCTGGGACGAATGTAGGTGAAAGATCATGCCTATATAAGGAATCATACTATAATAGGACATGTACAGTTGTGACCATAATTGGGCAAGTACGAATATACGTCCATTTTAGGGCATGTACGAACGGATCTACATTAGGGCATCTATGCGGGATATAACACCCACTCCACTTCCAAACTGGATAATAAATGACCATACTTAAAATCTGGGTAATTTTAAAAACATTTTTAAAAGCAAGTAAAAACATGGTTTTAAAAAATCGTTAAAACATTTTTGGGTGCTTAAAAAACAAATGTTTAAATTCAGCTTTTTCTAGTTGCCACTTAAAAGTCAATATCGTCTCTCTATAGAAGTTGTATTACCATAAACAGGAGAAGGCCATACTTTTCTCAAGCGAAAGTGTCAATGTAAGAAAATGTTCCAAATTTAGATCGTTTTATTTTGAAACGAGTGAAGACGCCGAATTCTTTCCCAGGACACGATGAGCCAATTCAAGATTACGCGTCCTGGCTGGGAAGCTCAATATTATCGGTGTCAGCTGCTGTAGATGACAAATCCAACGCCTCACAGAGAACGTCAATCGCACATAGATGGAATGTAGTACTGCCAACAGCCGGTGCTGCGGCAGCTTGTGCGGCAGTTGTAACCTGGGTGCCTGTGGAGGAGTCACCTAACCCAGCAGGAGTGAACGGCACCTGTGGATTCTCCAGGAATGCATTCATCAGAATTGGAAGCCACTGGGGACAACGCAGAGCATGGGCCTTTATGAGGTCCAGCATTGTATCCGTGTTCGGAGGCGCATCTGA
The DNA here is from genome assembly GCA_963921515.1 of Calotriton arnoldi. Taxonomy (NCBI): domain Eukaryota; kingdom Metazoa; phylum Chordata; class Amphibia; order Caudata; family Salamandridae; genus Calotriton; species Calotriton arnoldi. Next base: position 889,852 of record CAWUFW010005297.1, read on the forward strand.
TAGAAATGTTAGACAAAGATCCAACGTGCATTCCTCTCCGCTGAACAGGCCTCGAAGCACAGGTAAGATGCAGTCTATCCAGACTGGTCTAAATGATAGAAACCAGGAGGCACTGAGTTCTCGCAGGCAAGAAATGCCCAGAAGTTGTACCATACATTCACGGTATTTCCGCTCCAGGAGCGTGTTCACCATTCCCTCGGGAAGTGGGCCGTCCATTGCGCAGCAGCAATATTACAATCAGGATTCCTGCAATTAGGAACAGGATGAGCGGCAATCCTCCAAATACGCTTCCCAACACGGAGTGTATAAAATTTGGGATTACTCCGAGGACCGTCTGAAAGGTGCTTAACAGTCCTGACCCTATGGTCTTAAATAGGTGTACAATTCCGCTCGTATCAGACATATTGAAGATACGTCCCACCATTTCTGCGAAATGAAAGGGGCAGTTTGTACATATAAGCGCTTGTATCTCAGTCGAGGTCCTTGCAACTTGAAGTTCAAAGATTTCTCGAGCGGAGGTTAAGGGCACTGGTTGCTGTAAAAGCATGGCTTTCAATCTGCTCAAAGTATCAAACTGTATAAAAGAAACATTCAGCGAAGGCCATAACGGCGCCTCCCTGACTGTGTTCAGTGGCGGAAACAATACTTGCATACAGCAAGTAACCCTGGAGTTAACAGTTACTAGATATGCGACGCCCGGAAGCATCCCACAACAACCTTGATCATTTAGCATTAAGTAACTCCCATTCGAGAGCAGCTGGAAAACCGGCGTGATCATGGCCGCTGGGGTCCCTGACATGTGACAAGATATGTTCGCTACTGAACCGCTACAGGCTCTGTGTAGAGAAATATCCTGACACATGAGAGAACCGCTCAAAGCGTTCTTGCATTTAGTACCACTCAGATACACTTCTCGATCCCCATTCCGGCATCGGTATCTATATGGTAACTCCCAAGTTTCCTTGATGTATCCCTTACCCATTTTTACATATTTGCCTGCCTGCCTTTGCTCAAGGCAATATTGAAACTGAAACATAGTGACCGGCAGAGGTATTTGGCCATGAATGAGCCATTCTGTTGATGGTGATTCGGCTACAGTGAATGGTAACCTTTCCAGTTTCTCAATACGCAGCATTGTATATTTGGCTCCCCTCTGTGCCATTTCTGTCTGTTTATCAGTTAGATTGTATTCTGAGAACAGAGACGTGGTGTTTATAAAATGCCATGGCACATAGCCTGCACGCAAAGATTGTAGCGTCCAGCTTAACATCATAATAGAATGTAGCTGAGATTGCCCGTGTTGTAACAAGGCCAGATCTTGTTCTAATATGTCGATCGCCGAGGACACAATGTTGCCTAAGGAGTAAATCCTGGAGGTCAAAGTAGTTAACCCATTATCCACCACTGCTAATGCCTTTTCTAAGTTAATACAGTCTATTTCCCGTATCCTTTCTTCGGCCTCTTGTTGGGATATTTTCCAGTTTTCATTATAGTAGGCATAATGGCCTGCATATATGAAACGTTTCTGACGCTGTTTCTTAGGTCCCAGTAGAAAATCTCTAAGATCCATGTCAGGTGTGAGTAAGGTCAAGTGGTGCTTTACTTCTGTCAGTGTTGAGGTCTCTAGCCAATCAAGGCACAACTTCCCAACACTATACAATGTCACTACCCCTGGGTGTTGTCTTTGTACATAGCTTGGATCTGGCCTATGGATACTAAACCCTTTGGTTGTATTCATAAATCTCTGTTGACATTTGTTTGTGTCAATGGGCCAAACCAGCCATTCTGTCCAATCAGGATCTAATCTGTTGTACTGGAAAATGTCATCTAATCCTACCCCTTGTGTAGTTGAATTCTGCCCCCCACCCATCTGCAATGGTGTTGGAAACCCCGGTGTGTTAATTTCCTTGCCTTTGGCTAATCCAAGACGGGATGTCTGTTGCACAGTTTCGTTCAGAAATAAAATCTGCTGCGGAATGATGCATGCTCTAAAAAGTGCTTCTATTCCCTGGACTTGCCAGTCCCTAGAACCCTAGATTGATTTGGATTCTATTGTGTCTTTCCATAGATCAAAACCCTGTTTATACAACTGGTTCAGAAAGGATGCAGAGTAAATATGTTTGGTGTTTGTTAGCATAATTTTCTGAGCTGAATTTTTTCTCCATTTTATAATAAAATTACGTCGGGTCGGATGTGTTAAACCCTGAGAAGTATGTGAATTTCTGTGCAAACGCTTGTGAACTACCTATTGGAGGTGTTGGGCAGTGTTCCCACTGGTGGTACTCAAATACATTTCTAGGTGTTATAGATTTGTGTAAGAAATGATGACCAAAATGTTGGTAACAGTACAATGTATCATAGTCTGAAGTACCTTCTAACATTTCATTGTTCGGAAATGCTGCAGTTTTTTCTAAATCAGACATCATAGCATTTACAGTTTCAGTGTCCCAATCATCAGAAAATGTACTGGAGGTAATGAAATCACTTAAAGAAATTTTAAATACATGTTTTAGTTTTAAAAGTTCAGTCGGACCTAATATATCATAATCAATCTTGTCCCATACTATACCGTCCGGTATAGGAACTGCTGTGATGTTCACTGAAGACAAGTCTCTTGGTTCACGATGTGAAGACTGGTGTGGTTTTAAAATCAAATTGACTCTTTGGGCTGTAGAGCTTGGTTGGAGGTATCATCCATTAATAAGCATACTAAAAGTTATTATTAAACCTAGCCAGAAAATGAAAAATAAAATCCCAGTGATATACCATAGTTCTATCCAAGGTGACACCAGGTAAGTCTTTCTAAAAAAGTTCAAAAAGTCAATGAGTTTGTGTTGGAGTGATTTTTTGGCTGGCGTCGTTTCCGGCTCGCTTGGATCTAGTGAAAACGTATCAAAGTTCATGAAATAGCCAGAAGCAGTTCGATCAATTGTAGGAATTTCATCGGGATTTGTTGAAATCGGATTTTGCTCTTGACGAGGCACGTTGACGTAGATGTCTGTATTAGGTCTCATTGCAACTTGGTTGTTGAGTTGATTTTCATTTTGAAGATGAATTTCTTGTTGAAGTGAAACGAGTTCCATAGCATTATTGCTTAGTCCTTCATTCCTTACAGGTGGCTCTTCAAACGTGATGAGTCTTTCTGTTTGAACTTCTTGGATTGTAGCGAGAGGAGGGCGTCTGCTACTGTGGAGTCCACGGGGCCTACTGTTTAGTATCGGCCACATAGTGTGGTTTGATTAAGTCAATTGAGACGAATCTGTTCTCCTTTTTTCCGGCAAGAGGCGGCAGAAGTACAGTTCTTCTGCCGTGGATTGCAAGGACCGGTACAGGCTTTCTGTAAGATGGCCCAAATTCTTTTTTGTCAGCAATCTTCTCTCTGACTAGATCCCCGAGTTTTGGGATCCAGATAGGTCTTGCCGTTACTGCCTTGACTTCCTCAGTGGCGGCCTGTTTCTGGAGCACGTTACTTTGTTGTGTCCTGGATTCATTTAGATCCTGTAAAACAGCCAAACAATCATGGATATCAAATGGTGTTTCATCCGCCACTGTGCCTTCACAATCAAGATCAGGTACCCACATTCTTGTCCCAAATAGGACCTCATAAGGAGTGACACCTCCTAGAGAGCATCTTGGCAGATTATTGAGCGCGCGCTGTACCCCATAAAGGTGATCGACCCATCTACTGCCCTTGCCTAATACCCTAGCTGTTAAAGATTGCTTTAAGTCTCGGTTTTTTCTCTCCACAACAGAATTTCCCTCTGGATGGTACGGAGAGGAGTACCGCAATCCTACGCCCATTCCTTCCATGGCCTCTTGTATGCCCGAGAGCTAAACGCCGGACCACGGTCAGAATGTAACGTGCCAACTGCGTATGTGCCGATAAAGACTCGCAAATCTTTCATAACAGTTCGAGCGTCAGCCGAGCGCTGAGGCCAAACCCATAGGAATCTAGAGCAGGAATCCACTGCAACCGTGATATATTTCTTGGACCCATCAGATTGTAAGGGTCCGCAGTGGTCCAAATACACACATGCGAGAGGTTTGTCTGATTTCAGTAATGGTGTCTGCGCTGGGCGTGTTACGGTGGAGCCTTTTATCTGCTGACAGATGTCGCATTTCAAGACTAAGGGGCCGATTCCGATCTCGGCCGGTAGGGCTCCGAATCGGATTCGGCTTTACCGGATCCGATTTGGAGCCCTGTTTCCCGACCGAATCGTACGTGCGTCCGGGCGAGCGAGTACGATGCGTGCGCTCGCGAAATCTCCGACCGACTCGTCCGCAGGACCCGACCGCTCCGACCGACTCGCACGGGGACGACTCGCACCGCGCAATGGAGATGTTCCCCGGCCGGGTAAGTACGATGCGCATCGCGACCGCTCCGACCGACTCGCGCAGTCCGGCTCCAAGGAGCTGTCGGAGCCGCACTTTGGGGGTCCGTGTCGGACCCCCTGGAAGCGTGAGGCACGCGAGTCGCACACAGGGGGACACATGGGTCCCCCTACACGTGCATGTACGGCGCGACCCGCATCGACGCGAACACGCTGTAGGGGGCGCCCTTGTTCGCGTCATGCCCATTGAGTCAATGGGAGCCCGTGTACGCGTCGTACGACTGGCTCCCATTGACTTCAATGGGAGTCCGACCGAATCGAGTCCGATGGCATACGTGCGCATCGTACTCGTTCGGTCGGACTGCTAGGGTCCGATTCGGTCGGAAATCTCTCCGGGTCCGGCTCGGTCGGAGAGATTTCCGGCCCGAATCGGAATCGGCCCCATAGTCTTTATTCTGCTTCGTTAACCCTGGCCACCAGTAGCGCTGTTTCAATAAAGAAATAGTTGCTGTAACGCCTGTATGTGCAGAACCAAAACCCTCGTGTGCCGCTAAAATCAAGCCTAGCCTACGATCCATATTTGGTATTACTCTATCCCCCACTCCAGGAATCTGAGAAAATGGAATGTTTTGTGCATCTAACTTGTAGGAGTACTTGAGTGGAAATTTTTTAGGTACTGCTGTGCTGCCTTTGCGTGAAGCATTGACAGCTACCATTATCTCCCCGTCTACCCTCATCATTGAACGAGTAACTGCAGCTACGGCGGCTGTGCGAACAGCCCCCTTTGCGGCTTCATCAGCCAATGAATTCCCTTCAACGTGAACGCCATCACGCTGATGACTCAGTGTATGTATCACGTGAGCCCTTAGTAGTTCGTTTCTCAACTCCACTACCTGTTCCCATAGCATTTTATGCTTTATTGTGCCACCTTTTGCATCTTTGAACCCATTTTGTTCCCAATGATGTAGATATTCATTGTATGACTGTACACAGTAAAAGGAATCACACACAATCAGTGTGGGGAATTCGTGATCCGTATTTATAAGTGCCAGTATAAGTGCTTTGAGTTCTGCCAACTGAGCCGTGCAGTCTCCTAAAGATTGCGTTTTTGTACAGCTTGGATGGAACTTGCCATCACGCATGCGACCTTTAACAATCGCACACGCTGCGCTGTAAGCTTACTTACTTCCTGTGGCTGGTTGAGCAGAACCGTCAGTGTAAATAATATATTCATACTGATCTAGAGGCAAAATTTCATTTGGTAGAGGGTATTCTTGTTCATATTGCAGGAATGCCTGTGTTTTTAAACTTGGATCAAATCTGTATTCAACATCCGTTGCAGTAAAAGAATTAGCCCATTGTATCCATCTTGGATGTAAGGCTTTAGCATTTGGAATGCCAGCTTTTGTAACAGCTTCTAAAGCTGGTACTGGGTTCATGACAATTATGCGTTTACCCTGAGCCAGAGCTCTTTCTCTTGCTACAGCGGTCTGCACTGCTGTCAGGATTTTTTCTGTTGAAGTGAAACGCATTTCTGCGTTTGTATACAGGTGTGATTTGTATGCGATTGGTACTGTTTCACCTTTATTAAAAGTTAAATAAGTGTACCCGCATTGACCCGCTATGACTCAGATCACTAAGTTCTGTGTGCTTACACGTGTCTGTAAATGTTTAGAAGCTATCATGTCTTCCTGTAGGGAACGCAGGATATTTGTGTGTTCCTGTGTCCATTGTCTGACTGAAAAATCAGGTATTATTAAGTCGTAGAAAGGTTTTACTCTTTCTGCGTAATCCAAAATGTATGTTCGACCAAAATTCAGGAATCCCAGAATTGATTGTAAATTCTTTAATGATTTTGTAGGTTGGAGCAGCGCACACTTTTCTAAAAAGTTAGCTGCCAGGCTTTTTCCCTCACTTGACAGCTCATATCCTAAAAACAGGACATTGAGGTGGGCAATTTTTGATTTTTAAATTAAATTTATAGCCCTCAGAGGCTGAATCCCATAATAATGGTGCTCACCCTGGTCAAGTGCCTCTTTAAGTCATCGTCCGTCAGATAAATATCATCCACATAGGACAATGCTTCTTCATCCAAATTTTGGAGTAGCTCTGTTACCCTTGCTGAGAACAACCCCGGGCTATTCTTGTACCCTTGGGGGAGTCGGAAAAATTGCCGCTGGGATCCTAACGCACAGAATGCGGTTAGATACCTGCTTTCAGGCACTATATTTTGGCAGAAAAATCCATTTGAGATATCAAGTGTTGTTTTGTATTTTTTCTGCACAATGTTATTCATTAATGCGGCACTGTGTGCATTTTGAACTGCAAATGTCTTTGGGCAAGTGTTTGAATGACTGTAATCTAAAACTAGACGATATGTGTTGTCAGGTTTGGCTACGGGGAACAAAGGATTGTTCATAGGTGAAGTGCAATTTTCTATCACCCCTGGTATTCTAATTGATCTAGAATTTCCCTGACTTGTTTTTTAGCTTCCTGCTTTATAGGGTATTGCCTTTGAGCATTTGGGGAAACTTTTAATGGGATCACGTGGTGGGTTGAATCCTCATCCCAACCAGCATGATTTTTGTACAATGCCGGAGCTAGAGCAACCGCCCACTCCTGCGCATATGCATGTTTTAGGTGAATGGGAACGAGGTCGGAAAAGGCTGGAAAAATTACAGTTTCTCCCCTAGGGCACTCCATGACGAATGCAGGCGGCCAGTCTTGTTCTGCTAGCAGAATGTCATAACCAGATGACAGATTTTTCCAAAAGAGACCTTTAACTTTTCTGGGCTTGTCCCCCTCCATCCAGAGTGTTATCTCATGTACCTTATGTGGGACACTTACCCGAGTATCAGGTGTTTCCACCGTGATATACTCACTCAACTCCACTGTCACCAGAAATTCCTTCAGGTTCTGGAGAGCTATTGTTACTTCTGCCGCGCTGTCTAGCATCGTCAGAGCCCATTCCCCGTTCAGAAGCTGTCTCCTCAGAATTCTGGGCATGTCTGATCTTGAGACCTGCTACCTTCTTCTTTTTGAACTGAGGTTTTGATTTTTGTTTATCCTCTTTTTTAGGTGCGTAGTCCGCAGCGTGTTGCGTGTCTCTGGACTTTGTACGCTCCTTTGATCGTCCTTCCCTCTCGGAGTTTCGCGATGAACCCTGAAAGGAACGAGTATCAGTATCCTGATACCTGTCAGGTTTTTTGATGTTATCCCTATTCCTGAGGTTATACCTCTTTTCAGAGGGCTCCTGTTGAGGAGACCTACCTCTGGACTGAGATCTGGTGTCTTTAGACTTTTGTTGTTTTTTATTTTCCCACTTCTTTTAGAAGAAGTAGGTGTCTGCTTTATAGTGTCCTTTTCAGGACTGCCCACCAGTTGTGGTTTTAATGCTTTCCCACCTAGACTGTCTCTGCCTAATTCTGCATATGCAGTTTCGATTATTTTGGGTAGTTCGTGTTGTTGATCTACTGGACTGAACTCCCTTAGGCGTTGGCGGATCGCCACTAAAGCTGCTTCCCCCTTAATATTAGCTAGTATTATGGCTGATACCTGGTCAAAGTTATTTAGTAACTTCATCCCTAAGTTAAGGGCAGGCTCTGCTCCGTACTCATTTTGTATCTGTTTCAAGACGTCAGGTACTACTGCTAAGGATGGGATACCATGTGTTCTGGTATATATGGCAGCAAAGACTGAACCCCAAGAGGTGCAGTCCTCTACTTGTGGTGTGAGACCCATGGGTAAGCAGATTGTTAGAATTCTGTGTTTATCACTGGTTGTAGTATTCGGAAATACCGCTTCAAGCTGAGTTATTTTCTGAGCTATCCAGAATGGGATTTGTTCGCGTTTTGCTGGCATTTTGCCCATTATCGCGTGTAATGTTTGTGGAGTTGTTTTATTAACTGTGCCTTGGACTGGAGTGTCTTGTGCTGCAACTGGTGCAGGCTGAACTGTTAAGGTCCTCATCACAAATTGTGTGAGGTTTCTGTAGATTTTAATTAAATCTCTGTGTTGTACGAGTAAGTCTGGCTGTGTCATTGTGTTAATGTCAGGATGCGGTGTGTATGCCGCTAATATGGGCCATGTGGCTCCTGCTCCTCCGAGCGGGCCTAATCTTGCTCTTCCATGTACTTGGGGTAGGGCGCCTTTAAACCAGTATTTATGCTCCTGGTAAGTAAGCAGAACCTCTACTTCCTCAAAAGGAGAATAGTCCGCTGGTGTTTCACCTTCTAGGTAGTAGTGAAATACATTTGTAAATGCATTTACTACTGGGAGTGTAACCCAAGAATAGAACACCTCTGTTTTATTGTATTCGTGTGCCTCAATCACGAAAATTACTGTACCACCCCTGGCTCTTAAGCCATGTTCTAGAAGTTTTATGGTGACTGCCCTTCTGAAATTTGGTGCAATTTGTATTGCTTCTTCAGGGTCTTCTTCTAAACCAAAGAGGTTTGTTGTAACTCTCCCTGTTGCGCTTGTTTCTTCCTCCATTTTTAATTGGAAGAAGGGAGATTAAAGAGTTCTTAAAATAAGGTGTAAGTGCACAATTGTAGGAACTAAATGTCCTTCAAGCTTGAGTAACCAACAGCCAATAAATAGTATTCTCGTACTACTCAGCTGCGGCGGATTTTGTGCCCACCCACTCCAGATGTCTCTGGTGTTTTGTGACTAGGTTGTCTGAGAATAGCACAACTGAACTACTCAGATTCTACTGTTAAATAAGTACCAAACCAACGTTGGTGGCGCCATGTCGTGTAGCTCCTATAGTACCCCTGCAGGACCTGCGCGTTTGGATAACATATACTGCGGGCTTGGTGGCAGACTGACTCCGTGCACCCCCACCGTATATGTTAGCCTGGTTTGCATTAGCTAGCTCGCAGTGCCACTAGTGTCTCCTCTTATCGGGGAGAGATTAGTTTCTGGCAACCTTAGACCATGACAACCCTGATTCCCTCAGAATCGTGGAAACAATGTACTACCTTTCGCTCAGTCACTCGTGCTCACTTATTCGGTTTGTCTCAGAGAGTTACACAGAATAAACAGTTGGGCGTTTCAATAAGTATTTATTGAACAGTTGTTATTCTAGTGTAAAATATATGTGCTGCGGTAACCAGCAGACAATAGCAGAGATATATGATCAGCAGTACGATAAAAGCAAAGGGATAGAACAGTTCTACCATATTGCGATAATCATGAGTACATACATGAATATAAAAGCATTATGCAAGTGCACGTACTCCTACGATGCCTACCTAGATGTACCTGAGTGTACCTAGCATATGTGTGTAGGTCTTAGAGGCTAAGAGCCAATAATCCTCCTAGGATTTAGTCGAACCCCATACCTGAATAGAGAGAGTGTGGGATCCCAACCTGGTCTCGAGTTGGACACCCCGTCCGGGTTGTGTCAGACCACTGTCAGCTTGAGCGACTGCATGCAGGAGCCTCAGCGTCTCTGGTCAGTGTGTCAGCATGGAAGTCTCGGTTCCCTCTGGTTTACCGGGGCAAGATGTGGTGTATTTATACCCTAAAGAGTCTCGGTCCTCAGTATGGTTTGTATTGGACATTAGGAAGACGTCAGGGGTGAACTTTGTACATACATTATGCTGGTGGTGTATTCTTAGAAAGCCATGCATAATTAATGAGTACAGTCTGGGCCTGTGTTTGGAAGAACCCTGCTGCATTCAAAACCACAGGATAGATAACGTTCATCCCTCAGAGCTCGTTGTGTACTAGCTGGGACCAATGTAGGTGAAAGATCATGCCTATAGAAGGAATCATACTATAATAGGACATGTACAGTTGTGACCATAATTGGGCATATGCGGCCATGACCATAATTGGGCAAGTACGAATATGACCATATTAGGGTAAATATGAATACGTCCATTTTAGGGCATGTACGAACGGATCTACATTAGGGCATCTATGCGGGATATAACAATGCATACGCCAAAGACACCAGTAAGAAGAAAACGCCATCTGAGTGAAGCTTCATTCCTGCTGTATTCCAACACAAAAGAGAACAGCCAGCCCTGACAGAAATAATATATTTTCCCTTGTGCTGAACTAGCTCGAGGGACCACATTTTACAGAACAAGTGGGAGGGGGTAAGCAAAAAATATATAAGCAGCAATGGAAGGGAAACGCTGCATTTGTACTCAAATCGCTTGCAACTATACTAACAAGCAGGAAACAATAAAAACATGTGAGGCAGTCGGATTTAATTATTGTAAATACACTAAAAATGATGGACAGGAGGGGGAGATTAAGTGAACTGGGAGAACGTGCGCCAAAGCTGAACACTTACTGAAGACACAAGCAGCTGGGAGCAGAAACGGGCACTGAAGCTGAACAAGCACCAAAGACACAAGCAGGTGGAAACAATAAACAAACAAAAGAGCAGAGCAACAACAGGAGAGCATAAAGAAAAAGTAGTGCGCCGAAACGAAGCATATGGCAGAGTGTTAAATGTTAAAAGATCCATGTTGTAGGGGCAGGCTCCTGGGTGGAACAAAACAACCAAAAGCCGGGACAAATGTAAAGTATTCACCAATGAAAGAAAAGGAATTTCAAAAGACAGACGAAACAACCAATGGAAAGCGCTGGGCGTACCGACAGCCCATACAGTAGATAACAGCATGTCTCTAAGAGACAGCGCATGCGCTGCCTAGGCGAGACCTAAAAAAGAAGTTTTGGAGCAGTGCACACTGTTATCAGACCATGCCGCCACTCAAAAAGGGAAAAACAGTCGTTCTGGCCCTTTGAGGTGCAAATAGGGCAGTTTACCCCTGATTTGCTTCATTGGAGGAGGCACAAAGCCCACTAGACACCAGAGTAAATACTTAAAAAAGAAGGGGTGGAGGCATGGCCAGGTATCAGGACTGGGCCATAATACAGCTGCTGCCCTCGGCACCAAAATGAGTAATTATTCAATGAGAAAATGTGGTATCTCCACATTGTGTTTTGGGACCTTTCCTGTCTCTGGCAATAGGCCCACCCACACAAGCCAGAGACCATTTGTATCAGGAGAAGAGTGAAAGAGGAAGAATAGTAGAAAATGTGCTAATATCAATGGAATTTCCCTTCATTTGTACCTTCCAATTGTAAGCCAGGGTGCTACAAGGAACACATTTTTCAAAATGCTTTATGAATCACATAATAATATGGCCAACCCCAAATTCAAAGTTATACAAATAAGCACTATTCCTAAACTCACCATTGTGGACATATTTAAAAAATGTAGATTTCGTTCATACTCATTTTTCATTTGTTAGATTTTACCTCATAAACTGAAGCATAGTTATACACAATAAAAAATATCATAAGCTGCATCTCAGTTGTTGGCTCTGGGAACCACATGTTTTTCGACAACCAACAAACACTACAAATCACTGCGACCAGAGGGTTTGACCGACATAACAGTATATTACTTTCCTAAATGGCTACCGGGGAAGCAAATTACAGATAAAAATGTTGTCACCTATTCCTTTATTTCTGAATTATTTTTATTATTTCTTTATTTTAACAGTTAGTTTCTTTGACAAAACACATGTGCACTCTACACAATTTAGCACTTGCTGAATTTAAAATGTAAACTAGTTTACAGAAATGTATAGCTTTTGGGTTAACCATTGGGTTTTACAACAATTTCCTCCACAAACCACAAGCAGGTATAAAGAAAAAAATTGGAAACATCAAGTACCTCTTAGAAATGAAAACAAATATAACACATTTTTTTACAAGGCTGTATGATCCTGAAAGCCAAGAAGATGGTGAACTTAGCACAGCAAACATTTTGTTGAGGCCATTAAAAAAAAATAAAGATAGATACATTTTCCTGCTCAGCAATTGGTTCCCATTTAATAAAAGAAAACAACAACAAATGTTGCCATATTTTGACTATTTGCTTGGTTTTCTCCAGGAAATCCACTAACCCTGGGTACCTTTAGAATCCCCAACATGTAGGAAAAATGATGCAAATTTGGTCTGGATACCTTTTGTGAAAGATAGTTGAGAAAGCTTAAGCGTAATGCGCCCCAAACATCAAAGAAGAGCTCAGCACCAGCGTCTGAAAAGCTTCAGCAGCTAAGAGATTAAAAAATAACAGTGCACAATGCAACAAAACAGTCAAAATAAAATGCAACACAACAACTGTAATACAACACAATAACATAACCTCGTATCCTCCACAACACAATGCCACACAACACATATAATCACAAACATTCTTGTCACGCATTACCACCTTTCTGAAACTTGCTTTCATAATTTTGTGGTGGTAGGTGTTTGCACCAAGCACTGCCTTAGCATAGCACCTAGGACATGAAATTGTGCCTAAGGTAAATGTTTTCTGATCCAGCCCACAAGGTGCAGAATGGTGGAGGAAAGCGGCATGAAGTGAAAGGAAGATTAAGCAGCATATCCATTTCTTAACCTCGGCATTCCTGGACAGGATTGTGTATCAAAAAAGTCATAAACCTGCACTCATGTAAAAACATGTTTCTGAAAGTGCACATTGACAACTTTTTTCGTTAATCAGGCCCAATAACTTGCAGACGAAAAAACTGGTCAAAAACGAGTTTGGCCCTTTTGTGCAGGCATTACAAAGCACTAGGAAGCTGATGCCCTGGATATGAGTCAAAACTTTGCTTATGTTTAAAGTAAAGGTCTGACACTTTTATGAGAAGAAAAAAAAACAGAACTCCTGCAAACTGAAAAATGCAGAAGAACCCAATGAGGACCTGTGTCGGAATTATATATCCAGGGGCATATTTATCAAAGTTTTGTATCACCCTTGCACCATGCATGATAACGCAAGCGAGATACAAAACCTAGATGAGATTTACCAAGCCATGCAAGGCCACCTTGCGTGGCTTGGTGATCTGAAGTAACGCAAAGCAGCGCAAGTCACTGCCTTGTATCACTCTACTCCAGGGAGACATTCAATGGGTAGAATGTGGGTGTTCACACGCATCCACCCATGGATTCTGAAGCATTCCCATATTTACCAATACTGGTAGACCCGGGAATGAGTCAGAAAGTTACACCTTCCAATGGGAGGTGTAACGAGGAGAAATATCTTTATTTCTCCTCATTATTTCCTCTTTCTATGTGGGCTGCATTCTCCAACACATAGAAAAAGGAAAAAGCCTCAGAGGACTGTTTTTGTATAGGAAGGTCTCCCTTCCTGCACAAAATCTATCCTGTCTGTAATGCAGGCATCAATGCACCATGGTACAAGAGTGCCTCCGTTGGCACTAGGCAGCAATTTGTGCCCCTGCACAGGCAGAGAGTAGGAATGTGCCATATCTTGATAGATATAGTGCATTCCTGCCTTCTCCCTTTCATGCAGTGCAGCACAGCAAGGTGTCTTGCTGAATTGTGTTGCATGAAATATTGATAAATATAAAGATAAAATTCCAGTAACACTGATTCACTAATTCAGGGCTGGGAATTTACTCTGTCAATACAATTATGTTCTCCTAAATTAAATATAGTATTACAAAATTATTCTGCCTGGACCACTAATTTGAGGTTGATTTTGACATATATTGTTTCCTTCACACATTTCATAATTTGTCGGAACTCAAGCCAGTACTAAATGAAAGAAAACTGCATTTACCTTTTTATGATTCTGCACAGTCTGTGAAAGATGAGAAGGAGTCTGCAAGATGGGTGGAAGAACCAACGAGACCTAATTCACCCCTTTCAGAAGTCTGGATGCTCCTTGCTTAAACTATGTACTCATGTGGACTCTTCAAGGCCTGTTCACCCCATATCCATGCCATCATCTCCGGCCCAGTAGAGGGTGGACTTGCTGGGGACCTTGAAGGATGGAATCATCTGGATTTATTTGGACTAGTATTGATGTGGGTACTCCAGAAGAAAACACCTGAGACTCTTGCTAGACACATACTCACCCTGCAAGTGACTGAAAGCTTTGTGGGTGGGGAATGCAGATTAGGATGGGAGTCTGCCGTGGAAGAACTTGGTGGGCTGTTGCCAGGATAACCCCAGGTCAGGTGACCATCATGGCTGGGCAATAAGGCATGCTCAGTCCTACATAGTAATCTACAGCCACTTTCCGCTAAGGAAAAAACATAACAGTGCTAAAGGCTGTGGATCGCAGAAGGAAATCCTAAAGAGTCCCGGAGACAGCCTCTGGCTCCAGGAGGGTCCCCTAGGAGTATAATAGTGAAAACACCTCTGCAATTGCTTCAGCAAGGCTCAATGTATCAGTATTTTCAAATTCTCACTCAGACATGGCATTTTAAGAACTGCAGCTGATGTCCTGGAGCTGGGTTCACCCAGAGCCTCAAGATGACCCCAAGGGTGAGTGAGTATTTCCTCCTGGGGAGCCTGTTTGGAATTTCCTCCCCTGTGGTACCATTGAATGGGCCTGCACATTTTTAAATCAATAGTACCTTAGAGATGGTGGACCACTGACAAAGACTCACTTCCCCCATGCACCACACATCTAGAGACCAGGTGTTCCTGTGCTACTCAACCATTTAGGGACAGGCATCAAGAGCACTGACTGCATTCTCTCCCCGCCCCTGCATAGAAGACTGAGCTATGTAGTGAGATTGGGTGACAGCAATCACCCCTCCCTGCTCCAGGGTCTCAGGCCTAGATAGCAGGGAGGCCACAAAATTGCACTGTCCCTTGGACCATCACACAGCACCAAGAGGATGTGTGTGGTTGCCACATGAGGGATGGGGCACCCACGTTGTAAAATGTTTTTACCAGCTGCATGAAAGAGAAAATAAAACAAATGATACAGAGCCTCAATCTGGTTGTAGCACTCCTGTTCTTTCTAGCAGCTACCCAGAAATAAGCAGAGCACAGCCAAAGCTTTAAACCTCTTGGGTGTATTGTCTGAAGTGGCAGTAAGCTCCTACATGACTCTTGTGAGAGAATATGTGTCACCCTGTGTCTCCCAGAATAGAGTATGTAGATGCACAGTAGGAGCAGTACACCTGTTTAAACCAAGGGTCTAGATTATGTGATGGCATTTCAAAGGAGTGATCTCTTGTGTTGTTTGGTCATGACTTGTTGCTAGGCAATCTAGTGTAAAAAAGAAATGTTCACAATAAAGGCTGTAGGCATTGTGTTTTGTTAGTAACCACCACATGTCAAAACATATATGCTGGATTTATTTATTGTGAAAGGTAATGCAATGTATAATTTGTTAAAACCAATAGCTTTGGGCTTTACACTTACCTTCCATTACCAAAGGTCGTTGGCCTTACATACTTTGATTGTGACATGACAGGGAAGAGGTGTGGTGCGGTGGCCAGGGCGGCTGACTCCGGAACACGGGGGCTCACGGTTTGATCCCAGGCGCCGGCGGCAGGTTGGCCAAGCACCTTGTGACTCTGGGCAATAGCTTGCTTAATCTTCCTGACGGCCCCCAGCGTGGGACACCTCTCTGGAGGTAGCTGTGCGCTTTACAAATGCTGGTATTTCGTTTTATGTATAGGGGTATTATTCTTTTGAGGGCTACGGCTTACTAGTGCACAAATAGTTTAAGGCACCCTTGAGTACAGACTTTATTTAAGGGGCTAGTTGAACTCAGTGACCTATCTTTACGGTACATGATTTTCAACATAGCATTTTTGTGACACCCCTTTGTAGAGGTTACAACTTGTAAATATGACTACCATCTTTTGAATAGTACTAACTTTGTGCATAATATTTAGTTGTGTATATATTAAAGTAATTACTGTTTTAAAAAAAAGGGCTGAGTGGCCGATGATTTATTATTATTTTGTCTGACATTATTTTCTGAGATTTTAGCCCACAACACGTCCCTGAGTCAGCCCTAGACTGCACTGTTTTCAAACCTGAGGATCACGTGACATGAGAGGTTGTTTTTCCTCAGCTTGAAAGTCTGCGGTATGAAGACACACGGACAACTGTAGCCCAGTGACCTCTGATTGCCCTGGGAACATCATGACTTTACCATGATATTTAGTACTCCTTCTCACATACAGACGAACATAAATAAACACCACGTCAACCCTGAACTCTGACAGAGCGCCATGAACCCGATACAAATCAGAGCACTTCTCAACTGTCCCGAGATATGAGGCACTAAATAACTAATGACATCAGATGACTCAGGAAGCACTTCAGGCCTTGCAAGGGGCCTCGAAAACATTTTGTATACACCTGTATAATACAGTACCATTATGAATAACTTCACACTTTTCTCTCGGGATACGTGCATAACACTATTGACAAGAAAAAGAGTTATTTTTTTCATTCTGATACAATAATACAGTTTATATGTTATGCAGATTTGTAGAGCGCACTATCACCCAGGAGGGTATTGTGGTGCTGGGTATGGATCAAACTCATTTATTTATTTTTTAAATATTTTTATTGCACATTTTCCAAAAATACAAACCACACAATCCACCCACCCTCCCCACGCTCCAACAAAACAGCAGTTAAGCCCCAATTCATGAAAAGTGGCTGATATTAAGCATACAAGGTAATTTAAGTTCATATGATCAAAAACTTCAGTTTAACACTTTCCCAGATAAAACCAATATCAAATGATTTAAAGTGCATTATGCTAGAGTAAAGAATATCCGTGGGCCCCCAACCGTGCAGCCAAGAGCATATACCTAATAAATCATTTTACCCATTTGGATAAGGGCGCTGATATTAATTGTCCCTTCCTCCTGGCCTGGCTGCCTTTTCTAGCATAAACCGCTTTCTCCAAATTGAAAACTGAAAGTAAGTAAGCCAGCCAATGTTGAAACAATGGGGGGTTTGGGTCCAACCATGCAGAGACAATTGTTAGTCTTAAAATAGCCATTGAGACAGTAAGAAAATATTCTATATCCTGAGACATTTCTTCTTTTGCACTCCCAGTAGAATCACGCTTGGACTCAAAGATACTTCTATCTCCAGTTTAGAAAGAAAAAAGTTTGTTATTTCATTCTCTAAAGGGATTAAAGAGGTACATGTAGCAAACATGTGAACTATATCTGCACAGGATGTAGCACACCGGGGGCATCTCGTCCCCCTACCTTTCCCCCATTTCGCAATTCTAGCTGGTATGTAATATAACAAGAAGCAGGTCTTCAAAAACTGTGCTTGCAAATTAGCCGACATTAAAACAGTTTGAGATAAAGTGAGAGCTTTAGAAAACTCAGCTTTGGATATTGTCAACTTCTCTTGCCACTTAAGAGAATATTTATCAAGATCGTCTTTCATTTCGGCATTTAAAATATGATATATTGTCCTCATACGAGTTTTACTCTGTGCTATTAAAATCTCGACCAGTTCCTTTCTGTGAAAGCCATTAGGACCACCACCCTTTCACTGTAGATAATCTCTTATTTGTAGATACTTAAATAACTCCCTATGATTAATACCAAACTATGTCTTAAGGTCATTGAATGTAACAATGCCGGAAGAAGAGTAAAATGTACCTAATTTATTTTTACCTGCTTGAACCCACTTTTGGATACACCCATCCCTAAAAATTTCTGGCAAAATCAGGTTATTCTGAAGAGAAGTATAACAATTCAGCCTTCTTAAACCTATCAGTTTACGAACCGATGACCATACCTTATAGACTCCCAGGAGACACATAAAGCGCACCTTTTTATAATAACTAAGCTCCAACTGTTTCCAAGGCAGCCCGATGCCTCCCTTCCAATTAACAACTAAAATGTGGACGGAATGTGTTTTGGTGGTTTCCTAATTAGGATAGAGTTGTATTGCAGCGTGGTGGCCCAATAAAACAATTTCAGAATTGGTAATGCCCAGCTGTCTCTTTCTTTCGGGAGTGAAAGATATTTCAAAGCCCTTGTAGGTTTGGAGTAGGCCCAAAAAACCTTGTAAAAATAGCATCAAATGCCTTCAGCCAATCATTTGAAAATTACAGGGGAATAGATTAAAAAAATACAGATTTTTAGGAGAATAAAATCATCTTTATCACTTTACATCCTCCAATCATTGTAAGATGTAAATTATTCAATCTAAAAAGCTCTTTTTTAGTCTTTCCTATAAAAGGCTCCAAGTTCTCCTTTACAATTTCGCCAACTTCAGATGAAATGCGGACGCCCAGCTATACCGCGTTTTTTACCACTCCTTTATCTACCTTCAAGATCTTACCAGTGTTAACAACTTGGGTTTTATCTTTATTTAAAGAGTAGCCTGAAATCTCCCAAAAATGTAAGACTTCCTCTTCGATTATCTTAAGAGCAAAATCTGGTTTGGGGGTCACTAAAGTTGTATCATCTGCATATGCTTGAATTTTATTTTCAGACCCATGCACTAGCACAGTAGGAATTGACAAGTTTCGCTCTCATTTTCGTATAAACAGGTAGATGTATAGTGCAAACAAAAGTGGAGAGCAATGACAACCCTGTCGTGTCTCCCGGGAAATCACAACAGGCTCAGTCATATCCCCGGAAACACAGATATTTGCTACAGGTTTATAATATAGGGCTTTGATATCCCGTATAAACCCTAAACCAATGCCCATTACCTGCATTGTCTGCCAGAGAAAGTGCCAGTAGACCCTATTGAATGCCTTTTCCACGTCTAGTAGGATTAAGGCCATAGGGTCTCCTGACACCTACGCTGCATCAAAAAGCGAGATTACTCTCCTAACATGGTCTGTGGTGTCCCTCCCCGAAATAAAGCCATGTTATCGTTTAGACACTAACTTTGTTATCACTTGATCACTTGCGCTAGTCGTGCAGCTAGAACTTTGGAGTATATTTTTGAATCT
Organism: Calotriton arnoldi; assembly: GCA_963921515.1. Lineage (NCBI taxonomy): Eukaryota > Metazoa > Chordata > Amphibia > Caudata > Salamandridae > Calotriton > Calotriton arnoldi. Next base: position 908,944 of record CAWUFW010005297.1, read on the forward strand.
CCATTAATTAGCATTATTGGGCGGTATGAACCCAGTTCTATGGCAGGTTTGTTCTTTTTCAGAAAAACAACAATTTTGGCAGAAGACCATGATTCTGGGGAGGGGGGGGAGCTCCACCATAGATTTGGTTGAATAGTGCAGTCATATGGTCTTTCAGTTGGGGCGCAAATGTTCTATAAAATTCCGAAGGGATTGAATCGGCCCCTGCAGCTTTGCTGGAAGGAAGGCTAAACAACGCAGAATAGATCTCCTCCCAGTGCAATACCCCTTCCAGAAACTCCCTCTTATCCGTAGACAGTTTCTTTAAAAATACTGCTTTTAAAAAGTCTTCTGCCTGCATCGCGCTGTTTTAAATATTTTCGGAATATAGGCATTGATAATATATCCTAAATGCGTTCCTAATCTTACTGGGGTCGGAGACTAGCCTGAGAATAGGGTCTCGAATTTCTCGCACATCACTTGTCGTGTTTTTCTGTCTTGCTCTCACAGCCAAATGGTGCCCTACTTGCTCACTACATTCATATGTTCTTTCCTTCCAAACCGTGAGCTTTTCTGCTGCCCTGTTAGCAAAAATCGCACTAATTGCTGCCCTACCTGAGATTACCCCTAGTTGGGCCTCTTCTATTTCTCCTCCCTGCTGCACTATTCTAACCAGATTTTCTTCTGCTACCGCTAAGATGTCTTGCTTGGCTTGTATGTGTTGTTTCTCTTCCTTCCCTCAGTTCAGAGAAAACCTCAATGTCTCCCTCGTAGTCATGCCTTAAACATGTCCCAAACCACGCTAATTGACGTGCTGCCAATATTCTCTTTAAAGAATATCGGAATCCACTTTCTGATATGTCTACAATAATCTTCGTTTGCAATCAGGGCACGCTCAAAGCTCTATGTGGTTTGAATTTTCCTCCCGTTTCCCTGGATTTCTAGAACTAAAGGATTATGGTCCGAAAGGAACTGCGGATATTGCTCAGTTTTACAATCGGATATAAATACATTTGACACGAAAAAATAGTCCAATCAGGCATGAGAGTGATGCAGGGCTGAATAATATGTATACCCGTGCAAAAGAGATCTCTTTCTACTCCACACATCAATAAGCCCATGATCCTTGCAGACACCTTCTAGGGCTTGAAATCCTCTGGGTTTTCGACCTATATATTTTTGATGTGCTCCCATATCCCAGTTACTGGGCACATTAATATTCATATCCCCACCTAACACAATTGGCAGGGGTCGATGAGTCAGCTCATTAGATATCTGCTCAAAAACATAGCGATCATCCAGTATACTCCCAGAAACCGAGAAAAATGTAAATTTGTCTTTGTTAATAGAGTGGCACACTACAATAGCCCATCTGCCTTAAGTATCAGCTCGTACTTGCGAGAACTTTAACCTATTGCCTCGGGCTAAACTTGCAACCCCCCCCCAATACGCGCCCCTTGTGACGTCCCACCTATCAATCTATAACCAAGTGTATTTAACATATCTCTCCGTGAGCCTTCAATATGTGTCTCTTGCAATCAAACAATATCTGCTTTCAAACCCTGTAGACCTATTGCAATTCCAGCTCTTTTCTGAGCGTCATTCAATCCGCAAATATTAATAGAGGCAATACGCACCTTCCATTTTCCTTCCATTACAGCACTTTCCAAACAGGGCCATGTCTCTAAATCACTAAAGTTTTTTGGATACAACACAGAGGCATGTTCCCCCCTTTACAGCATTCCTAGGTCTTAATTCTTCTTTTATGAGCGTGTAGGATCCCCCCTCCCTCTCCACCTCCCTCCCCCATTCCAACATCAACCAACCCAATACTAAAAAAGAAAAAAGAAACAACCCCTCAGAGCCCGACCCCCCACCCTACCACCCTCTCCCAACATGTGAGCAACTAGGCCTAGCCTGTGTGAAGACGATTGTTGTAACAAACTCGCCACCCCACCCCGCCTCCCCCCCCCGCCACCCCACCTCCATAATCACTGCAATTGGTGCCTTTGGGATTGCCTATCAATATCATAAAGTGAATAATAATACATTTTTTGTAAGGCAACGTTTTCGGCTATATCACTTTCCTTAACCTAAAGCTACTTCCTTTTCCTACAATTAGCCTTCAAATTTTCATCCCCCTTTGGGGTTTATGCCTTTAACCTTGACTCAAACATTGTAGCCCCCACGCAATTCATCTAAATACTCATGGGCCTCAATCTCAGAAAAAAAGCCTTGTGTGCGTTCCTTAAGAACAGCTCTCAATTTGCTGGGTTTTCTAGATATACTTTGGCTCCTAGTTTCTGAAATGGTGTAAACATTTGTCTTAAACTCCACCTCCGCTCTGCTGTGGCGTGGGCAAAGTTTGGTCTTGCAAAAAAGGACACTCCATCAAACTCTTTTTTTGCATTAGGGCGCGCCAAATTGTAGATACTTTGCCTCAACAAAAAGTTGCAAAAATACACCAGTACTGCTCGAGGATATGCAGTGTTACCAGCTTCCTGATTCTTAAGCATTAGAGGGAATCAATGTGCTCCTTGTACTTCTTTATCCCAGTCCCAGTCTATGAGCTCTGGAAAAGCACCCTTTAGGAGATTTCTCCTCTGCCTGTTTTCCTGCTTTTCTAGTTTCCACATCATGTCAGTTAACTTAGGATCTTGGGGTATATCCTCTGGGTTTTCAATTCCACAACCTCCATTTCAAGAGTCTCTGTACGAGCTCTCATCATTGTCATTCTTTATGATATCTCGAAGCAGGTTTTATTTATCTTTCTTACTGTCCCCTGTAGCTTTTTTGAGGCTTGTCGGGCCCGACGAATATCCTTTCTGGCCTCTTCCTGCATCTGTTTGATAGAAGCCAAAATGACCGACGGAGAGGGTTCTACCAGGTTGAGGGACTCTGGTCCTACTATAGTGCCTGTCGATTCTGCCAGAGCTTCGGCAATCACTTTCTCCATTCTTCCCCCTACCTGATCGAGCAGCTGATTTGTAGAGTAGTCCCATCTTAATTTGGGGGTATCTCTCCGGACTGATTCATCCTGTCGGGAGCTCGTTTTTTTGCTAATCCCTCTTCATCCCCTACTTTGGCGTCAGGATTTTTTCTTCTCTTCCCCTCCACAAGACCTACTCTTTCTTCGCGTTGTTAACACAGATTCTTCCAGGGAGCTGCTGTTACTCGTGTCGGAAAGAGTGGCACTCGTGTACCCATTTTCCGGTATTGAAGAGTCTGACTCATCCGTCAGAGAGAAGAATTTCTCCCCCATTAGATACGTGGAAGCTGCCACTAGCGCTTTTGGGCCTCTCAAAGAACAATGATCTAACTGGGGATAGCTTGAATCTCTTAGGGGAGCAGAAAGTACAGCCCCCCCCCCACTCCCAGACTCAGGCTGCCCCGTGTATACAGTACTAGTCACTTCTTGTTCTGAGATCATTTTCCCATCTGGTGTCACAAAGGAAGTCATTTCTGAATACACCGACAGTAAAACAGTTTTAATAGGTTCACCACTGACTTCTATCTGCTTTGCAGGCAAAGACCCTGTGAGAGCGGGCTCAGCGAAGTCCAGAGCGGACAGAGCTGACAGGGCTGTTGGTGGATCCATGCTTTTAGCCCCTACTACTGGTGAGAGAAAATAGGTTGGGTATTGAGGGCTGCCCTTCAATGAGCGCTGTAATATTGCTCCCCCGGACTAGTTGTTGCAAAGATTTCTTTCCCATATCGGGTTCCGGTCTCTGTCTAGTGGTCATTTCCTCTCCTTTTTTTCCACCTTTTTTTTCGCCTTTTCCTTTGTTGCTCATTTCCCGCCTAATTGATGGCAGCGTTGGGGCAGGCACAGCCGTCCTGGGCGACCTGGATATTAATGCAGCTGCTGCTGCTGTGGCTGGGGGGCTTAATTTCAGCGATTTTGCCCCTCTTCCTGCCATCTCCTCAATTGGACCTCCTCTCTGAGCTGAGGCTTCTGACAGCACTCACAGCAGCTTCCGAAACAGGTTAAGAGACACTGCCGAAGTTAGGGAAAATATACACTTTCGGTCAACGCTGTACTTTTGAGCGAGGCGACTGTAGAGCCCGTTGTATCCTAGAACGTCACTAATATTACCCCGAATCTCCAGCATCTCCCCGGGCTCTCACTGAGCCTCGCGCAGCTGTGGTGTCGCAGTCGACCATCAGGCTAACGAGGCGGAGGGAGGAGTGAATAGCGACGGGAATTCTACGCAGACGCCATCTTGCTCCTCTCCAGGAGAATCTCTCTGGATCTAACTCATTTAAATGCCACATGGATTAGCATATTGTAGAACGACTCGTATGTATTTCATTTGTGTCTTCTAGCAATTTTACTGATTTGGATCAGATTTAACATGTTTTTCTAAATACTCCATTTTAAGATTATATGTTTATTTGTTAATGGTAATGAATTACATTGATTTCAATAAACATCTTGATGTCTTAGTACTGACTTGAGTGTTTATTGCTTGAGCTTGCACTTTTTATCCCTCTCAATAAGGAGAAAAGGAAGAATTACAATCCCTCCCAGTATTTATATGCTTTTCAGATAGCAAAATCATCCATGCGGCTATCTATCTATCTATCTATCTATCTATCTATCTATCTATCTATCTATCTATCTATCTATCTATCTATCTATCTATCTATCTATCTATCTATCTATCTATCTATCTATCTATCTATCTATCTATCTATCTATCTATCTATCTATCTATCTATCTGTCCATCTGTCTGTCGGCCTGTCTGTCTGTCTGTCTATCTATCTATCTATCTATCTATCTTTCTATCTATCTATCCATCCATCCATCCATCTATATATGCTTGATTTTAGTAAGAGAGGGAAAATGCACAAAGGGGGAAAACAGAACGAGAAAGACCGAAAAGCTGGTGTTAAGGTAGAAAACAGGAACCTCCACAAGTAGGATCAAACGGCAGGGCGCGTCTGATAGTAGATGGAAGACACATGAGGGTCATTCAAGACTAGGCAGCTTTGGTGTTCAGTGCGCCCACATTTAAAAGCGCTGGTCGCAGGTTTCAGACTAGAGCTTTGAGCAACAGAGCTGATTTGATTACAAATCAAAGCACTGTTATTTATTTATCTATCTATCTATCTATGTGTCTGTACGTCATTCTGTCTGTCTCCATCTGTCTTTCTCACATACCATTATTCGAATTGCTGTCATCAACAGAACAGAAGTGAGCTGCAGGTTTTGCCTGCTGACACCTCTGCCTGTGAGCTGGCTTCCTGCAGCATTTCTAATAGAGCACTTGCTGTCACATTGACATAACGTAGAGCAGCTGAGGCGAAAGGCTTCATCTTCCACAGAAGAAAACAGCCATTTAAATACGAGTTCCATCCGTTTTTCCTCAGCTCTTCTTCTGAGAGTTTTCGAGGATCTAATCCATAAGTCCTCTTGAACAGGGAAAAGTGAAAGATGAGTGCAGTGAATAGTCTTGGGTGCTTCATATTATGAATGTTCAAGTGATCTTACTGTGTCGAGGACGAGTAGGCCTGTGTTTTAATTCACAGAGGCCACATTTCGTAAGTCACTGTCACAGTTAGCAGCACTGCTAACCGGATTTTTATTCGCTCTGCGGACTGCATGGCTCCCCGTGGACACATAGGGGGCCTGCCTGGGTGCCTTGACAATCGTTGTGTTTGTAATTATAGAAAACTATTGCGGCAGCAGCAGCACAAGAGAGGGAGAATGCTGGATGATCACTTTTAGGTCTGGCCTAGAGGCAACATTAATTGTGTAGCCATTATTTTTTTCTTTTTTAATTTAAATGGCATATTTTTGTAATAAAAAAAAATATCACACCGACTTGCCAAGGCTAAGCCTATTGACTTTGCCAGTGCTTTTTTAAAATTAATTTTGCCATGATTCTTTCTTCGTGGCAGTATCGTCCATCGCAAACTCACAAAATGGAGAACAGCGGACAGCCTGTTAACAGGAAGTCGATAAGCCGCGTGGAGGCATTGTTCATGACATCCAATCCTTGAACGCAACACTGCCCCTCATAATCGAGTGACCGGCCTCTTCTGACTGGGCTGTAACTTAGGAAATGAGCGAGAGATATTTTCACCCGCTTCATTAATTGCTGGAAAGTATCAATGTGATCTTAAGGGCTGCGCTCCGGAAAAGCGCCTCCTGACAAAGGATTTATGTTCTGGCTGATAGAACCCGAACACAATAACTCAGCACCGTCCGTCCCTTTGCAGCCAATTATAAGGACAGGCCCCAAAGCTTCCTTCTTAATTGTTTCCGATTTGTAGGCCAATTGCCCCAGGTGTCCTCAGACACCATGATTTACCTGACAGCCTAGGTTTTGGCTGTAAAAGCCACTGAAGAGTAAAACCAATAGACACAGTAGATATTATTAATATCGCGCGGCTATAAATCAGGACGAAAAAATATGGTTCTTCAATAACAATAAACGACAACTAAAATGTGGACGGAATGTGTTTTGGTGGTTTCCTAATTAGGATAGAGTTGTATTGCAGCGTGGTGGCCCAATAAAACAATTTCAGAATTGGTAATGCCCAGCTGTCTCTTTCTTTCGGGAGTGAAAGATATTTCAAAGCCCTTGTAGGTTTGGAGTAGGCCCAAAAAAACCTTGTAAAAATGGCATCAAATGCCTTCAGCCAATCATTTGAAAATTACAGGGGAATAGATAAAAAAATACAGATTTTTAGGAGAATAAAATCATCTTTATCACTTTACATCCTCCAATCATTGTAAGATGTAAATTATTCAATCTAAAAAGCTCTTTTTAGTCTTTCCTATAAAAGGCTCCAAGTTCTCCTTTACAATTTCGCCAACTTCAGATGAAATGCGGACGCCCAGCTATACCGCGTTTTTACCACTCCTTTATCTACCTTCAAGATCTTACCAGTGTTAACAACTTGGGTTTTATCTTTATTTAAAGAGTAGCCTGAAATCTCCCAAAATGTAAGACTTCCTCTTCGATTATCTTAAGAGCAAAATCTGGTTTGGGGGTCACTAAAGCTGTATCATCTGCATATGCTTGAATTTTATTTTCAGACCCATGCACTAGCACAGTAGGAATTGACAAGTTTCGCTCTCATTTTCGTATAAACAGGTAGATGTATAGTGCAAACCAAAGTGGAGAGCAATGACAACCCTGTCGTGTCTCCCGGGAAATCACAACAGGCTCAGTCATATCCCCGGAAACACAGATATTTGCTACAGGTTTATAATATAGGGCTTTGATATCCCGTATAAACCCTAAACCAATGCCCATTACCTGCATTGTCTGCCAGAGAAAGTGCCAGTAGACCCTATTGAATGCCTTTTCCGCGTCTAGTAGGATTAAGGCCATAGGGTCTCCTGACACCTACTCTGCATCAAAAAGCGAGATTACTCTCCTAACATGGTCTGTGGTGTCCCTCCCCGAAATAAAGCCATGTTATCGTTTAGACACTAACTTTGTTATCACTTGATCACTTGCGCTAGTCGTGCAGCTAGAACTTTGGAGTATATTTTTGAATCTCCATTAATTAGCATTATTGGGCGGTATGAACCCAGTTCTATGGCAGGTTTGTTCTTTTTCAGAAAAACAACAATTTTGGCAGAAGACCATGATTCTGGGGGGAGCTCCACCATAGATTTGGTTGAATAGTGCAGTCATATGGTCTTTCAGTTGGGGCGCAAATGTTCTATAAAATTCCGAAGGGATTGAATCGGCCCCTGCAGCTTTGCTGGAAGGAAGGCTAAACAACGCAGAATAGATCTCCTCCCAGTGCAATGCCCCTTCCAGAAACTCCCTCTTATCCGTAGACAGTTTCTTTAAAAATACTGCTTTTAAAAAGTCTTCTGCCTGCATCGCGCTGTTTTAAATATTTTCGGAATATAGGGATTGATAATATATCCTAAATGCGTTCCTAATCTTACTGGGGTCGGACACTAGCCTGAGAATAGGGTCTCGAATTTATCGCACATCACTTGTCGTGTTTTCTGTCTTGCTCTCACAGCCAAATGGTGCCCTACTTGCTCACTACATTCATATGTTCTTTCCTTCCAAACCGTGAGCTTTTCTGCTGCCCTGTTAGCAAAAATCGCACTAATTGCTGCCCTACCTGAGATTACCCCTAGTTGGGCCTCTTCTATTTCTCCTCCCTGCTGCACTATTCTAACCAGATTTTCTTCTGCTACCGCTAAGATGTCTTGCTTGGCTTGTATGTGTTGTTTCTCTTCCTTCCCTCAGTTCAGAGAAAACCTCAATGTCTCCCTCGTAGTCATGCCTTAAACATGTCCCAAACCACGCTAATTGACGTGCTGCCAATATTCTCTTTAAAGAATATCGGAATCCACTTTCTGATATGTCTACAATAATCTTCGTTTGCAATCAGGGCACGCTCAAAGCTCTATGTGGTTTGAATTTTCCTCCCGTTTCCCTGGATTTCTAGAACTAAAGGATTATGGTCCGAAAGGAACTGCGGATATTAATCAGTTTTACAATCGGATATAAATACATTTGACACGAAAAAATAGTCCAATCAGGAATGAGAGTGATGCAGGGCTGAATAATATGTATACCCGTGCTCAAGAGATCTCTTTCTACTCCACACATCAATAAGCCCATGATCCTTGCAGACACCTTCTAGGGCTTGAAATCCTCTGGGTTTTCGACCTATATATTTTTGATGTGCTCCCATATCCCAGTTACTGGGCACATTAATATTCATATCCCCACCTAACACAATTGGCAGGGGTCGATGAGTCAGCTCATCAGATATCTGCTCATAAACATAGCGATCATCCAGTATACTCCCAGAAACCGTGAAAAGTGTAAATTTATCTTCGTTAATAGAGTGGCACACTACAATAGCCCATCTGCCTTAAGTATCAGCTCGTACTTGCGAGAACTTTAACCTATTGCCTCGGGCTAAACTTGCAACCCCCCCCCCCAATACGCGCCCCTTGTGACGTCCCACCTGTCAATCTATAACCAAGTGTATTTAACATATCTCTCCGTGAGCCTTCAATATGTGTCTCTTGCAATCAAACAATATCTGCTTTCAAACCCTGTAGACCTATTGCAATTCCAGCTCTTTTCTGAGCGTCATTCAATCCGCAAATATTAATAGAGGCAATACGCACCTTCCATTTTCCTTCCATTACAGCACTTTACAAACAGGGCCTTGTCTCTAAATCACTAAAGTTTTTTGGATACAACACAGAGGCATTTTCCCCCCTTTACAGCACTCCTAGGTCTTAATTCTTCTTTTATGAGCGTGAAGGATCCCCCTCCCTCTCCACCTCCCTCCCCCATTCCAACCTCAACCAACCTAATACTAAAAAAGAAAAAAGAAACAACCCCTCAGAGCCCAACCCCCCACCCTACCACCCTCTCCCAACATGTGAGCAACTAGGCCTAGCCTGTGTGAAGACGATTGTTGTAACAAACTCGCCACCCCACCCCACCCCGCCTCCCCCCCCCCACCTCCATAATCACTGCAATTGGTGCCTTTGGGATTGCCTATCAATATCATAAAGTGAATAATAATACATTTTTTGTAAGGCAACTTTTTCGGCTATATCACTTTCCTTAACCTAAAGCTAATTCCTTTTCCTACAATTAGCCTTCAAATTTTCATCCCCCTTTGGGGTTTATGCCTTTAACCTTGACTCAAACATTGTAGCCCCCCCGCAATTCATCTAAATACTCATGGGCCTCAATCTCAGAAAAAAAGCCTTGTGTGCGTTCCTTAAGAACAGCTCTCAATTTGCTGGGTTTTCTAGATATACTTTGGCTCCTAGTTTCTGAAATGGTGTAAACATTTGTCTTAAACTCCACCTCCGCTCTGCTGTGGCGTGGGCAAAGTTTGGTCTTGCAAAAAAGGACACTCCATCAAACTCTCTTTTTGCATTAGGGCGCGCCAAATTGTAGATACTTTGCCTCAACAAAAAGTTGCAAAAATACACCAGTACTGCTCGAGGATATGCAGTGTTACCAGCTTGCTGATTCTTAAGCATTAGAGGGAATCAATGTGCTCCTTGTACTTCTTTATCCCAATCCCAGTCTATGAGTTCTGGAAAAGCACCCTTTAGGAGATTTCTCCTCTGCCTGTTTTCCTGCTTTTCTAGTTTCCACATCATGTCAGTTAACTTAGGATCTTGGGGTATATCCTCTGGGTTTTCAATTCCACAACCTCCATTTCAAGAGTCTCTGTACGAGCTCTCATCATTGTCATTCTTTATGATATCTCGAAGCAGGTTTTATTTATCTTTCTTACTGCCCCCTGTAGCTTTTTTGAGGCTTGTCGGGCTCGACAAATATCCTTTCTGGCCTCTTCCTGCATCTGTTTGATAGAAGCCAAAATGACCGACGGAGAGGGTTCTACCAGGTTGAGGGACTCTGGTCCTACTATAGTGCCTGTCGATTCTGCCAGAGCTTCGGCAATCACTTTCTCCATTCTTCCCCCTACCTGATAGAGCAGCTGATTTGTAGAGTAGTCCAATCTTAATTTGGGGGTATCTCTCCGGACTGATTCCTCCTGTCGGGAGCTCGTTTTTTTGCTAATCCCTCTTCATCCCCTACTTTGGCGTCAGGATTTTTTCCTCTCTTCCCCTCCACAAGACCTACTCTTTCTTCGCGTTGTTAACACAGATTCTTCCAGGGAGCTGCTGTTACTCGTGTCGGAAAGAGTGGCACTCGTGTACCCATTTTCCGGTATTGAAGAGTCTGACTCATCCGTCAGAGAGAAGAAATTCTCCCCCATTAGATATGGGGAAGCTGCCACTAGCGCTTTTGGGCCTCTCAAAGAACAATGATCTAACTGGGGATAGCTTGAATCTCTTAGGGGAGCAGAAAGTACAGCCCCCCCCCCACTCCCAGACTCAGGCTGCCCGATGTATACAGTACTAGTCACTTCTTGTTCTGAGATCATTTTCCCATCTGGTGTCACAAAGGAAGTCATTTCTGAATACACCGACGGTAAAACAGTTTTAATAGGCTCACCACTGACTTCTATCTGCTTTGCAGGCAAAGACCCTGTGAGAGCGGGCTCAGCGAAGTCCAGAGCGGACAGAGCTGACAGGGCTGTTGGTGGATCCATGCTTTTTAGCCCCCTACTACTGGTGAGAGAAAATAGGTTGGGTATTGAGGGCTGCCCTTCAATGAGCGCTGTAATATTGCTCCCCCGGACTAGTTGTTGCAAAGATTTCTTTCCCATATCGGGTTCCGGTCTCTGTCTAGTGGTCATTTCCTCTCCTTTTTTTCCACCTTTTTTTTCGCCTTTTCCTTTGTTGCTCATTTCCCGCCTAATTGATGGCAGCGTTGGGGCAGGCACAGCCGTCCTGGGCGACCTGGATGTTAATGCAGCTGCTGCTGCTGTGGCTGGGGGGCTTGATTTCAGCGATTTTGCCCCTCTTCCTGCCATCTCCTCAAGTGGACCTCCTCTCTGAGCTGAGGCTTCTGACAGCACTCACAGCAGCTTCCGAAACAGGTTAAGAGACACTGCCGAAGTTAGGGAAAATATACACTTTCGGTCAACGCTGTACTTTTGAACGAGGCGACTGTAGAGCCCGTTGTATCCTAGAACGTCACTAATATTACCCCGAATCTCCAGCATCTCCCCGGGCTCTCACTGAGCCTCACGCAGCTGTGGTGTCGCAGTCGACCATCAGGCTAACGAGGCGGAGGGAGGAGTGAATAGCGACGGGAATGCTACGCAGACGCCATCTTGCTCCTCTCCAGGAGAATCTCTCTGGATCTAACTCATTTAAATGCCACATGGTTTAGCATATTGTAGAACGACTCGTATGTATTTCATTTGTGTCTTCTAGCAATTTTACTGATTTGGATCAGATTTAACATGTTTTTCTAAATACTCCATTTTAAGATTATATGTTTATTTGTTAATGGTAATGAATTACATTGATTTCAATAAACATCTTGATGTCTTAGTACTGACTTGAGTGTTTATTGCTTGAGCTTGCACTTTTATCCCTCTCAATAAGGAGAAAAGGAAGAATTACAATCCCTCCCAGTATTTATATGCTTTTCAGATAGCAAAATCATCCATGCGGCAATCTATCTATCTATCTATCTATCTATCTATCTATCTATCTATCTATCTATCTATCTATCTATCCATCCATCCATCCATCCATCCATCCATCCATCCATCCATCTATATATGCTTGATTTTAGTAAGAGAGGGAAAATGCACAAAGGGGGAAAACAGAACGAGAAAGACCGAAAAGCTGGTGTTAAGGTAGAAAACAGGAACCTCCACAAGTAGGATCAAACGGCAGGGCGCGTCTGATAGTAGATGGAAGACACATGAGGGTCATTCAAGACTAGGCAGCTTTGGTGTTCAGTGCGCCCACATTTAAAAGCACTGGTCGCAGGTTTCAGACTAGAGCTTTGAGCAACAGAGCTGATTTGATTACAAATCAAAGCACTGTTATTTATTTATCTATCTATCTATCTATCTATCTATCTATCTATCTATCTATGTGTCTGTACGTCCTTCTGTCTGTCTCCATCTGTCTTTCTCACATACCATTATTCGAATTGCTGTCATCAACAGAACAGAAGTGAGCTGCAGGTTTTGCCTGCTGACACCTCTGCCTGTGAGCTGGCTTCCTGCAGCATTTCTAATAGAGCACTTGCTGTCACATTGACATAACGTAGAGCAGCTGAGGCGAAAGGCTTCATCTTCCACAGAAGAAAACAGCCATTTAAATACGAGTTCCATCCGTTTTTCCTCAGCTCTTCTTCTGAAAGTTTTCGAGGATCTAATCCATAAGTCCTCTTGAACAGGGAAAAGTGAAAGATGAGTGCAGTGAATAGTCTTGGGTGCTTCATATTATGAATGTTCAAGTGATCTTACTGTGTCGAGGACGAGCTGTGTTTTAATTCACAGAGGCCACATTTCGTAAGTCACTGTCACAGTTAGCAGCACTGCTAACCGGATTTTTATTCGCTCTGCGGACTGCATGGCTCCCCGTGGACACATAGGGGGCCTGCCTGGGTGCCTTGACAATCGTTGTGTTTGTAATTATAGCAAACTATTGCGGCGGCAGCAGCAAAAGAGAGGGAGAATGCTGGATGATCACTTTTAGGTCTGGCCTAGAGGCAACATTAATTGTGTAGCCGTTATTTTTTTCTTTTTTAATTTAAATGTCATATTTTTGTAATAAAAAAAATATCACACCGACTTGCCAAGGCTAAGCCTATTGACTTTGCCAATGCATTTTTAAAATTAATTTTGCCATGATTCTTTCTTCGTGACAGTATCGTCCATCGCAAACTCACAAAATGGAGGACAGCGGACAGCCTGTTAACAGGAAGTCGATAAGCCACGTGGAGGCATTGTTCATGACATCCAATCCTTGAACGCAACACTGCCCCTCATAATCGAGTGACCGGCCCCTTCTGACTGGGCTGTAACTTAGGAAATGAGCGAGAGATATTTTCACCCGCTTCATTAATTGCTGGACAGTATCAATGTGATCTTAAGGGCCGCGCTCCGGAAAAGCGCCTCCTGACAAAGGATTTATGTTCTGGCTGATAGAACCCGAACACAATAACTCAGCACCGTCCGTCCCTTTGCAGCCAATTATAAGGACAGGCCCCAAAGCTTCCTTCTTAATTGTTTCCGATTTGTAGGCCAATTGCCCCAGGTGTCCTCTGACACCATGATTTACCTGACAGCCTAGGTTTTCGCTGTAAAAGCCACTGAAGAGTAAAACCAATAGACACAGTAGATATTATTAATATCGCGCGGCTATAAATCAGGACGAAAAAATATGGTTCTTCAATAACAATAAACGACAGGGAAAGATATTTCTCTCACAGCGTAATTGTGAGCTAAGACTAAAGGCTGTAAATAGGTGTGACGTGCCACTTGTCTGCGGCGGTTCAAGCGCTACAGTGCACAGCCGGCCCTAGCTGAACACTATGACCCAATGTAATCAAATCTTTGCAGGAAAGTCCAACGTTGGCGCGCAAATAGCACTGGCTTGTGCGCGTACTTTTAAATTTGGAATCGTCACAAGCTCCCAGGAGTAGAATGGACGTTTTGAGAAATCACAAAAAAAACCAATACATTTACTCCATTTGAGAGATGTAAATATACATTTTTGTGTAGTGGGCTGAGTGCTTCTTGTCAGAATTAACAAGGTGAAACTGTGGCTAGCTTTATACATCCGTACAATCGTTGGTGGGCAATGGGTATATAATGTTGCTTATCACTCCCTTCTAAAAATGAGAATTTGATTTTTAAACAGCATTGGCAGTGAGCACACAAACATGTCTATGATTCTAGAAACATGAGCCGGAGTGTGAGGTGCCACAAAGAACAAACAGATATTACATGAGCCAGTCCAGTTCATACGTATATGCCGGCTTCGTCAGATGCTGCAGGAAGAGAAGTATACAAGGGAGCACATTAGAGATGAATTGATTCTTTTTCTGGGAAGCGTGATCCACGTAGAAGCAAGGCATGCACCCGACAGACTTTCACTGCCTGTGTGGTCAAGCATTTCGAATGGCTCGCTTAAGTCTGAAGGGGAATCAAGTACTCTAACGGTGTAATTTGTATTGATTCGTGATCATTTTTCGGCAAAGTAACTTTATATTTCAAACGCGGTGATATGAGAATGGCTTGGCTAGGGACCTCATCAAAACAAATGCCCTAACTGTAGTGCATTGGATAAATGTCTCACCTGTTAATGGATAGATTTGTAACGTTAAACCATGAAGCAAAGTGACTAGAGGGGCGCAGTTGGGCAAGCGGCCATGTTTTGGACCCATGAGAGGCAGAAAGGACAAAATGATTTCTCTCACATCCAGCTGCATTGGCAACTAGCTTTTGTGTGCACTACTAGGATATTTTAAAAAAAATTACAACTTTTACTGGGATAGGGTTAACAGTATGAAGCAGGAAAATGTAAGTGATAACCCGAGCTTGCACACAGGGCCGGCTCTAGCGCTGGGGGCTCCCGGTGCGAGAATCATTTTTGGCACCCCCAAACTACATGACTGCCTCCTCGGATTCTTTCACTACCACCAGCCAAAATTGCCCATCATCTCTTCAATCGTATGTTACTACTAAACACAGTGCTTCCCCCTGAGGTCAGCACCCCCCTCCACAGGTCAGCGCCCAGTGTGGCCGCACCAGTCGCACTGCCCTAAAGCCTGCCCTGCTTGCACATGATGGCACCAGCCTGTCGTCTCCTGATGCAAGGATTAGCAGGTACATGAACACACTGACAGTGATGTCTTTCTATTCTATTCGTTATTACTGAAACCCTCTCTGTCAATGTTGTACCTCTACTGCTGGGGGAGCTTGTCTCCACCCATGCTGTACCCAACCCTCCTCTGACTTGGGATGCCGTGCTCCTCCCCACACTTTCCTTCCTGTTCAGTTCACCTGGGCAGGAAGTGGTATCCAGTGCCCTGCCCATGGACCTCGAGAAACTCTGCCTGCAGGGTCCTAATGTCCCCATAGCACGACGTCTCCCCCTCCTTAGAGAAAATAGCACATCTCTGATATGATACCTCCGCGTTTCAAAATGAAAGATGATACATTTACCTACACTTGAATGAAAAATTCATGGGCGACTTTCCATAATCATGCTCTTATAAACAGTGAATGCAAAAAGATGATAGACAGAGTGCTGAAACTTTTCAAACACTCACCCCAGTCAAGAGATCTGAGTTAAACCCATCGTTTATTTGCTCACTATGCCACCCCAGATTGGACCCACCCATATGCAAATCAGTCTTGACCCTACTGCCCATAGGAACAGTCCAGCCGGAACTGCCAGGCCAGGTCCTCCCTGCACTGGAAACAAGCATACTGGGTGCAGTTTTGGGGTGTCACCCCTCATCAGCCAGGCTAGCCTGAATCCATTGGCGCAGCGAGCAAGGGACTCATGTCTGGGCATACACATGGCCAATTAGGACGAACATGACAAACACAACGAGATGATTGGCGGAGTTCTGAAACTTTTCAAACACTCACCCCCAGTCAAGGGTTCTGGGTTAAATCAATCAATCTTTTGCTCATCATGCCACCCCAGTTTGGACCCAGCCATATGCAAATCGGTCTTGACCCTGCTCCCCATGGGAACAGTCCAGCCCAAACTGCCAAGCCAGGTCCTCCCTGGACTAGAAACAAGCATCCTGGGACCAATTTTGGTGTATCACCTCTCATCATCCAGGCTATCTTGAATCCAGTGGCACAGCAAGCATGGGACCCACATCTGGGCATAACTTTGGCTTCTTAGGATGAACATATCAAACAAAACAAGATGATAGATGGAATGCTGAAACTTTTCAAACACTCACGGTTCGGGCTGGATTGTTCCCATGGGAAGCAGGGTCAAGACTGGTTTGCATATGGTTGGGTCCAAACTGGAATGGTGTGGGTTGCAAAAAACAATGGATTTATCCCAGATCTGTGACTGGGGCGAATGTTTGATTTGTTCAGCATTTCATCCATCATCTGTTCTTTTTGCATTTGTCACCCTAAGTGGGAAGGGTACCCCCAAACGTGGTCTTGTGCTTGCTATGTCATGGGATTCAGGGTAGCCTGGCTAATGAGCGGTGTAAACCTGAAACCTGTCCCAGGATGCTTGCTTCCGGTCCAGGGAGGACCTGGCTTGGTGGGTTGGGCTGTACTGTTCCCATGGGGAGCAGGGTCAAGACTGATTTGTATATGGTTGGGTCCAAACTGGAAATGCCTGGCGAGAAAAAAAATGATGGATCTAACCCAGATCTGTGACTGGGGTGAATGTTTGATTTGTTCAGCATTCTGTCCATCATCTGTTCTATTTACATTTGTCGCCCTAAGTGGGAAAGGTATGTCCAGACATGGGTCCCATGCACGCTATACCACCGGATTTTAGTTAGCCTGGCTGATGAGAGTCGATATCTTGAAGCCGGTCCCAGGATGGTTTCCGGTCCTGGGAGGACCTTGCCTGGAGGTGCGGGCTGGACGATGGATTTAACCCAGATCTGTGACTGGGGTGAATGTTTAGTTTGCTCAGTATTCTGTCCATCATCTGTTATTTTTGCAATTGTCGCCCCAAGTGGGAAGGGTATGGTCAGATGTGGGTTTCGTGCTTGCTATGTCACCGGAATCAGGTTAGCCTGGCTGATGATGGGTGATACACCGAAACTGGTCCCAGGATGCTTGTTTCTGGTCCAGGGAGGACCTATCCAGGCGGTTCAGGTTGGACTGTTCCCATGGAGAGCAGGTTCAAGACTGATTTGCATATGGCTGGGTCGAAACTGGAATGGTGTGGCTAGCAAAAGAACAATGGTCTTAACCCAGATCTGTGACTGGGGGGGAGATGCTTGATTTGTTCAGCATTCTGTCCATCATCTGTTCTTTTTGCATTTTTAAACAGTAAGTTCTTTGAGCCAATCGAGCTGTTCCGGTTGCTGGAGATGGCGTAATTTTCATGTTTTGTGTGACTGCAGTTGACGTGATGTGTTTTGACTATTAGATAGGGATAGCACAGTCTCCTCAAATTTTGGTCCACAGCCACCCTTAACACAAAATAGTCTCTCTGACACCCATAGAAAATCTTTTTTAATCCCCATTCTGAAACAGAATCAAGTCCGGCCTGCCTATATATTTTTCCAGATGTTGACGGGCAATGTCGTATTTCATGTATTAAGTTTTTTTAAATCTGCCATTAGGCTCAGGGGGAGCTGCGACTAATTGGCTGGCTTTTTTATAATTACCTCTGGTTTCATGTATTTGGTTAGCTAATAGCTTGTAGATTCATCCAATGGTTTTATTGCACTATCTATAATGTTTTAATCTAGTAATTTTAACAGATGTGATTTGTAGTTTTATGTATTCTGGACTTGTGCTGTCCATGAACATTAAGAATGAATTGCCAATTTGTCCACATTTGGTCTGCTTAATGATTGTATATATTGCACTATACCAATTTTTATGACGCATTATATATTGTGCTTTTAGGGTTTTATCTACATGAAACCGAATAAAGATATTTTGAATTGAATTGAAATTGTATGTTGCAGAATTATTGACAGCTTTCTGTCTGGTTACTACAAGGTACATTTGATCATTTCTTAACAGCCAAGAACAATTCTTTCATTGAGTTTCTTGCAAGTTCTATTTTATGAGTGAAGAATTGCGTTTTCTCTTCCTTTAACAGTGCCTCATATTCAGAGAGATAACATGTATATGTTTCTTTTTCTATGTTATCATATTACTTCCTTCATATGCGTTCTTGTCTCCTGCATTTTTGTTTTTATTTCCAAAGCCTATCTGAGAACCAAGGATCTGATCATTTTTTTGGCCGTGTTTTAATCTTTTCTTTGGTGCTAATGCTGAAGCTGATTGACTAATACCCATTAGAGCAGCTAGAAATTAGTTGTTCTAAATCACCATTTATATGTGGTTGGGATTTAGACAGAAGTTGATTAAACTGTTCGTAGTAAATCTTATGCCAGGCTCTACAAGTTTGGGCTGTACGGGTCTCTGTGGTTTTTGTATCTTTATGTGTCATTGTCATTTCAAATATCACTGCACTCTGGTCAGACCATGTTAGTGGTAACATATCAAGTTTAATTATAAAGGGGTTGTTGGTATAGATGCCATCAAGAGTATGTCCGGCTGAGTGGGTGGGGCTATCCCACACTTGGTTTAGGCCGAAACAAGTCATGGTATCCGGTAGGGCCTCAATATCTGGTCCAATGGGTCTTCCGAATGAAGATGTAAGTCTCCCAGGATTGTGAAGAAAATAGGCAGGATTCTAAGAGAGAGGTGAGTTCTTGTAGAAATATGTTTCTAGATCCAGGCGGACGATAGATTAGTAATCTCTTACTTTTCTGATTTTTTAATCTTTCTATGTTAAAGGAAAGTGCTTCACATTCAGATGAAGAGACTGGTTGAAAGTGTGCTAACACATGGTCTTCTTAAATAATGGCAGGGCCACCTCCGCTTTTATGATGTCTGTCTAGCTGGTGGAGCAGATATCCAGGTGGGGTTGCTGAGGCAAGGTCAGGGCCCGAGGAGGGGTTTGCCCAGGTTTCAGTGAGAAAATGTATGGCAGCCAAGAAAGTGTGCAAAATATGTTTTATGTTTGATGAGTGATCTTGCAGATATAAGGGCACAAGTAAGGAAAGAGGTCTGGTCACAGGCATAGGGCTCTGTCTGATTGTTCGGCAAGAACAACATGGGATTGCAGGGCATTTCATTAGGTAATTACAGTTATGGCATGGCAACTTCATGGTTTTGGTTAGCAGAATGGGATCTATTTTTGCTCAATTCACGTTCTTACTGTATAAAAGTCAGTGCCATGAGCTCTTCTCATGAGTATAGTTTCAACAAGGGTTGGGCGATGGTAAAAATGTCAGAGTATCTGACGCATGGCACAGACCGGGGCATGGGCGCAGACGGGCTTGCCTTTGGCACGCCAGCGGTGCACACACTGCACGGCCTGCTGCGCGGTTGCGCTAGCATGTTTTTTAAATAGTCTGCCGTAATTGGGAGCACGGCAGAACGGGATGCTTCCTAGTGTTAAAAGCAGATGGCGAAAATATTACAGAACCAGGGTCCAGCAACCCCTTCAGACCATAGACTAGCTCCCCAGCTATGGAGTGATACTGGTAAAAGAAAGCAAATAAGTTAAAATGAGGAAATAAAGCATAAAAACAGTAAGCAAGTAAAAGTAGGAACAAACCCTCTATAAGATGGCGCCCACTACGAGTAGCCAGGCAACTCCTAAACAATGGCAACAAGTGCCTACAAGGAAATATAATGGGCTTTGTGCAGCAAGTTGTGAACTGTGTTCAGCCTTCAATATTGGAGCTCCAGGTGGTAAAGGACCATTACCCCCTAACATATCAGTGGTTGGATGCCACTGGTAAGCCAGAATAGATCATGGGTTCCAGGCTAATTAATGATTGACAATGGTTGGAGGGAGAGACTACAACATAGGTCAAACACCTGGGATCAGTGTTTAGTGGCCCTACAATTTGGACGTCAACTTTGTCCACCCACCCACCTTCATGATTGATAGGAACAAGTCATCAATAGTACAGAGTCAGTCGATCTCATGAAGGGTGCCCAAGCATTGGTACCTATTTGACAATGGGATAGCAGATGGATATTGAGCATATAGTCGAGCAGGGGGGTGTCTCTAGATCCTATCATAAATGTCAGTAAAATTAGCCTAAAGGAAAAAGCATAATGCTTTTACCAGTCCGAATGAGTGATGCTGATTTTGCCAGGGTCTACCACATGAACCTTAATTGTTTAAAATTGCTAATAATACTGTCCCCCATGAATACCTTTTTCATGGGGCCAATCCAACCAATTCTTCATGTCATCAAGATATGGTCCACATTTTTTCAATAGGGAAAATAAACTTTGGATGGAGCCAGTGTAATGCTTTGGTCTTTAGCTGTACAGGGTATTTGGTTGTGCCAGGGGTCAAAGGCGGGACGTTGTTCATAACTGCCATATAAGTTCTGCAGGCCGGGGGTAAGTTTATAATCATCGTATCTGGCATCCCCTCGTTATTGTTTATATCCACCTTTCCTAGTGCTTGAGCAAGGCAACCAACGCTGGTCTCAAATGATTGAACATCAGCATCAGCTGATTTCTGCAGCATGTTTTCCAGTAAGGTAAGTTGTGACTGTAGCTGGCAGGCCCGTAAGGAATCACCTTTGGTGTTACATAGTCTGAAGTCGGGGGGGCTTTGGGCGTTGTTTATGTTGCTTATCCTGGCTACTACAAACAGTATGGTCTTTTGCCACTCTGGGGCAGATGACAGCTAGTTTTTGATGGCACAAAGCCCGGATGTGAGGCCCCTGTTTGAGTTGGATTAGTGGCAGATCCTGCAGAGTATACACTCGTAAGATGCTTCAAAGAGTCCTCAATCACCCCAAGGCATTTGGTAATAGGAGTTAATAGATGCTTCAATAGCCCTTTTATTTCACCCAAATTATTTCTTGTGGTGATCCCAGGACCCCAGCTGAACACTTCATCGCATTGGCAGATGGTGCCATTTTCTTTGGTCCCTGGCGTCTCTTCCGTTTGGCCGGGGCCCATACTCTTCAGAGACATGGACTGCTATCCTGTGTACAGACATCCAAAATCGTCATTGCAGGGAGCACTATGTACCGGGCTTGAGGGTTTAACCCTGTCTGTGTGTCCAACACTATCTCATTAAAGGTAACATCTCCTTCTATTGGTAATGCGTCACGTGCTTTCTCAGATGTTACCGTTAGCCCAAGTGTCTGTGTAATAGTAGCAGAAAGCTGTCTCTCTGCATGTTCTATTTCCTTATTTGGTGTGTCCCCACCTCCTTCTTAATATATCCATCTAATGTTGTGGATTTTGTTGCAGCCTTTATAGTTGCAGTGTCCTTTCGCTTTACCATCATGAGTCACAGGTGTAGTTAAAAGACGGGATTTTATTAACAGTACCTTGGAGAGTTACAGTACCATAGAACCGAGAGTGCTGGATCCAGCTCGTTGAAGGTCCGGCCCCACCTAGCTGCCATGGAGTCTGGGGGACATAGTCCTACCCTAGACATGTAATGTAATGTAATGAAGTTATTTATAAAGCGCTAGCTGCCACTCCGAAAGGAGCATCCTGGTGCTGGTTAGAGGTGAGAGGTGATTCCCAGGGAGACTAGATGAGGGACAGGCATAGTTCGTCTGTGGAACTGAATATCCATGTTTTCAACAATTTCCTGAATTAAGTTTCATTTTTTTGCAGTCTCAGATGGATTGGCAACTTGTTCCATGCCTTGGTTCCCAGAACGGCCACTGTCTTTCCCCCTTTGGTTTTGCATCTAAAGGTAGGTGGTTTAAGGAGGTTGGCTGATGAGGACCTGAGGGTTCTTGATGTGATATAGGGAGTGAATCTCTCCGAGAGGTACTTAGGTCCTAGTTTGAGCGAGGCTCTGAAAGTGATTAAGAGGATTTTAAAGAGTATTCTTTTGTGGAGTGGGAGCCAATGAAGAGCTTTCAAAGCTGCCGATGCCGAGGACCTACGAGGCAGCTTTAGCACTAAGCGCGCTGCCGCGTGTTGGACCATTTGGAGTCTTTTCAAGGTTGATTTGTTTGTTCCTGCTAGGAGGCTGTTGCAGTAATCCAAGCGCAAGAGGATTAAGGCCACTGCCACTGATTTCCTAGCGGAGAGTGGTATCAAATCAAAGAATTTTTTCAGAGATTTAATAAGGCTGAAGCAGGTCCCTGCTACTGCCATTACATGTGGATGAAAGGATAGAGCAGTATCAAAATGCACTCCTAAATTTTTAGCTACCTTCACCATGTCAGGTGGGGGAGTCGTCCCCTCTGGCCACCACTCATGTGGCCGGAATGGGACATATTTTCCTACTGGCAAACCTGTGCTGACATGAGCAATGTCAGCACAGGTTGTGGGCATGGAAACACTGGAAAGTACCTTTTCTCTCTTTCTCGGTGTGCTGTTGTCTGTGCCGCTTGTAGCGTCTTATCCAGCCCCGGCACTCGCCAATGGCTACCCCACACATGGAGAGTAGTTATTCACGTCTTTATTCTTCAGCATGTAAGCAAGAACTCAACATTTTAAACCTGTATTCAATTCATTACCCTCTAAAGCTTACATCACAGGTCTATGGAGTCCATCAGGAACCAAATGATTTCTTTCATTTATTTACACAACACTGCTTTCATGAACTGTACCACTATTCCACTCTTCTTTGTATGTGTCTGAGAATCTTGACGCCCTGTTTGTTGAACAGCATTGTGATGTTACTAGAGATTGTTTGGCCCAGTCTGTGGTTGTCCAGGTCTCTGCGTCACTCTCCGCTTCTGCCCTGTGTGTTAATGGGACAAAGCATTGTAATGCACATCTCCTCCTGTGTTACTTCCTTTCTGACTGATCTGTGCCCTCTTGAGACCTTACTTTGTCCTCACTCCTCTTAGCTTCCCTATCAGTTGCTCACATTGCCTTTGCTGGTCTATGAGACATCCCTTCTTTCCTACTCTTCTTTCTTGCATTATACTGAGACACTTTTCCTTTGGCCAGCTCACCTGCCTTGGACCTCTGGAGAATCTCATTTAGGGAGAGTGCGTCATGAGAAACTTGCATTCCGTAGTTTGTGACAAATAGCTTTCAATGACTCACAGTCGAATTTCCTAGTCTTGCAATAAAAGTTGTTACTGGTTCGCCAGGCTCTTGGTGCATTGAGTTGAAAATGTGGCATTCTTGGTTCACTTTTCACTTAGGGTTGAAATGCACACACAATGCATCTTTGAGCTTTTCATATGTTTCCGTCTCTTTTCTTGAGAATGTCCTTAACCGAAATAAATATATTTTGGTTTGACCATGCTTTAAATATGTGTTGCTAAGCAGCTTATTGTGTAACAAAATATTTCATTGTAGTGGTGCACACCCTGTCCAAGTCACCCTCTTCCATTGATAGTTCAGAATTATCTAGGCAATAATTACTAGGGTGGAGCACACTGATCGTGTTCATCAGTCAAAAATTGTGATTCTTTTTTTGATACTAAGGAGTGCGCAATCAGCATACTTTCTATGAGTTATAACTTTGCCTAACATGTGATTGCGGCACCCAATTGCTTACACTATGTGGCCGATTCCGATTCAGGCCGGAAATCTCTCCGACCGAGCCGGACCCGGAGAGATTTCCGAACGAATCGGACTCTGGCAGTCCGACCGAACGAGTACGATGCGCATGCATGCAATCGGACTCGAGTCGGTCGGACTCCCATTGAGTCAATGGGAGCCGGACGTACAATGCGTACTCGGGCTCCCATTGACCCAATGGGTGCGAGGCGAACACGGGTGCCCCCTACAGCGGGTACGCCTCGAAGCGACTCGCGGCGTACATGCACAGGTAGGGGGGACCCATGGGTCCCCCCTGTGTGCGACTCGCGTGGCTACACGTACAGGGGGGTCCGACACGGACCCCCAAAGTGCGGCTCCGACTGCTCTGTCGAGCCAGACGGCGTGAGTCGGTCGGACTGCTCGCGGCGCGCATCGTACTTGCCCGGCCGGGAAACGTCTCCATCGCGGGGTGCGCGTCGTGTCCGTGCGAGTCGGTCGGAGCGCTTCGGACCCGCGAACAAGTCGGTCGGCGATTTCGCGTGCGCTCGCATCGTACTCGCTCGGCCGGACGCACGTACGAATCGGTCGGGAAAGAGGGCTCCGAATCGGATCCGGTTAAGCCAAATCCGATTCGGTGCCCTACCGGCTGAGATCGGAATCGGCCCCTATGTCTTTTGATACTATCTCAAATATTACTGAAAACCGAGCAACCACCAAAGCATACACGCAGGAACAGGTTTTAGAAATATATGGTTTAATACAAGAAACCAAGATTTTCAATGTACAGAGTGGATCTATAACACAACAGCTAAAGCAACTAGAGTATTTGACACGGCGTGAACTCAATCAAAGATTGCACGCTTCCACACTCATCCAATACCACAAGGTAAAAAGGATCGCCAGGGGTCTTAGACTAGCTATTAAGCCCATGATGTTCAGACCACAATATAACCGAGCATTTATGGAGAATTGGTTTGCGATTTTAAATAAATGCTCACTTGATTTGATACTTCTACTAATTGAAGAATGGTTGCGAACCATCCGTGACTTGGAAGAAAAAATTGACAGTGTGAAACGTGATTTATCCAGTTGAATGGATCAAGAGAATTGGCAAAACACACTGGAGGAGTTAAACCGCAAACTTGATACATATGGCAAATAATTACGAGAGACCAAGCTAAGAAAATTCAAACGTGATACTATTGATTACAAGCTGAATGAGACATATACCTGGGCAGAGGTGTACGCTCAAAGAAGGTTTACCAGAAAACCCAATTCCTCATCTGAAGAAAGTGTAATGACTGGCCAGGATACAGAAATGTCACAAGCTCCGTTAAGATCACACTACCAATGAGTACTTCGCAAAGCACATCAATCAACACCACAAATCCAGACAATAATCCCTCTACTCAGTCTTCTTCTTTTTTATCCAAGACTCCGGATTCAGGGCAGCTGTCTGACCAAAGACAGGACAAATCACATGCAACTGCAAAAAAACCCGGCGAGGAAAAGGACAAAGAAAAAACCAAAGAAAACCTGAGGAGTCAGACCAAAACCTTGTGATTAATATTTCATCCATTCAGCTTTCCAACACGCAAACAACAGTTCTTAATAAGGGTACTTCATTCGTTCCCACTTACAACAGTACAGTTCTAGAAAGCGAAGTGGCACTTTTTTAATTTATGAGGATCCTGAGATGAAGAAATTTTTTGGAGAACATCCTGTTCATTCAGCCCACTACAGATGCCCAGAAAAATTGATATTTGAACCCAAAAGCATGTTTCAGGCTACCGTCTCCCACAAAAACTTGGATACATTTGAATTTCTTTTGAAAAAACATTTATCTGCACTCAATTTCAGGAGGAAAAAGAGATGCAACTTGAGTAGAGCAGAATACAGCACATTACAGTCATTGGCACGCAACTCAGACATCGTGTTCCAGAAAGCGGATAAAGGCGGTGCTCTGGTGATGATGGATGCAACATTCTATAACGCCAAAATCAAGGAACATGTTGGAGACAAATTCGTTTATTTGAAATTGGACAAAGATCCCATGGCAGAAATATCAGTTCCTCTCAATAAAGTGTTGGAGAAAACAGTTGACCTGGACTGTATTGATGACTCCACAAAAAATTTCTTGACGACTAGATTTCCCTGCAGAGCAAGATTGTATATGCTACCGAAGATTCATAAGAGTTTGATTGATCCCCCATTCCGGCCCATTGTTTCTGGTTGTGGGTCGATCTTGTACCACTAGGCCAATAATCGGATGGTTACCTTCAACCCATTGTACAAGCCTGGAGCACGTACATTCAAGATACCACTGACTCCCTGAGACGACTGGACGAACTTCCACCAAGAGGAGATGATGAATGGTACCTGTGTGCTATTGACGTAGTGTCTTTGTACACTTCAATCATTTACTCCGAGGGACTGGAGGCTATAGAATGGGCATTACTACACCATCCAAACATAGGAGCAGAGAAGGTATTTCTGCTGGCACTTTTTCACCTAAGCCTTCATCACAGCTATTTCGAATGGAACAACGATTATTTTCCCTAACTGAGCGGCACATCTATGGGCTTGGCAAGGAGCACCAGCATACGCCAAAATTTACATGGCCAAGTTCGAATACGAGCACATACTTACTAACACGCAATGGACAGACAATTTACTCTTTTTCTGTCGGTACATAGATTACATTTTCTTAGTGTGGAAGAACAGCATTTCCAGTTTGGAAGACAGCATTGATTCATTGAACACCATGAATCCTAGAATCCAGTTCACTCATACCATCAGCAGAACTTGTGTGTCATTTTTGGATGTATGGATTGAGCTCCTTGAAACAGGGTTACAAACAAGGGTGTACCGAAAACCAACAGACAGAAATAATGCTTTGTTATTTCAAAGTTTCATCCCTTCCAGTTTGATCAATAATCTACCCTTCTCTCAATTTCTCAGAATCAAGCGCATATCATCTGACACAGCAAACTGCATAACATCTTTGAACAACCAAAAAGAACATTTTCGATTAGAAGGTTACTCTTCTAAATTTTGGAAGAACATGAGCCCTGAGTACTCGCTATGGATCGCAAGAAATTATTGCAGAAGAAAATCACTGTCAAACAAAACAGGACAGTATTAATTTCGAAATTCTCTACTAAATCAAGATTAAAAAAATAATCCACAGACGTTGATAGCTACTACAACAGGAGCTGGATTTTCAGGGTTTGTTTGTACAAAAACCTTTGTTTGCATATACTAGATAGAGAAATATCAAAGAAATATTATCCTTCAAGAAAATACTCAAAGATCTTCAGAGCATGGGCACTAAGAAATGCTTTAATTGCACCCATTGTATCAATGTGACCACTGGCAACATTCTGGTACATCCTAGAACAGGTGAAAAATCTCCCTGAACCATTCAGCAGACTGTAATACAAGTAACGTCATATACGCCATTAAATGTCCATGTGGATTGCTATATGTCGGGAAGACCAAAAGGAAAATAAAAATGAGACTGACCGAGCACAAAAGCAGAGTCTGCACCCACAACTCAAATTCACATTTGGCGGTACACTGGGTTGAACATAGACATTCCATCGCGCAATTGAGATTCCAGGTTATAGAGGTTTGGATTAACTACCCTGGCAGGGATAATTCCAAAGTCTTGTCCCAAAGGGAGATTTACTGGATTAGTAAACTAAACACAATGGGGCCGATTCCGATCTCGGTCGGAGGCGTACCCAACACCATTCGGTCGGGAAAAACTGGGTTGAACATAGACATTCCATCGCGCAATTGAGATTCCAGGTTATAGAGGTTTGGATTAACTACCCTGGCAGGGATAATTCCAAAGTCTTGTCCCAAAGGGAGATTTACTGGATTAGTAAACTAAACACAATGGGGCCGATTCCGATCTCGGTCGGAGGCGTACCCAACACCATTCGGTCGGGAAAAAAGCCATGCAAAAGCCTGTTTCCCGACCGATCCGTACAGCACACCGAACGAGTAAGTACGATGCGCACAACAGCAAAGAATCCGGCCGAGCCGTACTCACCCAAACCAGGTCCTGTTCCCCGACCGAGGCGAATCCGGAAACGCCAAATCGAGTCGCACGGAAGGAAAAATGCAGCCCCGTCCGGCCGGACAAGTACGATGCGCTTTCCGTACGCGCTGAACCCGTCGCTACGCACGGCACGTCAAAGCATCCGGGAGAGGCGCACATAAGCTCCGATTCGCGCCACAACACGATCCACGGCTCCGAGACGAACACGGCAGCGACGAGGACGACGCGAAGCGACGAGGACGAGGCGACGCGACGAGGACGACGCGAAGCAACGAGAAGGACGAACGACACGAACCAACCATGAATCCCTTCGTCCCGATCATACCAATATTCTACATTTACTACCGGAACAGGCACGGACGCGTACGGCGCAGAAGGTAAGCCAGACACCAACCACAAAACACATACAACACGTACACAACACATCACACACACACAGAGGGATGCAGAATATACTTACACCAGCAACAGCAGCACCATAGGGGCGGGATGCCCATCACTAATGCCACATCTGCACACAGGGGCCTGAATGCGCACCACCATCCTCACCCAGGGGGGGCAGGATGCCTACCACTACTACCACCCTTAGCCAGGGGGGGCAGGATGCCTACCACCACTACCACCCTCACCCAGGGGGCAGGATGCCTACCACTACTACCACCCTCACCCAGGGGCGGGCAGGATGCCTACCACTACTACCACCCTCACCCAGGGGGGCAGGATGCCTACCACCACTACCACCCTCACCCAGGGGGGGCAGGATGCCTACCACTACTACCACCCTCACCCAGGGGGGGCAGGATACCTACCACTACTACCACCCTCACCCAGGGGGGGCAGGATGTCACCCAGGGGGGGCAGGATGCCTACCACTACTACCACCCTCACCCAGGGGGGGCAGGATACCTACCACTACTACCACCCTCACCCAGGGGGGGCAGGATGCCTACCACTACTACCACCCTCACCCAGGGGGCAGGATGCCTACCACTACTACCACCCTTAGCCAGGGGGGCTGGATGCCTACCACTACTACCACCCTCACCCAGGGGGCTGGATGCCTACCACCACTACCACCCTCACCCAGGGGGGCAGGATGCCTACCACTACTACCACCCTCACCCAGGGGGGCAGGATGCCTACCACTACTACCACCCTCACCCAGGGGGGCAGGATGCCTACCACTACTACCACCCTCACCCAGGGGGGCAGGATGCCTACCACTACTACCACCCTTAGCCAGGGGGACTGGATGCCTACCACTACTACCACCCTCACCCAGGGGGCTGGATGCCTACCACCACCCTTAGCCAGGGGGCAGGATGCCTACCACCACTACCACCCTCACCCAGGGGGGCAGGATGCCTACCACTGCTACCACCCTTAGCCAGTGGGGGCTGGATGCCTACCACTACTACCACCCTCACCCAGGGGGGCTGGATGCCTACCACCACCCTTAGCCAGGGGGGGCTGGATGCCTAACACTACTACCACCCTCACCCAGGGTGGGCTGGATGCCTACCACTACTACCACCCTCACCCAGGGGGGGCAGGATGCCTACCACTACTACCACCCTCACCCAGGGGGGCAGGATGCCTACCACTACTACCACCCTTAGCCAGGGGGCTGGATGCCTACCACTACTACCACCCTCACCCAGGGGGGCTGGATGCCTACCACCACCCTTAGCCAGGGGGCTGGATGCCTACCACTACTACCACCCTCACCCAGGGTGGGCTGGATGCCTACCACTACTACCACCCTTAGCCAGGGGGGCAGGATGCCTACCACCACTACCACCCTTAGCCAGGGGGCAGGATGCCTACCACCACTACCACCCTCACCCAGGGGGGCAGGATGCCTATCACTACTACCACCCTCACCCAGGGGGGCAGGATGCCTACCACTACTACCACCCTTAGCCAGGGGGCTGGATGCCTACCACTACTACCACCCTCACCCAGGGGGGCTGGATGCCTACCACCACCCTTAGCCAGGGGGCTGGATGCCTACCACTACTACCACCCTCACCCAGGGTGGGCTGGATGCCTACCACCACCCTTAGCTAGGGGGGCTGGATGCCTACCACTACTACCACCCTCACCCAGGGGGGCTGGATGCCTACCACCACCCTTAGCCAGGGGGCTGGATGCCTACCACTACTACCACCCTCACCCAGGGTGGGCTGGATGCCTACCACTACTACCACCTTTAGCCGGGGGGGCAGGATGGCTACCACCACTACCACCCTCACCCAGGGGGGGCAGGATGCCTACCACTACTACCACCCTCACCCAGGGGGGGCTGGATGCCTACCACCACCCTTAGCCAGGGGGTGCTGGATGCCTACCACTACTACCACCCTCACCCAGGGTGGGCTGGATGCCTACCACCACCCTTAGCCAGGGGGGGCAGGATGCCTACCACTACTACCACCCTCACCCAGGGGGGGCTGGATGCCTACCACCACCCTTAGCCAGGGGGGGCAGGATGCCTACCACCACTACCACCCTCACCCAGGGGGGGCAGGATGCCTACCACCCTCACCCAGGGGTGGCAGGATGCCTACCACTACTACCACCCTCACCCAGGGGGGGCAGGATGCCTACCACTACTACCACCCTCACCCAGGGGGGCAGGATGCCTACCACCACTACCACCCCCACTCATAGGATGGACAATGCATGACACAACCAGCACACCACAACCTAGGGAATGCAAGAAGAAGACATCCCCCCAACACCATGACAAGCGTGTGTAGACTGTGTCAAATGCCTACAACACCGAACATGACTTTGAACATACAATGTGACCCCCTAGCACATGTGCCACACATATATGTGTGTGGCACCCACAATGCAAGCAGGCCATGACCATTGTGGCAATGTGGTCCAAACCCCCATCATCACAGTGACCAAAATGTAAGTGTGGGGTCCATAGCTGAAGCACACTTTGAACAATGTGGCAATGGGGTCCAAACCCCCATCATCACAGTGACCAAAAGGTAAGTGTGGGGTCCATAGCTGCAGCACATTTTGAACATTGTGGCAATGTGGTCCAAACCCCCATCATCACAGTGACCAAAAGGTAAGTGTGGTGTCCATAGCTGCAGCACATTTTGAACATTGTGGCAATGGGGTCCAAACCCCCATCATCACAGTGACCAAAAGGTAAGTGTGGGGTCCATAGCTGCAGCACATTTTGAACATTGTGGCAATGGGGTCCAAACCCCCATCATCACAGTGACCAAAAGGTAAGTGTGGGGTCCATAGCTGCAGCACATTTTGAACATTGTGGCAATGGGGTCCAAACCCCCATCATCACAGTGACCAAAAGGTAAGTGTGGGGTCCATAGCTGAAGCACATTTTGAACATTGTGGCAATGGGGTCCAAACCCCCATCATCACAGTGACCAAAATGTAAGTGTGGGGTCCATAGCTGAAGCACATTTTGAACATTGTGGCAATGGGGTCCAAACCCCCATCATCACAGTGACCTAAAGGTAAGTGTTGACAAAGTAAGAGGTGCAACTACCAAACTGCATGGATGATTCCTGGTCACAGAACAACAAACACATCAGTGGCAAAGTAGTGTATGTGTCCCATTGCAACATAAATTGGGGGAGCCAAATCCTGCAGTGCAAATAAGACATAACTTTGGCCATGTGCAGACAAACAACACCCATGGGGGCTGACACCGTCAACAATCATCAATGACACAATGACAGAAGTGAGCATCCGAATGCAGACCCACATATTTGCACCAATGGGCACACACATGCAGATACCATGTGGAGACTGCAGATGTGAGGAGAACAGATACCATACCATGGCAGCAATGGGACACACAAACCATGATCATTGTGCTGACCGATGACCTAGGAGTCCCAGGGACAGCAGGGGAAACCCACCAAACTACATACAGCCAATGGCACACCCAAGATATGCCAATGCAGTGGTGCAGATGCACAAACACAAACAGGCAGACCCACCCTGCACATCATACACAACAGGTGAGGGTGGGGGTGCCAGTGTCCCCAGGCAACCACACAACACATGAGGAGACATGAATACCAATCATACAGATGTGCATACAGTGCCACACAAAGGTAACTCATGGATCCAAATTCCCTATGTGGGCAAGCAGGCATTGTCAGATGAGAGGGAGCACAAATCACACATGTCACACAGGCACGTAGGGACAGCAACTGACACAGCAAGACACAGACACACCACAGCACCACCCCCAGGGCCCACACAATGTGGTGACCCTGGGCTGCATTACAATCCCACTGTGATGACAAAGCTAAATGTGGTTCACACTGTGAACCACAGTCATGTGTACTGAGCAACTAACTACCATCACACCTACACAAGCACAAATCAAACAGCATGGCCAGTGAGCCAAGGCCAACATGGAGGCAGGGGCCTAGCCGGGCAACAACTCTCATCTGCACACACTCAACACCACACCCCTCGACCTCCAACAATGTGCAGCAGTGAAGCACACATGCACTGGTGACATTGCACATGCACCCATGACTATTCCAGGGTGGTGGGTGGGAACCAAGGTGCAGAAAAACATCACACATGGACACTCAACAAGACTCCTAAATGTCTGACACACTGCACACTACGCCGTACATGGACATGACAGCAATACCACACCAACCAATGGGATCACAGCCACAGTCACACACCAATGAAGAAGCCAAGGTCACCCACAAAGAACACACATAGACAACAACCAACATTGCAGCCCGGACCCTGAGGAGTGCCAGCAGTCACACACACAACGTGTCACAATCACTGAAAGATAACACAAACTGGAAATCACATGACAGGGGCAAACAACAAGTGCCAAGGGAAACCTGACTGTGACCCAGCTGCATCTGCACACAAACTCAGCCCTGACAGCAAGCACACCTATGGGTGACACCCTGATGACCAGTAATGTGCCATGCACCCACATCACAGAGAACCCAGGGAGAAGACTTTGGGGAACATAGCTCAACTCAGCTAGCATCACAAACAGGTACAACACTAGGGATCACAGCATGCACAGCTAAACAGAAGTGAACACACAGACATGCACATACAACACACACCTTGGGCGCAGGCAATGTCACAGGAGTACACACTGCCATGAGGGGACTCCACTCCTGTGTGAGGAAAGCTGTGCCATATGTTGCCTCAGTAGGGCCCCACCATGTCAGCTGAGCACTTGGTCACACAATCAACAATTAGCACCAAATGAGGGCTCCCGTCACATCAGCCTGGTCATGGAAGTGCCAACGGAATCATCAGCACAGATCCAACACACTTGTATAGCAATGTTGCACTGACAACACAGATGAGTCCTTCCCCATTGATGCCCAAACCTGCATGTCCACTGGAGATGGCCACACGGTCAGGGAAGTAGACGAATTGAACAATGGCAGGCACAACAGATGTGCAGGGGTGGAAGCCACAGATGTGAAATTGCCAATCTAAGTAGGAAATCCCATTGCCAAATACTGAACACATGACACCCTCAGATGCTGCTATGGATGACATGGATACACCACAGGATAGGACACATTCCCCCTGGACCACATGGGTTCCTGCACAGTAACATTTCATTATCATGAGACCAAATATCACCATCACTGCAGCAAGGGCATGTTAGCATCATCAACATCATGTACATCAGAAGCAAAAGCACTAGAGAACAGAAAGTTGCTTTATTCAGCATATGTGGCATTAAAAGTAGAAGTCCGGTAGAACATAAACAAAGGCCAATGGCCAGTCCATCAACAAAGTCACAAGTGGGTGACAGTGGCAGATGCCACCCTACACATGCCTGCACAAAACCAGGGACAATCCACTAGGAGGGGCAACCGGGGGGTAGGCCAGGCACCGCAGGGACAGGATCACGGCTCACCAGGAGGAAGCAGGGAAGGGGTGGTGGGTGCTGGAGAGCCACTGACAACTGCAGTGGAGGTGTCTGACATGGTGTGTGCCGGCACAACTGGGGGCATGGCTCAGATGTTGTGGGTGCCGGCACGACTGCAGTGGACCCTGCAGATGGAGTGGACAGGTCCGCCACTGCAGTGCCCAAGTCAGACAGGGTGGTAGTGGACTCCACTGCAGTGCCTACCACCAGGGGAGGAGAATGGGGAACAGGCAAGGTGGGCTGGACAGAGGGGAGGACACCCTCACCACATCAGTGGCACAGACAAGCGCAGCGGGGGGTGTGGTTCCGGGAGAGCAAGTGGCAGGGGAGAAGGCCGGAGCCTCTTGGGGATGGTATATCTGTGGGTGGGGGAACCTGGGGCAGGGTGTGGTGGGGGCACCTGTGGAGTGGGGGCCTGAGGGATGGAGGAAGGAGACCTGGTGCTTGAGCTGCAGGGCGGCGGCGGGGTCTTGCTCTTAGCACTCCGGGGGGACTTGCGGGTGGGGGCCTCAGTCTGTCTGCGCCTGGGGGAGGGTGTTCGGGGGCGAGGGCACTCTGCTCCGTGTGGGTGGCTTCCTCTTCCCCCTGGATGCTGGGGCAGCTGGATCGGAGGGGAAGAGGCCGAGGTCACTGAGGAAGAGGCGCTGGGTCTTTGGGGTTGCAGGTGAGGCATGGGAGGGTGCTTTGGAGGGAGAGGCAACTGAGGACTGCGCAGTGCCCATGGATGCGTGTGTGTGTACCAGGGCCCCATCCCCTGTGAGTCTGGTTTCAGTCCCCTGACTGTGCGTGCATGTGCGTTTAGTTTGTGGCGTGTGTGTCTGTGTGCTGGACGTGTGTGTGCTGGTGTGTGCCTGAGCCGGTGTGTGTGTGCTTGGGACGGGTAAGCTGCTGGGGAGTGTGGATGGAGCAGAGGCAGGAGGGGTGAGGGACTGTCTGAGGAGGGACACTGCTGCCGTCAGGGAGGAGTCCATGGACCTGTTGCCCCTCTGTAGGTCAGACATGCCCGATGAGATGCCCTCCATGAACGACACCAGCTGAGTCAACAGTGCGGTGTGCGCATGGAGGACACTCAGCATGGCTGTCTGCCCTACATGGAGCTGGCGAAGGAGGTACACAGACTCCTCACTCAGGGCAGCAGGGGACACAGGGGCAGGGGGTGCGGTGCCTGGCCCAAAGGAGACACGCTCCCGAACATGGGAGCCTCCACGGACCTGGGGAATGGGAGCCGATGGGAGGGCGGTGGTGGTGCTGGTGGTGGTGGGGACAGCAACACTAGCTGGGGTGTGGTGGCTGCTGACACCCGCCTCCACAAGGGAGTCATCCTCCGAGTTGCTCTGGTCCTCAGCTGAGGTGGATGGTGCTGAGGACTCCTCGGTGTGGCTCCCCTCGCCCTCCGTGCCACTGGGTCCCTCCGACCACTCCTCGGCTGCTGACCCAGTCTGGCTCTCTGGCTCCTCCTGGTCCATGGATCTGTCCCCTTCCGTGGCCGTGGATGTATCTGCAAACAATGGGGAAACAGACAGACATCAGTCACCTGCACCAAACGCACACACCACTGTGAGCACAGCACATTACAGAGCAAGCCCTGGCATCATTAGTTGTACATTGCTAAAAGTGCCCTAACTGAACAGGAGAAGCCAATTGTCAGTCTGATGCCAAGCATGGCACTCACATCCCACATGGCCTTGCACCCATCTGTCTGGTGTCTGTTGGATTGCAACACCCCAGTGTGGACACATGCACCAAGTACACAGTAGTTGGACAGTGCAGAGGACACGGTGTGGCATGTGGACATGCACACATCACAGCTCTTGCCACTGAGTCAGTACAGGTTTCCGGATGAAAGGGATGCCCAGAGTCAAATAGGAAATGCATGTGATGCATACCAGCGACAGACACCATGATGCACCCATGTCCTGATAGCCAGCGCCACAATGGTGTGCATGTGCACATGTCACTCCCCTGCAGGACCACCAATAAGTTGACACATGCCATGGCAGAGGCATGACTGCTAAGTCATACATCACTGTCTCAGTGATGTATGACTTGGCAGCCAGACAACAACACTATGCACTGTGTCACAATAGTAGGTCATGGGGAATGCAAGTCCTGGAGCTGCACAAGTGCACATGTACATCCCCACACAACACATCATCTTAACCCTCATCTGTCCAGGTCACATCTATTGGACATATGGGAGACCTGTGACACTACCCTCTGAACCTGAGCCCCTCACAATTTGCTGTGAATGGGGAACAGCTGCCTGAACTTCACATTCGCATACCCCAGTCTGCACGGGCAGCTGATCAAACACCTATGTGACACACAAGTATCGTCTCCTATGGTCACATCTCCAGGGGCATGCTGAGCCCCTACCAAGAAACACCCCAGCAGTCCTGGCAACTAATCCACAGCACACTGACACAGAGGCAGACACCTGAGGGGTCAAATCACTGTGCACAATGTGTCAGCTGATACACGGGAGTGGGAGTACAGAGTGCATTGCATGGCCTGGAGTAGGCATGACTGTCCTGCTCCACATGAATGAGGGATGTGCCCTGGACAGTGGATAGCTGGCTATGTATGTGTGACACACGTAATCTGCACACTCCTGGGGCCCAAACATTGTTCCCACCCGCTGCATGGGCGTGTGCCACATACCCCAGGCACATGTGGTGGCTCAGCTCAGCAAGTGGACCGCATATCAAAGCAACACGCAGATCACATGTCCAAACCCAGGCGTTGTGTGAACAATGGACCCACCCATGATGCCCACAACAGAGTTAGGGAAACAGATGCTGTCCCCCACCTTTAGTGAAGCAAACTGCAAGGACACAGTCCCAAGTGACACAATTCCCTGAATGTAAGGGCCACACCTGGGTATCAGATGAGCAGTGGGCAGTGCACAATAGAGGAACATGGCTCCTGGACAACATGACTGCTGCACTGTGGCAGTTGAACCAGGCCAGAGGAGGGCACAAAGCATGTAATACAGAGTTCACAGTGCAGTCTTTGACTCACCCCCTCCTTGCTGCTGTCTGGCCTTCAGCTGCCCATCCAGGTCTGGAAACACCACCGCCAGGATCTGGAGCATGTGGGGGTCAGGGTCCGTGTTCCGCCCCTCCTGCGAGGAGGCGACAGCTTCAGCTGGACCCGTGCAATCCTCCGGGTCCAGCCCCGAAGGTCCTGCCACCCCTTCTGGCAGTTGCGGATCCGGCGCTTGTAGACCCCCACGGACCGGACGGCCCGGACGATGTCCTTCCAGATTTCCTGCTTCCGATGGGCATTAACCTGTCAGGATGACAAAGTGAAAAGGCCATTACCACACATGCAACATATCCGTGCATGACACAGTTGTATATACATGTCTCAATCACAGGGGCACATGATATACACAGGCAGTGCAAAGCTGACCATGGACAGTTTGCCAGACGTCACTACATGGTATCATTGCATGGGAAGTAAAACCATGTTCAAATGCACTGTCACTGCACCATACCTGTCCAGTGCAAGTCACTACACACTATGGGGGGTGACAACTACTCAGTGAGCCTGCTAGCCAGTGGCGTGCAGACTTTCAGCCTTGCTAGTCACACAAAATGCACATTCAGAAAGGCAGTGCACAGAACACTCACCTGCTCCCCTGGTGTCCCATACAGCTTGCTGTACTGTGGAAGTAGGCTGTCCAGCAGG
Organism: Calotriton arnoldi; assembly: GCA_963921515.1. NCBI lineage: Eukaryota > Metazoa > Chordata > Amphibia > Caudata > Salamandridae > Calotriton > Calotriton arnoldi. The sequence goes on from CAWUFW010005297.1 coordinate 946,213, forward strand.
GCCTGGTTCTCTTCAAGGCTGAAGGCTGGGGCTCTCTCCACAGTACGTGCCATTGCAGGGTCCAGAGGGGCAGAGACAGCAGCAGTGCAGTGGCAGATGTCGTCCTGGAGCATGCCAGTGAGCTCTCAGGGGAACAGCCAGCAATATATATGTGCTGGAGAGGCAGATACTGTCCCTTGTGTCCAAAGTGATAGGTCCAAGTCGTTTGCATCTTCTGAATCTGGCCAATCCATGGAATAGCAGCACCAAAACACGCCCACAGCATCCTTCAAATCTTCAACTTCATGACATACATGATTTTGCAACATTGTTGTGGGTGACCAACTGATTTTCCAGCAACCGACTCGTTCGAAATTCGAAAACGCGTCCGTTGCCAGGCAAGCCCATTGTCAATGGGTGCGCACCGATCGGTCCATTGCGGTACAACGCGTACAGGGGTACAACGCGTACCCGCACACATTGAAAGCAATGGGCCGGCCGGAGGCACCGATCGGTCCATTGCAGTTCAACGCGCACAGGGGTACAACGCGTACCCGCACACATTGAATGCAATGGGCCGGCCGGAGGCACCGATCGGTCCATTGCAGTACAACGCGCACAGGGGTACAACGCGTGCCCGCACACATTGAATGCAATGGGCCGGCCGGAGGCACCGATCGGTCCATTGCAGTTCAACGCGCACAGGGGTACAACGCGTACCCGCACACATTGAATGCAATGGGCCGGCCGGAGGCACCGATCGGTCCATTGCAGTACAACGCGCACAGGGGTACAACGCGTACCCGCACACATTGAATGCAATGGGCCGGCCGGAGGCAGGGATCGGTCCATTGTAGTACAACGCGCACAGGGGTACAACGCGTACCCGCACACAATGAATGCAATGGGCCGGCCGGAGGCACCGATCGGTCCATTGCAGTTCAACGCGCACAGGGGTACAACGCGTACCCGCACACATTGAATGCAATGGGCCGGCCGGAGGCACCGATCGGTCCATTGCAGTACAACGCGCACAGGGGTACAACGCGTGCCCGCACACATTGAATGCAATGGGCCGGCCGGAGGCACTGATCGGTCCATTGCAGTACAACGCGCACAGGGGTACAACGCGTACCCGCACACATTGAATGCAATGGGCCGGCCGGAGGCACCGATCGGTCCATTGCAGTACAACGCATCGCTGTACATGTGACTGGCATATGTCAGCATGCCTGTCTCAGATGGACATATGCCAGCCACAGATAGCTCCCAGGGAGTGAGGGGCACACCTACATCACGACAGCCTGTCCAAACTTTATCATAAGGCATGTAAGGCTGCATTTCCTATTGTGTGTATGTTGGTGTACATGTTGTCCTGTGGGTGTCACCTGTGGGCAGCCACCCCCAGGCTGTGCACGTGTTCATGGGGACAGGATCCTGGGTGTTACGTGTACATGACCACTGTGATGTGCAACTGTTCATATCTGTGCATGTGCCATGGTCACATTTCACGGTGGTGTATGTGTATGTCATGTCACATACCCCGTGAGTCCCATGTGGGACGGTATGTTTGAGCCAGGGTGTCCCAGTGGCACAATAGTGATGGTCCTCCACAGTCTTTGTGCATGTAGTGTTTACAATGTCTCTGATTTCATGTGCACAATGGGAGACAGTCTCCACATCCACGTTGTGTGTGCATGGACTTTGATGTTGTGCGTGTGTGTGTCACAGACGTCCATGTCTGTCCTGCCGTGGCAAGTGGGGCCACTACCTGTGGGGGTCATGGTTGTTTTGCTGTGGTGTATACATGATACTCCATGTAATGCCAGTGTCCATGTGGCATTACAGGGTCCCTGGGAATGTACCTGTCGTTGAGCTGTGGTGCCTGGGGCACATCTGTCCTCACATGTCACTGTGGGGGTTATTGTGACACGGCAGCAGGAGATGGGAACTGTGACACGGCCTCATGATATCCAATGGGCCAACCTGGGACTAATTGATGCCACCTGTTGGACCGTGTTGAAAGATGTTGGCCATGTATGTACCATACATGTCCTTCCGGTACTGCACACTTCATGTAGTTGTGCCTCATAATGATGTATGTTGGGATCTTGAGTGTGTTCAATGCCGCATATGTGGGGTGACTGACAATCTTGCTTACTTCTCCTCTGCACTGCAGGGCTCCTGCTGTCCATCGACCATTCCCAGACCTGGCAACGATGGTGGAACGAGACAGCATCCGACGGTACCGCTTCACCAGGCAGCTGATTGAGGATTTGGCAGTGCAGTTGTCCCCACATTTGCAGCCTGGCCGGCCGTATCCTACAGCGCTGACCCCCAAGGTGAAGGTGATGGCAGCCCTACACTTCTTTGCCACTGGTACCTTCCAACATACTGTGGCGACTGCTGGTGGGATGTCACAGACCATGTTGAGCCGTGTGCTCCGCGATGTTTTGGCGGCAATGTTGCTCTTCCTGAACGGGTACATCTATTTCCCTAGACTGCGACGACTCACTGACGTGAAGAGTGACTTTTATGCCCTGGGGAGGATGCCGCATGTCATTGGCTCCATTGATGGGACACATGTGCCTTTGGTACCACCACAGGCCCAGGAGCAGGCCTACAGGAACCGCAAGCACTACCACTCGGTCAATGCACTGGTGGTGTGTCTTGCAGACATGACCATCACACACGTGTGTGCCCGTTTCCCTGGTTCAGCACACAATGCCTTTGTAATGAGGAGTAGTCGCATCCCCAGGATGATGGCACAGATGCAGAACCAGCGTGCCTGGCTTGTCGGTGTGTACTGACTTTGTGCCATTGTGTGTGATCTGATCTGTAGTATTCCGCCCACTTTTCCAAGTCAGCTAATGTGCACTTGTCTGTCCGTAGGTGACTCGGGATACCCCAACATGCCGTGGTTGCTGACACCCCTCAGGAACCCTGTGACACCAGCCCAGATGCGCTACAATGAGGCACATGGTCGGACCAGGAGAGTGATTGAGCGGACCTTTGGTCTCCTGAAGAGCCGCTTCCGCTGCCTGGACAAGACCGGAGGGTCCCTCCCATATGCCCCTGCGAAAGTGTGCAAGATTATCATCGTCTGCTGCATGCTCCACAACCTGGCAGTGCGGAAGGAGTTGCCTCTCATCCAGGATGACAATGACCAACATCCGCCACCTGTGGAGGATCCTGGCCTGGACCACGATGCCAGTGACGATGATGATGATGATGATGATGGTGATGTCCGCACACAGCTCATCACCAACTTCTTTAGCTGAATGTGAGTATCCTGAGGTGTCATGTCAATGATGTGAGTTGGCATGATGTGTGGGTGGTGCTCTGGTGCTGTTGGAGTGTGTCCATGGGCTACTTGACTGGATGTGTGTTGCGATGTGTGCTAACAGGTGGGCTGTACTCCCCAACAGTGTTGACATGCTAACTTGGTTCTGGGTGGGTATCTTGTAACATGTATTGTGCATGAGTTTTGCTGTTCTGTCCTGTACTCCATTGCTTTTGACTGTGTGTCATTTCTGTCCTTCACAGGGTACTTTCAGATTCGTTTGGTCAACTGTGTCCACCGACGACGTGATTGCACATCCAGGCTGGTAGCTGTTGTGTCCCTACAGGTGATGTGCGCCACACCCATGGACTTCCTTCCGTCTACAGTTGTTGACTGTGTGCCCGCTGCCAGGTGGGATTACCTTGCATCTGTAGTGGTTACGGCATGTTGCAACTGTGTAATAAACCTGTGCTTCACTTTGTGATGTGCGTTGTCTGTGGTCACACATTTGACTGCCATTTGCTTACTGCACCTGTGGGCTACTTGACTACAACTGGGAATGGGTGTGGTGTCTGTGCATTGCACCGTCTTCCCTGGCAACATCAGTGTAGGCAATGAGTCAGATGGCCTAGGTGTGTATGTGTTGTGTAGCCCTGGTGGTGTGTCTCCCTCATGTGTGTCACGTTGCCTGTACTCACATGCCTGTGTTGTCCTTGCTGTTGCAGTTCGCATACACAGTGTAATTTTGCAGTTCATCATCCCCATAACAGCACCCACGTTGGAATCACGACAGAGGCAAGTATGGTGTATTAGTGTGTTTATTGTGATACATTTGTGTTAATAGTGCATAGGATGGGTAGTGCTGTACATAAATCTTGCAATCCCAAGTTCCTAGGTGAATTGAAAGTCCTGGTAGACAGGATCCCCAGTATCGGGGCCACAGTTGTCTGACACATTGGTCCAACTTGTACTCCCCATGCAATGTGTGGGAGTAGTGTTGCCGTCAACAGGGTGAGTAAAGAAACCAAGAGCAAGCTTCTATATAATTAAAAAGAGTATATTCTAGGTACACTAAAACAGTAACCACACTGCATATCATACAAAAAATAAACACTTAATGAAGAAATATTTAGTGTTTTTATTATTTATAAATCTTTTTTAATTCATTTTGTTAATTATATTTATAAAGAATGTATAATATTCACAAAGAAAATCACATAATTATATAGCAACATTGATGAGTACAAGGATTGTGTATAAAGAAACACTAAATTCTCACATTAACACAAAAAATGCTTATTTGCACATTTTAGACAAATTAAATGGGGCAAACAATAGAAGAAAACTTGATAGAGGCAAGCGGTAGATGTAAACAAGAACACTTGATAGGAGCAAGCGGTAGATGTAAACTACGCGCGTTTCGGCACTACTGCCTTCATCAGGAGACCGTCTCGTTAAGATTTATAAATAATAAAAACACTAAATATTTCTTCATTAAGTGTTTATTTTTTGTATGATATGCAGTGTGGTTACTGTTTTAGTGTACCTAGAATATACTCTTTTTAATTATATAGAAGCTTGCTATTGGTTTCTTTACTCACTTAGTTTGTTTTCCCTGCGTATAGGAAGCATATTGGTTTGGTAGGGGTCCCCTTTTTACTAAAATGCCGTCAACAGGGTGAACAGTCTGTGCACAAAGGCGAACATCCAGAACAGGTTCAGGCTTCCTGGGAGTTGCGCTTAGCCATCGGCCTCTCACTTTTCCCTCCTCGGACGACCCCTCTTCTTGGGGGGGGCCCCTCAAGTACAGGCTGCTGCGGTGCAGGGGACTCTCCGCCAGAGTCCTCCTCCCTCCCTGTGGCAGTTGCAGTTTGTTCGGCACCAGATGTTGTTGGCACACAGGGAGGTGTGGACTGGTTGCTGTTCATCTGGCAGAGGCATTGTAAAATGTCCCTGTGCACCGCCGTCATCTCATGCAGTGCATCCCACTTGGACTCCACGCGGGACATGTGTGAGTCCACACGGGACATGTGTGACTCCACGTGGGACATGTGGGAGTCCAAACGGGCATGATGGGCAGCCTGCTGCTGTTTCATGTCTCTGAGGAGCCCCACTACCTGGCTGAGGTCTCCGGTGCTGGACTGGTACGCATCAGCTATGCGTACCAGTTGTGGGTCATCATGCACACCAGCAACGTCTGCAAGCAGCGACCTCTGTCTCCCACCCCTCCCACCACCCCTGCTGACATGTGCAGTGTGTGCAGTGGCACGCACAGATAACCCTGGTCCACCTTGGGGGTTGGTGGTGGTGGTGGTGTCCATGGCCCCAGGTTGGTCCAGGGTCCCTGTGCTGGTGTTGCTCCTTGTTCTGTCCATGTCGGCAGGGATGGTATTCGTGGTGTCAGTCGTTGGAGGGGTGGGGGCAGGGGGTGCAGCTGGTGGTCCTGCTGGTGCTGCAGCTGGTGGTCCTGCTGGTGCTGCCGGTTGACTTGCACCGGATGTGCCAGGTTGTTCTTCATCGTCCGAGGAGGACAGAGGCTGTACGACGCCAGTGAGCTCGGCATCCTCTTGAGCCTGGGACTGGGACTCCTCAGCGTCTGCTGCTGTGTCCCAATCATCACCTGTTTTTGGGAGACACAAACAATGTATGTTATGTTTCTGCAGGCATCAATGGTTGACACACATGACAGTTGTGACTGTGCCTCTGGGTGCGGGCCTGTACATTGCATTGTCCTAAGTCGTCACAGTCAGGGGTTGATATTGGTGTGGCACATTGTCCTGCATTATTTGGGCATTTCTATGTATTTTCTGGGGTGTGAACATGGTCTGCATTGGTTGTGTTTGGTTGACAGCCGGCCCTCCTTCCCACCCACCCAGCCAGTCAGTTATCCCACCATGGAACGTGCTTGCGTTGCAGGGAGTGTAAGTTGTCTCTCAGGATGTCACTCAGTGGTGTCCTGCTGTTTGTTGGTGCACATTTGCCAGCAGGGCCTTGTGCTCCCCACAGCAGTAGCCAGTGTCAGCCATCTTGTGAGTCCTTCTCCACTTCCTGTGATGTGAGCATGGTTCAGGGTGGTGTTGATGGGACAGTTGTGGGGGTGACCAATATCAGTGACTACGACTCCCATCATGCTATTGCCTCCACCCCCTTCCCAGCATGCCCATGCTTCCTTCCTTTTGACTCTGCTTCCCTGTGGGGTGGGCTGGCTGTGCTGACAGGATGGCTGGGAGTGTTGTCCTGGCAGTTGTTTGGCTAAAAGTCCCAAGAGTGTCCCTGTGCTTCACACAACATAACCCAGGGTGGTGGTTCTTTGTGGGATCTTGTGTTAGGATGGGGGGCATTGCATTCTACCAGGTGGGTTCTGTGGAGTTTGTGTTGGGGGGTGTGTGAGGGGAGGTGCTTGTGACTATGGTCAGTGCTGCAAGTCCCCCTTCCCACCCAGCTAGCCAGATATCCCACCATGGAACGTGCTTGCATTGCAGGGAGTGTAAGTTGTCTCTCAGGATGTCAGTCAGTGGTGTCCTGCTGTTTGTTGGTGCACAGTTGCCAGCAGGGCCTTGTGCTCCCCCACAGCAGTAGCCAGTGTCAGCCATCTTGTGAGTCCTTCTCCACTTCCTGTGATGTGAGCATGGTTCAGGGTGGTGTTGATGGGACAGTTGTGGGGGTGAGCTATGTCTGTGACTACGACTCCCATCATGCTATTGCCTCCACCCCACTTCCCAGCATTCCCATACTTACTTGCTTTTGTGGGGAGTTCAGTGTGTGTGGGTGTGAGAGCAATGGCAAGATGGCTGGCAGTGGTGTCCTGCTGTTGGTTGGTGTGCAGTACCCAGCGTGCCCTTGTGCTCCCCATGACACAGCAACAGTGTCAGACATCTTTGATGGGCCTTCCCACTCTCTGTGGGATGTGCATGCGTGAGTGTGAGCTTGCTGGGCCATGTGGTGGGGGATGTAGAGCTGTGACTACGACTCCCATCATGCTATTGCCTCCTCCCCCTTCCCAGCATGCCCATGCTTCCTTCCTTTTGACTCTGCTTCCCTGTGGGGTGGGCTGGCTGTGCTGACAGGATGGCTGGGAGTGTTGTCCTGGCAGTTGTTTGGCTAGAGGTCCCAAGAGTGTCCCTGTGCTTCACACAACATAACCCAGGGTGGTGGTTCTTTGTGGGATCTTGTGTTAGGATGGGGGCATTGCATTCTACCAGGTGGGTTCTGTGGAGTTTGTGTTGGGGGGTGTGAGGGGAGGTGCTTGTGACTATGGACAGTGCTGCAAGTCCTCCTTCCCACCCAGCTAGCCAGATATCCCACCATGGTACGTGCTTGCATTGCAGGGAGTGTAAGTTGTTTCTCAGGATGTCAGTCAGTGGTGTCCTGCTGTTTGTTGGTGCACAGTTGCCAGCAGGGCCTTGTGCTCCCCACAGCAGTAGCCAGTGTCAGCCATCTTGTGAGTCCTTCTCCACTTCCTGTGATGTGAGCATGGTTCATGGTGGTGTTGATGGGACAGTTGTGGGGGGGCAATATGTGTGACTGCGACTCCCATCATGCTATTGGCTACACTGACTTGGCCAGCATACACAGAATTCCTTCCTTTGAGTGGTCTTCACTGTGTGTTGGTGTTGTTGTGGTGGCTACATGTCTGGATGTGTTTGTTAGTTCTATTTGTGCCACTGCCTAGCTGTAGTTGTAGTTGTGTTTGTACATGTGTTGGCACAGTTGGATGTGACTTTTTGATGGCATGTGTTGTGTTTATCTGACTGACATACACATTTTGGGATGATTCTGTTCTGGTTGCTGTGTAATTGCTATGAGTGCATGGTTTGACTCTCCCCTTGACAGTGATGTGTGTGTTTTGTGGCAGTATATTGTGTACATTTGTTGTGTACTCACCAGGCTCTGGGATGTCCTCTAGTCCATATACGCTCACTGGCGGAAGGATGGCCCGCACCTTCTCCTCCCAGGGCCTGAGGTATATTGGCTTGGCAGGAGGGCCACTGCCGGTGTATTGGCTGTTGATGTAGTCTTTCTTCAGCATGTCCCGTACCCTCCTGCGCACGTCATACCACCTGTTCTGGATGTCGCTCTTTGTGTGCCAACATGGTGATTGTGCGTTCACCCTGTTGATGATCCTCTCCCACATCTTGGTTTTCTGCGACATGGGGGTCTGTTGGACCAGTGTGCCAAACAGCTGTGGCTCCACCCTGAGGATCTCGTCTACCATGACTTCCTATTCACTATCTAGGAACTTGGGATTCTTCTTGGGGGGCATGGTGATGGGTGGTGATGGTGAGTGATGTGTGTGTTGGTGTGCAGGTGAGGGTGTGTGAGTGTGTGTTTTGCTGGGTGTATGTGAGGTAGGTATTTGTTGGTGTGCTGATGGTGTGTGGCTTGTGTGAGGGATGAGCTGTGGGTGTGTGGTTGCTTTCTCTTGGGTGCTGGCAGTGGAATGGCATTTGCAAAGGCTCATGGTTGTGATTTGTGTCCTTTATATAAGTGGAGTTGTAGGTGTGTCTTTGTTCTCTGTCCCCACGCCCCCCAGTATTTATTGGCTTGGTAATTGCTTGTTTGGCCTTTTTTTGGGTGATTTTTCCTTTGTGCTGTTTGTGTATGTTGGAAACGTTCTTGTGACCGAGTCAGACCCTGCATTAGTCTCGTACGGTGTTCTCCGTTTCGTTCACGCTGTGTTTGTGCAGTTTTCTATGCTGCGTACGCGTCGGTCGCGGTGTTTTGTGTTGCTTCGGCTCGGTTTTGTATGCGTGTCGGTCGTACGGCTTGTCCTCCGTCCGACTCACTCGTGGTTTTCACGCCTTGCATCGTACTTTGCGGTTTGGAGTTCGCGTGTACGTTTCGGTCGGATTTGTTCCGGGTGCGTGTCGGTCGGTTGGATTCGCGTGTTTTTCCGGCCGGATTGCTGTTTTCCGTGCGGCTCGGTCGGTCGACTTGGTTTCGGTACGTGTCGGTCGGATTTTTCGCGCCTTGCATCGTACTTGGCGTGTCGTGCGCCACGGGTACGTGTCGGTCGGTATTATTTCCGGATCCGAGTCGGTCGGTGCTTTTTCCGGCCCGAATCGGAATCGACCCCAATGAATCCCCAGGGTGTGAATGACAAACTAGATATGGGGTGTTTTCTTTAGCACCACTCAGTGCAATATATTGATTATCTTTTTCAAGATTATTGTACTCTAATCTAGTGCCAAAAGCTAGTATGCCTGACTAAATTGGTTGAGGATATTGCGAGAGTCTCTTCATATTCTCTGCAAATTCTTGTTATCAATTATCCAAAGGGGTGCACAGACATAATATTGAGTTTTTATTTTCGGAGTACAAAAATATCGAGTTGGAAATATCGAAGGGACTGAATATCGACATCAAGAATATCGGTGACCAGAATATCGACATGAAGGTAAGAAATATTGTTTTTGTTAATATCGAAGTCAGTAATATCGTTTGTAAAAATATTGTTGTTAATAATATCGATGTTTATATTAGTGTTATGTATTTTAGTATGTATTTTAAATGTATGTGTTCTATATTTTTTGTTAAGTATTGTATTCTTAAAAAATATATGTATTACATTTTTAGAAATTCTTAATTTTTTTTAAAGTTTTAGTTCCGTAGCGGGTTGTGGGTTTATAGGGGAATAGGGTGGGAAGTAATTTAATTATAGTAAATTTAATAATAATTTTTAGAAAGTATTAATTATTTTTAATTAAATTTAGCGTTTTAGTTCTGTAGCGGGTTGTGGGTTTTTAGGGGAATAGGGTGGGAAGTAATTTAATTATAGTAAATTTAATAATATTTAGAAAGTATTAATTATTTTTAATTACATTTTGTGTTTTTATTCTGTAGCGGGTTGTGGGTTTATAGGGGAATAGGGTGGGAAGTAATTTAATTATAATAAAGTAATTATTAATTTTTATTTATTGGTATTGATAATTAATTTATTGTTAATTAATTGTTAATTGGTAAGTAATTTTTAGTATTTTATTAATTGATAATTATATTAATTGTGTTATTTTTTTAGGAGCGGGTTGTGGGTTTATAGGGGAATAGGGTGGGAAGTAATTTAATTTTAATAAAGTAATTATTAATTTTTATTTATTGGTATTGGTAATTAATTTGTTAATTAATTTTCAATTGGTAATTAATTTTTATTAATTGATTAATTGATAATTATATCAATTGTGTTTAGGAGCGGGTTGTGGGTTTATAGGGGAATAGAGTGGGAAGTAATTTAATTATAATGAAGTAATTATTAATTTTTATTTGTTATTATTTATAAATAATGTATTATTAATTAATTATTAATTGGTTATTTAATTAAAAACATTATTTAATTGATAAGTATGTTAATTTTAACCCTCTGCTATCCAACACTTTCCCTACAGTTACACTCTCTGGAGTGGGAATAGTAATTTTTACCCATACGCTATCCAACACTTTCCTTACTGTTGCACTCTCTGGAGTGCGAATAGTAATTTTTACCCCTATGCTATCCAACACTTTCCCTACTGTTGCACTCTCTGGAATGGGAATAGTAATTTTAACCCCTTCACTATCCAACACTTTCCCTTGTGTTGCACTCTCTGGAGTGGGAATAGTAATTTTTACCCCTACGCTATCCATCACTTTCCCTACTGTTGCACTCTCTGGAGTGGGAATAGTAATTTATTTTTACATTATATGTATTAGTTATAATTTTAAACATTTTAAAATAAATTTAACTATGTTTCTTTTAATTATATGTATAATTCACTTTATTTTACATTATTTTTTAAACATTAAATAAAACGATATTTTTAACAATGATATTTTTGACAACAATATTTTTTTTCGATAATTTTGTACTTACCATTATGTAGATAGGACTTCGATATTCTGAACATCGATATTTTTGTGTCGATATTTTTGTACCTCGATATTCTGACTGTCGATATTCTGTCAGTGATTCATCCAAAGGCATCAAGTGGACTCTATTAACTGGGTCTTGGTTTGTTAGATTACAATTTACCTTCGTAGAATAACATAACGTCATTTTCCACAAAGTTTCATGCTTCTTTAAGATTATTGCATTCCAATTTAGTGACAGATGATAGTATGCCAGGCTGTTCTTTGTTGACAATGGCAGAAGATATTGTGGGAATGCCTTGATATTCCACGCAAATTTACTTTTGCCATCTTTTCTTAAGCTGTTATGTGGATTTTATTGACTGTGCATCGATTTGTCTGATCACAACTAACTCTATAGCATGATATGATGATATGCACCACCATGTTTCATATAACGCAGTTATCGGTTTGAGGGGGTGGGTGAATTGCTGTTATTTGCAATTTGTATATCTTTGCGTGACTACTCCCTTTTTCCAATTCTATTCCCTGTATACCTTTGATATTGTTTGTGGGCGAGCACACGTGGGGTTAGGGTGCGCCTGCTGATGAAACCACAAGGGCTCCACACTTCATACTGAGTTCGAAAGCTTTCCAATGTGGCTCCTACAATCACCTGCATTGATCACCATACGCAGGTTTACACAAGTCGTTTCCGCATTGCTATAGTGTTTATAACTTAGGTTGGATCAGGCGTTCCATTACACGTGTTCCCAGCGTCTCTGGGTGCATGCCGTTTCACTAAAGTGTGGAATCTTTTTAAAGTAAGTGCGACCTGCGTATGTGCCGCGTCTTTTTAACTTAATCAAAATTGCAGCACAGATTGTGATTTTCTGCGTCTTTTTCCCACAGCGGTCTACAAGACTTGGATCTTGGTTTACATAGATTCCTGGAATTTTCCACGTTCAGGTCCCATAAGAAATAATTTTCTTGCATTTCTAACTTACTCGGAGGTACGATCTGCAGTATCATTAAAGTTTGGTCATTTGGCAGTTTACTGCATTGGGCATTTCAGTGCATTCAGTATGATGTTTTTTTTCTTCATCTGCTACAGCGGTTTGAACATCACTTTGCATAGAAGCCTGGAGGCAGCACAAATTCGAATATCCATAGGCCGTAAGTGTGCAGTGTTATCAATCTTACACTTTTAGATCTTTGCTGCATGAAGTCACAGATCACATTGTGGGTAATCTTATGGCATGAGTTATTCATTTTTTACTGGGAGAAAAAAGAGCCAGGTGGCATATATATATATATTCACTGAAAAAACCATAGGTTTCAGGCCTGTTATAGTTAGGGTTTAGCATTTAAAAAACCTTTGAAATTCACTGAAAAAACCATAGGTTTTAGGGAAAGTTATAGTTAGTTGGACATTGCCCTCGTACAAAACCCGTGAAATTCCCCCATTATAGTTAGTTCAGCTAACTATAACTCGCGCCCCCGCAATGCACTACTGATGACGTCACATATTACATCACTCATGACATGGTCAGTGACATCACTGTTGACATCACTGATGACATCTCAAATGACATCACTGATGACATCACTGATCACATCATCCAGTGACTGTGTGTTTCTGTAAAATTTAACTATGTTTAATATATATAGGGAAAGGCGTATTGAAGAATGAGTGGGTGTATAAGCGTCTGAATGGATGATTTAGTAGGTGCGTGACTGAGTCTATAAGTGAGTGATTAAACGTATCTTACTGGATGCATGGGTGAGTGACTAAACTGTGTGAATGTCTGTATCAGTCTGTCTGTTGTTGTGTAAGCAGCTGCATGGGTTTCTGACTAGCTAAATGAGTGTCTATATGGGTTATGGATTGGTTCTCTGAGTATCTGTATGGGTGCCTCAGTGTTTGTGTGGGTGGGGTGTGTGTGACTCTGTGCATAGATGTGTGAGTGGGTGATTCACTGGGTGCATGGTTTCAGGAGTGCGTCTGTGATGGACTGTATGGGTGGGTGAGTGTGTGTATGGGTGTGTTAGTGATTGAATGTATATCTCAGTGGTACATGTGTGAGTAACTACATATGTGAAAGGCAGTATATATGTGTGTTGGAGTATATAAATGGCTATAAGTGAGAGTGTGTGATTGTGAGAGTGGCTATATGGATGAGTGTGTGCTTGCATCAGTGATTGCATAGGAGCGTAAGAATGTGCTAGTATTTTTATGAGTAAGTGAGCTGGTGTGTATAACTGTATAGGTGAGTAAATTGGAGTGTGATTAATTATTTGCATGACTGACTAGGTGTGTGAGTACCTCTATGGATGAGTTGCGTTGTGTGAGTGTTTATATAGGTGTATGAGTGCATATGATAGTCCTGTACTGAGTGACTGTAAGTATGAGTGACTGTACGGGTGAGTGAGTAGATGTGTGTGTGTAGACCTAAGAATCAGTGAGTGGGTATGTACTTATTGGTACTGGAGTGTGTATGGTTTTGAGAATGGCAGTCTGTAATTTAGAGTGGGTGTATCAAAAGTTATATTAGGGTGTGAGAAGATGCATTAAATTCTCACATGGATGATGTCATCAGTGATGTCATTTGAGATGTCATCAGTGATGTCATCAGTGATGTCACTGACCATGTCATGAGTGATGTAATATGTGACATCATCAGCAGTGCATTAGCGAGGCGCGAGTTATAGTTAGCTGAACTAACTATAACGGGGGAATTTCATGGGTTTTGTACGAGTGCAATGTCCAACTAACTATAACTTTCCCTAAAACCTATGGTTTTTTCAGTGAATTTCAAAGGTTTTTTAAATGCTAAACCCTAACTATAGCAGGCCTGAAACCTATGGTTTTTTCAGTGAATTTCAAAGGTTTTTAAAATGCTAATTCCTAACTATAACAAGCCTGAAACCTATGGTTTTTTAAGTGAATTTCAAAGGTTTTTTAAATGCTAATTCCTAACTATAACATGTCTGAAACCTATGGTTTTTTCAGTGAATTTCAAAGGTTTTGTAAATGACAATTTTTAAATGTATTAATTGTTATATTTATTTTTTGATACTGATTTACTACATTTTTTTAAACTATTTATTTTTAGATATTTTATTTTTAAATTACATTGTAATTACATTATACATTACATTACAAAATATACTTTCTCAGAATGAATTACTTTAGTTTAAATACTTTGCAAATAGGCAATAGACTTTTAAGTACAGTAGTTACAGTTGTTGTAATGGGCAACACAATTTCAAACACAATGCAACATTGAGCTCAATGTGAATTTCTAGCTAAATGCAATTAGTTACTTTATGGATTACTTTTCTAACCACAGGACTGGATCCTAGATTCAGTCCTGGGACATCTCCTGTAAACAGTTGAGTAAAAGCGTTTTGGTTACAGTAGTGATTTTTAAGGAATATTATTGTATTTTAAAAGTTGACACTTAGAAACTTTTTCACATAGAATCACCAATGTTATCCTATGGGAGGAAATTCACTTAGCAGGTAAGTAGTGTTATCGTTACTTTTTCTTACTCAGTGGTGGATCCTGGATCCAGCACTAGTGCATCTCCTGTAAACAGTTGAAAGAATGCGTTTAAGTCATACAGGCGATTTTTAAGGAATATTTGTAGTTTGTGAAAATCAACACTTTGAAACTTTTCTGCTGAAAACCAGACAATGGATTCCTATGGAAGGAAATACAAGTTACTGGTAAGTACGGTTAGAATTACATTTCAGGGTCAGTGCTGGGCTAAAAGATGCAGCACTGGGTTCTCTCCTGAAAACAGGTGAGTAAATCGGAATTCGTAGTTCGGTTGATTTTAGAGGAATATTTGTATGTTTCAAAAATCGACAGAAACTTTTTCAGCAAAAGCAGACAATGATATCCTATGGAAGGAAATTCAAGTTACTGGTAAGTACGGTTAAAATTACTTTTCAGGATCAGTACTGGGCTGAAAGATGCAGCACTGAGGTCTCTCCTGATAACAGGTGAGTAAATCGGAATTCGTATTTCGGCTGATTTTAGAGGAATATTATAAAGTTCCAAAACTCCACACTTAGAAGAATTTCCAAGTGAAACCAGTCAATGATATCCTATGGAAGGAAATTCAAGTTACTGGTAAGTACGGTTAAAATTACTTTTCAGGATCAGTACTGGGCTGAAAGATGCAGCACTGAGGTCTCTCCTGATAACAGGTGAGTAAATCGGAATTCGTAGTTCGGTTGATTTTAGAGGAATATTTGTATGTTTCAAAAATCGACAGAAACTTTTCAGCAAAAAGCAGACAATGATATCCTATGGAAGGAAATTCAAGTTACTGGTAAGTACGGTTAAAATTACTTTTCAGGATCAGTACTGGGCTGAAAGATGCAGCACTGAGGTCTCTCCTGATAACAGGTGAGTAAATCGGAATTTGTATTTCGGCTGATTTTAGAGGAATATTATAAAGTTCCAAAACTCCACACTTAGAAGAATTTCCAAGTTAAACCAGTCAATGATATCCTATGGAAGGAAATTCAAGTTACTGGTAAGTACGGTTAAAATTACTTTTCAGGATCAGTACTGGGCTGAAAGATGCAGCACTGAGGTCTCTCCTGATAACAGGTGAGTAAATCGGAATTCGTAGTTCGGCTGATTTTAGAGGAATATTTGTATGTTTCAAAAATCGACACTTAGAAACTTTTTCAGCAAAAAGCAGACAATGATATCCTATGGAAGGAAATTCAAGTTACTGGTAAGTACGGTTAAAATTACTTTTCAGGATCAGTACTGGGCTGAAAGATGCAGCACTGAGGTCTCTCCTGATAACAGGTGAGTAAATCGGAATTCGTAGTTCGGTTGATTTTAGAGGAATATTTGTATGTTTCAAAAATCGACAGAAACTTTTTCAGCAAAAAGCAGACAATGATATCCTATGGAAGGAAATTCAAGTTACTGGTAAGTACGGTTAAAATTACTTTTCAGGATCAGTACTGGGCTGAAAGATGCAGCACTGAGGTCTCTCCTGATAACAGGTGAGTAAATCGGAATTCGTATTTCGGCTGATTTTAGAGGAATATTATAAAGTTTCAAAACTCCACACTTAGAAGAATTTCCAAGTGAAACCAGTCAATGATATCCTATGGAAGGAAATTCAAGTTACTGGTAAGTACGGTTAAAATTACTTTTCAGGATCAGTACTGGGCTGAAAGATGCAGCACTGAGGTCTCTCCTGATAACAGGTGAGTAAATCGGAATTCGTATTTCGGCTGATTTTAGAGGAATATTATAAAGTTCCAAAACTCCACACTTAGAAGAATTTCCAAGTGAAACCAGTCAATGTTAGCCTACGGAAGGAAATTCAAGTTACTGGTAAGTACGGTTAAAATTACTTTTCAGGATCAGTACTGGGCTGAAAGATGCAGCACTGAGGTCTCTCCTGATAACAGGTCAGTAAATAGGAATTCGTAGTTCGGCTGATTTTAGAGGAATATTTGCACAATGGTGAAGGGAGGGGGCGGTGCCTGAGTTGACATCTGTGCAAAGGCGCCCCGTGGCGCGTTTTAAGTTGGGGGATTAAGTCCCCTTGAATCATGAGGGTCCCTGGGGTCCAACTAGCCCACCCTGTACCTCCAGTATGCGCCAGGGAGCTGCGTTGCAGAGAGGTGTTCAGAGGCCACGCCCCTTTTGCACCTCTCTGCAATGCAGCTCTGTGGCGCTTTCTGGACGTACCTGTTGGGCTAGTTGGCCCTCAGGGACCCTCAGGATTGAAGGGGATTTAATTCCCCATCTTAAAATGCGCCACAGGGCCTGTTTGCACACATGTCACCTGAAGCCCCGCCCCTCCCTTCACCACTGTGCAAACGCGCCCCGTGGCGCGTTTTAAGTTGGGGGATTAAGTCCCCTTGAATCCTGAGGGTCCCTGGAGTCCAACTAGCCCACCATGTACTTCTAAAAAGCGCCACAGAGCTGCGTTGCAGAGAGGTGTAAAAGGGGCGTGGCCTCTGTACACCTCTCTGCAACGCAGCCCTAGCGCATACTGGAGGTTCCTGGTGGGCTAGTTGGCCCCCAGGGACCCCCAGTATTCAAGGGGAATTACTTCCCTTCTTAAAACGCGCCAGGGAGCGGGTTTGCAGAGTACTGCAGGGAGGGGCGGGGCCTCCGGCACGATGCCGGTCGTTTTTTTTTTCAAATTTTTTAATGGGAGGGGGGCTGCGTGGCCCCCCTCCTCAGGCCATTTAAGGCCCCGGGGACCCCATCCCCCGGGGCCGGCCTTGCCCTTTTTTTTAAATGTTTTTTTTATTTGGGGAGGGGGCTGCGTGGCCCCCCTCCCTGGCCACTTATGGACCCGGGGACCCCATCCCCCGGGGCCTGGCCTCTGGTTGGGGACTGTGGGGGGGTCCCCAATCCCCCCACAGTCCTGCCGGCTCCCTGTGTCCTACGGGAGCCGGCATTGCTTTTCCACATGGGGAGCAGCTAACATGCTGATCCCCATGTGGAAAAGCAATTGGGTTTGCAATGACAGGACAGGAGCCGCGAGGCTCCTGTCCTGTCATAGCAAACTACAGTGTCCCGGGGGTAGTGTCACGATTGTGAGCAGTATAGGGTCCAATCCGGCACAGCTGCACCACAGTAGGCCCACCTGTGTGAATGGGAATGGGTATAAATGGAAAAGGAGCCCGCTGCACTACAACTCCCAGAAGGCAGCGGGAACTCGCCGGAACAAACAGGACAACCAGGTCGAGAAACGCCTCCATATAAGCACCTCCTCCGTGATGGGAAGGTGCTTGACATTGTGAATCAAGTTTCCCACGTGTGCGGACGCTTTCCTTCCCGCCGGAGGAGATTTAGGAAACGCTGCAATCTTCGTTGGTTTTTCTTTGTTCGTGAATATCGTAGCGCGGTTCGGGGATTCTGCACAAGAGACTCTTGTGTGTTTCACTCCGGATTGCCCTTCCTTTGGGAGCGAGAACAGTCACAGGTATCGTGTGAGTGGGCAGACTAGTCTTGAAGTATTTTCCTGTGGATTACGGACTCGTGCTGGTAATTTACACAGCGCGTCCTTGTTTGAGGCGTGACGCAGTGGTTGAGAGTGCTGTTATCACCCTAATCATATTTTGAGTATTTTTAAAGCAGCTTTCTGTTTGTTTGCGGTACTATGGTATATTCTAGCTGTGAGGATTAACTGCTGGAAGATATCGCTCCGTGGTGATGCTGCGGTCCAAATTGTTTTCTACAGTCTTAACATTATTGAAAAATCGTTTACTTTCTCTGAAGGAAAATTGACCTATTTATTTCACCGCTGCGGCAGGGCTCCTTGTAAGTGACTCGTATGTCTTATATCTGCTGATTGAAATTGTGTGATTGTGCGGAATCTTTTCATGCTTGATTTCTTTCTTTATTCCCCCCCCGTTGCAGTGAGGTGCAATAAAGGAGAAAATACAGAGCCCTTAGACCAGACCTAGGAATCAAATATTCCCGGCAGCACAGTTTGTTATTTTATCCCCTTCCCTTTTCCCCAGGGTGCTGTTTTTCATAGTTGTGTCCATTACACTGTGGGGAGTTGCGCTCAGGGAATAGGGAGGCTTCTCTACAGATCATCGTCCCTGCTGGCTGCTAAAAGGAGGTTAGTGGCTTTTGTCTGTCTTGTGCTACTGACAATCCCGACAGAATGTCAAGCCCACGTTAGACGCCCAGCCTGGACGATGGATACTAACGTGGTGTTGACCTCGTTGTTGGAGAGCCTAACAGCTCTGCAGCAAGAGGTGCAAACCTCGCGATTAGAGAATCAGGACCTCAGAAAAGAGATGGGCACATTACGAAGAGAGGTAGCAGGTCTATCACGGAGGGGCCCAGGGGTAGCTACATATATCAGGGAAGCCACACTTCCTGCTCCTGGGCATGTGGTGCAACCTCCCTCGTTAGGCCCCACACAAGGGGTGGGTTCTTTACAGCCTCTCCTGTTCCTCCACCTGCCACTGATACCACACCCACGGTGCATGTAATACAAAACACTGGGATACCGTTGGCGCCTCCAGAACGTTTCTATGGGGATCCCAAAAAGTTCGAAACGTTTCTTAATCAATGCAGATTACATTTCCTGTGCAAACCCGCTGTGTTTCAGGATGACACGGCTAAAACGGCATTCATGATGTCCTACATGGGAGGAAATGCTGCGAGCTGGACTATACCCTTAATGGAGAGAAATGATCCCGTCTTGCATAGGTTCACAGACTTTTGTATAGAAATGAGAAAATTGTTTGACCGGAAGTCTCACATGATGACCTTGGATCGAGAACTACTTACCCTAACACAGGGGTCTCAAGATTTATTGACCTACATAACATCATTCAATCGTCTAGTGGTGGAAACCGACTGGCCCCAGGGAAAAAAGAACTACTTTATTTTACCAGGGATTGCGGGGAGAACTAAAGGATGTCCTCTCACAAGTAGTACAGTTGCCCCAGACCTGTGAGGAAATGATTAATCTCACTGTCCAACTAGACCACCGATTACAAGAACGAAGAGGAGACAAAAACAGAGGAGAACCGCGAGCTTGGTATGCTAAACCAAAACCTCCTACAGAAGAAACCTCTAAGCCTACGGAATTCTCCGAACCAATGCAGATAGGAGGTATTCGTGGTCCCCTCACCACAGAAGAAAGAGAGAAGAGACGTAAACTGAAGCTGTGTTTATATTGCGGAAAAGGAGGACATTTCATAAGAGAGTGTCGAGCTCGGGCCCAACTCCCAGAACGGAACCCATTTCCGCGAAGACAAGCAGTTATGGGAACAAGAGAGACGTCGGAAAACTGAAGAGCCCGAGTCAGAAGGAGATCTCTGGGTCGGGCGAACGACGGACATCGATCTCTTCAGTAATCGCCAATACCTTACAACCAGCGGTCGCCCATCTGAATATCAGTGTTTTACTTTGGGATACTACAGACATCCCGCAAGAAGTGGATGCCTTAGTGGATTCCGGTGCGACGGGAAACTATATGGACCAAAAGTATGCTCGAACCATCGGTATTCCTTGGGAAAAGAAGAAGTACCCCGAATACGTGAAGGCTGTGGATGGGTCCACGCTGACGTCAGGACCAGTCACTTCTCATACCCTTCCCCTCTTAATGCGGGTTGGTACGGAACATTATGAGTTTATCCAGTTCGATCTCATAGATGCGCCACAGTTTCGCCTCATACTAGGCATGCCATGGTTGACTCTACATGACCCTGTAGTGCGCTGGGCAGCCCGCACTGTTGTCCTGAGTTCTGAATACTGCATAGAACATTGCAAGAAGGAGGTAGTCCTGTCTAGAGAAAAGGTAGACACACAAGCGTGTCTTTTAGCCACGGCATGTACACCAGACCGGTATTGTTGTACATTGGTCTTGCCTGATGAATACAAGGAATATCAGTCTCTCTTTGATAAACAAAAGGCTACGCAACTTCCACCCCATAGAGTCTATGACTGCCGCATAGAATTGATACCAGGGGCAGAGATTCCGTGTAGTCGAGTGTATGCGCTAACAGAACCCGAAACCCTGTACTTGAAAAACTACCTTGAAGAGAACCTCGCATCAGGTTTCATAAAACATTCCTCTTCACCTGCTTCTTCCCCTCTTTTTTTTATTCCTAAGAAGGATTGTGAAGAGCTCCGAACATGTATCGATTATCGAGCTCTAAACCGCGTGACCATCAAGAACCGGTATCCTTTACCGTTGATTCCTGTGCTCCTGGACCAACTCAAGGGGGCTCGTTATTTCACAAAGCTGGATCTTAGGGGGGCCTATCATCTGGTCAGGGTAAAAAGCGGGGATGAATGGAAGACTGCATTCCGGACGAAGTTTGGACTTTTTGAGTACAGGGTGATGCCTTTTGGGCTCTGTAACGCCCCGGCAGCGTTCCAATATTTCATGGATGAGGTCTTAAGGGGGTTGTTGGACATGTACTGTGTGGTTTACATAGACGATATCCTCATCTATTCTCCTAGTCTCCAAGAACACGTAATTCATGTAAAGGAAGTATTAGACAGGCTCCGTCAACACTCACTGTATGCTAAGCTGGAGAAATGCTTATTCCACGTCCAAGAGGTAGCCTTCCTAGGATACATCATCAACGCACATGGTTGTCAGATGGACAACGGCAAGGTCAAAGCAATCACCCAGTGGACAACCCCCACTCACGTAAAATCCGTACAAAGTTTCTTGGGTTTCGCCAATTATTATAGGCGTTTTATAAAAGATTTCTCCAAGATCATCCATCCCATCTCCTGCTTGTTAAGGAAGGACACTCCCTTTGTCTGGGGGGATGAAGCCGAACACTCGTTTAAGAGTTTAAAAGACATGTTTACACAAGCTCCAATCTTGCGCCATCCTGATCCGCATCTACCCTTCATCGTCGAAACAGATGCCTCACAGTATGCTATAGGTGGTGTGTTGTCTCAGCGACATCCTACAACAGGGCAACTACACCCTGTTGCATATTATTCTAAAAAACTCACCCCCAGCGAAGTGAATTATGCTATTTCCGACAAGGAACTACTGGCGATAAAAAGGGCCTGCGAGGAATGGAGACATTATCTTTTAGGGGCTCATCACACTATTGAGATATACACAGGCCATCGAAACCTGTTATTTTTGAAGACCGCCAAAGCCCTCACACCTCGGCAGTTGCGCTGGACCCTTTTCTTTTCTGATTATGATTTTGTTATTAAATACCGTCCAGGACCACAACATGGTAAAGCAGATGCCCTCTCTCGCATCACTGACACCGAGGAAGACATGTTATCCGAGAACCCCGAACCCCTTTGATACTTGCGGAGGGGGCTTTCCGAACTCAAACCCTTGCATTATTCACCTCGAAGGATTTTCTAGAGGACGTCCAAGTAATTTTGGCTGATTTCGACGCACAGGCATGGCTCAGGGAGGACCCCGAACATCGGGTGGAGAGAAATGGTCTGTTGTATCATCACCATGCCAACACTGACCTACAGATACGAGTGCTGACATGGGCTCATGATTCATTGTTGGGAGGGCACATGGGAATATACAAGACAGTTGCCTGTATTGAGCGTTCCTTTTGGTGGCCGTCTCTGAGGACGGATACCAAAGAATACATAAAAAACTGTTCTGTGTGTGCACAAGGAAAAGCCAGTCACTCCAAACCCACAGGTCTACTCCAACCAATACCTGTACCTCCTCGACCCTGGCATACTGTATCTATGGATTTTATCGTGGAGATGCCCCCCTTTATACCATTGCAAGGATTACCAACAGCCGCCAAACTGGCCATTGTTATTCTTCAAAACATGGTCAGAGTACATGGAATACCTAGGGGCCGATTCCGATTCGTGTCGGTAATTTCTCCGACCGAGCCGGCCTCGGAGAGATTTCCGACCGAATCGGACCCGTGCAGTCCGACCGAACGAGTCCGATGCATTCGTATGCCACCGGACACGAGTCGGTCGGACTCCCATTGAACTCAATGGGAGCCGGTCGTACAACGCGTACGTGGGCTCCCATTGCCTCAATGGGTGCGAGGCGGACAAGGGCGCCCTCTACAGCGAGTACGCCGCGAAGCGCCCGCGGCGTACACGCACAGGTAGGGGGACCCATGGGTCCCCCTGTGTGCGCCTCGCACGGGTACGCGTACAGGGGGTCCGACACGGACTCCCAAAGTACGGCTCCGACAGCAAGTTCGAGTCGGACGGCGCGAGTCGGTCGGAGCGGTCGAGGTGCGCATCGTACTTACCCGGCCGGAAAACGTCTCCATTGCGCGGTGCGAATCGGGTCCGAGCGAGTCGGTCGGAGCAGTACGATCCGGGAACCAGTCGGTCGGAGCGGTCGGGTCGCCCGGACGAGTCGGTCGGCGAATACGCATCGTACTCGCTCGCCCGGACGCGCGTACGACTCGGTCGGAAAATAGGGCTCCGGATCGGATCCGGTAAAACCGAATCCGATTCGGAGCACTACCGGCCGAGATCGGAATCGGCCCCACAGTGTTCTGATTACCGATAGGGGAACGCAGTTCACCTCTCGTTTTTGGAAGGCCTTATGTGCAACGATGAACATTGATGCGCGTCTTTCCTCCAGCTACCACCCCCAGACAGATGGGAAGACAGAACGTCTTAACCAGACACTGGAACAATATCTCCGCTGTTTTACGCTACAAAACACCACAGACTGGGTTACATTACTATGGATGGCGGAATTTGCTTATAATAACGCTGAGCATTCCACACTGGGGTGTTCCCCGTTCTATTGTCTTTACGGATATCATCCCAACATGCTCCCGTTTGAATGGCCCGTTGAGTCCAAACTCCCAAGCGTACACGAGCATCATGCTCATTTAAGAGCGGTGTTACTCGATGCGAAAAGACACCTCACCACAGCGCAAACAGCACAAAAACACTTTGCTGACAGAAAACGCACTACAGCACCTGAGTATCAGGTGGGGGATAAGGTTTGGCTCGCTACAAAGAATATACATCTGAAGGGAATAGACAAATTAAAACCCAAATACATCGGGCCGTACAGTATAGAAGAAGTCATCAATCCTGTAGCCATGAGATTAACCCTGCCCCTGTCGTGGCACATTCACCCAGTGTTTCACGTATCTCTACTCCAACCATGTCCTACTAGCATGAGACTACCTGTTCGGCCTCCCCCTTGGAAATAGATGGACAGGAAGAATATGAAGTCCAGAAACTCTTAGATTCCAGAGTGGTTAAAGGGCGAATACAGTATTTGGTGGAGTGGAAAGGGTTTGGAATTGAGGATAGGACTTGGGAACCAGTTCAGAATCTCCACTGCCCTGAACTGTTAGAGCAATTCCATACAGACAATCCAGGAAAGCCTGGTCGACCGCCGAGTCGGCGATCCTTGAGAGGGGGTTCTGTCACGATTCTGAGCAGTATAGGGACCAATCCGGCACAGCTGCACCACAGTAGGCCCACCTGTGTGAATGGGAATGGGTATAAATGGAAAAGGAGCCCGCTGCACTACAACTCCCAGAAGGCAGCGGGAACTCGCCGGAACAAACAGGACAACCAGGTCGAGAAACGCCTCCATATAAGCACCTCCTCCGTGATGGGAAGGTGCTTGACATTGTGAATCAAGTTTCCCACGTGTGCGGACGCTTTCCTTCCCGCCGGAGGAGATTTGGGAAACGCTGCAATCTTCGTTGGTTTTTCTTTGTTCGTGAATATCGTAGCGCGGTTCGGGGGTTCTGCACAAGAGACTCTTGTGTGTTTCACTCCGGATTGCCCTTCCTTTGGGAGCGAGAACAGTCACAGGTATCGTGTGAGTGGGCAGACTAGTCTTGAAGTATTTTCCTGTGGATTACGGACTCGTGCTGGTAATTTACACAGCGCGTCCTTGTTTGAGGCGTGACGCAGTGGTTGAGAGTGCTGTTATCACCCTAATCATATTTTGAGTATTTTTAAAGCAGCTTTCTGTTTGTTTGCGGTACTATGGTATATTCTAGCTGTGAGGATTAACTGCTGGAAGATATCGCTCCGTGGTGATGCTGCGGTCCAAATTGTTTTCTACAGTCTTAACATTATTGAAAAATCGTTTACTTTCTCTGAAGGAAAATTGACCTATTTATTTCACCGCTGCGGCAGGGCTCCTTGTAAGTGACTCGTATGTCTTATATCTGCTGATTGAAATTGTGTGATTGTGCGGAATCTTTTCATGCTTGATTTCTTTCTTTATTCCCCCCGTTGCAGTGAGGTGCAATCAAGGAGAAAATACAGAGCCCTTAGACCAGACCTAGGAATCAAATATTCCCGGCAGCACAGTTTGTTATTTTATCCCCTTCCCTTTTCCCCAGGGTGCTGTTTTTCATAGTTGTGTCCATTACACTGTGGGGAGTTGCGCTCAGGGGAATAGGGAGGCTTCTCTACAGATCATCGTCCCTGCTGGCTGCTAAAAGGAGGTTAGTGGCTTTTGTCTGTCTTGTGCTACTGACAATCCCGACAGAAGGCACCGAAGGACACTGCAGGAGCCGGCACCATCAAAGGCTCCAGGAGGGGGGCCACGCGGCCCCCCTCCCAACCATTTCACAGCCCCGGGGAGGTGGTGGTCCCCGGGGCTTTGGGGGGGCTGGAGCCCCCCCACACAGGTCAAATTTAAAAAAAAAAAAAAAGAAGCCCCGGGGGGTGGCGGTCCCCGGGGCTGCGGGAGGGCTCTTGTTCGCCCTAAGTTGGCAGGGTATGCCTAGACGTGGGTCCCTTGCTCACTTTGCCACTGGATTCAAGCTAGCCTGGCTGATGACTGCTGAATAGCCAGAAACCGGTCCCAGGATGCTTGTTTCCGGTCCAGGGAAGACATGGCTTGGCAGTTCGGGCTGGACTGTTCCCATGAGGCACAGGGTCAGACTGATTTGCATATGGCCATGTCTGAACTGGGGTGGCGGAGTGAGCTAAAGAATGATGATGGATTAAACCCAGATCAGTTGACTGGGGGTGAGTGCTTGCAATGTTCAACACTCCGTCCATCATCCCCTTTGGTTTTGCTATGTTCGCCCTAAGTTGGCAGGGTATGCCCAGACGTGGGTACCTTGCTCACTTTGCCACTGGATTCAAGATAGCCTGGCTGATGACTGCTGTAAGCCAGAAACCGGTCCCAGGATGCTTGTTTCCGGTCCAGGGAAGACATGGCTTGGCAGTTCGGGCTGGACTGTTCCCATGAGGCACAGGGTCAGACTGATTTGCATATGGCCATGTCTGAACTGGGGTGGCGGAGTGAGCTAAAGAATGATGATGGATTAAACCCAGATCAGTTGACTGGGGGTGAGTGCTTGCAATGTTCAACACTCCGTCCATCATCCCCTTTGGTTTTGCTATGTTCGCCCTAAGTTGGCAGGGTATGCCCAGACGTGGGTCTCTTGCTCACTTTGCCACTGGATTCAAGATAGCCTGGCTGATGATGGCTGTAAGCCAGAAACCGGTCCCAGGATGCTTGTTTCCGGTCCAGGGAAGACATGGCTTGGCAGTTCGGGCTGGACTGTTCCCATGAGGCACAGGGTCAGACTGATTTGCATATGGCCATGTCTGAACTTGGGTGGCGGAGTGAGCTAAAGAATGATGATGGATTAAACCCAGATTAGTTGACTGGGGGTGAGTGCTTGCAATGTTCAACACTCCGTCCATCATCCCCTTTGGTTTTGCTATGTTTGCCCTAAGTTGGCAGGGTATGCCCAGACGTGGGTCCCTTGCTCACTTTGCCACTGGATTCAAGATAGCCTGGCTGATGACGGCTGTAAGCCAGAAACCGGTCCCAGGATGCTTGTTTCCGGTCCAGGGAAGACATGGCTTGGCAGTTCGGGCTGGACTGTTCCCATGAGGCACAGGGTCAGACTGATTTGCATATGGCCATGTCTGAACTGGGGTGGCGGAGTGAGCTAAAGAATGATGATGGATTAAACCCAGATCAGTTGACTGGGGGTGAGTGCTTGCAATGTTCAACACTCCGTCCATCATCCCCTTTGGTTTTGCTATGTTCGCCCTAAGTTGGCAGGGTATGCCCAGACGTGGGTCCCTTGCTCACTTTGCCACTGGATTCAAGATAGCCTGGCTGATGACGGCTGTAAGCCAGAAACCGGTCCCAGGATGCTTGTTTCCGGTCCAGGGAAGACATGGCTTGGCAGTTCGGGCTGGACTGTTCCCATGAGGCACAGGGTCAGACTGATTTGTATTTGGCCATGTCTGAACTGGGGTGGCGGAGTGAGCTAAAGAATGATGATGGATTAAACCCAGATCAGTTGACTGGGGGTGAGTGCTTGCAATGTTCAACACTCCGTCCATCATCCCCTTTGGTTTTGCTATGTATAAAAGAGTCATAGATGTCAAAGCCAGACCTTTGAAGCTCGTCCAATGAGTTGATGACTTCATCCACCATGGTCCTGGAATAAAAATAAACCCAGGCAACTGGCCATGATGCAACCATCTCACTTACCTTTGGACAATGCAATGTTGAATTTTCTTGTCTTCTAGGAGGACATCTTCCATTCACCTGTGGATAGGTGGACAGGTTGCAGGACCCCAATGCTACCATTAAGTGTCATGAGTATATGTGTGTAGCATTTTGACGTCTGTGTATGATCTATATGAATTCTAACAATGTGATGTGTTCTAGGAGGTAATGATAACCTACAACCATTTTGCTGTCAGTGTTGCAACATGACAGAACCTGCCCACAGATTCATTTGTGATGAACAGGGAGGAATTGCATTGTGAATGTAGGGTGTATGTAAGCAGGCTCACAGGATCTACGCATCTTTACATTTGTGTTTATGTTAGCACATCTATTGTCATGATGCTTTTGGCACAGTAACAATCATCTGCTGCATTCTGCATGTGTTCAACACAAACACATTAGGTTGTACAACAAATGGCATGAACCAAATTAATCATGTTTCTACATATGTAGCAGCACAGTCAAATCCCTGTTGCTAAGCTTGTCTGGGAAGGTTTCTGTTGCATATGTTCAAAATTGAGTATGACCCAGGTGCTGATGATGTGCAACATAAATACACAGACACTGTTCCTGAGTGTAGGAAAGTAGGATCTGCTTCTTATGGTTACCCCCACTTTTTGCTTGATGTCTCACCGTTTTTGACTAGTCTGACTGGGATCCTGCTAATCAGGACCCCAGTCTATCTGCTTTCTCCCTTAAATGGACATACATGTACTTTGGTACACTCCAGATTGGATACTGGGGTACCCTTATAAGTCTCTAGTGTATGGTACCCATGTAACCAGGGCATAGGTACCCCAGAGGCCTCCCATGGGCTGAAGCATGTATTATGCCACCCATGAGAGGCCATGCAAAATGGAACTCCAGGTCTGCTACAGCAGCCTGTGTAAGATGGTGCTTGCACCACTTACTTTAGATATAGGTTCACTATATCTATAGGTCACTACACTTAAAACGTATAAGTCACCCCTATAGCAGGCCTTATCAATCCTGAAGGCATGGTGCTGGGTTTGTAGTGAGAGGGTGCCCCTGCATGAGCAGAGCCCCTCTGCAGCCTTTGGAGACCATTCTCCCGGGTTGTCTGTGACTCAGCCGGACATATAGGTAGAGGTGCATTATAACCTCGTGGTAAATGCTATCTCGAAAATGACTGCATAGAAACATATCGTGTTTGGTATCAAACACCGTGGAATAATACCTCCAGATTCCACCCTTCAGAAGCGAGCTTTGTGGGGTAACTGGTCTAACCGGTGCAAGCCTTCTCGACCCGGACAGCACAAAATGGATGCTGCCGACCAGAGACACATTTCTGCCCTCCTGCTGCTGAGCCAAGCTCGAGCAGAGGAAGGCAGCACAATAGGCATCCTGTCACAGGGAGGTGTGACCACCTCGCAGACAGGTTTTAGTGTATTGGGGCTGGGTGGGTGCACTCTGAGAGTGCCTGAAAGTCTGCACCTGGGGCACATATGGTGTCCCTGTGCATAGTCCAGCTCAAACCAGTTCTGGGAGCCATTGGCTCCTGCTCTGGTGCGAAATTGGACAAAGGACATGGGTGTAACCACCCCTCTGTCCTGCCCCTCCCCTAGGAGGGTCCCCTGAATCTGTCCAACCCTCTCCCATGGTACAAAAGGGCTTACCTGGCTGTAAGACTTGGATTTTACGTTGACAAGATTCTATAAGAAGAAACCACTGACCTTCGACCGTCTGGACACGCTGGACCTCGACTGGGCTCGACTTCGTCCCCCTTTCCGTCCGAAGCTTAGTTTGTGCCTGTGCTCCATACAGGCTCCGTGCAGGACCTGTGGTGCACTAAAGACAACTGAAGAATCTCCCTTGGAGTGAAGGAGTCACTCCCCTGCATTCGCAGGCACCTAAGCGCAAGTGAGCGGTCTGCTGCTCCTAAGCTCCTGCGGACTCCGAAGATTTCAGCAACACAGGAGGTGGGTTTTGAAAGTCGCTCAGGTTGATCCGCCCTCTCACTGAGTTTGAGGCTAGTATCCCTTGTGGGGACTGCATAACCCGAACCTCTGTGCAATGCAGCCATTTGCAAGTGCATATGCTTGTTGGAGATTTCAATGCTTGTGCATCAGACTCTTTATATTCCTGACCCTGAGAAGTATTTGCACCAAAGAACTCCGGCCTCCTCGCACCGAGTGCTCCGTGGGCTGGTATGTTGCAATCTTGCCTGAGGTCCCCTCGCGACTCATGGTCCTTTGGCCTGTGGGTCCCCCTGAGGGTCATCTTTATTTGTGATGGGCTTTCCTGGTTGCTCCAGATGTGCCCTGACTCCCCAGTGCTTGGTGAGACCTCTGGATCTTGCTGGTACACACCGTAACCTGCTTGACCTTCCTGCGTGGGATGCTTTAGCCAAGGTTTGTTGGTGCTCCAGTCAGACACCGACGCCTCAGCACCCGACATCCTTTGTGGGACAGCTCACCTCCAGCTCCTGGTTGTCCTCGACGTCTCCTGTTCCTCGTGGCTGCAGAGTCAAGCATCCCTTCTTCGCAACTGAAGTAACCGACATCGGTGGGCATTCGCCTACCGAGCCCCTGGTCACTCTGAAGTGACCCAGACTCTGTCCCCTCTGCTTTCAGGTTCCATCTTCCTCGAATCCAGGCTTGGATTCCACCGGACCTTGTTCACCTTTACGGCAGCAGTACTTCTTTGCAGCTCTCCATTGAGAACGACTGCAGTTTCCGATGCCACTTCAGACCTATGCACCCGGCTCCTCTGGGATAGGTAACTCTGGTGCTTTGGTATCCACGGGTGGGGTGGCTCTTCAAACTCTTAAGTTCCAACAGGTTTGCTCGAAGTCCTCCTAGAAGGGTCCTTAAACTTTAAAAGTGTAACCGCGACTTCAACCATAGAATTGTACGGAGCATGTGGTCGTGTTCCCACACTGCACCCGGCCTCCGTGGGGTCCCTATCTACTCACCTTACGTGGTTCATTGGGTTCCCAGCGATTCTACGTGCTCCAGTTCTTGTCTTGATCTCAGTCGTGACTGTTATACTACTATTTTAGTATATGGTTTGGTCTCCCCCTGGAGCCCACTGTGTATTGTGCTACTTACAACTGTTCTATTGATCTCATATTGTGTGATTTGTGTTCTATCATCGTGTAGAGGATAGTAGAGAGTGTTATATTAATAAATACATATTTTATATAACTACTGTGTGGTTCTCCTTCATTTAGTCATTCAGGAGGTGATATTCTGGTAAAACAAGCTGCTTTACATTCCTTCAAGATTAGGCCTGAAGGCTGCTCTCCACAGCTACCACTAGGATAGCTTTCTAAAGGTTATCTTTGACCTCATACATCATAAGGGTAATTTGGACTGGTGCAAGGTGCCCACTTTAATTAGTGGACAGCGTATACCAGGCCAACTTCTCACATTGGTGTGCAGCGGTTGGGATTCAAGCTTGCTATTGTTTTACCAGATAAATCTCATTGAGTGATTAACTGAAAACCACTAAAGTATTAGGCACATATAATACTTCAATATTAGAATAAGTAAGTTCTACTGAACTTGGGGTTGGGTAAGTCAAGGGTCTAGCACACCCTTTTTCCAACCTAAGAGCGTTTAGTTCCCACCAGGTTAGGTAGGTGCATACACCACACCACACTTAGTATGTCTTCTAAAGGAGAAGCCAGTGGCTCTCTGCCTTCTAGGTACAATGCTCTCACCTTTCAGAATTTGAAAGCCATGTGTGCTTCTAGGAAGATGAAGACATGGAGAAATGCCAACACCCAACGTCTCATTGAGGTGTTACTCTTAGATAACCTTAGGAAGACCCCAGGGTCAGATGAGGTAAAAAGAGTTGGTGGGGCAGGGAATGAGGACAGGCCAGGAAGTGAAACCTTCTTTGACCTAGAATCAAACCCTGACCAGGAGGATCAAAATGATTCCCACCTGGACAACTTAGATCTTCCAGGAGGTGGGGGAGAAGGCCCCAGTGGCCCTCTCTTTACTCCTCCAGGAAGAGTGCAGAGTTTACCAAGGAGATCCAGATCTCCCTCTGTTGAATCTCACCATTCATGAACTTTTATAGGGACCTCCATATCTCATAAGAGAGATAGCTCTTATGACAGAGAGTGCCAATTTCTAGAGCTTGAGAAAGTCAAGCTTAGGCTCAGGCAAGAGCAATTGGCACTAGATAGGGAATCCCTAGAGCTCCAGAAGGCTAGGAAGAGATTGGGACTAGAGTCCCATGGTGGCAGCAACAGTGTCCCTAGGAGTAAGGAGTATACTTATGATCATAGGAACCTGAGCAAGATAGTCCCTCCCTACCATGGTGGGGATGATATCTACAAATGGATAACTGCTCTAGAGATGGCCTGTAAGGTACAGAAGGTCCCTCAAGAGCAGTGGGCAGCTATCTTGTGGCTCTCCTTTGCTGACAAAGGTAGAGCTAAGCTCCTCGCTGTTAGAGAAGAGGATGCTGACAACTATTCAGTCCTGAAGAGTGCTCTCACTGATGGGTTTGGCTTAACCACTGAACAGTACAGGATTAAGTTCAGAGACACCCAGAAGGCACAGACTGAGGACTGGGTAGACTTTGTAGATTGTGCTACTAAGGCTCTGGAAGGCTGGTTACTTGGAAGCAAAGTGAATGATTTCAAGGGATTGTACAATTTGATTATGAGAGAGCAGATCCTTAGTAAGTGCCAAAATTAGTTGTTGCATCAATACCTGGTTGACTCTGATCTGACTTCTCCCCAAGAATTGGGAAAGAAGGCAGATAGGTGGGTCAGAACCAGGGTGAAGCAGAAAAACCAGACCACTGGTGGTGACCAAAAGAAGCAAGATACTAAACCAGCAGATAAAGGTGGGGAGAAGGGTAAAGACCAGAAGTCTTCTCCAGGGCCCCAAAAACCTGCATCTGGGGGTGAGTCACAATCTAACAAGGGAAAAGGCAGAAAGAATCCTTGGTGCTTCCTTTGTAAAGAGAAAACACATTGGCCTAGAGATGCCAATTGCCCAAGGGCCAAAGATCCTCCTACCACCACCACTGCCCCTAAGGCAACTGTTCCCCCTAGTTCAGCTCCAAGTGGTGGTACAGGGAACAAGGGTGTAGTAGGGTTAACCCTGGGATCTGAGTTGGGTTCTGGCCTAGTCAGAACTCCAGCTCAGGCTGTATTAGTCTGTGATGGGGGCATGGATATTGCCTCCCTAATTGTCAGTCCCAGTAATCTGGGCAAATACAGACAACAGCCCTTAATAAATGGTAAGGAGGCCATGCCATACAGGAACACAGGAGCTAGTGACACAATGGTGACTAAGAACCTTGTGAGCCCTGACCAGATCATACTTGGTGAGATGTACCAAGTGACCAATGCTAGCAATGTCAGGACAGATCATTCCTTGGCAGTTGTGAATCTCAGCTGGGGAGGGGTAACTGGCCCTAAGTAGGTTGTGGTTAGCTCAGACCTCCCTGTGGAATGCTTGTTGGGCAATGATTTGGAAACTTCAGCCTGGGCTGAAGTGGAACTCAGAACACATGCAGCAATGTTGGGCATCTCTGCAGATGTGTTTGCTGTGACTAGGTCACAGGCAAAAATGTCTTCCACTGAACAGGCCCTGGATCCTGGAATAATGGACCAGAGGCCTTCCAAGAGAAGGAGCAGTAGGGGTAAGGCAGTGTTTTCCCCCCAGACTCAGAGTGAGGATCAGTCTCCTCCGGAAGATGATTCCAGTCCCTGTGAAGGAACTGTCCCAGAGGAACTTGAGCTTGATGTGGTTGAGTTTTTGGGGACAGGGGGCCCTTCCAGGGCAGAACTGAGTCAGGAGCAGCACAGCTGCCCCTCTCTTGAACCCCTCAGCAAGCTGCTGGGAGTGCCAGTGGGTCCCACGGGATCTACTGGGATGAAGGACTCCTTTACTCAGAGGGTAGAGACCCCAAGCCTGGTGCTACCAGGAGGCTGGTTATACCTCTGAAGTGTAGGGGCTTCCTACAGACACTGGCACATGACATCCCTTTAGCAGGACACCTAGGCTAAAGCAAGACTTGGGACAGGCTTGTCCATCACTTTCACTGGCCTCACATATCAGAGGACACAAAGGAGTTTTGTCGCTCCTGTACCACCTGTCAAGCCAGTGGTAAGGCAGGTGGTATCACAAAGGCCCCCCTGATACCACTACCTGTGGTGGGGGTTACCTTTGAGAGGGTTGGGATTGACATAATTGGTCCCATGGATCCTCCTACTGCCTCTGGGCACATATATATTCTAGTGGTGGTGGACCATGCCACTAGGTACCCAGAAGCCTTACCCCTTTGAACCACCACAGCTCCTGTGGTGGCCAGGGCCCTCCTGGGAAAATTTTCCAGAGTGGGTTTCCCTAAGGAGGTCTTAACTGACAGGGGTGCAAACCTCATGTCCAGTTACATAACTGCTATGTGGAAGGAGTGTGGAGTAAATTACAAATTTACCACACCCTATCACCCACAATGCAATGGGTTAGTTGAGAGATTCAACAAAACCCTAAAGGGTATGATCATGGGCCTCCCAGAAAAGCTTAGGCGAAAATGGGATGTCCTGTTGCCCCTCCTTCTCTTTGTCTACAGAGAGGTTCCTCAGAAGGGGGTTGGATACAGCCCTTTTGAACTTCTGTTTGGTCATCCAGTTAGGGGTCCTTTATGTTTAGTGAAGGAGGGATGGGAGTTACCTCTCAACGCACCTAAACAAGACATAGTGGACTATGTACTTGGTCTCCGCTCCAGGATGGCTGAATATATGAAGAAGGCAAGTAAAAACCTTGAGGCTAGCCAAGAATTACACAAAGTTTGGCATGACCAAAAGACTGTGCTGACTGTGTACCAGCCAGGACAGAAGGTATGGGTGTTGGAGCCTGTGCCCCCAGCAGCTCTCCAGGACAAGTGGAGTGGACCCCATACCATTCTTGAGCAGAAGGGAGAGGTCACCTACCTGGTGGACCTTGGAACTCCCAGGAGCTCCCACAGGGTGCTCCATGTGAACAGGCTCAAACCATATGTTGACAGGGCAGACATGGGCTTGCTCATGGCTACTGATGAGGGACAGGAGGAAAGCAGTGACCCACTCCCTGACCTCCTCTCACAGAACCATGATGATGGCTCAGTTGATGGTGTAGCCTTGGCAGGCAGCCTCACTGAGCAGCAACAGACTGATTGCAGGAAGGTCATCAATAAGTACAGACACATGTTCTCCCTCACTCCTAGTCAGACCACTTGGTGTACTCATGAAGTGGACACAGGATAAAGTCTGCCTGTTAAAAATAAGATTTACAGGCAACCTGACCATGTCAGGGACTGCATCAGGACTGAGTTCCAAAAGATGCAGGAATTGGGAGTCATTGAACCCTCAGATAGCCCTTGGGCTAGTCCAGTGGTCCTAGTACCCAAACCACATACCCAGGGTGGTAAGAGAGATGAGGTTTTGTGTGGACTACAGGGGGCTCAATGCAGTCACTAGGACTGATGCTCACCCTGTTCCTAGGGCAGATGAGCTCATTGATACTTTGGCCTCAACCACGTTCTTGAGTACATTTGACCTCACAGCTGGATATTGGCAAATCAGACTAGCTGAGGATTGCAAACCCAAAACAGCATTTTCAACCCCTAGTGGGCACTATCAATTTGTGGTAATGCTCTTTGGCTTGAAAAATGCACCTGCCACATTTCAAAGGTTGGTGAATAAAGTTCTCACAGGCCTGGAAGACTATAGTGCAGCTTATCTTGATGATATTGCTGTCTTTAGTTCCACCTGGGAGGATCACCTGGTCCACCTGAGAAATGTTCTGGAGGCCCTGCAAAAAGCAGGCCTCACTATCAAGGCCACCAAGTGCCAGATAGGGCAGAGTAAGGTTGTGTACCTGGGCCACCTTGTGGGTGGAGGCCAGGTTCAACCATTGCAAAGCAAAATCCAGACCATCATGGACTGGGTTGCACCAACTACCCAGACTCAGGTCAGAGCTTTCTTGGGCCTGACTGGGTACTACAGGAGGTTTGTTAAAGGTTATGGATTCATAGTGACCATAGAAAATGCCTAAGAAAGTTCAGTGGACAGTTAGCTGTCAAAAGGCAGTTGATGACCTGAAGCAGTCCATGTGCACTGCTCCCATTCTGCAAAGTCCTGACTATTCCAAACAATTCATTGTTCAAACTGATGCATCTGAGTTGGGGGTAGGGGCTGTGTTATCACAACTGAATGAAGAGGGTCAGGATCAGCCAGTAGCTTTTATAAGCAGAAGGCTGACCCCCAGAGAGAAACGTTGGTCAGCTATTGAGAGGGAAGCCTTTGCTGTGGTTTGGGCTCTGAAGAAGTTGAGGCCATACCTGTTTGGCACTCACTTCATTGTTCAGACAGACCATAAGCCCCTCTTATGGCTAAAACAGATGAAGGGTGAAAACCCCAAACTTTTGAGGTGGTCCATTTCCCTACAGGGGATGGACTATTCAGTGGAACATAGACCTGGGAGTAACCATGCCAATGCAGATGGACTCTCCAGATATTTCCACTTAGAAAATGAAGACTCAACTGGTCTAGGTTAGTCTCATGTCCTTTCATTTGTGGTGGGGTTGTGTAGGAAAGTAGGATCTGCGTCTTTTGGTTACCCCCACTATTTGCTTGATGTCTCACTGTTTTTGACTAGTCTGACTGGGACCCTGCTAATCACGACCCCAGTCTATCTGCTTTCTCCCTTAAATGGACATACATGTACTTTGGTACACTCCAGATTGGATACTGGGGTGCCCTTATAAGTCCCTAGTATATGGTACCCATGTACCCAGGGCATAGGTACCCCAGAGGCCTCCCATGGGCTGAAGCATGTATGATGCCACCCATGAGAGGCCATGCAAAATGGAACTCCAGGTCTGCTACAGCAGCCTGTGTAAGATGGTGCTTGCACCACTTACTTTAGATATAGGTTCACTATATCTGTAGGTCACTACACTTAAAACTTATAAGTCACCCCTATAGCAGGCCTTGTCAATCCTGAAGGCAGGGTGCTGGGTTTTTAGTGAGAGGGTGCCCCTGCATGAGCAGAGCCCCTCTGCAGCCTTCGGAGACCATTCTCCCGGGTTGTCTGTGACTCAGCCGGACATATAGGTAGAGGTGCATTATAACCTTGCGGTAAATGCTATCTTGAAAACGGCTGCATAGAAACATATCGTGTTTGGTATCAAACACCTTGGAATCATACCTCCACACCAGAAACTGGTGTGGGAGGTATGATTCCACCCTTCAGAAGCGAGCTTCGTGGGGTCACTGGTCTAACCGGTGCCAGCCTTCTCGACCCGGACAGCACAAAATGGATGCTGCCGACCAGAGACACATTTCTGCCCTCCTGCTGCTGAGCCAAGCTCAAGCAGAGGAAGGCAGCACAATAGGCATCCTGTCACAAGGAGGTGTGACAACCTCCCAGACAGGGTTTAGTGTATTGGGGCTGGGTGGGTGCACTCTGAGAGTGCCTGAAAGTCTGCACCTGGGGCACATTTGGTGTCCCTGTGCATAGTCCAGCTCAAACCAGTTCTGGGAGCCCTTTGGCTCCTGCTCTGGTGCGAAACTGGACAAAGGACATGGGTGTAACCACCCCTCTGTCCTGCCCCTCCCCTAGGAGGGTCCCCTGAATCTGTTGAACCCTCTCCCATGGTACAAAAGGGCTTACCTGGCTGTAAGACTTTGGATTTTACGTGGACAAGATTCTATAAGAAGAAGCCACTGACTTTCGACTGTCTGGACCCGCTGGACTTCGCTGGACCTCGACTGGGCTCGACTTCGTCCCCCTTTCCGTCCGAAGCTTAGTTTGTGCCTGTGCTCCATACAGGCTCCGTGCAGGACCTGTGGTGCACTAAAGACAACTGAAGAATCTCCCTTGGAGTGAAGGAGTCACTCCCCTGCATTCGCAGGCACCTAAGTGCAACTGACCGGTCTGCTGCTCCTAAGCTCCTGCGGACTCTGAAGATTTCAGCAACACAGGAGGTGGATTTTTGAAGGTCCCTCAGGTTGATTCACCCTCTGAGTTTGAGGCCAGCATCCCTCGTGGGGACTGCATACCCCGAACCCCTGTGCACCGCGTCCATTTGCAAGTGCATATGCTTGTTGGCAATTCCCAAGCTTGTGCATCAGACTCCGTGTAGTCCTGACCCTGAGCAGTATTTGCACCAAAGAACTCTGACCTCCTCACACCGAGTGCTCCGTGGGCTGGTATGTTGCAATCTTGCCCGAGGTCCCCTTGCGACTCCTGGTCCTTCAGCCTGTGGGTCCCCCTGAGGGTCATCTTGATTTCTGCTGGGCTTTCCTGGTTGCTCCAGATGTGCCCTGACTCCCCAGTGCTTGGTGAGTCCCCCGCACCTTGCTGGTCCACACCGTAACCTGCTTGACCTTCCTGTGTGGGTTACTTTTGCCAAGGCTTGTTGGTGCTCCAGCCAGACACCGACCCCTCAGCACTCGACATCCTTTGTGGGACAGCTCACCTCCGGCTCCTGGTCATCCTCGACATCTCCTGGTCCTCGTGGCTGCAGAGTCAAGCATCCCTTCTTCGCACCTGAAGTAACAGACATCGGCTGGCATTCGTCTCCCGAGCCCCTGGTCACTCTGAAGTGACCCAGACTCTGTCCCCTCTGCTTTCAGGTTCCATCTTCCTTGAATCCAGGCTTGGATTCCACCGGACCCTTTTCACCTTCACGGCAGCAGTACTTCTTTGCAGCTCTCCATTGAGAACGACTGCAGTTTCCGACGCCACTTCAGACCTATGCACCCGGCTCCTCTGGGATAGGTAACTCTGGTGCTTTGGTATCCACGGGTGAGGTGGCTCTTCAAACTCTTAAGTTCCAACAGGTTTGCTCGAAGTCCTCCTAGAAGGGTCCTTAAACTTTAAAAGTGTAACCGCGACTTCAACCATAGAATTGTACGGAGCCCGCGGTCGTGTTCCCACACTGCACCCGGCCTCCGTGGGGTCCCTATCTACTCACCTTAGGTAATTCCTTGGGGTCCCAGCGATTCTACGTGCTCCAGTTCTTGTCTTGATCTCAGTCGTGACTGTTATACCTCTAGTTTAGTATATGGTTTGGTCTCCCCCTGGAGCCCACTGTGTATTGTGCTACTTACAACTGTTCTATTGATCTCGTATTGTGTGCTTTGTGTTCTATCATCGTGTAGAGGATAGTAGAGAGTGTTATATTAATAAATACATATTTTATATAACTACTGTGTGGTTCTCCTTCATTTAGTCATTCAGGAGGTGATATTCTGGTAAAACAAGCTGCTTTACATTCCTTCAAGATTAAGCCTGAAGGCTGCTCTCCACAGCTACCACTAGGATAGCTTTCTAAAGGTTATCTTTGACCTCATACATCATAAGGGTCATTTGGACTGGTGCAAGGTGCCCATTTTAATTAGTGGACAGCATATACCAGGCCAACTTCTCACATTGGTGTGCAGCGGTTGGGATTCAAGCTTGCTATTGTTTTACCAGATAAATCTCATTGAGTGATTAACTGAAAACCACTAAAGTATTAGGCACATATAATACTTCAATATTAGAATAAGTAAGTTCTACTGAACTTGGGTTTGGGTAAGTCAAGGGTCTAGCACACCCTTTCTCCAACCTAAGAGAGCTTAGTTTCCACTAGGTTAGGTAGGTGCATACACCACACCACACTTAGTATGTCTTCTAAAGGAGAAGCCAGTGGCTCTCTGCCTTCTAGGTACAAAGGTCTCACCTTTCAGGATTTGAAAGCCATGTGTGCTTTTAGGAAGATGAAGACATGGAGAAATGCCAACACCCAACGTCTCATTGAGGTGTTACTCTTAGATGACCTTAGGAAGACCCCAGAGTCAGATGAGGTAAAAAGAGTGGGTGGGGCAGGGAATGAGGACAGGCCAGGAAGTGAAACCTTCTTTGACCTAGAATCAAACCCTGACCAGGAGGATCAAAATGATTCCCACCTGGACAACTTAGATCTTCCAGGAGGTGGGGGAGAAGGCCCCAGTGGCCCTCTCTTTACTCCTCCAGGAAGAGTGCAGAGTTTACCAAGGAGATCCATATCTCCCTCTGTTGAATCTCACCATTCAGGAACTTCTATAGGGACCTCCATTTCTCATAAGAGAGATAGCTCTTATGACAGAGAGTGCCAATTTCTAGAGCTTGAGAAAGTCAAGCTTATGCTCAGGCAAGAGCAATTGGCACTAGATAGGGAATCCCTAGAGCTCCAGAAGGCTAGGAAGAGATTGGGACTAGAGTCCCATGGTGGCAGCAACAGTGTCCCTAGGAGTAAGGAGTATACTTATGATCATAGGAACCTGAGCAAGATAGTCTCTCCCTACCATGGTGGGGATGACATCCACAAATGGATAACTGCTCTAGAGATGGCCTGTAAGGTACAGAATGTCCCTCAAGAGCAGTGGGCAGCCATCTTGTGGCTCTCCTTTGCTGATAAAGGTAGAGATAAGCTCCTCGCTGTTAGAGAAGAGGATGCTGACAACTATTCAGTCCTGAAGAGTGCTCTCATTGATGGGTTTGGCTTAACCACTGAACAGTACAGGATAAAGTTCAGAGACACCCAGAAGGCACAGACTCAGGGCTGGGTAGACTTTGTAGATTGTGCTACTAAGGCTCTGGAAGGCTGCAAAGTGAATGATTTCAAGGGATTGTACAATTTGATTATGAGCGAGCAGATCCTTAATAAGTGCCAAAATTAGTTGTTGCATTAATACCTGGTTGACTCTGATCTGACTTCTCCCCAAGAATTGGGAAAGAAGGCAGATAGGTGGGTCAGAACCAGGGTGAAGCAGAAAAACCAGACCACTGGTGGTGACCAAAAGAAGCAAGATGCTAAACCAACAGATAAAGGTGGGGAGAAGGGTAAAGACCAGAAGTCTTCTCCAGGGCCACAAAAACCTGCATCTGGGGGTGTGTCACAATCTAACAAGGGTAAAGGCAGAAAGAAACCTTGGTGCTTCCTGTGTAAGGAGAAAACACATTGACCTAGATATGCCAATTTCCCAAGGGCCAAATATCCTCCTACTACCACCACTGCCCCTAAGGCAACTGTTCCCCCAAGTTCAGCTCCAAGTGGTGGTACAGGGAACAAGGGTGTAGTAGGGTTAACCCTGGGATCTGAGTTGAGTTCTGGCCTAGTCAGAACTCCAGCTCAGGCTGTATTAGTCTGTGATGGGGGCATGGATATTGCCTCCCTAAATGTCAGTCCCAGTAATCTGGGCAAATACAGACAGCAGCCCTTAATATATGGTAAGGAGGCCATGGCATATAGGGGCACAGGAGCCAGTGTCACAATGGTGACTAAGGACCTTGTGAGCCCTGACCAGATCATACTTGGTGAGATGTACCAAGTGACCAATGCTAGCAATGTCAGGTCAGATCATTCCTTGGCAGTTGTGAATCTCAGCTGGGGTGGGGTAACTGGCCCTAATTAGGTTGTGGTTAGCTCAGACCTCCCTGTGGAATGCTTGTTGGGCAATGATTTGGAAACTCAGAACACATGCAGCAATGTTGGGCATCTCTGCAGATGTGTTTGCTGTGACTAGGTCACAGGCAAAAATGTGTTCCACTGAACAGGCCCTGGATCCTGGAATAATGGACCAGAGGCCTTCCAAGAGAAGGAGCAGTAGGGGTAAGGCAGTGTCTTCCTCCCAGACTCAGAGTGAGGATCAGTCTCCTGAGGAAGATGATTCCAGTCCCCTTGAAGGAACTGTCCCAGAGGAACTTGAGCCTGATCACGTTGAGTTCTTGGGGCCAGGGGGCCCTTCCAGGGCAGAACTGAGTCAGGAGCAGCACAGCTGCCCCTCTCTTGAACCCCTCAGACAGCAACCTGCTGCTGAGGCTGCTGGGAGTGTCAGTGGGACCCACAGGATCTACTGGGATGAAGGACTCCTTTACTCAGAGGGTAGAGACCCCAAGCCTGGTGCTACCAGGAGGTTGGCTATACCTCTGAAGTGTAGGGGCTTCCTACAGACACTGGCACATGACATCCCTTTAGCAGGACACCTAGGCCAAAGCAAGACTTGGGACAGGCTTGTCCCTCACTTTCACTGACCTCACATGTCAGAGGACACAAAGGAGTTTTGTCGCTCCTGTACCACCTGTCAAGCCAGTGGTAAGGCAGGTGGTACACAAAGGCCCCCCTGATACCACTACCTGTGGTGGGGGTTCCCTTTGAGAGGGTTGGGATTGACATAATTGGTCCCATGGATCCTCCTACTGCCTCTGGGCATAGATATATTCTAGTGGTGGTGGACCATGCCACTAGGTACCCAGAAGCCTTACCCCTTAGAACCACCACAGCTCCTGTGGTGGCCAGGGCCCTCCTGGGAAACTTTTCCAGAGTGGGTTTCCCTAAGGAGGTCTTAACTGACAGAGGTGCAAACCTCATGTCCAGTTACATAACTGCTATGTGGAAGGAGTGTGGAGTAAATTACAAATTTACCACACCCTATCACCCACAATGCAATGGGTTAGTTGAGAGATTCAACAAAACCCTAAAGGGCATGATCATGGGCCTCCCAGAAAAGCTTAGGCAAAAATGGGATGTCCTATTGCCCTGCCTTCTCTTTGCCTACAGAGTGGTTCCTCAGAAGGGGGTTGGATACAGCCCTTTTGAACATCTGTTTGGACATCCAGTTAGGGGTCCTTTATGTTTAGTGAAGGAGGGATGGGAGTTACCTCTCAAACCACCTAAACAAGACATAGTGGACTATGTACTTGGTCTCCGCTCCATGATTGCTGAATATATGAAGAAGGCAAGTAAAAACCTTGAGGCTAGCCAAGAATTACAGAAAGCTCGGCATGACCAAAAGGCTTTGCTGACTGTGTACCAGCCAGGACAGAAGGTATGGGTGTTTGAGCCTGTGGCCCCAGCAGCTCGCCAGGACAAGTGGAGTGGACCCCATACCATTCTTGAGCAGAAGGGAGAGGTCACCTACCTGGTGGACCTTGGAACTCCCAGGAGCCCCCACAGGGTGCTCCATGTGAACAGGCTCAAACCATATGTTGACAAGGCAGACATGGGCTTGCTCATAGCTACTGATGAGGGACAGGAGGAAGAAAGTGACCCACTCCCTGACCTCCTCTCACAGAACCCTGATGATGGCTCAGTTGATGGTGTAGCCTTGGCAGGCAGCCTCAATGAGCAGCAATATACTGATTGCAGGAAGGTCATCAATCAGTACAGACACATGTTCTCCCTGACTCCTAGTCAGACCACTTGGTGTACCCATGAAGTGGACACAGGAGAACGTCTGCCTGTTAAAAATAAGATTTATAGGCAACCGGACCATGTCAGGGACTGCATCAGGACTGAGGTCCAAAAGATGCAGGAATTGGGATTCATTGAACTCTCAGATAGCCCTTGGGCTAGTCCAGTGGTCCTAGTACCCAAACCTCATACCCAGGGAGATAAGAGAGAAATGAGGTTTTGTGTGGACTACAGGGGGCACAATGCAGTCCCTAGGACTGATGCTCACCCTATTCCTAGGGCAGATGAGCTCATTGATACTTTGGCCTCAGCCACGTTCTTGAGTACATTTGACCTCACAACTGGATATTGGCAAATCAGACTAGCTGAGGATTCCAAACCCAAAACAGCATTTTCAACCCCTAGTGGGCACTATCAATTTGTGGTAATGCCCTTTGGCTTGAAAAATGCACCTGCCACATTTCAAAGGTTGGTGAATAAAGTTCTCACAGGCCTGGAAGACTATAGTGCAGCTTATCTTGATGATATTGCTGTCTTTAGTTCCACCTGGGAGGATCACCTGGTCCACCTGAGAAATGTTCTGGAGGCCCTGCGAAAAGCAGGCCTCACTATCAAGGCCACCAAGTGCCAGATAGGGCAGAGTAAGGTTGTGTACCTGGGCCACCTTGTGGGTGGAGGCCAGGTTCAACCATTGCAAAGCACAATCCAGACCATCATGGACTGGGTTGCTCAAACTACTCAGACTCACGTCAGAGCTTTCTTGGGCCTGACTGGGTACTACAGGAGGTTTGTTAAAGGTTATGGATCCATAGTGACCCCTTTAAATGATCTGACCTCTAAGAAAATGCCTAAGAAAGTTCAGTGGACAGTTAGCTGTCAAAAGGCATTTGATGACCTGAAGCAGGCCATGTGCACTGCTCCCATTCTGCAAAGTCCTGACTATTCCAAACAATTCATTGTTCAAACTGATGCATCTGAGTTGGGGGTAGGGGCTGTGTTATCACAACTGAATGAAGAGGGTCAGGATCAGCCAGTAGCTTTTATTAGCAGAAGGCTGACCCCCAGAGAGAAACGTTGGTCAGCTATTGAGAGGGAAGCCTTTGCTGTGGTTTGGGCTCTGAAGAAGTTGAGGCCATACTTATTTGGCACTCACTTCATTGTTGAGACAGACCATAAGCCCCTCTTATGGCTAAAACAGATGAAGGGTGAAAACCCCAGACTTTTGAGGTGGTCCATTTCCCTACAGGGGATGGACTATTCAGTGGAACATAGACCTGGGAGTAACCATGCCAATGCAGATGGACTCTCCAGATATTTCCACTTAGAAAATGAAGACTCAACTGGTCTAGGTTAGTCTCATGTCCTTTCGTTTGTGGTGGGGTTGTGTAGGAAAGAAGGATCTGCTTCTTATGGTTACCCCCACTATTTGCATGATGTCTCACTGTTATTGACTAATCTGACTGGGACCCTGCTAATCACGACCCCAGTCTATCTGCTTTCTCCCTTAAATGGACATACATGTACTTTGGTACACTTCAGATTGGATACGGGGGTGCCTTTATAAGTCCCTAGTATATGGAACCCATGTACCCAGGGCATAGGTACCCCAGAGGCCTCCCATGGGCTGAAGCATGTATTATGCCACCAATGAGAGGGCGTGCAAAATGGAACTCCAGGTCTGCTACAGCAGCCTGTGTAAGATGGTGCTTGCACCACTTACTTTAGATATAGGTTCACTATATCTATAGGTCACTACACTTAAAACTTATGTCACACCTATAGCAGGCTTATCAATCCTGAAGGCAGGGTGCTGGGTTTTTAGTGAGAGGGTGCCCCTGCTTGAGCAGAGCCCCTCTGCAGCCTTCGGAGACCATTCTCCCAGGTTGTATGTGACTCAGCCGGACATATAGGTAGAGGTGCATTATAACCTCGCAGTAAATGCTATCTTGAAAACGGCTGCATAGAAACATATCGTGTTTGGTATCAAACACCTTGGAATCATACCTCCACACCAGTAACCGGTGTGGGAGGTATGATTCCACCCTTCAGAAGCGAGCTTCGTGGGGTCACTGGTCTAACCGGTGCCAGCCTTCTCAACCCGGACAGCACAAAATGGATGCTGCCGACCAGAGACACATTTCTGCCCTCCTGCTGCTGAGCCAAGCTCGAGCAGAGGAAGGCAGCACAATAGGCATCCTGTCACAGGGAGGTGTGACCACCTCCCAGACAGGGTTTAGTGT
The DNA here is from genome assembly GCA_963921515.1 of Calotriton arnoldi. Lineage (NCBI taxonomy): Eukaryota > Metazoa > Chordata > Amphibia > Caudata > Salamandridae > Calotriton > Calotriton arnoldi. Next base: position 990,711 of record CAWUFW010005297.1, read on the forward strand.
ATTGGCGCTGGGTGGGTGCACTCTGAGAGTGCCTGAAATTCTGCACCTGGGGCACATTTGGTGTCCCTGTGCATAGTCCAGCTCAAACCAGTTCTGGGAGCCATTGGCTCCTGCTCTGGTGCGAAACTGGACAAAGGACATGGGTTTAACCACCCCTCTGTCCTGCCCCTCCCCTAGGAGGGTCCCCTGGATCTGTCCAACCCTCTCCCGTGGGTGTAAAAGGGCTTACCTTAGGCTGTAAGACTTTGGAATTACGTGGACAAGATTTTACAAGAAGAAACCACTAACCTTCGACCGTCTGGACACGCTGGACTTCGCTGGACCTCGACTGTGCTCGACTTCGTCCCCCTTTCTGTCTAAAGCTTAGTTTGTGCCTGTGCTCCATACAGGCTCCGTGCAGGACCTGTGGTGCACTAAAGACAACTGAAGAATCTCCCTTGGAGTGAAGGAGTCACTCCCCTGCATTCGCAGGCACCTAATCGCAACTGACCGGTCTGCTGCTCCTGAGCTCCTGCGGACTCCGAAGATTTCAGCAGCACAGGAGGTGGGTTTTCGAAGGTCCCTCAGGTTGATCTGCTCTCTCACCGAGTTTGAGGCCAGTATCCCTCGTGGGGACTGCATAACCCGAACCCCTGTGCATCACGTCCTTTTGCAAGTGCATATGCTTGTTGGCGATTCCCGTGCTTGTGCATTGGACTCGGTGTAGTCCTGACCCTGACAGTATTTGCACCAAAGAACTCTGGCCTCCTCGCACCGAGTGCTCCGTGGGCTGGTACTTTGCAATCTTGCCCGAGGTCCCCTCGCGACTCCTGGTCCTTCAGCCTGTGGGTCCCCCTGAGTGTCATCTTTATTTCTGCTGGGCTTTCCTGGTTGCTCCAGACGTGCCCTGACTCCCCAGTGCTTGGTGAGTCTCCTGGACCTTGCTGGTCCACACCGTAAACTGCTTGACCTTCCTGCATGGGTTGCTTTTGCTAAGGCTTATTGGTGCTCCAGCCGGACACGACCCCTCCGCACTCGACATCCTTCGTGGGACAGCTCACCTCCGGCTCCTGGTTGTCCTCGATGTCTCCTGGTCCTCGTGGCTGCAGAGTCAAGCATCCCTTCTTTGCACCTGAAGTAACCAACATCGGCGGGTATTCGTCTACCGAGCCCCTGGTCACTCTGAAGTGACCCAGTCTCTGTCCCCTCTGCTTTCAGGTTCCATCTTCCTCGAATCCAGGCTTGGATTCCACCGGACCCTTTTCACCTTCATGGCAGCAGTACTTCTTTGCAGCTCTCCATTGAGAACGATGACAGTTTCCGACGCCACTTCAGACCTATGCACCCGGCTCCTCTGGGATAGGTAACTCTGGTACTTCGGTATCCAAGGGTGGGGTGGCTCTTCAAACTCTTAAGTTCCAACAGGTTTGCTCGAAATCCTCCTAGAAGGGTCCTTAAACTTTAAAAGTGTAACCGCGACTTCCCCATAGAATTGTACGGAGCCCACAGTCGTGTTCCCACACTGCACCCGGCCTCCGTGGGGTCCCTATCTACTCACCTTGGGTGGTTCCTTGGGGTCCCAGGGTTTCTACGTGCTCCAGACCTTGTCTTGGCCTCAGTCGTGACTGTTATACCACTATTTTAGTATATGGTTTGGTCTCCCCCTGGAGCCCACTGTGTATTGTGCTACTTACAACTGTTCTATTGATCTCGTATTGTGTGCTTTGTGTTCTAACCTCGTGTGGAGGATAGTAGAGATGTTATGTTAATAAATACATATTTTTATATAACTACTGTGTGGTTCTCCTTCATTTATTCATTCAGAAGGAGACATTCTGGTAAAACAAGCTGCTTTACATTCCTTCAAGATTAAGCCTGAAGGCTGCTCTCCACAGCTACCACTAGGATAGCTTTCTAAAGGTTATCTTTGACCTCATACATCATAAGGGTCATTTGGACTGGTGCAAGGTGCCCACTTTAATTAGTGGATAGCATATACCAGGCCAACTTCTCACACTGAGTATGACAGGTAGGTATCATGAAATCAGTCACACACACTGTTTGTTAATATGCTGCATATGTTCTATCAGCTTGCAGCACACCATGCCCATACATGCTGCATAGTTTTGAGCTCTCCTGCTGCCCCATTTCAGTGTGAGTGACCATAAGCGTGGCCAAAAATACCTGCTGTGTTACACTTCATTTGTTTGTAGACACACACCTGTCCCCGTAGCAATGTTTCAAACCAAAAGCAACATAGTAGACACATGTATGACAGTGTTAGCAGGGTCGCCATCAAAATCTAACCATTTGGAATATGATAGATGCAACATATGTTGTTGTGATCGGCCAACAATTTCTTCATTACTGGATTTTACACATTGCATTAACAAAATAAATATCTACATGTGTGTCTGTATGTGTGTTTCCACATTATCATACGTACTTCTAGATCCTCAATTTCTTACCCTAACCAAGGTATGACTGTCTAATCCAGCATGAGAGGTACTTGAGCCTCCCCAGAGTAGGCCATATCATCACTATGTGAAATGCTGTGACATAGGAACATTTACACTGATGCCCTGGAGGCTGTAGGGATGTAGGCCTGCAACTCAAGGTAACCATGGTGTTGTCTAGATCATTAATTTTCAAAAATAGGAATGCACACCTGTAATGTTCATTTATACAATTCATCCATATTTCAAACAGAATGCGTGCTATTTGGTTTAATGCAATGCCCAAGCGGCACCAGGTGAATAACAAACTCTGAACTGGGTCGAAAATTCGCCCCAACCAAATGCACAGCTAAGGTCGCTGAATAGGCTGTCTTCTCTTTCAAACAATTATATCCATGTAATCCAACGTAATCCATATTTTCAACGCTGTAGTTCAACTTATTTTCCACATTTTTACTCTCTCCACACGCGGAATGATGCTTGCCAATTTTCAAGTTTCTAATGCTTAAGCTGGGCCATCCGAACCTCTAGCAAAAAACACGAATGATGCAAATTCGTCTGGAGGCAGTGTTATTTATTTTAAAAAACCCAATGCATTTCGGGCAACTGGGTGCCCTTCGTCAGGGGTCACTACAATGACAAATGAAAAAGAACCAGTATCACCATTTAAACCTCAAATTTCGTCAACATTAATAAGTTGATATGCAATTGATTTCAATGCTCAACATAATTTCACATACTTGTACATAATTATTACAGTAACAGTATACATCCACAAACTAAAAACCAACAGCTGACGGGAATCTGAACCATTCTCCTATTGCGTTCTCTCTTTCAAACATACAGCACCTACACCCAACTGTCTCCGTTCGGCTTATCATTCATTCACTGTGTAATTCCATTCTACTTGATCCACCTATCACTCTGTGCTGTAACCTTCATTCGCCTGCATCCCCACACAATCTCACAACTCCCAACCTCATTTGCAATCACCCACTTAAAGCGCTCCTCCTTCTAAATACTCTCATCCACTCCCTCTCAGTCACCTGTCCAACTGAATTCCCAACATAGCTCGCACAGTGCTGTACCATACTCACTCTCTAATTCTTTCATACACACTAACACATCATCATTCAACCCATACATTTCCAACAACTGCCCTAACTCTTTCAATCACTCACCCCCGACTATGAATTAACAACACTCCAATCTTTGGTCAACTGCAACAACACTCCATACCTGCCGAAGCCGTTGTCTAGATCATTGCCTGATTTACTGACTCATGGCACAATGTGAATGTGGATGTACACGTGGCAATGTTGTGGTCATATTGCTTTCCAGATCTTAACTGGATGTCAGCCTTCTGTTCTCTGTGCAGTGTGCATTTTTGAAGGCTCATTGTGCAACTGAAATTGCTGTTAAGACTGTGGAGAGCCAGTAGGCCTCCTCATTGTATGGATTCAGTCTAATTGGTATGTCGTGGCCAGCTGAACAAACACACTAGTCTGTACATGGATTGGCCTTTAAATGAAAATCCCATGGTCTTTAAATCCCTTATGTCCCATTTCTGGAAGCCATTTATACACTGCAAGTTAATCAGTAATGTTGCTGCACTCTGTAGAAGTTAACATGCAGGAATGCACATACTGGTGGGCTAAGTGAAACTGGGTGGCACCAATGTTGTCAACCTGCATCATGGTGCATGGGTACCTGCATTACATGCCACAAAGTTCTTGTTCAGATGAGTATTCCAGCATGTTATGTTATGTTATGTTAGGAAAACTTATACAGCGCACGATTACCCTAAGGTGTCCTGGCGCTTGCTGCAGTCCTCCCGCCTTTCATAGGTTGCTGCCAGAGTGGTATTCAGAACAACCATGTTTTCAGCGTCTTCCTAAAGGCCGATAGATCATTAAGATTTCGCAGATAGAAGGGAAGCTCGTTCCAAGCCTTAGCAGCCCCAGCGGCAAAGCTTCTGCCTCCCCATCTAACTTTTTTTGTGGATGGAACTACTGCTAATTGTGCTCCTGACGAGCGTAAAGATCTTTTGGGCACATACCACTGAAATTGTTGTTTCAGATGGGCTGGGCCTGTGCCTTGAAGAGCTCGGAAAACTAAACACAGTGATTTAAAGAGGACTCGTTTTTTCACGGGCAGCCAATGACATTTTTTGATTGCACTCGAAATTGTTGCAAATTTTGAGGTTCCAGTGAGCAATCTGGCTGCTGCGTTTTGCAACATCTGAAGTTTTTGTATACCGCGCTCCTGCATATTTAGGTTTAGACTATTACAATAGTCTAGTCTTGACATGATCAAGGCTGTAACCACTGTGCGCTGGCTGTCTGCTGGCAAAAGAGGCAGAATTTTCCTCGTAGTCCTAAGAATATATGATGTAGCAGAGACCACGGCATTGACTTGAACGCACATGTTATGTTATGTTAATGAAGTTTATAACGCGCTCAGATACTCCCAGGAGTGTCCCGGCGCGAGCCTTGAGGTGCAGCTAGAAAGAGAATCGCAGGTTAAAACAGAAGTGTTTTGAGCTGTTTTTTAAAAAGACTAAGATCATGGGTGTTACGCAACGAGAAGGGCAACAAATTCCAGGCGGTGGCTGCCCGAAATGCAAGAGATCTGCCCCCCACTCTTTGACGGCGGACACGAGGTAGCCGGGCAAGGTGCTGAGATGCTGACCTCAGATCTCTGGTAGGGGTATAGAACTCAAAGCGCTTCCTTAGGTAAGCTGGCCCTAATCCGTGGAGAGCACGATGGGCAACCACAAGGGCTTTTAACTTGACGCGCTTAGTGACCGGCAGCCAGTGCAGAGTGCGCAGATGTTGTCTAACGCTGCTTCTGATAGGAATGTTAAATAAAAGCCTGGCTGCTGCATTCTGGACGACCTGCAGTTTATTAAGAGAATAATCCGGTAGACCAATGTACAAGGCATTGGCGTAATCAAGGCGGGACAAAATCAACGCCCTGGTCACTGTTTCCCTTGCATCCCTAGGGAGCAAGGGGAGAAATTTCCTGAGTGACTTCAATATCCCAAAACAGCTCCCGGCCAATTTTTTGATATGATACGAGAAAGACAAATTCTCGTCAAACCACACACCCAGATTCTTGACAGGTTGACCAGAAGAGGATGGTAGCGGAAAGCCGGCCGGCCAGAAAGTCTCTCTGAACCGTGTGGGAAGGTTGCCGTAGAGAAGAATCTCCGATTTTTCTTCATTGCATTTAAGCTGTGCCGCTGAGAGCCACTGAAAGACCGCTGTCAGACATTTCTTAACCTTCAGAGTATCACACTCCAATTTACCCCAGGTAAACAGTAGTTGAGTATCATCGGCGTATGCCACGATTTTGGCTCCTAGCTCCTCCGCTAATTGTACCAGAGGAGTGACATGTCAAGGTGTTCATCTATTACCACCCCCAGGTTTTTTACTTTCCCGGAGGGTATTGGTAAGGTCCCCATTGAGTTTGGCCACCAACTTGGGGTTCAAAAATTAGCATTGTTCCCAAACAGGATGACCTCTGTTTTGCTAGCATTCAGCTTTAAACAGTTTTGCGTCATCCAGCTTCCTACTGCCTCCATACAATCCTGAAGCCTCTCTCCAGTTGCCTTCTCCTGTCCTGGTCGAAGGGATACCACAATTTGAGTATCGTCGGCATATGGTGTAAGACAAAAGCCGAATGACTCGATCAGGGTGGCCAAGGAGGATACATAAATATTAAAAAGCGTGGGGCTCAATGATGACCCCTGAGGAACTCCACATGGGAGAGAGAAAGGTTTTGAGACAAACTCACCTAAAGCAACTATCTGTAGTCTGTCTGAGAGGAAGGATTTAAGGAGAGTCCAGGCTTTATCCTGCACTCCGCAAGCCAACAAACGGTCCATTAATATTCCATGGTGGAACGTATCGAAGGCTGCGGAGAGGTCAAGCAGGATCAGTGCAGCCTGCATACACACACACTGAGATACATTGTGTAACATTAAATGTGTGCAGACATCCCTGGGATTTTGTGTGTACAGGAACATGTTTGATCAAGATGCAGCATGTATTTTTCGTACAGATGTGAACCAGAAGCAATATGTTGCATTGCAATACATTTGCTTAAAGGCATATTGTTGAAATGTACCCCAGTCATGTATTGTAGTAGACAAATGACAGCCCGCTATCCATATATTGACTACCTGACTCTGAGTAGGCAAAGTCAGCAATGTGTGCTGCCTTGTGTGACTCCAGATGGGGTATGCAACGCAGAGGCAGACTACCTGGACTGTATCACCTTAACCACTATCACGTATGTTGATGAGAAAGTCTCAGCTCACTTGCATGATGCAATCTAAAAACTCAAAGTTCCAATTTCTGGACCATGTGTCCTATTTGAAATCTGCACATCATAAGTGTGGCTCATTGTTGTGTAGGATATGGTTGTTATCCCATTGTGACTACATTCCCATATTGTGCACACACACAGACAGCACCTGATTCAGTTTTTCTTGCTCAAGTAGGAGATGGCTTTGTAGTGACGGTATGTTGTCCACATCTCCATCTCTAAATCTGAAGTTAGTCTGGACAGGCACATATGGTTGTGATACAATGTTTGCCTATTTTTACACACATCATCTACATGTACAGTTTGAGCTAAGATTTGTTTTTCCGTACCACCCTAGTCAACATGTCAGCTGAAGATGCCAAGACTTATGAGTTGAGACATGGATGTTACTGACACATCCGGCACGCCTCGAAGACCTTCAGGAAGATGGGCAAGCTGTACTAGCAAAAAAGGTCTTTGAGGTCCTGGAATTTCCTTAGCAAGAAGAAGACAGCAATCACTACAACTGTCAGAAAAGCAAGCACGAGTGTCCTGAGCCAGCAGCTGTCACCCCAACTACGGGCCTCAGCGGCTACCCCGGCTAAACCTGCAGCCACACAGCCTCCAAAGACAATAGCCAGGAGGCACAGAAGACACAGGGACTCGGTCTTCCATTACTACTTCGTAAGGAAGTTGAGGAAAATTTATAAGAGGATGGATGGCTTCCGACAGGAGCAGACCAGCCTGTGGAAATGTGTCTTCAACTTGGAGGAGGCCATGGGACAGGTTGCACAACTACTGTGAACTTTCCCTTTGGACATTACTCTTCTCTTTTTTTAAATTTGGTGTTACCATATATAGTTGTTAGGTATACTGTAAGTTAGTGATTAGAATAGGTTTAGTCTAGTTAGGTTTTAGCTGTTAGATATTTTAATAGGTTTATGTTTAGAAAAATGTTTTTAGGCTTTTATGGTTTTTAGTGGTTGGGGGGTTGATGTGTAGTGTCTGTATAAAAAAGACACTACACGGACCGCAACTGGGTTTGAGTTGAGTACATGATGTAGCTATTGCCCTGCAGTCTTTGAAGGTATATGTTACTTTGTAAGAAAACTATGGACAAGAGTCAGTCTACCTCACAATTGAGTCACTTAAGGTCACTTCATCATATTTTAGGCACTGTAAGTGGACTTTTTTGTGTGACTTGGCACACAGCACAACACAGATAGTCACCTACAGTAGCACTGTGTGTGTAAGAGATACAGCATATATAGTTGGGATGGTTTTGTCACTACAGATTACACATACATGGCTGTGCTGGGATACACACTGGTGCCTGCTAATACTGCACACACCATTGCGCTATTGTGCATGTGAGTCATTGTTGTTGGCTGGTTACAAGTCGTGGATGTGTCTACACCGGCCCGAAGAACCTCCATCATTGACTACTAGCTAACCATGACACTTTATTCATGTCACTTAGTTATATTACTTGATATGTTTCAAGCAGATGAGTCTACCATGTTCTCTTCCCCTGGGGAGATGTTGCTTTGTTCCTGGTTCTGTGGTCTGGCTCATATGCAGTAGTATGTGTGCACTTTGTACAATAGATGTCAGGGTGGTTACACTCACCCTGAAAACATGTGAGGCCTTTCAGGGCAGAGGAACACATTTGCCCTATGTAGCTTTATACAAAGTTTTTCAGTTGGCACAGAACCCCAACAATGATTCCTTGCCTTTCTTGCATACTGATATGCAAGGTCTGACCTAGTACATCCTTGTGTGGCACAGATTTGATGCTAATTATGATGGAATATGTGCATGGTTATTTGCCTATTATCAGTGAAACCAGGATAGTATATGTACTTTAGAATCTCTTCTGTGAGAGCGTTGAGGCCGTCATATGTGTTTGATCATATTCTCATGTTCACTGGGCTAGATATATGTTGATGAGTGTAACTGTGTTATTGACTCACAAACCTGATAGCCCCCCTTTGTAGCAGATAGGCTTTTGCGTGCTTCCTAGGATGATTCACTGTGCGTCAGTCAGGTTCAGCAGCTTATTGTCACACCTTGCAGGTCTATTGGGAGACAGCACATTCCTCATTATTCCATTGCAGTGTATATACTTGTTGTCGGTGCATATCTAAAGAGAGCAGGTGCTAGTGACCTTGGCTCACTCTCCTTGAGATAGTTAGAAGTAGGTTCTGATAATACCCATCGACCATGGTATATTTGGTCCTTTCTGCAACAGACATATGACTCTCTGGTTTATAGTAGTGAATTTTTTGACAGATGTGGGTGGATCAGCATAAGCATTTTAGCAGTGTTTGGGGCAACTACACCAACATTGATAGTGGATGTCCAGACAGAGTCCGTTTGGGAGACACGTCATACGACATGTAGAGGTGAGGAGAATTTCAGTGAGGAGGTACAAATTGCCATTAGAGAAGGTAGGCCTCTTCAGCAGTCCAGAAGTGGATAATATTGGTGGTAACCTCACTGGTGTCAGATGTTGAGGCCTGTTGTTCTTGCCTCCGCCTCATGACACCAGCAATATCAGATAGGGGCTCAACCATACTATGGACGCAAGGGTAGGTGCCGTTAATTGGCTTAGATGTATCCTTATTGGGACTGAGGCACCTACGGACTCCTTCTAGGGTACCCACTATGGTCTCCATCCCTGCCCGCAACCCATCCACCATTCACTGCTGGACTTCTACCACTCACCATTGGAAGACAACTTGAGGTCCTCAGAGTCTGTAACTGGGCTTGGACTGGCAGATGGGGCATATCCCTCGGGTGGCAGAACCTCTGGAGACCCTGTGACGCTGCCATCCCTTGCCATGTCCAGAGAAGGAGAGATTCTATGCAGACCAGGAGTTGCTGGAAGGTGTCATCGTCCATGGGGGGCAGGATGTCATCACCAACAGGTTGGTCAGCCAGAACAGGCTACTGGACAGGAGATGTTGTTTGTCCCTCTGCAATGAAATTGTAGCATGTTAATGGTGATCTATGATGGATGTTGACATTAATAATTTTGGTGACATACACACTTTTTTTTCATTCACTTTAGAAGTGTTGAACATGTCTTACTAACAGTAAATAAAGGCAAGTTACACTGTTGTTGCCTAGCTCATGGCAATCTCTGTACATTACTCACACAGCCATTGTGTGCCAAGAGGACCATTTTTGTGTCATACCACGAATTGCTATGCATTACACAAATTGCTGGCCTGACCTAGCTGACAGGGTGAGTGCAGATAAGGGCCCCATTTACCATGTTGCTTGTCTTATTTTTATATCATGCTTATTTTGATGTAAGTTTTGCTATTGACACTACTACTGAGAACATTGCACCATGTCACCATGGTGCTTGCATTCCCTCTAGCCTTTAGTTAGCCTACAGCTCTTGACAAAATTATGTTAGTTTGGTCATATGTTAGATTTGGGCAAGCACTCTGCCTTTCCCACAGTACACCACACCAATCTGCTTTGCAGTGCTGTATTGCATGCAATTTGTGCATTCATGTAGCCAAGGGCTCATATTAGACACACATCCACACAACTCTTCACAGCAAGCAGCCTTGCTACACTGCAGGAATTGGTATGGGCATGTTCTTACCATGATTTACTTATGTGTGTGTAATCATGTGATTTCCCAGCACACAGAGTCATCTCCAGAGTCCAGAACAATAGTCACAGTGAACCATCTCTGAAGGGGATAAGCACAGTCACACTTTGAAATATGCAACCACTGAAGCTCACCCCATTTTGTCATTAACCAAGTTGGTCATCTGCTAAGTATCACAAATCTCTTCACTCAGCCCGCCCTTTTATACCTGTAGATGAGCCCTCTGGCAATCATAATTTAGACCCAGGGCCTGAACGTACTCTCACACACTGATGACACACAGATCATACTCTGACTCTCAGGGGACACCTACACCATCCTACATTTGTTTCAATATGTAATTGACGAACATGCCTACATGTATGTGAGAGTTATGGCTCAAGCTGAACCTCACAAGATTGTAGTGATGATAATTTGTAACATGCACCTACCCTGGTTGCCCACATGACGAGACCCAGACACCTCACCCTTCAACCATCCCCAATACCTGCCCATCATCCTGGACACCTAGCTCATCCTGTCACGTCACAATTCCCTGTTTCATAGCCTCCTGTTTTGACAAATATAGCATAGTCAGGCTTTTCTTCTTACGCCTCCCTCCTGACACCTGCTACACCTGCTACACCTTCACCCAAACCCACATCCCATGTTGCTTGTGGTGCACCACTGGCCTCTTCTACGGCATCCCTTCAAAGCTGCTACGCAAGTGTGACTATCAAACACAGCAGTGCATGACTATCACTCAGGCTACCTGCGGCACACACATCACTAACTTGAGATTGTATGGCTCCCCATTCAGGCACACTGCCAGTTCAATGTGCTCAGCCACACCTACATGGCACTACACTACCTGGGGTCCACCTACCTCATACGCCATCTATGCTTCCAACAAACATTTATGAACCTCTGTTGTACATCACTTGCATTCACCCCCACCCTAATATTAATTTGTACAAGACAGGGGGTAGGGTCATCTCTGACATGGCAAGGAAGACCAGTGACACCTTACCCAGCACCTCCGGACAGTTGTGTGCATTATGGTTTCATGCTAGTGACTGTACACGTGGCTCTTCACATGATCCTACTTGGACAGCCTTCACATACTCAACACCTTGATGCCCTTTCAGGTGAGAAGTTAAACCTCTGGCAACCCCATTCCATTTCATTACTTTACACTCCAGTTTTGGCTGCCTAGTCCCAAGACAAACACACTGGCACATTCAGGCTAGGCAGGTTTTCAAGGTCCATGCATGATGTGCTGCACCAGTCCAGGTTTTATGCTTTGTATTGTGGGACTAGTAATCCTGGTCACTCATGTGATACCTTCCACTACAAGTCACAGTATTGAAAGGACAACCTAGACTGGGTCTGCATATCACCCATGGACCTGACAAACTTGGCAGGGCTGAACAAAATGTCACTGGGAAAAAAAGGGTAACATATAGGTGATATGTGAATTTACTTGTGGGAGATTCCTGTCCTTTCCCTTGCACACAACGCAGTACGCACAGCAAACTGTCTTGCTGTGCTGCACTGCATGACATTTTTAACCACCTTGTCCCTTGTTGCCGCTTGCCGTGTAGATCTTCCAGGTCCTTGACCCCAGCACTGTCCTGTCCTTCCACTCCTGCTCCTGTTACCCCGAAACCAGTCCCAGACTGCTTGTTTCTGGTCTAGGGAATACCTGGCTTGGCAGTTCGGGCTGGACTGTTCCCATGAGCAACAGGGTCAAGATTGATTTGCAAATGTCTGGGTCTAAACTGGGGTGGCGAAGTGAACTAAAGAATGATGATGGATTCAACCCATATCTAATAGTGACTGGGGGTGAGTGTCTGAAAAGTTTCAGCGCTTCTCCTCAGGTCCTCCTGGTGCTCATGGCCGCATGGCTGCCTCAGGTTCTGGCCAGTTTCTTCTTGGTTTTGCACTTATAATCATGCCAGCACTTCTTGCACTCTGGTACTGTCCTTTTTGTTTTGCCTACAATGTTTATCTTATCCACTATGGACTGCCAAATGGCTTCTTTCTTCCCTAATGGCAATTTAGAGGTGACAAATAGAAGGTGTTCATTGCTTGTCACCTCAGTAAATAATATTTGGTTCTCTTCCTCACTGAAATTGCTCTTCCTCTTCACCTGGGATTCTGTCAGGACATCTTGGCTGGTGTTGGGGTTGTTGCACTCACTGCTTGTGCTTGCAGCTCCCTCCATTTCTTCCTTTAGCTGTTTTGGCAAAGTTTTTTTGTGTGCAATGAGTCACTTTTAGAGGCTTTCTAACGCATGCGGTACTCCAATGTGATGGAAAGCTGATTTGCAGCATGTAAGGATTACTTAACGGCCCGTAAATCAGCTTAACATCACTTTGGCAGCAGATGCATTACAATCTTTAGTGCCTTCCATCCCACTGATTCGTCAGTATTTTCGATGCACCTTGGGACCTTACGACATGGTGCACCGAACCGTAAATATGGCGCATCCATGTTGCGTTAATGTGTCGTACTGCAGCGCAAATTTTTCTGATGCATTACTGCGGCGATGCATCAGTTCTCATAAATATACCCCATAGTATCATCTGACATCTCCTCCCACATGTACCACAAAATCTAAAAAAAAACAAGGGGCAAATTTATGGAAATTGTGGCACATGGCAGCACAGGAAGCGACCTTGCTGCACTGCCCTGCATCACAGAGAAAGGGCAGGAATGCACAGTGTTTATCCAGTACGGTGCATTCCTGTCCTTCTCCCTAGTCTAGCGCCATTTTGGCAACCAAGCACCAACTCAGGCACCCTTGCACAATGGTGCAAGGGCGCCTGTGTTGTAGGATGGATTGTTTTTGTGTAGGAAGGGGCACTTTCCTGCACAAAAACAATCCATAGAGGTGTTTTCCTCTTTTTATGAGTGCTACAGAATGCAGCACACAAAGAAAGAGGAAAGAACGAGGAGAAATAAAGATATTTCTCATTGTTACACCTCACCTGGGGAAGCGTATCTTTTTGGCACATTCAAAGGTTTACAAGTTTTGGAAAATCTGGGAATGTTTAAAAAAACATGGGATTTGTGTGGGAACTCCCACCCTAATGCAAAAGGAAATCCTCCCTTGCACAGAGTATTTTTGAGTATTTTTGAAGCCATTCAAAACCACGCAAAGTGGCATTGCATGGCTTCATAAATATTACTTAGAGGCATGTTTGTACCAGTGGTGAGTGCCTGAGGTCATTCTAAAAGCAGTCGTGCTCTGCAGCACTGCTTTTAAATATAAATTGTGCCCAAACTCGACTTTGGTAATAAGGTTTTGAAATGGCATTGATGGTTGGCTAGGGTATGCACTTAAGCCAGGTAGAACCTACCATTCTAGTCAGGGTAAGGGAGTTACACTCTCAAGATAACCCCTGCTCACCCCCTTGGTAGCATGGCGAGCAGTCAGGCTTATCCCAGAGGCAATGTGTAAATCGTTTGTGCAACACACACACACACCATTGACACCCAGGCACACCACAAAAAGAGACTCCCCACAAGATTATATAAAAAATATCACCTGTAATATATATAAACACATAGACCACAGTTACATGAACCACAAATCACCTTGCCAGCTAGGCAATAGTCATAACATCACATGTAGTGCACTTGAGCCAGTACACGTACTTTGCACATAAATCACTTTGCAAATTGAGCTTCATCAATCAGGCAAAAATAACATTACATGCAGTGCACTGGAGCCAGTACACGTACCCGGCACATAAATCACATTGTAAAATGCTTGCAGCACATAAATATATTGTTATCCACACAGGCCCTGAAGCTGGGCATTGCAATAAAGCTGGGCATGTAGGTGAGTTACCAGTCGGTCGTACACGGCCCGACCCTACAAATGCGGGCCTGGATGGAGGGTAGGAGCAATGCAGGTTTGCAAATGTGTGCTGCTACCACCCGTGTGGTGGTTGATCATGGCCCTCTTCCTTAGATCCCACTAGCTGCTGCTAACGCTCCGGCCGCACTGCGGTGAGGGCTTGAGGATGCAGGGAGGAGGGGGAGGAGGAAGGGAACTCACCCGGTACCCTGGCCGGGAACAGTAGACTCCTGTGGTCGGCGCTTCTGCTGCACGGATCAGGAGGCCCGAGGGGTTTTCCTTCACCGTAGTGGGGCGGAAAAGCTCCTGGATGTCAGAGAGCGTCCTCGCTGCTCTCTGTCTTCGGCATGGCGTCCTGCTGGGCAGGTCGGCGATGAGTCACAGCTTCTCTTCGCAGCTTTGGAAGGTTGCTAGGCAAATCCTAGTGCCCCAGTGGTTTTGGTTGATCAGCCGCACGGTGATCTCGGGTTTCCTGCACAGGTGCACAGTGGGAGGGTATCAGCCCCGGACTCGTACCCAGGGCGGTGTATGGGGCGGCACCCCAGACAGGTGCTTCCTGCAAAGGAGAGCCCTCCGAGCTGTTACACAAGGAAATTACCCTGCACTACAGCGGCACCGAACACACGGCGCTCTTGTGAAAATAAAGCACACAGAGTGCTTGCAGAGCACACAAAACTATGTGAAAGTAAAGCTTGAAGAGCACAGCACACGGAGCTCTGTGAAAGTAAAGCTTGCAGAGCAAAGCACACAGAAACTTTGATGTCCCTGAATTTCCCAGAACAGGAGGTGAGCACACACAGGTCCTTGGAGATTTCTTCTCAAGCAGGATACCACAGCAGGGCAAAAAGATTCAGTCCTTTTCCTCCACCACAGTCAGAAGCAGCAACTGCAGCCCAACCCACCCCTCACATAGAAAAGGCAGCGGTCCTCACACAGTGCTTTCACTCTTCTTTCTTGAATTAATCTAAAGTCTTGGGGTTTAGGGTCTAGTACTTATACCCCATTTTGTCATTGTTCTCTTTGTGGCAAGTGTCTCTAAACCCAGTCCAAACCAGTTCTGTCCACCCTGGTGCAGCATGACCACAGTGGGAGGAGACAGTATTGTGAAAAGCAGACACAGCCTATTCAGGTGTAACCGAAACCCCTCCCACCACTCTAAATGCAGACCAGGTCCATTTAGGCCAGTGATGAGTCACCCAGGCAAGGTGGGACACACCTCAATCCCCTCTGTGACTGTCCAGAGTGAATTCACATCCCCACCTCCTGTCACTCCAAAATAGGCCTGGGCGGTGAACTACGCTCCGTTTGCGGAGTTTGCAGAGTTTTCTGCACTCCGCGCTCCGCGGAGCTCGCGGATTGTAGAAAACTCCTCTGCGCGTAGTGCAGCAGAGTTCTCCACGAACTGTGCCCAGGCCTGCTCCAAAACCAGACGCTGAATACACAAACAGCCAGAGGCACACAGATTGGTCAAGTAAGAAATTGCCCACTTTCTAAAAGTGGCATTTTCAAACACACCATTTAAAAATCACCTTTACCTAAAGGTCTGTTAATAAATTTTGAGTTCAGAGAGTCTAAACTCAATTTTTCTATATTGTCCCTATTGAAAGCTACATATGTAAATGTTACAGCGCAGCCCCAATGATAGCCTATGGGACAGAGAGCCTTTCAACAGTGAAAAACAAAATACACTGTATTTCACTATCAGGACATGTCACACACACAACTACATGTCCTACCTTTCACATACACTGCACCCTGCCTATAGGAGTATCTTGGGCCTACCTTGGGGGTGTCTTACATGTAAGAAAAAGGAAGGTTTGGGCCTCGCAAGTGGGTTCACTTGTCAGAACAATATGGCAGTTTAAAACTGCACGTGCAGACACTACAGCAGCAGGTTTGAGACACATTTTACAGGGCCACTCATGTGGGTGGCACAAACAGTGCTCCAAGCCCACTAGTAGCATTTGATTTACAGGCCCTTGCACACTAAGTGCACTTTACTAAGGACTTATCAGTAAATCAAATATGGCAATTATATTGCAATTTATACAGAGAGCATATGCACTTTAGCACTGATCAGCAGTGGTAAAGTGTCCAGAATCTTATAGCCAGCAAAAACAGGGTCAGAAAAATAGGAGTCAAAACGCAAAATGTTTGGGATAACCCTGCAAAAAGAGCCAGGTCTAACACAACCCCTCACCAGCCTAAAGCCAGGGGAGACCAACCAATACCTTGATGGACTTCCCTGATTGAGGCGATAGAACATGAACCCTGGCCCACAACAGCAGGGGCACATTCCAGTTCCACGCCTTTCTTAACCCAGTCGGGTCCCTCTAGCCATACTCTTAGGGCCCACTAAGCTGACCCATGAGGAATCCTTCTCCTCACCTGTGGGCCCCATCTGTGCAGTGCCTAAACTTACTCTGCTCACAGATGTGCCCCAGCAAGTGGACCATACCCACATGGCCAACACAATGGTGTGGCCCAGTCCACCCTCATGGTGTGACTCCTGTCCCCCTCCCAGGGTCAACTCTGTCCACCAGGACAGCAAGCCATAGTGGCCACCGACAGATGTCAGTGACAAGAGCCAGGCCTCAAGCCTCTCAGGGCTTTCTAACCTGTGTGGTGTCAGAGAGTGGTGGGCAGTAGCCCCTGGTGCCTGGCACCCTCTGTCCACTCTCCCTCCTGCCAGGTCATGGAAGGCATCCTGACACTGATCCTCCAGCCCAGGGTCTGTACCCTGAGGCTGACAAGGAGACTGGGGGGACTCACCCACACCCTGTCCTCCTCTCTGGGGCTCTGCACCCTCCCACCTGGAGCGGTACCCCCAGAATCCAAACTGGTAGGGGTGCTGCTAGCAGTCACCCCTTCCCCCAAGTCAGGGAGGACACCTGTGCCCTTAGACTGGACCTTCGCCTGGCAAGCCAGGACTTCCAGGGGAGTACACCCACCCCCCCAAGAGAAACACACTCCTCATGAGTTGTGCGAGAGTCTGCCTGGCGCAGGTGTTCAGCCTCCTGTCCATCTGACAGTGCATGAGGACCCCACAGGCCAGAAGTGACCTCACCAGGGTCAGTCCTGGGATTCTCTGACCTCCGAGCTGGCAACCTCTGACCCACTGGTCCTTCCACTGGGGACTGTCCTCCCTCACCCCTTTTTCTGGATTCATGCACCCTCCCAACTGGAGTGGTGCTGCCAGACACCAGAACTGGGGGTACACTGGTTACAGCGGTCCCCCCCAGCTCACCCGACACCTTGAGATCCCCCTCAGGGGATGGCCTCCCGGCCTCCTGGTGTTCGCTCATGGAACCAACCAGGCCTTGGGCCTGGGTTTTGGGCATCTTGGGACTCGGCCCACCTCCACTCCCTCTACTCAGAGACAGGACATGGGACCCCCTCCCCATCCCCCTATACTGGGACCTGTCTGGGTTACTCTAAACTTCCCCTACCTCTCCTGGTTGGGGAAAACCTGAGCCACCTCCTTCAGGGTCACTCCCAAAAGCCTCATCAGACCCTCTGGAATCCACCAAAAGGTCTTCCTCCAGTGCAAGCTTCCTGGGATCAGAAAACTCACACTCCACCGGGTGTTGGCATAGCTCTGGAAAACAGGGACTGAACATATGCTCTCCAACACTTGAGTCACACAGCCCCTCACATCTGTTAACCACGCTACCCTGCACTGCACCACCCAGTGCCTTGTAAAAGTACCTCTCATCACCCTCCTGCGACTGGTAAGACAGTGTCTGACTGTTTCTGTCACTCAACCAGCACTCTTCTGGACGGTCTCCACACGCACGTACCAGAACGTCTACCATGGAGGAACCCCTCTCCCTGCACCTCTCAACTAGAGTCAGTCGAGTGTCCCTCCCACTCTTAGGACTATGAACCCTGTGCCAGTTCCACAATCAACCTCATGGACCCTGCGCACAACTGGAGCTACTTCATGACCTTGAACCCCCTGGTGTATGTCAACCCCCTCCTTCAAGTCATGTGCCACATCTCTGGGTGCATGTACTTCTCTCTCAGCACTTGTTATCACATTTTTGCTGGCACCATCTGAGCTGGACTCCGCACTCATGGATTCCACCTCCAGCCCAGCCAAGCTCAGTTCCTGAGCAACACACCTTCCCTTTGGCTTGACTAAGACACTCATGGCCTCAGCCCTCTCAAACTCCTCACCAAGCTCTCTTATTCTCAGCTCATGCTCCACATGAAGCTCTTTCATACTTGCCTCATGCGCCAGAATCATTTTGTGTTCCTCTATTTCCAATTTGCTTTCGTCTCGCTCCAAGTCAAGATCCCTGGCCCTCTGCCTGTCTGCCAGCTCTTCTGGGGACAGACCTCTATGAGAACCCCTTCTGCCTGCTCTGGAGGGCGCCTTCCCCCCAGGTTGAGACATGATGGTTGCGAGTTTGCAAAAACTCCAAGAGAGAAAAAGCGAAAGGAATAAAAACAATATGTGGTTGCGTACTGGTCTAAGTACAAAGTTTGTAGTGCAACAATGAGTCACTGTGGTACTGCGCAAACACAAGTCCTACCCCACAGCTGGCACCAATGTTAGAAATTGAGTTTTTGGTTGGCTGGGGTATGCACCTAAGCCAGGCAGAACCCACCACTCTAGTCAGGGTAAGGGAGTTACGCACTTACCAAGATAATCCCTGCTCATCGCCTTGGTAGCCTGGTAGAGCATTCAGGCTTATCCCAGAGGCAATGTGTGAACCGTTTGTGCACGACACACACCAGTGACACTCAGGCACACCACAAAAAGAGACTCCACACAAAGTTATATAAAAATATCACATGTATTGGATAAAAACACATAGACCACAGTTACATGAACCACAAATCACCCTGCCAACTAGGCAATAGTCATAACATCACCTGTAGTGCACTGGAGCCAGTACACATACTTTGCACATAAATCACTTTGTTAAGTGAGCTTTGTCAATCAGGCAAAATAACATCACATGCAGTGCACTGGAGCCAGTACACGTACCTTGCACATAAATCACATTGTAAAATGCTTACACCACATACATTTATATGTTGTTATCCGCACAGGCCCTGAAGTTGGGCATTGCAATAAAGCTGGGCATATAAGTGAGTTACCGGCCTGTCGCTGCCAGCCTGACCCTAACAATGCGGGCCTGGATGGAGGGTAGGAGCAACTCTGGTTTGCAAACGTGTGCTACCACCACCTGTGTGGTGGCTGATCGTGGCCCCCTTCCTCACGTCCCACTAGTGGCTGTTCACGCTCTGGCGGCACCACGGTGAGGGCTTGACAATGAAGGGATGAGGGGGGAAGGGCACTCACCCGGTCCCCTGGCCGTGAACAGTGGATTCCTGCAGTCAGCGCTCCAGCTGCACAGAGCGGGAGGCGCAAGGCGCTTCCCTTCATCATAGTGTGGCGGCGATGCTTCAAGATGTTGAAGAGCATCCTCGCTGCTCCCGGGGCTCGGAATGATGTCCTGCTGGGGAGGTCGGTGATGAGTCATTGCTTATGTTCACAGCTTCAGAGGGTTGCTAGGCAACTCCTAGTGCCCCAGCGGCATTGGTGGAGCAGTCGCATGGGGATCTTGGGTTTCCTGCACAGCTGGAGGGTATCAGCCCCGGACTCGGGCGCAAGGCTGTGTTCAGGCCTGCGCCCAAGGTTGCCTGCTACCTCCTAAATGAACGCAAAGGAGAGTCCTCCAAGCTCTCAGACTGGAAAGTACCCAGTGCTGTAGCAGCACAGACCACATGGCGCTCTTGTGAAAATACAGCACACAGAGCGCTTGCGGAGCAGAGCACACAAAGCTCTGTGAAAGTAAAGCTTGCAGAGCACAGCACACGGAGCTCTGTGAAAGTAAAGCTTGCAGCGGAAAGCACACAGAAACTTTGATGTCCCTGAGTTTTCCAGAACAGGAGGTCAGCACACACTGGTCCTTGGAGATCTCTTCTCAAGCAGTATACCACAGCAGGGCAAAAAGAGTCAATCCTTTTCCTCCACCACAGACAGAAGCAGCAACTGCAGCCCAACCCACCCCTTCCACAGAAAAGGCAGCACTCCTCACACAGTCCTTCCACTCATCTTCTTGGCAGGGCCCGCTTGTTTCTTGAAGTAATCTAAAGTCCTGGGGTTTTAGGTCTAGTACTTATATCCCATTTTGTCATTGTTCTCTTTGTGGCAAGTGTCTCTGAACCCAGTCCAAACCAGTTCTGTCCTCCCTGGTGCAGCATGACCACAGGGGATGGAGACAGCACACATGGGCCTAGTTAAGATCTTTTGATATACTCAAATAGTTTTAAATTAGAATTACAACAACAAAATAATCTTCATTTAGGCTGCTTCGTAAATGGAAAGTGAAGGTGCTCATGCAGTGCATCAAGTGAAAAAAATGGGAGCAATTATGTCCAACCAAGAACAAATTTTGACCTCCCAGAGTGAGTTTAGAGAAAGGTTATTGTGAGCCTGTCTGGAATAATCAAGTTTGCAAATTTCGGTCGTCAAGGGCAGTGGGATGCATCTTCTAAGTTGTGTGGCAGACTTTGATTTAGGTACAGGCAATATAATTTGATGGTCGACGTTTTGACCCTCAAAAGTTGTGGTGCTCCTGCAACATCATTATGGGTCTTCTTCAGGGCTGGGTGAAAAGCAACCTGTGTAGTGGAATATGTATCTAAACTTTAGGCCAAATGTGTAAGAGTGATTTTACTTTGAAAATATGATTTCCTAGCGTGACTCACCTGGGGTCTTATGGTGCCACTTAATTCCAAATTGTAACAGATATGTTCTAAAGTTCTCCAGAAACTTTATAGGCTCTCTGCATTCTGTCCACTTTCAGCAGGCACATTAATTTTTATTCAATTGAATGGATACTCTTATTACCAATCAAGGGAAAAGGAAACGCAGAGTAAACCTGGGCAAGAGACCATCTTCTATGTTCATTCGAAGACAATAAGCTTTACGGTGTCTTCTTTATACAGGAGAACCAATGAGCATGCCCAAAATGCCTATCTACTGTGTTCTATAGAAATTCCTGAGTGGAGTTAGTTCAGTTCCTTGTTAGTTTGCAGCTCTCTGATATTACTTTGTATGAGGCGGGGGAAATAACTCCTTTTGATTCACTGTGTAACATTATTTGCTCATGGTTACCCTGTCCTTAACAGAGATGGCACATCATTCTGATGAGTTAAACAATGTCATACATTCATTATATACTTTAGAAATTTATTAGCGGAAAAAATCAACATTATTCTTTATAAGATGCATAACATAGAAAGAAATTACTTTTTAATTACCATGCTGAAGGCCACATTTCTCTACCCTTGCACTGCACACAATGTAATTGGTTGATTAGAAACCAGCATCTTTCGAATTTATTGCATAAAATTGTTACTGAATGTTCACATTATTTCATTGCTAATGCCCTTTCTTTGGTAAATGTGAATTTTTCCTTGCAGTGTGAAGAATAATATCATGTAATGCACCACAGGGGAAATTGATTTTTTTTAATTTAACTCCACAAACTCATACTTAACACACAAGTGAGGGAGACAGCTGCCTCGCTCGTAGGGTTATGCGATTGTGGTGTTTGTGCTAACAAAAATACAACAAATGCCATTGATAATCAGAGATGGTCACCTCACTTTTAGTCTGTCTTCTGTTTCTTAGACATAGGTGCATCAAGGGCTCTGAAAACAGATATTCGAACGAAAAGATATGTGGGAAAGACGGAGTAGGTTGTCTTACTCCTGCATGAGCAACGTGCTTGGTTCTTCTGTATTTGACAAATGTACTAAGGCAACAGCAGAGGACTCACTATGTCCTCTCTACTGGGTGCAGTGATGAGTGACAGCAAGTCATTAGTTCCCTGTCTCCGACGAACTATATTTACCAAAGTGACACATGATAAAGGTCTTTTACTAGAGTTGTCTATTCAGCAACTGTAAATATAGTACAGGAAATGGTATCATTTGTTTCTCTCTTTATTCAGAGAGCTCTTATAAACTGTACCTTCTGATGCTTATTAAAGCTATAAATTTAAGATAGAAACATAGGGACTCGTTTGCGAGGTTTAGGAGCAGGGCAGCACCACAATCCTTCTTGCTGCACTGCCCTTCGTCAAAAGAAAAGGGCAGGAATGTGCTGTATCTATGCACCCGTAAGTGAGTTCTCTAGTAGGTAAGGTTTTATGAGCTACACAACATTTTAAGGTGGTCTTAAGAGCAGATTAATTAAAGCAAGAGTAGGATATATCATGTGGAATTTAGTACATTATGTTACAAGTGACGTATGCTCAGATTGACAAACAGTTTGCATCGGATTGGGTTACTTTTTTAAACGCAAACCTACGCAAAGTGTTGTGATCGGATTTACATTCCAACACAAATCGCGATTGCAACCCAAAGTATCACAAAGTTGTGCAATGCACTGATTTGCATTACTTGATGCCAAGGGGATGTTTCCACAAGTGATACATAGATATTCGTATGCAACCACCCGTGGGTTTTGAAGCAAATCCCTGTCTCTAAAGAACTGTATATAGGGATTTACGAAATATTATGCCTCATCGAGGCAGGCATAATGAGGACAATTGTTATCATTTCTTATTGTTTTTCCCTCTTTGCATGTGTGCTGCATTGTGCAGCACACTCACAAGGTGGGAAGCATTCTAAAGCATAGTGCTTGTATGAGAAGGGACCCCTTGCGGCACCAAATCCATGCTTCCCAAATTCAGATACCTTTGCACTATGGCAGAATGGTGTCTGCATTGGTGTGTAGCAGTCTAAAGCGAGCCAGCACAGGGAGAGAGCATAATAATGCCACATTTTAGTAGATATGATGCTGTTTTGCACAATCCTTTTCACTTTACTTGCTGTGCTGTGCTGTGTTGCGTTGCGTTAGTTCTCTGTAAATCTTGGCCATACTATACAAGATGTGCTCAGGGTTGTAACTGATTACATTCTTGGTGATCTCATATGCGATGGCATAACAATGCCATGGCTGATCTCATTTAAGATGTCATTGCATGATGTAATTTGTAGTGTCACCTAGGAGGCCTTGTCTCATGCCACTAGGTAGATGTTGTGTCAGTGAGTAAGTTCATAACTGCCAAGCTTTCAGATTGCTTATGTATGACATTTTCATAATTTCAGTGCAATTATGAGTGAAATTCATGACTATGAGTGACAATTTCTCACAAGAAAAATCAAGCAATGAAGATGAGGGAAACATATAAATATCAAACATTAGACCCATTTGAGCAATAAGAAACTCTAAGAAGATCTTAAACTTGCTGCAAAGCACCAGAACTGGAAGGGCACCACCAGGCTCTGTTGACTTAAGTGACGTCGCGGGCCGCAAATAATTTGATGCCCTGTGCGCTAGCGCTATTAAAGCAAATTTATATTAGAACCTTACTACAGCCAGCCCTGGCACTCACTTACTTTGCAAATTTAGGCCAGCAGCAATTATGGGCAGCACCTCGTTGTCACCGTAACGACACCGCCGGCAAACAACGGTAGCCCGGGCATCATGATGATGATTCTGAGGCTCAGAGCAGCAGCTGCACACCACATTGTGGACTGGTGTTCTATCTGGGCTGCTGAGGAACCAGGCAGCGTGGGGTTCACTCAGCTGCCGGGTCTGCTCCGGTTGCAGCTGCCGGGTCTGCTCCTGTTGCGGGCTCATTTAATTTACTGTGGCGCGAGCAGCGCTACCATTGCCACTGCAGCCTGCCAAAACTGAACTTCAGGCACCCGAACCCGCGCCACCGTGTGCTGCAACAAGACATCCCTATTAAAATGTGTGTCACAAAACAACTGAGACCACCTCACCCAGGCTGATGTCTAGGTAGTAACCGCTGGGCACTGACTCATGTCAGTCTCAAGAATGTTACTAAATATGCCGTGCGGCCCGGCCGTGTCGTGTGAATACTAGTAATGTTACATTGTACCAGAGTAGAAGCTAGTAGAGCTGTGGACTCTGAGCCACCCCCATACTTGCCGGGAGCAGCGTGCACAGCGTGCTGCTACTTTTGTTTCATTGACTTTGGCATGATTATTAGTGCTCCTGCTTGACAGCTCAGGAGGCGCTATTATACAAACATTCATGCTCAACACAAGATTTTCAATAAAGTAGAGCCATGCTTCTTGCTGTTCTCAATGGTTATCGCTATTCCTCACAGCACTGGCTGCCTTTTGGTAAAATTACAAGAGCCAAATTAAATAAATAAATAAACTAGGCCCCCTATGTGACCCATGGAAACGACGATTAAGGGCTGGAGGATGAGGCCTCACGAAGGCTGTTAAGTTGACAGCACTACAAATTCATGATTATTTTCCATTTGTTCCTTCACAGCAGTCAGTGGGATGCTATGCACAGGTTTTCATGCTGCACGTTTTTTTCCGGAGTTCTATTAGAAAAAAAACAAACAGAGTGGCAAAGGGGATCCTTTTGTCTTTTGACAGCAGAAACATCTGAAGACATAGGGGGATATTTACAAAGAAGTGGCAGAGTGAGGCGTTAGCCGTCATGGCTTAACGCCTCACTCCTCCACTTCAGAAACTCAAAGCTGCACCGCATTTACAAGAATATGGTGTAGCCCTGCATTTCCCCCTGCGCTGGTGCTACACTTAGCAGTGTAGCACCAACGCAGGCATCCTTGCACCATAATGCAAGGGTGTCGGCGTGCAGGGGAAGATTGTTTATGTTCAGGAAGGTCCCCCTTCCTGCACATAAACAATCTTGAAATGCCATTTTGTCACTTCTATGTGTGCTGCATAATGCAGCACACATAGAAGTTACAAAATGTAACTTTTTTAAAGATTGTTAATGTACAGGAAGGGTCATCTTCCTGAACATTAACAATCCAAGGCATTTTGCTTTTTTCATGTGTGCTGCACAAGTCAGCACACATGGAAAAAGCAAAGACGATGAGAAATAAAGCATTTCTCCTCGTTTCGCCAAGTTAAGACCAGGTTTTCCCTGGTCTTAATTCTGGCGCTGCCTCCTATTTACGCTGCCCTTGTAAATAGGGGGCAGCGTCAAAATCAATGGGTGTTGCGGTGGAACGCCCACCGCAACACCCACTGCACGCCCCTTTCACGCTAAGTATAGCGTGAAAGGGGGCCTTATTTACAAGGCAGCGTTAAGCCACATTAGGCAAAACCCCTATCGCCACAGAAACGTTTCTGTGGCGATAGGGGCTTGTAAATGTGCCCCCTAGTGCCTTACAACTGTGGGGAAAGACCCAGCTTTTTTAATGAAACATTTGCATTTGGATATTTCCGCAACAGCATGTCTTAATTTAACTGACACTCAGGCCATTGCTTGTGCGGCCATGGTCTGCTCAGAGGCAACAAATCCCATGACCTCAGCGGCTATTGTTGTTTGTTGCAGGGTTCTCTGCACAGTGGAATAAAACTTCCGATGGGAGCACCCTGAATTCTTATCCTGGGTAGGCGAGCTGCACTAACTGCCCAATCGCAATGCTAAAGCAACTGGAGGCAGGATCAGCCGAGCTAGAAAGAGCTAGTGCCACAGTGAGTGTGCAATCGGGCCCCCAAAGTGCGCAGCGCTAATTAAATGACACAGACACAGTATAATTATCAAATACTAAAGACCATGCCTGGCACAACGCGATCCGTGTTTTTATTCAGTCCCTTACGTCGGCCGCCAGGCTGAACTAATCCCTAGATTCCCATGGGGTAGACATTCACGTTACCCACGTGTTCACTATCCCCCCTCCTGAACTTAGTGGGTGAGTCCACTTGACCCACAAAACTACAGTGAGAGCCAGCAAAGACTGTTTCAAGACAGGAGGCAGTTGGCACTATCTTTAGATAGGTAAAATAATGCATGCTATGAAAATTTCACACCTTGCGGTGAAGCAGAGAGACACATTAAAAAGCGTTAGTATAATACTAGATGCGTAGCACATGGCAGGGCTGAGTGTCATATAGCACCCTTGACAAGAATAATCCAATTATTGCAAAAATGTTGTTTGTCAATTTCATAATATATGGACTGCTGATTACTTTCTCATTCATTTTGGAATATCTATGACAAATGATTGTTCGTGAACTATATTTAGGTCTTCCTACAGACAGCTTTGAACATCTAGGCCTCGTCATGTAATTAAAAAAAATCATAAATAAAAAAATACATACACATATACATGCACCCAGGGTCTTTGTGTCAGCCCTCTGCATCTATTAGTTTCTTAAATTGGCATGCACAGTGTGTTTTTTCTCACTACAGATATACTGCATGTGTATAGCAGTGCCAAGGTTGGTGGACTAATCTCAGTGTGTTTTTTCTTTTGATCCTTGTGAGTTTAAACTACATCTTCAATTTAAGGAAGTCAAATCCATTAATACCTTTTGTCCTCACCAATAAGAATCACATTTTGCTGTGATTTTCATTACAACAGTAAAGAGGTTCTATATTTATTCTAAGCACACTTAACTGCTAGGAAGGTAACCCTAATATTCAAGTGAAAAGATATTCAATGTCTTTTTTAAACACTTTTATTGCAAATGTATGACCACCATGTTTAGGTGATGACACCGTTTATGTTTTTCTTTATAATTTTATGCAACTTACCATTGCTCCAGCTTACCAAGGCAAGAAGTATTGCCTTTCCGTATGATTGTTAAATGTAGTATTTCAGTAACTGTTAGAAATGGGATCTCTAGTTGGCAAGGGCTTGCACCTTTGTCCAAGTAGGGACCCTTCTTCCTAGTCATGGTAAGGGAGTTACACTCCTAAAATAACCCCTGCTCACCCCCTTGGTAGCTTGGCACGAGCAGTCAGGCTTATTCTAGAGGCAGTGTGTAAAGCATTTGCACATAACCAACAGTAATACAGTGTAAGCACTACAAACTGACACCACACCAGTTTAGAAAAATATCCAATATTTATATACTTTAAAACAAGACCAAATACGATAAAAATCCACAGTACAGTACTTTAAAAATGATTACGTTGCAAGATAACTTCTTCTTTGCAGGAATAGTTAAAAAAACAAAGTTCATAAGAGTCGGTAGCTCCGTCCGAGTCTACCGCGATGCTGAAAACAACAGAGTCGAACAGTTCCAGCCGACCTCGTCGATACGGGCCAGCACAAAGCGTGAACAGACTCGGTCACAGTACCTTTCTCGTTGTGGCTGACATGGAGTGTGCGAGCCGGTCGGCGGTCGTCGCGGTTGCGATGCAAGATGGAAGCGGTGCAGGGTGCGGTGTCCTCTCGATGCGGTGCAGGCAGCGGCTCGGTGACAATCGTGCAGACGGAGTCGGTGAGACAAGGCGTGCGGTGCAGGGTGAGACGGTGCTCGATGCGGTGCTGGCAGGTTGCGATGCAGGCGACCAAGCCGGAGTGCGGGAGCTGGCGTCGGACAGTGGTTCGAGTCGGAGCGGGGCGTCGCAAGCGTGCGAGCGTTGCCCCAACTTTGATGCGGTCACGATTGTTGAGCCAGTTGCAGCGACAGCGTCGGTCTGGTCCGGCTGGCACAGTGAAGCAATGCGATGCAAACTGCGGTGCCCACAGGTCACGGTGCAAGCAGCGGCTCGGTGGCAATGGCGTCGGACGTCGTCGTCGGTGAGACCAGGGTTGCGGTGCGAGATGCGGACGGTGCGGTCTGCGGTGCAAACAGGACACCGGGCCAGCGATGGAGTCGGTTGACGGAGTCGGTTGCGGTTCCCTTCCTCTGTGGCAACTGAAACAGCGGTTCCAGAAGCGGTACCCAGAGGGTTGTGAAGTCTTTGCAGTCCCTGAGACTTCTTAACAGGAGGCCAGCTCGGTTTCAGGCCCTTGGAGATTCTCAGCACAAGTAGTAGAAAGTTCAGTCCAGTCCTTTCACTGCCCAAGGCAGAAGCAGCAGCTGCAGGCCAACCCAACAAAGCAACAACACAGCAAAGGGGCAGTACTCCTCCTGGCAGCTCTTCCAGCTCTTCGTCTTGGCAGGTTCCTTGATTCCAGCGAGATCTAAATTCATGGGGTCAGGGCCCCAATATTTATATCCCAAATTCCTTTGTTCTCTGAAGGCAGAGAGGCCTTTGCCTAGTCCAAACCAGTTCTGGAGCACTTTGTTGACAAGTCTCCGTCCTTTCTTTCAGAGAGTAGGCCAGGGACATCAGACGCACCACAGGAGGTGGAGCCAGCATTGTGGAGGGAAGGCACTGTCCTATTCAGGGCCCAGGTGCAACTCCTCCCACCCATCTACATGTAGATCTTGCTATTCAGCCCTGTGCTGACTCACCCTGTCTCCTGGCATCCCCCAGTCCCTGTCACTCACACTCCAGACAAGGAATACACAACCTAGCAGAGGCAGGCTTGGATGGTTAGACAAGAAAATACCCACTTTCTAAAAGTGGTATTTTCAAACACAGAATGTTAAGACCAACTTCACTAAAAGATGCATTTTATCATTCTGAGTCCAGGCATACTAAACTCGAATTTCTACCATGTTCCCTGGGTCAGTTAGGATTAAAAGCTGTAATAATCAAAACTGCCCATTCTGGCCTATGGGGAACAGGTATCCTTGCAAAAGTGAAAAACGAAATAGGCTGTAATTCACTATCAGGACATGCCACACACACCAGGGCATGCCCTACCTTTCACATACAATGCACCCTGCCCACAGGGGTACCTTGGGCCTACCTTAGGGGTGACTAACATGTAGAAAAGGGAAGGTTTAGGGACTTGCAAGTGTGTGCACTTGCCAAGTCGACATGGCAGCCCCAGGCTGCGCACAGGCTCTGCAATGGCAGGCCAGAGTTACACTTTACGGGCTGTTTGCATGGGTGGCACAATCCAGTGCTGCAGCCCACCAACAGCATTTGATCTATAGGCCCTGGCACGCGCAGTGCACTTTACAAGGGACTGACACATAAACCAAATAGGCCAATCATGGAAACACCAATCCATAACACATTTTATACAGGAGCACTTGCACTTTCCCACTGGACAGCAGTGAGGAAAGTGTGCAGAATCATTACACCAGCAAAAACAGAGTCAAAAGCGGGAGGTCAGAAAGCAAAAAGTCTGGGGAAACACGCCAAAAGATGCCAAGTCTAACACATGTCCCCTCCAGCTGAAAGTAGGGAGAACTACCCAACCCCATTGGAGTGCTCTTCACTAAGGCGGAGGAACCTGGACAGACCATCTGCGTTGGCGTGTTCTGTACCAGGACGGTGTTCCACTGTAAAGTCCATTCCCTGTAGGGAGATGGACCACCTCAGCAGTTTTGGATTCTCACCCCTAATTTGCATCAACCATCTGAGGGGCCTGTGGTCTGTCTGAACCCGGAAGTGAGTCCCAAACAGGTATGGTCTCAGCTTCTTCAGTGCCCAGACCACAGCAAAAGCTTCCCTTTCTATGGCACTCCACCTCTGTTCCCTGGGGAGTAGTCTCCTGCTAAGGAAGACTACAGGCTGATCCAGGCCCTCTTCGTTCAGTTGTGAGAGCACCGCTCCCACACCATGCTCTGAAGCATCAGTCTGCACGACAAATTCCTTGGAGAAGTCAGGTGCCTTGAGCACGGGCGCTGTGCACATGGCTGCCTTCAGGGCATCAAAAGCTTTCTGGCAGGACTCAGTCCAGATCACTTTCCTGGGCTGCTTCTTAGAAGTCAGCTCTGTTAAGGGAGCAACGATGGTGCCATAGCCCTTAACAAATCTCCTATAGTAGCCGGTGAGACCTAAGAAGGCTCTCACCTCTGTCTGGGTCTTGGGGGGCTCCCAAGCCAGAATGGTGTCAATCTTGGATTGTAGGGGCGCCACCTGGCCGCTTCCTACCTGGTGTCCCAAGTACACCACTGAACCCTGCCCGATCTGGCACTTACTGGCCTTGATTGTGAGGCCTGCACCTTGCAGAGCCCTCAACACTTTCTCAAGGTGATGTAAATGTTCTTCCCAGCTGGAACTGAACACAGCAATGTCATCCAGGTAGGCGGCACTGAAATCCTCCAGCCCAGCCAACACCTGATTGACCAACCTCTGAAAGGTTGCAGGGGCATTCTTCAACCCAAAGGGCATCACCCGAAATTGGTAATGACCTTCTGGGGTTGAAAATGCGGATCTCTCCTTGGCCCCATCGGTTAAGGCAATCTGCCAGTTCCCAGACGTTAAATCAAACGTGCTGAGGAACCGGGCAGCTCCCAACCGATCAATGAGCTCATCAGCTCTGGGGATGGGGTGCGCGTCAGTCCTGGTGACGGCATTGAGCCCACGGTAGTCCACACAAAACCGGAGTTCTGGAGTGGCACCGGGCGCAGCAGCCTTTGGGACCAAGACCACTGGGCTGGCCCAAGGAGTGTTGGAGGGCTCAATCACCCCTAACGCCAACATCTTAGAGACCTCCTCCTTGATGCTGGCTCTGACCCGGTCAGTCAACATGTAAATCTTGTGCTTCACAGGAGGGCTGTCACCTGTGTCCACGTCATGGGTACACCAGTGAGTAACACCGGGGGTCAGAGAGAACAGTGGGGCGAACTGTCCCAACAACTGGTGACAGCCCCCTGCTGCTCCTGAGTCAGAGTAGGGAGAGGATCACACCTTCTACTGACCCATCATGCTCCTTGATAGACAGGAGGTCAGGGAGAGGCTCACTCTCCTCTTCCACCCCATCATCTGTCGCCAAGAGCATACTCACTTCGGACCTCTCGAAGTGGGGCTTGAGGCGGTTCACGTGAAGGACCCTCAAAGGGTTCCTTGGAGCTTGCAAATCCACCAGGTAGGTGACGTCACTTTTGCGCTCCACCACCTCATGGCCCAGTCCACTTGTCCTGCAAGGCACAAGGTGCCACTGGGGCCATGACCCACACTTTTGCCCAGAGTTGAAATTCGACCAGAGTGGCATTCTGGTCATACCATCTCTTCATTTCTTCCTGGCTTGCTTCTAGGTTCGCCTGAGCGAGTTTCCTGAAGCGGGCAGTTTGGTTTCTAAAGGCCAGCATGTAGCTAAACACATCCTGGGAGTTTTCCTGGGAGCTGCCTCCCAGCCTTCCTTTACCAAACTCAGAGGTCCTCTGACAGGGTGGCCATACAGGAGCTCAAAGGGGCTGTACCCAAGAGACTTCTGAGGCACCTCCCGGTATGCAAAGAGTAGGCATGGCAAGAGGACGTCCCACTTACGCCTCATGGGTTCTGTTAGACCCTTGATCATGCCTTTCAAGGTCTGGTTGAATCTCTCCACCAGACCGTTTCCTTGTGGGTGGTAAGGAGTGGTGAACTTGTAGGTTACACCACACTCTTTCCACAGGGATGTCATATACTTGGATATGAAATTGGTCCCCCTATCAGAAACCACCTCTCTGGGGAATCCCACATGGGAAAAGATCCCCATTAACGCCCGGCCCACCACTGGCGCTGTCGTTGTCCTGAGAGGATTGCCTCCGGGTACCGGGTGGCATGGTCTACCAAGACCAGGATGTACCTGTTGCCCATGGCTGTCTTGGGATCCAGTGGCCCCACAATATCCATCCCTACCCTTTCAAAGGGTGTTCCAACAACAGGAAAAGGTTGGAGAGGAGCTTTGACCTTCTTCCCACTCTTACCACTTGCCTGGCAAGTTTGGCAAGACCTACAGTGTGCATCTGACTGCCTTCGCATTTGGGGCCAAAAGAAGTGGGTGACAAGCCTGTCAAAGGTCTTGTCCTGCCCCCAAATGTCCTGCCAAAGGCACGTCATGAGCCAGACCCAGTAGGAAGGTCCTGAAGCGCTGGGGTACCACCAGCACACGGGCTGACCCAGGCTCAGCAACCTTAGGCTCACTGTATAGGAGACCACTCTCCCAGTAGATCAGATGTGACCCGGACTGATTACCAGCTGCCTGGTCTGCAGCCTGCCGCCGCAGACCCTCCAGAGTAGGGCACTCGTTCTGCTCCCTGCAGAACTGCGTCCCTGGTGGGACCCCCTTCTTGCTGCCAATGGGTCAGCTCAGAGATGTTTCCCAGTTCGGCTACCTGCTCCCCTGTAGGCACCGGGCGTCCCCTCGAGGTCCGCCTCCTCCCGGTCCATGGGAACTTCGGGGGCCGGTTTCCCGCGCCCCCTGCCCTTCCTCTTGGCAGGGACTTGGGCCACTGTTCCAGGCTCCAAGTCCTCTTCATCACCCTTTCTGGCTGCCATTGACCGAGTAGACACGCATGCCCGCTCTGGCAACCCAAGCATCTCCAAGTGAGACCTGAGCTCAACATCCTTCCATAAGGACTGCTCCAGGTCGTTACCTAGCAGACAATCTACAGGCATGGTAGGGCTCACAACCACCCTCAAGGGACCTGAGACCCCCCATTCAAAGGGAACCTGCGCCACCATACACTGGCGCTCAGAGTTGTCTACAGCAACTACTTGGTGGAATGCCCCTGGGACTACCTGCTTCTCAGAGACCAGGTGACACCGGACTGAGGTCACACTGGCTCCAGTATCTCTGAGAGCCTCTACCCTGTTCCCATTAATGGTCACCCAGGTGCTATATTTCTTTGTGTTAGGGGCACCTGGTTTCCTGGGACCATCTCACTGTCCCCTAGTGAGACAAGGGTAATTTCTGCGGGATCCCCACCCTCCTGTGGGCACCCCTCCTCCCCAAGCGCTACACTAGCCAACACTTTGGACTGTCCACCGGTGGGTGGCTGTGTCCCCTTTGGGCACTTGGGGTCCCCCTTAAAGTGACCTACCTGGTCACATGCATAACACTTATGGGGGCCGGTCTCAACAGGCTTCCCTGTAGAGACCCCTTTCTTCTTATCACCGGGGGCTGGGAACCTTTACCCTGGGTACTAGTTTGGGGCCCTTTAGAGAACTCCTGTGCTTTACCCTTGTCCCCCCACCTTTCTGCTGGGGACCCTGCCCACCTTTGGCTGAGTCTCCCCCAAACGCTTTCTTGTGGACCCTGGTACTCACCCAGCGGTCTGCCTCCATAGCAAGCTTCCTGGGGTCAGTTAGCTTACTATCAACTAGGTGCTGGCGCAGATCTGCAAAACATAGACTAGACAAGTGCTCCCATGCAATCAAATTGTAGAGCCCCTGAAAATCTGTTACACTACTGCCCTTCACCCAACCATCCAGCGACCTACAGAACATATCCACACATTCCAACCAAGTGTTGGCCTCAGACTTTTACTGGACCTGAACTGATCCCTGTACTTCTCAGGAGTGTGCCCATACCTAGTGAGGAGAGCGTCTTTCATGTCAGCATAGGTGAGGTCCTGCCCCTTACCCAAAGCTATCAGAGTATCCCTAGCTTCCTCTGGAAAGAGAGGCCACAACCCCGCTCCCCAGTTCCTTTCAGGGACCCCATTCATATGAATAGACGACTCGTACCCTTGAAACCACCTTTGTATGTCATCACCCTTTTTGTACTCTTTACCTACATTCTTGGAGATGTGTACAATCCTGTCTGTGTGTGCTGAAGAATTGCTGCCACCATCTGAACCGGATCTACTCTTTAGCTCCAGCTCCTTGATCATTCTCTCATGATCTAGTATCATTTTCCTTTCCTCCATGGCTATTCTTTTCTCTTCCCTCTCACTTTCTATTCTGAGTTTCTCCAATTCAAACCTCCTTACTTCCCGCCTGTCCTCCAGCTCCTCTGGGGACAAACTACTGCTGCCTGGCCTGGAGGGTTCCCCCCCTCCCAAAAGCACATCCACCCTAGGAACAGGCTCCTCCACCTCTCCATTGAGATCACCAGATTGCCCACTGGCACCTCTGGCTGCTACCCAGGCCCTCAGTGCCTTTTGTAGCTTATCCTGCCTGGTGAGGCCTCTGACCTGGACTTTCAGGTTCTTGCAAATCGATTTTAACTCCTTGACATTGTAGGCTTCCAATCGATCCTCCTCAAAGGCAATTTCTACTGATGCAATTGATGATACTATTGATTCAGGCATGTTGAAGTAGCAAGTTCAAACTGGCAAGATCAAAAATAGGCCAAAAAGAAAAAGAACCCGTATGTGGTACGTAATGGTCTGCGATATGGTAGTAGTGCACACCAATCACTGTAAGTCAAGTGCAAACACAAGTCCTATCCTCACCGCTGACAACCAATGTTAGAAATGGGATCTCTAGTTGGCAAGGGCTTGTACCTTTGTCCAAGTAGGGACCCTTCTTCCTAGTCAGGGTAAGGGAGTTACACTCCTAAAATAACCCCTGCTCACCCCCTTGGTAGCTTGGCATGAGCAGTCAGGCTTATTCTAGAGGCAGTGTGTAAAGCATTTGCACATAACCAACAGTAATACAGTGTAAGCACTACAAACTGACACCACACCAGTTTAGAAAAATATCCAATATTTTTATATACTTTAAAACAAGACCAAATACGATAAAAGTCCACAGTACAGTACTTTAAAAATGATTACGTTGCAAGATAACTTCTTCTTTGCAGGAATAGTTCAAAAACAAAGTTCGTACGAGTCGGTAGCTCCGTCCGAGTATACCGCGATGCTGAAAACAACAGAGTCGAACAGTTCCAGCCGACCGCGTCGATACGGGCCAGCACAAAGCGTGAACAGACTCGGTCACAGTACCTTTCTCGTTGTGGCTGACACGGAGTGTGCGAGCCGGTCGGCGTTCGTCGCGGTTGCGATGCAAGATGGAAGCGGTGCAGGGTGCGGTGTCCTCTCGATGCGGTGCTGGCAGCGGCTCGTTGACAATCGTGCAGACGGAGTCGGTGAGTCCAAGGCGTGCGGTGCAGAGTGAGACGGTGCTCGATGCGGTGCTGGCAGGTTGCGATGCAGGCGACCAAGCCGGAGTGCGGGAGCTGGCGTCGGACAGTGGTTCGAGTCGGAGCGGTGCGTCGCAAGCGTGCAAGCAGTGCCCCAACTTCGATGCGGTCACGATTGTTGAGCCAGTTGCAGCGACAGCGTCGGTCTGGTCCGGCTGGCACAGTGAAGCGATGCAATGCGAACTGCGGTGCCCACAGGTCATGGTGCAAGCAGCGGCTCGGTGGCGATGGCATCGGACGTCGTCGTCGGTGAGACCAGGGTTGCGGTGCGAGATGCGGACGGTGCGGTCTGCGGTGCAAACAGGACACCGGGCCAGCGATGGAGTCGGTTGACGGAGTCGGTTGCGGTTCCCTTCCTCTGTGGCAACTGAAACAGCGGTTCCAGAAGCGGTACCCAGAGGGTTGTGAAGTCTTTGCAGTCCCTGAGACTTCTTAACAGGAGGCCAGCTCGGTTTCAGGCCCTTGGAGATTCTCAGCACAAGTAGTAGAAAGTTCAGTCCAGTCCTTTCACTGCCCAAGGCAGAAGCAGCAGCTGCAGGCCAACCCAACAAAGCAACAACACAGCAAAGGGGCAGTACTCCTCCTGGCAGCTCTTCCAGCTCTTCGTCTTGGCAGGTTCCTTGATTCCAGCGAGATCTAAATTCATGGGGTCAGGGCCCCAATATTTATATCCCAAATTCCTTTGTTCTCTGAAGGCAGAGAGGCCTTTGCCTAGTCCAAACCAGTTCTGGAGCACTTTGTTGACAAGTCTCCGTCCTTTCTTTCAGAGAGTAGGCCAGGGACATCAGACGCACCACAGGAGGTGGAGCCAGCATTGTGGAGGGAAGGCACTGTCCTATTCAGGGCCCAGGTGCAACTCCTCCCACCCATCTACATGTAGATCTTGCTATTCAGCCCTGTGCTGACTCACCCTGTCTCCTGGCATCCCCCAGCCCCTGTCACTCACACTCCAGACAAGGAATACACAACCTAGCAGAGGCAGGCTAGGATGGTTAGACAAGAAAATACCCCCTTTATAAAAGTGGTATTTTCAAACACAGAATGTTAAGACCAACTTCACTAAAAGATGCATTTTATCATTCTGAGTCCAGGCATACTAAACTCGAATTTCTACCATGTTCCCTGGGTCAGTTAGGATTATAAGCTGTAATAATCAAAACTGCCCATTCTGGCCTATGGGGAACAGGACAGCAGTGAGGAAAGTGCGCAGAATCATTACACCAGCAAAAACAGAGTCAAAAGCGGGAGGCCAGAAAGCAAAAAGTCAGGGGAAACACGCCAAAAGATGCCAAGTCTAACAGTAACCAACATTCCTTTCAATCCCATGCAATTGCTTTTTTCACATGTAATTTTATCTACAGTCATTTTTCCATGAAATTGTTGTTCATTTATACACAGCACAGCAATGACAGTGAGGTAACATAGGCACAAAGGCCCCTTTTGTTAACGGCCTCTTAATTCAAATTGGCCAGCAATAACAATTGGCAGCCTCATCAGAATTATGAGATATGTTTATTTTCACACCAAGATTTTAGCTTCTGAAAGCAGCCAAAATCTCAATGTAAAAATCTACTGTAGCATTTAGAATTACCTAAGGCTCAGACCCAGAAATACTGCTTTTCATGGCAAATCCTCATTTTAAGGGGTTTGTCAGGGTCCAACTTGTAATGACCCAGTTTTTCCTCGTCCCCTGAGTTGCTGACTGTTAGAAATGGGGTTTCTTTGATGTCCCTGAGACTTAAGAACAGGGCGCAAGCCAGCATGCCCTTGGAGTCTCTCTGGGTTCAAGTGAGATAGGGCCAGTCCTTGTCTTCAGCAGGGCATAGATCGGCAGGCAGCAGGGCAGCACAGCAAAGCAGAAAAGCAGTTCTTCCAGAGCAGCAGTCAAGAAGAGTGGCAATCCTCATAGCACAGCAATCTTTATTCCTGGAAGAGTTCATCACAGGTCCAGTAGTTTACTCTTTTGGTATGGTCAGAGACCCATCACTTATATCCAATTGAGCCTTTGAAGGGGGTGACTCCAAACAAGCATCTTTCAAGTGGGCACGGACCATTTTCTCCCAGCTCTGGCTCCAGAATATCATTAGGGGGTAATGAGCCCTTTGTGTGGGAAACAGGACACTGCCTACTCAGGTGTAAGTGTCAGCTCCTCCCCTTCCTGCCCAGGATGAGCTATCAGAATGCAGATTAATTACCCGTCACACCTACCCTTCCTGTGTTTGGGGCTGTCTATAGAGAATTCACAAAGTGTAGCTGTCACCCACCCCAGATGTGTATTGCAGACAGGCTGTAGGTACACAGAGCTGTAAGAGCAGAGAAATGCCCACTTTTTTAAAAGTGGCATTTCTGAAATAGTAATCTTAGATCTAACTTTATCATTAAAGAAGATTCATCATTACCATTCCAAAGATAAGAGATATGACGTAGCTACTCATCTGAAATAAGGAATTACAGTTTAAAAGTGGTTTAAGGAATTCTCAATGCTAAACTATGAGAGGAGTAAGACT
This sequence comes from Calotriton arnoldi, assembly GCA_963921515.1. Classification (NCBI taxonomy): domain Eukaryota; kingdom Metazoa; phylum Chordata; class Amphibia; order Caudata; family Salamandridae; genus Calotriton; species Calotriton arnoldi. The sequence goes on from CAWUFW010005297.1 coordinate 1,028,144, forward strand.
CACAGTAGTGAAAAACGAATTTGGGTGTTTTTCACTACAAGGACATTAAAAACTTACTAGTACATGTCCTACCTTTTACGTACACAGCGCCCTGCCCTATGGACTACCTAGGGCCTACCTTAGGGGTGACATATGTGTAATAAAAGAGGAGTTTAAGGCTTCGCCAAAGGTTTTAAAGGTTTTAAATGCCAAGTCGAAATGGCAGTAAACTGCACACACAGGCCCTGCAATGGCATGCCTGAGACAGGTTTGAAAGGCTACTTGTGTGGGTGGCACAATCAGTGCTGCAGGCCCACTAGTAGCATTTAATGTTCAGGCTCTGGGTATACAATATATCACTTTACAAGGGACTTTACAAGAAAACTAAATTGGCCAATTGTATATACACCAATGTTACCATGTTTAGGGGAGAAGCACATGCACTTTAGCACTGGTTAGCAGTGGTAAAGTGCTCAGAGTCCTAAGGCCAACAAAAAGAAGGTCATAAAAATAGGAATAGGAAGGCAAAACATTTGGGGTGACCCTTCAGAGAGAGCCATTTTCCAACACTGACATCCCTGGCATTAGTAAATTCAAAGTTGGGGAAAAGATTAAACTTTTTCCGGCCCACTTATAATTAGGGCCAACATCTTTATAATTGAACATGAATTCATAATATTAACTTAGCAGGCATGGGAAAGATACAAATACTAATCAAACAATTAAAAGGAAGCCAAATGACACTGTACAGTGAACATTGCTTGCTCAGGTTTAAATCTCAAAATAGAATAAACATAGTTAGAAATGAATATGATCTATATATGACAGCACTTCTGTAACTGAAAAGGTACTTTTGTATCACACACAGTTCACAGGTACAGAATTTGAATTTGAAATATGATTTATAAAGTGCAACATATGTTCAAAACAGAGCATCAAGGCAATAAAATCACAAGAAAGCAAGAGAGGGGAAGCAGCAATCATGTACAGGAAAATGGCAGAGGTCAGTTTTTCACAAACAGCAATGTTTTCAGATTTTTGGTGAAACTAGCTCTGTTAGGTTCATAGCACAGAGATAAAGGGAAATTATTCCAAAGTTTGTCTCCTGCAACAGCTGCTGATCCTCCTTCCAACTACGTAATTTGGTATCTGGGGGGCCGAAATAGAAAAACATTATAAGATCTAAGTAATCTGAGTGGAACATTAAATTTAGACAGTTTCTGAAGACTAAGTGGGCCAGATTGAAAAACAGCCCTATGTATGAATGCCAAGATCTTAAATTGAACCCTCTTTTGAATAGGAAGCCTATGAAGGGCCCCTAATTTTGATGCACCAAACAATAATCCAGAAGATGTATGAGAGGCCTGTCTGCCAAGTTCTTCACCAGCTAAAGCTTATTGGTGAGTTTTTTTTAGGAAGGCCAAGGTATAAGGCATTAGAATAATAAAACAGAGATGTATTAATGTATTGATCACCGTCTTTCTGACCTTGAGAGGAAGTACATCTGATCTCTTACGGAGAACCTTAAGTAGCTTAAGAAAGTGGAAGAGACTGGCAAAATCTGCTGTTCAAAGGGAAGCTAACTATTAAGTTTCACAACTAATTTCTTAACACCCTCAGTTGGGGGAGGAAATGGGCCAAATTCCAAAGAACACCATAGATCACTCCAAAGATGTTTAGTTTTCCCAACTATTATCAAATCAGTCTTATCGGTATTAAGATTTAGGTGATTATTGTTCATGCATCAGGCAACAAAGAGAAGGCTTGCCTAACCTTTCTTGGCCAGAAACAGAGTCACTTGTTATTATGTATCATCCACATAGGACAATACCTCAAATCAGAAGCCTCAGATAAGGGCAGACAGAGGGATCATACAAATATTAGAGAGAGTTGGACTCAGCCATGATCCCTGAGGTACTTCACAATCCACTGAATTAGAATCAGAGAAAAAAGGAGGGAGGTGAACTGATTGGGCTCTAGTAGTTAGAAATTTAGAGCTCCAGGCTAGAGCAAGACATTCAACACCTATTTCCCTAAGTCTCTGAATGACAATACTATGTAAAATGTTGTTGAAGGCCGCAGGCAAATCTAATAAAATATGATCCACAGTGTCTCTCCTGTCAAGCAAATGTTTAAGGTACTCCGATACTGATGAGAGAATCAACTCTATACTGTGAGAAGTGCAAAAGCCAAACTGAAGGGACCTGGTGTATACAACTGCAATTTTGTGTAGATAGTTACAAGCCGCTTTCTTCAAATCTCTTTTGAAATTTTCTCTTACCTTCGGTAGTACACACCAGGCTGATGAAACTGACCTAGAAAATGTCCTTCTTGGTAAAAAAATCCTTTGGTCTTGGTTATTTGTTTACCAAATTTCTCATCCTCTTCCTTCTCCAGGGGATCCCTGTAAACCCTTTCCATCTTACTTTCACATTTCTTCTCTCCTACTCTTTTTATGAGGCCCTGTATGATATTGGGTTACTGCTTGAGGAGGTGAAACCCTACTCAAGCATGAACCACAATCCTTGTCAGGGTGAGGCACAAGCAAACCCCAAATTAACCTGTGCTCAAACCTCTGGCTGTTTGTCACAGAGCAGTCAGGCTTAACTTAGAGGCATTGTGTAAAGTATATGCACAGCACTACAAACAGTAATAAAGTGAAAATGCAATGCAAGAGAAATACAACACCACTTTAAAAACATGAGTGAATTTTAATAAATAAATCAAGACCAAAACAACAAAAATCCAATTAGTAGAACCTGAGATATGAAATGTTAAAGTTTCAGTGAAAACAGTGACAAAAAGCACAAAGCTCAAGCTGTGGTCTTCTGGTTGTGGCAGACCAGGGCAAAGGCACAAATTCAGGACGATCACAATGGAGCATGGTCCAGCTCCATGGACTCACTTAGGCCCACTGGACAACAGTACCTTTAATCCTTTTGACGAAGAGATGCAGGTCCCGAGTTGAGGATGCATCACACAGCAGAGGTGTTGCGAGGTCCAGATGAGGAGATGCGTCACGCAGTGGCAGTTCTAGGGGGCTGTGAAGTGTGAGGTCATGTCATTGCATGGAGATGCGTCGTGCAGCAGCGGTTAGAATATACTGCATTGGATGAGGTAATGTCCTTGCATGGATATGTGTCAAATCCGATGGGCTGTGATGGGAGATGCAAAGTCAGGGAAGTCCATGCAGCAGGCTTTTGCATTGGTTCTGAAGGCAATGTGTCGATTAGCAAGGGTGATGCGCTGGTTCTGTGGGAGATGCGCAACCTTGGGCGTAAAACTCCACTCGATTTTTCGTGTTTGCGCACTCGAAATATGTTTTCACATGTGCAGGAGTGACTTACCGGGTGCCCGCAACCGCCAATGAGATTTCCGAGCTGTTCGCGAGAGCCACGAGATTTGCTCGGCAGCTGCATGGTCCCCCGAAAGTTTGCAGTCGCCAACACGTCATTCGAGTGTGCCAGCGGACTTCTGGCGGGGGTTTTGTGGAGAACACGTTCCCGAACGCGCAGGATCTACCACGACTGCAATCTGGAGAAGGTTCTCTCCCCGAGCAGCATCAAAACCTTCTAGAAATGACGATTTGGAGTAAAAAAAACTCCTCAAATAGACATTTTTTGTGCAAGCAGTCCTTTTCTGTTTTTTACTTTTTTTTTCAAGAGGAAGGATGTGCCCAAGAGCCTCCAACTTCCTGTTTCTGTTCAGCAGGCTACTCCCAGTGCTTTGTCCATCTCCTGGTCATGTTTCATTTAAAGTGGGAGCTGGAAGGATCACTCTTTGTGTCTGCTGCATAATATATCATTGGATTTGAGGACTTTGAATTTGAGATTTCTCAAGTAAGTTGGGAAACTGGTGTTGTTTGTTTTATTGGGGCCATGCACCTAGATTTATTTGTACCTTTCATCGATTTTTTTATTTTATTGTGCTGGGTGGCCTGTAGTTTCAGTAGGGGCCTAGTTGTTTCTTTGTAAGTATTTTTTCTTCTTTTATAAAGGAAACATGTTGCACAGTTCACTACATTTTCTCCATGTTTTGAAGTCAATTTGCAATATTTAGTTAATTTACTATGTAGCCCAGTAGTCTGCCAATAGGCCTTTCTCAGCCAGTTGGCCCAGAGCTACTCATGGGCGCATGAAACAACTGTTTCTGTGGTGTCTGTTGAATTAAAACATAAGTTAGGGCTTGGATGGCATTGGATTGAAATACAAAATGTGTTTTTTGTGGTATTTCACGTTTTTTTCATGTGTGTTAATGCCTTTGTTGGATGTGTGTAGTTGTAACTTGCAAACCTTTTTAGCCCTGTGGATTTTCATTTTTGGCATTGCTGCATTAAAGATGTGTTGTTTAGCAAGCATGCCTCCATTGTCTGGCCAGTCTGTGACTGTGTTTGCAAGTAGGCCAGCAATGCATTTGCCTTGGTTCCCCATGTGGTGGAGGCCATTTTTTAAAGTCTGCGTCCTCCTTCGGCCTGCTTGTGTTAATTGTTTTCCAGTCCTCCTTCTTGCTGTTGTTTGTGACCATGTGGCTGGCGGCCTTTTTGTGAAGGCAGTCAGTGTGCTTTTGCCGTAGGACTGCATGTCTTCCCTTTGTTCCCCTTGGCTTATTGCTTCTTGCTGTGGCCTGGCCATGTGGCTGGCAGCCATTTTGTGCGTTCAGCCAGTGGGCCCCTTTGCCATATGCTTGCATGGATGGTTGATCATTGAGATAATATCAGCTTAATAAATTAATAATTAGACGCTTGAGGTTAATTTTTATTTTGTGTTACTTATTTATATTTATTTATTTAAATTATTTTTTGTGTTTGTTTATTTTAATTTCTTTTTTCATTTTAATGTTTCATTTTTTTAAAATATTTTTTAAAAAATTCTTTCAATTTTTCAGTTTAAAAACAAAAATCCTTTAAAATATTTTTTTTCAGTTTCAAAGCAACATGATTTGGCATCAATGAACCATTAACATTAATGTATTCATTGTCTAGAGATTGTTCCATTCCATTGTCATTTTTCAGCTGCAGCTCCCTGAGTGACGCATCCCACGTAATGCACAATGCCAAACCGTTACATATTTATTTTTGTTGTTGTTCTTCTTCTTTCTTATTCTTCCTGAGTGTACTGTACTGTACAGTACACAATGTAACCCCTTGTTGTTGTCAAAGTCTAACAAATGGTTACACTGTATTATTAATTTTTAAATAACTGAGGTAACACTATCAAGTGTGACCACACACTAAATTATATATATTATATTTGTTTGTACTAGTAATTATTGAACTGCAACAATGCCACGTTTTACTGAGGTTCTTCTTGCTTCTTTGCTTTTAGGTGCACAAGAGGAGGAGACAACATCACCCATTGTACTGCCAGACAGAAGGCCTGCGCCCTCCGCACGACGTCACGACGTCACGACGTCACGTGACGTGTGACCACAGACATCTCTTCAACTTGTGAATCTAAGACAAGTGCCGTTGCTTGCTAACTGACAGCTTCAAGATGGCCCCAAAGAAAGGTACCAGTACCAAGAAAGTAAAAGTTGCGAGTGAGAAGAAGAAGGCACTGCCAGTTACCACCACCTGTTTGTCACCCAAGACCTTTTTTGGGAAACCAAAATTTGTGCCTGCAGCAGCGGTGTCCGGGGAGCAAGCTGGGAGCAGCACCCCTGCATCAGCGGACCAACCCCACCAATCTAGGCCCAAGCCCATGTCTGTCGCAGTGGCAGCCATGCTAATCACGACAACGCCGACCAGCAGTGACGCTGAAATTGACTTATCGTTATCACAAAGTAGTACCCAATCAATACAGGAAACTCAGATAAGTGGGCAACAACAGCTGCAACCACCACCGATAGTAGTAGTTCCTCACAAAGTAAGGGTAGTTCAGAAGAGCGAGCTTCCTGCTGAGGAAAAAGAACAAGCCACTCTTTCAGAAGATCCATTGTCTTCCAGAACCCCAGCAAGGAAAAGGAGTGTTAGTCCATCAACTTCTTCTCCAAGCCCCCCTTTTGATGATCTAGACATCCCGTCTCAGTTTGAGAGTGAGACACGCCACGCCCACGAGACAAGGCTAAGGAAAAGGAAGGTCCCGGACAGCCTTAGAGTTATGGAGGTAGATGTAGAAGAGGAGGATGATGAAGCCAATCATCATGGACGTTAGCCCCGCCCCAGTGGAGACCAACATTACCCAATCCCAAATTGCTGTGAGGGATGTGGCATGGATACCACCAACCCAGATACCACCAGCACCACCTCCAGCTCCCATATTTATAAAGTCCTGGCAGCGACCTACATCCACCACAACCACCTCAGTAGAAGTAGGTACTGCAAAGATTCAAACGTCACGCCCACCTACCAGTTTATCCACCATTGCAAGTGGCACCAGCAGCGTCAGAAAGTTGACCTTCCCAGTTTGGGACTTCTTTTTGGTTAGCCAGAAGGAGGTGAACATTGCTGTATGCTCCATTTGTGGAGTAGGTGTTAGTCAGAGTAAGCTTGGTACAGACAATGGTACTGGAGGCCAAACAACCCATCTGAGAAAACACTGCTTGATCCAGTTGGAGGCGCACCTTAGTGGCAAAAAAACTGTAAGTGTTGTTGGTGGAGGGGATGAAGATCCGATCACGGTGGAAGGTGAAGAAGAGGGAGACATTTTCTCCAGTACACAAAGCAGCCCTGTCCCCAGCAGTGCAGTGGTATCACCCACATCATCATCAGCAACATCGCAAAGGCACAAGACTCAGGTCGAGACACCAAGGGAGTACCGCAACAAAGAAATACACATTGAGCCTAACAATATCTGGTCTCAAGAAGTCACCTGCATCAGTGGCGCCAGAAAAGAAAATAATCCAGGCTACCATTCTCAGCATGTGTAGGCTGGAAGGGCAGTACGAAAGCAACCACCCAACGGCACGTTTGTACAACTCGAAGCTGGCAAAAATGTTAGCGTTGGACTTCCTCCCTTTTTCTTTTGTGGAAGAGGTGGGTTTTCTTGAATTTGTGGCAGCCATCTGCCCGAAATGGAAGATTCCCAGCCCGTCATATTTCGCCAGAGTTCGTGTTCCAGCACTACATCACGACGTGCTGGAATTGCTTGGACAAGCTTTGCACCAGAGTGCTGTTCACGCTATCCATTCGACGACAGTCATGTGGACCACTTGCCAAGCCACTGATTACATGCGTATCACTGCACACTGGATCTCTTCTGTGGACGTTAGAGAAAAGATATCTACTGGTATTGACACTGCTGACATTTTTAATGGCACTCAGAAGCATGCTACAGTAGCCATGTTCGCCATGGAGAAATCCCCTACTGCTGCAAACATTTTGGAAGACTTTAACACTAAGGTCTTTGAATGGCTGTGACCAAGAGGGCTTAACATTGGTTTTGTTGCCACGGACAATAGCAGTAATATAGTTAAGGCCATGGCCGAAGGTGGCTATTTCAGGGTCCTGTGTTTGGCGCACTGCATTAACATCATTGTTCAAGACTTTCTGTAAAAAGAAGACAGAGTCAGCAACTTACTGACCACCTGCAGAAGATTCTACACACATTTCAGCCATTCTTTTCAAGCCCAGAAGCAGCTGAGGATCATTCAACATGATAATAGAATGCCAGTTAAAGCATTCATCCAGGAGGTGCCAACAAGTTAGAATTCAACTTATTACATGCTTGAACGTCTGTTTGAGCAGTACAGACCTATCAATGAATATGTCATGCAAGTGTGAAAGGCATGATCTTTGAGCTGGACCAATGAGGCCTAGTTAAACGCCTGACAGAGATGCTGCTTCCTTTCGAGGTCTTCAGACGTGAAGTCAGCAAGGAGGACTGTACCATGGGCCATCCCATTGTTGCACATGCTACAGGAACAGCTAAATGAGGTGTCTGCAATGTACGCAGGTGTGGAGGGAAAAAAGGAAGCATATGAGTTAGTGGACAGCTTAATCCTCCGCTTATCTGAAAATACAAGGGTGCAAAGAGGCATTGTGTCATCCAACCATTACATTTGTGACACAATTCTTGATCCATGGTACAAACCATTACTGGACACCTTCATTCTTGTCTAACGAGAGTCCAAAATCCAAATTGCCCAAATATCCGTAAAACCCCAATCCAATTTCCCCAACTCCCACATCCCATCCTCTCCCCAACAGGTCCCACAAACCAAACAAAATATTAAAAAAGAGGCAATAGAGAGGCCTTGCAGAGGGCTAAGAGTCGGATCTTCCTCTCTAGGCTGTCAAAACACTCCTCTATCCGGCTTGCATGGCCCAGCATCCTAAGAAGCATGCGCCGATGAAATGCTCTAACTGTCACTGTCAAGGGGGTAGCAGTAGTAGAAGATGAAGAAGAATGGTGGCGGGTGGCTGCCGGACCACGGCTCCGTACCACTAGAGGCACTACTGGGGCCTAGCTAGAGCCCGTGGCATTGGAGGCTGCAGCTGCTGCCGCCTCCTTCTCCTCCAGAACCACCAGCCACCGATATTCGTTCCTTATGGCCTCCAGCTCCCTTTGCCGGGTCCTGGCTGCTCTCTCCCACCTGTCAGATGGTAGATTGGCAGGAGTAGCTATATCACGAAAGAAAAGACACAAATTGTAACTAATACTCTTAGCAAAACAGTAACACGTAACATTATTATATAGTGGCACAGTAGCACTAGCAGTACATAACATTTGTGGTATCCTCAATTCCTCGGCCACTAAGATTTGGATGAGATTAGAGTTTCAGGCATTAGGCACTAAAGTATGGATATGGAGTAGACAAGTATTCTTCTTCTCTCTCTCTTGTTTAGCTAAATTAATCTTGTAGGCATGCCAGCTCAGCTTGCACAAGTTGCGCCCTAGACAGACATACTCATGTCGCAGACTTGCTTTACTTTACTACTGTCTGCAGGTTGAGCAGCTGTACTTACTACACAATTATCTCTTTTTCTATTATGGCCATGCTCTGTTAAATGACAAATGCTCAATTTTACTTTCATCCTGACTAGTCTACAACAAGCCAGATGAATAGTTACTAATATGAATGATGATAAATGGCACAACGTCACTTGAGGTACTACTATTGTAACCATGCAGCCGATAGGCCACCCATGGCTGACACTGTCGAAAAATGCCATGGGTACAGAGTGGGCCTCGGAGGGAGGTTATTGATGAAGGGTGGGTAGGGTACATAATATCATGTTGTGCTTGGAAACTACTGTAAGTCAATGGAGTAGTCCTAAATATAACCTCAAACCTTTGAATCAAAAACCTTGATTTAAAACACTCATTGTTTATTCTTCTTCCCAGGGATTTTTCCATTTATCATTGCATTGTTCTTCTAGCATGAGTTTATCACCCTTGGCTTTGCTACTCATGCACGGTTTAAGTTTTACATTCTCTTCATCCAGTCTTCACCTATGATTGAATACCATCCATCCATTCCAAACATGGCTATTATTCTCAACAAACCTTTCACCAACATACATTTGTCATTTGACTTCCCATGGCATGTGTCCTTGCTTTAGGTTGACCCATCAAACCCCCCTGAGGATTCCTTTCACCCATACACTTTCACCCACACAGGCAGGCATCCTTACTTTCACCTTTCACCCATCCTTCAACCACCCAAGCATCCTATCAGCCACCTAACCCACACATCCTTCTCTGCCAGTCATATTACATTTCACCCATCCTTCCTCCTTCCATCCTTCTTTCTCTTTTCCATCAACCCATCATGGTCTGAGTCTTCTTCATAAAACTTTCCCTGCTGAGTTGAAGATAGAAGAGGCCATTAGTTACTCAACTCCCACTGTATATAATAATGATAAGTAAAGGGTGTCTTCAACTGTTCACAATTTAGTCTCACAGTACAGTGTACACCCTTGCAGAGGGTGTATAAATTCAAGTTGTCAATAAGCAAGAAATATGCCTTACCACCACCCGCCACTGCTGCTGGCTCGCCACCTGCAGCTGCCACATCAGGTCCCTGAAAGCTGGCATCACCGTACCTGCTGGCCCCAGCACAGGTGGTTGATATGCTTAGAAAAAACATTATACATTTTTAGATGGCATGGAATATGTGCCCCCCCCTGTTTATTTTTTTTACAGAGCAAGATTGAAAATACATACACCACATACACCACTACAATTCTAGTACAGACTACAGAGTGCAGTATGTACTATTAAAAATAATAAAATATCCGGTTGGGCATTTTGTTGGTAGCAATTTTTTAAATGCTTCTCAAGAAGACAACATGTAAAGGACTGGACTGAGTGGCTAGAGCTATTCGTGAATATGAGTTTCTAAAAAGAAATAAGAGTGGGCAAATGGGCTGACAATCAGACCTGGGGTCTTCTTGGTTGGAAAATGTAATGGTGCCATCCTCATCCTCAATACTCCCTTCCGGTCATGGTGCACAGTAATCAGTTCACCATCAACTGCTGCTAATATATATAATATTAGGCCTAGGTGAGAAGAAGACACAACTTTGGGGTGTCCAACATGACCATGGCCTCTCTGTCGTTTTACTGATTGAGCATGAGAAAGTAAAAGAAAGCCTTTTCATTCTCAATCTCATCTCAACAAACATGCGTAGAATACCTTACTTGGGCATGCAATCTGCACGGCAGAGTAGTAGTACTAATAGTAGTAAGGACCAATGGGTTCTCTGAGTCTTACAGTACCACCACTAGGCAGTCCACAATATATATAAGGGGAGAGGGAAAGCCGACTAAAAAACCAGAAGAAAGCAAGCTACGGACAGAAGAGTACAGACACAGGCAGTTTAAGGCAAACATTTAAATACAAACACTAGAAATATAAAATAACTATGGGGCCTATTACGATGGCGGTCGGAAAACCTCCCCGACCGCCATGGTAACGGGAAAAGACCGCCCACAAGGCCCGGGACAAAACCGCCGGTCGCATTAGGATGTTCCTTGCTCGAAACCCAACTGCGGAGGTCGGATCGCGGGCCTTAACATTGCGGCAGTTGCTGCTGCCCGCAGCACCGCAGCGATGTCCAAATGAGCATGTCCTGCATTTCCCTGCACTGCGTGGCAGGCACTGCACAGTGCCTGCCACCTGGTACAGGGAAATGTAGAGAGGACCATGGGTACCCCCAGTGCACCCACACCCCCACAAAACATTGGGGGCCCGCAACGGGCCCCGGAAGACAATCACCGCATGCCTTTCCATGGCGGTCTGACCGCTGAGGAAAGGCTGGCTACCGCCGGCATCATAATCCTGCCGGCGGAACCTGCCCTGCACCGCCACCATAATCCTGGTCTTGCTCCATCCGCCAGGCAGGAGAGCGGATGGCAACCGGCGGATAAACAGCAATCGGAATTTCCCACCGCCGCGGTCACCACCGCCATCCTAATTTGACCGGCGGATTTCTGGCTTGCGATCGCGGTCGGATGTCCACCGCGGCCCGGCGGTGGACATCCGACCACCATCGTAATAGGCCCCTAAGTTAGTAAATAGATTAATGCAGGGATAACAAGAATTTAGAAACAGTAGATCGATTGAAGAGGGTTTTGGAAAAAATAAAATTAGGAAATGGAAATAATAGTTCAAAATAAGGAGCGGTAAAGGTTAGGGATATATATATATATATATATATATGTATATATATATATATGTATATATATATATATATATATATATATATATATATATATATATATATATATATAAATAATATTAACAACCGGAGGACTTACTGAGGAAGCAGAGCCATTAGATGAGGAGCGTTCCTGCTGAGAGGCACCTCCAGGTCCCACACCCGCCTCGGACGAACTCGTCTGCGTCTCACTCTTGCCCCTGGATGTTGATGATCGTGTAAGACATAATGAAAGAGACAAAAAAAATGATTGGTGTTAAATATTAAATCGCTCCAAAAGATTTTTGGGCAGGAAATGACAATTGCAGTAACAATGAGCTTTCATACAAACAATCCGATTCCTGAATCCTACACCTACCCAACCCACGTATTCCAAAGACTTTGGAAAGAATTGCAAAAAAAATATTTTTGCTTCTAAGTTCCGATCTCATTCACAAATCGCAATCATCTCAACCACCTTTGACGGGCCAATAAGTCTGCATTTAGTCTTATGCATAGATGGACGCATGCATATTGCATTCACCAAATTGGTTGGTTGCTACTTGCTAGTCACTTTATGAACTACAAAAAAGGTTTTATTAAGTGAGAGTATGCGAGCCGCTAAATTAATACTAAGTAACTAACTAACTACCACTATCTTAGTGACAGGACAAAGGAAAGGAGTCTCTCTAGTCTGCATTACCTAACTTAAGTTTTTATATGATCTTCCCAAGCGAGCACAACTTTGCAAACAAGTATGATTAGGTAGCTCCAAGCACCTGTCTAGAATAATGATCCCAACATAATATAAGATTTGTAAACGTAACTAACTTGCATGTGAGCAATATGCTTGCTATTTGGGAAAAAAATATTAGCAATAACATAGAACACACAAGTAAAATAATATTAATAATTAGCTACTCACCAATCCCGCGACATCAACACCTAGCAGATCCAGCAGGTCCTTCTCTCAGTCCAGGATGTCAGACCACTGGTGCGTCAGCTGGTTGTGGGTGTCCCGGACCCCAGAGCAGCTATACAAGGCCTGGCGCACCCTCTCCCACCGCTGCTGGCGCTCGCGGAGCCCGTACCAGGAGCCAGGTCTGCCGCCTGCTGTCAGGGTGGAGGGGAGGTGGTGCTGAACAAAAAAAAACAGTGCTGCCACCTCCGCCTTCCACAAGTAAGGCTGCTCCTCTTTGCCACCTTGGCCCTGCTATCTTTCTCTGGCATGATGCTGGGGGGGCGGTGGGGTGGAAAGTATAAAAAATAACAGGGAGAAAAAGGAAGGAAGAGAAGGAAGTAGTAGTAGAGAGAAAAATGGTATAAACAGCAAAACTCACACAAAAAGTAGAAAAAAACCTCAAAATATACACTTAAAAAAACAGAGGGATAGATAATTAATAAAAAAGATCAGAAAAAAAGTTTGGCGAACAAAGGATTGAAAAGATTTAGGCAATATTGGAAAGTAGGCCCAAGCACCATAACAGAGAAGAAAAACAAGATGGCCGTGCCCGTGCGCGACCGCGTGGTAAAGTTCTTGCGATATTTCCCCCCCAAACACGCAATCCGTGTTGTTGTACGGTGGGAAACATCATGCGAACGGGCGGGACAAGCAGCTCCGCCAGCTCGCGGAACGCAGAAGCCCAGGCTTATAGATGCGCCGCCCCATGAAGGAGATGTGTCAGTTCTGCTTGATCCACAGATGGCCTTGCAGAGCACCTTCAGGCCCATTTCCAAGGGTCCAGGACTGCGGTGGTGACTTGAAAAGGCAGGACTTACAGATGGCAGAGCCCAGATGCTGTTGTTGGAAGCTTGTTATTTCCCTGAGGATTCTGATCCTAGGCCAGTCAACTAGCCCTCGGAGTCACTCTGGGGTCCTGGGTTCAGAGGTGCAGATCCAGTCCTTCTCACCCAGGCAAGAGGGCAGAAGGTCAGCACAGTAGGGCAGCAGTTCTTCAGAGCAGCAGTCCAGCAGTGTGGCAGTCCTTTCAGCAGCACAGCAGTCCTTCTGCCTGGCAGAGTCCACAGGTCCAGAAGTTTACTAAAAAGTTAGTATTAATAAGACCTGGTGCCCACTTTAAAGTGGAGGAAGCTTCTAGAAAGTTCCACCTCCTTTAGGTGTCAGGCATCCCCTTCTTCCCTGCCCTGGTCCCAGCTTGTCTGGGGTTATAAACGACTTGTGAGAAACCCTTTGTGAGAATTTTCTAAAAGTGGCATTTTCAGAATTGTGAAGAAAAATCTGGCTTTACCATTAAACGGCTTCCCACTTCACCTATAGAAGTGGGAAGCCTCTCTTCTCGAATTTAGAAAAGAACTCAGGACCTGGCTGTTCAACTGAGTCCCCCCTGCGGCAGCATTCTCACCGCCTGGATACCTTCACAGTGATTAGCCGCGCTATACAAATGCAGATTGATTGATTTCAAGAGGGCTTGCAATTACAATTTGTTAGACCCCACACTCAATGTATACCTGTTTCCAATTGGAAGTTATAGCTTATTAAATGTAAATATGGTAACTCCAATGTTATCTTATGAGAGAGTGTTGGAAAGTGTTGTAAAATGTCCTTTTTGGATGGCCACTTAAAGTCCTTGGGCACTGTAGTCCCAAACCTTAGCAAGACTAAGATTTCTACAATGTTCCCTTGGTCCTCTGGACGAGTTCCTCAGCCAGGGTGCTTGCAGGTACCAAGGCTTGTTGGTGATCAGTCCAACTACAACCTGCTTTACTCAACATTTCAAGAGATGAGATTCACCTTCATGAACGACGATCCACCTGTATGGCTCCATTGGAAAGATCCTGTATTTGTTTTTGCCCTCTCCTAGTACGCCTGCCAGCTCCTCTGGCCATGGATCCGGTTCAGCACCACGGATAGCCGAAAGCACCTCTTCACCTGAGTCCCCCGAGCCATGTAGATCGGACTTGATTGGAGACTCCTCTTAACTCTAAGTAGGTTCCGTTGAACTCACTCTCTAAGTAACCAATTGCATATAAATGCTTTTTCCCATCGACTGCAAAGTTAATGTTTTCACATTGCAAAGTACTGATTTATTTAAAGCTTTAAAATTGATAACTCCGGTTATACTGTATATCATGATTTCGTTTTGGTGTCTAAACATATAAAAAAAAATCAGGGCTATTTTTATAAATTGGTGTTGAATTTCTCTTGATTTGTGTCAATTACCTATTGCCCATGTTGGTGATGTGAAATACTTAGCACATGTTCCTCTACGTAGCCTGTCTGTTCTTTGCCCCTCTACCAGAACTGAGAGAAGGTGTACGATGAGAGTACCCAGGGTCCATCTTTGTATATTATGCTAGTATTACATGGTAAGGCACCCCTGCCATACCACATAATACTTTCAACTTGCAACAGAGAGGCCGGCCTTGCAGTAGTGAAACAAAAGTTTGAGTTTGTCACTACCAGGACATGCCAAATTTAACAGTACATGTCCATCGTTTTTTAAATCCACTGCATCCGGCCCTCTGGGCTGTTCAGGGCCTCCACTAAGAGTGACATATATGTATTAAAAATGAAGGTTTGGGCCTGGCAGAAGGTTTCTTTTGCCAGGTCAAAATTCCAGTGTAAAACTGCACACACAGGGTGCAATGGCAGCCCTTAGAAATGTTCAAAGGGTTACTTAAGTGGGTGGCACAATGCATGCTGAAGGTCCACTAGTAGCATTTAATTTACAGGCCCTAGGTATATGTAATATCACTTTACTAGGGTCTTACAAGAAATGTAAACATGCCATTTGAGTGTGAGCCAATTTCTACAATTCTTTAAAAAAAGAGGGTGCAAGCACGTTATAACTTGTTAACAGTGGTAAAGTGGGCAACATCCTAAAAGCCGAAAAAAAACGGGTTCAGAAAACCGGAGGGTGAAGGCAAATTTTGAGAATAACCTTGCAGAAATGGTTAAGTCCAACATGCCCCCTTAATCCCTCCTCCTGTTTATCCTCCTTTCCTCTGTTTTCTTCTCCTATTTTTTTGAGGGGGAAAAGCCCTGTAAATCCCCCTTTCACATTCGCGGAATGTGAAGTTGGGAGGAAGGAGAAGGTCCCCCTCCTGTGCTACTGCCTATGCTATTTCTGGGCCTCCACCTACATTTCTCATTTACTTTGCTTCCCTTCACCTATTCTTTTTATCATCTGCTCTGCTCTTTCCTTTCCAGGTCTCAGTAGACACAGAAAAAAGACAACTACAGCCTATTTCCCATTTACTCCTTTCTTTTTATTCTTACAATTCCTAATGTTTTAGTATACTAATTACTTAATTTTTTTTATACTAGACTCTAGATTCCAATTTTTCGCCCTTTTTCTAATTCTCAAAAATAGAGATTGACCAGCCTGAGTTTGTCAGGCGGACATTCTCCATTTTTGGAATTTGTCATAAATAAATAGCACCAGTCTACCAGCATAATCTCATGGGGAGCATCCTCATTTGCATGGTGCAATTCCTCGTGCAAGCCAATTAATCTCTGCTTTCACTGTTGTAGTTTGCTCAACAAATGATGTGTTGATGGGTGTGGTTTTCCCACTGGAGAAGGATTGATTTATCCTCAGAAGGGGAGGTGTAAAATATGTGTTCGTCTAGAAGGTTGTTTGGAAGATGGCTAATAGGATAACCCACGTGAGGTTCCAGACACAAAATGTCCCTGTGGTGAAGTGTCTGGTAAGTGTTAAAGACAGCTGGAATACTCTTGAATAAGACACCAGTAAAGTGAAGTTTGCCCTTTAAGAACCGTTGAGGATTGGACTTGTCCGTAACACCACATAATGATTCCCTATCAGCCATTATTTAAACTCCAGTTTCTAGCAACAAACTGTTAAACTGACATGTTTTCAACAATAGTAACCATGCTTATCCTTCACTTCTATCAAAATTTTGCATATTAGAATATCAACATATCAGTACCAACATTACTTAACATAGACAATCAACATTAATTGCACCAGAAAAACCAGTATGCAGACATTTATAATACACAAAGTGCCACTTAAATCCCCTCCCACATTTTTGTATTAATGTAAAAATCTCAATGTGAATTAATCCTTCGAATCAGATCCGCTGTTTTGTGCTGAGGATCCTGTACAGCTGTATTCTCTCGTTTTTATATAGATTAATCTATTCATACCACTAAAGGTGGTTGTAACCCTCAATAATGCTCAATTACACGCACATATTTTTCCCTAAAGTCTCATATTATTTCATTTCCTGAGATCTCTCCACTCTTGAGAAAATATAGGGGTATATTCACAAGAACGTGTGATAACTACCGCAAGAGTAGCGTAACGCAACTTTCAATAACGCAGCCTATCATGGGAAAATAACCCTGTGTCAACGTGGAATTCACAACAAGGCGGTACCATGCGATAGTCTGCCGAAACCGTGGACGAAGTCTGCGATACAACCAACACGATGGAGATAAAAACACAAACCACAACACCAAAAAACACGCAATGGGCCAAAGCGCGATGAGGAAACCAGCGACAAGCAGCGCAAGGCTTGCAACACACACATGGCAGGCGTCAAAAACCTCCATAAAAGCAGAAAAAAACACCCACACACAAACTGACCAACACACAAGCACCATGGAGGCAGCCGGAGCAGGCGCAGAGGACCAGCGCAACCCCACAAGTACCCCGGACGACCAACCTGGGACCTCGGGGACAGGGAAGGGAAAGGACAAGAAGACCAGGAAGACCAAGTTCAGTCGGCAGGCGAACAGGATCATAGTCACGGAGGTGATGGAACACCATCAACAACTCTTCGTCACCTCCAACGTGTCATTGGGCACCAAAAATGGAATATGGCGGGACATCGTCGACAAGGTGAATGCCGTTGGAGAGCACAAGCGGACAATGGACAAGGTCAAGAGGAGATGGAATGACATCAAGCGGAAGACCAAGGATAAACTCTCTGCCAACCTGAAGGCAGCAATGCAGACCGGAGGTGGGGGTCCAGCGCCACAGCTGGAGTTGGATGACATGGAGGAGCTGGTGTCAACAGTCATCAGTGTGGAGACTGTGGCTGGAGTCGGGGGACCGGACACTGCTCGACAGGACACAACACAACAGCAACAGGGTGAGTGACCACCAGGTACTGGGGGGACGGGGGGAGATGGCCACAATGGCACACATGCACAAGCAAGCAGGGCACAGTGCACACCCACAATCACCCTGGGTCCTCGCCCAGACCCACACACTGTCACAATGTACAATGCCATGCTGTCTGAATGTCAACCTGTACCATGCGGCTACATACATGTGGACACATTGTAATACACCATCTCCCCTTCACATCGCAGGGGCATCTTCAACACCTCCTGCAGAGCAGTCACAGCCACTCTTCACTGATGACGAGGAGGAGGACAACACCAGCATCGACATCCAAACCATCCAGGACCTCATTGACCACCTCCGCAACTCACCTCCAGGATCAGGGCAGCCCAGCTACATCCATGAGACCCCACCCACCAGCCAAACCACCCAGCAGGAGGCACCCACAGCCCCAGCACCCTCAAAAACCCCCAGGAACAACAAATGGCCTTCTAACGCCGTGTGCTGGAGGGCCAGAGGGAGACGGCCTAGCAGGTGCGGGTGGGGTTCGAGCTCATGGCTAACAAACTGGATGCCATCCTTGGGTGTCTATGTCCGCCCCATGGCCTCCAGCGAGCCCTGACTGACATCTGTGGAGTCATGACGCGGAGGGAAGAATACCTGTCCGCTCACAGTGGCCCAAGCGATGCAAGCCTTGAGCTGGCACACATGCGGAGGCTCATGGAGGACATGGTGCGGATGGAGGGGGAAAGGATGGCAGCCACAGCTGCACATCAGCGAAATGTAGCTGGGATCTACCGTGCCCTGCATGTCGTCGTCATGGCATTGCTGCCACAAGGCGTGGCGATGATGAATGCTGCTGCCCCCACACCATCCACATCTCCCCCCCTGGTGTGTCAGTGCCTCCCAGTGTGGCAGGCGTATCCACTCCGGCACCTGATGTGTCACTGCCACACAGTGCGGCCGACAATCCACCTCCGGCCCCTGCTGAGTCAGTGGCACACAGTGCCGCATCCGGCACTGCAACACCAACAGGTGGGGCAGGGCACACACCCGGGGACGAGGACGTGGATGGGACTGTGGTCAGGAGGACCAGGCACTAGCATCCATTACCGCCACCTTGCCTGTTTCTGCTTGGTGCCGCACATGGCCTCAAGACCTACCACTGACCCCCGATACACTCCGAGGCACTCACCTTGGACAGCGAGATGGACTGCCACATCCTGTTTGACGACCAATGACATGGCGGACAGACTGCAGACTGTACCCTTCCCCTTCCGCAGTACAGGTCATCCCGGGATGGACACTGGCTGGCCCTCCACGGGCCCATATTGTGTGGTGTGTTCGGCATTGCCCTGTACCGCTCCAACTGCATGACTGCACTGGATGTGCAAATAAACATCCAGTGACACACTGCTGTGTAATGTCTTACGTCATTCCTGTGTGGATGTGTGGATGAATGTGGGGACAGTGCCTTCCCTTGCGTCAATGATGTTCATCCTGTGGGATGCCCGTAAGGGGGTGCGATATTGCATCTTGTGTAGCAGGTTCCGTGAACACTGAAGCAGGGACACACGCATCAGTCACTTCCTTGTCCGGACATGGACTGGACCACGCCCAGAGCCCATGAGTCATTGTTGCAAGCCCTGCGCTGGTCCAGCGTACGGCAGGCCAGTCCACTCCGCTTACGCACCGAGGGGGGGCCCTCATTTCTACCCGTCGCAGCAGTACTCGCTGGTGGTGTGCAGGTCACTGGTCTAGTCATCAGCATGTCACAGCCACTCCCTGAGGGCAGGTTTTCACAGACACCACACCCATCCGGCACAGGTGTCACAGGCCATGTGACTCCACCAACATAAGGGGCCGACGACATCACATTCTCCTCTTCCGGTGGTGACTGTATGACGGACGCCCCACGGTTTGCACTCATATAGGGCCCATAAGGTGCTGCGCACAGGGTTAGTGGCATCCGAGGCCTGTGAGTACGGCACGGGCCTACCACCACGTGGCGCAGACTGGGGTTGCACAGCGTTAGTGGCACCAGAGGCCTTGCAGATGGCACAGGCACCCCGCCACAGGACGGTGACTTTGGGTGTACTGAGTCAGTGGCACCTTGAGCTGCTGAGTGGGTGTGCAGCCTGCGATGATGCCCCGTTCTGGCAGTCCGGACAGCTCAGGTTTTGTGTGCCCTGCTGGACCGCAGTGTAGGCCAGAGCCAGCGGGCAGCGCGGGCCTACCGCCCCGTGGCGTCACTTCCGGGATGCCAGAGTTGGTGGCACCCATTGGGCTGAGCGGGTGTGCAGCCTGCGATGATGCTGGGTGCACTGGTATGTCCTCTGCCATGGAGTAATCAAGACCCAGCACCAAACGTGAGACTTGGTGACCTGCGGAGCGGGGCTGCATGATGTGGAGGGTGCCATGTTCGTGGGCCCCGGGCTTGTGGCTTGCAGCGGCACGTGGTGGGACCTCCTGTCTACGCGCCGGTGACGGAAGGTGAGCATTGAGGCCTGGGTGTGCATGGGCGGGCATGCTCTGATGGGCAGCGGGAGGGGTTGGGGTGCCTCTGCCTGGGTGTGCATGGGCGGGCAGGCGATGTTGTCTTGTGCAAGTGTGTGTACTGTGCCAGTCATGTATCTGGGCTCTGTTTTAGCTGACGGCTCTGAATGAGATGTGTGACCTGGTGAACTGCCCTACATACCGGCACGTGGTTGGAGACACACCGGTGGCAGCAGGTGAGCAGTGTGGCCTGGGTGCGCAGGGGCGGCACTCTCTCTCTCTCTTCCTCTCTCTCTCCTCTTCTCTCTCTCTCTCTCTCCCTCTCTTCCTCTCTCTCTCCTCTTCTCTCTCTCTCTCTCTCCCTCTCTTCCTTTCTCTCTCTCTCCCTCTCTTCCTCTCTCTCTCCCTCTCTCTTCCTCTCTCTCTCCTCTTCTCTCTCTCTCTCCCTCTCTTCCTCTCTCTCTCCTCTTCTCTCTCTCTCTCTCTCCTCTCTTCCTCTCTCTCTCCTTCGCTCTCTCTCTGTCCTCTGATGTGCGCAGGACACACCTTCTCATCATGTTTTTTGTCTTACAGGCTGTGACCTACGTATTGTCCGGAGGGAGCGGCCATGTGTCTTCATTTCATTTCATTGTTCATTTTAATAAAGTTTCATTTGTTGCTTCGAAAGTGAATGTGTGCTGGTCATTTCTGTGACGACACATCCATGTCACCAGTTGTGATTGTGTGGCATCAGGTGGAATATTTTGCACATGTTTAGGTGTGGCTGATGTGGCATGTCTTTGTTCGGGGGGGTGCCAGGGAGGGGTGGTCCTGGGGTGGTGTCGGTGGGTGTTGTGGCCCTCTTGGGTGTCCAGGCCGCATGATGTGTGGCTCCATGGCATCTGTTGCCCTTCGGATTTGGCCCTGGGCTGTGCTCCCTTTTGTGGTGCTGGCTGCCGTCCGAGTTTACACCAGGTCAGAGCAGGTGTAGATTTCCTGGTGCTAACACGCCTTATCGCCTGTTTTGTGTTTTTATCGCGGATGTGGCTGGTCGTTGTGAATGTTGAGGTGTGCTGTTGTCTCGGCTTTAGTCACGGGAACGCCTACTCTGCATCTCATTAGCGATATTTGCGAGGGTCCTCTGTGGCGATGTGACAGGTAAACTGGTGCTGTGGGCTGTTAACACCGGCTTGTGAATGGTGGGGTAAATTTATCACGACTTTGGCTGCGATAAAGTGCTGTTAATTCAGCGATAGCTCCTTGTGAATATGCCCCATAGTTTTTGTGTTTTGACTTCATATGTTAGGAATAAAGCTCAACTTCATGAGGTCTTCCTCAGGACCGTTAAGATCAGCTGTAGTACCCAACACTGTAGTGTACGTCTTAGTGATGTGATGGTGCCCATTAGTTATCTATATGTTAAAACAGATAGGCTGATGGATTACTAATGTACTTACAATTTTTATTGGGGTGACAAATGCAAAAAGAACAATGGATGGACAGAATGCTGAACAATGGCATGCATTCACCCCAGTACAGAGATCTGGACCTAAATCCATCGTTTTTTTTGCTCCCTATGCCATTCCAGTTTAAACCCAGCCATATGCAAATCAGTCTTGACTATGTTCCCCATAGGAACAGTCCTGCCCGAACTGCCGGGCCATGTCCTACCTGGACTTGAGATAAAGAGAGAAGATGGATTTAACCCAGATCTGTGACTGGGGGTGATTGTCTGAAAAGTTTCAGCACTCCGTCCACATCTCCTTGTGCTTGCTTTAAAAAAATTCTCACATATGGTGTCTTATTGGCAAAAGGTAGCTCACATTTCAGCTTAGGGTAATTTTTTACCCCTGTTTTTTTATCGCACTCTTTCTCTAAAGATGAAAAATAAATAAAGAGTGTGTTGTCAGGCTAGTTCCATGATTTCCTAAAGAGTGTCTCAAAACCACTAAGATTCTAAATTTGCGAAAGGGATTACAATGTTTCAGGTAATCTGGACTCTTCTTGAATTAAATGCTTTGGCTTGCCTCCTTATGCTAACCTTTGGAGTGCCACGTGCCATCTTCCTGTAGGGTTACCATTCTGTTTTGTGAATGCCAAAAATCATGTGTCAGCATACTTTCTGGTTATAACACTGGACGTGCAGTGTGATCATGGAGTTGCATCACTGTTAATTTGTTTAATGGAATTCTGCTTGCTTTCATGCCAGGCCCACTCAATTGATGTCCGATCATTTTGATCAGTTATTGTTATATTCTGAAATTCTTTCAAATCATGTTATATCAAGCCATGTGAATAAATTCAGTCGATGTTGATGTCAAGGTCAAAAAATTAACCATGTTGGGTCAGAGCCTACTTCATCTGTCACCATATTGTTGGTTTCTTGACAAATCAGGAGGTTTTTTAGATAGACTAATGACAGACCATGTTAATTCATCACAGGTCAAATGAATGATCATGATGAAATGGAGACTCAGTGTGACTGCTTCTCTATTTCTATATTTTGCGTCTCGTACCAAAAGAGGAAATTAATTGTGCAAAATGTAAAGGCAATCTACTGTATATTCTCCAACCAACATTAATTGAGATATCTGATTTTAATAATGTTTTTATCTATCTAGATTTTATCAGATAAGACATCATTCTCCAACATTGTTCATAATGCTTTCCATGTTTTTGACTCATTGTTGATGCCCTTATTTGATGTTGCCATTTATTTATTCCCAATGCATGCTTCTGGATGATTATTGGGGTGCTTTATTATGTTTTGTAGGCCTCCTATTTCATTCAACCCCCACGCCACTGTATGTAATTAAAGGATCATTTGTGTCTCTCTCCTCTTTTGGGTCCTCTCACTGTTGCTGAGAGTGGTATCTAATACTACAAGCACAGTCCATCTCAGATACATTTCTGAATAGGAGATTTCCATAAAATGGCCGACCAATGGTGCTGACATCTTTTTACAACAAATTCTTGATTTATGTTGGATGATCCTTGATTTCTCTTCTTGACTTGTTTTTCTTACATATGCAAGATTGAAACGGCAGGAGATACTACACATCACAGTCTTAGTATTACAGTTTGTGAATTATCATGAATCATTCTAACACTGTCATGGGAGAATTCAGCACATTCTATTGTCTGGCTGGCTACAAAGCACCATTAAGCAGTGGTGATGTCCTTGCACTGGAAGCAGAGTCAACATGTCTGTCAGTGATTAATCTTCATCTTTGATCTTAAAATCTGAACACCATGCATTGCCTTCGATTTCATCCTTTCCTTACGGCCATTATAGCTGCTTCTCCTATTACTGGTAGGGTGTCTATCAGATGCCAGTTTTTAATGTTAATGCCCTGGAACTTATTTGTTTCATTAAAATAGCTGGTCACACATGTCTGTGTGGTTTTTGTAGGTTTTTCGGTCTTTTTCAATGGTTTCTCTCTAGGAACATACCAGGCTATTGTTACTGATCTCTAAATGATCCTTTTAGTATATCCACTCTTCTTGAGTCTGTCCTTCAGTTGTTTTGCATTCTTAAAGTAGTCTTCTTTTGCAACAAATGTGCCTAGTGTGAAGAAATTGGCCAGAGAGTAGATTAGGTTTTAATGCATTCAGCTGAAAACTGACTGTCATATCTCCATAAAATGTTCTTTTAATACATTTAGGCTGTCAGTATGCCATGCCCATGTTAATATTCAGTCCAGAAAAGTGGTGTTGATTCTGTTGTAGTTCATTGCAAACTGGATGCCCTTCCATCGATGTAAAATCCGGCTGATGCATTTTCAGTGTTATTTCAAACCTTGAAGATGTTGTTTATATACCTAACGGGAAACAACCAATACTTGGCGGTCATTTCAACGCATGCCATTACAACGTGGTTATCACAACGCAGATACCATTACAACGAATTGCCATTACAACTCAAACTTTTACCACGCATATGCCTTTACAACGCATGCCTTTACAATGAATTTCGCTGTAAAGGCATGAATGGTAAAGGCATATGCGTTTTAAATGTAAGTATTAGGTAAGTATAGGTTTTTAGGATTTAGGTTTGGTATGGGGGTTTTAGATGTCAAGGGTATTTTTAGGGCTAAGGGTGGGTATTGGTTTTTGGGTGGCAAGGGTATTTTTAGGGCTTAGGGTGGGTATGGGTTTTTGGGCGGCAAGGGAAATTTTAGGGCTTAGGATGGGAATGGGTTTTTGTGTGGCAATGGTATTTTTAGGGTTTAGGGTGGGTATGGGATTTTGGGTGGCAAGGGCATTTTTAGTGTTTAGGGTGAGTATGGGTTTTTGGGTGGCAAGGGTATTTTTAGGGTTTAGGGTGGGTAGGGGTTTTTGGATAGAAAGAGTATTTTTTAGGGTGAGTATGGGTTTTTGGGTAGCAGGGGTATTTTAAGAGTTTAGGTTGGGTATGGGTTTTTGGGTGGCGAGGGTATTTTTAGGGTTTAGGGTGGGTGTGGGTTTTTGGGTGGCAAGGGTATTTTTAGTGTGTAGGGTGGGTATGGGAGTTTGGATGGCACAGGTATTTGTAGGGTTTAAGGTGGGTTTGGATTTTTGCGTGGCAAGGGTATTTTTAGGGTTTAGGGTGGGTATGTTTTTTTGGGTGGCCAGGGTATTTTTAGGGTTTAGAGTGGGTTTGGGTTTTTTGGATGCTAGGGTATTTTAGGGTTTAGGGTGGGTATGGGTTTTTGGGTGGCAAGGGTATTTTTAGGGTTTAGGGTGGGTATGGGGTTTTGGGTGGCAAGGGTATTTTTAGGGTTTAAGGTGGATATGGATTTTTGGGTGGAAAGGGTATTATTAGAGGTTATGGTGGGTATGGGTTTTGGGTGTTTACGTTTTTAAGTTTAAGTTTATTGTTTAGTTAATTGAAACCTTAACTCCTGTAACACAGGGTAAACAGTTCATTAAAAGATTTATCAAGTAAAAACAGTAGACTTCACAATAAGCAAAGTTATTCATATGGTGCATGAACCAATCTAACATTATTTAGCCAAAAACGCATTCATAGTGCTAGCATGCTAAAATTACAAATAACGACCACCTATTATTCCTATTGCGCCCCCCCTGTATAATCCTTGTACAAAAGGTTGAATTAATCCATTTGAACGAACAGGGATAATTATTCCTATTACGCCCTCCCTGTAACAAATATTGAGCCTTGTACAAAGGCAATTTAATCCATGTAAACGAGCAGGGATAACCTAAGTTCCAGTAGTTGTCATAAAAATGAATGTGCATTTATGCGATGTATAGTTATTTCTAATTAGTTATTTAGTGATGCGTCCTTACAGAACCTGATAAAAAAATTCACAATCATTTTTAAGACTTATAAAGCATTACTTGGGCCTTAAACTGATTGTACCATGTCTTACGCTCGAAGGTTACCTCAGTTTGCGTGCTTTTTAAAGTGCATGTACTATCTGAAATTGCCACTGGAATCAGACGTCCTTACTTAGCAGACATTCATAGGCAGTAGGCCTTTTTTGACTCCTAAAACGGTCAAAGAGCATTACATTATAACTCCCTTGCACAGCCTGCTAACGCTTCTTTGCCAATTATTCGGCCTGTATAACTAGCTCTAGCCCTTAGAGCTGTTTGCACCTCTTATATGTTCAGTCATGTGGTTCACCTAGCTCTTGCGTCAAAGCGTACAATTGAATGTTGTTCCGAGACGCCTTGCGCATTGAGTAACTAATCATGCTATGTCGTTGGTCCTGGTTATTTAATGTGTGGCCTCTTACTAGCCATGATAAGACTTATAAAACCTTGATTGAACCTTAAAGCTATTTGTGCCTCATATTCAGCTGAAGAATGGCCTGGGATTCATTAGTTATAAAGTGCCTTGTGCTGTCTGAGGTTTCCACAGGGAGTTAGACGTTCTTTCTTAAAAAAAGAGAATCTCCTGGGGAACTAAAGTGCCTCTGTACATTATATCATCATTTGGTTACTAATCCCTTACAGGACCTAATGAAACGGCATGAACGATTACAAACCTATAATACTAGTTTAGCCCTTAAAAGCTGTTTATACCTCTTATTCTGTTCGAACATGTTTCCTTGCGCATTAAATAAATAGTCATGATTTGCCAGTGGTCCTAATTGACTAGATTCAAGTCCCTTGCACCATATTAAAAATTCATAGTCAGATGTAAAACTTTACTTCACAGATAAACTTTTGTGAACTATTGAGTTGGCCAAATGGTACAGTGTTTGCAATTTTAGATGCTGTGCCCATCGAATTTTTTACAAAAGAGACGGTCAAAAGACATGATTGAAGTCTGACTTTGATCCCGCTGTATCACAGTGAATTTAGCTTGATGGAGCAGATATCTCACTGCGCTCACATATCTGGCACATCTCACCGATACTAGAGGTGACCTGCTGTTAAAGCAAATAAAAGATGCCTGCGTGCAAATCCGTGCTCCCTCTGCCTGAAAAACTGGTTTTAGCAATAGTCTCCGTTGCAAGCCTAGTGCAGGGCAGCAACACAACAAGTGGGCCCATGTTTCTTGTCCTTTGCAGCATAGCCTACAGCCTTTGTCGATGCCCATGGGTTAAAGTCCCGAATAGGAAGAGTAAGTGATCTCATGTAAAGAATCTGCGCCCGAGTCACAGCATTGATTGAGACCAAGAAATAGGGTTGTGGTTTCCCCACTAGGTACGAGTCCTGTAATGGTTGCCCCACCATGGAGCTTTCCATAGCTTGTACATCGTGCTCCCATGATATTAATTTTACTTGTCTATTGATTGTTGTCTTCCAAGGGTTGTACAACAGTACAACGCAGGTAAAGACATTGTATGCCTTTACCGCGCATTTTTTACCATGCATGTTTTTCCCATGAACATGCTTTTACAACGCAGGCCATTACCACACATTGTTTTTATATATAAAAACAATGTATTTGTGGGGGGAGACCCCAACTTACCTTAAATCCGTGGTATAGACATGCATTGTAAAGGCATGCACGTGGTAAAAATATGCGTGGTGAAGGCACAACGAGGTAAAAACCTCGTTGTAAAGGCTGTTTACGTCTTCCAAGGGGAGCATGGAATATCATCCTTCCCTATTGCAGCTTCTTCGATGTTAAGTAATGATAGCTTCATTTAGTTGCACGAACTACGGATTGCCGGGGCTTTCATAAATGTTTTTTAGAAACTTTTGATGGTATTCGTTGGCGCCTTCCCACACTTTTTTTTTTAAACAAACTTTATTGCCTTTTACAAATTATACGTCCATTCTACAGATAGCGTTAAATGCATTGTTACCTCATATTCTGTGCTATTCATAATATATATCATATATCTTGTTACGCTCCAGAGTCCGGGTTCCATGTGTTTCAGCTTGCTCATTGTATGGTCTCAAATGTAATCTAATCTAGCGGTCTCACCCCCTCCCCAACTCAAAAACTAAACCCTTCCCCCTCCCTCCCACCCCGCACTGCTGTCTCCCCACTGCCTCCCTTGAGCTCGAAGAGTCCCCTCTCAAGCGCCTAACAGCATATGTTGTCGTCTCACCATTGCCTCATTTCCAACTCCCTCCCTCTCCTGTACGAAGCTGTTATATGCTCCCATCCCACGGTATCTGCATTGGTATCTCAACTAGGCCTGGCCCTTGGAGGTGTTCCTGCTGTGGAGGTCTCTCAGGGGTGGAGGCCTCGGACTCCCGATCAGCCCTCCTCATGTCTTCCAAGAGTACTTCCCATGCCCTAGCTCTTTCAAGTTTGCCTATCCCCTGCTTCGCATTCCTAAGGAGGACCCTACTCTCGCATCCAGCCCATTTCAACAACTCTCGCTTCTATCTATGTACGCTAGGGCCGTCTGGGTTCTTCCAGCCGCTAGTGATTTCTCGCTTCGCGAGGATAAATGCCAGGTCTTGGAACCTGTCCATGGTCCTAGTTTTGGCAGTGTGTGGGAACACGCTAAGCAGTACATGTGCGGGTGTGCATGGGATGGTCCTCTCTGTTATTCTTGCTGTCTCCCGTGCTATTTCCTCCCAGAAGGACGTTAAGGCCGTACAGCTCCATATCATGTGTATAAAGGTCGCCCCTCATGTGTTGCATCTCGGGCATTTGGCATCTCCCTATCAAAGTATCGATTGATAAGTTCTGGGGTCATGTATGCACGGTGAAGTATGTAAAAACCAATCAGGCTGAAGCAGGCATTTCGGGAGACTTTGGTTGTCCGTTCTAATATGTTCTGCCAGTCCTTGTCCTCTAGCGGCCTGTCAATGTCTTCCTCCCATTGGTTTCTCAACCGGGCAAGCGGCTGTATGGAGTCCCGTCCCATAGCCCTGCAGAGGCAAGCGACAGCCTTTATAGTTCCCCCGGCCAGACTTATGTATTCACAGGTGGCGTGTCGTGGCGGTTCCGTCGTGCCCGCTCCCCAGTGTCGCCTAATTGCCCCAGTAACTGCCCCATAGAGTCGGAAATGCCCTAGTGGTATACCCCAGTCGGCGCTAAATTCCTCAAAGGAGAGTAGTTCCCCGTCTCGATAAAGGTCACCCACCCTCGAGACCCCTGCATGTACCCAATCGTCTATCGCCCGCCATTGACCCCCATGGGGAAGGGCCCCCAACAGTGTCAGTGCCATTTCTGGCGAGTATGGGCGCTTTGTTCTAGTTTTCTGCAAGCACCTACTCCAGCACCGTCGTATCACTCTATGCTCGTTACTGCGGACCTGCTGTGGCTTGACAGTTCCCAAGAGGGTGCGGAACACATTCAATTTATCCGGGGCAAAAGGCGGCACCCCCCTGTCAGGGTCAATGCTTCCTGCCACCCACTGCGTGAATCTCTGCAGTTGCTCTGCCAAGTAATATGTCTCCATATCAGGCACAGTTAGTCCTCCCTCCGATCGAGGTCTTTTTAGCATACCAAGGGCCACTTTCCGTCGGCCCGCCCCCCATATGAATGCTGACTGGCAGGAGTCAAGCTCCCGAAACCAGGCCGCTGATATCCACACCGGGAGCGTGGTGAAGAAGTACAGCAACCTGGGGAGAGCCACCATTTTAAGTAGGGAGATGCGGCCCATCGCTGAGAGGGGAAGCTTTCCCCAGAATGTCATGTTGTCCTTAAGCGATCACAACGCCCTCCCTATATTCCCTTCCCTCACACCTTCTATGGCGTGGAAGATACGCACTCCCAAATAACAGAAGCATCGGGGTTCCCAATGCAGGTCCCCTAGGTTCTCGGGCGGTAGCATGTCCGCCACCAGAGGGAATAATCTGGACTTCTGCCAGTTTACCCGAAGGCCTGACAGAGCCCCGAACCAGTCCATCATAGCCTTAGCCCCTGGCAAGTCCTCCCCCGCATGTTGTAAGAATAGTAACAGGTCATCCGCATATAACACTATGTGGTGCCTCTGCTCCCCCAACTGGAGCCCGCAGTAAGCCCTGTCAGATCTCGCCAAGCATGCCAGTGGCTCCACCGCCAGGGCGAACAGCAGTGGGGAGAGAGGGCATCCCTGACGCGTTCCTCTCTCCACTCAGTACTGCTCCGATATCGTGAGCCCCGTGCGAACCCTCGCCACCGGAACTGCATATAGCAACCTCACCCAGCGCAAGAACCCCGGGCCCAGACCCATTTTGGTCAGGACGGCGTAGAGGAACCCCCACTCGAGGCTATCAAATGCCTTCTCCATGTCGATGGCGAATACCGCGCCCTGTTGATCATCCGCCACCCGAGCTCAATAATGGACAATAGACGGCGTATATTCAGAGTCGTGTTACTGCGAGGAATAAACCCTGCCTGGTCTCTGTGCACCAGAGCCGACATATATGGGAGCAGTCTTGTTGCCAATAATTTGCTCAATATTTTAAAGTCCAGATTCAGCATCGACAGGGGTCTATATGCCGTGCACTCCGGGGGGACTTGTTGGGCTTCAGCAGCGGGATCACCACTCCCTCTCTGGTGGTGCCCGGCAAGTGACCCCTCTCCCCTGCCTCCGCATACATCTCCGCTAGTTTGGGGGCTAATATCCCTACATATACGGCGTAGAATTCCTTGGGGAGCCCATTGGTGCCTGGGGTTTTCCCTCTCGCCAGCTCCTTAATAGCCACCCTGATTTCCCGTTCGGATATCTCCACACCTAATTGGTCCGCATCTTCCTCAGCCAGGGTGTGTAGGGGAAGTCCGCTAGGTATTCCTCTATTTCCCCTTCCCCCCGGGGGCCCGAGCTCCTGTAAAGCTGTTCGTAGTAGCAGCGGAACCTACTGTTAATGGCGTCCTGTCTGTATAGGGATTGCCCCCCGAGTCCGCAAGCTCTATAATTGTGTTCCCTCTGTGGGTGGGGTTAGCCAGCCACGCCAACAATTTGTCTGCCCTGTCCCGTTCCGCGTGCGTCCTGTCCATGTAGGCCTTAAAGTCAAAGCACCGCAATCATTCCTCCTGCACCGCCACCTCTTCCTTCGCCTCTATTAACTCCCGGCGGAGTTCGGGATGATTCGGGCGTCGGAGCTCCACCTCCCTCAGTGCCCGGTCAGCCCGTTCCACGTCTGTGAGTAATGTGCGCCGCACCCCGATTGACAGTGCCATGCAACATCCCCTGATTACAGCCTTAAAGGCCGCCCATTCTGTCATCCTGGAGTCCGTGGATTGTGCATTATCTGCGAAATATGTAGTGAAATGTCCTCTTAACTCGTGTGAAAACACTGGGTCCTCTAGGGCCTCGGGCTTAAGGTGCCACGTGGGGATGGGCTGCTGTTGGGCTCCCAGATGTAGCCGTGTCAGTATCGGGTTATGGTCTGACACCGTCCAAGTCAGGTATTCCGTGTCATGAAGCCTTGCGTGCATGTCCGGGGAGCATAGGAAGGTGTCTAGGCAAACATGCAAGTCGTGTACATGGGAAAGATGGGAGTACTCTCTGTCTAATGGGTGCCTGCGTCTCCACGTGTCCACCAGCCCCCAGTGGGCCTGCCAAACCCTAAACATCCTAGCTGTTCTGTTTACCTGGTCATTCCGGAGTGGCCGATGGGACCAGTCAAGGGACGGATCTGCAATACAATTAAAATCCCCCCCCATGATAATCGACCCTGTCATATAAGGTGCCAGAGTCCCCGACAGTTGCTCCAGGAATGCCCCTTGTTCCGCATTCGGGCCATACACATTGATCAATGTGACATCTTGTCCATCCAGCCTCCCTGTGACCACCACATACCGGCCCTCTGGGTCTACTTTATTTCCAGTATGCTGGAAGGGAACGCCTGCCCTGATCCATATTAGGACCCCCCTCGCGAATGCTGAGAATGAAGTATAGTAGGCCTGGCCCCTCCATCTGCGGTGTAGTGCTGCCCCTTCAGAGGCCAATGTGTGCGTTTCCTGCAGCATTGCTATATGGATCCCTCGCCTGTTCAGGTGGGAGTAAATTTTGTAGCGCTTGTGCATAGAGTGCATCCCCCGGACGTTCCAGGAGAGGAGGTTATATACCGTCTGATTTGGCATTACAAATGAATCTCTCTGTCGCTGCCTGGCCCCCGTGCCCCCACTTGGCGACCCATATCGGGCAAAGGGAACCCTCTTTCCATATCTCATGCCTACCCCCATTCAGCCATCGCGCTCTCGCTCGGCGTGCGGCGCTACATACTGAATAAAGGAACCTTCGCTCTGTAACCCATGTCCCCGTGGATACTGAGACAGCAGTGCCCCCAACCTAACATACCAGAACTTCCCCAACTCCCCCTCCCCAGGACAAGTGAGAACGTCTCCCCCATCCAAACCGCCCGCAGGCATAGTAACAGTCAAATACCCAGCGTTCGGGTGGTGATGTAGACAAAAACGCGTCTGGAGGAAAACCTTCCCCTCTGCCCCCCGGGTCCCCCCCATCTCATATTTAGCTCTCGTATTGCCCATCCTGGGCCCCTCCTGTGCACAGAACAGTCTCGAGACATGACCCCTCCCCCCCTAGTCGAAATGTCCAGCGTATACTTGCGTGTCGTGGCCGGGTTAGATCAAGTCATCCGCTGTTCTAGGAGTCACCTCTGGCAGGATCTGGCTGGCCTCTCCCAAGGTGCTCGAGCTGGTGTCAGAGTCCGAATCTCTCTGGTCCTCCCCTGAGAGAGAGGGGTTGCCCCGTGGGCTTATGGCACTCAGGGAGGCTATTGCCGCCACCGCACTCTCCCTGTCTCGGCGAGCTTCTTCCAGTGTTGGGTGGCCCTTGAGTTTCCCCCTCCTCCCAGGGGATCTTGTGTGATCCTTCTCGGGCTGATCTCTGCTGTCGTGTCTCCGGTCACGTGGGCCCTGCCCCTCTATCCAGTCCCACACCTCTTGTGGTGTGGTGAAGAACTTGGTCTCCCCTGCCTGCATTATCCGGAGTCTAGCTGGGAACATCATGGAGTATGACACCTCCATTTGGCGCAGTTTACTTTTGGCCGCGACGAACGAAGCTCGCTGCCTCTGTACCTCTCTGGAAGAGTCCGGGAAGATCCGAACCATGTTATTCCCTATTTTAAGTTGGCCTTTGAGTCTCGCTTTGCTCAGCACGTGGTCTCTGTCTTTGTAGAACAGAAGGCGGGCCACCACAGGCCTCGGAGGACCCCCCGGCGGAAGCGCTTGGGCAGTTACCCTGTGGGCCCTCTCTAGGGCAAAGTATGGCGATAGGCCCTCCTCTGCCACCTCGGTGTGGATACAGTTCTTGAGACAGGCCACCATGTTGTTCCCCTCGACTTTTTCGGGCAGCCCAATGACTCGTATGTTATTTTGTCTTGCCCTGTTTTCGGCGTCCTCGGCCCGCTGTTCCAGCACCTGGACCCTTTTTTCAATGTCCGAGATTTTGCTTGTGGACGTGGATACTTGTGGTTTCAGGTCTCCGACATCGCCTTCCACTGTCGTGACACGGTCCGCCAATTTTCTGTGGTCCGCCCTTAAGAGTCCCAGATCTTCTCTGAGCGTATCTAGTTTGGTTTCCACAGCAGTCCGTGACGTTTCAATGGCCTGCAGGATGTCATGGAGCGATATATAGCCTTGGGGCACATCCTTTTCACTGCGAGCCCCCGTGCGCGCCCGTGACTCTCCACTATCTTCCCCCGCTGACTCCTGTAGCTCAGTTTTTCGCCGTTTCCTGACTCTCCCCATGTTGGGTGCCGTATGAACGCTGGCCGGTCAGCAGGGGCGCCAACTGGCTCCAACTCCGGTTGTTTGGAGGACCCTCCAGAGAGCCAGGGCCGCCGAGGCCGAGCACGCGGTGTGCGGGTCCTAATCCAACTTGTCGGTAGTGTCGTCTCGTGCACCCAGCCCCCCACAGTCGGAAGCAGATTACAGCGGCCTACGGTTGCTCGGCCATGCGGGTGAATCTTGCGGGTAAGGTGCGCAGCCTTATTCCCTGTTTCTCTTGGGCCTCTCAGAGTCAGTCAGTGTGGGTGTCAGCGCACCCCAGATCTTCGCAGGAGGGCCTAGCTTTGTCCCAGTGTTTCCCGCCCTGCTGGGCCTTTTGGTCAGCGGTGGGGCCAAGGAGTTTTCGCACATTCTAGGCCTCGCCAGGCCTCAGACTGGCGCCACGAGCCCACTCGAAGGAGGCCCGTGTTCTACCGCCCGCCCCCTCCGCTCTCATGCAGGCGCCACTGACGAATGTATGGCCCTCCGAACCGGCGACCGTCCTTCAGCTCCAGCAGCTTCTCTCCCCCCACGGGTGCTTCAGGGGCGGACTGTACCAGCAGTGCTACGGTAGCGGCCCAGCCACCACACACCAGGCAGTTACACTATTCCTGGCTCGGAGAACAGGCCCTCCCTGCAGTCTGCATAGTAGGCTCCGGTGCGGGCCCCCCCGCACCGCCAGCTCACTGGTCCCGCCCGGCAGGCACGGCGCCGCGCTCCCGGCAGGCAGGCCCTCTCACCCTGCAGGGGGCCCCCCGACGTGCAATATTCAGGTCCGCAGTGTCCCGGTGCTCTCCGCTGCGCCATCGTCTTCTGGCCCCCTGGCCGCCACGCTTCTTTACCACTCTGTGCGCAGGGGCCCCCGGCCCTCCCTCGTCCGAGTCTCGAAGGCGGCGGGTGTTGGGGTCCCAGCAGAAACGGCCCGTTCGCCACTCACCGGATCGCCGCACTATGCCTGGCCCGAAGAAGCAGGCGACGCATCCGGTGCCTCTCAGCGCTGCAGTCCGTATCTCCAACTCTGCAATGCGCCGGACTCGGGTCTCCAACAGCCCAGTGCTCCTCGTTGCGCCGTCCCCTGCCAGTCTCCCCCTCTGCCGCCCCTCCTCACGGCTGCATGGGCTGGGGTCTTCAGGTCTCACTCGATCTGCGGCGGTCCCCCGCAGTGGAGGAAGCCCTTAAGCCACGGGCGCCATCTTTCTCAAGCCGCGCCGCCCTCACCTCTCGGCCCGTCCGCCGGTGGGTCTCTTCCCCTCGCACCGGTGGTCACAGGGTCTCACAGGGCAGGTGTTCCACTGGTTCGGATCGCCACTCTGGTTCTCCTTATTATACAGATGATCTCCAGTCACCCCCTTTGAGTCGGAGCTCAGGCCGCAGGCGCCATCTTGGCTGACCCCGTGGCACCTCCGTCTGGCTCAATTTTCTAGTAAGGTGAGCTTTTCCACCTTTCTCGCCAATTCCCGCCTGTACCCCCGTCCTTCCCAAGTCAGGGGGTGGGTTGATTCGTCGGAGGGCTCCACGTTATCGGGCAGGATGGGCTGTGATGGGGGATCACCCGCAGGAGCTCTGGTTCAGGCTCCCTGCTCCATCGGCGTCCGGCCACGCCCCTTGGCGCCTTCCCACACTTAGGGGCCGATTCCGATCTCGGTCGGAGGCGCACCCAATACCATTCGGTCGGGAAAAAAGCCATGCGAATGCCTGTTTCCCGACAGATCCGTACATTATTCCGAACGAGCAAGTACGATGCGCACAACAGCATAGAATCCGGCCGAGTCGTACTCACCCAATCCAGGTCCTGTTCTCCGACCGAGGCGAATCCGGAAACGCTGAATCGAGTCGCACAAAAGGGAAAATGCAGCCCCGTCCAGCCGGACAAGTACGATGCGCTTTCCGTACGCGCCGAACCCGTCGCTACGTCCGGCACGTCAAAGCTTCCGGGAGAGGCGCACATAAGCTCCGATTCGCGCCACAACACGATCCACGGCTACGAGGCGAACACGCCAGCGACGAGGACGACGCGAAGCAACGAGAAAGACGAACGAGACGAACCAACCATGAATCCCTTCGTTCCGATCCTACCAATATTCTACATTTACTACCAGAACAGGCACGGACGCGTATGGCGCAGAAGGTAAGTCAGACACCAACCACAAAAACATACAACACGTACACGACACATCACACACACACAGAGGGATGCAGAATTTACTTACACCAGCAACAGCAGCACCATAGGGGCGGGATGCCCATCACCAATGCCACATATGCACACAGGGGCCTGGAAGCGCACCACCACTACCACCCCTACCCAGGGGGGGCTGGATGCCTACCACTACTACCACCCTTAGCCAGGGGGGCTGGATGCCTACCACCACTACCACCCTTAGCCAGGGGGGCTGGATGCCTACCACCACTACCACCCTTAGCCATGGGGGTGCCAGATGCCTACCACTACTACCACCCTTAGCCAGGGGGCTGGATGCCTACCACTACTACCACCCTTAGCCATGGGGATGCCAGATGCCCACCACTACTACCACCCTTACCCAGGGGGGCTGGATGCCTACCACTACTACCACCCTTAGCCAGGGGGCTGGATGCCTACCACTACTACCACCCTTAGCCAGGGGGCTGGATGCCTACCACTACTACCACCCTTAGCCATGGGGGTGCCAGATGCCCACCACTACTACCACACTTACCCAGGGGGCTGGATGCCTACCACTACTACCACCCTTACCCAGGGGGGCTGGATGCCCACCACTACTACCACTCTTACCCAGGGGGCTGGATACCTACCACTACTACCACCCTTAGCCAGGGGGCTGGATGCCTACCACTACTACCACCCTTAGCCAGGGGGCTGGATGCCTACCACTACTACCATCCTTAGCCATGGGGGTGCCAGATGCCTACCACTACTACCACCCTTACCCAGCGGGTGCCACATGCCCACCACCACTACCACCCTTACCCAGGGGGGGCTGGATGCCTACCACTATTACCACCCTTAGCCAGGGGGGCTGGATGCCTACCACTACTACCACCCTTAGCCAGGGGGGTGCCAGATGCCCACCACTACTACCACCCTTACCCAGGGGGGGCTTGATGCCTACCACTACTACCACCCTTACCCAGGGGGTGCCAGATGCCCACCACCACTACCACCCTTACCCAGGGGGCTGGATGCCTACCACTACTACCACCCTTAGCCAGGGGGCTGGATGCCTACCACTACTACCACCCTTAGCCAGGGGGTGCCAGATGCCCACCACTACTACCACCCTTACCCAGGGGGGCTGGATGCCTACCACTACTACCACCCTTACCCAGGGGGTGCCACATGCCCACCACCACTACCACCCTTACCCAGGGGGGGCTGGATGCCTACCACTACTACCACCCTTAGCCAGGGGGGCTGGATGCCTACCACTACTACCACCCTTAGCCATGGGGGTGCCAGATGCCTACCACTACTACCACCCTTACCCAGGGGGTGCCAGATGCCCACCACCACTACCACCCTTACCCAGGGGGGGCTGGATGCCTACCACTACTACCACCCTTAGCCAGGGGGGGCTGGATGCCTACCACTAACAACATCTCCACTCACAGGATGGCTAATAAATGTCGCAACAAGCACACACCAACATAAAGAATGCAACATTAAGACATCCCCCCAACACCATGACAAGCATGTGTAGACTGTGTCAAATGCCTACGACACAGAACATGATCATCAACATACAATGTGACACCCTATCACATGTGCCACACATAAATGTGTGTGGCCCCCACAATGCAAGCAGGCCATGACCATTGTGGCAATGGGGTCCAAACCCCCATCATCACAGTGCCCAAAATGTAAGTGTGGGGTCCTGAGCTGAAGCACATCTTGACCATTGTGGCAATGGGGTCCAAACCCCCATCATCACAGTGACCAAAATGTAAGTGTGGGGTCCTGAGCTGAAGCACATCTTGACCATTGTGGCAATGGGGTCCAAATCCCCATCATCACAGTGCCCAAAATGTAAGTGTGGGGTCCTGAGCTGAAGCACATCTTGACCATTGTGGCAATGGGGTCCAAACCCCCATCATCACAGTGACCAAAATGTAAGTGTGAACAAAGTAGAAGCTGCAACTGGCAAACTGCATGGACAAATCCTGGTCACAGAACAACAAACACAACTGTGGCAAAGTAGTGCAGGTGTCCCATTGCAACATAGATTTGGGGAGGCAAACAGTGCAGTGCAAATAAGACATACCTCTGGCCAGCTGCATACAAACATCACCCATGGTGTCTGACACCGTCAACATACATCAATGACACAATGACAGAAGTGACCATCACAATGCAGACCCACATATTTGCACCAATGGACACACCAATGCAGATACCCTGTGTAGACTGCAGATGGCAGGTGAACAGATACAATACCATGGCAGCAATGGGACACATAAACAATGATCATTGTGCTGACTGATGACCTAGGAGTCCCAGTGACAGCAGGGCAAACACACCAAACAACATACAGATAATGGCACACCATGAATATGCCAATGCAGTGGCGCTGATGCACAAACACAAACAGGCAGACACACACTGCACATCAAACACAACAGGTGAGGGGGGACCAGTGTCCCCAGGCAACCACACAACACATGAGGAGGCCTGAAGACCAAACACACAGATGTGCATACAGTGCCACACAAAGGTAACTCAGGGATCCAATTCCCCTATGTGGGCAATCAGGCATTGTCAGATGAGAGGGAGCACAAATCACACATGTCACACAAGCATGTAGGAACTGCAACCCACACAGTAAGACAACGAGGCACCACAGCACCACCCCCAGGGCCCACACAATGTGGGGACCCTGGGCTGCATTACAATACCACTGTGATGACAAAGCCAGATGTCGTTCACACTGTGAACCACAGTCATGTATCCTGAGCAAAGAATCACCAGCACACCCACACAAGCACAAATCAATCAGCATGGCCAGTAAGCCAAGGCCAACATGGAGGTAGGGGTCTTGCCGGGCAACAACTCTCATCTGCACACACTAAACAACACACACCTCGACCACCAACAATGTGCTGCAGTGAAGCTCACATGCACAGGTGAAATTGCGCATGCACCCATGACAATCCCAGGGGGTGGGTGGGAAGCAAGGTGCAGAAACACAGCACACATGGCCACTCAACAAGACTCCTAAATGTCTGACACACTGCACACTACGCCGTACATGGACATGACGGCAACACCACACCAACCAATGGGATCCCAGCCACAGTCACACACCAATGAAGAAGCCAAGGTCACCCACAAAGAACACACATGGACAACTACCAACATTGCAGCCCTGACCCTGAGGAGTGCCAGCAGTCACACACACAACGTGTCACAAACAATGAAAGCTAACACAAACCGGAAATCACATTACAGGAGTAAACAACAAGTGCTAAGGGAAATCCTAACTGTGACCCATCAGCGCCTGCCCACAAACTCAGCCCTGACAGCAAACACACCTATGGGTGACACCCTGATGACCAGTAATGTGCCATGCACCCACATCACAGAGAACCCAGGGAGTAGACTTTGGGGGAACATAGCTCAACTCAGCAAGCATCACAAACAGGAACATCACTAGGGATCCCAGCACGCATAGCAAAATGGAAGTGAACACACAGACATGCTCATACAACACACACCTTGGGCGCAGGCAATGTCACAGGAGCACACACTGCCATGAGGGGACTCCACTCCTATGTGAGGAAAGCTGTGCCATATGTCGCATCAGTAGGGCTCCATCATGTCAGCACAACACTTTGTCACACAGTAAACAATTAGCACCAAATCAAGGCTCCCATCACATCAGCCTGGTCATGGGAGTGTCAACGAAATCATCAGCACAGATCCAACACACATGTACAGCAAGTTGCACTGACAACACAGATGAGTCCTTCCCCATTGATGCCCAAACCTGCATGTCCACTGGAGATGGCCACACGGTCAGGGAACTAGACTAATTGAACAATGGCAAGCACTACAGATGTGCAGGGATGGAAGCCACAGATGTGACATTGCTAATGTAACTAGGAAATTCCATTGCCAAATATTGTACACATGACACCCACAGATGCTGTTAAGGATGACATGGATACACCACAGGATAGGACACTGTCCCTCTGGACCACATGGGGCCCTGCCCAGTGACACTTCATTTTCATGAGACCAAAGATCATCATCCCTGCTGCAAGGGCATGGTCAGCATCATCAACATCATGTACATCAGAAGTAATAGCATTAGAGAACAGAAAGTTGCTTTATTCAGCATATGTGTGTCCAAAAACTCAGAGAACAGTAATGCTCCAACAAAGGCCAATGCCCAGTCCATCAAGTAAGTCAATACAGGGTGACAGTGGCAGATGTCACCCTACGCATGCCTGCACTGCACAAAACCAGGGACAATCCACTAGGAGGGGCAACCGGGGGGGGGGGGCAGGCCAGGCACCGCAGGGACAGGATCAGGGCTCACCAGGAGGAGGCAGGGAAGGGGTGGTGGGTGCTGGAGAGCCACTGACAACTGCAGTGGAGGTGTCTGACATGGTGTGTGCCGGCACAACTGGGGGGCATGGCTCAGATGGTGTGTGTGCTGGCACGACTGCAGTGGACCATGCAGATGGAGTGGACAGGTCCGCCACAGCAGTGCCCAAGTCAGACAGGGTGGTAGTGGACTCCACTGCAGTGCCTACCTCCAGGGGAGGAGAATGGGGAACAGGCAAGGTGGGCTGGACAGAGGGGGAGGACACCCTCACCACATCAGTGGCACAGACAAGCGCAGCGGGGGTGTGGTGCCGGGAGAGCAAGTGGCAGGGGGAGAAGGCCGGATCCTCTTGGGGATGGTATATCTGTGGGTGGGGGAACCTGGGGCAGGGTGTGGTGGGGGCACCTGTGGAGTGGGGGCCTGAGGGATGGAGGAAGGAGACCTGGTGCCTGAGCTGCAGGGCGGCGGCGGGGTCTTGCTCTTACGACTCCGGGGGACTTGCGGGTGGGGGCCTCAGTCTGTCTGCGCCTGGGGGAGGGTGTCCGGGGGCGAGGGGCAGTCTGCTCCATGTGGGTGGGCTTCCTCTTCCCCCTGGATTCTGGAGCAGCTGGATCGTAGGGGATGAGGCCGAGGTCACAGAGGAAGAGCCGCTGTGACTTTGGGGTTGCAGGTGAGGCAAGGGAGGGTGCTTTGGAGGGAGAGGCAACTGAGGACTGCGCAGTGCTTGTGGATGCGTGTGTGTGTTCCAGGGCCCCATCCCCTGTGAGTCTGGTTTCAGTCCCCTGACTGTGCGTGCGTGTGCGTTTTGTTTGTGGCGTGTGTGTCTGTGTGCTGGACGTGTGTGTGCTGGTGTGTGCCTGTGCCGGTGTGTGTGTGCTTGGGACGGGTAAGGTGCTGGGGAGTGTGCATGGAGCAGAGGCAGGAGGGGTGAGGGACTGTCTGAGGAGGGACACTGCTGCCGTCAGGGAGGAGTCCATGGACCTATTGCCCCTCTGTAGGTCAGACATGCCCGATGAGATGCCCTCCATGAACGACACCAGCTGAGTCAACAGAGCGGTGTGTGCATGGAGGACACTCAGCATGGCTGTCTGCCCTACATGGAGCTGGCGAAGGAGGTACACAGACTCCTCACTCAGGGCAGCAGGGGACACAGGGGCAGGGGGTGCGGTGCCTGGCCCGAAGGAGACACGCTCCCGAACATGGGAGCCTCCACGGACCTGGGGAATGGGAGCCGATGGGAGGGCGGTGGTGGTGCTGGTGGTGGCGGGGACAGCAACACTAGCTGGGGTGTGGTGGCTGCTGACACCCGCCTCCATAAGGGAGTCATCCTCCGAGCCGCTGTGGTCCTCAGCTGAGGTGGATGCTGCTGAGGACGACTCGGTGTGGCTCCCCTCGCCCTCCGTGCCACTGGGTCCCTCCGACCACTCCTCGGCTGCTGACCCAGTCTGGCTCTCCGGCTCCTCCTGGTCCGTGGAGCTGTCCCCTTCCGTGGCCGTGGATGTATCTGCAATCAATGGGGAAACAGACAGACATCAGTCACCTGCACCAAACGCACACACCACTGTGAGCACAGCACATTACAGAGCAAGCCCTGGCATCATTAGTTGAACATTGCTAAAAGTGCCCTAACTGAACAGGAGAAGCCAATTGTCAGTCTGATGCCAACCATGGCACTCACATCCCACATGGCCTTGCACCCATCTGTCTGGTGTCTGTTGGATAGCAACACCCCAGTGTGGACACATGCACCACCTACACAGTAGTTGGACAGTGCAGAGGACACGGTGTAGCATGTGGACATGCACACATCACAACTCTTGCCACTGAGTCAGTACAGGTTTCCGGATGAAAGGGATGCCCAGAGTCAAAGAGGAAATGCATGTGATGCATACCAGCGACAGACACCGTGATGCACCCATGTCCTGATAGCCATCGCCACAATGGTGTGCATGTAGCACATGTCACTCCCCTGCAGGATCACCAATAAGTAGACACATGCCATGGCGGAGGCATGACTGCTAAGTCATACATCACTGTCTCAGTGATGTATGACTTGGCAGCCAGACAAAAACACTCTGCACTGTGTCACAATAGTAGGTCATGGGGAATGCAAGTCCTGGAGCTGCACAAGTGCACATGTACATCCCCCACACAACACATCATCTTAACCCTCATCTGTCCAGGTCATACCGATTGGACATATGGGAGACCTGTGACACTACCCTCTGAACCTGAGCCCCTCACAATCTGCTGTGAATGGGAAACAGCTGCCTGAACTTCACATTCGCATACCCCAGTCTGCACGGGCAGCTGATCAAACACCTATGTGACACACAAGTATCGTCTCCTATGGTCACATCTCCAGTGGCATGCTGAGCCCCTACCGAGAAACACCCCAGCAGTCCTGGCAACAAATCCACAGCACACTGACACAGAGGCAGACACCTGAGGGGTCAAATCACTGCGCACAACGTGTCAGCTGATACACGGGAGTGGGAGTACAGGTGTATTGGATGGGCTGGAGTAGGCATGACTGTCCTGCCCCACATGAATGAGGGATGAGCCCTGGACAGTGGATAGCTGGCTATGTATGTGTGACACACGTAATCTGCACACTCCTGGGGCCCAAACATTGTTCCCACCCGCTGCATGGGTGTGTGCCAGATACCCCAGGCACATGTGGTGGCTCAGCTCAGCAAGTGGACCGCATATCAAAGCAACACGCAGATTACATGTCCGAACACAGGCATTGTGTGAACAATGGACCCACCCATGATGCCCACAACAGAGTTAGGGAAACAGATGCTGTCCCCCACCTTGAGTGAAGCAAACTGCAAGGACACAGTCCCAAGTGACACAATTCCCTGAATGTAAGGGCCACACCTGGGTATCAGATGAGGAGTGGGCAGTGCACAATAGAGGGACATGGCTCCTGGACAACATGACTGTTGTACTGTGGCAGTTTAACCAGGCCAGAGGAGGGCACATAGCATGTAATACAGAGTTCACAGTGCAGTCTTTGACTCACCCCCTCCTTGCTGCTGTCTGGCCTTCAGCTGCCCATCCAGGTCTGGAAACACCACCGCCAGGATCTGGAGCATGTAGGGGGTCAGGGTCCGTGTTCCGCCCCTCCTGCGAGGAGGCGACAGCTTCAGCTGGACCCGTGCAATCCTCCGGGTCCAGCCCCGAAGGTCCTGCCACCTCTTCTGGCAGTTGCGGATCCGGCGCTTGTAGACCCCCACGGACCGGACAGCCCGGACGATGTCCTTCCAGATCTCCTGCTTCTGATGGGCATTAACCTGTGAGGATGACAAAGTGAAAAGGCCATTACTACACATGCAACATATCCGTGCATGACACAGTTGTATATACATGTCTCAATCACAGGGGCACATGATGTACACAGGCAGTGCAACGCTGCCCATGGACAGTTTGCCAGAAGTCACTACATGGTATCATTGCATGGGAAGTAAAACCTTGTTCAAATGCACTGTCACTGCCCCATACCTGTCCAGTGCATGTCACTACACACTATGGGGGGTGACAACTACTCAGTGAGCCTGCTAGCCAGTGGGGTGCAGACGTTCAGCCTTGCTAGTCAGACAAAATGCACATTCAGAAAGGCAGTGCACAGAACACTCACCTGCTCCCCTGGTGTCCCATACAGCTTGCTGTACTGTGGAAGTAGGCTGTCCAGCAGGGCCTGGTTCTCCTCAAGGCTGAAGGCTGGGGCTCTCTCCACAGTACGTGCCATTGCAGGGTCCAGAGGGGGCAGAGACAGCAGCAGTGCAGTGGCAGATGTCATCCTGGAGCATGTAGTGCAGGCAAGTGAGCTCTCAGGGGAACAGCCAGCAATATATATGTGCTGCAGAGGCAGATACTGTCCCATGTGTCCAAAGTGATAGGTCCAAGTCGTTTGCATCTTCTGAATCTGGCCAATCCATGGAATAGCAGCACCAATACACGCCCACAGCATCCTTCAAATCTTCAACTTCATGACATACATGATTTTGCAACATTGTTGTGGGTGACCAACTGAATTTCCAGCAACCGACTCGTTCGAATTTCGAAAACGCGTCC
The DNA here is from genome assembly GCA_963921515.1 of Calotriton arnoldi. Lineage (NCBI taxonomy): Eukaryota > Metazoa > Chordata > Amphibia > Caudata > Salamandridae > Calotriton > Calotriton arnoldi. The sequence goes on from CAWUFW010005297.1 coordinate 1,071,950, forward strand.
GTTACCAGGCTAGGCCATTGACAATGGGTGCGCACCAATCGGTCCATTGCGGTTCAACGCGTACAGGGGTACAACGCGTACCCGCGCACATTGAATGCAATGGGCCGGCCGGGTGCACCGATCGGTCCATTGCGGTTCAACGCGTACAGGGGTACAACGCGTACCCGCACACATTGAATGCAATGGGCCGGCCGGGTGCACCGATCGGTCCATTGCGGTTCAACGCGTATAGGGGTACAACGCGTACCCGCACACATTGAATGCAATGGGCCGGCCGGGTGCACCGATCGGTCCATTGCTGTTCAACGCATCCCTGTACAAGTGACTGGCATATGTCACCATGCCTGTCTCAGATGAACATATGCCAGCCACAAATAGCTCCCAGGGAGTGAGGGGCACACCTACAACACCACAGCTTGTCCAAACTGTATCATAAGGCATGTAAGGCTGCATTTCCTATTGTGTGTATGTTGGTGTACATGTTGTCCTGTGGGTGTTACCTGGGGGCAGCCACCCCCAGGCTGTGCACGTGTTCATGGGGACAGGATCCTGGGTGTTACGTGTACATGACCACTGTGATGTGCAACTGTTCATATCTGAGCATGTGCCATGGTCACATTTCACGGTGGTGTATGTGTATGTCATGTCACATACCCCGTGAGTCCCATGTGGGACGGTATGTTTGAGCCAGGGTGACCCAGTGGCACAATAGTGATGGTCCTCCACAGTCTGTGTGCATGTAGTGTTTACAATGTCTCTGATTTCATGTGCACAATTTGAGACAGTCTCCACATCCACGTTGTTTGTGCATGGACTTTGATGTTGTGCGTGTGTGTGTCACAGACGTCCATGTCTGTCCTGCAGAGGCAAGTGGAACCACTACCTGTGGGGGTCATGGTTGTTTTGCTGTGGTGTATACATGATACTCCATGTAATGCCAGTGTCCATGTGGCAATACAGGGTCCCTGGGAATGTACCTGTCGTTGAGCTGTGATGCCTGGGGCACATCTGTTCTCACATGTCACTGTGGGGGGTGATTGTAACATGGCAGCAGGAGATGGGAACTGTGACACGGCCTCATGAAATCCAATGGGCCAACCTGGGACTAATTGATGCCACTTGTTGAACCGTGATGACAGATGTTGGCCATGTATGTACCATACATGTCCTTACGGAACTGCACACTTCATGGAGTTGTGCCTCATAATGATGTATGATGTGATATTGAGTGTGTTCAATGCCGCATATGTGGGGTGACTGACAATCTTGCTTTCTTCTCCTCTGCACTGCAGGGCTCCTGCTGTCCATAGACCATTCCCAGACCTGGCAACGAAGGTGGAACGGGACAGCATCCGACGGTACCGCTTCACCAGGCAGCTGATTGAGGATTTGGCAGTGCAGTTGGCCCCACATTTGCAGCCTGGCCGGCCGTATCCTACAGCGCTGACCCCCAAGGTGAAGGTGATGGCAGCCCTACACTTCTTTGCCACCGGTACCTTTCAACATACTGTGGCGACTGCTGGTGGGATGTCACAGACCATGTTCAGCCGTGTGCTCCGCGATGTTTTGGAGGCAATGTTGCTATACCTGAACCGGTACATCTATTTCCCTAGACTGCAACGACTCACTGACGTGAAGAGTGACTTCTATGCCCTGGGGAGGAAGCCGCATGTCATTGGCTCCATTGATGGGACACATGTGGCTTTGGTACCACCACAGGCACATGAACAGGCCTACCGTAACCGCAAACACTACCACTCGTTCAATGCACTGGTGGTGTGTCTTGCAGATATGACCATCTCACACGTGTGTGCCCGTTTTCCTGGTTCAGCACACGATGCCTTTGTGATGAGGAGTAGTCGCATCCCCAGGATGATGGCACAGATGCAGAACCAGCGTGCCTGGCTTGTCGGTGTGTACTGACTTTGTGCCATTGTGTGTGATCTGATCTGTAGTATTCCGCCCACTTTTCCAAGTCAGCTAATGTGCACTTGTCTGTCCGTAGGTGACTCGGGATACCCCAACATGCCGTGGTTGCTGACACCCCTCAGGAACCCTGTGACACCAGCCCAGATGCGCTACAATGAGGCACATGGTCGGACCAGGAGAGTGATTGAGCGGACATTTGGTCTCCTGAAGAGCCGCTTCCGCTGCCTCGACAAGACAGGAGGGTCCCTCCCATATGCCCCAGCGAAGGTGTGCAAGATTATCATCGTCTGCTGCATGCTCCACAACCTGGCAGTGCGGAAGGAGTTGCCTCTCATCCAGGATGACAATGACCAACATCCGCCACCTGTGGAGGATCCTGGCCTGGACCACGATGCCAGTGATGATGATGATGATGGTGATGTCCGCACACAGCTCATCACCAACTTCTTTAGCTGAATGTGAGTATCCTGAGGTGTCATGTCAATGATGTGAGTTGGCATGATATGTGTAGGTGGTGCTCTGGTGCTGTTAGAGTGTGTCCATGGGCTACTTGACTGGATGTGTGTAGCGATGTGTGCTTACAGGTAGTCTGTACTCCCCAACAGTGTTGACATGCTAACTTGGTTCTGGGTGGGTATCTTGTAACATGTATTGTGCATGAGTTTTGCTGTTCTGTCCTGTTCTCCATTGCTTTTGACTGTGTGTCATTTCTGTCCTTCACATGGTACTTTCAGATTCGTTTGGTCAACTGTGTCCACCGACGACGTCATTGTACTTCCAGGGTGGTAGCTGTTGTGTCCCTACAGGTGATGTGCACCACACCCATGGACTTCCTTCCTTCTACAGTTGTTGACTGTGTGCCCGCTGCCAGGTGGGATTACCTTGCATCTGTAGTGGTTACGACATGTTGCAACTGTGTAATAAACCTGTGCTTCACTTTGTGATGTGCGTTGTCTGTGGTCACACATTTGACTGCCATTTGCTTACTGCACCTGTGGGCTACTTGACTACAACTGGGAATAGGTGTGGTGTCTGTGCATTGCACCGTCTTTCCTGGCAACATCAGTGTAGGCAATGAGTCAGATGGCCTAGGTGTGTATGTGTTGTGTAGCCCTGGTGGTGTGTCTCCCTCATATGTGTCACGTTGCCATTACTCACATGCCTGTGTTCTTCTTGCTGTTGCAGTTCGCATACACAGTGTAATTTTCCAGTTCATCATCCCCATGACAGCACCCACGTTGGAATCACAACAGAGGCAAGTATGGTGTATTAGTGTGTTTATTGTGATACATTTGTGTGAATAGTGCACAGGATGGTTAGTGCTGTACATTTATATTGCAATCAGAAGTTCCTAGATGAATTGAAAGTCCTGGTAGACAAAATCCCCAGTATCGGGGCCACAGTTGTCTGAGACATTGGTCCAACTTGTACTCCCCATGTCATGTGTGGGAGTTGTGTTGCCGTCAACAGGGTGAACAGTTTGCGCACAAAGGTGATCATCCAGAACAGGTTCAGGCTTCCTGGGGTTGCACATGGCCATCGGCCTCTCACTTGCCCCTCCTCGGACGACCCCTCTTCTTTGGGGGGCCCTCAAGTACAGGCTGCTGCGGTGCAGGGGACTCTCCGCCAGAGTCATCCTCCCTCCCTGTGGCAGTTGCAGTTGTTCCGGCACCAGATGTTGTTGGCACACAGGGAGGTGTAGACTGGTTGCTGGTCATCTGGCGGAGGCATTGTAATATGTCCCTATGCACCGCCGTCATCTCTTGCAGTGTGTCCCACTTGGGCTCCACGCGGGACATGTGTGAGTCCAAGCGGGCATGATGGGCAGCCTGCTGCTCTTTGATGTCCCTGAGGAGCCCCACTACCTGGCTGAGATCTCCGGTGCTGGACTGGTACGCATCGGCTATGCGTGCCAGTTGTGGGTCATCATGCACACCAGACACCTCTGCAAGCAGCGACCTCTGTCTCCCACCCCTCCCACCACCCCTGCCGACATGTGCAGTGCGTGCAGTGGCACGCACAGATGACCCTGGTCCCCCTTGGGGGTTGGTGGTGGTGTCCATGGCCCCACGTTGGTCCAGGGTCCCTGTGCTGGTGGTGATCCTTGTTCTGTCCATGTCGGCAGGGATGGTATTTGTGGTGACAGTCGTTGGAGGGGTGGGTGCAGGGGGTACAGCTGGTGGTCCTGCTGGTGCTGCAGCTGGTGGTCCTGCTGGTGCTGCATGATGACTTGCACCGGAGGTGCCAGGTTGGTCTTCTTCATCCGAGGAGGGCAGAGGCTGTTCGACACCAGTGAGCTCCATATCCTCTTGAGCCTGGGACTGGGACTCCTCAGCGTCTGCTGCTGTGTCCCCGTCATCACATGTTTTTGGGAGACACACACAATGTATGTTATGTTTCTGCAGGCATCAATGGTTGACACACCTGACAGTTGTGACTGTGCCTCTGGGTGCGGGCCTGTACATTGCATTGTCCTAAGTTGTCACAGTCAGGGGTTGATATTGGTGTAGCACATTGTCCTGCATTATTTGGGCATTTCTATGTATTTGTTGGGGTGTGAACATGGTCTGCATTGGTTGTATTTGGTTGACAGCCGGCCCTCCTTCCCACCCAGCCAGTCAGTTATCCCACCATGGACTGTGCTTGCATTGCAGGGAGTGAAAGTTGTCTTTCAAGATGTCAGTCAGTGGTGTCCTGCTGTTGGTTGTTGCACAGTTGCCAGCGGGGCCTTGTGCTCCCCACAGCAGTTGCCAGTGTCAGCCATCTTGTTAGTCCTTTTCCACTCCCTGTGATGTGAGCATGGTTGTGAGTGGTGTTGATGGAACAGTTGTGAGGCTGAGCAATATCTGTGCCTACTACTCCCATCATGCTATTGCCTCCACCCCCCTTCCCAGCATGCCCATCCTTCCTTCCTTTTGACTCTGCTTCCCTGTGGGGTGGGCTGCCTGTGCTGACAGGATGGCTGGGAGTGTTGTCCTGGCAGTTGTTTGGCTAAAAGTCCCAAGAGTCTCCCTGTGCTTCACACAACATAACCCAGGGTGGTGGTTCTTTGTGGGATCTTGAGTTAGGATGTGAGGCATTGCATTTTCCCAGGTGGGTTATGTGGAGTTTGTGTTGAGGGTGTGTGTGAGGGGAGGTGCTTGTGACTATGGTCAGTGCTGCAAGTCCTCCTTCCCACCCAGCCAGATATCCCACCATTGAACGTGCTTGCATTGCAGGGAGTGGAAGTTGTCTTTCAGGATGTCAGTCAGTGGTGTCCTGCTGTTGGTTGTTGCACAGTTGCCAGCAGGGCCTTGTGCTCCCCACAGCAGTAGCCAGTGTCAGCCATCTTGTGAGTCCTTTTCCACTCCCTGTGATGTGAGCATGGTTGTGAGTGGTGTTGATGGGCCAATTGTGAGGCTGAGCAATATCTGTGCCTACAACTCCCATCATGCTATTGCCTCCACCCCCTTCCTAGCATGCCCATCCTTCCTTCCTTTTGACTCTGCTTCCCTGTGGGGTGGGCTGCCTGTGCTGACAGGATGGCTGGGAGTGTTGTCCTGGCAGTTGTTTGGCTAAAAGTCCCAAGAGTCTCCCTGTGCTTCACACAGCATAACCCAGGGTGGTGGTTCTTTGTGGGATCTTGAGTTAGGATGTGAGGCATTGCATTCTCCCAGGTGGGTTATGTGGAGTTTGTGTTGAGGGGTGTGTGAGGGGAGGTGCTTGTGACTATGGTCAGTGCGGTGAGTCCTCCTTCCCACCCAGCCAGATATCCCACCATGGAACGTGCTTCCATTGCAGGGAGTGCAAGTTGTCTCTCAGGATGTCAGTCAGTGGTGTCCTGCTGTTGGTTGTTGCACAGTTGCCAGCAGGGCCTTGTGCTCCCCACAGCAGTACCCAGTGTCAGCCATCTTGTGAGTCCTTTTCCACTCCCTGTGATGTGCGCATGGTTCATGGTGGTGTTGATGGGACAGTTGTGGGGGGAGCAATATCTGTGACTACGACTCCCATGATGCTATTGGCTACACTGACTTGCCCAGCATACACAGAATTCCTTTCTTTCAGTGGTCTTCACTGTGTGTTGGTGTTGTAGTGGTGGCTACATGTCTGGATGTGTTTGTTAGTTATATTTGTGCCACTGCCAAGCTGTAGTTGTAGTTGTGTTTGTACATGTGATGACACGGTTAAATGTAACTTTGAGATGGCATGTGTTGTGTTTATCTGACTGACATACACATTTTGGGATGATTCTGTTCTGGTTGCTGTGTAATTGCTAAGAGTGCATGGTTTGACTCTCCCCTTGACAGTGATGTGTGTGTGTATTGTGGCAGAATATTGTGTACATTTGTTGTGTACTCACCAGGCTCTGGGATGTTTTCTAGTCCATAGACGCTCACTGGCGGTAGGATGGCCCGCACCTTCTCCTCCCAGGGCCTGAGGTATACTGGCTTGGCAGGAGGGCCGCTGCCGGTGTGTTTGCTCAGGAGGTAGTCCTTCTTCAGCAGCTCCCGTACCCTCCTGCGCACGTCATACCACCTGTTCTGGATGTCAGTCTTTGTGCGCAGACATGGTGATTGTGCGTTCACCCTGTTGATGATCCTCTCCCACATCTTTGTTTTCTGGGAGATGGGTGTCTGTTGGACCAGTGCGCCAAACAGCTGTGGCTCTACCCTGAGGATCTCGTCTACCATGACTTCCAATTCACTATCTAGGAACTTGTGATTCTTCTTTGGAGGCATGGTGATGGGTGGTGATGGTGAGTGATGTGTGTGTTGGTGTGCAGGTGAAGGTGTGTGAGTGTGTGTTTTGCTGGGTGTATGTGAGGTAGCTATTTGTTGGTGTGCTGATGGTGTGTGGCTTGTGTGAGGGATGAGCTGTGGGTGTGTGGTTGCTGTCTGTTGAGTGCTGGCAGGTGAATAGGATTTGCAAAGGATCATGGTTGGGATTTGTGTCCTTTATATGGGTGGAGTTGTGGGTGTGTCTTTGTTCTCTGTCCCCACCCCCCCAGTATTTATTGGCTTTGTAATTGCTTGTTTGGCCTTTTTTTGTGTATTTTCCCTTAGTACTTTCTGTGCATGTTGGAAACGTTCTTGTGACCGAGTCGGACCCTGCAGTTGTCTCGTACGGTCTTCTCCGTTTCGTTCACGCTGTGTTTGTGCTATTTTCTATGCTGCGTACGCGTCGGTCGCGGTGTTTTGTGTTACTTCGGCTCGCAGTTTTGTATGCGTGTCGGTCGTATGGCTTGTCCTCCGTACGACTCGGTCATGGTTTTCGCGCCTTGCATCGTACTTTGCGGTTTGGAGTTTGCGGGTACGTTTTGGTCGGATTTGTTCCGGGTACGTGTCGGTCGGTTCGATTCGCGTGTTTTTCCGGCCGGATTGCTGTTTTCCGTGCGGCTCGGTCGTTCGGCTTGGGTTCCGTACGTGTCGGTCGGATTTTGCACGCTTTGCATCGTACTTGGCGGGTCGGGCGCCACAGGTACGTGTCGGTCGAAATTAATTTCGGCTCCGAGTCGGTCGGTGCTTTTTCCGGCCCGAATCGGAATCGACCCCATAATGTAATATTTTGGCAAGGATGCTTTACACTGATTGTGTTGCTTGTCCCAACTCTAGACTCAATCTGAGGCAACGGGTGTAATGGGGTTGCTGTAATATTTTCTTGTAGGCTCTACTGCAGCATAATTCCAGTGTGGCATCGAGTGCCCGGGGATAGGCATGATGCCCATACTGTAAGGTTAGGGTTAGTATTGCCTTCATTACTTTTAGAATGGGAGCTGCTGAGGCGCTGCTTAGCACTTACTTTAGTTAACCAATATTGTGCGTAATGGTGGGTGCCATTTTTTTTTAAGGTCGTTCATTTGGGCTGTGGCAGAACAATTTTCGCTAAACCATACCCCTAAGTACTTACAGTGCCTAGATGTACTAATGCTCTTGCCGCCCAGACACCACATCACCATCTTCTTTCGCCTATAGCTGCCAAATATTAAAACTTTAGTTTTTGCCTGGTTTACCAGTACATGATTGCCCTTGTTAAATCTACTCAGTGCGTCCAAAGCCCTTTGTAATCCACAATTGGTATGATTCATGACAACTATATCGTCGGCGTAGTGAATAGTTTGCATAGAGGCTGAGCTTAGTCTGGGTGGAGCCAGGCAACTGGCCTTTAGTTCCTTCCCTAAATGTTATGTTTTGTTATGTTTTTGGATTTTTAAAGCGCATGGTTGCCCCAGCCACTTATAGATTAAAGAGCATGGGGGCCAAGACCCGTCCCTGTTTTAGCCCCCGGTTAATATCAACTTTCTGTGTTACCGTAAAGGGACCTGTTTTCACTCATACCCACGCCTCTGTATGTAGGGAAATTATTGCTTTTAAAAGATTTGAATGTATCCTCCATGCATCCAAATTTCTCCACAGGGTGGCCCTATCCACCCTATTGAAGGTGGCACTGTAGTCTATAAAACAACATAGTAGGGGAAGGCTGTCATTCTGGAGCGCACAATACCTGAGGAATGATATTTATATTGTCTATGCTAGATGATCTGGGCCTGAAGCCTGACTGGAAGAAAGGCAGAAGACCCTCCCTGGCTACCCACCCTTCAAGATGATCTAGAAGGGTTCGGGCATAAGCTTTTGCCTCAATGTCCAGTAGAGCGACCAACCTATAAATTGAAGCTAGCAACCAGTCTCCATTTTTTAAATTATGGGGCATAATTTGGATCCTCTTCAACTTCCAGGAATATCAGCACTTTGGAAGGAGTGATTGTACAATGCAGGGGCTCCGTCTAATTTCAGTTGGTTTAGTATGTTTTCTACCTTCTGGGGAATTGTTAAACTTCCTGTAACTAATTGACTCTCCTCCCTGTGGTGATCCACCATTTCAATCCTACATCTGGCTCGTGTGGCCTGAGCTTCATGACTGCCAGGTCGCCTCCCATTAATAAAATCGTGGCTGACGGTTCAATCAGACCAGTGCTAGATATAATATCCGACTGATCCACGTACAACTCCCTGATGTGCCGTACCCATGCTGCTCCTGAAACTCCATTTTCTCTGGACAGACTCCCGTTTTTTAATTTGTTAATGTGGGCCCAGAAACGTGCCTGATTTGAGTCTTTTAACAACTGAAATACTGAGGCCCATTCCTTGTTCTGTTCTTTCCTTCTGATACTCCCATATGTTTTTTTTGTGTGTCGATTTGAGCCTTCTTAATGCAGCAAACGTTATATTTGATGGATTTAACTGGTGCGCCCTCTGGGCCTTGCGGAGGACTCGCTTTTGAGAGGGTGATTCCTTTACTCTAGAGACCTGGGTTTGCCTGTATCCGATTCCCCATTGGAAGTCTGGGCTTATGGTCCTGGCCCAGTAAGGCCTTTCTTAGGTCCTCCATGTAGCTTCCCCATTCCGTTAGGACCCATTCCGGTTGCTCAGAATGTAGTGTGCATTCCAATGCCTCTGTCCAAGTGTCAACCTTATGATTGTATTCGAACCACCACTTGACTCTCCTTACTAGCTTCACGGTCTCTTCCCCCGTTGAAGTGTCTATCTGATTAATTATATCTGATGGTTGTACAGCTAGATTTAAAATGCACTTCAAAGGGTTGTGGTCACTCTCTGACCTTGCTGGTATGTTAAAGAGGGCCATATGGGTAGCTAAACCCTCTGATAGGAAACAGTAGTCAATGGTTGATATACCTTTGCATGTTGGAGGGAGTGTCTGGGCCTTGTTTGTTTCTTCGAATACCGTCTGAGCTGATACAAACTTATAAAGCTTTAAGAAGTCATTGATTACTGATCCTATTCTTGACTTGTGTGTTCCTCCACTTGTCTCCCCCAAGCCATTGATGTTACAGTTCCCTGTGATTATAAATTCATGCTGGGGTAATCTAAAAGGAGGTCATTGAGACGGTCAAGGAGATGGTTATCCTGCTTTGACCCTACTTTCCTTGGAGCATTGAGATAACAGTTAAACAAGAGCAGGCCCGTAAGTTTGTGAGTAATTTCCAGACCCTGTAATTGGATGTTTTGAACTGCCTTGCTTTTATTCTCAAGAACCTTAGCTTCCAGGTTGACAGCGTGCTTGATAAAGATGGTTAACCCTCCCGACGGGTGACCAAAGAGACTCAGAAGTGATGCTGAGCTAAAAATCTCATGGAAGCCTGGTAAGGCAGTCGGGACCATGGTCCATGTTTCTTGGAGGCATAATATGTCTCCTAATTCCAGGTAGGCCCGTACTTCCCGGCTTTCAAAGGTTTTTTGAGCCCCGCCACATTCCATGAAATCAAGGAGAGGTGTGATTTGATCGCACTTCCGTGGGGATGTCAAGAACTTGCCCTTTGTCTTCCATGTTGTTTGACGTCCTCCACAATCCCGACTGTGACCCAAGAATCAATGGCCTGTGCATGTATTTCTCCTGCCGCTCCACCCCCTGGTAAGCTCTCCTTGTGGGGGAGAGTTGCACCACTCTATGATTAAGAGCCTTTGCAATCCTTAAGGCTTTAGAGCCTGATGTCCTCAAAGTTTCATCTTCTGTTTCCGCCTGTCGTTCCTTTGAGGATACTCTGTGTAGTCTTCTGGGTGGGAGGATGCAATAGGACATACAGATATATTGGGGGAGTGGGTTTGTTCAAGTAAATCCCTCAGTCAGCGAATTTGCTTTTTTGCACTCCACACCCCTTTCCTCAGGACTTCATTCCTCCATGCCGTTCTTGCAACTTCCCTAGTGGAGTTTAGGAATGGTGGTTCAAATTTTACCCATAGCAGATCCTCCAAGGTGATGTTCTTAAGACCTGGGATATAGCTGCACAGTTTCAGAAGGTTCCCACGATTAACGTTATCCTGTGACCACATGGGATAATATCTGGGAATAAAAACGAATTCCCGGGGGTCGATGCCTGCTGCACCCTGGCAGCCCATCTGTGCCAGCTGTAAAGGCGTTGACTTAGATTTATTCATATCCACAGCTTCTCTTGCCCCCATGAGGAATTATCATTATGCGCTTGTCCACAGTTCGCATTCTGCTGTGAGTGGATCAGCAGGACCATCTGTAAGGGCATTGACTTGAGATGGTTTTGGTCCCCTACCTCCGTCTCTGACCCTGTGGCATTATAGTTGTATGGTTGTTTGCAGTTCCCCTTCATGTATGGGAGACTCACTATTGGGTTGCTGTCCGTGCACACTGTTGCCAGAATGTTGCTCCAAGCCCCATTCGCTGTTCCCCCACGTTCTAACTTTCGTGGAACTTGGAATAATACCCCCTGCACAGGATCCCCAATTGCTGGCCCTGCAATGAAGCCCTATAGTGAGACATTACCCTGACAGCTAACCGGGCCAATGCTTGCCCCTTGTGTGCATTTGACCTTGATCCTTTGCCAGTTGTCTTGACACTTCCTCAAAATGTCTGATTGAGGCTTAGTGGCAAAGACTGGTCCTGCTGACCCTAGACTTGTTGTTGTGGGTAAGTTCTCCTGTGGAGTGACTGCAGTCAAGTTTATCCAGCTAGGCGGGTCATTGACCTTGTCTGATTCCTGCGGGTTCTTGAGCTTTCTCGGTTGCACAAATATAGGGTATAATTTTGTTGATTTGCACTGAGATAGCTTGCACGTTGCTCAATTTAGCAAACGTTGCTTCTTAGTTTGCTTTTTTAGTTTCTTCTTGGCCCTCCTTGATAGACAGGCCGCCAAGGGGTCCCCGTAGCCCTTAAGGTTTATGCTGACGGATTATGGACTCCTGTAGTTGAAGCGTTGCTGGCCCTCTGGCCACTTCTCTGCTCCATGATTCCCACTTGTGCTTCGTGCCTTGCGCCTGACTCTATCTGCCCCAGTTTGGGCTGTGATCCCAATGACTTGCCCCCCTCAAAAAAGGCTTTGTGACCCCCCTTCTGTGGGACTTCCGATGCAAGGCATTTTTCCTGTTGAGTAGTCTCCGACCTTCCTGAATTGGCCTTGGTGACCTCTACCAAGGCTCTTAACACATCCGGTAGGGAGCTTAACTTGTTTATTGTAGGTGAGCATAAACAGAGCTTATTCTTATCCAAGACACTTACTTTGGAGTCTAGTCAGGTTAGTTTGCTCCCTAACTCCGCCAAATGCGTTGCCAGTGACTGAAGCAAGTCAATCTGAAGCTCCATTTTGCTAGACTGCCAGAAAAGAGCCTTAGCCATGGTGTACTGCAGTGCACTTATATCTGCTAGTGTTGGGTTCTTTTTAGAAGCCAAACCGGAGTTTGGACTATCATTGCTCCCATTCCTGCTCAGGCTCGGGGTTTGACTTAATGTGTCATTGATTTGGGCCTCAATAGTAGCAAGAAACCCATCTGATAGAACACCCGGTTCATAGTCTGTATTTCTCTCTCACCTATCCATGGTTTGTGAAGTCAGTGATGTGCAAGAATTAATTCTTTGGGTCAGTAGTGTGATGGGAGTGCCCCTGAGCTCCTTGGTTTGAAGGTTTTGGACCGCTGTCATGCTATTGTTGCTTGACCTATCCAAACCTTTGTTGCTGGCTCCATACTTAGTGTTCCCTTTGGTGGCCAAGTGTGGGCTACCATTACATGGCCCATAATTCAGAACAGCGCTTGATCTAAAGCCTATGGTGGCAACTTGGGCACCTGGGCCCAATTGTTGTATATATGAATGTGATGCGGTATCCACATAGTTTTCAATTGATAACTTTGGACATGACTGTGAGCGTCGACTGTTGTAGCGCTCCACACTTGTTGGGTACTGACTAAGGCTATAGGTGTAGGAATTAGTTGCCGAAAGGGCGGGAGGCCCTGGACTGAAGTTTACGGAGGCTGCGGACATCAAAGTGGCTTCTCTCTGGGGCGATTCTGAGGGGGCACTGGCGGCTCAATATTACTCCTAATTGATCCTTTAGAGGAATGGGTCACCCGCCCCCGTTCCGTAATAAGCTTCTCCCACTATTTGGGGGGATTTGTCTGGTTCCTCCAATGTCAATTTCTTGTTGCCTTGGGGCTGTTTATGTCTCCCCATGCCCAGCTATTACCCAGTAATGTCGGATGATGTCACACAACTTTTTATTTGCACCTTCAGAGACCTTTAGGGGTCTGGATGGTGAGGCTAACTCTCTTCAGTTCTCTCCAGGAGTCACCTCACCTTCTATTGCCTCCTATTGCCTCAATGGCGAGACTCTCCACGCATGGGGGCACAGGAGGGGATCAACCATCCTGGACCCCCCCGATAGTACCAACTGGCCTGTGGTATCCTATATCACACACTTGGGCAGCGGACTCCTCAATGCTGCTTTAATAATATAACCAATTCTTCTTTACCCCTTGTCGGGCCTTAGGGAATTTAGCTGGTAGGACCAGCTCTCTTCAGCCCTCAACAGGAGTCACCTTACTGCCTCAGTGGAGTAGCTCCCCACAAACGGAGCACAAGCAGAGCACAAGAGGAGCTCAAGCCCCCTAACACCTGGGCTGTGAACTCCTCACACTGCGCTAAGTTGTGATAAAAAAATAAATATTAAAGTTGAAATGTCATACAGTTTTTTTTAAACTTCTTGCCTGCTTGCTGTGAAGGCCTTTGGGGGGTTGGTGAAGGCAAGGCCCGAGCGGGAGCTCGCCAGGCCACCCGCAACCCGCACCGAGCCTAGCTGGGCTGCTTCCGCTGGAGGCTTGGACTCGCACTCTGCAAACAGAAGCTACTACCGCTGCGCTCGAGCTCCTTACCTCAATCCCCACTCAGCTCTTCCGAAATCTGCAGCAAATCCACCGGCCCCGGAATCCTTTTCTTCACCCTCGGGCCAGGTGCTTAGCTGTGTAGTGCAGTGAGGTGTGATACCGGCACGATACCTGGTTTGGTGCCACACCCGCTTCCTGCTTGCCGCACCCGCTTGCTCCTTGCTTGCTCCCTGCAACGCGGCGATTCCAGACTTCTGTGTCTCGGTTTCGCTTCCAGGTCAGACAGTCAACACCAGGGTGGCAAGGGTATTTTTAGGGTGTAAGGTGGGTATGGGTTTTTGGGTTGTAAGGGTATTTTAAGGTTTAGGGTGGGTATGGGTTTTTGGGTTGTAAGGTTTTTTTTTTAGGGTTTAGGGTGAGTATGGGGTGAGGTGTTGTGGTTTTTAATGGATATTTATATAAATATAAATATATATATATATACATATATATATTTGTAATGTATATATATGAGAATATATATATATATTTTTTATTTGATTTATTATGATTAAATTTGTTTTATTGTTGCAAATGCGATCTTTTGAGAGAATATACGTTTTGCGGACACAGCGTCAACATTCAGCCGATATCCGCTGAGATGCAACTTACACCGTTATTGATTCCCAACTACCCTCCCTCCCTCACTCTCCACCCGGGTGCCTGTATCTCAAGATCTAACCTATAGTCATAATTTCAGTTTTCATTCTATCAGTTTCCTCTTAGCTGTGGGTGTGTTCCGCCAAACGCAGTAGTCTGAGATATCTAGGGCAAGTTAGTTCGGTGAATTCCTGTGATAGAAGTGCAATAAAAGGGCAACAGATCTCTCGAATTGTATCTCCTTCTTGTTTGATAGCACAGGAGAGCCGCTCCATCCCCAGCAGATCCCAGATACGATGAAGCCATGCTAGTCTTGTTGGAACCCTGTCTGTACCACATAAAGCCAATATTGACTGGTGCGCTGCCCTAAGTGCCAATGTAATGCGCCTGCCTCTCTTCGACGTGAGTGGGTAAATAGGGGGATTGGGAAGACACAAAATAGTGTAGGAAGGGAATCTAGGAAGTTGGGTATCAAAATGCGTATGAATTTCTGTTAGGACCTCATCCCAAAAATGTGACAGTTTAGGGCAGTCCCAGAGGATGTGTGTCAGTGTCCCTGTAGAGTCCCTGCATCTCCATCATGTATCACCTTGGGCTGGGTGGATTTTGTGTAGGCGAGCCGGTGCCAAATACCAGTAGGAGACAATTTTCACTGCAGTTTTTGAGCTAGATGTGTTGGGGCAGAGTATCTCACCCTGTAGTGAATATCCCACCATTCTGTTTGTCAGCTGCCTCCCTAACTCTCACTCCCATCTCAAATGGGCTGTGGTTTTTGTCTCTGGTTCAGGGCCTATCAGAATTTTGTACAAATCTGAGACTAAACGCTTGTCAGACTCCCTGCTGAGGAGCCATCTCTCAAAGGGGGTCAGATGTTGCTGCGCGGCTGCCTTCACCTCCGGGTTCATCACCCAGTGTCTAATTTGAGTGTAATGGAGCCTCTCTTCCTCGAGGAGTGCACAGTCAACTCCAAGTGTATCAAAAGGTATGGGGCCATCTTTATCAAATAAATGGCCTATTGATCTGCACTCTGGCTTCTGCCAGGCCTCAAACTCAGTACGATTTAGTCCCGGCGCAAAGTCTGAGTTCTCAACTATTGGGGTCAACGGGAACGAGGAGAGGCCCCCCTCACCCCGACCATATCCCATAACTTGAGGGTGGTCGCGGTGATCGCTGAGAGATAGAGACTCGGTGGGCGGTTGGCTTTTTTCACAAAAGGGATCTTCCACATGGAGGTACCTGCTAGTGCCCGGTCCATAAATACCCAAGACTTCTCCGATTCTGAACGGGACCATTCCACCGTGTGCCAAAGTTGAGCCGCCTGGAAATAGCGCAAGATGGATGGAACTCCTAAGTCCCCCTCCCTCGGATGTCGCCAACTCTGTTCCCTTCGCATGCGGGCGCCTTTATTCACCCAAACAAAAGCTTGGAATGCTCTCTGTAGCGTTTGAAGTGTTCCTCGTGGGGGCCAAAGGGGCAAGGTTAAAAATATATATAATATCTTAAGGAGGGCCGTCATTTTTAGGGCAGCGACTCGTCCCAGCCACGACAGCCCATATGGGTGCCTGCGGGCTAAATCTGTTTTAATTCTGTCAACCAACTCTCGATAGTTAATGGTTACAATCTCATGGATTATTGGTGCAAGTTGGATCCCCAAGTATGGGATGGCGGTTTCCTAATTAATTGAGTGTGCTTGAGTGAGAAGCTGTCTCGAAGCAGTTGTTGCTGTCAAGCTCAGTGCCTGCGATTTGGAGATATTAACTCGGAACCCGGAGACTGTTCTGAATCTCTCTACCTCTTCCAGAAAGCTCGGCATTGATGTCTGTGGGTCGTCCAGGGAGACGATAACGTCATCTGCACAGAGCATAATAAGATGTTCCTCACCCCCAAATCAGATGCCCTTCACTCCTCGATTATCCTGTACGCTCTGCGCGAATGGCTCCATGTAGAGCGCAAATAATAAAGGGGAGAGGGGGCAACCCTGGCGCATACCCCGTTGAATCGGGAAGCTTTCCGATATTCTACCATTCACCCTGACCGAGGCTCTTCGTCTCGCATACCCACTCAACACCCACGAGCAGAATCTATCTCCCAGTCCGAAAGTCTTTAATACCTCTTCCAAGTACGGCCAATGCACCCTATCGAAGGCCTTCTCTGCGTCTATGGAGAAGAGCATCATCTCACGCTGGGAGTGGGAGGCTTTGTCAATTAAGTGGAGGAGACGTTTGGTATTGTCAGAACATTGCCTATTGGGTATAAATCCAGACTGGTCAGTAGCGACCAGCCCAGGCATATATGGGGCCAGATGTACCACTAAGATTCCTATAAATAGTTTTGCATCTACGTTAATGAGCGAGATGGTTCGATATGACCCACGCAGTTTCTTATCTTTGCCCGGCTTCGCTATAACTATGATGGAGGCCTCTAGCATTGATGGTGGAAGCGTATCCGCGTTTGTACAGGCATTGAACATGTTGGTGAGAAGTGGAGCCACTAAACTGCAGTATGTTTTATAAAAAAGAGCCGTGAAACTGTCAGGGCCCGGTGATTTATTGGGTTTTAATCTACAATTGCAGCTATAATCACTTCTATTCTAATGGGTTTATTGAGATCTGACGCTTGTTCCTCCATGAGCTTGGTTACTTTGGCGTGTTCCAGGTAATTAGCAATTGATTGGGGGGAGAGCTTTTGTGCTGAGTAGAGACCCTTATAAAAGGAACTGAATTTGGAAGCTATCGCCTCCTCCCCTACTGTTTCTTCCCCTGATTCCATTGTCAGGGCCTCTACCACGTTGGCTTGGCATTGGCCTTTGAACTTAGTGGCTAATAATCACCCAATTTTGTTCCCTCCCAAGTAGAATGCATGCTTAAGGCGGAGGATCGAGTACTCGGCATGATCTTTGTCCAGACCCGCCAATTGCTTCCTTGCTACCTCCAACCACTGCCATATCCTTGGGTCCTCAGTGCGATGATGTATACGTTTTAATTATCTGACCTGTTGCTGAAGTTGCGCCCGTTTCTCTCACCTGGCCTTATTATCAGCTGTCGAGATGGCTATCAGCACCCCCCGGATTACTGCCTTCAGGGCATTCCAAACTATCACGGGTGAGGTTTCTGGGAGGTCATTAACTTCCAAGTCATCCATGATGGACTTCTCAACCTGCTGAACTGTTTCTGGGTGGCAAAGTAGCGATTCCTGGAGTCTCCAACTTTGGGCTGCACAAGTTTGGGGCGGAAGGGAAAGATCTAGTTGACCTGCTGAATGATCCAACAGTGCTCTGGGTTTGACTTCTACTGAGCGTACTGCCTCTTGAATTTCCTTGGAGCCTAAAAAAATTGCCAAGCCTCGCATACGTTCTATGTGCATGAGAGAAGAAGGTGTAATCTTTTGTGTCGGGTGTTGGTCTCGCCACAAGTCTCTCAGTCCCAACTCTCGCAACCACCGGGCACCATCTGCACTGACCTCCCTCGCAGCTCCCCGCTGTGATGTCGAGCGGTCTAGATCATTATGGAACACTAAGTTCAAGTCCCCCCTATAATCACCCACTTATCGTGTGTAGCCATCATTTCTCCTACTGCTTCTTGGAGGAACTGCTCCTGTCTCTCATTAGTAGTGTAGATAGATCCAATAAGCATAGAATGTGTGTCAAAGTGTATTTGATACCCAATAAACAGCCCTTTATTTCTGCCACCTTAATCCCCACCTTCCCTTGAAAGGATCATGAGAACAGAAAGGCCACTCCCGCCGATTTTAGGGTCAGAGAGGAGAAGAACTGTTGTGGGAAGGCTCTAGATTTGAGTCTATGCCAGTCCTTGCGCTGCAGATGTGTCTCCTGTAACAGGCACACATCTGCTTGTGAGTTCTCTAGATAAGAGAGTATCGCCTTTCTCTTAACCGGGTTGTTCAAACCCTTTACATTGAGGATGAAAACTTTCAGGGTCTGTGTATATGTCATCCTGATGGACTCTTGGGTTGTTAATAATAGGAGGTGCACCGAACACAGTACAAATAGTCCGTTTATTGCTTTAACAAATTCTTCTTTTATTCCAAAATTTGTTCACTCACCTAATAAAGTGGATTCATATCGAAAGCTAATTTGTAGAACACAATAATCCTTTCGGTAGGGGTGAAGGAAACAGCCACCGTAGTCCGTGACCGTGTCCTCTTCCCGCATCGCATGATGCAAAAGGATTATTATATCTGGGCCATCCTTTGATACTTTTAATTCCTGGTTAATGATACAGTGGTTTTAGTTAACCCATTAAATCTGAAGAAACGCACCCTGCTTTGAGGATTATTGTGTTCTACAAATTAGCTTTTCGATATGAATCCACTTTATTAGGTGAGGATCCACGCAGTATCACTTTCCTGGATGATCTTTATATCCAGCGACTTCCATTATATCTCAAAATTGACATACTGAGTTATAAGCCCTGATGAAGTTCCAAAAGGTTGTACCTTTAGGGAACGAAACGCGTTGGCTGTTTTTATGAACAAATTTTGGAATAAAAGAAGAATTTGATAAAGCAATAAACAGACTATTTGTACTGTGTTCGGTGCACCTCCTATTGTTAATACCATTTTTGGAATCTGTAACCAGTGGCACTAAAAGGTGATGAGTGCTGGAGATTTGTGCACGAGCAACCCAATACGGTAGCAGAGATATAGTGATAGTGCTATCCACTGAAGTCCGTCACATAGATTTGGTTGTTTGCAGACTCTTGGGTTGTTGCCTGGTCCTATCTATGGATTCCCCACCCTTTTCCCCCGTGTTCATGTATAACTGATCGTGGGTTAGATATTGATGGTTATTCTGCCTGATTAACAGGCAACCGTAAACAATCTCCATAACAAAAACAACGAGTAACCATAGTCTCTGGGTCAGAGATATCCAAGGTCAAGCCATCACCTTACCAATGTAGAAATCTCAGGTTGGGGTTCCGGGCACGTCATGAAGTCCCCGCTCCGCCTACAGCCCCCCCGCCACCCACCTCTCATATTGTGCTCCTTCTCCTCATGCCAGATCATTGGTTGGGGCATCTTCAGCTAGTTTGGCTAGGAGAACATATCTTTCTGACACCATAGTTTCGGGATCGCCACCAGGGACTTTTCGCCATCTCCCCCAGCCCTCCTTTTTCTGTTTGCCAGGTTGTGTATTCCGGGGGATTTTTTTGGGGGTTCTATTTGGAGCAGATTGCATGCTTCAGACAGGGAGTGGAGCAGTCTCAGTTGCCCCTGCCATCGGAATATTAATCTAAAGGGGTGACCCCACGAGTAGGTCACCTTCTTTTCTCGTAGGAAGGTCGTGACTGATTGGAACTCTCATCTTTTTTGTAACGTGGAGGCAGGCAGATCCTGAAACAGATGAAGGGTCTGACCCCTGAATTGTATTGTGGGTGATTCTCGTGTTTTCTTGAGGATTGTTCCCTTCAGTGGGAAGTTATGTACACAGGTCAAAATGTCCAGTGGGCGACCTCTTCCCAAGCCCCAGCTACCCACTCTATGGGTCCTATCCAAGCGTCTAGTTTCTGCTGAGGTATCGCCAATAATGTGTGTGAATAATTCTGCTACATAGGCCTTCCAGATGCAGATTTTATTTTGTCAAGAACTATTTTCCAGGTCCTCGGCATTTGCTTGGAGGTCTAATTGTTATTCTGACAGGTGTATAATTTTCTGTTGTAGTTGCTCAATTTCGCTGTTTCATTTTACCATGTTTCTTTCCTTGTAAGGACGAGCTCTGTTATTGTGCGTGGTGATACACTGGCACAGGAGGGCGCATGTTACCTGTAGTTGATTATGTGAGAAATACATGTACGTGTGTTGCAGAATATGCACACATCATAGACATACTCTCACATTACGTCTTTGCAAATCAATATATTGCACGTTTCCCTGGTGCTACTCAGACTTATGATATGGGAAAAACCTCTGCGAAGCGGCCTGGAATTTCAGTGTTAATGACATTTTCGATCGCAGACTTTTAAATACACTAGTGTAGTACATATTCAGTAATACTAATCATTGTCAGCAAAATTGTACTGAGGTCGATTGAGAAACATGCTTCTGTTACTTTGCTGGAAAGCAACCAAGTATTCATGCTGGCAAAGACGATTTCATTTTCTAGTAGAGTTGTATTGAGCTAGGAATTAGGCAATCCCAAATACCATAAGTCTTTTCAATCATCAATGGGTTTTAAAAAACATAACCAGATCCTATATATCAACCTTGATATAATAATATCTTTAAGAGGGTATAACAAAATCATCATTTGGTAGTTTAATTATTTTCATAGATCAATTTCCTAAATGGCATGGCTAGTCTAAATGACATGAAGCATCATTTGACTACTGATGATATCATAGAGTTAAAGCTTGTCCCATCTTTAGCTCTTTGACAGCCTACTTTTTCTGCTGAGGGTTTATAGGTTGGGTAAGGAGAAAGCAGGACTCTTAGGGGTATATTCACAAGAACGTGCGATAACTACCGCAAGAGTAGCGTAACGCAACTTTCAATATCGCAGCCTATCGCGGGAAAATAACCCCATGTTAACGTGGAATTCACAACAAGGTGGTAGCAAGCGACAGCCTGCCGAAACCACGGACAATGTCCGCGATACAACCACCACGATGGAGATAAAAACACAAACCACAACACCAAAAAACACGCGATGGGCCAAAGCGCGATGAGGAAACCAGTGACAAGCAGTGCCAGGCCTGCAACACACACCTGGCAGGCGTCAATAATCACCATAAAAGTAGAAAAAACACCCACACACAAACTGACCAACACCCAAACACCATGGAGGCAGCCAGAGCAGGCGCAGAGGACGAGCGCAACCCCACAAGCACCCCAGACAACAAGCCTGGGACCTCGGGGACAGGGAAGGGCAAGGACAAGAAGATGAGGAAGACCAAGTTCAGTCCGCAGGCGAACAGGATCAGAGTCACTGAGGTGATGGAACACCATCAACAACTCTTCGTCACCTCCAACGTGTCATTGGGCACCAAAAATGGAATATGGCGGGACATCGTCGACAAGGTGAATGCCGTCGGAGAGCACAAGCGGACAATGGATGAGGTCAAGAGACGATGGAATGACATCAAGCGGAAGACCAAGGAGAAACTCACCGCCAACCAGAAGGCAGCAACGCAGACCGGAGGTGGGGGCCCAGCGCCACAGCTGGAGCTGGATGACATGGAGGAGCTGGTGTCAACAGTCATCAGTGTGGAGACTGTGGCTGGAGTCGGGGGACCGGACACTGCTCGACAGGACACAACACAACCGCAACAGGGTGAGTGACCACCAGGTACTGGGGGATGGGGGAGATGGCCACAATGGCACACATGCACAAGCAAGCGTGGCACAGTACACACCCACAATGACCCTGGGTCCTCGCCCAGACCCACAGACTGTCACAATGTACAATGCCATGCTGTCTGAATGTCAACCTGTACCATGCGGCTACATACATGTGGACACATTGTAATACACCATCACCCCTCACATCGCAGGGGCATCGTCAACACCTCCTGCAGAGCAGTCCCAGCCACTCTTCACTGATGACGAGGAGGACAACACCAGCATCGACACCCAAACCATCCAAAACATCATTGACCTCATCCGCCACTCACCTCCATGAGCAGGGCAGCCCAGCTACATCGATGAGACCCCACCCACCACCCAAACCACCCAGCAGGAGGCACCCACAGCCCAGGCACCCTCCGTAGTCCCCCAGGAACAACAAATGGCCTTCCATTGCCGTGTGCTGGAGGGCCAGAGGGAGACGGCCGAGCAGGTGCGGGTGGGGTTCGACCTCATGGCTACCAAACTGGACACCATCCTTGGGTGTCTATGTCCGCCCCATGGTCTCCAACGATCCCTGACTGACATCGCTGGAGTCATGACGTGGAGGGAAGAATACCTGTCCGCTCAGAGTGGCTCCAGCGATCCCATCCGTGAGTTGGCACACATGCGGAGGCTCATGGAGGACATGGTGCGGATGGAGGCGGAAAGGATGTCAGCCACCGCTGCACATCAGCGAAATGTAGCTCGCTTCTACCAGGCCCTGCATGTCCACATCATGGTATTGCTGCCACAAGGCATGGCGATGATGAATGCTGCTGCCCCCACACCATCCACATCTCCACCCCCTGGTGTGTCAGTGCCTCCCAGTGCGGCAGGCATATCCACTCCGGCACCTGATGTGTCACTGCCACACAGTGCGGCCGACAATCCTCCTCCGGCCCCTGATGTGTCAGTGGCACACAGTGCCGCAGCCGGTACTGCAACACCCACAGGTGGGGCAGAGCACACATCCGGGGACGAAGACATGGATGGGATTGAGATCAGAAGGAGGCACTAGCATTCATTTCTGCCACCTTGCCTGTTTCTGCTTTGTGCCGCACATGGCCTCAAGACCTACCACTGACCCCCAATACACTCCGATGCACTCACCTTGGACAGCGACATGGACTGCCACATCCTGTTTGAGGACCAATGACACGGTGGACAGACTGCGGACTGTACCCTTCCTCTTCCGCAGTACAGGTCATCCCCGGATGGACACTGGCTGGCCCTCCACGGGCCCATATTGTGTAGTGTGCTCGGCATTGCCCTGTACCGCTCCAGCTGCATGACTGCACTGGATGTGCAAATAAACATCCAGTGACACACTGCTGTGTAATGTCTTATGTCATTCATGTATGGATGTGTGGATGAATGTGGGGACAGTGCCTTCCCTTGCATCAATGATGTTCATCCTGTGGGATACCAGTCAGAGGGTGCGACATTGCATTTTGTGTACCGGGTCCCGTGAACACTACAACAGGGACACACGCATCAGTCACTTCCTTGTCCGGGCATGGACTGGACCACGCCCAGAGCCCACGAGTCATTGTTGCAAGCCCTGCACTGGTCCGGCGTACGGCAGGCCAGACCACTCCGCTAACGCCCCGAGGGGGGCCCTCATTGCTACCCGTCGCAGCCGTACTTGCTGGTGGTGTGCAGGTCACTGGTCTAGTTGTCAGCATGTCACAGCCACTCCCTTAGGGCAGGTTTTCACACACACCACACCCATCCGGCACAGGCGTCACAGGCCATGTGACTCCGCCAACATAAGGGGCCGACGACGTCACATTCCCCTCTTCCGGTGGTGACTGGATGACGGACGCTCCATGGTTTTCACTCATATAGGGCCCATGAGTTGTTGCGCACAGGGTTAGTGGCATCCGAGGCCTTGAGTACGGCATGGGCCTACCACCATATGGTGCAGACTGGGGTTGCACAGGGTTAGTGGCATCCGAGGCCTTGCGGACGGCACAGGCACCCCGCCACGGGACGGTGACTTTGGGTGCATTGTGTCAGTGGCACCTTGAGCTGCTGAGCGGGTGTGCAGCCTGCGATGATGCCCCGTCCCGGCGGTTCGGACAGCTCAGGTTTTGTGTGCCCTGCTGGACCGCAGTGTAGGCCAGAGCCAACGGGCAGCGTGGGCCTAACGCCATGTGGTGTCGCTTCCGGGATCCCAGAGTTGGTGGCACCCATTGGGCTGAGCGGGTGTGCAGCCTGCGATGGTGCCGGGTGCACTGGTATGTCCTGTGCCATGGAGTAATCAAGACCCAGCACCAAACGTGAGACCTGGTGGCCTGCGGAGCAGGGCTGCATGATGTGGAGGGTGCCATGTCCGTGGGCCCCGGGCTTGTAGCTTGCAGCGGCATGTGGTGGGACCTCCTGTCTATGAGCCGGTGGTGGAAGGTGAGCATTGAGGCCTGGGTGTGCATGGGCGGGCATGCTCCGATGGTCGGCGGGAGGGGTTGGGGTGCCTCTGCCTGGGTGTGCATGGGTGGGCAGGTGATCTTGTCTTGTGCAAATGTGTGTACTGTGCCAGTCATATATCTGGACACTGTTTCAGCTGACGGCTCTGACTTAGATGTGTGACCTGGTGTCCTGCTATACATACCGGCACGTGGTTGGAGACACACCGGTGGCAGCAGGTGAGCAGTGTGGCCTGGGTGCACAGGGGCGGCACTCTCTCTCTCCCTCTCTTCCTCTCTCTCTCTCTCTCCCTTTCTTCCTCTCTCTCTCCTTCGCACTCTCTCTGTCCTCTGATGTGCACAGGACACACCTTCTCATCATGTTTTTTGTCTTACAGGCTGTGACCTACGTATTAACCCGAGGGGAGCGGCCATGTGTCTTCATTTCATTTCGGTGTTCATTTTAATAAAGTTTCATTTGTTGCTTCGAAAGTGAATGTGTGCTGCTCATTTCTGTGACGACACATGCATGTCACCAGTTGTGATTGTGTGACATCAAGCGGAATATTTTGTACATGTTTAGGTGTGGCTGATGTGGCATGTCTTTGGTCGGGGGGTGCCAAGGAGGGGTAGTCCTGGGGGTGGTGGCGGTGGGTGTTGTGACCCTCTTGGGTGTCCGGGCCGCATGATGGGTGGCTCCATGGCATCTGTTGCCCTTCCGATGTAGCCCTGGGCTGTGCTCCCTTTTGGTTTGCAGGCTGCCGTCCGACTTTACACCAGGTCAGAGCAGGTGTAGATTTCCTGGTGCTAACGCGCCTTATCGCCTGTTTTGTGTTTTTATTGCCGATGTGGCTGGTCGTTGTGAATGTTGAGGTGTAATGTTGTCTCGGCTTTTGGCACAGGAACGCCTACTCTGCATCTCATTAGCGATATTTGTGGGGGTCCTCTGTGGCGATGTTTTTTGCGGCTGCTATCGCGGGTAAACTGGTGCTGTGGGATGTTAACACCGGCTTGTGAATGGGGAGGTAAATTTATCACGACTTTGGCTGCGATAAAGTGCCGTTAATTCGGCGATAGCTCCTTGTGAATATGCCCCTTAGAGTATTCTCCACTTTCTGTTTCAGCTTCTGACTTGATGATCGTTGTAACTCTTGGGCAGATTTATTAATTTTTCACATAAATCAGTGAAGCAACAAGAGTAACCAAGATATGGCAATATTTCTCTCTCCCCACATAGGAAGAGTGTGTGCCTGATGTCAAGCTTAGGTTTTGGTTTGGTAGGTGACCCTTTGACTACAAAATACTATGTTTTGACATAGTTTATCGCTTTTTCCAAAGAGTTGAAGTTTTTAGTAGATAGGGCGTTGTGTCAAAGGTTCTGAGTTGTGGCATGGGAATATCCATGTACTACCTAATAAAAAATGCACCCTTGATGCAAAGTAGCATGAAGTAGCACAACGCGCTACTTTGCATTACTTTACATCTACTTTGAAATGCAAGTCATGATTTGCACTGGAAAATAAATCAAAAAACAACAATTTGCACCAGTTTACGTCACTTTGGATATCATGTTCTGTCAGCAAGCTAATTTTGGCCAGATTGAGCGTATGTTATCATCCAGTTACGAGCTTATTTAGAACCATAGGGAAGAAAACAGTACGGATAACTGTTAGACCTGTTAGCATTAGGGAGGTCTTCCTCAAATTGTTTTGCCTTCACCTATTTTTGCTGAATTTGTTTTCATTGGCCTTAGGACTCTGTGCACTTTACCACTGATAATCAGTGCTAAAGTGATTGTGCCCACTCCCTAAAACATTGGCTTACACCTAATTGGCATATTTAATTTACTTATATGTCCCTAGTAAATTGGTAAACCATATACCCAGGGCTGGTAAATTAAATGCTACTAGTGGGGTGGCGTGGTGAGCAAAAACATAATGGATTAAACGCAGATCCTTGTGACTGGGGGTGAATGTTTGCATTGTTCAGCATTCCATCCCTCAATTGTTCCTTTTGCATTTGTCGCCCTAAGTGGGAAGGGTTTGCCCAGACGTGGGTCCCGTGTTCACTGCGCCACTGGATTCAAGCTAGCCTGGCTGATATGGGGTGATGATGCCCCGAAACTGGTCCCAGGATGCTTGTATCTGGTCCAGGGAGGACCTGGCTTGGCAGTTCGTGCTGGCCTGTTCCCATAAGGAACAGGGTCAAGACTGATTTGCATATGGCTGGGTCCAAACTGGGGTGGCGTGGTGAGCAAAAGAATGATGGATTAAACCCAGATCCTGTGACAGGGGGTGAATGTTTGCATTGTTCAGCATTCCGTCCATCAATTGTTTCTTTTGAAATTTTCTTTTGCACTAGTGGGCCTGCAGCACTTATTGTGCCACCTACTTAAGTAGCCCCTTAAATTATGCCCAAGGCCTGCCATTGCAGCCTGTTAGTAGTTGTAAACTGCCAATTAGACTTGGCAAAATAACTCCCTTGCCAAGCCTTGATGTCCCTTTTTATTACATATAAGTCACCTGATGGAAAATGGCCCTTTCTGAAGGAGCACCCCAAACTTTTTGCCTTCCTCCTTCTCTTTTTCTGACGTTCCTTTTGTTCGCTTTAGGACTCTGGGCACTTTACCACTTCTGACCAGTGCTAAAGTGAGTATTAATCAATGGGGATACCCAGTAATGCGCAGAACCTGGGGACTATTACATTAAACGAGCAGTAGTAGGGACTACGAGAAGACGCGCTTTTGCTACACTCGCAGCGAGCTTTGTTGGAGAGTCCACGGAAACGTAATGTTCCGGGACCCAAGCGGTTCCAAGTGCATGGAGGTGAAGTGCCCCTGCTAAGTCTGTGAAATCAAGTGACGACTCCGAGCGCTTGATGCCGGAGATGGTCAAAGAGCACACTGTGCCTGCCCTTCACTGAAAACGGACTATATGAGACGTACGGAGGCTGACTGCCCCTACATTCTTCTGCATTTCTTTGATGTCTCTGAGCGCATGACGCCAGTGGTGGTTTGAGAGCACGCTGTGCCCGCCCCTTATTTATCTACTTATTCATGAGCTACTTACGAGCCCCAGGAGGAAGCCATTTAATAGCCCCCCAATCATCTGCTGGATTCCAACTGGGACCAAACTCATAAGGCTATACACAGACTATCCTTTTCTTGTCCTGAGGAAGACCCTCAGTTTGATGTTCTCATATTGCACAATAATCCAAGGGTCGAAACGTCGACGCATAACTAGAAGCACTATAATCCAACCTGACCATCATAAATAAAAGGAATATAATTCCAGGTCATCCATGTTTTCACGCTGTGCCTAAATGTCGTTGTTTTTATGTATTAATTTTTATGTACCTATTGCATTACGTTGTGATATATGTATAATACATCTCACTTCCCCTTTGTTTCACATTGATAATTACACTAGATATTTTTGTGTATATGTCATGTTCCACATTGATACATGATTTTTTCATAAAAATACTAAATACGCTTCAAAATAATACAATTAGTTTATGCCTTCTCTTCTCTTTTAAATATGTGTTTAGACAGATTTGTTTATAACATTCAATGAAATCCCACGGAAGAAGGGGATAAAAAAGTTAAATTTTGATAAGTGTGTTGTGGCAGAACCACTGCTCGACCAGTGTTAAAGGGCATGTGCTCTCTCCTCTAAACATGGTGTAATTGGTTTACACCTATTTAGCATATTTGATTTACTTGTAAGTCCCTTGTAAAGTTGTACCCTATATACCCTGGGGCTGCAAATTAAATGCTACTAGTGGGTGTGCAGCACTGATTGTGCTACCCACAGAAGTAGTGTTTCAAACCAGTCTCAGGCCTGCTACAGCAGGTCCTGTGTTTGCAGTTTACTGCCACTGCGACTTGGCATTTAAAACTACTTGTCAAGCCTCAAACTCCCCTTTATTTTACATATACGCCGCTCCTAAGGTGGGTTCTAGGTAGCCCTGTGGACAGGGAGCCATTCAATTAAAAGGTAGGACATGTGTGTTTAATCTCTACATGTCCTGGTAGTGACACCCCCCCAAGTTCATTTTTCACTACTTTGAGACCTTCCTCTCTCATAGGCTAGCATTGGGAAATTCTTTAGTACACTTTAAACCTGTAATTCCTGATCAGAGAAGAGTAGCTTTTTCATGTTTCATATGTTTGGAATGGTAATGAAAAATCCTCCTTAATGGTGATGTTGGATTTAAAATTACTGTTTTAGAAATGCCACTTTTAGAAAGTGGACATTTCTCTTTGCTTATAACTGTGTGTGCTTTGCAGCCTGTCTCCAATACAAGTCTGGGTAGGTGACAGCTACAATTTGTGCATTCCCTCTAAACAGCCACAACACAGAAAGGATAGATGTGTCTAAGTACCCATCTACATACATCTGCATTCTGCTGGTCTTGCCTGGGCAGAATGAAAGGGAGGGTCTAACACCTCACTTGAATGGGCTGTTTTCTGTCCCCATACCAAGGACTGATTACCCCCGACAGATAGCCTGGCAGACAGGATTGGGTTGAGAGGGATACTTGTGCTCTTCATAGAGCTGCTTTTAAGTCACCCCCACATCAAAAACACTTTTGAGTATAAGTACTGGGTCTAAGACCCCCTTAACTCAGATACTACTAGACTTGTAACTGAAGCTCTGCCATAAGAACTGCTGTGCTGCTTAAAGGAATCAACAGGACTGCTGATCTGGACTGCCTGCTTTTCTGTTTGTTGCCTTTCTGCCTGCTGCTCTCAGATTGTAATCTCCAAGGGCTTGTTGGCTTGCCTCCTGTTGCTTGAGACTCATGGATATCAAAGTTTCTCCCCCTGCTCTTGTCCCTGGTTCACTGTGATTTGCCCAGATACTTGCAACCTGGATGTTGACGCATCTCCTGTCTGCATGTTGCTAGGAACCAGCATATCAACCCAGTTGTGGGAGTAAAATTGGTGCATTGACTCGGAACCAGCGATTTGCCTCCAGAAATCGACCCATCCGACAGTGTATCGCTGCCACTGCAGCTGGGTGAGATTGATGCAGCCCCCTCAACAGCGTGGCAGAATCCGGTGCATCATTCAATGCCTCTTGACTCTGGGATCCATCTTCGGAACTGATGCCTCACCTTCATTGCATGGACAACATCGATGCATTCTGCATCTGCAGAATGTGACACCAACACAACTCACTGTCTGCAACCAGGAAAGGTACTTTGTTGACCGGGGCCTTTGTGGGTCCTGTAGCCAGCCGTTGTTCCATCGTGGTCAGCCCAAACTTTGATTTTACCCCAGGCCAGTGCTAAAGTAACCTTTTTAGTGCTACTTGCTTTTAATTTAAGCGCTTTACTGCATTTATTCATTTAAAATTCAATATCTTAACTTCTAGACATAGGATTTTTGTTGTTTTGATCTTGTTTTGTTCAGAATATAATATTCTATTTCTCTAAACCTGGGTGGAGTCTTTGTGTTGTATTCAGTGTGTTTATGTGTGTGTGTGTATGCATGTGTGTTGCACAAATACTGTATACATTGCCTCTTTAGATAAGCCTGAATGCTCTGTGCCAAGCTACCAGAGGGTGAGAACAGGCTATCTTTTAGTGTGTATCTAGCTTACCCTGACTAGAGTGGTGGTTCCTACATGGCCTGGGTGCAGGTAGGAAATTCATGTGTGGTGTCTGAGAAATTGTAGTTTAAAATTCTCATTAATTATGAAGTTGGATTTTAGGTCACACTTTTGAAAATGTCACTTTTTGAAAGGTGGAATTTTCCTGCCCTAACTATTGGGTGCACCCTGTTCCTGGGTGTAGTTGGCAGTTGGCTTTTGTATATTCCTCCCAGAAAGCCACACAATAGAGGGATTAGGTGTGTCTGAATGGCTCATACCTGGTTGGATGGACACAGAGCTGGAAATACCCACACTTGCAAGTCATAAGGGTGTCCCCTGTCTTCACACAGCATTTTGTGCCTGCAGACAGATTGGGACCAGGGAATGGAAGCAGGAAATTCCAAACAGTTTTGAAAGGGAAACTTCTAAAAACTTCCCCTACTTCAAAGGAGACACAAGGTATAAAAATAGGACCCTTAAACCCACTCTTCATTTCAGGCGCATTGCTGGTCAGCCTGACTTCGCACAGCCCTCCTACATTCTTCTTCACAGCAGCAAATACTGTTCAAAGGTTCTTTGCAGAAGAGGTATCTGGCCTCATGGAGACCTTGTTGCCTATAGCCTGCACCTTCGTTCGACTTCCCAAAAAAGAGTCTGAATGAAGGAATCTTCACCGCAACTTAGTCCAACAGCTCGTCGACGACGTCTCATCCTCCTTGGACACAGCCAGCGTCCTTGCCCCACTGAGCTTTACCTTCCTGGACATTTTTCTTCTGATTTTCTTCTAAGTATGAAGGTAAGCAGAGAACGGACCCAATCCACTTCTTGTATCTGACCCGCGCTCCATTGCGGTTGGTCATAGCTTTTGGCTTTGTTCCGGTCTCATGCGAATAGATGTTCGTGATTGGCGCTTTGAACTTTTAGGTGCTAGTTTTGACTTTAAACTTTAAAAATTCATAACTCTGGTTCTACTGATTGGATTTTTGTCACTTGAACTTGAAACTTGATTTGTGTTGTTTTGGTGTAAAATAATTTATTAAAATGAACCCTACTTTTCCTAATTGGCGTGAGATAATTCTTGTGATGTGTTTTCACTCTGTTACTGTTTGTGTGCTGCATAAATACTTTACATATTGCCTCAAAGTTAAGCCTGACTGCCTTTATGCAAAGCTACCAGAGGGTTAGACATAGGTTAATTTAGTGACGTTTTAGCGGGTCATCCTTACAGGGATTGTGACTGTTGCTTGAGCAGGGGTTTACCCCACTCAACCAACAACCCAATTTCTCACAGTAACCTTTTTCTGAAAACAGCCCATCACAAGACCCAGGTCATACTGCATAAACTGTCTAAAAATATCTGACATCTTACAATCTTGGATGTCTGAAATGGAAAAGGAAATACGACACACCGGTTTGGTGATGTACAAGTGGGACATGAGACGCAAGGCTAGAGAACCTATCTAGAAAATCTTTGTGGGAACAATTTAGGCGCTCTTGGGATCCCTGAGATAAATGAGGAAGATGTTTCAAGGTCCTATATTGTTCTTCTGTTTAAGGAAGCCTTTCCTCAGTTTCAGCACTGGGATATGGATAGTGTCAAACAAAGGGTGCACAGTTTCCCATTCTGTAAACCTAACACTGGCTGACCTGCCCAATATCCATGCGTTATTTTGATATATGTTGGCAATTTCATTTTGCGACAGCAAATCTTACAGACTGTGCATCCCTAGTCCCCAAATAGATCCTGTGGGGTAGAATTATTTGTCAGATTGGACTTTTGTCGCAAAACTGCAGAGCAGAGGTGGCTACTACAAGAGCAAATACTGGTACTCCACACTTTCTGCTTGAACCTGCTAATTTAAAAATAACCTATAATGCTAAGAATTATTTTCACAGTGACTCATCTCAAGTTTGGAATCTACTCAATCAGTGGTGAAAGAAAGGATAATAATACTCAGGGTGTGGACTCTGTAAATTAAGGTCACATTATTTTCTAGTTAGTTCCAAATGCTTTGTATGAATTATGATATTTGACATTTGTATGACAGATAATGTGTGATCTTGCAAATGGGAGTCTAAGCTTCTACATTCAAGAGCAGTTGTATTATGGGATTGTATAGGGATTAGTGTTTCTTCATACTGGCATATCTACACTCCTTTTTTTGTTCTTTTAATATTTCCTCTTAATTTTTTTTCTATCTCCTCCTTTTCTGGATAAGGGGACGTTTGGCATCTACTGGCCCTTGCTTCTTGTTTTTAATGGTGGGCCAAGGGCCCACAATTTGGTTTGCCTTGTGTAATGGGAGGTAAACTTGATTAGTTGTTTTTTCTCACTGTTTTGAGTATGAACATTAGTTGGGAGGGTGGGATGGGTCAGGATTTATTTCAGAAACAACAACTGTTGCAAGGAAGATAGCTCAGTGGAGCAATGCACCTATTTTAGTGATGTGTGCTACTGGCAGGTCATAATTTATCAGCTCAATACCTAGAACCTACATATGGGATAAAGCACCTCCTGTCAAACATTAAAGCCCATTGCAAGTCACTGAGGAGTTCCAAGAACATATAGAGGAACAAGATTGAGGCGACTAGCAATATACTTTTAATATACGGCAGAGGGTATGTTATTCCATAAAATGCCTGGTCACACCATTCCCCTTCCCATAATCATTGCTGTTTTGTTCTTCTGTGTTTATTGCAGGCAAGAACAATAAAAACAAAATCTATACTGAGAAATTAAACATAATGTACATCAGGATAAACATTCAGTTGCCTAGACTATGGCGAAATCGCCAGCGATTCCGGGCCTGATTTAGGTTTCGGCGGACAGGTTACTCCGTAACAAACGGTGACGGATATCCCGTCCACCAAAATATAACTCCCATATGGATTTGTATTTCGGCGAACGGGATATCCGTCACTGTTGTGACGGAGTAACTCGTCCGCTGAATTCTAAATCAGGCCTTCTGCCTTTCCTGCTGTGCACTTTAGAATAGAAAAAATTAAAATGCTGCCAGGAATAGCTCATTTCTGCTGATCACTTTTTCTTTTGGATAAATATATCAGAACAAAAAGCCAGTTCCCATTTTCTTTGTTTAAAGTGCTGCTATATTTGTGCTCCGTGCCTGCCTCTCAGCCTGGCTGCTAGCTCCAGCAGCAGGCATTGTGACATCAGAACTAAACTGTAATAATGCTCTTTAGTTGAGCGGCTATCTCAGTTCATTTTTACAGGTGAATATAGATGTCACAACTCACCTGTAATAAGGAAATTAGGACATGTTTTTAACTGGGCTTGCAGCCTTCCATGTATTATATCACTAAGAGCGTAATAAATGACCAATAACCCTAGCCAAACAATCTCTATCCCCTTCCTCTCTCAGACTTTCGTTGTCTCTTCTGCTGATGTCCCACCAACTGCAGATCAGCACATCCATGCCGGGAAAGCTAAGGGTTCTGAATAAAAAACCTTCAATTTAAACCTCACTCAGGATGTAAAATCACATTGAAATGACGTATTCAGGAATGGTACAAGGGGGAACATCTGGCGAGTAATCAGAACTACGCATGCAATATAAAGTGTCTTTATGTCCCACCAAATCGAATCCAGAATTGATCGTTTAATTAATCATTGAAGTTTGCTAATGAAACCATCAACTAGTTAAATGCAGCCATCTCCTCCCTTATTGAGTCAATATAGAGGATTATGAATCTTCATGATCTGGTAATGATTCGATCAACTCCTTTACAAAGTCAATGTTCTAGCCAAGTGTTTTCTGTATGGGTCAAAAGACACTGGACCTGATTGACAGACCTCTTCAGCATCTAAATAAAGGCATTTATGGAGACAAAATGCTGCAGGATTTTCTCCTTGAAATGGGTCTTTCTCGCTCAGAAATTCTGCCACTATGTGAGAATACCGTTACACAGTTGTAGTTTCGTAGGAGTGGCTGTGTGGGTCGACCTTTAGAAGCTGATAAACATGAACAATCCCAAAGGTTTCTGTGTATTTCAATTTAGAGGAAGTGTCCCGCCCCACTCAGTGGTACATTAACTCTTGTCAAAAGCAAGCATGAATTAAATTTCCGATGGCAATGGAGAAGGAACATCCCTTAAAATATATTAGAATGTAGATATGGGGTTTATCAACTGGGAAAAACATGTTCACTGTGTTGAAACAAAAAAAAGTATGAATGCACTTTTATGTTCCAGTTCCACCTGCAGAAATGAATACGTGATACATTTCTGGGTTGAAATGACTATGAATGTGAGTATCCATGAGAATGGTGATTTTCCAAATTAAAGGAATAGAGAATCAAGATTTCATTAACCCCTTCGATGCTCATGACGAGCTCAGCTCGTCATGCTGCGCTGTCGCGCTGTGCGCATGACGAGCTGAGCTCGTCACGACCACACCCGCGATCGGAATGTCCAGCACCTGGGCGGAATTCCGATCGCGGCGAAGCGGTTAAAGACATGGAGGCTAACATTATGCATAACATCTTTGAATGCCACTTTCTGCAGCACCTTTAAAGAACGTCCAACAATTAACAATCTAGAGTTAGAATGCCACAGTCCATAAGTAACCCCATCTCAGAACACTCTTTCTCTTGCAGCAAAAAATCACTTCTCCTTCAAAACTTCTTTCATCCATTATCCAACGACTCTTGATCTTCTCTGGGAAGTCTCCTCAACCTCATACTTTTCAGAACTCTACATACCAACACATTCCTACCAATTGACCTACCATCCACCTGAGCATGTTCTGCCAAAACTGCTGATTTGTAACAATTCATTGTCCTGTAACTTAAACCTTTTTCATACTGTTCCACTAAAAAATTAATTACTTCCACGGCAGAATTCTCCAAATCCTTTTTTATCACCTTGTGGTCCCTGGAGCTCAAGACTGCTCTAATAACTCTGCAGCTGTGCTCAAAAGTCCCTGCAGACAACCAAATCTCCTGACACCCTGCAAACAAGAAGAATCATCACCCCATCCTGAACCAGCAGATGATCCTCTCCATTGCCGTTTCTCAAAAGACCTTCTGCTCCTGTATCAAATAAGGTACTACACATGCCAACTCCATCACAGTCGGAAACCAAAATTGGGACAACCAAAAAGGTGTCACCAAAACTATCTGACATCTTTCCTCCCTCACCTTGAACAGCACTCTCTGTATCATTGCGAAAGGAGGAAATGCATAAGCTCTTTTCCCTTTCCATACCTGTTGAAATGCATCCACTGCACTTGCCTCTGGAACTGGCATCCAACTGTAATAAGTTCCCAACTGACAAGCCAACCTGCTCGCAAACACATCTACCTCTAACGGTCCCCAAATCTGGTTTATTCTGCAAAAACAACTGCGATCCAATTGCCAAGCACTGTAATCCCTCAAATATATTGAATTCCAATCTGACAACATATTCATTTCTCCAGGTAAGTACCGTTCTCTCACCGTAATCTTGTGTTCCAGACAAAAATTCTAGAAATACATTGCCAAATCTGACAACCCTTGGGATCTGCTCCCTCCTATTCTGTTGATATACCAACTGCTGACACATTGTCCATCCTCATCAATACTCTCTGTCCCTTCAAATCTTCCTCAAAACCTTTCAACACATAAAGCCCTGCCTTCAACTTAAGGCACTTAATATGCCTTATTCGCTCCTCCTGTGTCCAAACTCCTCCTGTCTCCTGAGCTCCCAAACCAGCTACACATCCTCTTAGGCTTGCATCTGTTTCCAACAAAAAGTTCGAGGCACATCTAAAAATGGCCCGACAATTCCAAGTTTGCATATTGTTTATCCGCCATACTAACTCCTCCTTTGCTTCTGAACTCATGGTTATCCTGTCTCCATAGCAAAGCCCTTTCCTTAAAGCATCTCCTTTCAACCTCTACATGGCATGATAATGTAGAGGTCCTGGAAAAATTGCTTGGATTGATAAAGATAACAATCTTATCATTCGTGCCAGGTCTCTTATTGTTAAATACTCCCTCTTTAACACCTGCAAAATCTCCTTCCTTATCATCTTTACCTTCCTTTGTGGAAGCTATAAAATCAGTTCCTTCGTGTCCACTAGGAAACATAAAAACTCCAACTTCTGTGTTGGTCCAAGATGGACTTCTCTCTGTTTACTATGAATTCGAACCCTTCCAACATGCTCATCACCTACACCAAATCTCTCTTCAGTTTGTTCACATCCTGGGACATAAACAAGATATCGTCCAAATACACAATCATGCGTATTCCTCTCTCCTGCAAATATGCCATCACTACTCTTCTGACTTTCGTAAAACACCATAGTGCTGATGATAGTCCAAATGGAAGGCAGAGAAATTGGTATAATCATCCTTGCCATTGAAACTGTAAATACTTTTGAATCTCCCATCTCATGGGAATTGTGAAGTACGCATCCTTTAGATCCAGTTTTACCAACTAATCATTTTTTATCAACAGATCTCTCATAGAATGGATTCCCTCTGTTTTGAAATGCCTGTATACCAAAAATGTGTTTAACTCTCTGAGATTGATCACTGGTCTCTATCCCTTGTCATTGTTTGTGACCAAAAAAGTTGCACTTACAAAACACTTTGCTGTTTCTTCTATACAAACCACTGTACCTTTTTGTAACATAGTCTCTATCTCTAAGTCCACTATCTTCTATAATTCTTCGTTCCCTGCCAACTCTTTTAGCTCTTTCCTATGATGTGGCAACTCCATGAATTCTATTCCATAACCTTGTACTGTCTCCAGTACCCAGGGGTCTTGTGTTAACTTCGACCACTCTGTTAAGAACTCTCTCAAGTGACCCCCTACTCTTTCTTGGGAAGAACCAAAAGTAATTCCCATACTCACCTTTATTTCTGGATGAACTTTGTCCTTGTCTGCGGCAAAATCTTCCCCTTTCAGATCTTCCTGTTCACCCACAGTTATAGCGTTGAAGGCTGTTGAGGCTTGGAATGCTCTGCCTCTGTACTGATTATAGAATTGGAACCCTTGCATGCCTCGGCCAGCAGTGGGTCCCCTTCTACTAGCACTTCCAAAAACTCTGTTTCCAAACACCTTTCTCATGTTTGTCTGAGCTTTATCTAGAGCTGTAAAAGTAGCCACAAATTTGCCATGGCTCTTTACCAGCCCTGTGCCAAAAAGCAGACCCTTATCATCACTGCTAGGTTTTCCTTGCAGCATTTACCCCAACTTGGGACTAATTTTCATAATGATCGCCTTCCTTCTCTCTGTCAATAATACTGTGTTTGCATTACCCAACAGTACCACGGTTCTATGGATCCAACCCCTGAGCAATTCCACATCTACTAGAGTATCACTAACATGTGCCTCTTCAGCCATATCCATAATTCTGGCAATTGGTCCCATAACATCTAATAGTTTATCCTGACAGATCTTCAATGACCTTTCAAGACCCTTTCTTGGATCCCTACCTAATCTAAACAAAAAGTGTATTAACTCAGGGTCCACATTAGGTGTACTGCACACCTTCTCCTCTATGATTAGCCTTGAGCACTCTTTCCTCAACACACATCTCACCTCCTTATCCAAAGGCTTGCAAATCCACTCCTTAATAATTTTACTCACATGCTCTATGGGCCACCATTCACCACTTCTTGGGTGTCTTTTCTTGAATGGAGAAAACATCTTCTTTCCCAATGGATCCATAAGCACCTCCGTAAATACCACATTCTCTAAATTATCAAATTCATTATCATACTCCTCATACTGTTGCAAGTCTAAAATGTACTCATCCCACTCCTCACCATCCTCAGGTGTAAAACTCCCATCATCTTTTCTGTTTCCATTACCTTGTGTGCCGTGAATGACACCTTTTTTTTGTGTGCAGCTGAGGACACCCATTCTCTAGTGCCATGAAGGACATCTCTATTGTTTATGGAATTCCGATCATCCTTTCCTTTTTGACAAATAAATGTCTTCCTCGAGCTTAGTTTTTTTCAATCTCTTTCCACCAAATCCTATTAAATTTTCTTCCTCCTCAGACGGGGAAAAAAAATGCTTACCAGACTCCCAATCTTTTCTCCTTTTACTCCCTAGAATATTTGCCATGGATTCCTGAACTTTACTCTTCATTTCCTGTTGAATTATTTTTCACACCAACTACTCATCTATCAAAGTTCCACCTGCACCAACACTGACTCGCAACACAGCTTTCTTATTCTGACACCATATCAGCTGGCTATCTCATTTTATATCTATTAAACTGTCACAATATCCAATATTTTTCCTCAAAATATCTTCGTAAAAACGAATTATTAACCTCCGAACTGTAACTACTAAAAAAAAAAAAAATTATCTAATATACACTTATTGCCAATCCGCTCCACTTAACTCAAATACAGCACTCTCCTGATGAAATAACCGATCGGATAATTCTCTTCATCCGTTATTTTAAGTTGATGCCAAAATTCTGAGACATGCACTAGTGTATCCAGATGGTTTCTATGTTTCTTTGCACAATCCAAGATGGTGCCTAATTCTTGTGAGAGCTTCTTGCGTGTCTAGCCCTTCTTCTATTTCACTTCTACTGAGACCATGAACAATGCGTCTCGGGAGCAAAAAAGTCTTGTGCCTGGATGCTGCAGCCACCACACCGTAAGGCTGGTGCGAGTCTCTCGGGCCATTTTAAACGCTCCTACTGTGTTAAAATAAGGCCTAAATCCCCAGCTTCTATCACTCAGCCAGACGGACACTTTCATACTTCCCTCATTTGTTATCTACCCATCTTCCCGTTCGTCCACAATACCAAACTTTCAAATAACCACGTATCTCTCTAACGTGCTTCTGAAAATTAGAAGCTTTATGAAATGTCCCTACAGTACTCAAACTGTACACATTTTCTAAATAAATACATGCTTAGATTCATATTAAATACAAAATAATTTCTATTCAAACAAACAACTACTGTAACAATAAAGGTACTTATCTGTCGTAGAGCAGCATTTAAAAGAGTGTTCTGTGATGGGGTTACTTATCGACTGTGGTGTTCTAACTTTAGATTGTTTATTGTTGGATGTTCTTTAAAGGTGCTGCAGAGAGTGGCATTAAAAGATGTTATTCATAATGGTAGGCTCCGGTCTTGAAATGAAATGTGAGACAGCTGCTGATTTGAAGGAGATCGCCTGCCTTTTTTGAGAATTCCTAAAATGTAGTCAAAACATAGACATAAACCAACGGCCGTAGTTTGCAGGTTTTATTCGTTTATTTTGAGTATTTTGATCAACAGTCATCAGCCAATCTTTAATCTCATTGCAACTCGTGTGCCACTGCACAACAGCGAAGTGGATATAATTAGAAGTGTGGGGAAATCAAATCAACAGTTTATGGAATGTATTTGACCTTCACGGATGAGATTCACATTTCCCTCTCTCCCACCCCCTCAATCAATCAATCAGGGGTTTGTTAAAGCGCGACTACTCACCCGTAAGGGTCTCAAGGCGCTAGGGGGGTGCAGGTTCCAACCATCAAGGAGGGGTCTGTCGAAAAGCCAGGTTTTGAGGTTTCTTGCGAAGATGGGGAGCGATGTTGTCTGTCTGAGGTGGAGCGGAAGGGCGTTCCATGCTTTGGCCGTGAGGAAGGAGAAGGAGCGGCCTCCCGATCTGGTCTTTCTGGTGCGGGGGACCACGGCGTAGGAGAGCTGGGCTGATCGTAGGGTCCTTTGGGGTGCGTGGAATTTGAGTCGGCTGTTCAGGTATGCTGGTCCGGTGCCGTGGAGGGCCTTGTGTGCGTGGGTGAGCATCTTGAAGGAGATTTTCACCTCGACAGGGAGCCAGTGGAGTGTGCGCAGGTGCTGGGAGATGTGGCAGTGTTTTGGCAGGTTGAGGACCAGTCTTGCGGCGGCGTTCTGGATGTTCTGTAGCTTGCGGGTGAGGTTTTTGTTTATTCCGGCGTAGAGTGCGTTGCCGTAGTCGAGTCTGCTGGTGACCAGGGCGTGAGTGACGGTCTTTCGGTGTTCGAGGGGGATCCATTTGAAGGTCTTACGAAGGAGGCGGAGGGTGTGGAAGCAGGAAGACGAGACAGAGTTGATCTGGCGGTCCATTTTGAGCTCGGAGTCCAGGATGATTCCCAGGTTGCGTGCGTGGTCCGTGGGGATTGGCGGGTTTCCGAGGACGGGGGGCCACCAGGTGTTGTTCCAGGCATCGGGGTTTGGGCCCATGATGAGTACTTCTGTTTTGTTGGTGTTTAGTTGTAGGCAGCTGTTTTTCATCCATTTGGCGACGGCTTCCATGCCTTCTCGAAAGTTGCGTCTGGCGGTGTTGGGCTCGTTGGATAGGGAGAGGATGAGCCGGGTGTCGTCTGCGTATGACACGATGTTGAGTCCGTAGGTTCTGACGATGGGGGCGAGTGTAGCCATGTAGACGTTGAAGAGCGTCGGGCTGAGGGAGGAGCCCTGGGGGACTCCGCAGGTGGTAGGTGTGGGGTCCGAGAGGAAAGGGGGGAGTCTGACCCGCTGCGTCCTGCCGGAGAGGAAGGAGCGGATCCAGTCGAGGGCCTTGTCCTGGATTCCTGCGTCGTAGAGTCTGCGTATTAGGGTGCGGTGGGAGACTGTGTCGAACGCCGCTGATAGGTCGAGGAGGATGAGGGCTACTGTTCTCCTTTGTCCAGTAGGGTGCGGATGTCGTCTGTTGCGGCGAGGAGGGCAGTTTCCCCTGCAATCAACTACAATGTGGGTTGTAGGCAGGAATACTTTGAAACAACCACTAAATAAAAATTGGATAGTTGTCCAAATCTCAAACTGCCTGATGGAGAGAAAGGCTGGTAGTGTGGCCCAACTACCCTGACATTACTGAGCAGCCTGTTTCCTCCTTTTTCAGTTTCGGGAACCCCTCAGGAACCAGCGTGGCTTTCTGCGCATGGATAGCAGGCCACCAGGTTTCTGAGATCCCAAAAGCCCATATTGTGGAGGATTCTGCAGTCATCATAACTTCCAAAGTAACCATGGAAAGAATTAGGATCACATTCTTAATGTTTTCATTGACCCTTTACAAAAGAGAAACCTCAGGAACCCCCTTTTTGATAGAGGTGTGTATGTACTCCATGGAACGGAATTCTAAGAAACAATACTGTGCCTGTAGTGCCTATGGGCATGCAGAATCCCACAGATTCGATTGAAGCCTTCAGAAAAATAACATACAACACTTACTGTTAGTTTACTTCCACCTGGGGATTATGGTCGACACTTCGCTGTCCATGAACCTACAGGTTAGCAAAACAGTGTCTATCTGTTTTGGAATAATCAGGCTGCTTAGGAAAATTTCACAGTTCTTGTCGTTTTCATCACGAAAGCAGGCAGTGATTGCTTTGATACTGTCCAGACTTGATTATTGTAATGCCCTTTATCTGGGCATTAACAAGGGTTCGGTGAGACGGTTACAGATGGTACAGAATGCTGCAGCAAGGTTGGTGTTGGAGTTGCCAAAGTATCACTCTGTTTCGGCCTCCCTCATTTCGTTGCATTGGCTACCTCTGGATCGTAGAATCCTTTTCAAGTCTTTGTGCTTGACTCACAATGCCTACTATGGATCTGGCCCTAATGCCATTAAAGCAATGTTTCAACGCTATATCCCGACCAAGCAGCTTAGGTCTGCCAGCAAGAACTTGCTGGTGGTCCCTAGGTTTAAGAAGGTTAGATGGGGAGGCAGAGCCTTCTCCACTGCTGCTGCTAGGCTGTGGAACTCTCTTCCGGATGGTTTATCGGGTCTTGTGTCATACTCTCTTTTCGCAAGGCCCTGAAAACCTGGCTTTTTACACAGACTTTAGCTTGAGCATCTTATCCGGTTGAACGTTAGTCCTCTGCAGCGCCTTGATGCCTTGGGCTAAGTTAGCGCTTTATAAATCTAATATTCATTCATTCATTCACCTGCAGGAGAGAAAGTAATAAGCAACTGTTTCAATAACTTTCTGAACCATGTTTGTAGCTTTCTGTTTCCTTGTGGCATCTTCGCTTTTCACCTCAAAGCCTACGAGACAGCACAGCTGTCTGGTTTGCTAAAGACATCTTGAAGACATTCAGAAAGCTTCCCTGGGAATGCATTCTAGCGAACGCAGGTGACACAGGATGCTGCCCAGCCCACTTGTCTGAGCCACCACTGCTGCCGGCCTTAGAGGTCGCCGAAGGGCTTTGTGGCCTGATACTGCCCCAGCGATCTGGTCTCCATACCCTTCAGATCCCAACTCAGTCCTTCTGACCCACTGAGTTCTCAGGGCTGAGGTTGGAGTATTACCAGAGCCCGGTACCACAGAAACACTATCCTGGGCTTTAGAGGTGAGATGACAGCTGGTTGCCTGATGGACAGCGCTGTGACAAGGATGAGGTGCAGAAAGCAGAGGTGAGAGAGGTGAGAGGCAAGTGGCAACAAGATGGCGAGGAGGCAACCAAGGCAACTCTGACATTTCATCAGCGACGCTAGTCCAGCAGTTGGCATTCTTGAAGCTGAAAGAAGTGAGTCAGCA
The DNA here is from genome assembly GCA_963921515.1 of Calotriton arnoldi. Lineage (NCBI taxonomy): Eukaryota > Metazoa > Chordata > Amphibia > Caudata > Salamandridae > Calotriton > Calotriton arnoldi. The sequence continues at coordinate 1,113,962 of CAWUFW010005297.1, forward strand.
GCAGGTGACGGTAACTCCCCCTGCACAACTAGGCACCGGGGGTGTAGGAAGGGCTCTACTGCTCTTCCTAAGAGTTTTTTTTTGCAGATTTATATTGTGAGAACTCGACCCCAAGGTATTGGAGCCCTTTACATGAGCACCAGTTATGTTACACAGGGACACATTCATTTTTTTTGGTAGGCACAGGGAGATTAAGTGATTTGCCCAGAATCACAGGATGTGGAGTCGACCCCGAGGCTCGAACCTTGGTTTCCCAGCTCCAAAGTCGGCAGTCTAGCCGTGAGACCACATCCTCCCCGGCAGAGGTCGGACGCCGCCCAGCTAGGTCCGTGGTGCATCTTGCTCCCCACTGTGTGCTCCTCCGAACCTGGCCCTAGGCCGATTTCTGACAATTTTCCCTGGATCTTTCCCTGCAAGTCCACTACAGGGGTGCCATATATAAGCAAAATCTAACCTGCAAATCACACAATATGCTACATATTGCGAAGAAGTCTGTGCTCTGCTAAGGGTTAAGATCACAAGAATGTCATTTTGTCCTATGCTTCACCTCAAAAGGTACCCCCAGCTTCATTCCAGGCACATTGTATCTGACAAAAACAATCATAGAGCATGATGATTGATCAAAATTGTACACAATTGAGTATTCAGAAGCACATGCCTTACGGCCTGTGCCTTTCAACTAACAGAAAGCTGTCTTTATCTGCATAACCCCAGCAAGACACGTGCAGAGGCAGCACCTAAGTACGTCCAAAGAAACAGAGGGACAGATACCTCCTTGGGAGCAGACGTTACCCTTCCCACTCTCCCTTGTTACTTCAACGTGCTTGGTAGAGCCATATTTAAGCCCACCAGGTAGGGTAGAATGGGAATGGGGAAGACACGGGTGGCGCTGAAGTCCATCGGGTGTAAGCCGAGGAGCACACAAGCATCCAAACGCAACAGCATGCTAGAAGGTTCTCAGCAATTAGAATTATAAAAAAGAGAGAGACCTGTACTGGCAGAAATTGATAAAAGCCACAAGAAGGAAAAACGCACATGAGTTCTGGAGACTTGTGAACCACGCCGTGGCAATTAAAACGCCACCAGGATCATCGAATAGCCGAAGAAGTGTGGGCGGTATACCTGCAAGAAATGTTCGGTGCTGCCATGGCGCCGCTACTAAAATCAGACGAGGGGGATACAGATATGTCTACTGCCACTCCAGCATTACAACTCTCTTTGGTTCACGAAACTATCTCTTCGGAAGCAGTAACAAAAGCAATCATCGCTGGGTGACGAGACGGGGCTCCTGGCCCCAACTACGTACCACAGGCTATTTATAAAGAAACCCACAGTCAGGGCACGAGTCGGGGGACCACGCGGGTGGATGGGGTCCCCCCACTTATTTTACAGGACGGACGCCGTCCCCCCCCTGCTCAAAAGCTGGACCATCTAAGATGGCGAGTTACTTGCCCGCACGGCCGCCCCTAACTTTCTAAGATACTTACCCGTTCATCTCCCAACTACAGGTCTGGCTGTCAATCTTGTGTAGCGCGCGAATGCGCTACCTATCAAAGTTCTGCTTTGCCCTCTGCAGTGTCCATGACTGGGAGGCCGGGACGGAGCTGGGATAATTTGCTATTGGCAGGCCAGGCACGCAACGCCGATTGAGCTCAAAGGGCTTCAGCCCCCCCCCCGTCGTGTGTGTCAGCCCGGGCAGAGACAGCTGCCGGGCACACACACTGCCGCACCCGAGTACTTCACGGGTCTTTAAGAGACCATTTGCTTGTGAATGAGGCTTTGTTGTTTTTCACCCCTTCTTAGAGCCCCTGCAGCTCCACTCTGCATATTGCTGGAAGAGTCAGCCCCCCCGAAATTTTTAGCAGCCCCTCCCCCCCGAAATTTGGCTCTAGTTGCACCTTTGTGGCAGGCCTACTGGCGATGAGGGCGCATGGACACATGCACGGAGGCCACTGGAATGTCAACAGAGAGCTCTCCCTGGCAGCAAATGTTACACCCCTTAGCAAAACACAGTGTAACAACAGCTAGCATAACACAACACATGGCACAACATGCAAAGTAAAGAGAAGCAAACTGAACTCGGGGTGGAGGATGTGAAGGTTGGTGACTGAAAGTGGCAAGCCACGTGCGTGTGAAAATATCTGAAGGAGTCCCGGGAGTGTTAGTCTGCGAAACATATATTTCTGAATAAAGCCATTTATGACAGGAAAAGCGGAACTGGAATGTTATGATGATATTCATTGTGTGCACTCCTGGCGCATTAAATTTGGAGCACAAGCATGCATGAAGGTGAGGTTATGAAAGCATAGCACACTGAGTAAGTGGCATGGCATTCATAAAGAGGCCAAGCTTGGTTTATGCATACCAAGTAGTTACCCCTTAACCTCTTGATCCTTTATAGTTGTCTTAAAATTATTAGTGACAATAAAAGTGAGATATAGGGGAAATACAGATGTGTCAGGAAAGAAAACCACGAACAAAATTCAGCACACATCAGAGGGCACAGAAAAGGAAACAGAATTTTAAGACATGGTCCGCGGTGGTGTCCAGCTGCAGCAGTTCTTGTGCTAGGTCCTCTTTTCCCGCAGATTGTGTGTTCCTCAGTTTTCCCTCACACTGTTATCCCTGTGTCACTCCAGTTGTTCAAAAGCACACTGCACTCTGAGCAGCTGCTTCCAGTGGCGCCAATGTGTGTGTGCAATAACCATGTATTCAGTCCTTGTTTTGGGTACCTTGTGACATGTCTCTATCGTTATCATTTTGTTTACATTTGGGAAGCATCAGGTGTACCTCTTTTGGCCAGCTTGATCCTCTGTTAATGTTGTCTTAGGTTGCGTTGATTTGCTTGTTTGTGTTATCTCTGTCACTCTCCTGGAATCTTCTCCTGTGTTTGCCCATGGTGTGTAGTTGCTGTACTTCGAATTAATGTTATACACATGCCAAGCTTCTCTAAACTTTCTCGCGTCTTCGTCATGTGTTAGTTCAAGTATTTGTAAGTCGCCCGACGCTTCCTTGCGCAAAACTAAGAAACCCCCAACAAGATGGGCTACTGGTTTTGCCAATGCTGTTTCGGGGGTTTAGGTGGTTAGAGGAGGGAGGCACATGAGGGAGAGACCAACACGGAGCAGGGGAGGTGTTTTCCAGGTTTTGGGGGACCACAAAAGGAAGAGAGTGCGCCAAGGAGTGCGGGCAGTGGGTGTTTTCAGGGTAGAGAAGCACACAGAGGGGGGAGAGAGTAACACAAAGCATGGAGGGAGTTTGCAAGGGGAAGTACACGAGGAAGAGAGCAACACAGAGCAGACGGAGCATCTTCCTGGGGGAGAAGCACAGAACGGATAGGGAGGAACAGAGATCAACGGGAAAGGGAGGGTTGAAGGGGAAAGAAGCGCACAAGAGGGAGAGAAATACAGTAAAAGGGCAGGGGAGAAATGAGCAAGACAGGGACTTGCAAGGGAAAGCACACAGGAGAGAGAGCAACACAGAGTGCAGGGGTGTTCAGAAGGTGAAGAAAGCACATGATGGAGAAAGCAACACAAATCTGAAGAGTAAGATGTGTGGTCAGTACTTGTGTCTCGACTTGCCAATCTTGTTCAACCCTCCCATGAAGCATAGGTACTTTACCATCGCTTTTAATTGGCTGGCTTTTAGAAAGTTACATTTTCCTTGCTTGAAGCATGTGTAGGCTAATCAGTATTTGCTGTCCAATTTCTCACAACTATAGATTGCATTTGAATGTGTGAACATGGTATGAAAAGCAACTTTTTATTTCAGGTGTTTTGCAGCAGTTTCAAAATATTGTGGAGCTTCTTATTGCTGAATGGGGTGCAATGACTGATATCTATTACTTTGCACTTTGTAGCTTGGTTTTCACTGAGTGGAAAGTGTCACTCTAAGTGTCACACATACACACTGAAACCATGGAAATGTCACACATAAGTAGGCTTCCCGGTTTTATGGTATTTTTTTAACATTTCCGTCTGTATTTATCCATATTTATCTTTTGGCCATTTTAACTGTATTTATCCATATTTATTTTGTGCTTTGCATATAAATGAAGTTGTCAAACTGTACATTTCCATATTTATTTAACTGATAGACGCGCACTCATACTCTGCTGTCTGTCGAGTTTTAGCTATTTAAGCTGGCAAATATTACATAACAGTACATCCACTTTAAATACTATCATTATTCCATAAATGTATGTTGACATATGCCATTATTTAAAGAAATGTCATCCTGTTTTTTAATTTCCATGCTGTCCAGCTGCTGGCCTATAATTCATGAAAGACAGCACGGAGAGTCACTTAAAAATAGGACAATTTTCTGTATTTATCCACTTTTAAAAATAAATGCAGACAGAAAACACATTGTTTTCTGTCTGTATTTATCTGTAAAAAGTCCGTGAAAACGGGGAGCCTTACACATAAGCATCCTGAAAACTTGTCATGCCATGTTTTAGTATGCCTCGCTTACAGCACTTAATGGCTTGACTAATGTAGTTGTACGCCAAACTTCATCCACATTTGGGCTGTTAATTCCTCCATACAGGGACCTTAAGTCACAGGCTTAAGTACCGAGCAGCTTCAATTGTTAAATCTTGCAATACGTGCAAATGATAGATCTGCTGCACATGTGATGTCACTTCCTGTTGTGATGTCACTTCCTGTTGTGATGCCACTTCCTGTTGTGATGCCACTTCCGGCCGTGATGTCACTTCCGGCCGTGATGTCACTTCCTGTGACACCACCTAACTTGGAGAGTCCCCCCACTTCTTTTTTTAGGACTTGTGCCCTGCCCACAGTACTGGGCAAAGCACTTGTACACGCTCTTAAATTACGTTCTTTTCCAGTAGGTGATCCCCGACAGTTGGCGGGTCTTGATAATAACCCCGATTTACAAAGCTAGTACCAAGTCTTTGCCATGGAACTGTAGGCTGATTGCCTTGTTGAACAGGGAGGCAAAATATTTGGCATCAGTGCCTCTGGCTGAGTTCATTGAGTGGGCAGAGACTAACTCCTTTGACCCTGCAAACCAAAGTGGCTTTATTAAGAACACAGGAATGTCAACCAGTATCTTAATGATTTCCTTAATAATTGATAAGGTAAGGAATCAGCGCCAGAATCTACACATATGTTTTGTGGACTTTTGGTCCCCTTTTGACGTGGTCCAGTGTAACATGCTCTGGCCAAACCTCAGCAATGTGGCATTGTGCCTGAGCATCTAAACGCCATTCAGCTTTTATATTCAAACATATGCATAAGAATCAGTCTCGGGACCGGAAAAACCCTTTACATAAAATATATACCAACAACGGTTTCAAACAAGGCCGTGTCCTCGCACCATTCCTTTTTCATTTATATCTGGCAAAATTAACAACAGCACTTAATAAGGTAAACTCCCACTCCCCAAAGGTGGCGTTAATGTTTCGAACATGATGTATTCTGATTACGTTATTCTAGGAAGCCACACAAAGGTGGGTAATTAACTCCATGGAGAAGATCTCAGAAACGCATGAGTTAAAAGTCAATCTCTAAAAAACAAAAACAATGACCAACACCACAGGGAAGCCCCGCGCCGCTTACAGCTTGAACAACAATGTGCTGGAATCAGTACTGGAATACAGATACCTGGGGGTAATGTTTGATGCAAGAGGCACATTTGCAGCACACAAAAGTTCAATGATAAAAAGAGCAACACCCCGTTAGCTGCATTCTGCACTCTAAGGAACTCATTAGGAGTCTCGTCACCCCTTGGTACAGGTCATCGTCACAAAACTTACCACTGCCCTACCATGCGGTACTGAAGCACTCAGAGGGAGTGCAGTTGGAACCATCAAAAATCCGATCATTGGCACTTACCAGCAGGTGTTCTGGCTGCCGCGCCACACATTGCCAGTGCAACTAAGGCTAGATTTCGGACTGTGCAGAGAAGATCTGGCCAGCTTGGGCACTTACCTAAAAAAGTGTTATACAATGAAAAGAGCGCAGGAAGGAACATTAAACAACATCCCGTGGAAAGCTGTATCTGGCACAGGTAAAATCAAGGAAATGTATACATGAAACTAGCTATGCAAATGTTGCCGATCGAGCCACTATGGGCGCTATCTCTTAGTCAGGAGGTAATCAATAAAGCCATGAACTCGGTGGTCAAAAAATGCTCCATGCTGACGGACGAGGCATTTCTTTAAAAAAGATCCCAAGCATGGATGACGAATGGTGCTTATAGCTTCTTGAAACCGCAGGGTTATTTGGGGGAACATCAAGGCGAAACTGATGAGGTGTTTCAACTTCGTGCACAACTAACTCCTCACCTTGGATAAGACCATGCATGGAGACTGCTTGTCACCAGTGCAATAGCATGAGGGAGGATGTATTGTATATTTTATACATATGCGCAGCTTTGACAGGGGAACGAAAACAGCAAGTAAAAAATCACTTCATCGCAAAAAGTGTTTGGACGCGTAGGCATTCAGTAATGGCCTCCCTTGAAGGAGAAGATGTAGTGGTCAGTAGAAGATTCTTGAAATAAATGTTTTTAGCCGAAAATAAAACTGTCGATGACGCAGCCTCTGCCAGCTCAGACGACCTGTTATTGGACCGTAATTTTGAGTTAATCTGTAGTAGGGGCAGAATTATAATTTTTTTCTTATACAACACTGTAAATAGCAAGGCCCAACTGAACTAAAGAAGAAAAAGGTATAATCACATTTTTAGAACGCTTAACATTTGTGTTTATACTTGTGAGATTGCACTTTCTCCATACAAATAACAAGTACAACTTAAATTTTAGTATGCTTATAACCTATTTTATACCTGTGAGTTTGCACTTTCTTTGCACACCTAGCACTTTAAAATAATGAGCACTGTCTTAACTTTTGATTACTGGCATAATTATGTTGATTCATGGCACATTTGCACAGATGCTATTTACAGAATTATTCATCTGTTGTTTACATAGTTTTGGGCCAAGAGCTTGATTCGCTGCTATTTGCAGTTAACCCCTTGAGTGCTTATGACGGCACCACGCCGTCATGAGTCACGGGCGGCGTGTGCTCATGACGGCGTGGGGCCCTCATGCCGCGGCCGCTCCGCCCACGCGGCATTAATTCCCCGCCTGTGTGGGCGAATTAATGAGCGGGCGTGGTCATGACGGAACCACGCCGTCATGAGCACACGCCGCCCGTGACTCATGACGGCATGGAGCCGACATGAGCATCGAAGCGCCGCGCTCACCCCCTAGCCCCCCCGCGCCGCGGCGGAATTCGCGCCGCGGCGAAGGGGTTAATACATTCTACCATGGTATTTTATGGATCGATAAGTAGAACTGAAGTTTTCAGCAGCTGGCACTGTTACAATGTTTTTAATTGTAAAAGTTTTAATTAACTGATCAATAAAATGGAATTCAAACATGCATTCCACCCGTTGCTTACCATTGGCTTTGTAACTCACAGTTTCTGACTTTCTATTTGTTGGCTTTATTTGTTTATTGCTATCCAGCTTCAGTTCATCCCTCCCAAGGAGCAAAGCCTTTTCACACTACCTCTCTCTCGGGCTTGCTCCGCTCCCGATCATGTGTGCGCAAGGGGCGGAGCAAGCCAGGAACAAAAAAGGGTTGAGGAGGACGGAAGAACGCTTAGCGTTCTAGATGACATGTGCATGTCTCTCGTCTGGCCTCTCTGCACTTGCCTGACTTCATTCAGGGTAGTTCCGACGTCCATTGGAGTTCTCTCGCCAGAATCCTTTCCTTTTCTCGGAATTCCCCCGATGCCGCCGGGGCCTTCAACTTCTTCCATAGTTATGGCGGTTCGTCCATTGCCACGGGGGCATTTAATTTACTCCATGGTTACAGCAGTTCGTCCGACACCACGGGGGCCTTCAACTCCTTCCATAGTTACAGCGGTTTGTCCTACGCCACGGGGGCATTCAACTCCTTCCTTAATTACAGCGATTCATCCGACGCCGCTGGGGCCTTCAGAGTCTTTCCTATTTATGGGGGTTTTCCTTACAATACAAACAAAAAAAATTGATTGCAAAGAATCCACGGTCTTCTAAGTGGTAACTTATTTTACTTTGCATGAATCATACATGGTATTTATCTGAGTTAGTCTCCTCAGTGTATGGAGTTTCTGTTCCCTTGCTGACATTGCTTGATGGCTATAAGTAAGAAGAATATATATATTTAGTCTCCTGAGATTGAAGGGGCTGAATTATATTCTTAGTAATTAGCTCTGCGCATTTTAGTGTATCTTTTTGTATTATGTATTATACTTTCTGGGAGAATACCTTTTTGGTTTTCTCCTGGTTTTATGGGATATGAATAAGTTGGGGCCTACCTGGATTCCACGCTGAACCTCTTTTAGGTTAGTATAAGGTATTCCTGTTTTGATTACTGTATCTTGTTGTCCTAAGTAGTGGCTCATAATTTCATATCTCTTTTTTATAGATATATACCACTGACCCTGTTTGCTATTATCACTATACCCAAGTGTAAGAGGGAATTCTACAGGTAGTTATCCCATCTTTAAATCAGAAATCACATAAGGACCATCCAACTAGAATATCCTTACCTGATGTATGTTGATGCCATGTCTTCCCTTCTCCCTTTCCTTGTTTTATGTCCCCTACTCCACCAACTCTGCCATGATAGCTTTGACACTGTTGGGCTGACATTGGTTGTTGTGGAAAGTTGGGACCTATCTTCAGATCTTGCATCTCGCCCCTGTGGAAACAGCAGGTGAGATTTACACTCTCCTTGTATTCTTCTACAAGTGCTCCTTTTTGTAAATAGGCCTGTCAATCTTGTTCTTATCTTGTCAGATTTGCTGTGTATTCAAATACAGAGGTCAAATGTCAGGCTCTGTCTTCTGAGGGAGCTTGGTGTATACTCTTTCTCTGACTTCAAAGTCAGAGCATTTATGTGACACTCTTGCTGGATACTCGGGGTAGAAAAGTTTTTTTTTTCTAGCACACAACAACATTTAAATTAACTGTGCAAGTATTTCAGAATATATCAGAATTAAAAAGGCACAAAAGAAGCACATATTTTTTTAATTTTGAAGTGTGTTGGAAACAAATAACTTAATATGATCAAAACAAATCAATACACTAGGTGATGCCATTTACACATTAATTATTAGTGCACTGTATACTTTGAATAGTAAAACTGTATATCTGGGCAAATATAATGTTAATTTCAATTGAAATTGTCTTGTCTGTAATGGCAGTATGTTACCACACCATGCATACTCCACACCACAGCAATCTACTCTGCACCACTCCATGCTCCTGCAATCTACTCTGCACCACTCCACTTTGTACCATTCCACACCATTGCACTCTGTACCACTGCACTCTTCTCCACTCTACACCACTTCACTCTATGCCTCACTACTCCACTCTGCAATACTCAACTCTATGCCAATGCACTCTACACCACTCTCCACTACACCACTGCAGTCTCTACCACTGAAATCTACACCACTCCAGTCTAGGCCACTCCACTCTACTCTGCACATATCCACTCAACGCTACTCTGAAACACTTCACTCTTTGCCACTGCACTCTATGCCACTCTAGTCAACTCTGCTCCATTCTATGTCACTGCACTCTGCTCCACTGCAACCTACGCAAATGCACTCTATGCCACTCTGCTCTACTCTGCAGAACTGAGAAGTCAATGCCACTGCTTTCTTTGACACTTTACTCTGTGCCACTGCACTCTACGCCCCTCTACCCCACTGCACTCTAGGACACTCTACTCTGCTGCACTGCACTCTCCACAACTGAACTCTACGCCACTCTTATCTGCACTACTGCACTCTATTGGAATGCCCTCTAGGCCACTATACTCTACGTCAATGTACTCTGCAGCACTCCAGGCTATGCCAGTGTGCTCTCCACCACTCCACTCTATGCCACTATGCTCTACTCTGCACAACTCTACACCACTGCACTCTACGATACTTAATCTGCACCATGCTACACCACTGTATTCTATGCCACTGTACTCTACGCCACTCTACTCTACTCTGCACCACTGCACTCTAGGCCACTGTACTCTAAACCACTATGCTCTATGCCACTCCACTTTGTACCACTGCACTCTATGCCACTGCCCTCTACTATGCACCACTCTAACCTATGCCACTATATTCTATGGTGCTGCATTGTACACCGTTAAATTCTATGCTGCTGCACTATAGGTTACTGCACCCTACATCACTATACTCAGCAGCACTCTACACCAAGGTACTCTACAGCAGTCCATTCTTCTCTGCTGTATGCCACACCACTCTACTGTACACCACTGCATTCTACTCTACTCTGCACCACTCTACTCTATGCCACTGCACTCTATGCCACTCTACATCACTGCACTCTATGCCACTGCACTCTGCGTCACTGCAATGTTCACCACTGCACTCAATGCCACTGCACTCTATGCTGCTCTACTCTACACCACTCTTCTCTACACCATTGCACTCTACGCTAGTGCACTCTACACCACTGCACTCTATGATACTCTAATCTGCAACACTGCACTCTATGACACTGAACTCTTCTCCACTCTACTCTGCACTACTGCATTCTATACCAATGCACTCTATGCCACTCTACTTTGCATCACTCCACCCTATGTCACAGCACTCTACAACACTCCACTTGACCCTACTGCACTCTATGCCACTGCACTCAATGGCATGATACTCTACTCTGCACCACTCTATGCCACTCTACTCTACACCACTCTACACCACTGCACTCTATGCCACTCTATTCAACATCACTCTGCTCTATGTCACTGTACTCTATGCCACTGTACTCTATGCCACTGTACTCTATGCCACTCTACTCTTCGCCACTCTACTCTTCGCCACTCCACTCTGCACCACTGCACTTTGCACCACTGCACTCTTTGCCACTGCACACTACTATACAACACTCTAATCTGTGCTACTGCATTAAATGACGTTGCGTTGTACACCACTGAATTCAATGTGCTGCACTCTATGCCACTGCACTCTATGCCACTATAATCTACAACAGGCTATGCCAATGCACTCCACACCATTCCACTCTACTCTGCGCCACTCCACTGTACTCCATTCAACACCACTCCACTCTTTGCCACTCCAATTCACAAACCTATGGCATTCCTCTCTACAACACTCCAAGCCACTCTCCTCTAGCCATTAACTTTTAGCCATGCTGAACAGCAGCCACACTAGTGTGCAACGTGGCTAAAACACATTGGCAAATGCAATAGCTCCTGCATAGGCAAGACCTATTGGCTTTGACAATGCTTGTTCTCTTCCTGGAACGTTCTAGAAATAGAAGATGGGGAGTGTCGTCATTTCAAACAGTCAAAGTGATGCTTTACTAAATGTGCAGAGAGATCGAACAGCAGCATGGATAATCTTCACATATAATGCAGGGTGAGGGCAAAGCACTCTTTAATTTTCATAACGTGAACTCTAATCATCCAAGAGGAAATAGCGTAACAACACGAGGATGGTGGCAAGGCTTTAACAGGGGAAATTAATAAATATGTGTCTTCACTGAGCATTAAACATATAGAATCTTTGAGTGATAAAATATGCGTGATTAAACCACCCACAGTTTATTTAGTAAGTGATGGATAATATATTTAAATAAGATGCAAGCATTCTACACATTGAACAGTAAACGGAGTGTTAAAAATGACAAAGAGTGAACATGAAATAGGGAAGGATGGGCGGGAAAAAGTATGTGTGTGTGCGTGTGCCTGGGTGTTTCTAATACAGTCATCAGAACTGTTTTAATGGTAAGTTCAACTTTATACGTTTCAAGCTGAAAGTGATTAGTGGTGGGAGGTACTCATTAGCTGACTGTTCCATTTCAAATGGTCTGTATTTTAATAATGTATGCTTCATTCTCCTTAGGTCATATCATTTTTGTGATGCAAAGGTGGACCACAATTGTGAACGTTACACCTGGGTGAATTAATAATAAACATAAAATCGACTGCTAATGTTTTTTCTTTCCAAAAAAGTTGGCAAATAAGTAAATAAAATCCAACATGTATTTAACGGATGCAAAGCAGTAGCAGTTCCATATAATAAAAAAAAAAGGTTGTAAAGGGTTCTGTAAGAAATTGAGTTATTAGTGTGCAGATTTTGAATCCTGTGCAAGTAATAGGTCCACAATTGTCTCCTTACTGGAAACCAAGTATGGTATAGTAGCACTTGACTCTTGCAGGGTAGCGAAGCAGAGCATTTCAAGGCCTACTCAGGTGGTGTGTGCTAGTAATCTCTATTCAGTGGCACACAACAACAACACTCAAACCATTGTCCAGTCAATGTTTCTTTTAAAAGAAAAGGTGTATTTATTGCAACGCACCATTAACTACATATTAATTTACAAAGAAGTACATCAGATTGATGAAAACACCTTTGGTGACATACTTGAATCCCATAAACCCATAGTGGATCATGAACCCCATGACCACAGTACCCCCCAACCTATACCAGATACATAATCACAATGCATCGGGGCGGAGCCCCATGTACACTATTTCTCGTGCTGACATGCCTAAATTGTTGCATTACCCTCTCTCCTGGATATCAGGACTTGCTCAGGGGCGATGTTAGTCCACCCACACTTCCATAGAACAACTCACAACCCGTGTCTTAAGCACGTAGAGTTGGCAAATGTTCCAGAAAGTAAGATGGTCTTAAGAAGACCAAAACTTAAGTTTAACTGGGACAAAATCCTAACTTTACGACTTTCGGTATTCACAAAGGGCATTTAGGAGTACTAAAGTTAGGATTCCTAACTTTAGTACTCCTAAATGCATTTTGTGAATACCGAAAGTCGTAAAGTTAGGATTTTGTCTCAGATTACTTTCGTGAATCGGGCCCCAGGTCTGAGCTCTTCCTCTGTTTGCATGTGAGTGACTAGTGTATATTGGTTAAAGAATGATATAAAAAAATTAAAATCGAATGGGAAAAAAGTGTATTCTGCAGGTTATTCCTAAAGTTTAAGTTAAAATCGCAGAGTATGATAAAAGGAGTAGTTGATTTGAGCATATTGAGCAAAAAAGACAGTTTGTAAAAATAGAAAAAAAACAACAACACCTGGACAGAACGAAGAGGCCCCATTAAGGCGTTGGTGAAATGCTAATGATGCCAGTGAAATTCACAGATTTTGTGTGCTGCAAAAGATAGAAATGTTTGAAAGTGCTGCATTAGGCAATGTGAATAATAATTTTTGGCCAAATGAGACAAAAAAACAAACTTTTCAGCACTTTTTAAGGAATAGCCCACACTTCCTAATTTTTTACTTTCAGCCTGCTTCAATTTTGTGGTGGATACAGGTGTGAATGCCATGGGCGATGCCATAAGGCTATACAGCAAGGGGTCATCTGTACAGATTCCTCAAGATTTTCCAAACAAAATTAACTTGAAATAAAAAAATACTGAAATTAAGTAGGAAAAAAATAGCCATTTGTGACAACGTTTTCATCTGTAACTTCTTGTCACGATGGCCCATTTACAAGCACAATATACCATTATGTCCGCTAGACTCTTCTAGTTGTGTGGATATATGGGGTTTGTAGGTTATCCAAGAACCTGCGGTAGACGAACCACTAACTGAGCTGCACCTTAAAATGTTTTTTTCTTGTTTACACAGTATAGGGCAATTAATGTGGTATAATATAAAGAGTGTAAAATGGGTATAAAGGAAATCTAAGTATTTCCTACATGTGCACCAGATACTGAGTTTAGGAGCAGTGGTTATTTGTACATTTCTGAATTGATGGTTACTCATTTTTTTTACTTTGTTTATTAATTTGTTTTCCTTTTACTGTTTACAAATTTCAATAGCAGAGCAAATGGCAAGTAGTACGGCAAATAATGGAGAATGCAAAGACATACAGCTCAGTCAGGATAGTGTGGTAAACTTAATATGTCCGCATCACAGTTCAGTTACAGTAGTGAGCAAACATTCGGGAACCCATATATTAAGGTGATCACTAGGGTTCAGTGCCTTATTAGGACTATTGTTCCATAGACACATAGCTGCGAAGGCAATGTGCTTCTGTATATCGATATAAGTAATAGAAAAGCAGAGAAGGTAATACACCAGGCAAACCCCAGCTGACAATGGATACAGATTCATACGTTATGGTAAACAGTTAACTAAAGCCTCAAACATCAAGGAACTGCATGTGGCATGAGACAGTTCCACAAATACAGCCACGAGGCAAAATACATCAGAACAACAAAAGAGAAAACAAGCAAGTCGCCACCCATCAGTCTCATTGACGTCTTACAGGTAATAATGTAGCCACCCATACACCCGTCCAACAATGAATACATCCAGTAAGAGCGATGTCAAGTCATGGGCTACAGACGACTGAGGTGGATGCGATTGACAATGTGTGTCATTTATTAACCGGGAGGTGCTGTTGACCAGTGGTGGAGCCCTAGGAATACCTTATGTGTGAGGGTGACATATCAGCTCCCTCATTAACTCTATAAAACTCCGGAAGCGGGAGGGAGAAGAGGTGAGACAAATCATAAATAACAGGAAGAAATTAGCCCTTCTGTAACCACATCAGCCCACTCAATTGCTAGTTGACTAAATTATGTTACTCTTAGATGCCCAACGACCATGTCTACCTGATGAGACATCCCTGCTCGGGTGGCACCCAGTGCATGTGAGTCACTTGGGGAAGGGGGAGTCCCCACCGCTGCCTCCGCCCCTCTCCGCGTTCAGGTTTGCACCCCTTAAGAGACTCGGCTCTGCAGGGGATCCCTCCTGCAGGCCATTCAGTATTGCGTCCCAATGAGTTGCAAAAGGGAATTTCCGGAGGCAGAGAGTCTCTTCTCTGTGCAGGGCGATGCTTTCAGCCTTGGCCCATACCAATAGTGAACGTCACCAGGCTGTCAGTGGAGAAGGGTTAGGGTATTTCCACTGCCTCGGGATCAGGCATTTAGCCACCAGCAGCCCTAAGTTCAGGAAGCGTGAAGTCACCCTCTTGTTTATTCCTGGAGAAAAGGTGTAGAATGCACCATGATGCGTTCAGTGCAAGAAGCCAACGAGGCTGTGACCATTCGCCGATACGACGCTAGCCGGGGACAGGACCACGTCATGTGGAGCAGGTCTGCGCCCACAGCATGGCATCTGGGGCAAGCTGCATCAGTTTGATGGAAATATCGGTTGATCTTCTCTGGGGTAAGGTATGCCCTTTGCAAAATGAAGTATTGGATTAGGCAAAAACGAGCATTCTGGGAAATCCGATTTGGTCTTTCTAGGATTGCAGCCCATTCTTTATCCGGACTGGAGCGGGCCAGGTCTGTTTCCCTGCGTCGTCTGACGGGGGCAATCAACCCTGCTGCGTGCTGCCATAGCGAAGCTGCGAACTATCTAGTAAGGTGCCTACCCGTACCCATCACATGTAAGTATTGAACTGTGAGATGAGTCTCATGTTTGCTCAACATGTCCCCCAATGGCCTCCCAAAGAAGCCAGCGTGGAGGTGCAGAGTAAAAACTGCACAGGGTGTAGCACATCCTCCTCTATCAATGTATTATAAGTGTTAGATTTGGGGGTCTCTAGTTGGCAGAGGTAGGTACCTTTGACCAAATAGGGACCCTTGCGTCTAGTCAGGGTAAGGGGGTTACACTCCTAAAATAACCCCTGCTCACCCCCTTGGTAGCTTGGCATGAGCAAGCAGGCTTATCTCAGAGGCCGTGTGTAAAGCATTTGTGAACACATACAGTAACCAAGTGACAACACTACAAATGGACACCACACCAGTTGTATATTAAAAATAAGTATCTTTTATATAGATTTAACACAAGACCACAAATGACAAAAATCCACAATACTGTACTTCAAAAAATGGTAGAATTAGCTCAGTTCTCTTTAGATGGTAAATGCGACACTTTGAGTTCAATGTACCTTTGGATGCGTAACGCTATACAATGAAAGTGTTGCAGGGAAGGTGATGCGTCGGTTCCTTACATGCAAGAACGGTGATGCGTTGGGTCCCTACTGATGCGTAGGGGATGCGTCGGTTCTTCTCGGTGTGGGGAGGTGATGCGTCGGTTTCTTACTGCACTTCCGTGGCGATGCGACCAGCAACGCTGTGATGCGATGAAGATCTGGTGCAATGAAACAAAGATGGCGTCTTCTTCTTGATGCAACACAATGTGTGCACGCCCGACGGCCGTGTGGCAACTCAACGATTCTTCCGAGCCGCGACAGGCCCTGCGACACGCTTCCCGGTGATGCGGCGGCATCTGATGCTACGTCGATCCTCTTCTCCAGCGATGCGAGGCGCTTTGGCAACAATGCGACGGCCGTGCGGCGACTCAACAATTCTTCTGAGCCGCGACAGGCCCTGCGACACGCTTCCCGGTGATGCAGCGGCATTTGATGCGACGTCGGTCCTCTTCTCCGGCGATGCGAGGTGCTTCAGCAATGATGCGACAGCGGCGGTGACACTCTTCTTCGTTGATGCGGCGGCGTCTGATGCAACATCGATCCTTTTCTTCGGCGATGCGAGGCGCTTCGGCTGCGGCGGCGACGCTTCTTCTTTGTGAGTCACGCTTCCAGCTCCTTGCGACACGCAGTCCCTCAGAAAGTCCAGCACAGCAGCAGGCACTTTCCAGAAAGACTCTTGGGGAGCTGGTTGGTGAAGTCTGTTGTCCCTGAGACTTCAGCAGGAGGCAAGCTCTTCTCTCAAGCCCTTGGAGATCTTTTACAAGTTGATGAAAGTACACACAAAGTTCCTTTCTCCTTTCTTTGGCAGTCAGGCAACCACTGCAGGCCAATCCCCCAAACAGCACTCAGCTTAGGGATAGTCTCCTCCTCAGTCTCTCTGGTTCCTCTCCTCAGCAAAGTTTCTTCTTGTTTCCCAAAGTGATCTGAAATTCTGGGGTTTGGGTCCCCTCTTTTATACTCATTTTCCCTTTGTTCTCTGGAGGCAGAGAGGCCTTTGCCTAATCCAAACCAGTTCTGGTCAGTCCTGGAGCACTTTGTTGACAAGACTCCTTTCCTTTCACAGTGTAGGCCAGGGACATCAGACACACCACAGGAGGTGGAGCCAGCATTGTGGAGGGAAGGCACAGCCCTATTCAGGTCCCAGGTGCAACTCCTCCCACCCATCTCCATGCAGATCTCTCTATTCAGCCCTGTGCTGACTCACCCTGTCTCCTGGAATCCCCCAGCCCCTGTCACTCACAAACCAGACAAGGAATACACAACCTAGCAGAGGCAGGCTTGGATAGTTAGGCAAGAAAATACCTACTTTCTAAAAGTGGTATTTTCAAACACAGAATGTTAAAACCAACTTCACTAAAAGATGTATTTTATCATTCTGAGTTCAGGCATACTAAATTCGTTTTTCTACCATGTACCCTGGGTCAGTTAGGATTATAAGATGTAATAATCAAACTGCCCATTCTGATCTATGGGGAACAGGTAGCCTTGCAATAGTGAAAAACGAAAATTGCTGTAATTCACTATTAGGACATGCCATACACACCAGGGCATGTCCTACCTTATACTTACAATGCACCCTGCCCTTGGGCCTACCATAGGGGTGTCTGATATGAAGAAAAGGGAAGGTTTAGGGACTGGCAAGTGGGTGCACTTGCCCAGTCAACATGGCAGTACCAGACTGCACACAGGCTCTGCAATGGCAAACCTGAGACACACTTTTACAGTCTGCTTCGGTGGGTGGCACAACCAGTGCTGCAAGCCCACCAGCAGCATTTGGTTTACAAGCCCTCGGCACACTCAGTGCACTGTACTAGGGTCTGGCAAGTAAACCAAACCAACCAATCATGGAGTCACAAATCCATACATCAATTTACCATAGGGAGCACTTGCACTGTGGCACTGAATTGCAGTGGCACAGTGCCCAAAGCATCTATAACCAGCAAAAACACATGAGGCAACAGCAAAAAATGGAAGGGAGACCCACGCCAACAGTGCCAGGTCTAACAATAAGGTATCAGAACTCCATCTCGGTACAGATCACCTAATGTGTGGAGGCCAGGTTCCCACCAATTGGACAACTAAGCAGATGAGGTGATCGCTAGACCACGGGGAGTGCCCATTAAGAGTAGCACCGGTGCATTGGGAACCGTCAGCTTTGTGAGATACAAGCTTCTACGATAGGATTGATATGCAACTCCAAGCAGTAGGGGGTGTCGGCAAATGACCACTTGCCCAGGGATGAAACAGCCTGAGCAGCTCCTGGAGCGACCACAGAGGCGAGTGCACAGCTGTGTCAGCAAGATATAATCCCGCCAGCCACCTGGCCATCCACTGTAGTTGAGAAGCGAGACAGTATTGTTCCATGTTAGGAACAGCCAGACCGCCCTGGTCCGCAGGCAAATCGAGCTTGGAGAGTGCCACTCGGCAGTGAGAGCCATTCCAAATAAACTCCCTCATGGTTCGCTCAAATGTGTGGAAAAATGGGGACACGACATAGTGCGGCAAATTAGTGAAATAGTATAACAGCCAAGGCAGGACCACCATCTTCAGCAGTGCTATCCGTCCCATGACCGGCAGAGTAAGCATGCATCAAAAAAACCATCTGAGATCGGATGGCCAAAGTAGCCCTAATATTGTTACTGCCTAGCATATCAGCAGGGCTATGATAGATTCTAATCACAAGGTAGCGGAAGGAGGTGGGCTGCCACACAATGAGAACACCACAGAGGGTCAGAGCGGGATCAGGACATGTGGGCAAGAATGGAAACAGACAGGACTTCGCCCAGTTCACTTTCAATCCAGAGAGAGCAGCGAAATCGGCGAGTATGAGTCAGTGCACTGGGAGTCGATCTTACATCTCGGAGATAGAGAAGAAGATCGTCTGCATAGAGAGATATGATGTGTGTATTGGCTCCCAGGGGAATGCCCCAATCAACACCAAGCGCACGAAGAACTATGAACAGATAGAAAAGCAGGGGGGCATCCTTGGCGAGTGCCCCAGCACACCGGGATAGGGTCTGATGTGTAGGATCATGTCTTCACCCTGGCCATTGGTGCAGTTTAGAGCAGGTGCACCAGACGAATGAACCGGGGCCCAAGACCATAGTGAGGCAGGGCAGCAAAGAGGAAGTCCTATTCCAGAGAGTCGAACGCCTTCTCCAGGTCACCCACAAGGCAGCCTGAGGTAGGCTAGAGGAGTATTGAATAGGCAGAAATGCGGAATAAGTGTTGCAGATTAAGGGAGGTGTTGCGAGCTGGGGCAAACCCGTTCTGATCCAAATGTACCAGTGATGGGACGAGAGGCGCAAGCCTATTGGTGAGTATTTTAGCTCGCCGATAGGGGCAGGGTTGTGCGACGTCTGTGGTTCTAACGAGGTATGTTTAGCAAGAAGCCCTTGCAAGCCTCAAACTGTGCATACAAACGCACACTTTAAAAGAAATCTGAGAAAGAAAGTTCTGGTATCTGTGATGAACTACAAATATTCTACCACCTAGAGTTCCCCACGTCTCCCGATAAAAATGGTACCTAACTTGTGGTGTGTGAGTGAGCCTTGCGCTCGCAACAAGAAAAGGCCGAAAACGCAAAATGAACTGATCACATTCTGCCGACCAAAAACCAACCTTTTTCAACAAAGTTGGTTTCTGCGTAATATGAACCCTAGATCAACCAGCACTCAGAGAAATCTACCAAACCTGCTGCAGCATTCTGAAAACTAGACATCTGTGGGAGTCCAGTGTAATGTGAGGTGAGTGGTTTTCACCAGGTCCAGAAGCACTTGCAAAGCTCAAACTGTGGCTAAACATTTTCTTTATATTTCTGTGAGGGAAAGTTCTGGATTCTGCAGGAAGCTCCAAATCTCCTAACACCCAGCATTCCCTCAAGTCTCCCAATAAAAATGGTCACACACTTGTGTGCCCATTACAGGGAAGGGCCCAAAGTGCAACATGGACACATCAAATATTTCCACTGACAACCAACCCTTTATTGTTACTTGGTCTGCTGTGGAATTTAAGCCCTAGCTCAGATGCCACCTAGAAAAACCAACTAAGCCGGCACATTTCTAAAAACTAGAACTCTGAGGGAGTCCAGGTTGGTGTGACTTGTGTGGCTCTCATCAGGATTTTTAATCATTAGTCCTTGCAAACCTCAAACTTTTGCTGAAAACGCACATTTTCCTCACATTTATATGAAGACAAGTTTTGGAATATGTAGGGAGCCATAAATTTCCTACCACCCAGCGTTCCCACAAGTATCTTGATAAAATGGTTCTCTACTTCTGTGGGTGGGCCTAGCCCCCCGACAGTAGAGGGGCCAAGACCAACAAAGACATGTCAACTTTTTTCACTGACACTTGCCTTTTTTTTAAATGTGGGTTTCTGTGGATTTTGGGCAGTACCCCAGTCGACACTAAACCTTCACATTTCTGAAAAGTAGACAACCAGGGGAGTCCAATGTGGTGTGACTCGCTTGGATCCCATGACGTTGTCCAAAAACACATATTTTCCTCAAATTTCTGCTGAAGGAAAATTCCAGAATCTGTGGGAATCCACAAATTTCCAACTGCCCAAAATTCTCCACCTCTCCCAATAAAAATCATACCTTCCTTGGGTCAGAGGCCAAACAACCACAACAGGAAAGGGCGAAAAATGAAAAGATTTCCACAAAAACCAAACTTGTTTTCACAATTTGCATAAAATTTGAGGTTTGCAGGGTATTTTGGTTAACAGAACGTCATGGGATCCATGCACAGCACACCATCGCTGAATCCCCTGAGAGTCTACATTTTAAAAATGTCTGGTTGGTTGGTTTCAATGGGTGGCTCAACAGCCTGGCCCCAAAGATGGCAGCTCCTCTGGGTGTTTAGATTTCAAACGTGTCTGAGTTTGATAGGTTTCTGTGAGTAGCATCCGGTCACAGGCTCAAAATCCACAGGTGCCCACACTACAAAAAACCTTGATTTTAAACAGAAAAAAGATTTGTCCATGTTGCATTTTGAGCAGATCCCCAGTGCGGACGCTGGGTATAACCACAAAAAAATGGAATCCATTGTTATGTGGAGACATGTGGGAACACTGGCTGGCTAGAAATTTGTGGATGTTCACAGATCTCAGAAATTTCCATCACAAACTAAATGTAAATAAATGCATGATCTTAACCATTTAAATAAAGTTTGAAGTTGGCAGGGCATTGTGGGAAGTGAGTGGAATCAATATAAGTTAACCTACCCGGAAACCTCTTGTAGTCAGTTCTCAAAAATGTGATGGTTTTTACTATTTCTTCTAAGTGAACCCATCATTTACACAGGTTGGTCTTGGCGGCTCCATAAGTGCTAGCTTCAAAGAGCGAATGCTAATAAAAGTATCAGAATAATGAACCCAAGACTACTGAAGGTGAGCCATAAAGCCATGTCAAGGCACTAACCACTTCACGGTCCATTCACATCTCTTTCACGCACTGCCCACATAGACATTCATACCCCCAGCCATGGCACCAATCTACTACAGCAGTACACTCACATCAACATGCGACTGCCATTCAAAGGTCCATCACATTTATACACAACAGGACAAAAACACCAATCTAACGACCTCTCACCCAGTCATCAACCAAACTGCATACAAACACACCACAAGCAAACCTCTACACACATATGTCCAGTCATGTTGTTGGTTGGTGCCTCATTCAGCTTCACAACATCACAAATTAAAAAAAATATGGCCTACATTGTTACTACATGTCATTCATCTGCATCTCTCAACGTTCTGAGTGATCCAGAATGCATGCCAAGTGAACTAATGGCTCCCATGAGAGCCACATGAGGTTCAAGAAAAAATGTCTTTCATGTGCCTTTAGTTGTGAAAATAACCTCTTATCTGACCTATTTCATTTCGACATTGGCAATTGCTCAAATAGACATTTCCCCATAATCACAGTCTTATCACATCGAATTTTTCTTATGATTTTATTCTTTATCAGAACATTTAAAAAAAAATAAAAAAATTCTTATGTCCCCTCACTACCCAATATGCGTCATACATCAAAGATACAGGGCATATGATAGCAACATTGGAACACATACCCTTTGATCAAAATACGCAGCTGCTTGTTACTCTTGACATAGAGTCTTTATATACCAACATACCCCAGGACCTGAGTCAGTGGCAGCTCTTTTGGCCAGAGTTCCTGGACAGAGACCTGACACTTTCATTTTAGAGTGTCTCAAGATTGTTCTGCAACATAACTACTTTGAGTTCAAAGAAGCTTTATATCATCAAATAAAGGGGACCAGCATGGGGGCTTCTTGTTCCCCCAGTGTAGCGAATATCTTCATGGGAGAGTTTGAGTGTAAACACATTTTTAACGAGGTAGCTCCTTTCTATGATAATATAGCCCAATGGCATAGATTTATAGAGGATATTTTTTTCATCTGGACGGGACCCGAATTAGACCTTTTAGATTTTATATCTTGGCTTAATCTGAGTGACAAAAATGTAAAGTTCACCTCCAATTACTCCGCAGACAGAGTGGAGTTTTTAGACATATTGATTATGGGCAAACAGGGACAACTAGCAGTTAGCCTTTTTAGGAAACCAACAGCCAAAAATACTATCTTAGAACACAGTAGCTTCCATCCGTCATGTCAAAAGACTCAATCCCCTTTGGGGAGTTTCTTAGAATTCGGAGAAATTGCACCAACATCGCAGATTTCATGACACATGCTGAACAACTCCAAAAACGTCTCCTACTTAGAGGATACCCTAGGAGGCTCATACGTCAATCACTAAAACGGGCTAAATATTATAACAGAGATGCCCTTATCAATAACAATCCTAAAGAAACCCCAGACAAATTAGTCTGCGTAGTGGACCATTCGAGTATTGACTATAAGATCAAACAAATACTAGACAAAAACTGGAAGATTCTCACTATAAATGAAGAAGAACAACCCATGCAGAAGCCCATGGTAGCATACAGGAGGAATCCTAACTTAAGAGATAAATTGGTACACAGCAGATTTAAACCTCAGGAAAGCACCAGACAAACTACCATAGATGGATTACCGCCACCAACGGGTAACTATAAATGTGGCAATTGCCATGCCTGTGATTCCGCCATAACTACTCAGACATGGACCTATGGAGAAAAATCTGGAACACTTAGGCACATGGCAAATTGCAGAAGTTCAAATGTCATCTATCTGATCCTATGTCCGTGTGGACTAGGATATATAGGCGAAACTTCAAGAGAATTTCGCACAAGACTTTCAGAACATAAATCAGCTATAAGAACAGGGAAACTGCAAGCACCCCTGGTTAAACATTATCATGATTTTCAACAAACTGAAACAGAACTGAAATGGCTAATTCTAGAAAGGGTCAAACCATTGCCAGGTAAATATCCTGTCAAAATACGAAAACAACGGGAGACATACTGGATTTTTACTTTGGACACGGTCCGCAAAGGCCTGAATGAAGAAATTATCTGGCTGGTAACAGCATAAACCATATCTGATAACTAGCCATTACAAAAAACTAATTCAGTACCTTGACTTGTGATTGATCTTTAGGTCATTATATGTACAATAACCAAGTAATGTCCCACTGATTAAAACTAGAGAGTACCAACGGAAAATGGTGTTCAATTTGTACTGATGGCATGCAATAATCTTATGGCAAACACAAGGAGATGATGGACGGAGTGCTGAAACTTTTCAAACACTCACCCCCAGTCACAGATCTGGGTTGAATCCATCATCATTCTTTAGCTCACTTTGCCACCCCAGTTCAGACATAGCTATTTGCAAATCAGTCTTGACCCTGTGCCTCGTGGGAACAGTCCAGACCGAACTGCCAAGCCATGTCTTCCCTGGACCGGAATCAAGCGTCCTGGGACCGGTTTCAGGCTAACAGCCCTCATCAGCCAGGCTAGCTTGAATCCAGTGGCAAAGTGAGCAAGGGACCCACGTCTGGGCATACCCTGCCAACTTAGGGCGAATAAAGCAAACACAAGGAGATGATGGACGGAGTGCTGAAACTTTTCAAACAGTCACCCCCAGTCACAGATCTGGGTTGAATCCATCATCATTCTTTAGCTCACTTTGCCACCCCAGTTCAGACATAGCTATATGCAAATCAGTCTTGACCCTGTGCCTCGTGGGAACAGTCCAGACCGAACTGCCAAGCCATGTCTTCCCTGGACCGGAATCAAGCATCCTGGGACCGGTTTCGGGCTAACAGCCCTCATCAGCCAGGCTAGCTTGAATCCAGTGGCAAAGTGAGCAAGGGACCCACGTCTAGGCATACCCTGCCAACTTAGGGCAAATAAAGCAAACACAAGGAGATGATGGACGGAGTGCTGAAACTTTTCAAACACTCACCCCCAGTCACAGATCTGGGTTGAATCCATCATCATTCTTTAGCTCACTTTACCACCCCAGTTCAGACATAGCTATATGCAAATCAGTCTTGACCCTGTGCCTCGTGGGAACAGTCCAGACCGAACTGCCAAGCCATGTCTTCCCTGGACCGGAATCAAGCATCCTGGGACTGGTTTCGGGCTAACAGCCCTCATCAGCCAGGCTAGCTTGAATCCAGTGGCAAAGTGAGCAAGGGACCCCCGTCTGGGCGTACCCTGCCAACTTAGGGCGAATAAAGCAAACACAAAGAGATGATGGACGGAGTTCTGAAACTTTTCAAACACTCACCCCCAGTCACAGAGCTGGGTTGAATCCATCATCATTCTTTAGCTCACTTTGCCACCCCAGTTCAGACATAGCTATATGCAAATCAGTCTTGACCCTGTGCCTCGTGGGAACAGTCCAGACCGAACTGCCAAGCCATGTCTTCCCTGGACCGGAATCAAGCATCCTGGGACCGGTTTCGGGCTAACAGCCCTCATCAGCCAGGCTAGCTTGAATCCAGTGGCAAAGTGAGCAAGGGACCCACGTCTGGGCATACCCTGCCAACTTAGGGCGAATAAAGCAAACACAAGGAGATGATGGACGGAGTGCTGAAACTTTTCAAACAGTCACCCCCAGTCACAGATCTGGGTTGAATCCATCATCATTCTTTAGCTCACTTTGCCACCCCAGTTCAGACATAGCTATATGCAAATCAGTCTTGACCCTGTGCCTCGTGGGAACAGTCCAGACCGAACTGCCAAGCCATGTCTTCCCTGGACCGGAATCAAGCATCCTGGGACCGGTTTCGGGCTAACAGCCCTCATCAGCCAGGCTAGCTTGAATCCAGTGGCAAAGTGAGCAAGGGACCCACGTCTAGGCATACCCTGCCAACTTAGGGCGAATAAAGCAAACACAAGGAGATGATGGACGGAGTGCTGAAACTTTTCAAACACTCACCCCCAGTCACAGATCTGGGTTGAATCCATCATCATTCTTTAGCTCACTTTACCACCCCAGTTCAGACATAGCTATATGCAAATCAGTCTTGACCCTGTGCCTCGTGGGAAAAGTCCAGACCGAACTGCCAAGCCATGTCTTCCCTGGACCGGAATCAAGCATCCTGGGACCGGTTTGGGGCTAACAGCCCTCATCAGCCAGGCTAGCTTGAATCCAGTGGCAAAGTGAGCAAGGGACCCACGTCTGGGCATACCCTGCCAACTTAGGGCGAATAAAGCAAACACAAGGAGATGATGGACGGAGTGCTGAAACTTTTCAAACACTCACCCCCAGTCACAGATCTGGGTTGAATCCATCATCATTCCTTAACTCACTTTGCCACCCCAGTTCAGACATAGCTATATGCAAATCAGTCTTGACCCTGTGCCTCGTGGGAACAGTCCAGACCGAACTGCCAAGCCATGTCTTCCCTGGACCGGAATCAAGCATCCTGGGACCGGTTTCGGGCTAACAGCCCTCATCAGCCAGGCTAGCTTGAATCCAGTGGCAAAGTGAGCAAGGGACCCCGTCTGGGCATACCCTGCCAACTTAGGGCGAATAAAGCAAACACAAAGAGATGATGGACGGAGTGCTGAAACTTTTAAAACACTCACCCCCAGTCACAGATCTGGGTTGAATCCATCATCATTCTTTAGCTCACTTTGCCACCCCAGTTCAGACATAGCTATATGCAAATCAGTCTTGACCCTGTGCCTCGTGGGAACAGTCCAGACTGAACTGCCAAGCCATGTCTTCCCTGGACCGGAATCAAGCATCCTGGGACCGGTTTCGGGCTAACAGCCCTCATCAGCCAGGCTAGCTTGAATCCAGTGGCAAAGTGAGCAAGTGACCCACGTCTGGGCATACCCTGCCAACTTAGGGCGAATAAAGCAAACACAAGGAGATGATGGACGGAGTGCTGAAACTTTTCAAACACTCACCCACAGTCACAGATCTGGGTTGAATCCATCATCATTCTTTATCTCACTTTGCCACCCCAGTTCAAACATAGCTATATGCAAATCAGTCTTGACCCTGTGCCTCGTGGGAACAGTCCAGACCGAACTGCCAAGCCATGTCTTCCCTGGACCGGAATCAAGCATCCTGGGACCGGTTTCGGGCTAACAGCCCTCATCAGCCAGGCTAGCTTGAATCCAGTGGCAAAGTGAGCAAGGGACCCACGTCTGGGCATACCCTGCCAACTTAGGGCGAATAAAGCAAACACAAGGAGATGATGGACGGAGTGCTGAAACTTTTCAAACAGTCACCCCCAGTCACAGATCTGGGTTGAATCCATCATCATTCTTTAGCTCACTTTGCCACCCCAGTTCAGACATAGCTATATGCAAATCAGTCTTGACCCTGTGCCTCGTGGGAACAGTCCAGACCGAACTGCCAAGCCATGTCTTCCCTGGACCGGAATCAAGCATCCTGGGACCGGTTTCGGGCTAACAGCCCTCATCAGCCAGGCTAGCTTGAATCCAGTGGCAAAGTGAGCAAGGGACCCACGTCTAGGCATACCCTGCCAACTTAGGGCGAATAAAGCAAACACAAGGAGATGATGGACGGAGTGCTGAAACTTTTCAAACACTCACCCCCAGTCACAGATCTGGGTTGAATCCATCATCATTCTTTAGCTCACTTTACCACCCCAGTTCAGACATAGCTATATGCAAATCAGTCTTGACCCTGTGCCTCGTGGGAAAAGTCCAGACCGAACTGCCAAGCCATGTCTTCCCTGGACCGGAATCAAGCATCCTGGGACCGGTTTGGGGCTAACAGCCCTCATCAGCCAGGCTAGCTTGAATCCAGTGGCAAAGTGAGCAAGGGACCCACGTCTGGGCATACCCTGCCAACTTAGGGCGAATAAAGCAAACACAAGGAGATGATGGACGGAGTGCTGAAACTTTTCAAACACTCACCCCCAGTCACAGATCTGGGTTGAATCCATCATCATTCCTTAACTCACTTTGCCACCCCAGTTCAGACATAGCTATATGCAAATCAGTCTTGACCCTGTGCCTCGTGGGAACAGTCCAGACCGAACTGCCAAGCCATGTCTTCCCTGGACCGGAATCAAGCATCCTGGGACCGGTTTCGGGCTAACAGCCCTCATCAGCCAGGCTAGCTTGAATCCAGTGGCAAAGTGAGCAAGGGACCCCCGTCTGGGCATACCCTGCCAACTTAGGGCGAATAAAGCAAACACAAAGAGATGATGGACGGAGTGCTGAAACTTTTAAAACACTCACCCCCAGTCACAGATCTGGGTTGAATCCATCATCATTCTTTAGCTCACTTTGCCACCCCAGTTCAGACATAGCTATATGCAAATCAGTCTTGACCCTGTGCCTCGTGGGAACAGTCCAGACTGAACTGCCAAGCCATGTCTTCCCTGGACCGGAATCAAGCATCCTGGGACCGGTTTCGGGCTAACAGCCCTCATCAGCCAGGCTAGCTTGAATCCAGTGGCAAAGTGAGCAAGTGACCCACGTCTGGGCATACCCTGCCAACTTAGGGCGAATAAAGCAAACACAAGGAGATGATGGACGGAGTGCTGAAACTTTTCAAACACTCACCCACAGTCACAGATCTGGGTTGAATCCATCATCATTCTTTATCTCACTTTGCCACCCCAGTTCAAACATAGCTATATGCAAATCAGTCTTGACCCTGTGCCTCGTGGGAACAGTCCAGACGGAACTGCCAAGCCATGTCTTCCCTGGACTGGAATCAAGCATCCTGGGACCGGTTTCGGGCTAACAGCCCTCATCAGCCAGGCTTGCTTGAATCCAGTGGCAAAGTGAGCAAGGGACCCACGTCTGGGCATACCCTGCCAACTTAGGGCGAATAAAGCAAACACAAGGAGATGATGGACGGAGTGCTGAAACTTTTCAAACACTCACCCGCATTCACAGATCTGGGTTGAATCCATCATCATTCCTTAACTCACTTTGCCACCCCAGTTCAGACATAGCTATATGCAAATCAGTCTTGACCCTGTGCCTCGTGGGAACAGTCCAGACCGAACTGCCAAGCCATGTCTTCCCTGGACCGGAATCAAGCATCCTGGGACTGGTTTCGGGCTAACAGCCCTCATCAGCCAGGCTAGCTTGAATCCAGTGGCAAAGTGAGCAAGGGACCCCCGTCTGGGCATACCCTGCCAACTTAGGGCGAATAAAGCAAACACAAAGAGATGATGGACGGAGTTCTGAAACTTTTCAAACACTCACCCCCAGTCACAGAGCTGGGTTGAATCCATCATCATTCTTTAGCTCACTTTGCCACCCCAGTTCAGACATAGCTATATGCAAATCAGTCTTGACCCTGTGCCTCGTGGGAACAGTCCAGACCGAACTGCCAAGCCATGTCTTCCCTGGACCGGAATCAAGCATCCTGGGACCGGTTTCGGGCTAACAGCCCTCATCAGCCAGGCTAGCTTGAATCCAGTGGCAAAGTGAGCAAGTGACCCACGTCTGGGCATACCCTGCCAACTTAGGGCGAATAAAGCAAACACAAGGAGATGATGGACGGAGTGCTGAAACTTTTCAAACACTCACCCCCAGTCACAGATCTGGGTTGAATCCATCATCATTCTTTATCTCACTTTGCCACCCCAGTTCAAACATAGCTATATGCAAATCAGTCTTGACCCTGTGCCTCGTGGGAACAGTCCAGACCGAACTGCCAAGCCATGTCTTCCCTGGACTGGAATCAAGCATCCTGGGACCGGTTTCGGGCTAACAGCCCTCATCAGCCAGGCTAGCTTGAATCCAGTGGCAAAGTGAGCAACGGACCCACGTCTGGGCATACCCTGCCAACTTAGGGCGAATAAAGCAAACACAGGGAGATGATGGACGGAGTGCTGAAACTTTTCAAACACTCACCCCCAGTCACAGATCTGGGTTGAATCCATCATCATTCTTTAGCTCACTTTGCCACCCCAGTTCAGACATAGCTATATGCAAATCAGTCTTGACCCTGTGCCTCGTGGGAACAGTCCAGACCGAACTGCCAAGCCATGTCTTCCCTGGACCGGAATCAAGCATCCTGGGACAGGTTTCGGGCTAACAGCCCTCATCAGCCAGGCTAGCTTGAATCCAGTGGCAAAGTGAGCAAGGGACCCACGTCTGGGCATACCCTGCCAACTTAGGGCGAATAAAGCAAACACAAGGAGATGATGGACGGAGTGCTAAAACTTTTCAAACACTCACCCCCAGTCACAGATCTGGGTTGAATCCATCATCATTCTTTAGCTCACTTTGCCACCCCAGTTCAGACATAGCTATATGCAAATCAGTCTTGACCCTGTGCCTCATGGGAACAATCCAGACCGAACTGCCAAGCCATGTCTTCCCTGGACCGGAATCAAGCATCCTGGGACCGGTTTCGGGCTAACAGCCCTCATCAGCCAGGCTAGCTTGAATCCAGTGGCAAAGTGAGCAAGTGACCCACGTCTGGGCATACCCTGCCAACTTAGGGCGAATAAAGCAAACACAAGGAGATGATGGACGGAGTGCTGAAACTTTTCAAACACTCACCCCCAGTCACAGATCTGGGTTGAATCCATCATCATTCTTTATCTCACTTTGCCACCCCAGTTCAAACATAGCTATATGCAAATCAGTCTTGACCCTGTGCCTCGTGGGAACAGTCCAGACGGAACTGCCAAGCCATGTCTTCCCTGGACTGGAATCAAGCATCCTGGGACCGGTTTCGGGCTAACAGCCCTCATTAGCCAGGCTAGCTTGAATCCAATGGCAAAGTGAGCAAGGGACCCACGTCTGGGCATACCCTGCCAACTTAGGGCGAATAAAGCAAACACAAAGAGATGATGGACGGAGTTCTGAAACTTTTCAAACACTCACCCCCAGTCACAGAGCTGGGTTGAATCCATCATCATTCTTTAGCTCACTTTGCCACCCCAGTTCAGACATAGCTATATGCAAATCAGTCTTGACCCTGTGCCTCGTGGGAACAGTCCAGACCGAACTGCCAAGCCATGTCTTCCCTGGACCGGAATCAAGCATCCTGGGACCGGTTTCGGGCTAACAGCCCTCATCAGCCAGGCTAGCTTGAATCCAGTGGCAAAGTGAGCAAGTGACCCACGTCTGGGCATACCCTGCCAACTTAGGGCGAATAAAGCAAACACAAGGAGATGATGGACGGAGTGCTGAAACTTTTCAAACACTCACCCCCAGTCACAGATCTGGGTTGAATCCATCATCATTCTTTATCTCACTTTGCCACCCCAGTTCAAACATAGCTATATGAAAATCAGTCTTGACCCTGTGCCTCGTGGGAACAGTCCAGACCGAACTGCCAAGCCATGTCTTCCCTGGACTGGAATCAAGCATCCTGGGACCGGTTTCGGGCTAACAGCCCTCATTAGCCAGGCTAGCTTGAATCCAGTGGCAAAGTGAGCAACGGACCCACGTCTGGGCATACCCTGCCAACTTAGGGCGAATAAAGCAAACACAAGGAGATGATGGACGGAGTGCTGAAACTTTTCAAACACTCACCCCCAGTCACAGATCTGGGTTGAATCCATCATCATTCTTTAGCTCACTTTGCCACCCCAGTTCAGACATAGCTATATGCAAATCAGTCTTGACCCTGTGCCTCGTGGGAACAGTCCAGACCGAACTGCCAAGCCATGTCTTCCCTGGACAGGAATCAGGCATCCTGGGACAGGTTTCGGGCTAACAGCCCTCATCAGCCAGGCTAGCTTGAATCCAGTGGCAAAGTGAGCAAGGGACCCACGTCTGGGCATACCCTGCCAACTTAGGGCGAATAAAGCAAACACAAGGAGATGATGGACGGAGTGCTAAAACTTTTCAAACACTCACCCCCAGTCACAGATCTGGGTTGAATCCATCATCATTCTTTATCTCACTTTGCCACCCCAGTTCAGACATAGCTATATGCAAATCAGTCTTGACCCTGTGCCTCGTGGGAACAGTCCAGACCGAACTGCCAAGCCATGTCTTCCCTGGACCGGAATCAAGCATCCTGGGACCGGTTTCGGGCTAACAGCCCTCATCAGCCAGGATAGCTTGAATCCAGTGGCAAAGTGAGCAAAGGACCCACGTCTGGGCATACCCTGCCAACTGAGGGCGAATAAAGCAAACACAAGGAGATGATGGACGGAGTTCTGAAACTTTTCAAACACTCACCCCCAGTCACAGATCTGGGTTGAATCCATCATCATTCTTTAGCTCACTTTGCCACCACAGTTCAGACATAGCTATATGCAAATCAGTCTTGACCCTGTGCCTCGTGGGAACAGTCCAGACCGAACTGCCAAGCCATGTCTTCCCTGGACCGGAATCAAGCATCCTGGGACCGGTTTGGGGCTAACAGCCCTCATCAGCCAGGCTAGCTTGAATCCAGTGGCAAAGTGAGCAAGGGACCCCCGTCTGGGCATACCCTGCCAACTTAGGGCGAATAAAGCAAACACGAAGGAGATGATGGACGGAGTGCTGAAACTTTTCAAACACTCACCCCCAGTCACAGATCTGGGTTGAATCCATCATCATTCTTTAGCTCACTTTGCCACCCCAGTTCAGACATAGCTATATGCAAATCAGTCTTGACCCTGTGCCTCGTGGGAACAGTCCAGACCGAACTGCCAAGCCATGTCTTCCCTGGACCGGAATCAAGCATCCTGGGTCCGGTTTCGGGCTAACAGCCCTCATCAGCCAGGCTAGCTTGAATCCAGTGGCAAAGTGAGCAAGGGACCCACGTCTGAGCATACCCTGCCAACTTAGGGCGAATAAAGCAAACACAAGGAGATGATGGACGGAGTGCTGAAATTTTTCAAACACTCACCCCCAGTCACAGATCTGGGTTGAATCCATCATCATTCTTTAGCTCACTTTGCCACCCCATTTCAGACATAGCTATATGCAAATCAGTCTTGACCCTGTGCCTCGTGGGAACAGTCCAGACCGAACTGCCAAGCCATGTCTTCCCTGGACCGGAATCAAGCATCCTGAGACCGGTTTCGGGCTAACAGCCCTCATCAGCCAGGCTAGCTTGAATCCAGTGGCAAAGTGAGCAAGGGACCCATGTCTGGGCATACCCTGCCAACTTAGGGTGAATAAAGCAAACACAAGGAGATGATGGACGGAGTGCTGAAACTTTTCAAACACTCACCCCCAGTCACAGATCTGGGTTGAATCCATCATCATTCTTTAGCTCACTTTGCCACCACAGTTCAGACATAGCTATATGCAAATCAGTCTTGACCCTGTGCCTCGTGGGAACAGCCCAGACCGAACTGCCAAGCCATGTCTTCCCTGGACCGGAATCAAGCATCCTGGGACCGGTTTCGGGCTAACAGCCCTCATCAGCCAGGCTAGCTTGAATCCAGTGGCAAAGTGAGCAAGGGACCCACGTCTGGGCATACCCTGCCAACTTAGGGCGAATAAAGCAAACACAAGGAGATGATGGACGGAGTGCTGAAACTTTTCAAACACTCACCCCCAGTCACAGATCTGGGTTGAATCCATCATCATTCTTTAGCTCACTTTGCCACCCCAGTTCAGACATAGCTATATGGAAATCAGTCTTGACCCTGTGCCTCGTGGGAACAGTCCAGACCGAACTGCCAAGCCATGTCTTCCCTGGACCGGTTTCGGGCTAACAGCCCTCATCAGCCAGGCTAGCTTTAATCCAGTGGCAAAGTGAGCAAGGGACCCACGTCTGGGCATACCCTGCAAACTTAGGGCGAATAAAGCAAACACAAGGAGATGATGGACGGAGTGCTGAATTTTTCAAACACTCACCCCCAGTCACAGATCTGGGTTGAATCCATCATCATTCTTTAGCTCACTTTGCCACCCCAGTTCAGACATAGCTATATGCAAATCAGTCTTGACCCTGTGCCTCGTGGGAACAGTCCAGACCGAACTGCCAAGCCATGTCTTCACTGGACCGGAATCAAGCATCCTGGGACCGGTTTGGGGCTAACAGCCCTCATCAGCCAGGCTAGCTTGAATCCAGTGGCAAAGTGAGCAAGGGACCCACGTCTGGGCATATCCTGCCAACTTAGGGCGAATAAAGCAAACACAAGGAGATGATGGACGGAGTGCTGAAACTTTTCAAACACTCACCCCCAATCACAGATCTGGGTTGAATCCATCATCATTCTTTATCTCACTTTGCCACCCCAATTCAGACATAGCTATATGCAAATCAGTCTTGACCCTGTGCCTCGTGGGAACAGTCCAGACCGAACTGCCAAGCCATGTCTTCCCTGGACCGGAATCAAGCATCCTGGGACCGGTTTCGGGCTAACAGCCCTCATCAGCCAGGCTAGCTTGAATCCAGTGGCAAAGTGAGCAAGGGACCCACATCTGGGCATACCCTGCCAACTTAGGGCGAATAAAGCAAACACAAGGAGATGATGGACGGAGTGCTGAAACTTTTCAAACACTCACCCCCAGTCACAGATCTGGGTTGAATCCATCATCATTCTTTAGCTCAGTTTGCCACCTCAGTTCAGACATAGCTATATGCAAATCAGTCTTGACCCTGTGCCTCGTGGGAACAGTCCAGACCGAACTGCCAAGCCATGTCTTCCCTGGACCGGAATCAAGCATCCTGGGACCGGTTTCGGGCTAACAGCCCTCATCAGCCAGGCTAGCTTGAATCCAGTGGCAAAGTGAGCAAGGGACCCACGTCTGGGCATACCCTGCCAACTTAGGGCGAATAAAGCAAACACAAGGAGATGATGGACGGAGTGCTGAAACTTTTCAAACACTCACCCCCAGTCACAGATCTGGGTTGAATCCATCATCATTCTTTAGCTCACTTTGCCACCCCAGTTCAGACATAGCTATATCCAAATCAGTCTAGACCCTGTGCCTCGTCGGAACAGTCCAGACCGAACTGCCAAGCCATGTCTTCCCTGGACCGGAATCAAGCATCCTGGGACCGGTTTCGGGCTAACAGCCCTCATCAGCCAGGCTAGTTTGAATCCAGTGGCAAAGTGAGCAAGGGACCCCCGTCTGGGCATACCCTGCCAACTTAGGGCGAATAAAGCAAACACAAGGAGATGATGGACAGAGTGCTGAAACTTTTCAAACACTCACCCCCAGTCACAGATCTGGGTTGAATCCATCATCATTCTTTAGCTCACTTTGCCACCCCAGTTCAGACATAGCTATATGCAAATCAGTCTTGACCCTGTGCCTCGTGGGAACAGTCCAGACCGAACTGCCAAGCCATGTCTTCCCTGGACCGGAATCAAGCATCCTGGGACCGGTTTCGGGCTAACAGCCCTCATCAGCCAGGCTAGCTTGAATCCAGTGGCAAAGTGAGCAAGGGACCCACGTCTGGGCATACCCTGCCAACTTAGGGCGAATAAAGCAAACACAAGGAGATGATGGACGGAGTGCTGAAATTTTTCAAACACTCACCCCCAGTCACAGATCTGGGTTGAATCCATCATCATTCTTTACGCTCACTTTGCCACCCCAGTTCAGACATAGCTATATGCAAATCAGTCTTGACCCTGTGCCTCGTGGGAACAGTCCAGACCGAACTGCCAAGCCATGTCTTACCTGGACCGGAATCAAGCATCCTGGGACCGGTTTCGGGCTAACAGCCCTCATCAGCCAGGCTAGCTTGAATCCAGTGGCAAAGTGAGCAAGGGACCCACGTCTGGGCATACCCTGCCAACTTAGGGCGAATAAAGCAAACACAAGGAGATGATGGACGGAGTGCTGAAACTTTTCAAACACTCACCCCCAGTCACAGATCTGGGTTGAATCCATCATCATTCTTTAGCTCACTTTGCCACCACAGTTCAGACATAGCTATATGCAAATCAGTTTTGACCCTGTGCCTCGTGGGAACAGTCCAGACCGAACTGCCAAGCCATGTCTTCCCTGGACCGGAATCAAGCATCCTGGGACCGGTTTCGGGCTAACAGCCCTCATCAGCCAGGCTAGCTTGAATCCAGTGGCAAAGTGAGCAAGGGACCCACGTCTGGGCATACCCTGCCAACTTAGGGCGAATAAAGCAAACACAAGGAGATGATGGACGGAGTGCTGAAACTTTTCAAACACTCACCCCCAGTCACAGAACTGGGTTGAATCCATCATCATTCTTTAGCTCACTTTGCCACCCCAGTTCAGACATAGCTATATGCAAATCAGTCTTGACCCTGTGCCTCGTGGGAACAGTCCAGACCGAACTGCCAAGCCATGTCTTCCCTGGACCGGAATCAAGCATCCTGGGACCGGTTTCGGGCTAACAGCCCTCATCAGCCAGGCTAGCTTGAATCCAGTGGCAAAGTGAGCAAGGGACCCACGTCTGGGCATACCCTGCCAACTTAGGGCGAATAAAGCAAACACAAGGAGATGATGGACGGAGTGCTGAAACTTTTCAAACACTCACCCCCAGTCACAGATCTGGGTTGAATCCATCATCATTCTTTAGCTCACTTTGCCACCCCAGTTCAGACATAGCTATTTCCAAATCAGTCTAGACCCTGTGCCTCGAGGGAACAGTCCAGACCGAACTGCCAAGCCATGTCTTCCCTGGACCGGAATCAAGCATCCTGGGACCGGTTTCGGGCTAACAGCCCTCATCAGCCAGGCTAGCTTGAATCCAGTGGCAAAGTGAGCAAGGGACCCCCGTCTGGGCATACCCTGCCAACTTAGGGCGAATAAAGCAAACACAAGGAGATGATGGACAGAGTACTGAAACTTTTCAAACACTCACCCCCAGTCACAGATCTGGGTTGAATCCATCATCATTCTTTAGCTCACTTTGCCACCCCAGTTCAGACATAGCTATATGCAAATCAGTCTTGACCCTGTGCCTAGTGGAAACAGTCCAGACCGAACTGCCAAGCCATGTCTTCCCTGGACCGGAATCAAGCATCCTGGGACCGGTTTCGGGCTAACAGCCCTCATCAGCCAGGCTAGCTTGAATCCAGTGGCAAAGTGAGCAAGGGACCCACGTCTGGGCATACCCTGCCAACTTAGGGCGTATAAAGCAAACACAAGGAGATGATGGACGGAGTGCTGAGATTTTTCAAACACTCACCCCCAGTCACAGATCTGGGTTGAATCCATCATCATTCTTTAGCTCACTTTGCCACCCCAGTTCAGACATAGCTATATGCAAATCAGTCTTGACCCTGTGCCTCGTGGGAACAGTCCAGACCGAACTGCCAAGCCATGTCTTACCTGGACCGGAATCAAGCATCCTGGGACCGGTTTCGGGCTAACAGCCATCATCAGCCAGGCTAGCTTGAATCCAGTGGCAAAGTGAGCAAGGGACCCACGTCTGGGCATACCCTGCCAACTTAGGGCGAATAAAGCAAACACAAGGAGATGATGGACGGAGTGCTGAAACTTTTCAAACACTCACCCCCAATCACAGATCTGGGTTGAATCCATCATCATTCTTTATCTCACTTTGCCACCCCAATTCAGACATAGCTATATGCAAATCAGTCTTGACCCTGTGCCTCGTGGGAACAGTCCAGACCGAACTGCCAAGCCATGTCTTCCCTGGACCAGAATCAAGCATCCTGGGACCGGTTTCGGGCTAACAGCCCTCATCAGCCAGGCTAGCTTGAATCCAGTGGCAAAGTGAGCAAGGGACCCACGTCTGAGCATACCCTGCCAACTTAGGGCGAATAAAGCAAACACAAGGAGATGATGGACGGAGTGCTGAAATTTTTCAAACACTCACCCCCAGTCACAGATCTGGGTTGAATCCATCATCATTCTTTAGCTCACTTTGCCACCCCAGTTCAGACATAGCTATATGCAAATCAGTCTTGACCCTGTGCCTCGTGGGAACAGTCCAGACCGAACTGCCAAGCCATGTCTTCCCTGGACCGGAATCAAGCATCCTGGGACCGGTTTTGGGCTAACAGCCCTCATCAGCCAGGCTAGCTTGAATCCAGTGGGAAAGTGAGCAAGGGACCCACGTCTGGGCATACAGTGCCAACTTAGGGCGAATAAAGCAAACACAAGGAGATGATAGACGGAGTGCTGAAACTTTTCAAACACTCACCCCCAGTCACAGATCTGGGTTGAATCCATCATCATTCTTTAGCTCACTTTGCCACCCCATTTCAGACATAGCTATATGCAAATCAGTCTTGACCCTGTGCCTCGTGGGAACAGTCCAGACCGAACTGCCAAGCCATGTCTTCCCTGGACCGGAATCAAGCATCCTGGGACCGGTTTCGGGCTAACAGCCCTCATCAGCCAGGCTAGCTTGAATCCAGTGGCAAAGTGAGCAAGGGACCCACGTCTGGGCATACCCTGCCAACTTAGGGCGAATAAAGCAAACACAAGGAGATGATGGACGGAGTGCTGAAACTTTTCAAACACTCACCCCCAGTCACAGATCTGGGTTGAATCCATCATCATTCTTTAGCTCACTTTGCCACCACAGTTCAGACATAGCTATATGCAAATCAGTCTTGACCCTGTGCCTCGTGGGAACAGCCCAGACCGAACTGCCAAGCCATGTCTTCCCTGGACCGGAATCAAGCATCCTGGGACCGGTTTCGGGCTAACAGCCCTCATCAGCCAGGCTAGCTTGAATCCAGTGGCAAAGTGAGCAAGGGACCCACGTCTGGCCATACCCTGCCAACTTAGGGCGAATAAAGCAAACACAAAGAGATGATGGACGGAGTGCTGAAACTTTTCAAACACTCCCCCCCAGTCACAGATCTGGGTTGAATCCATCATCATTCTTTAGCTCACTTTGCCACCCCAGTTCAGACATAGCTATATGGAAATCAGTCTTGACCCTGTGCCTCGTGGGAACAGTCCAGACCGAACTGCCAAGCCATGTCTTCCCTGGACCGGTTTCGGGCTAACAGCCCTCATCAGCCAGGCTAGCTTTAATCCAGTGGCAAAGTGAGCAAGGGACCCACGTCTGGGCATACCCTGCCAACTTAGGGCGAATAAAGCAAACACAAGGAGATGATGGACGGAGTGCTGAATTTTTCAAACACTCACCCCCAGTCACAGATCTGGGTTGAATCCATCATCATTCTTTAGCTCACTTTGCCACCCCAGTTCAGACATAGCTATATGCAAATCAGTCTTGACCCTGTGCCTCGTGGGAACAGTCCAGACCGAACTGCCAAGCCATGTCTTCCCTGGACCGGAATCAAGCATCCTGGGACCGGTTTCGGGCTAACAGCCCTCATCAGCCAGGCTAGTTTGAATCCAGTGGCAAAGTGAGCAAGGGACCCCCGTCTGGGCATACCCTGCCAACTTAGGGCGAATAAAGCAAACACAAGGAGATGATGGACGGAGTGCTGAAACTTTTCAAACACTCACCCCCAGTCACAGATCTGGGTTGAATCCATCATCATTCTTTAGCTCACTTTGCCACCACAGTTCAGACATAGCTATATGCAAATCAGTTTTGACCCTGTGCCTCGTGGGAACAGTCCAGACCGAACTGCCAAGCCATGTCTTCCCTGGACCGGAATCAAGCATCCTGGGACCGGTTTCGGGCTAACAGCCCTCATCAGCCAGGCTAGCTTGAATCCAGTGGCAAAGTGAGCAAGGGACCCACGTCTGGGCATACCCTGCCAACTTAGGGCGAATAAAGCAAACACAAGGAGATGATGGACGGAGTGCTGAAACTTTTCAAACACTCACCCCCAGTCACAGAACTGGGTTGAATCCATCATCATTCTTTAGCTCACTTTGCCACCCCAGTTCAGACATAGCTATATGCAAATCAGTCTTGACCCTGTGCCTCGTGGGAACAGTCCAGACCGAACTGCCAAGCCATGTCTTCCCTGGACCGGAATCAAGCATCCTGGGACCGGTTTCGGGCTAACAGCCCTCATCAGCCAGGCTAGCTTGAATCCAGTGGCAAAGTGAGCAAGGGACCCACGTCTGGGCATACCCTGCCAACTTAGGGCGTATAAAGCAAACACAAGGAGATGATGGACGGAGTGCTGAGATTTTTCAAACACTCACCCCCAGTCACAGATCTGGGTTGAATCCATCATCATTCTTTAGCTCACTTTGCCACCCCAGTTCAGACATAGCTATATGCAAATCAGTCTTGACCCTGTGCCTCGTGGGAACAGTCCAGACCGAACTGCCAAGCCATGTCTTACCTGGACCGGAATCAAGCATCCTGGGACCGGTTTCGGGCTAACAGCCATCATCAGCCAGGCTAGCTTGAATCCAGTGGCAAAGTGAGCAAGGGACCCACGTCTGGGCATACCCTGCCAACTTAGGGCGAATAAAGCAAACACAAGGAGATGATGGACGGAGTGCTGAAACTTTTCAAACACTCACCCCCAATCACAGATCTGGGTTGAATCCATCATCATTCTTTATCTCACTTTGCCACCCCAATTCAGACATAGCTATATGCAAATCAGTCTTGACCCTGTGCCTCGTGGGAACAGTCCAGACCGAACTGCCAAGCCATGTCTTCCCTGGACCGGAATCAAGCATCCTGGGACCGGTTTCGGGCTAACAGCCCTCATCAGCCAGGCTAGCTTGAATCCAGTGGCAAAGTGAGCAAGGGACCCACGTCTGGGCATACCCTGCCAACTTAGGGCGAATAAAGCAAACACAAGGAGATGATGGACAGAGTGCTGAAACTTTTCAAACACTCACCCCCAGTCACAGATCTGGGTTGAATCCATCATCATTCTTTAGCTCACTTTGCCACCCCAGTTCAGACATAGCTATATGCAAATCAGTCTTGACCCTGTGCCTCGTGGGAGCAGTCCAGACCGAACTGCCAAGCCATGTCTTCCCTGGACCGGAATCAAGCATCCTGGGACCGGTTTCGGGCTAACAGCCCTCATCAGCCAGGCTAGCTTGAATCCAGTGGCAAAGTGAGCAAGGGACCCACGTCTGAGCATACCCTGCCAACTTAGGGCGAATAAAGCAAACACAAGGAGATGATGGACGGAGTGCTGAAACTTTTCAAACACTCACCCCCAATCACAGATCTGGGTTGAATCCATCATCATTCTTTATCTCACTTTGCCACCCCAATTCAGACATAGCTATATGCAAATCAGTCTTGACCCTGTGCCTCGTGGGAACAGTCCAGACCGAACTGCCAAGCCATGTCTTCCCTGGACCGGAATCAAGCATCCTGGGACCGGTTTCGGGCTAACAGCCCTCATCAGCCAGGCTAGCTTGAATCCAGTGGCAAAGTGAGCAAGGGACCCCCGTCGGTGCATACCCTGCCAACTTAGGGCGAATAAAGCAAACACAAGGAGATGATGGACAGAGTGCTGAAACTTTTCAAACACTCACCCCCAGTCACAGATCTGGGTTGAATCCATCATCATTCTTTAGCTCACTTTGCCACCCCAGTTCAGACATAGCTATATGCAAATCAGTCTTGACCCTGTGCCTCGTGGGAACAGTCCAGACCGAACTGCCAAGCCATGTCTTCCCTGGACCGGAATCAAGCATCCTGGGACCGGTTTCGGGCTAACAGCCCTCATCAGCCAGGCTAGCTTGAATCCAGTGGCAAAGTGAGCAAGGGACCCACGTCTGAGCATACCCTGCCAACTTAGGGCGAATAAAGCAAACACAAGGAGATGATGGACGGAGTGCTGAAACTTTTCAAACACTCACCCCCAGTCACAGATCTGGGTTGAATCCATCATCATTCTTTAGCTCACTTTGCCACCACAGTTCAGACATAGCTATATGCAAATCAGTCTTGACCCTGTGCCTCGTGGGAACAGTCCAGACCGAACTGCCAAGCCATGTCTTCCCTGGACCGGAATCAAGCATCCTGGGACCGGTTTCGGGCTAACAGCCCTCATCAGCCAGGCTAGCTTGAATCCAGTGGCAAAGTGAGCAAGGGACCCACGTCTGGGCATACCCTGCCAACTTAGGGCGAATAAAGCAAACACAAGGAGATGATAGACGGAGTGCTGAAACTTTTCAAACACTCACCCCCAGTCACAGATCTGGGTTGAATCCATCATCATTCTTTAGCTCACTTTGCCACCACAGTTCAGACATAGCTATATGCAAATCAGTCTTGACCCTGTGCCTCGTGGGAACAGTCCAGACCGAACTGCCAAGCCATGTCTTCCCTGGACCGGAATCAAGCATCATGGGACCGGTTTCGGGCTAACAGCCCTCATCAGCCAGGCTAGCTTGAATCCAGTGGCAAAGTGAGCAAGGGACCCACGTTTGGGCATACCCTGCCAACTTAGGGCGAATAAAGCAAACACAAGGAGATGATGGACGGAGTGCTGAAACTTTTCAAACACTCACCCCCAGTCACAGATCTGGGTTGAATCCATCATCATTCTTTAGCTCACTTTGCCACCCCAGTTCAGACATAGCTATATGCAAATCAGTCTTGACCTTGTGCCTCGTGGGAACAGTCCAGACCGAACTGCCAAGCCATGTCTTCCCTGGACCGGAATCAAGCATCCTGGGACCGGTTTCGGGCTAACAGCCCTCATCAGCCAGGCTAGCTTGAATCCAGTGGCAAAGTGAGCAAGGGACCCACGTCTGGGCATACTCTGCCAACTTAGGGCGAATAAAGCAAACACAAGGAGATGATGGACGGAGTGCTGAAACTTTTCAAACACTCACCCCCAGTCACAGATCTGGGTTGAATCCATCATCATTCTTTCGCTCACTTTGCCACCCCAGTTCAGACATAGCTATATGCAAATCAGTCTTGACCCTGTGCCTCGTGGGAACAGTCCAGACCGAACTGCCAAGCCATGTCTTACCTGGACCGGAATCAAGCATCCTGGGACCGGTTTCGGGCTAACAGCCCTCATCAGCCAGGCTAGCTTGAATCCAGTGGCAAAGTGAGCAAGGGACCCACGTCTGGGCATACCCTGCCAACTTAGGGCGAATAAAGCAAACACAAGGAGATGATGGACGGAGTGCTGAAACTTTTCAAACACTCACCCCCAGTCACAGATCTGGGTTGAATCCATCATCATTCTTTAGCTCACTTTGCCACCACAGTTCAGACATAGCTATATGCAAATCAGTCTTGACCCTGTGCCTCGTGGGAACAGTCCAGACCGAACTGCCAAGCCATGTCTTCCCTGGACCGGAATCAAGCATCCTGGGACCGGTTTCGGGCTAACAGCCCTCATCAGCCAGGCTAGCTTGAATCCAGTGGCAAAGTGAGCAAGGGACCCACGTCTGGGCATACCCTGCCAACTTAGGGCGAATAAAGCAAACACAAGGAGATGATGGACGGAGTGCTGAAACTTTTCAAACACTCACCCCCAGTCAAAGAACTGGGTTGAATCCATCATCATTCTTTAGCTCACTTTGCCACCCCAGTTCAGACATAGCTATATGCAAATCAGTCTTGACCCTGTGCCTCGTGGGAACAGTCCAGACCGAACTGCCAAGCCATGTCTTCCCTGGACCGGAATCAAGCATCCTGGGACCGGTTTCGGGCTAACAGCCCTCATCAGCCAGGCTAGCTTGAATCCAGTGGCAAAGTGAGCAAGGGACCCACGTCTGGGCATACCCTGCCAACTTAGGGCGAATAAAGCAAACACAAGGAGATGATGGACGGAGTGCTGAAACTTTTCAAACACTCACCCCCAGTCACAGATCTGGGTTGAATCCATCATCATTCTTTAGCTCACTTTGCCACCCCAGTTCAGACATAGGTATATCCAAATCAGTCTAGAACCTGTGCCTCGTGGGAACAGTCCAGACCGAACTGCCAAGCCATGTCTTCCCTGGACCGGAATCAAGCATCCTGGGACCGGTTTCGGGCTAACAGCCCTCATCAGCCAGGCTAGCTTGAATCCAGTGGCAAAGTGAGCAAGGGACCCCCGTCTGGGCATACCCTGCCAACTTAGGGCGAATAAAGCAAACACAAGGAGATGATGGACAGAGTGCTGAAACTTTTCAAACACTCACCCCCAGTCACAGATCTGGGTTGAATCCATCATCATTCTTTAGCTCACTTTGCCACCCCAGTTCAGACATAGCTATATGCAAATCAGTCTTGACCCTGTCCCTCGTGGGAACAGTCCAGACCGAACTGCCAAGCCATGTCTTCCCTGGACCGGAATCAAGCATCCTGGGACCGGTTTCGGGCTAACAGCCCTCATCAGCCAGGCTAGCTTGAATCCAGTGGCAAAGTGAGCAAGGGACCCACGTCTGGGCATACCCTGCCAACTTAGGGCGTATAAAGCAAACACAAGGAGATGATGGACGGAGTGCTGAGATTTTTCAAACACTCACCCCCAGTCACAGATCTGGGTTGAATCCATCATCATTCTTTAGCTCACTTTGCCACCCCAGTTCAGACATAGCTATATGCAAATCAGTCTTGACCCTGTGCCTCGTGGGAACAGTCCAGACCGAACTGCCAAGCCATGTCTTACCTGGACCGGAATCAAGCATCCTGGGACCGGTTTCGGGCTAACAGCCCTCATCAGCCAGGCTAGCTTGAAT
The DNA here is from genome assembly GCA_963921515.1 of Calotriton arnoldi. NCBI lineage: Eukaryota > Metazoa > Chordata > Amphibia > Caudata > Salamandridae > Calotriton > Calotriton arnoldi. Next base: position 1,157,793 of record CAWUFW010005297.1, read on the forward strand.
CCAGTGGCAAAGTGAGCAAGGGACCCACGTCTGGGCATACCCTGCCAACTTAGGGCGAATAAAGCAAACACAAGGAGATGATGGACGGAGTGCTGAAACTTTTCAAACACTCACCCCCAATCACAGATCTGGGTTGAATCCATCATCATTCTTTATCTCACTTTGCCACCCCAATTCAGACATAGCTATATGCAAATCAGTCTTGACCCTGTGCCTCGTGGGAACAGTCCAGACCGAACTGCCAAGCCATGTCTTCCCTGGACCGGAATCAAGCATCCTGGGACCGGTTTTGGGCTAACAGCCCTCATCAGCCAGGCTAGCTTGAATCCAGTGGCAAAGTGAGCAAGGGACCCCCGTCTGGGCATACCCTGCCAACTTAGGGCGAATAAAGCAAACACAAGGAGATGATGGACAGAGTGCTGAAACTTTTCAAACACTCACCCCCAGTCACAGATCTGGGTTGAATCCATCATCATTCTTTAGCTCACTTTGCCACCCCAGTTCAGACATAGCTATATGCAAATCATCTTGACCCTGTGCCTCGTGGGAACAGTCCAGACCGAACTGCCAAGCCATGTCTTCCCTGGACCGGAATCAAGCATCCTGGGACCGGTTTCGGGCTAACAGCCCTCATCAGCCAGGCTAGCTTGAATCCAGTGGCAAAGTGAGCAAGGGACCCACGTCTGAGCATACCCTGCCAACTTAGGGCGAATAAAGCAAACACAAGGAGATGATGGACGGAGTGCTGAAACTTTTCAAACACTCACCCCCAATCACAGATCTGGGTTGAATCCATCATCATTCTTTATCTCACTTTGCCACCCCAATTCAGACATAGCTATATGCAAATCAGTCTTGACCCTGTGCCTCGTGGGAACAGTCCAGACCGAACTGCCAAGCCATGTCTTCCCTGGACCGGAATCAAGCATCCTGGGACCGGTTTCGGGCTAACAGCCCTCATCAGCCAGGCTAGCTTGAATCCAGTGGCAAAGTGAGCAAGGGACCCCCGTCTGGGCATACCCTGCCAACTTAGGGCGAATAAAGCAAACACAAGGAGATGATGGACAGAGTGCTGAAACTTTTAAAACACTCACCCCCAGTCACAGATCTGGGTTGAATCCATCATCATTCTTTAGCTCACTTTGCCACCCCAGTTCAGACATAGCTATATGCAAATCAGTCTTGACCCTGTGCCTCGTGGGAACAGTCCAGACCGAACTGCCAAGCCATGTCTTCCCTGGACCGGAATCAAGCATCCTGGGACCGGTTTCGGGCTAACAGCCCTCATCAGCCAGGCTAGCTTGAATCCAGTGGCAAAGTGAGCAAGGGACCCACGTCTGAGCATACCCTGCCAACTTAGGGCGAATAAAGCAAACACAAGGAGATGATGGACGGAGTGCTGAAACTTTTCAAACACTCACCCCCAGTCACAGATCTGGGTTGAATCCATCATCATTCTTTAGCTCACTTTGGCACCACAGTTCAGACATAGCTATATGCAAATCAGTCTTGACCCTGTGGCTCGTGGGAACAGTCCAGACCGAACTGCCAAGCCATGTCCTCCCTGGACCGGAATCAAGCATCCTGGGACCGGTTTCGGGCTAACAGCCCTCATCAGCCAGGCTAGCTTGAATCCAGTGGCAAAGTGAGCAAGGGACCCACGTCTGGGCATACCCTGCCAACTTAGGGCGAATAAAGCAAACACAAGGAGATGATGGACGGAGTGCTGAAACTTTTCAAACACTCACCCCCAGTCACAGATCTGGGTTGAATCCATCATCATTCTTTAGCTCACTTTGCCACCACAGTTCAGACATAGCTATATGCAAATCAGTCTTGACCCTGTGCCTCGTGGGAACAGTCCAGACCGAACTGCCAAGCCATGTCTTCCCTGGACCGGAATCAAGCATCATGGGACCGGTTTCGGGCTAACAGCCGTCATCAGCCAGGCTAGCTTGAATCCAGTGGCAAAGTGAGCAAGGGACCCACGTTTGGGCATACCCTGCCAACTTAGGGCGAATAAAGCAAACACAAGGAGATGATGGACGGAGTGCTGAAACTTTTCAAACACTCACCCCCAGTCACAGATCTGGGTTGAATCCATCATCATTCTTTAGCTCACTTTGCCACCCCAGTTCAGACATAGCTATATGCAAATCAGTCTTGACCCTGTGCCTCGTGGGAACAGTCCAGACCGAACTGCCAAGCCATGTCTTCCCTGGACCGGAATCAAGCATCCTGGGACCGGTTTCGGGCTAACAGCCCTCATCAGCCAGGCTAGCTTGAATCCAGTGGCAAAGTGAGCAAGGGACCCACGTCTGGGCATACCCTGCCAACTTAGGGCGAATAAAGCAAACACAAGGAGATGATGGACAGAGTGCTGAAACTTTTCAAACACTCACCCCCAGTCACAGATCTGGGTTGAATCCATCATCATTCTTTAGCTCACTTTGCCACCCTGGTTCAGACATAGCTATATGCAAATCAGTCTTGACCCTGTGCCTCGTGGGAACAGTCCAGACCGAACTGCCAAGCCATGTCTTCCCTGGACCGGAATCAAGCATCCTGGGACCGGTTTCGGGCTAACAGCCCTCATCAGCCAGGCTAGCTTGAATCCAGTGGCAAAGTGAGCAAGGGACCCACGTCTGGGCATACCCTGCCAACTTAGGGCGAATAAAGCAAACTCAAGGAGATGATGGACGGAGTGCTGAAATTTTTCAAACACTTACCCCCAGTCACAGATCTGGGTTGAATCCATCATCATTCTTTATCTCACTTTGCCACCCCAGTTCAGACATAGCTATATGCAAATCAGTCTTGACCCTGTGCCTCGTGGGAACAGTCCAGACCGAACTGCCAAGCCATGTCTTCCCTGGACCGGAATCAAGCATCCTGGGACCGGTTTCGGGCTAACAGCCCTCATCAGCCAGGCTAGCTTGAATCCAGTGGCAAAGTGAGCAAGGGACCCACGTCTGAGCATACCCTGCCAACTTAGGGCGAATAAAGCAAACACAAGGAGATGATGGACGGAGTGCTGAAACTTTTCAAACACTCACCCCCAGTCACAGATCTGGGTTGAATCCATCATCATTCTTTAGCTCACTTTGCCACCACAGTTCAGACATAGCTATATGCAAATCAGTCTTGACACTGTGCCTCGTGGGAACAGTCCAGACCGAACTGCCAAGCCATGTCTTCCCTGGACCGGAATCAAGCATCCTGGGACCGGTTTCGGGCTAACAGCCCTCATCAGCCAGGCTAGCTTGAATCAAGTGGCAAAGTGAGCAAGGGACCCACGTCTGGGCATACAGTGCCAACTTAGGGCGAATAAAGCAAACACAAGGAGATGATAGACGGAGTGCTGAAACTTTTCAAACACTCACCCCCAGTCACAGATCTGGGTTGAATCCATCATCATTCTTTAGCTCACTTTGCCACCCCATTTCAGACATAGCTATATGCAAATCAGTATTAACCCTGTGCCTCGTGGGAACAGTCCAGACCGAACTGCCAAGCCATGTCTTCCCTGGACCGGAAGCAAGCATCCTGGGACCGGTTTCGGGCTAACAGCCCTCATCAGCCAGGCTAGCTTGAATCCAGTGGCAAAGTGAGCAAGGGACCCACGTCTGGGCATACCTTGCCAACTTAGGGCGAATACAGCAAACACAAGGAGATGATGGACGGAGTGCTGAAACTTTTCAAACACTCACCCCCAGTCACAGATCTGGGTTGAATCCATCATCATTCTTTAGCTCACTTTGCCACCCCAGTTCAGACATAGCTATATGCAAATCAGTCTTGACCCTGTGCCTCACGGGAACAGTCCAGACCGAACTGCCAAGCCATGTCTTCCCTGGACCGGAATCAAGCATCCTGGGACCGGTTTCGGGATAACAGCCCTCATCAGCCAGGCTAGCTTGAATCCAGTGGCAAAGTGAGCAAGGGACCCACGTCTGGGCATACCCTGCCAACTTAGGGCGAATAAAGCAAACACAAGGAGATGATGGACGGAGTGCTGAAACTTTTCAAACACTCACCCCCAGTCACAGATCTGGGTTGAATCCATCATCATTCTTTAGCTCACTTTGCCACCCCAGTTCAGACATAGCTATATGCAAATCAGTCTTGACCCTGTGCCTCGTGGGAACAGTCCAGACCGAACTGCCAAGCCATGTCTTCCCTGGACCGGAATCAAGCATCCTGGGACCGGTTTCGGGCTAACAGCCCTCATCAGCCAGGCTAGCTTGAATCCAGTGGCAAAGTGAGCAAGGGACCCACGTCTGGGCATACAGTGCCAACTTAGGGCGAATAAAGCAAACACAAGGAGATGATAGACGGAGTGCTGAAACTTTTCAAACACTCACCCCCAGTCACAGATCTGGGTTGAATCCATCATCATTCTTTAGCTCACTTTGCCACCCCAGTTCAGACATAGCTATATGCAAATCAGTCTTGACCCTGTGCCTCGTGGGAACAGTCCAGACCGAACTGCCAAGCCATGTCTTCCCTGGACCGGAATCAAGCATCCTGGGACCGGTTTCGGGCTAACAGCCCTCATCAGCCAGGCTAGCTTGAATCCAGTGGCAAAGTGAGCAAGGGACCCACGTCTGAGCATACCCTGCCAACTTATGGCGAATAAAGCAAACACAAGGAGATGATGTACGGAGTGCTGAAACTTTTCAAACACTCACCCCCAGTCACAGATCTGGGTTGAATCCATCATCATTCTTTAGCTCACTTTGCCACCACAGTTCAGACATAGCTATATGCAAATCAGTCTTGACCCTTTGCCTCGTGGGAACAGTCCAGACCGAACTGCCAAGCCATGTCTTCCCTGGACTGGAATCAAGCATCCTGGGACCGGTTTCGGGCTAACAGCCCTCATCAGCCAGGCTAGCTTGAATCCAGTGGCAAAGTGAGCAAGGGACCCACGTCTGGGCATACCCTGCCAACTTAGGGCGAATAAAGCAAACACAAGGAGATGATGGACGGAGTGCTGAAACTTTTCAAACACTCACCCCCAGTCACAGATCTGGGTTGAATCCATCATCATTCTTTAGCTCACTTTGCCACCCTGGTTCAGACATAGCTATATGCAAATCAGTCTTGACCCTGTGCCTCGTGGGAACAGTCCAGACCGAACTGCCAAGACATGTCTTCCATGGACCGGAATCAAGCATCCTGGGACCGGTTTCGGGCTAACAGCCCTCATCAGCCAGGCTAGCTTGAATCCAGTGGCAAAGTGAGCAAGGGACCCACGTCTGGGCATACCCTGCCAACTTAGGGCGAATAAAGCAAACTCAAGGAGATGATGGACGGAGTGCTGAAACTTTTCAAACACTTACCCCCAGTCACAGATCTGGGTTGAATCCATCATCATTCTTTATCTCACTTTGCCACCCCAGTTCAGACATAGCTATATGCAAATCAGTCTTGACCCTGTGCCTCGTGGGAACAGTCCAGACCGAACTGCCAAGCCATGTCTTCCCTGGACCGGAATCAAGCATCCTGGGACCGGTTTCGGGCTAACAGCCCTCATCAGCCAGGCTAGCTTGAATCCAGTGGCAAAGTGAGCAAGGGACCCACGTCTGAGCATACCCTGCCAACTTAGGGCGAATAAAGCAAACACAAGGAGATGATGGACGGAGTGCTGAAACTTTTCAAACACTCACCCCCAGTCACAGATCTGGGTTGAATCCATCATCATTCTTTAGCTCACTTTGCCACCCCATTTCAGACATAGCTATATGCAAATCAGTATTAACCCTGTGCCTCGTGGGAACAGTCCAGACCGAACTGCCAAGCCATGTCTTCCCTGGACCGGAAGCAAGCATCCTGGGACCGGTTTCGGGCTAACAGCCCTCATCAGCCAGGCTAGCTTGAATCCAGTGGCAAAGTGAGCAAGGGACCCACGTCTGGGCATACCCTGCCAACTTAGGGCGAATACAGCAAACACAAGGAGATGATGGACGGAGTGCTGAAACTTTTCAAACACTCACCCCCAGTCACAGATCTGGGTTGAATCCATCATCATTCTTTAGCTCACTTTGCCACCCCAGTTCAGACATAGCTATATGCAAATCAGTCTTGACCCTGTGCCTCATCGGAACAGTCCAGACCGAACTGCCAAGCCATGTCTTCCCTGGACCGGAATCAAGCATCCTGGGACCGGTTTCGGGATAACAGCCCTCATCAGCCAGGCTAGCTTGAATCCAGTGGCAAAGTGAGCAAGGGACCCACGTCTGGGCATACCCTGCCAACTTAGGGCGAATAAAGCAAACACAAGGAGATGATGGACGGAGTGCTGAAACTTTTCAAACACTCACCCCCAGTCACAGATCTGGGTTGAATCCATCATCATTCTTTAGCTCACTTTGCCACCCCAGTTCAGACATAGCTATATGCAAATCAGTCTTGACCCGGTGCCTCGTGGGAACAGTCCAGACCGAACTGCCAAGCCATGTCTTCCCTGGACTGGAATCAAGCATCCTGGGACCGGTTTCGGGCTAACAGCCCTCATCAGCCAGGCTAGCTTGAATCCAGTGGCAAAGTGAGCAAGGGACCCACGTCTGGGCATACCCTGCCAACTTAGGGCGAATAAAGCAAACACAAGGAGATGATAGACGGAGTGCTGAAACTTTTCAAACACTCACCCCCAGTCACAGATCTGGGTTGAATCCATCATCATTCTTTAGCTCACTTTGCCACCACAGTTCAGACATAGCTATATGCAAATCAGTCTTGACACTGTGCCTCGTGGGAACAGTCCAGACCGAACTGCCAAGCCATGTCTTCCCTGGACCGGAATCAAGCATCCTGGGACCGGTTTCGGGCTAACAGCCCTCATCAGCCAGGCTAGCTTGAATCCAGTGGCAAAGTGAGCAAGTGACCCACGTCTGGGCATACAGTGCCAACTTAGGGCGAATAAAGCAAACACAAGGAGATGATAGACGGAGTGCTGAAACTTTTCAAACACTCACCCCCAGTCACAGATCTGGGTTGAATCCATCATCATTCTTTAGCTCACTTTGCCACCCCATTTCAGACATAGCTATATGCAAATCAGTCTTGACCCTGTGCCTCGTGGGAACAGTCCAGACCGAACTGCCAAGCCATGTCTTCCCTGGACCGGAAGCAAGCATCCTGGGACCGGTTTCGGGCTAACAGCCCTCATCAGCCAGGCTAGCTTGAATCCAGTGGCAAAGTGAGCAAGGGACCCACGTCTGGGCATACCCTGCCAACTTAGGGCGAATACAGCAAACACAAGGAGATGATGGACGGAGTGCTGAAACTTTTCAAACACTCACCCCCAGTCACAGATCTGGGTTGAATCCATCTTCATTCTTTAGCTCACTTTGCCACCCCAGTTCAGACATAGCTATATGCAAATCAGTCTTGACCCTGTGCCTCATGGGAACAGTCCAGACCGAACTGCCAAGCCATGTCTTCCCTGGACCGGAATCAAGCATCCTGGGACCGGTTTCGGGATAACAGCCCTCATCAGCCAGGCTAGCTTGAATCCAGTGGCAAAGTGAGCAAGGGACCCACGTCTGGGCATACCCTGCCAACTTAGGGCGAATAAAGCAAACACAAGGAGATGATGGACGGAGTGCTGAAACTTTTCAAACACTCACCCCCAGTCACAGATCTGGGTTGAATCCATCATCATTCTTTAGCTCACTTTGCCACCCCAGTTCAGACATAGCTATATGCAAATCAGTCTTGACCCGGTGCCTCGTGGGAACAGTCCAGACTGAACTGCCAAGCCATGTCTTCCCTGGACCGGAATCAAGCATCCTGGGACCGGTTTCGGGCTAACAGCCCTCATCAGCCAGGCTATCTTTAATCCAGTGGCAAAGTGAGCAAGGGACCCACGTCTGGGCATACCCTGCCAACTTAGGGCGAATAAAGCAAACACAAGGAGATGATGGACGGAGTGCTGAAATTTTTCAAACACTCACCCCCAGTCACAGATCTGGGTTGAATCCATCATCATTCTTTAGCTCACTTTGCTACCCCAGTTCAGACATAGCTATATGCAAGTCAGTCTTGACCCTGTGCCTCGTGGGAACAGTCCAGACCGAACTGCCAAGCCATGTCTTCCCTGGACCGGAATCAAGCATCCTGGGACCGGTTTCGGGCTAACAGCCCTCATCAGCCAGGCTAGCTTGAATCCAGTGGCAAAGTGAGCAAGGGACCCACGTCTGGGCATACAGTGCCAACTTAGGGCGAATAAAGCAAACACAAGGAGATGATAGACGGAGTGCTGAAACTTTTCAAACACTCACCCCCAGTCACAGATCTGGGTTGAATCCATCATCATTCTTTAGCTCACTTTGCCACCACAGTTCAGACATAGCTATATGCAAATCAGTCTTGACCCTGTGCCTCGTGGGAACAGCCCAGACCGAACTGCCAAGCCATGTCTTCCCTGGACCGGAATCAAGCATCCTGGGACCGGTTTCGGGCTAACAGCCCTCATCAGCCAGGCTAGCTTGAATCCAGTGGCAAAGTGAGCAAGGGACCCACGTCTGGGCATACCCTGCCAACTTAGGGCGAATAAAGCAAACACAAGGAGATGATGGACGGAGTGCTGAAACTTTTCAAACACTCACCCCCAGTCACAGATCTGGGTTGAATCCATCATCATTCTTTAGCTCACTTTGCCACCCCAGTTCAGACATAGTTATATGGAAATCAGTCTTGACCCTGTGCCTCGTGGGAACAGTCCAGACCGAACTGCCAAGCCATGTCTTCCCTGGACCGGAATCAAGCATCCTGGGACCGGTTTCGGGCTAACAGCCCTCATCAGCCAGGCTAGCTTTAATCCAGTGGCAAAGTGAGCAAGGGACCCACGTCTGGGCATACCCTGCCAACTTAGGGCGAATAAAGCAAACACAAGGAGATGATGGACGGAGTGCTGAATTTTTTCAAACACTCACCCCCAGTCACAGATCTGGGTTGAATCCATCATCATTCTTTAGCTCACTTTGCCACCCCAGTTCAGACATAGCTATATGCAAATCAGTCTTGACCCTGTGCCTCGTGGGAACAGTCCAGACCGAACTGCCAAGCCATGTCTTCACTGGACCGGAATCAAGCATCCTGGGACCGGTTTCGGGCTAACAGCCCTCATCAGCCAGGCTAGCTTGAATCCAGTGGCAAAGTGAGCAAGGGACCCACGTCTGGGCATACCCTGCCAACTTAGGGCGAATAAAGCAAACACAAGGAGATGATGGACGGAGTGCTGAAACTTTTCAAACACTCACCCCCAATCACAGATCTGGGTTGAATCCATCATCATTCTTTATCTCACTTTGCCACCCCAATTCAGACATAGCTATATGCAAATCAGTCTTGACCCTGTGCCTCGTGGGAACAGTCCAGACCGAACTGCCAAGCCATGTCTTCCCTGGACCGGAATCAAGCATCCTGGGACCGGTTTCGGGCTAACAGCCCTCATCAGCCAGGCTAGCTTGAATCCAGTGGCAAAGTGAGCAAGGGACCCACGTCTGGGCATACCCTGCCAACTTAGGGCGAATAAAGCAAACACAAGGAGATGATGGACGGAGTGCTGAAACTTTTCAAACACTCACCCCCAGTCACAGATCTGGGTTGAATCCATCATCATTCTTTAGCTCAGTTTGCCACCACAGTTCAGACATAGCTATATGCAAATCAGTCTTGACCCTGTGCCTCGTGGGAACAGTCCAGACCAAACTGCCAAGCCATGTCTTCCCTGGACCGGAATCAAGCATCCTGGGACCGGTTTGGGGCTAACAGCCCTCATCAGCCAGGCTAGCTTGAATCCAGTGGCAAAGTGAGCAAGGGACCCACGTCTGGGCATACCCTGCCAACTTAGGGCGAATAAAGCAAACACAAGGAGATGATGGACGGAGTGCTGAAACTTTTCAAACACTCACCCCCAGTCACAGATCTGGGTTGAATCCATCATCATTCTTTAGCTCACTTTGCCACCACAGTTCAGACATAGCTATATGCAAATCAGTCTTGACCCTGTGCCTCGTGGGAACAGTCCAGACCGAACTGCCAAGCCATGTCTTCCCTGGACCGGAATCAAGCATCCTGGGACCGGTTTCGGGCTAACAGCCCTCATCAGCCAGGCTAGCTTGAATCCAGTGGCAAAGTGAGCAAGGGACCCACGTCTGGGCATACCCTGCCAACTTAGGGCGAATAAAGCAAACACAAGGAGATGATGGACGGAGTGCTGAAACTTTTCAAACACTCACCCCCAGTCACAGATCTGGGTTGAATCCATCATCATTCTTTACATCACTTTGCCACCCCAGCTCAGACATAGCTATATGCAAATCAGTCTTGACCCTGTGCCTCGTGGGAACAGTCCAGACCGAACTGCCAAGCCATGTCTTCCCTGGACCGGAATCAAGCATCCTGGGACCGGTTTCGGGCTAACAGCCCTCATCAGCCAGGCAAGCTTGAATCCAGTGGCAAAGTGAGCAAGGGACCCACGTCTGGGCATACCCTGCCAACTTAGGGCGAATAAAGCAAACACAAGGAGATGATGGACAGAGTGCTGAAACTTTTCAAACACTCACCCCCAGTCACAGATCTGGGTTGAATCCATCATCATTCTTTAGCTCACTTTGCCACCCCAGTTCAGACATAGCTATATGCAAATCAGTCTTGACCCTGTGCCTCGTGGGAACAGTCCAGACCGAACTGCCAAGCCATGTCTTCCCTGGACCGGAATCAAGCATCCTGGGACCGGTTTCGGGCTAACAGCCCTCATCAGCCAGGCTAGCTTGAATCCAGTGGCAAAGTGAGCAAGGGACCCACGTCTGGGCATACCCTGCCAACTTAGGGCGAATAAAGCAAACACAAGGAGATGATGGACGGAGTGCTGAAACTTTTCAAACACTCACCCCCAGTCACAGATCTGGGTTGAATCCATCATCATTCTTTAGCTCACTTTGCCACCACAGTTCAGACATAGCTATATGCAAATCAGTCTTGACCCTGTGCCTCGTGGGAACAGTCCAGACCGAACTGCCAAGCCATGTCTTCCCTGGACCGGAATCAAGCATCATGGGACCGGTTTCGGGCTAACAGCCCTCATCAGCCAGGCTAGCTTGAATCCAGTGGCAAAGTGAGCAAGGGACCCACGTTTGGGCATACCCTGCCAACTTAGGGCGAATAAAGCAAACACAAGGAGATGATGGACGGAGTGCTGAAACTTTTCAAACACTCACCCCCAGTCACAGATCTGGGTTGAATCCATAATCATTCTTTAGCTCACTTTGCCACCCCAGTTCAGACATAGCTATATGCAAATCAGTCTTGACCCTGTGCCTCGTGGGAACAGTCCAGACCGAACTGCCAAGCCATGTCTTCCCTGGACCGGAATCAAGCATCCTGGGACCGGTTTGGGGCTAACAGCCCTCATCAGCCAGGCTAGCTTGAATCCAGTGGCAAAGTGAGCAAGGGACCCACGTCTGGGCATACCCTGCCAACTTAGGGCGAATAAAGCAAACACAAGGAGATGATGGACGGAGTGCTGAAACTTTTCAAACACTCACCCCCAGTCACAGATCTGGGTTGAATCCATCATCATTCTTTAGCTCACTTTGCCACCACAGTTCAGACATAGCTATATGCAAATCAGTCTTGACCCTGTGCCTCGTGGGAACAGTCCAGACCGAACTGCCAAGCCATGTCTTCCCTGGACCGGAATCAAGCATCCTGGGACCGGTTTCGGGCTAACAGCCCTCATCAGCCAGGCTAGCTTGAATCCAGTGGCAAAGTGAGCAAGGGACCCACGTCTGGGCATACCCTGCCAACTTAGGGCGAATAAAGCAAACACAAGGAGATGATGGACGGAGTGCTGAAACTTTTCAAACACTCACCCCCAGTCACAGATCTGGGTTGAATCCATCATCATTCTTTAGCTCACTTTGCCACCCCAGCTCAGACATAGCTATATGCAAATCAGTCTTGACCCTGTGCCTCGTGGGAACAGTCCAGACCGAACTGCCAAGCCATGTCTTCCCTGGACCGGAATCAAGCATCCTGGGACCGGTTTCGGGCTAACAGCCCTCATCAGCCAGGCTAGCTTGAATCCAGTGGCAAAGTGAGCAAGGGACCCACGTCTGGGCATACCCTGCCAACTTAGGGCGAATAAAGCAAACACAAGGAGATGATGGACAGAGTGCTGAAACTTTTCAAACACTCACCCCCAGTCACAGATCTGGGTTGAATCCATCATCATTCTTTAGCTCACTTTGCCACCCCAGTTCAGACATAGCTATATGCAAATCAGTCTTGACCCTGTGCCTCGTGGGAACAGTCCAGACCGAACTGCCAAGCCATGTCTTCCCTGGACCGGAATCAAGCATCCTGGGACCGGTTTCGGGCTAACAGCCCTCATCAGCCAGGCTAGCTTGAATCCAGTGGCAAAGTGAGCAAGGGACCCACGTCTGGGCATACCCTGCCAACTTAGGGCGAATAAAGCAAACACAAGGAGATGATGGACGGAGTGCTGAAACTTTTCAAACACTCACCCCCAGTCACAGATCTGGGTTGAATCCATCATCATTCTTTAGCTCACTTTGCCACCACAGTTCAGACATAGCTATATGCAAATCAGTCTTGACCCTGTGCCTCGTGGGAACAGTCCAGACCGAACTGCCAAGCCATGTCTTCCCTGGACCGGAATCAAGCATCATGGGACCGGTTTCGGGCTAACAGCCCTCATCAGCCAGGCTAGCTTGAATCCAGTGGCAAAGTGAGCAAGGGACCCACGTTTGGGCATACCCTGCCAACTTAGGGCGAATAAAGCAAACACAAGGAGATGATGGACGGAGTGCTGAAACTTTTCAAACACTCACCCCCAGTCACAGATCTGGGTTGAATCCATCATCATTCTTTAGCTCACTTTGCCACCCCAGTTCAGACATAGCTATATGCAAATCAGTCTTGACCCTGTGCCTCGTGGGAACAGTCCAGACCGAACTGCCAAGCCATGTCTTCCCTGGACCGGAATCAAGCATCCTGGGACCGGTTTCGGGCTAACAGCCCTCATCAGCCAGGCTAGCTTGAATCCAGTGGCAAAGTGAGCAAGGGACCCACGTCTGGGCATACCCTGCCAACTTAGGGCGAATAAAGCAAACACAAGGAGATGATGGACGGAGTGCTGAAACTTTTCAAACACTCACCCCCAGTCACAGATCTGGGATGAATCCATCATCATTCTTTAGCTCACTTTGCCACCCCAGTTCAGACATAGCTATATCCAAATCAGTCTAGACCCTGTGCCTCGTGGGAACAGTCCAGACCGAACTGCCAAGCCATGTCTTCCCTGGACCGGAATCAAGCATCCTGGGACCGGTTTCGGGCTAACAGCCCTCATCAGCCAGGCTAGCTTGAATCCAGTGGCAAAGTGAGCAAGGGACCCCCGTCTGGGCATACCCTGCCAACTTAGGGCGAATAAAGCAAACACAAGGAGATGATGGACAGAGTGCTGAAACTTTTCAAACACTGACCCCCAGTCACAGATCTGGGTTGAATCCATCATCATTCTTTAGCTCACTTTGCCACCCCAGTTCAGACATAGCTATATGCAAATCAGTCTTGACCCTGTGCCTCGTGGGAACAGTCCAGACCGAACTGCCAAGCCATGTCTTCCCTGGACCGGAATCAAGCATCCTGGGACCGGTTTCAGGCTAACAGCCCTCATCAGCCAGGCTAGCTTGAATCCAGTGGCAAAGTGAGCAAGGGACCCACGTCTGGGCATACCCTGCCAACTTAGGGCGAATAAGGCAAACACAAGGAGATGATGGACGGAGTGCTGACACTTTTCAAACACTCACCCCCAGTCACAGATCTGGGTTGAATCCATCATCATTCTTTAGCTCACTTTGCCACCCCAGTTCAGACATAGCTATATGCAAATCAGTCTTGACCCTGTGCCTCGTGGGAACAGTCCAGACCGAACTGCCAAGCCATGTCTTCCCTGGACCAGAATCAAGCATCCTGGGACCGGTTTCGGGCTAACAGCCCTCATCAGCCAGGCTAGCTTGAATCCAGTGGCAAAGTGAGCAAGGGACCCATGTCTGGGCATACCCTGCCAACTTAGGGCGAATAAAGCAAACACAAGGAGATGATGGACGGAGTGCTGAAACTTTTCAAACACTCACCCCCAGTCACAGATCTGGGTTGAATCCATCATCATTCTTTAGCTCACTTTGCCACCCCAGCTCAGACATAGCTATATGCAAATCAGTCTTGACCCTGTGCCTCGTGGGAACAGTCCAGACCGAACTGCCAAGCCATGTCTTCCCTGGACCGGAATCAAGCATCCTGGGACCGGTTTCGGGCTAACAGCCCTCATCAGCCAGGCAAGCTTGAATCCAGTGGCAAAGTGAGCAAGGGACCCCCGTCTGGGCATACCCTGCCAACTTAGGGCGAATAAAGCAAACACAAGGAGATGATGGACAGAGTGCTGAAACTTTTCAAACACTCACCCCCAGTCACAGATCTGGGTTGAATCCATCATCATTCTTTAGCTCACTTTGCCACCACAGTTCAGACATAGCTATATGCAAATCAGTCTTGACCCTGTGCCTCGTGGGAACAGTCCAGACCGAACTGCCAAGCCATGTCTTCCCTGGACCGGAATCAAGCATCATGGGACCGGTTTCGGGCTAACAGCCCTCATCAACCAGGCTAGCTTGAATCCAGTGGCAAAGTGAGCAAGGGACCCACGTTTGGGCATACCCTGCCAACTTAGGGCGAATAAAGCAAACACAAGGAGATGATGGACGGAGTGCTGAAACTTTTCAAACACTCACCCCCAGTCACAGATCTGGGTTGAATCCATCATCATTCTTTAGCTCACTTTGCCACCCCAGTTCAGACATAGCTATATCCAAATCAGTCTAGACCCTGTGCCTCGTGGGAACAGTCCAGACCGAACTGCCAAGCCATGTCTTCCCTGGACCGGAATCAAGCATCCTGGGACCGGTTTCGGGCTAACAGCCCTCATCAGCCAGGCTAGCTTGAATCCAGTGGCAAAGTGAGCAAGGGACCCACGTCTGGGCATACCCTGCCAACTTAGGGCGAATAAAGCAAACACAAGGAGATGATGGACAGAGTGCTGAAACTTTTCAAACACTCACCCCCAGTCACAGATCTGGGTTGAATCCATCATCATTCTTTAGCTCACTTTGCCACCCCAGTTCAGACATAGCTATATGCAAATCAGTCTTGACCCTGTGCCTCGTGGGAACAGTCCAGACCGAACTGCCAAGCCATGTCTTCCCTGGACCGGAATCAAGCATCCTGGGACCGGTTTCGGGCTAACAGCCCTCATCAGCCAGGCTAGCTTGAATCCAGTGGCAAAGTGAGCAAGGGACCCACGTCTGGGCATACCCTGCCAACTTAGGGCGAATAAAGCAAACACAAGGAGATGATGGACGGAGTGCTGACATTTTTCAAACACTCACCCCCAGTCACAGATCTGGGTTGAATCCATCATCATTCTTTAGCTCACTTTGCCACCCCAGTTCAGACATAGCTATATGCAAATCAGTCTTGACCCTGTGCCTCGTGGGAACAGTCCAGACCGAACTGCCAAGCCATGTCTTACCTGGACCAGAATCAAGCATCCTGGGACCGGTTTTGGGCTAACAGCCCTCATCAGCCAGGCTAGCTTGAATCCAGTGGCAAAGTGAGCAAGGGACCCACGTCTGGGCATACCCTGCCAACTTAGGGCGAATAAAGCAAACACAAGGAGATGATGGACGGAGTGCTGAAACTTTTCAAACACTCACCCCCAGTCACAGATCTGGGTTGAATCCATCATCATTCTTTATCTCACTTTGCCACCCCAGTTCAGACATAGCTATATGCAAATCAGTCTTGACCCTGTGCCTCGTGGGAACAGTCCAGACCGAACTGCCAAGCCATGTCTTCCCTGGACCGGAATCAAGCATCCTGGGACCGGTTTCGGGCTAACAGCCCTCATCAGCCAGGCTAGCTTGAATCCAGTGGCAAAGTGAGCAAGGGACCCACGTCTGAGCATACCCTGCCAACTTAGAGGCGAATAAAGCAAACACAAGGAGATGATGGACGGAGTGCTGAAACTTTTCAAACACTCACCCCCAGTCACAGATCTGGGTTGAATCCATCATCATTCTTTAGCTCACTTTGCCACCCCAGTTCAGACATAGCTATATGCAAATCAGTCTTGACCCTGTGCCTCGTGGGAACAGTCCAGACCGAACTGCCAAGCCATGTCTTCCCTGGACCGGAATCAAGCATCCTGGGACCGGTTTCGGGCTAACAGCCCTCATCAGCCAGGCTAGCTTTAATCCAGTGGCAAAGTGAGCAAGGGACCCACGTCTGGGCATACCCTGCCAACTTAGGGCGAATAAAGCAAACACAAGGAGATGATGGACGGAGTGCTGAAATTTTTCAAACACTCACCCCCAGTCACAGATCTGGGTTGAATCCATCATCATTCTTTAGCTCACTTTGCCACCCCAGTTCAGACATAGCTATATGCAAATCAGTCTTGACCCTGTGCCTCGTGGGAACAGTCCAGACCGAACTGCCAAGCCATGTCTTCCCTGGACCGGAATCAAGCATCCTGGGACCGATTTCGGGCTAACAGCCCTCATCAGCCAGTCTAGCTTGAATCCAGTGGCAAAGTGAGCAAGGGACCCACGTCTGGGCATACAGTGCCAAATTAGGGCGAATAAAGCAAACACAAGGAGATGATAGACGGAGTGCTGAAACTTTTCAAACACTCACCCCCAGTCACAGATCTGGGTTGAATCCATCATCATTCTTTAGCTCACTTTGCCACCCCATTTCAGACATAGCTACATGCAAATCAGTCTTGACCCTGTGCCTCGTGGGAACAGTCCAGACCGAACTGCCAAGCCATGTCTTCCCTGGACCGGAATCAAGCATCCTGGGACCGGTTTCGGGCTAACAGCCCTCATCAGCCAGGCTAGCTTGAATCCAGTGGCAAAGTGAGCAAGGGACCCACGTCTGGGCATACCCTGCCAACTTAGGGCGAATAAAGCAAACACAAGGTGATGATGGACGGAGTGCTGAAACTTTTCAAACACTCACCCCCAGTCACAGATCTGGGTTGAATCCATCATCATTCTTTAGCTCACTTTGCCACCACAGTTCAGACATAGCTATATGCAAATCAGTCTTGACCCTGTGCCTCGTGGGAACAGCCCAGACCGAACTGCCAAGCCATGTCTTCCCTGGACCGGAATCAAGCATCCTGGGACCGGTTTCGGGCTAACAGCCCTCATCAGCCAGGCTAGCTTGAATCCAGTGGCAAAGTGAGCAAGGGACCCACGTCTGGGCATACCCTGACAACTTAGGGCGAATAAAGCAAACACAAGGAGATGATGGACGGAGTGCTGAAACTTTTCAAACACTCACCCCCAGTCACAGATCGGGGTTGAATCCATCATCATTCTTTAGCTCACTTTGCCACCCCAGTTCAGACATAGCTATATGCAAATCAGTCTTGACCCTGTGCCTCGTGGGAACAGTCCAGACCGAACTGCCAAGCCATGTCTTCACTGGACTGGAATCAAGCATCCTGGGACCGGTTTCGGGCTAACAGCCCTCATCAGCCAGGATAGCTTGAATCCAGTGGCAAAGTGAGCAAGGGACCCACGTCTGGGCATACCCTGCCAACTTAGGGCGAATAAAGCAAACACAAGGAGATGATGGACGGAGTGCTGAAACTTTTCAAACACTCACCCCCAATCACAGATCTGGGTTGAATCCATCATCATTCTTTATCTCACTTTGCCACCCCAATTCAGACATAGCTATATGCAAATCAGTCTTGACCCTGTGCCTCGTGGGAACAGTCCAGACCGAACTGCCAAGCCATGTCTTCCCTGGACTGGAATCAAGCATCCTGGGACCGGTTTCGGGCTAACAGCCCTCATCAGCCAGGCTAGCTTGAATCCAGTGGCAAAGTGAGCAAGGGACCCACGTCTGGGCATACCCTGCCAACTTAGGGCGAATAAAGCAAACACAAGGAGATGATGGACGGAGTGCTGAAACTTTTCAAACACTCACCCCCAGTCACAGATCTGGGTTGAATCCATCATCATTCTTTAGCTCACTTTGCCACCCCAGCTCAGACATAGCTATATGCAAATCAGTCTTGACCCTGTGCCTCGTGGGAACAGTCCAGACCGAACTGCCAAGCCATGTCTTCCCTGGACCGGAATCAAGCATCCTGGGACCGGTTTCGGGCTAACAGCCCTCATCAGCCAGGCAAGCTTGAATCCAGTGGCAAAGTGAGCAAGGGACCCCCGTCTGGGCATACCCTGCCAACTTAGGGCAAATAAAGCAAACACAAGGAGATGATGGACAGAGTGCTGAAACTTTTCAAACACTCAACCCCAGTCACAGATCTGGGTTGAATCCATCATCATTCTTAAGCTCACTTTGCCACCCCAGTTCAGACATAGCTATATGCAAATCAGTCTTGACCCTGTGCCTCGTGGGAACAGTCCAGACCGAACTGCCAAGCCATGTCTTCCCTGGACCGGAATCAAGCATCCTGGGACCGGTTTCGGGCTAACAGCCCTCATCAGCCAGGCTAGCTTGAATCCAGTGGCAAAGTGAGCAAGGGACCCACGTCTGGGCATACCCTGCCAACTTAGGGCGAATAAAGCAAACACAAGGAGATGATGGACGGAGTGCTGACATTTTTCAAACACTCACCCCCAGTCACAGATCTGGGTTGAATCCATCATCATTCTTTAGCTCACATTGCCACCCCAGTTCAGACATAGCTATATGCAAATCATTCTTGACCCTGTGCCTCGTGGGAACAGTCCAGACTGAACTGCCAAGCCATGTCTTCCCTGGACCGGAATCAAGCATCCTGGGACCGGTTTCGGGCTAACAGCCCTCATCAGCCAGGCTAGCTTGAATCCAGTGGCAAAGTGAGCAAGGGACCCACGTCTGGGCATACCTTGCCAACTTAGGGCGAATAAAGCAAACACAAGGAGATGATGGACGGAGTGCTGAAACTTTTCAAACACTCACCCCCAGTAACAGATCTGGGTTGAATCCATCATCATTCTTTATCTCACTTTGCCACCCCAGTTCAGACATAGCTATATGCAAATCAGTCTTGACCCTGTGCCTCGTGGGAACAGTCCAGACCGAACTGCCAAGCCATGTCTTCCCTGGACCGGAATCAAGCATCCTGGGACCGGTTTCGGGCTAACAGCCCTCATCAGCCAGGCTAGCTTGAATCCAGTGGCAAAGTGAGCAAGGGACCCACGTCTGAGCATACCCTGCCAACTTAGGGCGAATAAAGCAAACACAAGGAGATGATGGACGGAGTGCTGAAACTTTTCAAACACTCACCCCCAGTCACAGATCTGGGTTGAATCCATCATCATTCTTTAGCTCACTTTGCCACCACAGTTCAGACATAGCTATATGCAAATCAGTCTTGACCCTGTGCCTCGTGGGAACAGTCCAGACCGAACTGCCAAGCCATGTCTTCCCTGGACCGGAATCAAGCATCCTGGGACCGGTTTCGGGCTAACAGCCCTCATCAGCCAGGCTAGCTTGAATTCAGTGGCAAAGTGAGCAAGGGACCCACGTCTGGGCATACAGTGCCAACTTAGGGCGAATAAAGCAAACACAAGGAGATGATAGACGGAGTGCTGAAACTTTTCAAACACTCACCCCCAGTCACAGATCTGGGTTGAATCCATCATCATTCTTTAGCTCACTTTGCCACCCCATTTCAGACATAGCTATATGCAAATCAGTCTTGACCCTGTGCCTCGTGGGAACAGTCCAGACCGAACTGCCAAGCCATGTCTTCCCTGGACCGGAATCAAGCATCCTGGGACCGGTTTCGGGCTAACAGCCCTCATCAGCCATGCTAGCTTGAATCCAGTGGCAAAGTGAGCAAGGGACCCACGTCTGGGCATACCCTGCCAACTTAGGGCGAATAAAGCAAACACAAGGAGATGATGGACGGAGTGCTGAAACTTTTCAAACACTCACCCCCAGTCACAGATCTGGGTTGAATCCATCATCATTCTTTAGCTCACTTTGCCACCACAGTTCAGACATAGCTATATGCAAATCAGTCTTGACCCTGTGCCTCATGGGAACAGTCCAGACCGAACTGCCAAGCCATGTCTTCCCTGGACCGGAATCAAGCATCCTGGGACCGGTTTCGGGATAACAGCCCTCATCAGCCAGGCTAGCTTGAATCCAGTGGCAAAGTGAGCAAGGGACCCACGTCTGGGCATACCCTGCCAACTTAGGGCGAATAAAGCAAACACAAGGAGATGATGGACGGAGTGCTGAAACTTTTCAAACACTCACCCCCAGTCACAGATCTGGGTTGAATCCATCATCATTCTTTAGCTCACTTTGCCACCCCAGTTCAGACATAGCTATATGCAAATCAGTCTTGACCCTGTGCCTCGTGGGAACAGTCCAGACCGAACTGCCAAGCCATGTCTTCCCTGGACCGGAATCAAGCATCCTGGGACCGGTTTCGGGCTAACAGCCCTCATCAGCCAGGCTAGCTTGAATCCAGTGGCAAAGTGAGCAAAGGACCCACGTCTGGGCATACCCTGCCAACTTAGGGCGAACAAAGCAAACACAAGGAGATGATGGACGGAGTGCTGAAACTTTTCAAACACTCACCCCCAGTCACAGATCTGGGTTGAATCCATCATCATTCTTTAGCTCACTTTGCCACCCCAGTTCAGACATAGCTATATGCAAATCAGTCTTGACCCTGTGCCTCGTGGGAACAGTCCAGACCGAACTGCCAAGCCATGTCTTCCCTGGACCGGAATCAAGCATCCTGGGACCGGTTTCGGGCTAACAGCCCTCATCAGCCAGGCTAGCTTGAATCCAGTGGCAAAGTGAGCAAGGGACCCACGTCTGAGCATACCCTGCCAACTTAGGGCGAATAAAGCAAACACAAGGAGATGATGGACGGAGTGCTGAAACTTTTCAAACACTCACCCCCAGTCACAGATCTGGGTTGAATCCATCATCATTCTTTAGCTCACTTTGCCACCACAGTTCAGACATAGCTATATGCAAATCAGACTTGACCCTGTGCCTCGTGGGAACAGTCCAGACCGAACTGCCAAGCCATGTCTTCCCTGGACCGGAATCAAGCATCCTGGGACCGGTTTCGGGCTAACAGCCCTCATCAGCCAGGCTAGCTTGAATTCAGTGGCAAAGTGAGCAAGGGACCCACGTCTGGGCATACAGTGCCAACTTAGGGCGAATAAAGCAAACACAAGGAGATGATGGACGGAGTGCTGAAACTTTTCAAACACTCACCCCCAGTCACAGATCTGGGTTGAATCCATCATCATTCTTTAGCTCACTTTGCCACCCCATTTCAGACATAGCTATATGCAAATCAGTCTTGACCCTGTGCCTCGTGGGAACAGTCCAGACCGAACTGCCAAGCCATGTCTTCCCTGGACCGGAATCAAGCATCCTGGGACCGGTTTCGGGCTAACAGCCCTCATCAGCCATGCTAGCTTGAATCCAGTAGCAAAGTGAGCAAGGGACCCACGTCTGGGCATACCCTGCCAACTTAGGGCGAATAAAGCAAACACAAGGAGATGATGGACGGAGTGCTGAAACTTTTCAAACACTCACCCCCAGTCACAGATCTGGGTTGAATCCATCATCATTCTTTAGCTCACTTTGCCACCCCAGTTCAGACATAGCTATATGCAAATCAGTCTTGACCCTGTGCCTCGTGGGAACAGTCCAGACCGAACTGCCAAGCCATGTCTTCCCTGGACCGGAATCAAGCATCCTGGGACCGGTTTCGGGCTAACAGCCCTCATCAGCCAGGCTAGCTTGAATCCAGTGGCAAAGTGAGCAAGGGACCCACGTCTGTGCATACCCTGCCAACTTAGGGCGAATAAAGCAAACACAAGGAGATGATGGACGGAGTGCTGAAACTTTTCAAACACTCACCCCCAGTCACAGATCTGGGTTGAATCCATCATCATTCTTTAGCTCACTTTGCCACCCCAGTTCAGACATAGCTATATGCAAATCAGTCTTGACCCTGTGCCTCGTGGGAACAGTCCAGACCGAACTGCCAAGCCATGTCTTCCCTGGACCGGAATCAAGCATCCTGGGACCGGTTTCGGGCTAACAGCCCTCATCAGCCAGGCTAGCTTGAATCCAGTGGCAAAGTGAGCAAGGGACCCACGTCTGAGCATACCCTGCCAACTTAGGGCGAATAAAGCAAACACAAGGAGATGATGGACGGAGTGCTGAAACTTTTCAAACACTCACCCCCAGTCACAGATCTGGGTTGAATCCATCATCATTCTTTAGCTCACTTTGCCACCACAGTTCAGACATAGCTATATGCAAATCAGACTTGACCCTGTGCCTCGTGGGAACAGTCCAGACCGAACTGCCAAGCCATGTCTTCCCTGGACCGGAATCAAGCATCCTGGGACCGGTTTCGGGCTAACAGCCCTCATCAGCCAGGCTAGCTTGAATTCAGTGGCAAAGTGAGCAAGGGACCCACGTCTGGGCATACAGTGCCAACTTAGGGCGAATAAAGCAAACACAAGGAGATGATAGACGGAGTGCTGAAACTTTTCAAACACTCACCCCCAGTCACAGATCTGGGTTGAATCCATCATCATTCTTTAGCTCACTTTGCCACCCCATTTCAGACATAGCTATATGCAAATCAGTCTTGACCCTGTGCCTCGTGGGAACAGTCCAGACCGAACTGCCAAGCCATGTCTTCCCTGGACCGGAATCAAGCATCCTGGGACCGGTTTCGGGCTAACAGCCCTCATCAGCCAGGCTAGCTTGAATCCAGTAGCAAAGTGAGCAAGGGACCCACGTCTGGACATACCCTGCCAACTTAGGGCGAATAAAGCAAACACAAGGAGATGATGGACGGAGTGCTGAAACTTTTCAAACACTCACCCCCAGTCACAGATCTGGGTTGAATCCATCATCATTCTTTAGCTCACTTTGCCACCACAGTTCAGACATAGCTATATGCAAATCAGTCTTGACCCTGTGCCTCATGGGAACAGTCCAGACCGAACTGCCAAGCCATGTCTTCCCTGGACCGGAATCAAGCATCCTGGGACCGGTATCGGGATAACAGCCCTCATCAGCCAGGCTAGCTTGAATCCAGTGGCAAAGTGAGCAAGGGACCCACGTCTGGGCATACCCTGCCAACTTAGGGCGAATAAAGCAAACACAAGGAGATGATGGACGGAGTGCTGAAACTTTTCAAACACTCACCCCCAGTCACAGATCTGGGTTGAATCCATCATCATTCTTTAGCTCACTTTGCCACCCCAGTTCAGACATAGCTATATGCAAATCAGTCTTGACCCTGTGCCTCGTGGGAACAGTCCAGACCGAACTGCCAAGCCATGTCTTCCCTGGACCGGAATCAAGCATCCTGGGACCGGTTTCGGGCTAACAGCCCTCATCAGCCAGGCTAGCTTTAATCCAGTGGCAAAGTGAGCAAAGGACCCATGTCTGGGCATACCCTGCCAACTTAGGGCGAATAAAGCAAACACAAGGAGATGATGGACGGAGTGCTGAAATTTTTCAAACACTCACCCCCAGTCACAGATCTGGGTTGAATCCATCATCATTCTTTATCTCACTTTGCCACCCCAGTTCAGACATAGCTATATGCAAATCAGTCTTGAACCTGTGCCTCGTGGGAACAGTCCAGACCGAACTGCCAAGCCATGTCTTCACTGGACCGGAATCAAGCATCCTGGGACCGGTTTCGGGCTAACAGCCCTCATCAGCCAGGCTAGCTTGAATCCAGTGGCAAAGTGAACAAGGGACCCACGTCTGGGCATACCCTGCCAACTTAGGGCGAATAAAGCAAACACAAGGAGATGATGGACGGAGTGCTGAAACTTTTCAAACACTCACTCCCAATCACAGATCTGGGTTGAATCCATCATCATTCTTTATCTCACTTTGCCACCCCAGTTCAGACATAGCTATATGCAAATCAGTCTTGACCCTCTGCCTCGTGGGAACAGTCCAGACCCAAATGCCAAGCCATGTCTTCACTGGACCGGAATCAAGCATCCTGGGACTGGTTTGGGGCTAACAGTCCTCATCAGCCAGGCTAGCTTGAATCCAGTGGCAAAGTGAGCAAGGGACCCACGTCTGTGCATACCCTGCCAACTTAGGGCGAATAAAGCAAACACAAGGAGATGATGGACGGAGTGCTGAAACTTTTCAAACACTCACCCCCAGTCACAGATCTGGGTTGAATCCATCATCATTCTTTAGCTCACTTTGCCACCACAGTTCAGACATAGCTATATGCAAATCAGTCTTGACCCTGTGCCTCGTGGGAACAGTCCAGACCGAACTGCCAAGCCATGTCTTCCCTGGACCAGAATCAAGCATCCTGGGACCGGTTTCGGGCTAACAGCCCTCATCAGCCAGGCTAGCTTGAATCCAGTGGCAAAGTGAGCAAGGGACCCACGTTTGGGCATACCCTGCCAACTTAGGGCGAATAAAGCAAACACAAGGAGATGATGGACGGAGTGCTGAAACTTTTCAAACACTCACCCCCAGTCACAGATCTGGGTTGAATCCATCATCATTCTTTAGCTCACTTTGCCACCCCAGTTCAGACATAGCTATATGCAAATCAGTCTTGACCCTGTGCCTCGTGGGAACAGTCCAGACCGAACTGCCAAGCCATGTCTTCCCTGGACCGGAATCAAGCATCCTGGGACCGGTTTCGGGCTAACAGCCCTCATCAGCCAGGCTAGCTTGAATCCAGTGGCAAAGTGAGCAAGGGACCCACGTCTGGGCATACCCTGCCAACTTAGGGCGAATAAAGCAAACACAAGGAGATGATGGACGGAGTGCTGAAACTTTTCAAACACTCACCCCCAGTCACAGATCTGGGTTGAATCCATCATCATTCTTTAGCTCACTTTGCTACCCCAGTTCAGACATAGCTATATGCAAATCAGTCTTGACCCTGTGCCTCGTGGGAACAGTCCAGACCGAACTGCCAAGCCATGTCTTCCCTGGACCGGAATCAAGCATCCTGGGACCGGTTTCGGGCTAACAGCCCTCATCAGCCAGGCTAGCTTGAATCCAGTGGCAAAGTGAGCAAGGGACCCACGTCTGGGCATACCCTGCCAACTTAGGGCGAATAAAGCAAACACAAGGAGATGATGGACGGAGTGCTGACATTTTTCAAACACTCACCCCCAGTCACAGATCTGGGTTGAATCCATCATCATTCTTTAGCTCACTTTGCCATCCCAGTTCAGACATAGCTATATGCAAATCAGTCTTGACCCTGTGCCTCGTGGGAACAGTCCAGACCGAACTGCCAAGCCATGTCTTACCTGGACCGGAATCAAGCATCCTGGGACCAGTTTCGGGCTAACAGCCCTCATCAGCCAGGCTAGCTTGAATCCAGTGGCAAAGTGAGCAAGGGACCCACGTCTGGGCATACCCTGCCAACTTAGGGTGAATAAAGCAAACACAAGGAGATGATGGACGGCGTGCTGAAACTTTTCAAACACTCACCCCCAGTCACAGATCTGGGTTGAATCCATCATCATTCTTTAGCTCACTTTGCCACCCCAGTTCAGACATAGCTATATGCAAATCAGTCTTGACCCTGTGCCTCGTGGGAACAGTCCAGACCGAACTGCCAAGCCATGTCTTCCCTGGACCGGAATCAAGCATCCTGGGACCGGTTTCGGGCTAACAGCCCTCATCAGCCAGGCTAGCTTGAATCCAGTGGCAAAGTGAGCAAGGGACCCACGTCTGGGCATACCCTGCCAACTTAGGGCGAATAAAGCAAACACAAGGAGATGATGGACAGAGTGCTGAAACTTTTCAAACACTCACCCCCAGTCACAGATCTGGGTTGAATCCATCATCATTCTTTAGCTCACTTTGCCACCCCAGTTCAGACATAGCTATATGCAAATCAGTCTTGACCCTGTGCCTCGTGGGAACAGTCCAGACCGAACTGCCAAGCCATGTCTTCCCTGGACCGGAATCAAGCATCCTGGGACCGGTTTCGGGCTAACAGCCCTCATCAGCCAGGCTAGCTTGAATCCAGTGGCAAAGTGAGCAAGGGACCCACGTCTGGGCATACCCTGCCAACTTAGGACGAATAAAGCAAACACAAGGAGATGATGGACGGAGTGCTGACATTTTTCAAACACTCACCCCCAGTCACAGATCTGGGTTGAATCCATCATCATTCTTTAGCTCACTTTGCCACCCCAGTTCAGACATAGCTATATGCAAATCAGTCTTGACCCTGTGCCTCGTGGGAACAGTCCAGACCGAACTGCCAAGCCATGTCTTCCCTGGACCGGAATCAAGCATCCTGGGACCGGTTTCGGGCTAACAGCCCTCATCAGCCAGGCTAGCTTGAATCCAGTGGCAAAGTGAGCAAGGGACCCACGTCTGAGCATACCCTGCCAACTTAGGGCGAATAAAGCAAACACAAGAAGATGATGGATGGAGTGCTGAAACTTTTCAAACACTCACCCCCAGTCACAGATCTGGGTTGAATCCATCATCATTCTTTAGCTCACTTTGCCACCACAGTTCAGACATAGCTATATGCAAATCAGTCTTGACCCTGTGCCTCGTGGGAACAGTCCAGACCGAACTGCCAAGCCATGTCTTCCCTGGACCGGAATCAAGCATCCTGGGACCGGTTTCGGGCTAACAGCCCTCATCAGCCAGGCTAGCTTGAATCCAGTGGCAAAGTGAGCAAGGGACCCACGTCTGGGCATACCCTGCCAACTTAGGGCGAATAAAGCAAACACAAGGAGATGATGGATGGAGTGCTGAAACTTTTCAAACACTCACCCCCAGTCACAGATCTGGGTTGAATCCATCATCATTCTTTAGCTCACTTTGCCACCCCAGTTCAGACATAGCTATATGCAAATCAGTCTTGACCCTGTGCCTCGTGGGAACAGTCCAGACCGAACTGCCAAGCCATGTCTTCCCTGGACCGGAATCAAGCATCCTGGGACCGGTTTCGGGCTAACAGCCCTCATCAGCCAGGCTAGCTTGAATCCAGTGGCAAAGTGAGCAAGGTACCCACGTCTGGGCATACCCTGCCAACTTAGGGCGAATAAAGCAAACACAAGGAGATGATGGACAGAGTGCTGAAACTTTTCAAACACTCACCCCCAGTCACAGATCTGGGTTGAATCCATCATCATTCTTTAGCTCACTTTGCCACCCCAGTTCAGACATAGCTATATGCAAATCAGTCTTGACCCTGTGCCTCGTGGGAACAGTCCAGACCGAACTGCCAAGCCATGTCTTCCCTGGCCGGAATCAAGCATCCTGGGACCGGTTTCGTGCTAACAGCCCTCATCAGCCAGGCTAGCTTGAATCCAGTGGCAAAGTGAGCAAGGGACCCACATCTGGGCATACCCTGCCAACTTAGGGCGAATAAAGCAAACACAAGGAGATGATGGACGGAGTGCTGAAATTTTTCAAACACTCACCCCCAGTCACAGATCTGGGTTGAATCCATCATCATTCTTTAGCTCACTTTGCCACCCCAGTTCAGACATAGCTATATGCAAATCAGTCTTGACCCTGTGCCTCGTGGGAACAGTCCAGACCGAACGGCCAAGCCATGTCTTACCTGGACCGGAATCAAGCATCCTGGGACCAGTTTCGGGCTAACAGCCCTCATCAGCCAGGCTAGCTTGAATCCAGTGGCAAAGTGAGACAAGGGACCCACGTCTGGGCATACCCTGCCAACTTAGGGTGAATAAAGCAAACACAAGGAGATGATGGACGGAGTGCTGAAACTTTTCAAACACTCACCCCCAGTCACAGATCTGGGTTGAATCCATCATCATTCTTTATCTAACTTTGCCACCCCAGTTCAGACATAGCTATATGCAAATCAGTCTTGACCCTGTGCCTCGTGGGAACAGTCCAGACCGAACTGCCAAGCCATGTCTTCCCTGGACCGGAATCAAGCATCCTGGGACCGGTTTCGGGCTAACAGCCCTCATCAGCCAGGCTAGCTTGAATCCAGTGGCAAAGTGAGCAAGGGACCCACGTCTGGGCATACCCTGCCAACTTAGGGCGAATAAAGCAAACACAAGGAGATGATGGACGGAGTGCTGAACCTTTTCAAACACTCACCCCCAGTCACAGATCTGGGTTGAATCCATCATCATTCTTTAGCTCACTTTGCCACCACAGTTCAGACATAGCTATATGCAAATCAGTCTTGACCCTGTGCCTCTTGGGAACAGTCGAGACCGAACTGCCAAGCCATGTCTTCCCTGGACCGGAATCAAGCATCCTGGGACTGGTTTCGGGCTAACAGCCCTCATCAGCCAGGCTAGCTTGAATCCAGTGGCAAAGTGAGCAAGGGACCCACGTCTGGGCATACCCTGCCAACTTAGGGCGAATAAAGCAAACACAAGGAGATGATGGACGGAGTGCTGAAACTTTTCAAACACTCACCCCCAGTCACAGATCTGGGTTGAATCCATCATCATTCTTTAGCTCACTTTGCCACCCCAGTTCAGACATAGCTATATGCAAATCAGTCTTGACCCTGTGCCTCGTGGGAACAGTCCAGACCGAACTGCCAAGCCATGTCTTCCCTGGACCGGAATCAAGCATCCTGGGACCGGTTTCGGGCTAACAGCCCTCATCAGCCAGGCTAGCTTGAATCCAGTGGCAAAATGAGCAAGGGACCCACGTCTGGGCATACCCTGCCAACTTAGGGCGAATAAAGCAAACACAAGGAGATGATGGACGGAGTGCTGAAACTTTTCAAACACTCACCCCCAGTCACAGATCTGGGTTGAATCCATCATCATTCTTTAGCTCACTTTGCCACCCCAGTTCAGACATAGCTATATGCAAATCAGTCTTGACCCTGTGCCTCGTGGGAACAGTCCAGACCGAACTGCCAAGCCATGTCTTCCCTGGACCGGAATCAAGCATCCTGGGACCGGTTTCGGGCTAACAGCCCTCATCAGCCAGGCTAGCTTGAATCTAGTGGCAAAGTGAGCAAGGGACCCACGTCTGGGCATACCCTGCCAACTTAGGGCGAATAAAGCAAACACGAAGGAGATGATGGACGGAGTGCTGAAACTTTTCAAACACTCACCCCCAGTCACAGATCTGGGTTGAATCCATCATCATTCTTTAGCTCACTTTGCCACCCCAGTTCAGACATAGCTATATGCAAATCAGTCTTGACCCTGTGCCTCGTAGGAACAGTCCAGACCAAACTGCCAAGCCATGTCTTACCTGGACCGGAATCAAGCATCCTGGGACCGGTTGCGGGTTAACAGCCCTCATCAGCCAGGCTAGCTTGAATCCAGTGGCAAAGTGAGCAAGGGACCCACGTCTGAGCATACCCTGCCAACTTAGGGCGAATAAAGCAAACACAAGGAGATGATGGACGGAGTGCTGAAATTTTTCAAACACTCACCCCCAGTCACAGATCTGGGTTGAATCCATCATCATTCTTTAGCTCACTTTGCCACCCCAGTTCAGACATAGCTATATGCAAATCAGTCTTGACCCTGTGCCTCGTGGGAACAGTCCAGACCAAACTGCCAAGCCATGTCTTCCATGGACCGGAATCAAGCATCCTGGGACCGGTTTCGGGCTAACAGCCCTCATCAGCCAGGCTAGCTTGAATCCAGTGGCAAAGTGAGCAAGGGACCCACGTCTGGGCATACAGTGCCAACTTAGGGCGAATAAAGCAAACACAAGGAGATGATGGACGGAGTGCTGAAACTTTTCAAACACTCACCCCCAGTCACAGATCTGGGTTGAATCCATCATCATTCTTTAGCTCACTTTGCCACCCCAGTTCAGACATAGCTATATGCAAATCAGTCTTGACCCTGTGCCTCGTGGGAACAGTCCAGACCGAACTGCCAAGCCATGTCTTCCCTGGACCGGAATCAAGCATCCTGGGACCGGTTTCGGGCTAACAGCCCTCATCAGCCAGGCTAGCTTGAATCCAGTGGCAAAGTGAGCAAGGGACCCCCGTCTGGGCATACCCTGCCAACTTAGGGCGAATAAAGCAAACACGAAGGAGATGATGGACGGAGTGCTGAAACTTTTCAAACACTCACCCCCAGTCACAGATCTGGGTTGAATCCATCATCATTCTTTAGCTCACTTTGCCACCCCAGTTCAGACATAGCTATATGCAAATCAGTCTTGACCCTGTGCCTCGTAGGAACAGTCCAGACCGAACTGCCAAGCCATGTCTTCCCTGGACCGGAATCAAGCATCCTGGGACCGGTTGCGGGCTAACAGCCCTCATCAGCCAGGCTAGCTTGAATCCAGTGGCAAAGTGAGCAAGGGACCCACGTCTGAGCATACCCTGCCAACTTAGGGCGAATAAAGCAAACACAAGGAGATGATGGACGGAGTGCTGAAACTTTTCAAACACTCACCCCCAGTCACAGATCTGGGTTGAATCCATCATCATTCTTTAGCTCACTTTGCCACCCCAGTTCAGACATAGCTATATGCAAATCAGTCTTGACCCTGTGCCTCGTGGGAACAGTCCAGACCAAACTGCCAAGCCATGTCTTCCATGGACCGGAATCAAGCATCCTGGGACCGGTTTCGGGCTAACAGCCCTCATCAGCCAGGCTAGCTTGAATCCAGTGGCAAAGTGAGCAAGGGACCCACGTCTGGGCATACCCAGTGCCAACTTAGGGCGAATAAAGCAAACACAAGGAGATGATGGACGGAGTGCTGAAACTTTTCAAACACTCACCCCCAGTCACAGATCTGGGTTGAATCCATCATCATTCTTTAGCTCACTTTGCCACCCCAGTTCAGACATAGCTATATGCAAATCAGTCTTGACCCTGTGCCTCGTGGGAACAGTCCAGACCGAACTGCCAAGCCATGTCTTCCCTGGACCGGAATCAAGCATCCTGGGACCGGTTTCGGGCTAACAGCCCTCATCAGCCAGGCTAGCTTGAATCCAGTGGCAAAGTGAGCAAGGGACCCACGTCTGGGCATACCCTGCCAACTTAGGGCGAATAAAGCAAACACAAGGAGATGATGGACAGAGTGCTGAAACTTTTCAAACACTCACCCCCAGTCACAGATCTGGGTTGAATCCATCATCATTCTTTAGCTCACTTTGCCACCCCAGTTCAGACATAGCTATATGCAAATCAGTCTTGACCCTGTGCCTCGTGGGAACAGTCCAGACCGAACTGCCAAGCCATGTCTTCCCTGGACCGGAATCAAGCATCCTGGGACCGGTTTCGGGCTAACAGCCCTCATCAGCCAGGCTAGCTTGAATCCAGTGGCAAAGTGAGCAAGGGACCCACGTCTGGGCATACCCTGCCAACTTAGGACGAATAAAGCAAACACAAGGAGATGATGGACGGAGTGCTGACACTTTTCAAACACTCACCCCCAGTCACAGATCTGGGTTGAATCCATCATCATTCTTTAGCTCACTTTGCCACCCCAGTTCAGACATAGCCATATGCAAATCAGTCTTGACCCTGTGCCTCGTGGGAACAGTCCAGACCGAACTGCCAAGCCATGTCTTCCCTGGACCGGAATCAAGCATCCTGGGACCGGTTTCGGGCTAACAGCCCTCATCAGCCAGGCTAGCTTGAATCCAGTGGCAAAGTGAGCAAGGGACCCCCGTCTGGGCATACCCTGCCAACTTAGGGCGAATAAAGCAAACACAAGGAGATGATGGACAGAGTGCTGAAACTTTTCAAACACTCACCCCCAGTCACAGATCTGGGTTGAATCCATCATCATTCTTTATCTCACTTTGCCACCCCAGTTCAGACATAGCTATATGCAAATCAGTCTTGACCCTGTGCCTCGTGGGAACAGTCCAGACCGAACTGCCAAGCCATGTCTTCCCTGGACCGGAATCAAGCATCCTGGGACCGGTTTCGGGCTAACAGCCCTCATCAGCCAGGCTAGCTTGAATCCAGTGGCAAAGTGAGCAAGGGACCCACGTCTGAGCATACCCTGCCAACTTAGGGCGAATAAAGCAAACACAAGGAGATGATGGATGGAGTGCTGAAACTTTTCAAACACTCACCCCCAGTCACAGATCTGGGTTGAATCCATCATCATTCTTTAGCTCACTTTGCCACCACAGTTCAGACATAGCTATATGCAAATCAGTCTTGACCCTGTGCCTCGTGGGAACAGTCCAGACCGAACTGCCAAGCCATGTCTTCCCTGGACCGGAATCAAGCATCCTGGGACCGGTTTCGGGCTAACAGCCCTCATCAGCCAGGCTAGCTTGAATCCAGTGGCAAAGTGAGCAAGGGACCCACGTCTGGGCATACCCTGCCAACTTAGGGCGAATAAAGCAAACACAAGGAGATGATGGATGGAGTGCTGAAACTTTTCAAACACTCACCCCCAGTCACAGATCTGGGTTGAATCCATCATCATTCTTTAGCTCACTTTGCCACCCCAGTTCAGACATAGCTATATGCAAATCAGTCTTGACCCTGTGCCTCGTGGGAACAGTCCAGACCGAACTGCCAAGCCATGTCTTCCCTGGACCGGAATCAAGCATCCTGGGACCGGTTTCGGGCTAACAGCCCTCATCAGCCAGGCTAGCTTGAATCCAGTGGCAAAGTGAGCAAGGTACCCACGTCTGGGCATACCCTGCCAACTTAGGGCGAATAAAGCAAACACAAGGAGATGATGGACAGAGTGCTGAAACTTTTCAAACACTCACCCCCAGTCACAGATCTGGGTTGAATCCATCATCATTCTTTAGCTCACTTTGCCACCCCAGTTCAGACATAGCTATATGCAAATCAGTCTTGACCCTGTGCCTCGTGGGAACAGTCCAGACCGAACTGCCAAGCCATGTCTTCCCTGGACCGGAATCAAGCATCCTGGGACCGGTTTCGGGCTAACAGCCCTCATCAGCCAGGCTAGCTTGAATCCAGTGGCAAAGTGAGCAAGGGACCCACATCTGGGCATACCCTGCCAACTTAGGGCGAATAAAGCAAACACAAGGAGATGATGGACGGAGTGCTGAAACTTTTCAAACACTCACCCCCAGTCACAGATCTGGGTTGAATCCATCATCATTCTTTAGCTCACTTTGCCACCCCAGTTCAGACATAGCTATATGCAAATCAGTCTTGACCCTGTGCCTCGTGGGAACAGTCCAGACCGAACTGCCAAGCCATGTCTTACCTGGACCGGAATCAAGCATCCTGGGACCAGTTTCGGGCTAACAGCCCTCATCAGCCAGGCTAGCTTGAATCCAGTGGCAAAGTGAGACAAGGGACCCACGTCTGGGCATACCCTGCCAACTTAGGGTGAATAAAGCAAACACAAGGAGATGATGGACGGAGTGCTGAAACTTTTCAAACACTCATCCCCAGTCACAGATCTGGGTTGAATCCATCATCATTCTTTATCTCACTTTGCCACCCCAGTTCAGACATAGCTATATGCAAATCAGTCTTGACCCTGTGCCTCGTGGGAACAGTCCAGACCGAACTGCCAAGCCATGTCTTCCCTGGACCGGAATCAAGCATCCTGGGACCGGTTTCGGGCTAACAGCCCTCATCAGCCAGGCTAGCTTGAATCCAGTGGCAAAGTGAGCAAGGGACCCACGTCTGGGCATACCCTGCCAACTTAGGGCGAATAAAGCAAACACAAGGAGATGATGGACGGAGTGCTGAAACTTTTCAAACACTCACCCCCAGTCACAGATCTGGGTTGAATCCATCATCATTCTTTAGCTCACTTTGCCACCACAGTTCAGACATAGCTATATGCAAATCAGTCTTGACCCTGTGCCTCTTGGGAACAGTCGAGACCGAACTGCCAAGCCATGTCTTCCCTGGACCGGAATCAAGCATCCTGGGACTGGTTTCGGGCTAACAGCCCTCATCAGCCAGGCTAGCTTGAATCCAGTGGCAAAGTGAGCAAGGGACCCACGTCTGGGCATACCCTGCCAACTTAGGGCGAATAAAGCAAACACAAGGAGATGATGGACGGAGTGCTGAAACTTTTCAAACACTCACCCCCAGTCACAGATCTGGGTTGAATCCATCATCATTCTTTAGCTCACTTTGCCACCCCAGTTCAGACATAGCTATATGCAAATCAGTCTTGACCCTGTGCCTCGTGGGAACAGTCCAGACCGAACTGCCAAGCCATGTCTTCCCTGGACCGGAATCAAGCATCCTGGGACCGGTTTCGGGCTAACAGCCCTCATCAGCCAGGCTAGCTTGAATCCAGTGGCAAAGTGAGCAAGGGACCCACGTCTGGGCATACCCTGCCAACTTAGGGCGAATAAAGCAAACACAAGGAGATGATGGACGGAGTGCTGAAACTTTTCAAACACTCACCCCCAGTCACAGATCTGGGTTGAATCCATCATCATTCTTTAGCTCACTTTGCCACCCCAGTTCAGACATAGCTATATGCAAATCAGTCTTGACCCTGTGCCTCGTGGGAACAGTCCAGACCGAACTGCCAAGCCATGTCTTCCCTGGACCGGAATCAAGCATCCTGGGACCGGTTTCGGGCTAACAGCCCTCATCAGCCAGGCTAGCTTGAATCTAGTGGCAAAGTGAGCAAGGGACCCACGTCTGGGCATACCCTGCCAACTTAGGGCGAATAAAGCAAACACGAAGGAGATGATGGACGGAGTGCTGAAACTTTTCAAACACTCACCCCCAGTCACAGATCTGGGTTGAATCCATCATCATTCTTTAGCTCACTTTGCCACCCCAGTTCAGACATAGCTATATGCAAATCAGTCTTGACCCTGTGCCTCGTGGGAACAGTCCAGACCAAACTGCCAAGCCATGTCTTACCTGGACCGGAATCAAGCATCCTGGGACCGGTTGCGGGCTAACAGCCCTCATCAGCCAGGCTAGCTTGAATCCAGTGGCAAAGTGAGCAAGGGACCCACGTCTGAGCATACCCTGCCAACTTAGGGCGAATAAAGCAAACACAAGGAGATGATGGACGGAGTGCTGAAATTTTTCAAACACTCACCCCCAGTCACAGATCTGGGTTGAATCCATCATCATTCTTTAGCTCACTTTGCCACCCCAGTTCAGACATAGCTATATGCAAATCAGTCTTGACCCTGTGCCTCGTGGGAACAGTCCAGACCAAACTGCCAAGCCATGTCTTCCATGGACCGGAATCAAGCATCCTGGGACCGGTTTCGGGCTAACAGCCCTCATCAGCCAGGCTAGCTTGAATCCAGTGGCAAAGTGAGCAAGGGACCCACGTCTGGGCATACCGTGCCAACTTAGGGCGAATAAAGCAAACACAAGGAGATGATGGACGGAGTGCTGAAACTTTTCAAACACTCACCCCCAGTCACAGATCTGGGTTGAATCCATCATCATTCTTTAGCTCACTTTGCCACCCCATTTCAGACATAGCTATATGCAAATCAGTCTTGACCCTGTGCCTCGTGGGAACAGTCCAGACCGAACTGCCAAGCCATGTCTTCCCTGGACCGGAATCAAGCATCCTGGGACCGGTTTCGGGCTAACAGCCCTCATCAGCCAGGCTAGCTTGAATCCAGTGGCAAAGTGAGCAAGGGACCCACGTCTGGGCATACCCTGCCAACTTAGGGCGAATAAAGCAAACACAAGGAGATGATGGATGGAGTGCTGAAACTTTTCAAACACTCACCCCCAGTCACAGATCTGGGTTGAATCCATCATCATTCTTTAGCTCACTTTGCCACCACAGTTCAGACATAGCTATATGCAAATCAGTCTTGACCCTGTGCCTCGTGGGAACAGTCCAGACCGAACTGCCAAACCATGTCTTCCCTGGACCGGAATCAAGCATCCTGGGACCGGTTTCGGGCTAACAGCCCTCATCAGCCAGGCTAGCTTGAATCCAGTGGCAAAGTGAGCAAGGGACCCACGTCTGGGCATACCCTGCCAACTTAAGGCGAATAAAGCAAACACAAGGAGATGATGGATGGAGTGCTGAAACTTTTCAAACACTCACCCCCAGTCACAGATCTGGGTTGAATCCATCATCATTCTTTAGCTCACTTTGCCACCCCAGTTCAGACATAGCTATATGCAAATCAGTCTTGACCCTGTGCCTCGTGGGAACAGTCCAGACCGAACTGCCAAGCCATGTATTCCCTGGACCGGAATCAAGCATCCTGGGACCGGTTTCGGGCTAACAGCCCTCATCAGCCAGGCTAGCTTGAATCCAGTGGCAAAGTGAGCAAGGGACCCACGTCTGGGCATACCCTGCCAACTTAGGGCGAATAAAGCAAACACAAGGAGATGATGGACGGAGTGCTGAAACTTTTCAAACACTCACCCCCAGTCACAGATCTGGGTTGAATCCATCATCATTCTTTAGCTCACTTTGCCACCCCAGTTCAGACATAGCTATATGCAAATCAGTCTTGACCCTGTGCCTCGTGGGAACAGTCCAGACCGAACTGCCAAGCCATGTCTTCCCTGGACCGGAATCAAGCATCCTGGGACCGGTTTCGGGCTAACAGCCCTCATCAGCCAGGCTAGCTTGAATCCAGTGGCAAAGTGAGCAAGGGACCCACGTCTGGGCATACCCTGCCAACTTAGGGCGAATAAAGCAAACACAAGGAGATGATGGACGGAGTGCTGACATTTTTCAAACACTCACCCCCAGTCACAGATCTGGGTTGAATCCATCATCATTCTTTAGCTCACTTTGCCACCCCAGTTCAGACATAGCTATATGCAAATCAGTCTTGACCCTGTGCCTCGTGGGAACAGTCCAGACCGAACTGCCAAGCCATGTCTTCCCTGGACCGGAATCAAGCATCCTGGGACCGGTTTCGGGCTAACAGCCCTCATCAGCCAGGCTAGCTTGAATCCAGTGGCAAAGTGAGCAAGGGACCCACGTCTGGGCATACCCTGCCAACTTAGGGCGAATAAAGCAAACACAAGGAGATGATGTACGGAGTGCTGAAACTTTTCAAACACTCACCCCCAGTCACAGATCTGGGTTGAATCCATCATCATTCTTTATCTCACTTTGCCACCCCAGTTCAGACATAGCTATATGCAAATCAGTCTTGACCCTGTGCCTCGTGGGAACAGTCCAGACCGAAATGCCAAGCCATGTCTTCCCTGGACCAGAATCAAGCATCCTGGGACCGGTTTCGGGCTAACAGCCCTCATCAGCCAGGCTAGCTTGAATCCAGTGGCAAAGTGAGCAAGGGACCCAAGTCTGAGCATACCCTGCCAACTTAGGGCGAATAAAGCAAATACAAGGAGATGATGGATGGAGTGCTGAAACTTTTCAAACACTCACCCCCAGTCACAGATCTGGGTTGAATCCATCATCATTCTTTAGCTCACTTTGCCACCACAGTTCAGACATAGCTATATGCAAATCAGTCTTGACCCTGTGCCTCGTGGGAACAGTCCAGACCGAACTGCCAAGCCATGTCTTCCCTGGACCGGAATCAAGCATCCTGGGACCGGTTTCGGGCTAACAGCCCTCATCAGCCAGGCTAGCTTGAATCCAGTGGCAAAGTGAGCAAGGGACCCACGTCTGGGCATACCCTGCCAACTTAGGGCGAATAAAGCAAACACAAGGAGATGATGGATGGAGTGCTGAAACTTTTCAAACACTCACCCCCAGTCACAGATCTGGGTTGAATCCATCATCATTCTTTAGCTCACTTTGCCACCCCAGTTCAGACATAGCTATATGCAAATCAGTCTTGACCCTGTGCCTCGTGGGAACAGTCCAGACCGAACTGCCAAGCCATGTCTTCCCTGGACCGGAATCAAGCATCCTGGGACCGGTTTCGGGCTAACAGCCCTCATCAGCCAGGCTAGCTTGAATCCAGTGGCAAAGTGAGCAAGGGACCCCGTCTGGGCATACCCTGCCAACTTAGGGCGAATAAAGCAAACACAAGGAGATGATGGACAGAGTGCTGAAACTTTTCAAACACTCACCCCCAGTCACAGATCTGGGTTGAATCCATCATCATTCTTTAGCTCACTTTGCCACCCCAGTTCAGACATAGCTATATGCAAATCAGTCTTGACCCTGTGCCTCGTGGGAACAGTCCAGACCGAACTGCCAAGCCATGTCTTCCCTGGCCGGAATCAAGCATCCTGGGACCGGTTTCGGGCTAACAGCCCTCATCAGCCAGGCTAGCTTGAATCCAGTGGCAAAGTGAGACAAGGGACCCACGTCTGGGCATACCCTGCCAACTTAGGGTGAATAAAGCAAACACAAGGAGATGATGGACGGAGTGCTGAAACTTTTCAAACACTCACCCCCAGTCACAGATCTGGGTTGAATCCATCATCATTCTTTATCTAACTTTGCCACCCCAGTTCAGACATAGCTATATGCAAATCAGTCTTGACCCTGTGCCTCGTGGGAACAGTCCAGACCGAACTGCCAAGCCATGTCTTCCCTGGACCGGAATCAAGCATCCTGGGACCGGTTTCGGGCTAACAGCCCTCATCAGCCAGGCTAGCTTGAATCCAGTGGCAAAGTGAGCAAGGGACCCACGTCTGGGCATACCCTGCCAACTTAGGGCGAATAAAGCAAACACAAGGAGATGATGGACGGAGTGCTGAAACTTTTCAAACACTCACCCCCAGTCACAGATCTGGGTTGAATCCATCATCATTCTTTAGCTCACTTTGCCACCACAGTTCAGACATAGCTATATGCAAATCAGTCTTGACCCTGTGCCTCTTGGGAACAGTCGAGACCGAACTGCCAAGCCATGTCTTCCCTGGACCGGAATCAAGCATCCTGGGACTGGTTTCGGGCTAACAGCCCTCATCAGCCAGGCTAGCTTGAATCCAGTGGCAAAGTGAGCAAGGGACCCACGTCTGGGCATACAGTGCCAACTTAGGGCGAATAAAGCAAACACAAGGAGATGATGGACGGAGTGCTGAAACTTTTCAAACACTCACCCCCAGTCACAGATCTGGGTTGAATCCATCATCATTCTTTAGCTCACTTTGCCACCCCATTTCAGACATAGCTATATGCAAATCAGTCTTGACCCTGTGCCTCGTGGGAACAGTCCAGACCGAACTGCCAAGCCATGTCTTCCCTGGACCGGAATCAAGCATCCTGGGACCGGTTTCGGGCTAACAGCCCTCATCAGCCAGGCTAGCTTGAATCCAGTGGCAAAGTGAGCAAGGGACCCACGTCTGGGCATACCCTGCCAACTTAGGGCGAATAAAGCAAACACAAGGAGATGATGGATGGAGTGCTGAAACTTTTCAAACACTCACCCCCAGTCACAGATCTGGGTTGAATCCATCATCATTCTTTAGCTCACTTTGCCACCACAGTTCAGACATAGCTATATGCAAATCAGTCTTGACCCTGTGCCTCGTGGGAACAGTCCAGACCGAACTGCCAAACCATGTCTTCCCTGGACCGGAATCAAGCATCCTGGGACCGGTTTCGGGCTAACAGCCCTCATCAGCCAGGCTAGCTTGAATCCAGTGGCAAAGTGAGCAAGGGACCCACGTCTGGGCATACCCTGCCAACTTAAGGCGAATAAAGCAAACACAAGGAGATGATGGATGGAGTGCTGAAACTTTTCAAACACTCACCCCCAGTCACAGATCTGGGTTGAATCCATCATCATTCTTTAGCTCACTTTGCCACCCCAGTTCAGACATAGCTATATGCAAATCAGTCTTGACCCTGTGCCTCGTGGGAACAGTCCAGACCGAACTGCCAAGCCATGTATTCCCTGGACCGGAATCAAGCATCCTGGGACCGGTTTCGGGCTAACAGCCCTCATCAGCCAGGCTAGCTTGAATCCAGTGGCAAAGTGAGCAAGGGACCCACGTCTGGGCATACCCTGCCAACTTAGGGCGAATAAAGCAAACACAAGGAGATGATGGACGGAGTGCTGAAACTTTTCAAACACTCACCCCCAGTCACAGATCTGGGTTGAATCCATCATCATTCTTTAGCTCACTTTGCCACCCCAGTTCAGACATAGCTATATGCAAATCAGTCTTGACCCTGTGCCTCGTGGGAACAGTCCAGACCGAACTGCCAAGCCATGTCTTCCCTGGACCGGAATCAAGCATCCTGGGACCGGTTTCGGGCTAACAGCCCTCATCAGCCAGGCTAGCTTGAATCCAGTGGCAAAGTGAGCAAGGGACCCACGTCTGGGCATACCCTGCCAACTTAGGGCGAATAAAGCAAACACAAGGAGATGATGGACGGAGTGCTGACATTTTTCAAACACTCACCCCCAGTCACAGATCTGGGTTGAATCCATCATCATTCTTTAGCTCACTTTGCCACCCCAGTTCAGACATAGCTATATGCAAATCAGTCTTGACCCTGTGCCTCGTGGGAACAGTCCAGACCGAACTGCCAAGCCATGTCTTCCCTGGACCGGAATCAAGCATCCTGGGACCGGTTTCGGGCTAACAGCCCTCATCAGCCAGGCTAGCTTGAATCCAGTGGCAAAGTGAGCAAGGGACCCACGTCTGGGCATACCCTGCCAACTTAGGGCGAATAAAGCAAACACAAGGAGATGATGTACGGAGTGCTGAAACTTTTCAAACACTCACCCCCAGTCACAGATCTGGGTTGAATCCATCATCATTCTTTATCTCACTTTGCCACCCCAGTTCAGACATAGCTATATGCAAATCAGTCTTGACCCTGTGCCTCGTGGGAACAGTCCAGACCGAAATGCCAAGCCATGTCTTCCCTGGACCAGAATCAAGCATCCTGGGACCGGTTTCGGGCTAACAGCCCTCATCAGCCAGGCTAGCTTGAATCCAGTGGCAAAGTGAGCAAGGGACCCAAGTCTGAGCATACCCTGCCAACTTAGGGCGAATAAAGCAAATACAAGGAGATGATGGATGGAGTGCTGAAACTTTTCAAACACTCACCCCCAGTCACAGATCTGGGTTGAATCCATCATCATTCTTTAGCTCACTTTGCCACCACAGTTCAGACATAGCTATATGCAAATCAGTCTTGACCCTGTGCCTCGTGGGAACAGTCCAGACCGAACTGCCAAGCCATGTCTTCCCTGGACCGGAATCAAGCATCCTGGGACCGGTTTCGGGCTAACAGCCCTCATCAGCCAGGCTAGCTTGAATCCAGTGGCAAAGTGAGCAAGGGACCCACGTCTGGGCATACCCTGCCAACTTAGGGCGAATAAAGCAAACACAAGGAGATGATGGATGGAGTGCTGAAACTTTTCAAACACTCACCCCCAGTCACAGATCTGGGTTGAATCCATCATCATTCTTTAGCTCACTTTGCCACCCCAGTTCAGACATAGCTATATGCAAATCAGTCTTGACCCTGTGCCTCGTGGGAACAGTCCAGACCGAACTGCCAAGCCATGTCTTCCCTGGACCGGAATCAAGCATCCTGGGACCGGTTTCGGGCTAACAGCCCTCATCAGCCAGGCTAGCTTGAATCCAGTGGCAAAGTGAGCAAGGGACCCCGTCTGGGCATACCCTGCCAACTTAGGGCGAATAAAGCAAACACAAGGAGATGATGGACAGAGTGCTGAAACTTTTCAAACACTCACCCCCAGTCACAGATCTGGGTTGAATCCATCATCATTCTTTAGCTCACTTTGCCACCCCAGTTCAGACATAGCTATATGCAAATCAGTCTTGACCCTGTGCCTCGTGGGAACAGTCCAGACCGAACTGCCAAGCCATGTCTTCCCTGGCCGGAATCAAGCATCCTGGGACCGGTTTCGGGCTAACAGCCCTCATCAGCCAGGCTAGCTTGAATCCAGTGGCAAAGTGAGACAAGGGACCCACGTCTGGGCATACCCTGCCAACTTAGGGTGAATAAAGCAAACACAAGGAGATGATGGACGGAGTGCTGAAACTTTTCAAACACTCACCCCCAGTCACAGATCTGGGTTGAATCCATCATCATTCTTTATCTAACTTTGCCACCCCAGTTCAGACATAGCTATATGCAAATCAGTCTTGACCCTGTGCCTCGTGGGAACAGTCCAGACCGAACTGCCAAGCCATGTCTTCCTGGACCGGAATCAAGCATCCTGGGACCGGTTTCGGGCTAACAGCCCTCATCAGCCAGGCTAGCTTGAATCCAGTGGCAAAGTGAGCAAGGGACCCACGTCTGGGCATACCCTGCCAACTTAGGGCGAATAAAGCAAACACAAGGAGATGATGGACGGAGTGCTGAAACTTTTCAAACACTCACCCCCAGTCACAGATCTGGGTTGAATCCATCATCATTCTTTAGCTCACTTTGCCACCACAGTTCAGACATAGCTATATGCAAATCAGTCTTGACCCTGTGCCTCTTGGGAACAGTCGAGACCGAACTGCCAAGCCATGTCTTCCCTGGACCGGAATCAAGCATCCTGGGACTGGTTTCGGGCTAACAGCCCTCATCAGCCAGGCTAGCTTGAATCCAGTGGCAAAGTGAGCAAGGGACCCACGTCTGGGCATACCCTGCCAACTTAGGGCGAATAAAGCAAACACAAGGAGATGATGGACGGAGTGCTGAAACTTTTCAAACACTCACCCCAGTCACAGATCTGGGTTGAATCCATCATCATTCTTTAGCTCACTTTGCCACCCCAGTTCAGACATAGCTATATGCAAATCAGTCTTGACCCTGTGCCTCGTGGGAACAGTCCAGACCGAACTGCCAAGCCATGTCTTCCCTGGACCGGAATCAAGCATCCTGGGACCGGTTTCGGGCTAACAGCCCTCATCAGCCAGGCTAGCTTGAATCCAGTGGCAAAATGAGCAAGGGACCCACGTCTGGGCATACCCTGCCAACTTAGGGCGAATAAAGCAAACACAAGGAGATGATGGACGGAGTGCTGAAACTTTTCAAACACTCACCCCCAGTCACAGATCTGGGTTGAATCCATCATCATTCTTTAGCTCACTTTGCCACCCCAGTTCAGACATAGCTATATGCAAATCAGTCTTGACCCTGTGCCTCGTGGGAACAGTCCAGACCGAACTGCCAAGCCATGTCTTCCCTGGACCGGAATCAAGCATCCTGGGACCGGTTTCGGGCTAACAGCCCTCATCAGCCAGGCTAGCTTGAATCTAGTGGCAAAGTGAGCAAGGGACCCCCGTCTGGGCATACCCTGCCAACTTAGGGCGAATAAAGCAAACCCGAAGGAGATGATGGACGGAGTGCTGAAACTTTTCAAACACTCACCCCCAGTCACAGATCTGGGTTGAATCCATCATCATTCTTTAGCTCACTTTGCCACCCCAGTTCAGACATAGCTATATGCAAATCAGTCTTGACCCTGTGCCTCGTAGGAACAGTCCAGACCGAACTGCCAAGCCATGTCTTCCCTGGACCGGAATCAAGCATCCTGGGACCGGTTGCGGGTTAACAGCCCTCATCAGCCAGGCTAGCTTGAATCCAGTGGCAAAGTGAGCAAGGGACCCACGTCTGAGCATACCCTGCCAACTTAGGGCGAATAAAGCAAACACAAGGAGATGATGGACGGAGTGCTGAAATTTTTCAAACACTCACCCCCAGTCACAGATCTGGGTTGAATCCATCATCATTCTTTAGCTCACTTTGCCACCCCAGTTCAGACATAGCTATATGCAAATCAGTCTTGACCCTGTGCCTCGTGGGAACAGTCCAGACCAAACTGCCAAGCCATGTCTTCCATGGACCGGAATCAAGCATCCTGGGACCGGTTTCGGGCTAACAGCCCTCATCAGCCAGGCTAGCTTGAATCCAGTGG
Organism: Calotriton arnoldi; assembly: GCA_963921515.1. NCBI lineage: Eukaryota > Metazoa > Chordata > Amphibia > Caudata > Salamandridae > Calotriton > Calotriton arnoldi. The sequence continues at coordinate 1,201,621 of CAWUFW010005297.1, forward strand.
CAAAGTGAGCAAGGGACCCACGTCTGGGCATACAGTGCCAACTTAGGGCGAATAAAGCAAACACAAGGAGATGATGGACGGAGTCCTGAAACTTTTCAAACACTCACCCCCAGTCACAGATCTGGGTTGAATCCATCATCATTCTTTAGCTCACTTTGCCACCCCATTTCAGACATAGCTATATGCAAATCAGTCTTGACCCTGTGCCTCGTGGGAACAGTCCAGACCGAACTGCCAAGCCATGTCTTCCCTGGACCGGAATCAAGCATCCTGGGACCGGTTTCGGGCTAACAGCCCTCATCAGCCAGGCTAGCTTGAATCCAGTGGCAAAGTGAGCAAGGGACCCACGTCTGGGCATACCCTGCCAACTTAGGGCGAATAAAGCAAACACAAGGAGATGATGGATGGAGTGCTGAAACTTTTCAAACACTCACCCCCAGTCACAGATCTGGGTTGAATCCATCATCATTCTTTAGCTCACTTTGCCACCACAGTTCAGACATAGCTATATGCAAATCAGTCTTGACCCTGTGCCTCGTGGGAACAGTCCAGACCGAACTGCCAAACCATGTCTTCCCTGGACCGGAATCAAGCATCCTGGGACCGGTTTCGGGCTAACAGCCCTCATCAGCCAGGCTAGCTTGAATCCAGTGGCAAAGTGAGCAAGGGACCCACGTCTGGGCATACCCTGCCAACTTAGGGCGAATAAAGCAAACACAAGGAGATGATGGATGGAGTGCTGAAACTTTTCAAACACTCACCCCCAGTCACAGATCTGGGTTGAATCCATCATCATTCTTTAGCTCACTTTGCCACCCCAGTTCAGACATAGCTATATGCAAATCAGTCTTGACCCTGTGCCTCGTGGGAACAGTCCAGACCGAACTGCCAAGCCATGTCTTCCCTGGACCGGAATCAAGCATCCTGGGACCGGTTTCGGGCTAACAGCCCTCATCAGCCAGGCTAGCTTGAATCCAGTGGCAAAGTGAGCAAGGGACCCACGTCTGGGCATACCCTGCCAACTTAGGGCGAATAAAGCAAACACAAGGAGATGATGGACGGAGTGCTGAAACTTTTCAAACACTCACCCCCAGTCACAGATCTGGGTTGAATCCATCATCATTCTTTAGCTCACTTTGCCACCCCAGTTCAGACATAGCTATATGCAAATCAGTCTTGACCCTGTGCCTCGTGGGAACAGTCCAGACCGAACTGCCAAGCCATGTCTTCCCTGGACCGGAATCAAGCATCCTGGGACCGGTTTCGGGCTAACAGCCCTCATCAGCCAGGCTAGCTTGAATCCAGTGGCAAAGTGAGCAAGGGACCCACGTCTGGGCATACCCTGCCAACTTAGGGCGAATAAAGCAAACACAAGGAGATGATGGCCGGAGTGCTGACATTTTTCAAACACTCACCCCCAGTCACAGATCTGGGTTGAATCCATCATCATTCTTTAGCTCACTTTGCCACCCCAGTTCAGACATAGCTATATGCAAATCAGTCTTGACCCTGTGCCTCGTGGGAACAGTCCAGACCGAACTGCCAAGCCATGTCTTCCCTGGACCGGAATCAAGCATCCTGGGACCGGTTTCGGGCTAACAGCCCTCATCAGCCAGGCTAGCTTGAATCCAGTGGCAAAGTGAGCAAGGGACCCACGTCTGGGCATACCCTGCCAACTTAGGGCGAATAAAGCAAACACAAGGAGATGATGTACGGAGTGCTGAAACTTTTCAAACACTCACCCCCAGTCACAGATCTGGGTTGAATCCATCATCATTCTTTATCTCACTTTGCCACCCCAGTTCAGACATAGCTATATGCAAATCAGTCTTGACCCTGTGCCTCGTGGGAACAGTCCAGACCGAAATGCCAAGCCATGTCTTCCCTGGACCAGAATCAAGCATCCTGGGACCGGTTTCGGGCTAACAGCCCTCATCAGCCAGGCTAGCTTGAATCCAGTGGCAAAGTGAGCAAGGGACCCAAGTCTGAGCATACCCTGCCAACTTAGGGCGAATAAAGCAAATACAAGGAGATGATGGATGGAGTGCTGAAACTTTTCAAACACTCACTCCCAGTCACAGATCTGGGTTGAATCCATCATCATTCTTTAGCTCACTTTGCCACCACAGTTCAGACATAGCTATATGCAAATCAGTCTTGACCCTGTGCCTCGTGGGAACAGTCCAGACCGAACTGCCAAGCCATGTCTTCCCTGGACCGGAATCAAGCATCCTGGGACCGGTTTCGGGCTAACAGCCCTCATCAGCCAGGCTAGCTTGAATCCAGTGGCAAAGTGAGCAAGGGACCCACGTCTGGGCATACCCTGCCAACTTAGGGCGAATAAAGCAAACACAAGGAGATGATGGATGGAGTGCTGAAACTTTTCAAACACTCACCCCCAGTCACAGATCTGGGTTGAATCCATCATCATTCTTTAGCTCACTTTGCCACCCCAGTTCAGACATAGCTATATGCAAATCAGTCTTGACCCTGTGCCTCGAGGGAACAGTCCAGACCGAACTGCCAAGCCATGTCTTCCCTGGACCGGAATCAAGCATCCTGGGACCGGTTTCGGGCTAACAGCCCTCATCAGCCAGGCTAGCTTGAATCCAGTGGCAAAGTGAGCAAGGGACCCCCGTCTGGGCATACCCTGCCAACTTAGGGCGAATAAAGCAAACAGAAGGAGATGATGGACAGAGTGCTGAAACTTTTCAAACACTCACCCCCAGTCACAGATCTGGGTTGAATCCATCATCATTCTTTAGCTCACTTTGCCACCCCAGTTCAGACATAGCTATATGCAAATCAGTCTTGACCCTGTGCCTCGTGGGAACAGTCCAGACCGAACTGCCAAGCCATGTCTTCCCTGGCCGGAATCAAGCATCCTGGGACCGGTTTCGGGCTAACAGCCCTCATCAGCCAGGCTAGCTTGAATCCAGTGGCAAAGTGTGCAAGGGACCCACATCTGGGCATACCCTGCCAACTTAGGGCGAATAAAGCAAACACAAGGAGATGATGGACGGAGTGCTGAAATTTTTCAAACACTCACCCCCAGTCACAGATCTGGGTTGAATCCATCATCATTCTTTAGCTCACTTTGCCACCCCAGTTCAGACATAGCTATATGCAAATCAGTCTTGACCCTGTGCCTCGTGGGAACAGTCCAGACCGAACGGCCAAGCCATGTCTTACCTGGACCGGAATCAAGCATCCTGGGACCAGTTTCGGGCTAACAGCCCTCATCAGCCAGGCTAGCTTGAATCCAGTGGCAAAGTGAGCAAGGGACCCACGTCTGGGCATACCCTGCCAACTTAGGGTGAATAAAGCAAACACAAGGAGATGATGGACGGAGTGCTGAAACTTTTCAAACACTCACCCCCAGTCACAGATCTGGGTTGAATCCATCATCATTCTTTATCTAACTTTGCCACCCCAGTTTAGACATAGCTATATGCAAATCAGTCTTGACCCTGTGCCTCGTGGGAACAGTCCAGACCGAACTGCCAAGCCATGTCTTCCCTGGACCGGAATCAAGCATCCTGGGACCGGTTTCGGGCTAACAGCCCTCATCAGCCAGGCTAGCTTGAATCCAGTGGCAAAGTGAGCAAGGGACCCACGTCTGGGCATACCCTGCCAACTTAGGGCGAATAAAGCAAACACAAGGAGATGATGGACGGAGTGCTGAAACTTTTCAAACACTCACCCCCAGTCACAGATCTGGGTTGAATCCATCATCATTCTTTAGCTCACTTTGCCACCACAGTTCAGACATAGCTATATGCAAATCAGTCTTGACCCTGTGCCTCTTGGGAACAGTCGAGACCGAACTGCCAAGCCATGTCTTCCCTGGACCGGAATCAAGCATCCTGGGACTGGTTTCGGGCTAACAGCCCTCATCAGCCAGGCTAGCTTGAATCCAGTGGCAAAGTGAGCAAGGGACCCACGTCTGGGCATACCCTGCCAACTTAGGGCGAATAAAGCAAACACAAGGAGATGATGGACGGAGTGCTGAAACTTTTCAAACACTCACCCCCAGTCACAGATCTGGGTTGAATCCATCATCATTCTTTAGCTCACTTTGCCACCCCAGTTCAGACATAGCTATATGCAAATCAGTCTTGACCCTGTGCCTCGTGGGAACAGTCCAGACCGAACTGCCAAGCCATGTCTTCCCTGGACCGGAATCAAGCATCCTGGGACCGGTTTCGGGCTAACAGCCCTCATCAGCCAGGCTAGCTTGAATCCAGTGGCAAAATGAGCAAGGGACCCACGTCTGGGCATACCCTGCCAACTTAGGGCGAATAAAGCAAACACAAGGAGATGATGGACGGAGTGCTGAAACTTTTCAAACACTCCCCCCAGTCACAGATCTGGGTTGAATCCATCATCATTCTTTAGCTCACTTTGCCACCCCAGTTCAGACATAGCTATATGCAAATCAGTCTTGACCCTGTGCCTCGTGGGAACAGTCCAGACCGAACTGCCAAGCCATGTCTTCCCTGGACCGGAATCAAGCATCCTGGGACCGGTTTCGGGCTAACAGCCCTCATCAGCCAGGCTAGCTTGAATCTAGTGGCAAAGTGAGCAAGGGACCCCCGTCTGGGCATACCCTGCCAACTTAGGGCGAATAAAGCAAACACGAAGGAGATGATGGACGGAGTGCTGAAACTTTTCAAACACTCACCCCCAGTCACAGATCTGGGTTGAATCCATCATCATTCTTTAGCTCACTTTGCCACCCCAGTTCAGACATAGCTATATGCAAATCAGTCTTGACCCTGTGCCTCGTAGGAACAGTCCAGACCGAACTGCCAAGCCATGTCTTCCCTGGACCGGAATCAAGCATCCTGGGACCGGTTGCGGGTTAACAGCCCTCATCAGCCAGGCTAGCTTGAATCCAGTGGCAAAGTGAGCAAGGGACCCACGTCTGAGCATACCCTGCCAACTTAGGGCGAATAAAGCAAACACAAGGAGATGATGGATGGAGTGCTGAAATTTTTCAAACACTCACCCCCAGTCACAGATCTGGGTTGAATCCATCATCATTCTTTAGCTCACTTTGCCACCCCATTTCAGACATAGCTATATGCAAATCAGTCTTGACCCTGTGCCTCGTGGGAACAGTCCAGACCGAACTGCCAAGCCATGTCTTCCCTGGACCGGAATCAAGCATCCTGGGACCGGTTTCGGGCTAACAGCCCTCATCAGCCAGGCTAGCTTGAATCCAGTGGCAAAGTGAGCAAGGGACCCACGTCTGGGCATACCCTGCCAACTTAGGGCGAATAAAGCAAACACAAGGAGATGATGGATGGAGTGCTGAAACTTTTCAAACACTCACCCCCAGTCACAGATCTGGGTTGAATCCATCATCATTCTTTAGCTCACTTTGCCACCACAGTTCAGACATAGCTATATGCAAATCAGTCTTGACCCTGTGCCTCGTGGGAACAGTCCAGACCGAACTGCCAAACCATGTCTTCCCTGGACCGGAATCAAGCATCCTGGGACCGGTTTCGGGCTAACAGCCCTCATCAGCCAGGCTAGCTTGAATCCAGTGGCAAAGTGAGCAAGGGACCCACGTCTGGGCATACCCTGCCAACTTAGGGCGAATAAAGCAAACACAAGGAGATGATGGATGGAGTGCTGAAACTTTTCAAACACTCACCCCCAGTCACAGATCTGGGTTGAATCCATCATCATTCTTTAGCTCACTTTGCCACCCCAGTTCAGACATAGCTATATGCAAATCAGTCTTGACCCTGTGCCTCGTGGGAACAGTCCAGACCGAACTGCCAAGCCATGTCTTCCCTGGACCGGAATCAAGCATCCTGGGACCGGTTTCGGGCTAACAGCCCTCATCAGCCAGGCTAGCTTGAATCCAGTGGCAAAGTGAGCAAGGGACCCACGTCTGGGCATACCTTGCCAACTTAGGGCGAATAAAGCAAACACAAGGAGATGATGGACGGAGTGCTGAAACTTTTCAAACACTCACCCCCAGTCACAGATCTGGGTTGAATCCATCATCATTCTTTAGCTCACTTTGCCACCCCAGTTCAGACATAGCTATATGCAAATCAGTCTTGACCCTGTGCCTCGTGGGAACAGTCCGGACGGCTGTAAGCCAGAAACCGGTCCCAGGATGCTTGTTTCCGGTCCAGGGAAGACATGGCTTGGCAGTTCGGGCTGGACTGTTCCCATGAGGCACAGGGTCAGACTGATTTGCATATGGCCATGTCTGAACTGGGGTGGCGGAGTGAGCTAAAGAATGATGATGGATTAAACCCAGATCAGTTGACTGGGGGTGAGTGCTTGCAATGTTCAACACTCCGTCCATCATCCCCTTTGGTTTTGCTATGTTCAGCCCTAAGTTGGCAGGCTATGCCCGGACGTGGGTCCCTTGCTCACTTTGCCACTGTATTCAAGATAGCCTGGCTGATGGCGACTGTAAGCCAGAAACCGGTCCCAGGATGCTTGTTTCCGGTCCAGGGAAGACATGGCTTGGCAGTTCGGGCTGGACTGTTCCCATGAGGCACAGGGTCAGACTGATTTGCATATGGCCATGTCTGAACTGGGAGTGGCGGAGTGAGCTAAAGAATGATGATGGATTAAACCCAGATCAGTTGATTGGGGGTGAGTGCTTGCAATGTTCAGCACTCCGTCCATCATCCCCTTTGGTTTTGCTATGTTCAGCCCTAAGTTTGCAGGGTATGCACAGACGTGGGTCCCTTGCTCACTTTGCCACTGGATTCAAGATAGCCTGGCTGATGATGGCTGTAAGCCAGAAACCGGTCCCAGGATGCTGGTTTCCGGTCCAGGGAAGACATGGCTTGGCAGTTCGGGCGGGACTGTTCCAATGAGGCACAGGGTCAGACTGATTTGCATATGGCCATGTCTGAACTGGGGTGGCGGAGTGAGCTAAAGAATGATGATGGATTAAACCCAGATCAGTTGACTGGGGGTGAGTGCTTGCAATGTTCAACACTCCGTCCATCATCCCCTTTGGTTTTGCTATGCTATAATCTTATGGCATCTATCCTAATAAGAAATTTGATATCACTTACACTTTGATATAGGTTACCAATAATATCGCTATAACCACGTTAGGTTCAAACTGAAATATCTTGCAGGCCTCCATATGGAGATCGGTATGTTACATCCCTAACGTTTGTTTAATACAAACGACAAAACTGTACATAATTACCTTCTCATGAACAACGAACCACTAATTCAAAACATACTACACTTTGATGATATGTTATATTTTATAACATTTATTCCAATAACAAATATGTAATTGTTTTTTGTCACTAGTAACAGCATAACGACTACTTTTAGGTTTAACATTATGTAGTTTTAAAATGCAGAGAATTCCTTTGTCATCTTTTTCTGCTTAATGAATGACGAAATAGGTAGTACTACCAAGATGGCGCTTGCAAAAGAAAGTGATCCAAATTGAGTTATTCTCGCGCTAAAACGTTATATTGCGGGAATAATTAACAAGATGTTATGCTATAATTTATAACATCCATTACAATAATATATTTTAAGTCACCTGCACTTTGGCAATTATCAATAGTTACAGTGTAACAACCCCCTTTTGGGTTTAAGATTCTAATATGTTGTCTCTTTAGCTTAGAGAATGTCACTGACACCTTTACCCTGCCTAATTAATAAAAGAGCCACTGATATTAGCCACGGTTCCACCAGGTCAATATGGCGCCTGCAGTAGAAATCGACTTAAATCGTAGTTACCCACGTGACACAACGTAACAACGTGAGAATAGCGAAAGAAACGTTAGCGCGTCATAAAAATGGAAGTTAGGAGGCTAGCCACCACAGCGACATGGCGTTTTACAGATGAATGCACGCGATTAAGGAATACAGGTAAGATAGCCCCTTGTCTGTTAGACAGAAAAAGCTATGTGTTTTTGGCTTAATGTAGTGTCTCTAAAGGTGTGTCGTGGAAGGGAGTTTGTAATAATTGGTATGCATATTTTTCTATAGTGTATCACAGAGTTCAGACAGAAAAACACAAGACGTACCCCCAAGGTAGGCGAAGCGCCTTTTCTTGCCCGTAAGGCGCTAAAGAGCTTGCTTTAAGACTCACGGACCATTTAACCCAGAATTAATGTTGTTTTCTCTTAAATTGAGAATAACTAATTAATTCATAATCCAGATTAGCGTCTCATTTGTCTTGATGGTATGCTATATTATACAGCACCTATTTGAATAAGAAATTTGAAGGTATTTGCATCTAGGAAATGGACACTTATAATAACATTACAACAACTCTGTGGTTTAGATATTAATACTTTTGTTTTTTACAGCCCAGAGATTTGTTTGTTTTTCTTTGCTTAACGAAAGTTAGAACCGTTCGTATTAGTCACTATATCATCAGTCCAAAAGAAATTGACTTAAACTATGCTATTCTCGCGTTACAATGCTTTATCGCGAGATCAGTGTAGGAGACGCTAGTGCACTACCAGTAAAATGAAAGTCGACGAGCCTTGAATAGCAAAATTAAAAATCACCAGAATGTCTGGTAGTGAGAGATCTTTCACCATCCACATGTTCAGCAGAGAATATTAAGTACTGAGTCTGCTGGGATCATAACATACGGATGAGTATGTAGATAACTTGTCAGGCCAGTTTCATTTATATTATATTTTATTGCTTATTAAAAGTATAGGCTAAAAAACGAGACTGCCCTAATAGTAGACCATTAAGACCACAATATCGGTTTGAAAATAGTGGATTTATAGGCATCGTAAAGACAGGTCCAAGCATAAGTAGGAACCCACCCATAGAAAAATCCATGCAAAGTAAACACGTGTTTTAAGCACAGAATCTGTCGGTTGTACTAGTAAAACGGTAGATAGCCTATAGATTTGCTTAAACACCCTTTAAAAGTTTATTTCTGCTAATCATAAATACAAACTAAGAACTAGACTAAAGTTACAGACAAGGTTTGGCACATGAGCGGTGGCATATATTGTCTGTGACTTCATGAATCTGTCAAGGCATGCTACGAGAAACAGACGGCATAAATAATACTTGAGTATATACCAACTTTGACGGACTTGAATCTCCAACATGACACAAGGTTTGAGAATATAAAATTGTATAATATAATACGACTATGAACTAGATCCACATTAACCATATACCGACTGATCTCTTATATGTTTTAGAAGCAAAACCATTTGGATAAACTACGGCTACAAAGAGAAATTGGCCTCCTCAAAAATTGAGACAATGAATCTAGTGAGAATCACCGTATAACTGACGGTACTGTTAATATATAGGTAAGAAATTACCAGCTTGGTATATAAGTAACCAAGTGTACATCTTAACAGAGACCTTATAATATAAAACCATCTATAAAATGTACCTGGGTATTTATTGTTACAGATGGAGCCTATGGACCTATAATATAAAAATTGGACTCAGAACAGATTGTGTACTGGATAAATATTGAGCACAAATCGCACTCTGATCCTCTTAGAGTACAGAGACTACCCTACCCTGGATAAGAACATACAATCAGGGGTAAGATATTACATCTTTTTGATAGAAGTAAAATCTCCAACCAACAAGAAGAGAACATAAGATGTCTTTGACATACTCTAACTACAATTTGTCTTTAATAGCAGAACATTTGAATTCCTGAACGTATACTAACCTAATGATCAGCACTTGAAGACAAGGCAACCTTCAGAACTAGAGACAACTTCATGTCAAACAACTAATGTAGGAATTATTTCAAAATAAACCCCTCCTTCTAAAATTGGTATTCACTCACGTTTTTTAAGTATGTTCCCACAAAGTCTTTCAGAAACCTTTTTCTTTTCTTTTCATGCACATATCTATGTCACATTGGGACAATCTATTATCCAAAACTAAAACTCACCTTTCTATCTTTGAGCACGGGTTATAAGGCAAATACTAATTCTCAGAAGCAAGTAGATGACGCTTTTAGATCAAATCCTCTAAGGGCTATTCAATGATATGAGCGTGACTATGTAGAAACAAGTTTTGAAGTTATTATAGAGTGTGACATTCCCCTTTTTCTTATGGAAATTACTATTGTATTTACAGATAATCCCCTACCCACTATACAGATTTAAAGGAATCATTGTATATTTGGTCCTGATGAAGGTGATATAATTTGTTCTTTCACCGAAACGTGCGTAGACCGTTTCTTAGATATCTGGGAATCCTACCCGAGATACAGAAGAGAAGAAGAATCAATAAGAAGCAATGAGCACATTTCTAAATGTAAAAGTTGAAATTTAATATTACGATAGAAAGTATAACTGAGTAGGATCCCATCAAAGTTTTGTATTTTAATTGAAAATTCGTCTTTTGTTTTTTGTGTGGTATGCTAGATAGTATGATTGAAGAGAATGAGAGGTGAGAATGGAGGTATGATGGTTTTTGTAGGGGTTAGTACGATGCAGAGATTTGATCTTTTATGTATAACATTACAAAAAAGTATATGAATTTGTAAATATTTGTAAATGTTTTTTATGACTATATGAGCATTGAAAAATATAAATACTATATATAAAAAAATAAAAAATAAAAATGTTCTGATAAAGAATAAAATCATAAGAAAAATTTGATGTGATAAGACTGTGATTATGGGGAAATGTCTATTTGAGCAATTGCCAATTTCGAAATTAAATAGGTCTGATAAGAGGTTATTTTCACAATTATTGTTATTTCCCCCTTCTCTTGGACCTAAAAGTAAATAGGGGTACCTTTTTTTCTTGTATACTATTTCATGTGCCTTTAGTACACTTGGTATGCTAAATCCAACTACTTCCAGTTTGTGGATGTGAGTTGGGGGGTATCCAAAGATGCCTTGGGGCTTAGATTCCTTGAACTGAGTTAAAATATCTACCTTTGAAACTTAGGTAAACATGGTGGGGAAGTCCATCCTAAGTTCCGTAAAGGGCAAGTTCAAAGGTATTAAGGACGTTCGTTTTTTATACACAGAGTACCTCGTAACAATATTACATATGTCCTAGCCACTGCTATGTGCAGTGCCGTGACTGTAATGCACTTGTCATTTAGTGAGCAGAACATTTGCCGTGTTCTGATGGAGGACAAACATGACAAGCAGGCCACAAATATAAACCATTTGTATAGTGGTGGGTACAGAGTGTAATAGTATATATTTTCAAAGTGCACTATCAACTGGGAGAGTATTTTGACGCTGGTGCAGGAGTAGTCTTGGGTGTTCCATGGACTCTCCAATTTAAGGAGATAAGTCTTCAGCTTTTTGCAGAATGCAAGAATTTAATTAGCAGGTCTGATGTGTTTGGGCAGGTCGTTCCAGGCTTTTGGTGCAAGGTAAGAGACGGTATGACTTCTGGTTCTTGTGCTGCAGATGTACGAGATGTGTGTGAGTAGGAGTCTGACTGACAGCAGGTGTCTGGAAAGTTTCTTAAATCCGATATGGTTGTTGAGGTATGCTGGGCCAGCGTTGTGTAAGGCTTTGAATGTGTGTGTAAGGAGGTTGAAGAGAACTTGCTTTTAGATGGGGAGCCAAAAAAACTCTTTGAGATGCGGGTTGATGTGAATGTAGGGTGGGAGGGTGAGGATGAGCCTGGCTGCTGCATGTTATATGTTTGAGCGAGGGAGTCATTGAGTATCGGGGTAGGTGAGGAACACATAGGCTCAAGTCCTTTGGTGAAGATTCTGTGAAGGCATGTGTATCTCTTCTACTTTGACCATCTGCTTAGGCTAAGCTTTTCCTACCTGTTAATGTTTCTCATATACCTGCAAAGTGAGCCTCTATGAACACCTTCCATGTCTGTCACCTGAGGTCAGTAAGATGTGTCTTCTATGCACCATTAATGCACTCGCTGTGATAAATCTAATTCCTTACAGTTTGTGGATGTGAGTTTGGGGGTGTCCAAGGATGCCTTAAAATGAGTAAGCATATCTACCTTTGAATCTGATGTAAACATGCTGGGGAAGACCGTCCTTAGTTCCCTTAACTTAAGACCACTTCAAAAACTGTTAAATGCTTTAGGTTTTGCCAACAGGGTACTCATGACAATGTGGCCTATATTCCATCCACCGTTATGTGCAGTGTGGTGACTGTAATGCACTTGTCATATGGTGAACAGAACATCTACCATGTTCTGACGGCACATAAAGGGATCAAGCAGGCAATAAGCATGTCCTAGTTTTTCTCAACTAGAGGAAACAATTTGAAAGGCTGCTTGACTAGTGAAGTAGTGGCAAATGGAAAAGGTATGTATCCATGCAATGCCATTGAAAGGAATATACTAGAGCAGCTCCACCTCAGTCAATTTCCCAGTACTTTACGTTTGTATGATACAATGTTAGGCAAGTTGGAAAACAGGCCTGGCTGAGATGGCTGTTGAAGGCAGTACTACTGATTCTCCTGCCTCTTTCCTTGCTTAGAGCAGACTCTGCAATGACAACATGGTTAAGTATTTCTCTCTGTTGAAGGAACGTGTGTCAGCAAAGGGCTGATCTTGCAGCCGTGCTTGTCCTCCAATGCAGATGAAGTAGAGGCTACTGTTTCTGAATCAGTAAGACTTTTGATGATGGTCAATTGAAATTTAAGAAAATACATTGGTCTTCCTGTGGTGATCTGACAGTAAATAACATGTGCATTGTATGTTGCCAATTGGCTCAGGAGGATAAACAACGGCCTATACCACGTGAAGGTTTTATGACTTGCATTATATGAGTGAAGTACCTGGTCATTCTTATCTACTCCGCCAGTGTACTCGTTGTAATCTATTGGAGAACTTGACTGTGAATAGCTCATAGGAACACAGCGCAGTGCTCTGGGATTTTTGGAGCTTCTTGCAAACAAGCTTCTCCAGGAATCCTTTGTTGTGACATCGAGCTGTACCTCATGCCACAGTGCCAGTTTTGTACAGCTCACTAAACAGCTCTCCTTCTGTATAGAAGTTGACCACATAAAGGTTAAACCATTTATGAAGGAGTGATTGGTCAAGCTCGAATACATTGCTTGCCATGACAACTAGCGTGGAAAGGCAACCTACAGGATTTAGAGTGGAGTCCGCACCTGTATACACTCTCAGGATGTATGCATAACCAGTGAGCTCTCACACAATATATACAGTTTGATGCCATAATGAGCTCTTTTCCTTGGTATGTGATTACTGAAGAGAAGGCTCCCTTTCTACAGGACCAAGGACCCAAAGCTATCCTATGGAAGAAGTAGGCCTTGGCTGAGAGTTTAAAACTGCACACACAGGCTGCAATGGCAGGCCTGAGGCATGTTTAAATGGGGACACAATAAGTGCTGCAGGCCTACTTGTAGCATTTGATTTACAGGCTGGGGCTACATGTAGTACAACTTATTTTGGGACTTACAAATAAATTAAATGCTTCACCTGGGTGTAAGCCAATTTCACCATGTTTAAAGGAAAGAGCTCAAGCACTTTAGCACTGGTTGGCAGTGTTAAAGTGTGCAGAGTCCTGAAAGCCAACAAAAACATGTTCAGAAAATAGGAGGGTGTAGGCTAAATATTTGAGGATGAGCCTGTAGAAAGGGCCAAGTGCAACAGCTCTCCTCTTATTGGAATATGGAGATTGTAAGAGAGGTTTCAGCGGAAGGTACGAAGAAGCTATCCTACGATGCACCAGCCAATTTGAAAAAGGTTCAATAATCACCATATGCTGGGATCTTATCATATACCCTTCGTGAAATATCAAACGAAAACTTGCACAACAGAATCCATTACAAACAAGCAGCCCAATTCACAAAAATATCTGCGCAACTAGGTGAAGCATAAGGCTCTTATTTAGCGGATGCATGACTACTGCCAGAGTCTTCCCTCACCTAGCATCACCGATGATGGGGGAATTTCTGGGATGGACTAGTGCGGTATTCCAACCGGTATCTCAAAGGTCCCCTGAGAAACTGGGAATTAACAAAGAAATCAGTTACTGCAATCAATGTCCCTGGTGCGCTATTTTTAATTGCTTTACACACAAAGATTTCATCCAGAGGTGTGAGGAAAATTAGGAAACAAGGATCCATTATCCTTTCTAATTGTCAATTCAGCAAAGTTGTGAAAATTCAGGTTTACATGAGAACAAATTGCAATCCCTGATTCTTTGGATTGGGAGTGGTGCCCATTGCTCATTTAAATGGGTATTTCCAATTCCTCATGTTTTGCCCTCATAGACAGGAATCTCTCACATGGAACTTCCTCCAGTATAGTGGAATTTCTATCTAAGCAAATCTGCCCTGAAGGGTTTGTGGAATTCTAGGATGTGATTGCCACAAAAAATTGATGAACAGACAGAAACTCGCAAGTTTGTCGGTCTTCATTCTCCTTTTTACAAGCGTTGAAAACATTCGGAGGAGTGCTTTCAGGGTGGGAGTCTGGATGCAGCAATACAAAATTAATTTGTTTGGAAAAGAATAGTTTTCTCTCAGAAAATGAAAAGACGAGAGGCGTTTGGCAAAACAGGAACAAGTTGGTTTAATTAAACACAGTGACCGGGAGAGCAGCAACAGAGGCATGTCTGAAGACTCGATGTACAGAGGTTTTGGCCATATTTATATACAGTTCTTGAAGTACAACAAACCGATTGCACATTCTTGTAGAGCATGTAAATCTGGGCCTAGTCATGAACCATAAATTCCACCATCTGATAGAAGGGCACAAGTGGCTCTCGACTTTGTGGAGACCTAATGATGGCCAGTGTGTGTGTGTCCAGATATCCGGGATGGGGGGTGCGTGATCACTGTGTGTAGTGTACATGCTGTGTTCTGATTGTCTGCGTGTTCCTAACTCCTCGTGCCATTCGTCTTTGTGGCATTTTGGGAATGCACGGCCCATTTGAACAAAAACGTTTTATTGGGGCTAATCTACTTGACCTTTTGTGGTGTAGCTGCCTATCTGTGGGATCAATATGTGTTTTCCCTGTTTGTGTGTTTGTCTTCAGGCTAAGTGTAACCCCACCTTTGACCTGTCAATCGGTAGGCTTGGGTTTGGGTTGAAGGACCTGTCTGACCACATATGTTTGACTCGAGTTTATGGGGAGGTCATCTCGGGTGGATTCTACAGCAATGATAGAAGTTCGGTTTTACGTGTACATATAATATGGCAGTCATTGATATTGCATTTACCAATAGTCTCATCATTATGCTTGCATTTGTTGTAGGACACATTGACATATTATTTACCAAAATGTACATTGTTATGTGTACATATAATATGGCGTACATGGACATCGCATTCACCGATATTAACATTCCCCCTTTTAGTTGAATTTTCAACTACACAATTTTTCTCATGTGCCATGACAGTCACATTATTTGAGGCTTGGTGGGTTTCTGTTGTGTCTGCTATCCTTTCTCTAGCTATTTGTATACTACCTAATTTGAGGACAGCGCTTTTACAGCAGGAAACCCCCACTTGTAGGAAGCCACACAATAGTAGTACAAAAATGACAATCGGAAGCAATGATGTGCACAGTTTGGTCACCTCCTTCTTCATGTCTGCTTGTAGACCATGCAATGCTTGGATGGCAAGAGTGAGAGTTCAGTTTGAGATAATTTCTAGGAATAAATGTGCAACAGGAAGCACCAATCTTGGCACACACCCCACTTTCCATCGCGGTCATTAAGTCCAACACATACCGATGTTGCATCACCATGAGGTGGATGGCACTTAGTTCTTCCCTGATAGCATTTAGGCCGAGCTCATTGTCGTTAATCATCTTGAGTAGTTCCCACCTGGTTATCTGCAACCAGCAAGTGTTTGCTTTTGTTTGTACAGTGAAGAATGGTATGGACCCTCCTACGTTCACCTGAGTGTCAGAAAACAGTCTGAATTCTTTCGGAATGTTTTTGTACTGAGCCCTGCCAAAATAGTCAGCAGCTCTTCTTGTTCAAGCCTGATGCAACAGAGTTGTTTTCTTCTGTAGATGGATGTTGGGATAACTCAGACAGATTTTCTCCAGGGATGACAAGGGTTGGGGTGTGTATGGTCATGAGAGTGCAAAAGCCCCGCCATCTGGGGATGAGCTGTGCATAGGCTAATTTTCCGCATTACCAGTAGTAATCCTTCAACGTGGAGGTGCCCCTTTGCAGGTCTGGTATGTGCAGTACTGCTTCAAAATTTTCATTGGGACCGAGCGGTATTGTTCCTTTGCCTCCAAAACAGAAAGAATACAGTTTAAGTTTCTGTACAATTAGGGGTTGCTCCTTCACTTCCAACCATGTGCTCCTCTTTATCTCGGTATCCCATATTTCCTAGCATGGGGTATCTGTGGTGGTGTTTGACCCCCTCCCATGGGCCCAATTTCCCCTAGCGGCATCAAGATGAATGGCACTGCACTAGAATTTCATATCAGGGATCCATTTGTCATTAAGAAAGGCTGCCCAAATATGTTAAGGGCCACCCTGGGCCCACTGACAGAGGCGGAAGCGGATATATTTGTGCACTGGTGCAGTGGTTTTGCTACCTCTAAGAATGTCTGTTCTACAAAGTCTTGGGGTCAAACTATGTCCTCCCCAGAGTGCCCTTTATGCGCATCCTGTCTAGCTCAGTTTGAATGTCGCTAGGCTCTGTAAAAAGGTATAGGCTGTTGGGTGGGTCTCATACCAGGTGATGTTTACTACTGCTCTATGGGTTTCTACTCTATTGGGTTGTATCTAGTCCCTAATCTTACATAGGTACAGGTGGATGAGATATTTTGTTTTTTCAGGGGCTATCTCTTGGGATAAGTAAAGACTGTGTACATCTATGGCATGGGGTATCAGCGAACATATGTAACACGACCTGTTCGTGGTTTGGGTGCCCTCGGTGGCCATGTGCAGCAACAATGTGTTATGCAGGAGTACGCTGTGTAGTGCGTGAGGAATGCTACGTTTGGCTCCGAGGAAGTGTAAGTGAGGTGGGAGAGGTCCCCGTGCAAGCGCTGCAAGAATGTTGATCTAGGTTCCATGAAATTAGGCAGATTTCTGGCTTCATAGGGGTGCGAGAGCACCCATGTCAGACAGAGAGTGCACAAAAATACATAAATACATAGATTTGAAAATATTTGTAGGTCTTGGGATGGTCTCCAATGGAGATGTCTGTCATCTGGGCACCCAGGGGTGACTTTGTTTGGTGAAATGCAAAAAAGTCTGTCTGTAAGAAAGTGCCATCTGTGATCTTGAACAATTAGGCCTTGTTGAAGACTTTTTGGAAGTTTCGGCTGAAGGGGTGGTAGATCACTGTAATGATTGTGCACATGCAGCTCGATTGCAGACCTGTTTGGATAAGAGCTGTGGATTGTAGATTAACTTGGAAAAACACATATCATTATACAGTTTTCAGGAAATTCCTGTGTCTCCATTTTAGGAGTGTATTCTGCAGCTTCACTATGCACAAAACCTTTTAGTGGGGTACTGGAAGGAGGTGGCAGTATTTTTAGGGAATGGTAAAGTTAGGTCGCCTTACGGTTATTTTGTGGGTACTTTAGTCCTCCGCCTCGCTATGGCAGTGGAGAGTGCTTTACTTTGTGTGGCTGCTTCCTTTAAATGTATGTGTCATTTTATCGATGTTGGGGGTATCCTTTTGACCTGCACATGCGTTTTGCAATGTGAAGGGAAGTAGATGTATAATGATTTTTAGGGTGCTTTTTGGGTAATGGCAATGTTTCCGCTGTCACATTAATGTTCTTCTGGTCTCTGCAAGTGGCATCTATTTAGGTTCTCCCTAATGGAGTACGGTGATTAGGGTATGCCCTTTTTCTGGAAAGCTCCATTTTTCTGGGCTACTTTTGGGCTTCTTTGTGCTGGCTCCATTGGGCGTTTACCTATGCTTTTGGGCGACGCTGCTTCTAATGTATTATACTGGAGGTAGTCGGGGAGTTGTTTGTGGCCCCTCTGTGGCTTCAGGGGAGTGACTGGGATTGTGCCTAATTGCTGTGCTTTCAATGACAGTCGGGTGCACAGTTAGGACTTGTCGTTATCGGCCAGGTGCGGGTAATACTAATCACTGATGGATTTTCTCTACGGATTTGGGGGTTATGCGGTTGCTTACTTCTGAGTTTTGAGGACATCCTTGTCCTAGGTGTGTGCCAATCCTGGCTCCTGACACTGGTGCATCTGCCTCATTTTAAAACTATAAGGGGGGCCTCCATTTGGTGGAAACCCTGGGGCTCTTGAGATATACATAGCTCCCCTGAGGTTGGGTTTGGATGTGTGGACCTGCGTGAATGTTTTTATGAACCAGTCGGGGGCCACCCTGCCCCCTCGTCGGACTGTCTCCACCCAAGGACATGGCCAGCTAGCCCTGCCCTAGGAGATCAACTGCAGAGAGAGAGGCCCAGGCCCCTGCAGGTACCTGGATGGTAAACGCTAGTTCGGATTCCCAATCAACATAGTGTACTGTGGCCCTTAAGTTGTTCACAAATGTTGGTAAGGAAATGTATCTGGCAAGGGTATAAAGGAGATACATCATGTTAGGGGATGTTTTTGGACTTACTGCGTGTTTGCATTCTTTGATTGTGCAAGGGCATTGCCTCCCAAGACAGTCACCCCTCCCTGCCTTGGCTGTGGTCTCGGTCCTTGCTGGAATGGGCTCCTTAGCTGCTGCAGCTGTTGCCATGTGCTCGACTAACCACCCTGCCCCTGCTGCGGAGGGGATGGCTGTTGCCTGATTTCTCTGAGGCTGATTGTACAATGCATTTCCGATGTCCTGGGCATGGTTTTGGGGACGGGTATTCTGTGGGGGCTGTCCCTGGATTATTCCTCTCTGCTCGTTATACATTTTTAGGCAGAAATTGTCGGTCCTGGGGTTTCTTCTGTAAACAATAGTGCCATTCTCTGAGATTTGGCAGCTCCAACCTCTCTGTCCTCTCGTGCTAGCACTCTGTTTGAACCCTCTGGTGTTCCGTGACTGAGTCTTCTCCAAGCCAGGTTTCACTTGCACGCTTGTGGCACCGCGGCCCTGTTGAGGGTGGTCTCACCCTGTTCTTGTTCTTTCCAAGGTGGCTACTGCATGGGGGGCATGAATGATGATCTGCCCACTTTAGGCCCCAGGATTTTTCACATGTGACAGACGGGGACACCTCCTTAGGGTGTTGTTCCATTAGTTGGGCATACAAAATTTCCTACAGAGGTCACTCGTCTGGGTATTGTATTTGGTAATAGGTAGGGGGGCTCTGGTGCAGAACGCACTACATGGCATGGGTCACCTCATCTGCACCTCTTCCTCATTCATGGAGGTGCGAGAGTGGTGACAGAGGCTGAACTGTGTAACCCCAGGGGTGTGCGCAATCTGGTTTCTACCGCCATTGTTCCTAAGCACCTTGGGATGACTCCCCACCTAGCCTCAGACAATTCTGGAGGCATGTGTGTGTTGTGGTCTTGAGCCTCCTGCTTCTTGCGCACCTTACATGCTTTCCTCTTGGCAGTTTGTAAAAAAATGTTTGCACATCTATCCTTAAGTTTGTTCCCAGCCGGCGGAAGCTTTTAAAATTCTCCCGCCGGCTGGGAGCAGGCTTGTGTTCTGTTTTCCTGCCCGCATTATTGCTGGCTCCACCACCATGAAGGGAGCTAGTTGGGGCCCTGGGGGCCCTGGGGCTCTCCCATTGGCCCTCAATATATGTTATGTGGGTGCCCCAGGTGGACATAGGGCATCCACAGGGGTATAGTGCTCCATATATTTTTAAAATAAATATTACTCTGGGGTATTGGGTTCCCCAGAGAAGGCCCGGGAAAAGGGGGCGCATGGTCCCCCTCCCCTTTTAAAATAAATATAGCCCTGGGGGATGGAGTCGACAGGTCCTAATGAGGCTTGGGGAGGGGTACATTCACGTGGCACCCCTCCCCTTATTAAGTGCATTGGGCGCCGGAGGATGGGTTCCCCATGGCCTGAGAAAGCTCAGGGAGGGGGGCTGCATGGCTCCCTCCCCTTTTAATGTGCATTGGGCCCCAGGAGATGGGCTCCCCAGGGCCCAAGACTGCTTGGAGAGGTGGGCCCACATGGTCCCCCTCCCCTTTTAAATTACACACTGACCTTGGAAATGGCGTCCCCAGGGTCCAATGAGGCTCAGGGAGGGAAGTTGCACATCTCTCCTCCCATATTTAAGTGCATTTGGTCCTGGAGAGGGGGTCCTTGGACCTACCAAGGCTCGGGTAGGGGAGCTGCACACTGCCCTTTCCTTAGATTTCGGCACCAGGGATGGGGTCCCCGGGGCCTGAGAAGGCTTAGGGAGGGGGGGACGCAAGGCCCCCTCCCCTGTTCAGTTGTATTTGGCTCTGGGGAATGAGGTCCCTGGGGCCTTTTAATGCAGATGGAGGGGGGTCACATGGCCCCCTCCTCTTTTTAATGGAACCGGCCCCAGGGGATAAGGTCCCCGGGGTCAAGTAAGGCTCGGCAGGGTGACTGCACACCCTCCCCTTAATATATATGTTTTGGCCTCAGGGGATGGAGACAAGAAACCTTGAAAGGCAGCCCTATGCTGCACACACCAAAGGTTGTGCACAGCGTGGGGTTGGCAACCTGTTGGGTGTTTGTACACTGGGCCTGGTGGCAGGCCAAGCCCTGTGGCCAACCCCCGCTGTGCATGGCCAAATGCCAGGCATAGCAGGGGATTGGTTGTCTGAGGGGAGCTGGGCACATGACCGGACTGCAAGCCAGGCCCTGCAGCCAACCTCACGCCACGCACAACCAAAGGCTGTGTGTGGTGTAGGGTTGGCTGTCTCTGGGGGGGTTGGCTGTCTCTGGGTGGGTTAGCAACAGAGACTGGCTGCAGGCCAGGCCCTGTTTCCAACCCCCTGCTGTGCACGGCCGATGGCTGTGTGCAGCGTGGGATTGGCTGCCTGCAAGAGGTTTGCCAGAGGACCTGGCTACAGGCCAGGCCATGCGGAAAACCTCCTGCTGCACAAGGCTGAAGGCCATGTGCAGAAAGTGGTAGTATTTACGTATTGTAATAAAATATTACTTTATATTAAAAAGACCCTAAAAAACTCACTGAAAAAAACAAAGGTTAAAGTAAAATTATAGCTAGGTGTGCTAAAAAAGATATGTTTTTTTTTTTTTTTAAACTTAGTAATTCAGCTGTGACTGGTGGGGGTTTGGCCACAAGAACTGGCCAGCCACCAGGTCCTGTAGCCAAACCCCCAGCAGACTGCCAACCCCATGACGCGCACAGCCTGTGGCGTGTGCAGCAGAGGGTTGGCCTTCGAGTCTGAGGGCCCAATCCCCTGGGGACAGTTCCAATAAAAAGGGGATGGGGGTTTGTGACCCTCCTCCCCAAGCCTTAAAAGGCCCTGGAGACCCAAACCCCAGGGCTAAATACAATTGAACAGGGGAGGGTTTTCAGGCCCCGGGGACCCCACCCCATTCTAATTTCCATAAACATTAATCAACATAAAATGAAAAGCTGTTTAATGTTTGAACCAGGGTATTTTTTTATTTTTTACATTTTCAGTTAGAAACAAATGCTGGAGATTTACATAACAAGGATTATAACACTTGCAACAAATGTGGTAATGAAAGAAGTTATTGATCTCAACTTCACCACCAATTTCCAGCTGAAACACAATTCCACAACAATTAATCACAGATAGGCTGACCACAAACGAAATGAACTCACGCACCAAGCAACTTCTGCTACATTCACTATGTTGGTGAATGTCTTTGTAGGTTTGACCCTCGTTTAGAGGAGGAATCATTTGAGGAGGAGTAGAGAGATGGTTTACAGGTAAAGGATCAACATCTTTGTGATGTCCAGAGAAGCTGTCATTGCCAGAAACTGCTTCTCACCTGCTGCGATCTCGGACTTGGTTGCTCCTGGGAGCTTGATTTACCTACAGCCCACTCCAAGACTTTCTAGCCTATGTTGAAATATTGGCTGCACTCCATTTCATGGCCACTGGATCTTTTTAGAGGGTTTCTTCTGACAATGTTGGAATCTCACAGAAAAGACAGTTTATCTCCATGCCATAACCACTGGTGGAAAGGCAAAGGATGGCAAAGGAATTGTTTGCCTTTGTTCACTTCTCTCGTGTGCTAGGTATCATTGACGGCATCCATGTGGCACTTCAGCCACCACACAGCACAACTTTTTTGCAACATACATCTGCTGGCATTCCATTAACCTTCAAGCTGTCTACAATTCCAGGGGTTGTTTTTCTGATCTTTTCTAGAAGCATGCACAACAGCTAAATGTTACAACCATTGACTCTTGAATGTCGTTTGGTTGGTGGAGGTTATGTTGACATGTGGCTTATAGGAAAGTGACAACACCTCACATTGGGACTACATGCGCGTCTGGGCATGGCACCTCAATATAATCAATAATTACTGCAACACAATACACACACCAGACCCCGGAACATACTGCATGTATGTAGCCATGATATATTACACAATAGAATAGAGGCAAAAAATCAAGGCCCATATTCATCATTTGGCGCAACGCAGCAAGACAACTTGCTGTGCTGTGTCAAATGTAGAGAGCAGGAATGCGCCATATTTGCCAACATATGGCACATTCCTGCTCTCTATTTGTGCTGGCACACTGTGTGCTGCCTAGCGCCAACGCATGCACCCTCGCTCCATGTTTCTGTGCAGGAAGGTGTCCCTTCCTGCACAAAAACAATCCTGAGAATTGTTTTCCTCTTTAATGCTGATGCATTACCGTGATGACAATGTATAGGGATATGGACAAGGATCTAATTAAGGAATGGTGTACAAACATAGCAGAATGACCACACTAGTGAAACAATCTAAACCAAAAATGGAGGTGCAATCTGAAAAAATTAAGATGCTTGCGAAGGAGTTAGAAATGGACAATGAGAATGTGTGGTGAAGGACTCACTAGCCTGAATGGAAAAAAAACATAGAAAAATATGATGGAGAGATAAGAGAGAGAAAAAACAAGACAGTTACTCAGGACAGGCTTGCTTATCAGTACAGGAGAATTTATGTGTTTGCTAAACAATTTGATCACATGAGGATGAAGGAAAAAGCTGAAAACCGATCACTGCAATTACGAGTGAGTTAGAATTCAGTTCTGAAGCAGGATCAAGTGCAGCTGAAGGTCCCACCGAGGGAATGGATTTTTTCAGGCAAATGCATCTCTTCCACATGACAACACAGTTTTGCGGGAGAGGCAAGTATACAAATTGAGAAAAAATAAATATTGAATGATGAGGGGCAAAAGGAAAAGGAAGGGGCAGGGGCCATGCAAAGAAACAATAAACATGAGCTGAAATTGGGATAATAAAATAAGAAAAAACCATTGATTATTGATATACCATTGACACAGCTGACACCAAACCGAGGGGAAATATTGAATATGGATTGAGTTTCTGCCCTTTACCGAGCCCTCAGTTCACAAATTTGAGAATTGAGATTTAGAAGATTGCCAGTAATTGAAACTGAGGAAATACTTTTCAACAAATTCAGGAAAACAAATGAAACAACAATGTGATAATAATGCGATGTCACATTTTACCATCAAAGCTATCCCAGATTAGATGGAAATAAATGGATTGGAGAATCAAAATAGTATAGAGGAAACCAATTCTAGTGGTAATGAGGTGATTTCCAATTTATCTGATGTGGAGACTCTAAATAGGATGGGATTTGACACTGGAATGGCAGTAAGCAGAGTGCAAACCAAAAAGCAGGTTTTGTCCAAAATTATCTTCTGAAAATAGGATCGATTTGTTCCATGAAATGGTAGTGGAAGATCTTAACATATGAAGAAGAAAAGGCAAATGGAAACACATATGGAATTTCATGCAAAAGAATTAGAAGGACATCAATGCATTGACAAGCAATTAGTCCCATATTTTTAAGGCATCTGATAAAGGGATTACATCGTGATGATGGATAAGAAAAGGTATTTATTGGAAAGTTATCATCAGTTGAGGAATACCATTATCTTTTTTTTATTTATTTGCCAACATTATAGAGACAATTAATACATGTCATAGCAATTCTTACACAATATATTCGAGAAAAAACATTCTTTAAGAATGAATTTCATTAAACATATGATAAATAAATCCATACATATCTTTGAACAACTTGAATCACCCCAAGACCTCAGAGGAAAGTGCAAGTGCAATAAATGACCTGAGTAAAGAAAGATCCAATAAAACAATTCATAGATATCCATGACCAATCAGATCAGGCCATTAAAAAGAGGCGAAATGGGAAATGCAAGAGTGTAATACATACCTCCCCCTTACCCTATCCCCCAAGGAGGGCAGACCAGGAAGCAGGCGGTAGATTCTTCATATTTTTCCTCACTATCACTTATCTCCTTTACCAATCTAGCATTTGGTGCCCAGATTATTCGCCCTAACTCCCTTTTCCTATGTCCTCTCAGCTTATATACAGAATTTTCTATATTATATATAGCTAACATCTTAGCCCGCCAAGTGGTAAAAACAGGAGGATCGACACTTAACCACTGAGAGGTAACACACAGATGGGCGAAAGCCATTGCTATAAACAAAAACCCTCTATCTGCCCTTGACGTCTCGTTTACCTCCGTACTGTTTAATATTCCCAGAATCATTAAAGCGGGAGTGATGGACACCGGTGCGCCTAAATCCTTGCCTAAAAATGCCTCGAGATCCTGCAAAAAGGTGATCAGCTTGGGGCAGGAGCAGAACATATGCAGAGTGTCAGCCGATTGTAGTCTACATCTGTTGCACTTCTCCCCCATACCTCCCCATTTGGCTATCTCTTCTGGTGTATAATAAAGATCAAAGATGGACATAAAATGTTGGCTCCTAGGGCTCCCTGTTATCAACACCTGATTTGCCAATTCCAGCGAATATTCAATATATATTCCTTTCCTTCCCATTTTAGTTTCCCATTTTGCATTCTGAACCTCTATATCATCAAGGGATGCTTTGATCAGTATCTGGTAGATTTGCCCAATCTTGGCCTTTATCCTCACTGCCTCCACCACTGATATATTTTTGGTATCAAAGCGGCCCTGTTCCTGCTTCCCCCAAGAATGCACCATAATTGCAGATATTTGAAAAAGTCTCGCTTATCTACCGCATACAGATCCTGCAAATTCAGGAAGGACAGAAACTGACCCTCCCTGTACAGATCGCACAGAAATGTAATCCCACTCCATCTAAATGTAATTTGATCCTCAAAAAGTGATTGAAGGATACCCAGAGCCGAAAATGGTGTATATGCATTTAGTTTTAGGATATTTAATTTCCGCCGTACCTGCCTCCATACTTTGTAGGCAGCTTTTAAAATTTGGAATTTAGTCTTTTTATAATAGCTGAGTTCAAGTACCTAAACCAGACATCCCTTGACATCACTCCCCAAGGCTAATTCATAGATATTCGGTCTCTCCTCCATGGGGACCTCTGCTTCATCCCCCACTATCAAAATACCCAGATGTTGCAGAAGGCAAGCCCAATGATAAAAAATTAAGCTGGGGTTTGCCCAGCCCCCCTGCTTTCTTGGAAGAATCATCCATTTAGATGCCCTTCTTGATTTGCGATACCCCAATAAAAATCTATAGCATACCCTTTCCAGATTCGCCAGCCACGATGAGGAGAATTCTAAAAGGATAGTCCTGAAAGCATGTAGCACCTTTGGCAGGATCGACATCTTAAAAACATTGCTTCTGCCAAATAGCGAAAGATGTAAATGATCTAGTCTGTCCAATTTTCTGCTGACATTATCTAAGATCTGGGCTATGTTCAATTCGGAAATTTTATCTATGGCAGCTGTAATTTTGACCCCCAAATAGGTTGCCTCGGGAACTACTGATAGATCTGTACTCTGCATATTTTCTGAGCAAAGGATCTGCGTTTAATCTACATTTAATTTATACCCTGAAAAGGCACCAAACTGCTCAGCTAAAGACTTTATCTCCAGAAGCACAGTAGCAACATTGATAGTGAGCACAGCTATATCATCTGAGCATGCCAATGCTCTATACTTGGCACCATTAACCTTCACAGTTTTGATATTGGTATTTAGCTCTAATTTCTTTAGGAAGGGGTCGATATATAGTGCAAAAAGTAGAGGAGAGTACGGACATCCTTGCCTAGTGCTCCTACTAGTATCAAACAGACTTGAATCCTGCCCTGTAATGTGGATTGTAGCCTACTCCCAGTGGTGAATCTGTGGCCTGTGCTCAGTCGAGAAGGGCTATGACTCAGCGGACGTGAGCTGCCATGTCTCTACCAGGGATGAACCCATGCTGTCGCATTGAAACCAAAGGGGTAATAATCTTACCCAACCAATTTGCGAGTATTTTAGAGTATATTTTACTGTCGCAGTTGATAAGGGATATAGGTCTATACAAAGTTGGACTCAAATCTGGTTTCCCCTTTTTAACACAACTATGGTAGTACTCTGCCACGAGGAGGGGACATACCCCCTTTGAGCCTGCAAAAATATTTACAGCATTTCCTGTCATAGAGACTGAAAAACATTCTATAAAATTCTAAAGGGATGCCATCAGGCCCGGTGGCTTTACCCAGCGTCAGGAAATTTAGGGCCTCCTCCATTTCTTCACAAGCTGTTGGGGCCGCTAAGGTAACATTTTGTTGATGTGTGGCCTTCATCGTCTCCAGATCTTTAAAAAAATGTTCCGAAGACTCAGCCGCAGCAAGGCTGCTTTCTCAGCATATAGCTGTTCAAAATAATTCTTAAAAACATTCAGCACTTCCGCCGATGATTCGTGAACTAGGCCTGAGTGGTCTCTAATCTAAGAGATTCGATTGGTTACTTCTCGCTGCCGCAAGCGCTTTGCTAGTACTCGCCCAGTGCTTTCCCCCAGCTCACAGGATTCAGCCCTATATTGCATAAATTTGGCAGCCACCTCAGTCCCAAAATGTTGATGGATTTTGGACTTAACAATGACTATTGTCTGTTGACATCCCTGGATTTCTTGACCCGTAGTCACTTTATCCATGAGTTCATATTCGGCCACTCTTAGTTGCTCAAACCATTCCCGAATTTTGGCTTGCAATGTCTTTTGGTGATGGAGAGAGAAGCTCAAGGTGTCCCCTCGGACCCCTGCCTTAAAGGTGTCCCAGACTATAATACCTGGGGCTGTGCCTCTATTGATGTAAAGAAAATCTGCTATCCATTTGGCCATATGTTCTCGATTTGCTTGATCAAACTAAAGCTTTCTTTCAAAGGTCCAAGGCCCTTGAGCTCTAATTGCACCCAGAAATTCTATTACTAAGGGCTTATGATCTGAAACAGCATTCGGGAAACTCTCAATGTTAATTATTTCAGCTAGAGCATTTGAAACAAAAAAATAATCTAGCCTGACTAGTTTATTATGGGGGCTGAATAAAAGGTAAAGCCTGGATTGGATGGCCTATGTTTATACCAAATGTCCACCAGGCCATGTTCTGTCACCAGACCTTGCAGAGCCTTAAAGACCTTCACTTTCCTCCCCTGATATAGTAAATCAGCATTTAAATTAAATTGGCTATCTAAGTAAATATTAAAATCACCACAAAGAATCAGGGGGTGAGGCCATAAAGCGAGCTCAATACTTAAATAGTCCAATATCTCAGGATCATGTACATTGGACCCAAATATAGAGCAAATCATAAAAGAGACATTGTCTATGACTGACTCGTATTCTGCAATAGCCCACCACCCAAGCTTATCTTCCTGGGCTCGCTTGCAAGTGCCCATAGCTTTTCTTGCTAAAATTGCCACCCCTCTAGTTGCTGTCCCCTGGCGAGTACATGTTAGCATATTGTACCCCAAATCCATCACCCGCCATATTTTATTCCAGGGTATATGGGTTTCTTGAAGGCACACCAAATCAACCTGCATGAATCGAAGGCTCTTGACCAGTGTGCCCCTTTTTTTGTCATTAAGGCCACAGATATTTACTGAACAGATCCGAATTTTACCTCCCATCCTTATGTTTAAACTCCTTCAACCTAGATCTTTCCATACCATACATAAGATTGCTACTTTCTACAATGATCATTTTATTGCTCTTTACAAAATTAAGAATGCCATGACAGATACACAAGAAATCACCAATGACTTGCCCCCTCTATCTTTCAACCCCCCAGACCCTCCCCCCAACCAATCCACCCCAACCCTGCCCCCACCAACACTCACAGGCAGTTGGACTAATCGGGTCCGGTGATGGAGTGAAACCCTTCCTGCGCTTCCGCCCCGACTGCGAGTCTACAGATAGCTCCCTAGGCTACACATAGTAAAAAAAAAAAACGCTACTTATTCCCCCCCACATAGACAGAACTATTCGAGAGTATGTAAAAACTCTTTAGCTTTTATCTCTGCTGCAAAAAAAATGAGGGATCTCCCTCCAGATTAATTTTAGCTTGGCTAGATTCATTAAAAAAACCTGTGCTCCCTTGCTCTGAAAAGGCTGAATCAGCTGGCAAAGTCGCCAACAGCATTCTACCGTAGAGTGGCAGTAATCAGGTCTAACAAAAAAAGTATACCCATTAAAAGAGCGCTGCCGATCTGGTCGAGCCAGAACCTAAACTGCCTGACGAAGGAGAACATTTCCAATATAGATCAAAATTGCACGAGGTTTACTCCCTTCTGTTAGAGTGGGTTTTCTCTGCTTGAATGGGAACCTATGCACGCGCTGAATTTCTTGAGCCCAATCCCAGTTCCCCAGCTCGGGGAGAGCACCTTTGAGAAGATCGACAACAAATTTGAGCACATTATCCCCCTCAGACCCCTCTGGAATGCCTAAGAACCTCAGATTGTTCTGTCTCAGTCTATTCTCAAAATCTTCCCACTTCCATTGGGTATCTGAAATTTGATTTTCCAATGTTACTGTCATCTCTGTATGTGCCATAGCCTCATTTTCCAGTGTATCCACCCTGTTGTCCACCTCAGTCATACTTTCCATGAGCTCAGAGCAGGTTTTAGAGACCTTGCAAATAGCCCTGTGCATCTTCCTGCAGGCTGTCTGGACTCACTGACTCTCCAAGTGTGTCTCTTCCCTATGGGCCATGATACTTTGATATATAGACTCCAGTGAAATGGGCTCCACCCCTCCCTGAAGAGTTTTGCCAGCCTCTGCCCTGTCTCCTTCTAGCACTGGAGAGATGGTATAGTCCCAAAGAAACCCACAAGCTCTTGCTTCGTTTTTACTTGCTTTCTCTCGTGTAGGTAGTTTTTTACCCTTCTTCACTGTGGCAGCATCTATAGAGGCATCATCTTGTCTTCCCTCTGTGCTGTTAGAATCAGACTCATGGCCATGGCTCTCTGTGTCAGACCAGTCTGAGATATCTGACAGGGAAAAGAAATTGTCCGCACCCTCTATTTGAAGCCCTGACTGGTATTGGGTCTTCCACCCTGACTGGTAGTGGGTCTTCCACTTGGCGTGCCTTCCTTAGAGTTAAGACAGAGCAGCTTATGTGACTTGTGGGTCTCAATTAGAGATAGTCCTGCTTCATTCTGCTGGGCAAGGTTACCCCCTCTCTTCCAGATCCTTTGGGAGCCTGCACTGCCCCTCGGCCAGTTGAATTTTCAATAGTAAGAGTTTGGTTCGCCTCTGGTTCTGTGCATACCGGGTGGGAATGTGTCTCAGAGGGTGTAGCTTCTGCCTGATGTAGAACAAGAGAGCCAGAACTTTCAGCTAGTCTGGCCGGCTTGCCCGGGGATAGTTGACCAGGCAACATAGCTGTTTTTCCATCAGGAGTTTTCCGACATTCCCTGGAAGTTGTGCGGGGGCTTTTTAAAAAATGTGTCCAAGCGCACTCCGACTCTACTGCACCAGCTCCCTTAGATAAAGAGCTCAAATCAGCTTTTACTATGGGCTTTTTTGCAAATGTTCCAGTCTCTGTTCGACCCTTCGTTACTTTGGCAGCCTTCGCCGGAGACATCGCCATACTGCTATCCAAAAATGCTCCGCCCCCAGCAGCCACACTAATCACGAAAGAGGCCAGCCGCTGGGCAAGCCATCCCCAGATCCAGCAAGCCTGAGCTGCACGGGACGCGAGCAAGCTGAAAAATGCAGTCCACAGCTCAATCCATCCTCCGGTAAGGATCCCCAGCTCTTTCATCCTGTTTTGACCGGAGGTGGAAAACCTCACCGCGGCTACGAGGCGGTCAAGGCGGGAGGGTTCCAGCAGCCGCAATCAAACAGCCGCCATCTTGTCCTCTTCTCCAGAGTCCATAGGAATACTATTATCTGGTGTTAAATAAAAACCCCTTAAGAGGAATGGAAACAGAATATCATGCACTTTAAAACTAATGGCTGGGTGATGGGTTGCTTGATCTGGAAGAATACCAAGACCGACAGGTCACCAATTCTAGATTAACAACTATATATTTCTTGCCTTAAGTACCTATGGACTTCCAAAGACGAACGGGAAGACTGACTAGCAACTCTATGGTAACCTTATTAGAGAAGAATCAAGATTCCTGGACTTATTCCTTCACCCATATGTTGTTGGTTTGTCTACTGATATCAAGGACACTGCAGACTTCCAGAAAAGGGTTGATCAAATTCTTTGGATATCAACTATATCATGGTAACTCTTGATGTGGTCTCTTTGTATACCTCTGTAAACCATGGTCATGCTAACGCTGCATGTGATTTGTTTCTAAGGAATAGACCACTGGAGTACCTGGAAAATAACCGGATGATAATCCAGATGTTTGAATACTGTCTCATCCACAGTGTCTTTCTTTTTGACAATGAGCTTTACCTTCAAAAACAGGTGACTGTAATGGGGACCTCCTTGGCCCCCAAATAAGCAAATTTATTCATGGGGTGGTGGGAGAAGGAGGTCACCTGGGCCTATGGAAACAAGAAGTACATGGAACATGTAATTATTTGGAATCATTTTACAGACAATCTGTTACTTAACTGGGATGGAGATAAATGGCTACTCACAGAGTTTATTCTGGACCTAGATGTGAAGGAATATAAGATAAAATTCCCCAGCACATATAGCAGGGAGCATATCAGATTCATGGATGTTGATTTGACTGTAAAGGATGATGTACTATACACCACATTCCATAGGTAGGCAAAGGCTGCAAATTCCATATTGTATGAGAATAGCGGGCATGCCAATTTCTTAAAGTGGAGTATTCCATAGAGACAGTTATTAAGAGGCCTGAGAAAATGTTGCAGAGAACTTGAATTTGAAAAAGAGGCAGCTAATATAATCAGGAGATTTGCTTCCTGTTGTTATCTCAGCTTTGTCCTTGATGATACATTATTCAGAGCTAGAAAGAGGAGCAGGGATTCTCTTATACATCAAAACAGGAACATGACAACAATGGATGTCTGGGATATTAAGAGTTGCAGGCTGTTTATGGAATACAATCTGGCAGACAGCAATAAAAAAGGTCTTGACTAGGAATTGGCATGTCTTACAGCATGATGAACATTTGAAAGAATTTGTGGGACCACATCTGACTGTCATCAATCAGAGAACTGCTAACCTGGGTGATATTTTGATACATAGTTTTTATGATCCTGGTCTGAATTCCTCAAGATGTCTAAGAAACCTGAGTAATGGCTTCATAGAATGTGACATGTGTAAGCATGTCAGTATGGCCAGAATGCAAAGTAATATATAACCTTTAATGGAAGAAAAATCGTGATAAAAGACTGGATTACATGTAACGCTGAATAAACAATATATGCCCTTGAGTGTGACTGTCAGAAGTTATACATTGGCAGTACCATAAAAAAAAATAAAGTGAGGATCCTGCAATACCTAGGCTATAAGAAATTGTGACAACATTTATTCGATGACCAGTCATTTCATGGAGAATCATCAGGGTTCCTTGAAGGGATTTCAGATACTATTGCATCAAATTGTTTTATGGATTTGTTCGCACATTTTATTTGACTTTTAATATTTTATTTACCAGTAGCAATACCTACAGTGGAGCCTGGAGGTGTTACAGGGGTCCACTCATTTTTCTTTCTCATATTCTGACGCCGAGTCGGGACACCCCCTCTTCCTCTGAGAGGGTGTTTGAATATGGCTGCATCGAGTCTGCACCTTCAGCGTGCTGCTGGTGCACCAAAGGCAAGCCCGTCCATGCCCGGACCGGGCCCAGGGCCAGGACCCCTGGTCCTCTCATGCCAGACCAAGACACTCTAATTAAATATTAAGATAAGACCCTGAATGCCCTATGCCATCTGAGCTCCCCCCACTGCATTAGCCTTTGTATGACCTCTCTGCCACACTCGCCTGCACTTACATGTCCCAACTGCAATTAGAATATCATTGGACCGCCATTACGCCCATTGACCACCCCACCGGGGCAGTCCCACACCAACATAAAAAGAACTAAGCTCCTGCTTGCTCTAATCAACACTTGCTCCCTGCCCTAACATAAATACAAAATTGCAGATCGCTTGACAGCGAACATATTGATGCATTATTCATTACCGAAACCTGGGGTGACAAAGCATCCAACCCTGAATTTGCGGTGGCTGTCCCTTTGGAGTACTCACTGTTTAGTCTCGATAGGCCTCTAAAAAGAGGTGTAGGCCTTGCCCTGATATACTGCAATGACCTGAATGCCAACTGCTCTGCTGCCCCTTCCACTAAATGCGAAGCATTCCTCTTCGCCTTAGGCTGTCAGAAACAGCTGTTTTTAAAGGCATTCTTCTATATCGCCCACCTGGAACCAGAAACAGCTTTATAAATAATTTTCAGTCACTATTTGAGCATAGCCTTTCACACTGAGAACTGTTCTATTTTAGGCGATTTCAATTTTCATTTGGAAGTCAATGAGGATACAGATACAGAAGCGCTCCTCGGAATCTCATTGTCATTGGGACTTAATCAACTCATTAAAGAAGCCACACACATAGCCGGACATACCTTAGACGGAATCTTTACTAATAACCCCCACTATTAAAAAAATCTTTTGCTTAGCTGGTTGGACTACTACGCTATTTACTTTAAGCTTAACATCCCACTCAAATCATCCGTGCAGTCCAAGCCACTCATGTCTGCTACGCAGAGAGCATGGAACATGCTAGACACTGACACGTTATTGCAACTCCTAGCATATAATCAACCTCCTCTTCTGCCAGATGCCAAGCTAGCATCCAAGGTCTATTTGGACTGGCTGAAATCCACCTTTCTTAACTCAGTCCCTCCTAAGCCTGTCCACTCCAACAGGAAGGAACCCTCTGCACCATGGTTTACCGAAGCCCTTAGGCTGGAAAAGCAAGCTTGTAGAAAGCAGGAAAGCTTCTGCCGGAAACATTACGACGATCATGAAAAATATTCTTATAAATTAGCATTAGCCAAATACAAAAATCTTCTTATCAAAGAAAAGAGTAATTTTTTTATACACAGATGATCGAAAATGCCTCCACTTCCACCAAAGCACTTTTTTAGGTGGTCACTAAGCTCACGTCCACCCCCAAGAATAATGAGACAGCTCACAGCCAACAGTTCTGCGACACCCTAGCCTTTACCTTCAAAGCAAGGTTAACCAATTCTTTAACAATTTTGACAACTCCAACCCTACGCCCTTTGAGGAGCTTGAAACTCAGTTAGACCAGGATTACGACCCTCTCTCCCAATTCTCTGCCACATCTCCCAATCAGGGTCCCCTCATGACCCTTGTCCCCCCAAGATACTCAAGCTAGTACCGGAGGTGATTGCCACCAACCTCTCAGTCATTTTTAACACCATGTTCTCTACAGGGGTATTTCCCTCGGGATGGAAGCAAGCGTCCACCCTTCCCCTAATAAAAAAAACCTAATCTTAGCTCAACTGACCCCAGTAACAATCGCCCTATATCACGCCTCCCCCCTCCCCTCAAAGATTGTCAAAAAAATCATGAACTCTAAACTTTTTTCAGGATAACCACCTTCTGGACCCGGCCCAGTTTGGGTTAAGACCGGGGCACAGTACAGAAACTGTCCTGGTCAAATCCAGAGAAGAAATAAGGACTATTTTAGACTGGGGAGGTTCTGCCGCCCTCGTTCTCCTGGACCTATCTGCCACTTTTTATACAGTGGATTACAACATCTTAATCCAACGGTTAGCTGTGATAGGGGTCAAAGATAAGGCTCTGTCCCTGCTCACCTCCTTTCCATCAGACAGGTCTCAAACGCAGGCCTTAGGCAAGTTCAAATCCTTACCGTTTGAACTGCCATGTGGGGTCCCACAGGGATCATCGCTGAGCTCCACTCTTTTTAACATACACATTTCCAAACTAGCCCCTCTCATCAAAAGTTTTAACCTTGATCTTACCTCCTACGCTGACGACACCCAATTGGTAGTCACAGTCATCAATAATGACTCGTCCGGACCTACGCAATGCAAAGACTGCATTAAAGCAGTCAGTCTCTGGATGAGCAAACGCTGCTTAAAACCTAATTTGGTAAAAACTGAGATGGTATTGTTTGGGAATCTCTCTCCCCCCTGGTCCCCAGCCTGGTGGCCGGACAAGCTTGTCCCCCCTCCTAGGCCTGTGACCAAAGCTAAAAACTTGGGTGTCATTATCGACAACAAACTCAACCATGGAGCCCAAGCCTCAGCAGGTGTATCCTCCTCTTATCACACCCTCAAGATGATCAAAAAGATTCTGCCTTACATTCCTTAGAAATCCAAGAAAAATGTGATCATGGCCCTAGTTCTCTTCAAGTTGGACTATTGAAATGGCCTCTACATGAACCTACAAGAAAAACTTGCCAGTAGACTCCAATTAGTTCAGAATTCTGCAGCTAGAACGATCCTGGATCTCCCGAAATTCCACTCGATCTCCCCTGGTATTCGTAAGCTACACTGGCTTCCGGTTAGCAGTTGGGTTAAATGTAAGGCCTTCTGCATGGCTCATAAAGGACTGCACCACTCAGGACCAGAATTCTTAAGGCACTCCTTCCAGTGGTAAACTCCCAACAGACCTCTACATTCTGCAGGATCCAAAACACTGATGATTCCCAGAGTCAGGAAATCCAACTGGTGTGGTAGGAGCATTTGTCGCCAGTACAGCCAAACTGTGGAACAGCCTTCCTGTCCACATCAGAGCCATTTCTTCCCTCCTGGCATTTAGGAAAGAGGTCAAGACTTGGCTCTTTAACAACTAAGACATTCAGAATGTTCATGTTCAGCTAGCGACAAGACACCCAAGGGTATTTGCACACTTTTTTTAATAAATGTCCTTAACATGACATAACATAACATAACACAACATGACATCAAATATATTAGGAAGCATCTCTAGGGTAGAGACAGTGAATTGGAACTGAGAAGACAGGAATCAAGGCTGATCCTAAAGATGGTAACTGAGGGCCTGTGGGACCACAACAACAACACATTTCTGCATGTGCATTTGTAAATGGGTATCATGTGTTCATGGACATGGGCTTTGGTTAACGTCTATCCAAGGATGGAAGCTGGGGACATGCTCCTTATATTATATACTTTGGGCTCTCTGAATTTTATATGGATTGGTGATGTGCACTAAAGTTTCTGGAACCTTGATTCTCTTTGAAGATCTAGGACCCTACACAGCTGTTAAAATTCACAAAAGGAATGTATCTTCCATAATCATTGAATATGATGATTGTAATGATAAGTGCTACAGTTAATGTTAATGTTAATTGCGATTTATAGAGCGCTTAATACCGTCAGGTCTCTAAGCGCGGAGAGAGAATAGCCACAGTCCCCCCAAGTGAATGTTAATGTTAATCCCTAAATGGTATGCGTTATGCCCAGGCCTCAGTGAAGAGGAGAGTCTTCATTTTTTCCTAAATGGAAGGAGGGCTTTTTCGGACCAGAGGTGGCCCGGCAGCTTATTCCAAAGTTGTGGGATGAGGACAGAAAAGGCTCGTCCTCCTTTAGTCGTGTAGTTAAACCGTGGGCAGATTAGCAGGCCACCCATGAATGACCTTAGGGTGCGGCTGGGGGCGTATTTCCCCAGGCGCTCTTTGATGTATCTTGGGGCCTGTCCATGCAGGGCCTTGTGGGCGATACAAAGGCCCTTGAATCTAGCCCTCTGTTTGACAGGGAGCCAGTGGAGATTTTGCAGCAGGGGAGTGGCCCGTGTGCGTCTGGGGAGCTTGAAGATCAGCCTGGCAGCATCATTCATCACAACCTGAAGTTTGCCTAGCAACTTGTCCGGTAGCCCAATGTAGAGCGCGTTACCGTAATCTAGTCGTGACATGATCAATGCGGTCACCACTGTCCGCATGGTGAAAAATGAGAGGAGAGGTGAAAGTTTCCTCAACTGTCTTAGCAGGCCCACACAGGTCCCGAACACGGTCAATACTTGGTTGGTCAGTGAGAGTTTGGCATACATCAATGTGAGGAAGGGGAGAAGGAGTGCAGATATAGATTGATGAGTGATCTTGTTGGCATTGTGGTGATGAACTGTCATCAAAATGGTATCTCGACAGTGCACTCTATATTGGCAAGAATAATTCTACTGCTATTGTGTACATGATAATGCATTCAGGAAAAGTTGTTTATTGCCTGGAAATGAATACATGAAACACTTTATCATGTATGTTGGGTTTACATTAATGTACTGGTACACTATATAAGCCTCATATGCCTGAAATGCCTTATAGCACACTTGAATAGATACTTAGGAGGCACATATACCACTGTGGTTAGTGAACGTTATTTATTGTCTGTTAAAAGAATGCATGAAGCACTTTATCATTTATGTCAGATTGACATCCATGCAGCAGTGCACTGTTTATTTATTTTATATGCCTTATTACATGATTGAATGAGTGCTTACGTTGACCAAGTAGAGGGAATTTTTTAGATTATGTACAGGCAAGTTATAGCTACATTAGCACATGACTTATAGTTACTTGAGATAACTGTAACTACAACTGGTGAATTTCTGGGGTTTTAGAGTTTGAAACGTTATGTTGTTGCTGAGATTTTCACCTAATCATAACGTTATTTAAGCCTTTGTTTTTTTCAGTGGATTCTAGGGTTTCTTAACGTACAGTAATATTTTATTAACCTATGTAAATCCAACCCCCGCTGTGCATGGCCCAGTGGCAACCCCCCGCATGCTGCCAAGCCCACGCTGCACACAGGCTTTAGCCGTGTGTGTAATGTGGTTGGCCACAAGGACTCTCCTACTGAAGCCCCCTCCTGCTAGATTTAATATAAAATGTCAGGCTGCCATTTTTTTTCAGCAATCCAGTGAGACTCCTGAGGGATTGTGACAAAAATTGCCAATTTCACTTAAAAGTTTTGCCCCGGGTGGTCCCTCTGGGTCCCCCACACAGGTCCTAGCCGGACAGAGTATCCCTTACCTGGTCCCTTACATTATTATTTTTTTAACATCAGGACGGGGGACTAAGGGCCAGATGTACGACCTTTTTTTGCGGCCGCAAATGGGAGATCCTCCCGTTTACGACCGCAAAAAAGAGTAATGTCACTGACTCGCAAAATAGCATTTGCGACTCCCGCTATCAGGAAGGGGCGTCCCTTCCTAATAGCGAGACTCACTGCCATGTACAATTGTTTTGCGACCCCATTTGCGGCTGCAAAACACTCGCAGTTTACCACCTACTTCAAGTAGCTGGTAAACTACTTGCAAACGGGAAAAAGTCCCCAGGGGACCCCTTTCCCTTTGAGTATGTTAGAATATTTTTAAGAGCAGGCAGAGGTCCCAGGGACCACTGCCTATCCTTAAAAAAATGAAACTGAAAAGTTTCATTTTTCTTTTTTAAATGCAGCCCATTTTCCTTTAAGGGCAAAAAAAAGACTGCTTTATTTAAAAGCAGTCCCAGACATGGTGGTCTGCTGACCCCAGCAGGCCACCATCCCTGGGAGTGCTATCCATTCCTAATGGGGTCGCAAATTGCGACAGCCTCAATAATATTCCTGAAGCATGCAATTTGCGACCCTATTAGGAATTGCTAACAGTGTCTGAGACACTGTTACACATCCCAATTTGCGATTCGCAAATTCCGAGTCTCAAATGCGACACAATTTCCGAGTCGCACACTGGTGGGTCGTACATCTGGTCCTTAGTCCTCGAGTCCTGTAATGGCTGCCAGCAACATTTATCTCATGTTGCTGGCAGCTAATCAGAGCACTTGCTCCCTCTGGGTCTTTCTGCCGTGGAAGCGAAGTGGCCCAAGGGAAAAAAACTCCCTGGGCCAATCAGAATGCTGTGTTTTTTTACATTGGACTCGTGAGAGTCCCTCAAAACATCCCGTCTAGATATACGATTATTTTTTAACCTTAACTTCTCAAAAACTACTGAACAGATTTACACTAAATTACAAAAGGCACAATCTGAGATCCAAGATCTAGCTTTCTGCCAAATTTGGTATAATTCTGATCAGTAGTTTTTGCGAAAATGCTTCTGACAAGAGTCTAAAGAAAGTGCATGGAAATTTTGCGTTTTGGAACCCCCTTTATTCTCAGCCCCCGCTAAATGGATCACCCGAAACTTTCCATGCACAAACTATGCAAAAAGAGCACTTTTTTGAAAGTTTTGTAAAGATTTATCAAATGGTGTCAAAGCTATAAGTAAAACAGAAAAGGAATTTCCTATGGAAACGCTGGCCTAACTATAAGTACCTAGTGACAACAGACACTTGGTAATATATATAAGCTTGCAGTGGCCCTCTGCAAAATCACATGTAATCCATGTCTTTAAAGGAAGATTGCACTGGCAAGCCCTGCAATACATAGTTGTCCCATGTTCTTGAAGCAGGTTTGAACTGCCCCTCAGTCACACACTTGTTCTATTTCTTTGAAGGAAGCTAGCACTAGCCCTGCAGTGCCACACTTGTTCCACGTCTTCGAATGAAGCTTGACTAACCCTGCAGCACCACATTTGTTCTATGTCTTTGAAGGAAGCTAGCACTGACTGGCCCTGCAGTGAAGCAGGGTCTATTTGTTATCATAGGGTACCCCAGGCCCGTTCTGCCCACACCTGAAGTATGAACCCCTTACATAGGCCCTGCCAGCCTAATTTGTAGGCCGTGTTAAATTGACCTGAGGGTCCGGTTTTACCATATAACAACTACCCTGGTCCATCCTTGTCACTCAGTCAGTATGAACCCCTACGTTGGCCCTGCGGTCTTTCTGTAGGCCTTTTGTTAAGTTGACCAGAGTTCCGCCATTTTTCTGAACAGCAGGCTCTAAGCCTGTCTGACTAAAAACTCAGCCAGCTTCTCTCTGCGAGGCACCCTACTCCAGACTGGATAGCCCCCACCCTACCCGTGTGCCCAAAGTTCACTGTCTCAAAGTTCACTGTCTCTCTCTATCCTGTCGACATATAGCACACCACATCCTGGGTCTGAACATGAGAACAGAGAAGTTCCCACCACAAGGACGTCAGGCCAGGGTGATAGATGTGGCAACCAGGACATTGCTCTATATTTTATTCCTTACATTACATATTTTCTGCTTGCCCTATGCAATTTACGACGAGCGCTTGGTCTGAGATTATAACCTTTCACCTAGTCTATGTTCCGCATTTAGTAAGATAGACACGACACTTCTGATAAATGTGCGAACCGTGGTGTAGGTGACGTAGGTAGGACTGACGTTGCAATAAGCACTTCTGCTTCAGATCCCAGCCTTGAAGGGTATAAAAAGAGAGCCCACGGAGTTCTCGTCGGACTACCCCACCCGTCTGTTGGTAGATGGCAGGCGGTTGTGGGTGCTCCCCAAGAGCTCTTGTTTTTTTGTTTTTAAGATACAATTTAACTTGCCAATTTATTTGCTGTATATGCTATGTATGCTATTTTGTCTCTAAATTGGTGTTTTCTTATTGAGAATTTAATGCTTATATTACACTTGCAAGGCTGCTTTCTTTTAGGTTTAAACGTGAGTATTCTCTGCAGTTTAGATCAAATGTGTTTTGCATTCTGAGAACATTTTCCTTGATTTAAATTATGTTTTTCATAATGCATTTATAAATGTGTCTTTGAGGTTTTCTGAAGTGTCTCTCTTCAAACGATTTCAATGCCTTCTGAGTCCTATTGAGAATTATATAATAATACCTTCTGTTTGGTAAGACTCTATGAATGCTAGGTCACTATATTTTGTATTCTGTATTTTAAATGCCTTTTTCTTGAAGTTGCACCTTCTAAATAAATCTGTTAAACCTTTTGGCTTAGTTTCCATGGCTCACATATTTGTTTCCTTCATTATAGTGTGGGCATCCCTGAGCACCCCAGCTCAAATTAATCCGCCCAAAAACCCCTCCCTCTAACATTTTGGTGCCGTGACTCGGATGAGCAGTGCCGGCTGACAGGAGACCACTGGGACCCTGGACGCAGACTACCCTTCGTGCCTCTTTCCTGACTGAACCACAGAGAACAGCACTCGGGTAAGTTATTTTGGCTGCCTGATGTGCTGTGTCTTTCTGGGAGCAGCGGGTAAGGGCGCCCGTGGGACATCTGTGTTCCTTGTTTCAGTTTTCCTGTCTAACTGGTCTCGCTTATTTAAAGAACATTCCCAAGCTGAGGAAACGTGTGCGTAGTGGACTCTGAGCCAAGGAGTGACGTTAGGAAGTTGTTTGAATTATGTGTTTTTCTTTTTATGAATAGACATACGTTGTTACTGTGCCTCTCTGAGAGCTAGAGAGGGCCTCCGTCTAGGATTGACGGGGAAAGGAAGATTGCGTCTGGCATCTTTCAGTGTTCATTTGTGTGTTTTTATAAATAGATATAAGGAATACCTCTGTCCAGTTGCAAGTATCGACAAGGAAGGGAGGATTGCGTCAGGCGCCTTTCAGTGGTTATTTTTGTTTTATCATGCCCCTCTGATGAAAATCAAAGGGGACTCTCATTCAGTAGTCATGAGAAAGAAGACGAATTCCGTGCCTGCCTAGCTAACAAGTTGACGGTTTCCTCTTGAGTTACGGTTTCCTCTTGTGTGAAAGAGAAGAAAGTGGTTTCCCCGGGATGTGTTAGATATTATATTTTCGCTAGCTTAAGCATTGTTTTTTTTTTTAGAGCTTACATTATGGGTTTTTTATTATTATATAAATATATTTTGTGCTACGGAGATAGAGTTTACGCCTGTGCAGGAAGGCAAGGAGTTTGCATGATGCAAATCTCAGCTATTTGCGGGCTCAGGAGCGGTTCCGAGTCCCGGATAAGATGTGCCACTCTACGTCTTGTGACTGGCACATGAGGATTTATGATAAACAAGTTATCAGACTTCCTCGGCTTTTGCGAGGGACTGTCAGTATATATTTTTATTTCCAAAGACAGTCAACATGAGTATTGTGTGATTATGGTTTGTGAACTAAACGCCTTCCCATGTGGTTTTCTGTTCTCTTCCTGTGTTAAAATGAAACGTAAAGACGTTTATTTTTTGCTATGTTATTTTAAGACATCCTTCTGTACGCATTTAGGCCAGCAGAGGAGAATGCGCGAATATTTCTGTGGGTTTATATCTATCGATAGACGTGTACATAATATGCTTCACATTTTGTATAATTGAAGTGCGATTATTTTATGGTCAAATCTTTTTGTATTGTGGTCTTTTTTAGCATGCATTGTGGTTGTCTTTTTAAGCATCAGTGCCTGGCGCTCCGACCTTTTATGTATTTAGTGAGACCAATAATAACTAGAATTGTAACTGTTTTTTATATATGAAAGCTGTTGCCTTTTTGTGAATAAATAGTATTATATAGTTACCCCTTGCCCCCCCCTAGCCCCTGTCTGACCCATGTGGCGCAGCACCACATTTAATTAGCACAAGTCACTTTCAGATAACTGACCACGTAATGCACAACAACATACACCGAATTGTTGAAATAGTTGCTCACATTTATATTTTGAAGTATGTACTTGGCGACAGGAGGTTGCGTCTGGCGTCTCCCATTTTGTGCCGCAAATACGTGTGTATGGGACTGCGTCTGGCAGCTCATATTTGTTTTGAATTTTGATTACTTAGTTGGTGTAAATTGTATTGTTTGAATGTTTATTTCTGCCAACGCCTTTCAACCTCTTTCTCTTCATTGTAAAAAGTGTCCTTTGTTCTCCGCCTTTTTTAGTTACATGCAGTGTACTCTAATAGCTATACTCTATTTCCTTCTCTCGGTCTGCATTTTGCGTCTCTCCCTCTCTTATCTGGCTTATGGGCCTTTCTCATCTCTTTCTCTCACAGTGGTACCACAGGTTTTCACTACTGTTTAGCGAAATCTTATATATAGGAGTACTTCTCTCTTGTGCACTGCAGTGAGACGTGATCAGCAGGAACATCTGGGTACGTGCCAAGCACACCCACTTTAACTGAGACAGGTTCAATTAGAGACCACACAACTGGTGCGCGGTGCATCCAGTGAATACTGTGTCTAGCTGTCAAGTAGCTGCCTTCACGACTCTTAATTACATCTTTTTGAGCACGGTTTTAAAAAGGCTCCCCTATTTTAACTCATTATACCCTGAATGAAGTACATTCAGTTCCTTGACCGTCACACCTCACGCTTCTCACCTCACCTTTCTGGCGTGCTTGGACTATTAGTAATGAATCCTCCCACTTGAATATTCAGTCAAGCGGTAGAAAGATGGGGAGGAAGGCTTTTGCATGCATTTCTCGCCGCAACACACAGCCACCTTTTTACGTTTTCTGGTTGCTATTACGCCCTAGACTTGGCCCAGCGTCAAATGATAGACAAGCCACACAAAAGAAAGAAGTGACATAATAAGTTGAGGTCAAGGACTGCCATCCCTTACCGCCCAGAGCCCAATGATAGAAAATGTACTACCAGGTAAAATGGAGCTATTCCCTTTGATATTTTTGGATCATAGGCTTAACATAGTACATACAATGTTCTATGGCCCACAATGTTAAAAGACTAAAAACGCCATCCATATAAGTAATATAGTCCTGGCAGAGGGAAAATACTTTCAGTTTCAAATGCACATGAATATCTCTCTATTTAGATGACCAATTATAATTCATAAAAGAATTTCTCATTATAGACCTGATGAATATCTTTAGGCATCCATATTTCAATGCACAAAATGCAAAGGCCGACCTGGTCAGCTAGATTCACACTGAAGATTACACCAAATATTGCAGTACTAAGCAACTAAGTACGAAATAATTTACTCCTACCTGTGTCCAATTCAACGACAGCCCAAATGCTAGGGCAGATCCAGGAAGTACTGCCACAGAGCGCACACAGTTGGAGTTAGCTAATAGAAAAGATTTTGAAATTGTGTCTTGTGGCCAAGGAAGTTAGTGACACTAGACTTAGAGTAACGTACATGTCGGAGCAGATGGTGAACATTAGACAGAAGATTGGAATTAGCAAGATAAGACTGTTCTCTCCCGATTTCATGCACAGAACTAGGGAGAGAAGAGGGGAGATAAAGTGATGGAATGGAATGCACGCTAGCTACACCCAATTTTCATCTTGGATCAAAATATAGATCCAATACATTATTGTAGGCCCTTGGGGCAAAATACTAGAATATACGGCGTTTACACAACGTGCATGACACACAGAGAACGTGAGCCTGTGTTTGACTTGATGGTCACAGGTTCATATGCTACTAGGTCTATTGAACATTTCATCTTTCTAAGGTGGATAGATGCGGGGTCTGATCAACCCTTCATCATTCTGAGGTGGATGAAATGAGTACCATTAAGTTGGGGAACAATGAAGATCTGCTGTTTAGCGTCAAAATATCATTCTGAGTGAACGTGCGCTTTACAAGAAAGCCATGTTATTTTAAAATAAGCTATATATATTTTGCATATTACAATTAAAGACAACACATGTTTTTAGATATTAAGTGGTGCTGAAGGGTTAATATATTTTTTCTTGGGCTGCCTTCAGGAGTAGCATTCCTGGCCGACCACAGATTCTGGGCGTAGAGCCAGGCAGGAAAG
Source organism: Calotriton arnoldi (assembly GCA_963921515.1). Classification (NCBI taxonomy): domain Eukaryota; kingdom Metazoa; phylum Chordata; class Amphibia; order Caudata; family Salamandridae; genus Calotriton; species Calotriton arnoldi. The sequence continues at coordinate 1,245,446 of CAWUFW010005297.1, forward strand.
AGACTTCCTGGGGTTGGCAACGAACATGAGATTTAGATGAAAGATATGTATGTGTAAGAATACGTTGGGCTGTGGAAGTGAACAAGAGAAATAAGTTGCCTAGAATCACACAATTTGGTAACGGGGGAAGCCGAGATTAAATACAGTGTTTCGGGTTTCACGTTGTGCAGTTTAGTGACGGAATATGTATGTGTCTATGTGAGAGGAGGTAAGGAATACGTTTTTGGATATGCACAGCTGTGTGCAGCCTTAAAAATATGAAACAACCAGAGATTTGTAGGAATAGATTACCACAGGTAGCCACCACACCAACTTCCTTCACACAGGCCCCAGTGCTAGGAAAATACAAAAGAATAAATAATATGTGCCGATATAAAGTAGATCTCAATGTTAAAGGATGGTATGCATGGAGTAAGCAATGCTCAGTATCGCAATATTGTCAGAATAATAGGTGTGGATTTAAAGAGGCCTTTTAAAAGTACAGTTGCAGACTTTAGAGGTGGTTGCATATATTTTGCAGTTCGAATACCATGAGTTTTTGTCTCCCTTAAATGTTTCTATCTCCTGGGAACTATTAGAGTACAATGTTTTGGTTCTTCTTTGTTTTTCGGGGTTAATTGATGTTTCGAGATGTTGCAACATTATTATTATTAGGGTCTTCCCTGCATCTCCAAGAAGTGTATTGGATTTCCTGTCTTCGGGATGTTTGCATAGATAAGCTCAATGTTATTGTTTTCATCACCTCTTGTCTGGTTAGAAATAAAATTTAAATAGGAAAGACTTGTCATGACACAGGCTCAGGCCTACTACATTTTCCCACATGTTTGGATGACAGCTGGACCATGTGTCTATTATGATATTAAAGCAGCAACAACTTTCAGCAAAGCCAGAACAGGACTGCTTAAAAATAAAATAGGCAAAATAAGCGCCACAATTGAGGGAAATAAATAAATACATAATTTAAAGAAAGCAAAAATAGTTTATTGCCCATGGATCACTCTGTTTTCACTCACAAATATTACAATGTTCTGACAACAACCTAACGCCCCATATACTTCTCACTGAACAATTAATATATGTATAAGTCACATCAACTAGACCTAACAGTGACATTGAAATTATGAAAGAAGACATATATTTGTATAAGTTAACACGCGCTGCTATTGTGTTTCCATTGACTGTCCAAAGAGGAAGAACACAGTGATCAGCCGCAACAGGAACACCGCCATCTTCACAAGCAGATGTATATATAGAATGGCACTAAGTATTTTGCGTTCTTGAAGGGTTTTGACTATTTGAATGGCATAAGGAGAAGTGCTGTTTTATATCTGTATCTAAAAGAAATAATGTGTATGTATATTAATGTTTTTCATTCCTAGGTTCTTCAGAGTTGGAGAGAATATTGTTGTAACAAATTACATTGTACGGTGGAACGTGCTAAAATGCATTCTAATGCAGTGCATTCACCAGGGACTACAAAGGATAGGAGTAACAGGAAAAGTAGTAATGTTGTGTTTATATTATGTTTATGTATTGATCATTAGTAATGAGTATATGCCAATACAGAAGGATAGTGTGCATTGAATAACAGTGCTTCGTATTATACTGTTCTAAGGATACAATGTGTACAGATTTAATATGTCTTTTAATATATAGGTGCAATCTTTCAGGGTGTTTGAAAACAGGTTTCAAGGTATAACGGATTGGCACAAAGGGGTGTGGAATTTAATGAAATATCTACTTGTCCATGGGGCAGGATGCTTCTTAAATATACTTGTCCTGTAACAAAATACACTTGTCCCTTTTGTGCCATGTAATGCAGCGACAAATTATGGCAGCAATCTCATTATATAAGAGCTCTTAAATAGCCTCTCTGATTATGCTAGGGCTCCTTCCATAGTAGGCTTTCAATACTAACAATTCCCTTATGTGGCCACGTTTCCGCAGATCTACATACTGGGGCTGAAGGTAATGATAAGCAACAGTTCTGGCTCACAAAAAAAGTGGCTGGAGGAAAAGTGAACTTGCAATCACTCAGATTTTCGCTTGAGCAAATATACACCTGCATATTTGCTCATGCTTAAATGCAGTTCACAAATATTTTCTAGGAGTACTATTTCTTGGTCTACTTCTGTAGTCTTGTGAATTCACAAAAGTTGTATATCTGCACATAACCCAAGGACATGGGTGCACTTTATTTAATAATTGGGCCCCTAATTAGGTCTGGCGTTCACCATGACCTTTTATGTTTAATAAAATGTTGTCTCTCTCCCTCTCTCTCTTGGCTAGCTTCACTGTGAGTGACTTTATTCTGTTCTTTCACAAGGAGCATATCGACACACAGTTGTTTTATTCAGTGCCAGGAACCACTGTGCAATGTGTGATTTTGAGACCAAAACAATTTTTGCTTTTGCCAATGTTTGTTATAATGGTGAGGGCCCAGCAGCCCCCACAGCAATGAGGTTTCACAAAAATATTGCCAAAATAAGTTGTGCATTGACAAAGCCAAAAGGCTGACCAACAATTTCAGACCTACTGGCTTTACCACTGCTTGTTTATTTTTATGTTGCAAAGAAATGGTACCTACCTTATTCCAGTAGTTTAGCGAAATGTTTTTGCATTTTTTTTGTGAACATTTTATTTTGAAAGCAAACATTCCTCAATATTGCTTTCAAGCTTCTGCAAATATTTGCATCTAATCGGAGAGCATTCTGAGAGCAGTATACATAGCCTCACATTGCTAAATATTGAAAACGTGTGTACACATTTTTATACTCCAACCACTGTCAGTAGTGCAGTCTGAGCTTACAACATTTACTTAGAGCGCTCACCCTAATAATAAAGCCCTTGCATTAATGAACAATAAATACAAGTTTGAACAGCATTAACACATGGACACAAATATTACCTTTATTGCAGACTATGCCTTTCCCTGATCCATAATGTGGTACTGTAAACTGGCAGCCAAAGGGTTTGTGCTGTAGTGGGTTGGGCCTACTTGTCCCAAGGACAAAATACGCATGAAAAATTGTTACCCTTGACCTCAAACAATATGTCCTGGGCGTGGGGCTATAGGAATACCACATCCCTGGGCACAGTTTGACAACTATGAGTGTTTTGATTCCTAAAGGTGTTACTGTGACAGAGATTTTCATCTGTGTTTGCTGTTGGGACAAGCTATAGTACAATGTTTTAATTCTTCTTTTGCTTCTGGAGATAATGAATTTCTATTTAAAGTCTTGTACAGGGACGCCAATATAATTTTTAGGTTCTTTCCTTCATTTGGAGTTCCCTCCTTACCTCAGCTGGCCAACAAATGCAGCGTGCACCATTAATAGCTCAACTATTGCAAGACATGTTGCTACCAAAGTTTCAATTGTAGAATGTGCTGCACACACCTCCTCCAAGGACTATGTATCAATTGGTAAATAATTTATTGATGCAGATGTACAAAAAGGAATAGCATTAACTGGTTGGGAGTACACAATGGTTCAGATTGCTTCTACTACACATGATATCATGATATAAAGATAAAGGATGATGATATGTACTATGACCCTAAGTATATTATTGAAAGGGCTGGGTGGAAGAAAATGAAGAAGGGAACAGGGGAGGATGTATGCAAAAAGAAAAGGAATACGGATAGGCCCAAATGGAAAGATATGTTTACCAACGATAATGCTTGCTCCCATGGCCCGTCTTTTTCATGGTTCATCACTTGTAGGACGTGATGGGAAGATCAGACCGTTTTCCTAATGCTGTATTTCCACTGCCCCAAGCCACTTCATTTCCCCACATTAAATGGACTTCATCAGCATGCCCCCTACTCAAACTACAAGTACGTGTTGGTTATTGTGTGCATGATCAGCAAATGGACTGAGGCGTGCCAATCCAAGAACAGCAATACACAAACTATTGCCAAATGCCTCCTGAACGAGTTCATACCGCACTTTTGAGTACCTATGCTTTTGGGTTCTGACAATGGACCGGCGTTCATCTCACATGTGATTGAGGGGTTGTGCAAGGGGCTAGGAGCCACACAGAAACTACATGTGTTCCACGGAAACTACCAAGTGGGAATGGTATCCCAAGCTCATCCTGAAGGGCTGCACGTGCTGCACAGCAGAGAAAGGAAGAGTGTGTAAGCGGGCCCCAACAATACATCAACTAAAAACGTCTGGAACATCAGTGCCCCAACCCCTCAGTCTACAAGTTGTGACAACGAGACATCTTTACCTTCTTCATCACTTTGTTTTCTTCATATTGAAAGTGCCTTAGTAATAGAAGTGCTTGTAACCTCTCGAATTACTTGAAGACAGGCACCAACGGTTACTTTTTCTGTTTACAGGTATCATCTCTGAGGCTCTACATTATTCCTCAGCAGACTTTTTGAAAAGAGTAAAAGTACAGCAGAAGATAAGACATTCCTCCAACTAGTCACACTAGCCACACGTACCAACGATTGGAACAATGACTCAAGACTTTCAGAACAATTAGAGAAAATGATCATGGGTGCTACTAGCAGCATTGACCCCCATTGCTATAATGACTACGCCCCTTATAGTGAATTGTGATCACAGTGTTATACCTGAGATACTGCTTAAATGAAACAGAGAAATTGTACCAAATTGAATAAATAGCCATTGATAAAGACGGGACAGGGGGACAGTTGACAGGGCAGGATATTATGTTTGCACACACCAGTCTACAGACACAGAAAACAGCATGTCAACTTTGACAGGCCTGAAGGAGTCTATATGACGTTAAGGAAGATACAAAACAGCCAATGTTCCAATGAATGACACCCCTGGGAAACACCTACTAGGAGGACGGCCTGAAAAGATTGCTGTAAGAATTTTTTTCAGTAAATGAACAAGAGGAGGGAATGAAGCAGGGTCTATTTTTTATCATAGGGTACCCCAGGCCCGTTCTGCCCACACCTGAAGTATGAACCCCTTACATAGGCCCTGCCAGCCTAATTTGTAGGCCGTGTTAAATTGACCTGAGGGTCCAGTTTTACCATATAACAACTACCCTGGGCCATCCTTGTCACTCAGTCAGTATGAACCCCTACGTTGGCCCTGCGGTCTTTCTGTAGGCCTTTTGTTAAGTTGACCAGAGTTCCGCCATTTTTCTGAACAGCAGGCTCTAAGCCTGTCTGACTAAAAACTCAGCCAGCTTCTCTCTGCGAGGCACACTACTCCAGACTGGATAGTCCCCACCCTACCCGTGTGCCCAAAGTTCACTGTCTCAAAGTTCACTGTCTCTCTCTATCCTGTCGACATATAGCACACCACATCCTGGGTCTGAACATGAGAACAGAGAAGTTCCCACCACAAGGACGTCAGGCCAGGGTGATAGATGTGGCAACCAGGACATTGCTCTATATTTTATTCCTTACATTACATATTTTCTGCTTGCCCTATGCAATTTACGACTAGAGCTTGGTCTGAGATTATAACCTTTCACCTAGTCTATGTTCCGCATTTAGTAAGATAGACACGACACTTCTGATAAATGTGCGAACCGTGGTGTCTTGTGGATTGTTACCTGCCTTGTTATGTTGGCCTAGGCCTGGCTGCCATGCTGCTTTTCTTTGCGCACGTTACACTGAGCCGGGCCTCCCTCGCCCTTTGCTCGTGCCAAGTTCTTTTGCACTGTCTGCATTTTCTGTTGTTCACCTTTTTGGGCTCAGTCTGCACAAACATGTACAAGGTCGCATAACAATGTATTTCGGTTCTTCCTGATATGGCCAGTCTCGCGCACCCAGACATAACATTATGTGCAATTGCCATGAAGAATTTGGTATGCTTTTAATACTGTGGTTTACCAGCGCTTAACACACTTGGAGAAATCCCTTTCAGTGAGAAGAGCTATGATGTCCTGCTGATGTAATTCTGCATCTAGAGACTGAGGTATGGGGGTTCGCTAGTCAAAGCCCAGAGGTCTTCTATTACTATAATAAACTATCTTACTGCAAGGGGAGGGTGGTAATGTTATTTAAACGTTTATCCACTGAGCTCTGAGATGCTTTCCCCGTTTGTATTCTATGGAATTGTAACCATGCTGCTTATATTAGTCATATGCATTATGCTATTAGTACTGACACGTGTACTGTACATTAGAGCACGTAAGTTGGAATAAACATTTTAACCTATCCAGTGTCTCTTACTACGCACCTTGTGGACAAGTACGAGTGAGTGACGAAAGAGTGTTCTTGCTTCTGCGAGTCCTGAGATAAAGATACCGTGTTCTGGGTTGTCTAATCATTGGTACTTGGGTGCTAATGGGATGCTAAGCTAGTTGGGTTGGGGTTTTTGGGTGCTACGGTATATGGTGGCAAACCACTGTATTCCGGGGTCCCATTTTCCTGTGCATAGCTCTGTGTATGTGCAGAAACCTTATGACATGGCGCGACCACCGTGGGGCAGCTTATCTGCGAGACGCTTGAGTAGTACTTGTGCTTGTCCACAAACCCCTCGCGTACGCTTCCGGAGGCGTATGTGACGGTGATACCTCCTATATTGAATGTTTTATAGGTTCTTTCAAGCTTGAAGTTATTAAAAAAGGTTAGTTAGCAGACCCATTTTTGTGCTCCCTGTTAGGTTGTCGAATATATCTGTTTAGTCATGGCTGGTGTGGCGATTGCTGCACATAGTCGAGGAGCACTCCGAGACCACTTACGGGTGTATGGAGTGCCTGATACAGGGATCGATTTGGTCTTTGTGGTTCAAGCCGATCCGGCTTACCACTTTGAGGTGTTTTACACTTGGATCACTTTTGAAGCGGTGGATGCAGGTGATAAGCTGTTTCATGAATATAAACCCACCGCTATTCCTGCTGCCTATCGACCCTATACTGCTCTTGAAGTGCCTCTCACGGCTTGGCAGCACCGTGTTTGGTTTAATGGCGCCCTACCACAACCAACTACCGCAGTTCGTTTAGGCCCCTTGTCAATTCAGGGGGCCACTTGGCCTGTATTGGCCGGGTATACCCCGCATCCAAATTATCTGGCATTACCGCTTGCGGAACTGCGCACTATGCATACCGAATTGGTACGAGTGCATCGAGCCCTAGTGACATACGTTACAGGTAGTCTACATGGAGCTGCTCCTGTAGTCGCAGGCCAACCAGCTATAGCCGCTGGAGTGACCATAAGTCCTGTCATGGTAAATTCTGTGATGGGCAAACGTCCACAAAATAAGGACGACTATCCTTACTGGCTTGCAGAAAAGTTCGATCAGATAGAAGCAGTGTTTCCCCATACATCCCCAGTAGATAAACACCGCATCCTCACGATAAGTTTGCCAAAAGACATAATCCCCGATTTGACATCATGTGAAAACTGGGGTAAGGTATTCGCAGCAGTTTATTCAAAATGTTTTGGAACTCCTTCCATGACGGTTCTACCCTCTGTAATTAAAAAGTACAGGATGAACATGGCCCTGAAGCGGCTGTGGAATTAGGGATGAGACTAGTGGGAGTGTTTGATGTAGTAGCTGAGCTGATCCTTGGAAATGTCAAGGGCGATGCTATGAACTTTCAAGTAGCGAATGCTTTGGCTTTGGTCCCAGAGTTGGACAGGCCTCGCGAATTACCGAAAATAATAGCCCGGGCTTATAAAACAATTGGAAGAAATAGCCTAGGCAACAAGCCTTTTGTAAAAATGCAAACTCAATCGCAAACACAAGTTATACAAACAAAAAGTGCATCTGAGAAAGATGATAAACCAGTCTTCACTAAAAAGAGTTGGAGACAGAAAAAACAGGGTAAGCAACAAAAGAAGCCGGGGTCGAGAGGCGCTTCCCCAGTTTCGGTTTCTTCTGAACGTACTTATGATTTACGTGATAGGTCAAGGATTAAATCACCAGAAAGGTTTCAGAGCTCTGATACGCGTTCTCCTCGTTCTTCACAGGCCCAGACGTCGTCACAGGCTGGTGGAGGAGGACGGCAAGATAGAGGAAGGGGCCGAGAGGCTCCCCAGGAGCGAGACCAACCTCGACAACAAGTCAGAGGGAAAGCAGAAGACTTTCATCTTCCTCGACCGCAATTTCAGAAGAAAAAAGTTGCCGCTGTCACAGCGAAATATGCCTCAGACCGTGAGAACGAGACTCCAGAATTGGACGTGGGCAGTGACCCTCCTAGACAGCGCCGCGGAAGTTACCATAGTGCGGGAGGCGCTACGTCCTCATATGGAGGCGACAGCAACTGAAACATTCGTTACTGTAGAGACAGCTGACACGAGAGTGGCACCCCCTGACAGACTATATAATCTAGTCATACAAATTGAAGGTGACATACCGCGTGAAATAAAAGGGATTTTTTGGGAAAATCTAACCTCTTCATATGACATTTTGTTAGCAGAGGTGGATTGGCCACCCCCATTCGTTTTAGCTGCACATAAAGGAGAGGAGGTAATCCTTCCAAGCTTCTCACGGCATGTCCCAAAAGACAAAGCTGAAGCACTTGCAGCTGAGTGGGCTGTGCACCTGGCACCAGCGTTATACCGCAACCATGTGGGATGGGATGAAGAATCACCTCCCCATGCAATACCTTTGCGGTCACTACCGCAGCCACAACCCTAATATCCCATCAAACGGCAGGCAAAAGGCCCCGTCTCAGTAATTCTGACACAGTTGGAATATCAGGGAGTAATTGAACCATGCGTATCACCTATGAACAATCCCCTTTTCGTGGTTTCTAAACCCGATGGATCGTACCGCTTAGTTTTGGATTACCGGCATTTAAATACTCATTGTTGGAACTTTGCGGTGCAAAATACACACAGTTCTGCGCTTGTAGACAGTCTTGTTCGTAAAAAATACAAAACGACACTTGACCTTTCAAACGGTTTCTACACGCACAACCTAGCCCCGGAGAGTGGTCAATGGACCGCATTCACATCCGGTGGTAAATTATTCCAGTTCCGGCGTTTACCCATGGGCTATAAAAATAGTCCGGGTATATTCGCCGCCCGTGTTGTTTCTTTGTTAAATGACATTGATCAAGACGCATGTTCGTACGTTGATGACATCTATCTGACAGACGACGAGTTATATCAGCATTTGTCTCGTGTGGACCGCATTATTCTTGAATTTGCGGAGCAGGGTTACAAATTTAACTTTGCTAAGTCACACATTGCTGAATTTACCGTTCTGTTCTTGGGCTATGAGCTCAATAACGAAGGTAAGGGCTTAGCCCCCATTTCTTGGAAAAATGTGCACATTTGTGCTCCCCAAATACTCTGAAGAAACTTCAGTCTTTGCTGGGTTTCTTGAATTTCGGGCGTACTTACATTCCCGAATATGCCCAGCGTATCAAGCCTTTGTATGCTTTGATACAACCTACTTATTCAAGGTCTTGCTGGCTGCCTGAGCATACCTCAATTCTGCAGTCTTTGCAGACAGACCTTTTGGAGTCTAAATATCTTTTGACTCGTGATAACCACACAAACCTGGTGATTAGAATAATTCCGGGGGCGGTGGGATTCACCTATTTAACCTTTAATGAAGGTGATACAGTACCTATCGCATACAAGTCACATCTGTACACTTCCGCTGAATTGCGCTTTACATCTGTTAAAAAAGTTCTGACTGCAGTGCAAATGGCGATTCTAAAAGAACGCGCACTGGCACAGGGAAAGCGAATTCTGGTGGTAACACCCTGTCCTGCCCTAGAGGCAGTAACAAAGGCAAGTGTACCGAACTCAAAAGCAATGCATCCCCGTTGGATACAATGGGCTACATCCTTGACGTCTTCGGACGTCACTTTGGTTTTGATTCTTCTCTGCAGACTCAGGAGTTTTTGCAGTATGAATTTGTTCATCCTCCTCCTTTGTTTTTATTACCGCTTGAGGATTACAAATGTGTGATCTACACCGATGGTTCGGCGCAGCCGGCCACTGGGTCCAAGCACGCTTATTCAGCTGCATGTGCTATTGTTGCGGGTTCCTTTGTGGATGGAAAGTTCAAATCCTCTGCAGTGCATACTCGCACCCTTGGAGATAGTACCGCACAATTGGCCGAGCTGCATGCATTGCTACTTGCACTTGAGTTCGCTTCTCAGGATGAGACCACTCTTATTGTATGTGATTCTTTTTACTGTGTACAATCTTACAATGACAATCTGTTTTTCTGGTCGAAAACGACTACAAGGACGCAAAAGGGAGCACAATTAAGCATAAAATGCTTTGGGTTCGAGTGGCAGAATTGCAACAACGTCTGCCCCTCACACAGGTGGTTCACACCTTAGGCCATCAGCGGGTGGGCGCACACGCTATTGGTAACGATCTGGCAGATGAAGCTGCCCGTTCAGCAGTAGTCACGTGTTCAGTAGCAGCGGTTACCAGGTCCATGTCGAAAATAGACCCTGTTATATTAGCAGCTATTGCTGCAACCAAGGAAGGTAATAATTACCCTACAGGTTTCCCTTCCAAGTATTCTTACACATTAAGTCCCGATCAGGTTCCTTATGTAACTATACCTGACGTTGGAGATCGGCTGATCCCCAACGCGGACCGCAGGAGTGCCTTGATATTAGCTGCACACGAAGGCATGGCTTCGGCTCATGCAGGTGTGTCAGCTACAGTTTCCATCTTGCAGCAGCGTTATTGGTGGCGTGGATTGTATAAAGACACCCGTGCTTTTGTGCTCTCTTGCGATGTTTGTCAACAGATTAAGCCTTCCACGGTAACACGTCCACCACAAACCCCGCTCTGCATTGCTAACAGACCCTTTGGGTGTGTTTACTTGGATCACTGCGGTCCATTCTCATCAGACACTGCCTATAAATACATCTTAGTGGCAGTGGACTCGTGCACACGGTTTCTCTGGGTCTGGCCACAACGGAGTGCTGACGCCCGAAATGTAATCAGGGATTTGCGTGTCTTTGTGGGAATTTTCGCATGCGGCACCTTCCATTCGGACCAAGGTCCAGCGTTTGCCTCTAGGGCTTACAAGGATGCAATGGCTTCGCTTGGGGTGCGGGTGAAATTTTCGTCTCCGTATAGGCCTGAGGGCAACTCTATCGTTGAACGAATGAACCGTGACTTAAAGCAATCCTTAACAGCTAGGGTTATAGGTACTGGCAGGAACTGGCTGGCCCATTTGTATACCGTTCAGCGTGCACTTAATAATCTCCCTAGAAGACCTCTGGGTGGGCGGACCCCATACGAAATGCTCTTTGGCATAAGAATGTTTGTGCCTGACCTTGAGGGTCCAGACATCGCGGCGCAATCCGCCAAGTTTGATGTAGATAACCATTCTGCTATGTTACAGGACTTACAAGAAGCCCGAGACAAACTTGCAACTACACATTTGCCTTCAGCCACAGATCCTGCGTTGCAGATTCCGGTAGCCGGCTGGCTTCCAAAGGTTGGAGAACTGGTTCGAGAAAAGGTTGAAAACAAAAAGAATTCGGCCCCTCTTTTCGTGCACCGGTTCCAGTTCTGGGCTTGAAGGGAACACGTACAGTCATTTTACCACCGCTTTCTGGTCGCAAGGAGAACAGATACATCTCAGTGGAAAATGTCAAGCTACAGCGCCTGGCCGATCCTGAATAGTGTCACACCAGCGGTCTCTTGTCCTGCCATTTATCGGACATATGTTCATAGTCCATCTGCACGAACGATCGCTGATGCTGTAATTGAGATGGTTGATTTGCCTGAAACTACGATTGATCCCCAACTCTCCACCAATATCGACGAGGACGAGTATACTTATCCTGCATCAGAATCGGTGGCACATCAACCAACAACGCCACTAAGCCCGACTCGTTATTCCTTTGATTCGGATTCCACATCTTCAAAAGTTCCATCCAAGTTCAGTATTTTTATATCCTGGTTTAGAGACAATTTTTTGATTCCCCCTGGACATACATCTGGTTGGTACTTTTCTTGATAATTTTGTTCATGTCCATTGGCTTTGTCACAGTGTTTTTTCTACTAATCAATGGTCACTATTTACCTGAACGCTCTGCTGTAGACTATGTTTCTGGAACTTTGGCTCCTCATTCCTCGTCTCACATCATGAAGCGTGACCACACATTTGTGAACATTTCAGCCTTCCCAGTTGCTGATGGCATCGTATGGGATGCAGTGAACTATCAAATCCATGGTCCGACGGAAATTATTAATGTACCTAATGTCCTTCGTGTTTCAATGGGTGATGTAGTACAAAATAATATTCATTCTGATGATTGGGATGTGCATGCCGTTGAAGCATTGTTTGCCGATTTAAAATATTATGCATCTTTTAATGCTGAAGATTTATATATGAATTCTGCTAATTATGCCGATTTGTATTGTTACCAACATTGGGGTAATCATTTTCTCCATAAGCCCAGTGCCCTGCGTAGTTCTGTTAACTATACCCAATGGGAACATTGTCCAAACCCCTTGCCAGGTAGCTCTCAAACTCTTCGAAATAAGTTTAATTATTTTACTGATTTTAATCGGTCGAACCCTGCATCCTATTATTTTAGACTTAATAACACATCAACTCAGAAAATTATGTTGACACACACCAAATTGCTTTATTCAGGTTCCTTTCTGAGTGCCCTAGCTGTGGGTGGTTATGAGTACTGGGATAATACAGTGGATTTAAAATCTATTTGGGGCTCCAAGCCATGGCAGGTACAGGGAACCGAGGCATTACACCGTGCTTGCCTCATCCCTACACAAATTATGTTCCTCAATGTCTCCATCTATCAGACTACATGTTGGGGCTTAGCAACCACTAAACAATTGAATACTCCATCAATACCATCCCTGTCGAGTTTTCCCAATGAAAGCTCACGATTCCATATGTCCCTCGTGTCCCTGCAGGCTCTGTTACAAAATAATTCGTTTAATGTTTCTGAGCTAGTTCAGTCACCCTGGTTGGTATGGCCTACATCATCAAATGCATGTCAAATGCGTTTTCACGACTCAGGAGCTAGTTACACACAGGATAGGCCTGATCCGAGATTTACTGATTCCCGTACTGTCACTACATATTCTGTTGGTAAATTATGCAAACAATGGCTGCAACATTCGTCCCTTGATTCTGTTAAACAACATTTGTCCCTCCTTACAGGCAATATTGATCTGTCCGACTTTGTTTTGGGACCTCGTGGTCCCCGACCTAAGAGATTCATTTATGAAACGTATAATGAACTCTGGAAGCTATCACAAATTGAAGCTGCTTCCCGTCTTCGGGAAATAGATCAAGCAAATATGGAAAAGGTGCTTGCTGTTGTTGACAATAGTATTAATACCCTGTCTTCTCGCATTTACACTTTAGAGAATATTGTGTCCTCTGTTGTCGATATTGTACAAGATGATGTTTCGGTGTTATATCATGGTCAGAATCAATTGCGCTCAGTTATGCAGTTTGCATGGACTTTACAAACACTTAAGTTAGGTAAAGTGCCTTGGCATTTCTTGAACACCTCTGCCTTATTTCTACCTTTTAACTTAACTGATAAACAGCAATTTATGTCCATGAAAGATGCAACTTACACTCTATTACATATCGAAAAGGTGGATCCTTTGCCGTTCTCTGTTGCAGAACTCGATTCTGCTGTATGGCTAGTTCATGGGGTTATCGTTTTACCTTTTTCCTTGTTTGAATTTGACTCGTGCATGAAACATTATCCTGTGGGCCGTTACCGGCCATTGGGCAGTGCTTTCCTGCATGAACTCTGGTCCTTGCCTTTCATGTATAAATGCCTTCGGGACGGCAAGGAAGTCTTTCTCACGGGGAGTACTGCGACTCGACTATGGGTCATTCGCTTATTTGTAAACACATTAAATTGCATGGCTCATGTAGCGTTTCCTCTCCTAATCTTGCTTGTGTGCTGAAAGGTATTCCTGCTCCTGTTATTTCACCTACTTTCACTCTCCTTTCCAATGGTAGTTATTTACTTTTCAATAACGAAAACTGTTGTGGCCTGCAGGCTGGCATTCCTTACATTGTAACAGTTTCGCACAGGGTTGTCTGCTGCAAAAATGTGCTTTTTCCTCCCCCTCATGGCAAGGTTGATATCTCTATTTGGCCTTCCATCCCTACCATGGAAGCAGATTTCAATAGACTGAGCAGAATAAAGGCACTATTATTAAACGAGGAAGTTATGCTCACGTCCGCCCGGGAGACATTCATTCTCCAGGTGGCGAGTACCCACAGTGAAATACAGGCCCTTTTAAACACTAATCTCCCCCAACATTTTGGGGAGTTAATACATCGTATTTTTAACGCATCTAACACTGAAGGCCTAGTACACTTTTTTAAGGTCGTGGGGTCGGGCTTGGTGTCCTCCTTCCAAACTGTTTTTGGTGTCATCCCGGCTTTCATACATTCTATTTTTTCCAGTGTCTTTGGCGGTTTCCCATTGATCCTCGCTTTAGCGGCTGGTGTCTTGCTCTTAATTTGCTTTCTGCGCAATGGCTGCTCCCCGATGGGACCTGCTCGATCCAGAACGCCTCCAGCTGCTCCGTGAGCGCCTTTTGGCCGGTTTTGGTGTCTTGCCATTGGCGACACTGAGTGTGTCATATACTCTTTCATTTCGCTTTGCGTATTTCACTTGCGTGCAACCTGTAATGACTTGTGTCCGCTGTCCTTTCACCTGATCTTTGGATTATTGCCTCTCCAATTCGTCATTGTCTGTTCCGGATTTTGTTCAGTTGATGGGTCCCTTAGAGGCCCATGAGCAGGACTGTTCCGTTGCTGGCTGTATGGCGCGTGCGGCTGCACTGGGGATTTTGGCGCAATGGGATATCTGGGCGGCTGCCCAGGATCTCCTTCAACGAAGCTGTTTCAATTATCACGCAAGCTGTCCCGCATTGCTTCTGGATGCTCCCTTTGCTGAGGAGCATTCCTGCTCTTTTGAACTCATGGTTTGGATGGCATCTATGTTTTTTGACGAGTCCAATGATGAACTCTTGGAGGGTATGGCTTTTTTCTGCACTTTCACTTTCATGGATTGACCTGCCCTTAGCCGTTTGGGCGCTCCCTGTGCTCCAACAGCTGTGTTTTTCCTCTGATGGGCCTCTGTCCTGGCCGCCGGACTGTCCAGGGGAGGGTGTCTTGTGGATTGTTACCTGCCTTGTTATGTTGGCCTAGGCCTGGCTGCCATGCTGCTTTTCTTTGCGCACGTTACACTGAGCCGGGCCTCCCTCGCCCTTTGCTCGTGCCAAGTTCTTTTGCACTGTCTGCATTTTCTGTTGTTCACCTTTTTGGGCTCAGTCTGCACAAACATGTACAAGGTCGCATAACAATGTATTTCGGTTCTTCCTGATATGGCCAGTCTCGCGCACCCAGACATAACATTATGTGCAATTGCCATGAAGAATTTGGTATGCTTTTAATACTGTGGTTTACTAGCGCTTAACACACTTGGAGAAATCCCTTTCAGTGAGAAGAGCTATGATGTCCTGCTGATGTAATTCTGCATCTAGAGACTGAGGTATGGGGGTTCGCTAGTCAAAGCCCAGAGGTCTTCTATTACTATAATAAACTATCTTACTGCAAGGGGAGGGTGGTAATGTTATTTAAACGTTTATCCACTGAGCTCTGAGATGCTTTCCCCGTTTGTATTCTATGGAATTGTAACCATGCTGCTTATATTAGTCATATGCATTATGCTATTAGTACTGACACGTGTACTGTACATTAGAGCACGTAAGTTGGAATAAACATTTTAACCTATCCAGTGTCTCTTACTACGCACCTTGTGGACAAGTACGAGTGAGTGACGAAAGAGTGTTCTTGCTTCTGCGAGTCCTGAGATAAAGATACCGTGTTCTGGGTTGTCTAATCATTGGTACTTGGGTGCTAATGGGATGCTAAGCTAGTTGGGTTGGGGTTTTTGGGTGCTACGGTATATGGTGGCAAACCACTGTATTCCGGGGTCCCATTTTCCTGTGCATAGCTCTGTGTATGTGCAGAAACCTTATGACAGTGACGTAGGTAGGACTGACGTTGCAATAAGCACTTCTGCTTCAGATCCCAGCCTTGAAGGGTATAAAAAGAGAGCCCACGGAGTTCTCGTCGGACTACCCCACCCGTCTGTTGGTAGATGGCAGGCGGTTGTGGGTGCTCCCCAAGAGCTCTTGTTTTTTTGTTTTTAAGATACAATTTAACTTGCCAATATATTTGCTGTATATGCTATGTATGCTATTTTGTCTCTAAATTGGTGTTTTCTTATTGAGAATTTAATGCTTATCTTACACTTGCAAGGCTGCTTTCTTTTAGGTTTAAACGTGAGTATTCTCTGCAGTTTAGATCAAATGTGTTTTGCATTCTGAGAACATTTTCCTTGATTTAAATTATGTTTTTCATAATGCATTTATAAATGTGTCTTTGAGGTTTTCTGAAGTGTCTCTCTTCAAACGATTTCAATGCCTTCTGAGTCCTATTGAGAATTATATAATAATGCCTTCTGTTTGGTAAGACTCTCTATGAATGCGAGGTCACTATATTTTGTATTCTGTATTTTAAATGCCTTTTTCTTGAAGTTGCACCTTCTAAATAAATCTGTTAAACCTTTTGGCTTAGTTTCCATGGCTCACATATTTGTTTCCTTCATTATAGTGTGGGCATCCCTGAGCACCCCAGCTCAAATTAAGCCGCCCAAAAACTCCTCCCTCTAACAGCAGTAGCATACTTGTTCCATGCCACTGAAGGAGCATGCACTGTTTGGCACTGCAGTACCATACTTTTTCACTGTCTTTAAAGGAATCTTGCACTGGTCCTGCAGTGCCACACTTGTTCCATGTCTTTCAGGGAAGATTGTGATGTTGTTGATCAGTGTGGTATGTCTTTTGTGTGTCAACCAAAGGTTCCCTCTGCTCCTGCTCTCTGTGCTTCATGCATTTCTGTTTGTTTTAGGTCTGACCAAAAGACTGTTTTAGCTCTCTTACCAGCCTTATGTTTTATCAAGAAAAATACATAATCTTGATTAGAGAAAATGGGTTTTAGGTAAGCTGACTTCAAATATTCATCTAACAGAGTGACATTCACACATTAATTCAGCCCTTCAGAACAACATACATAAAGTGGGCACTGGATCCGCCCTCTTTAGCCATTCACTTTGTTGCCAGTGGTTGGCTCTGCCTAGTAGACAACCACTAGTGCTTAGGATGTCAGGTAGTGTAACAGTATTTTGCCTGCTTACTCTGTGTAATTCTGCATCTAAAGAAGTGTGACCTCAGGAGATATTTCCTTTAGTTTATCCCCCAGAAGCTCACTTGCTAATGCAGACTGGTGTTAATTGTGTAATTAGAGTAACATCAGCTCTGCTGTGATTGCTATTGGACCATACCTCTCTTATGCAGAGCACCAGGCATCACTGCTGCAAACTTCAAAACCATGCCACTGTCTTGAAAAGGTATTCTGCATACTCTATGCGGTTCTAAGATGGCACACTAGTTAGAAGCTTTCCTTTTTTTTATTGAAGCACATGGTCTCCACATTTGTTTGCCATGTTCTTTCTTGCTTTCTTTCTCTTTCTTTCTTTCTTTCTTTCTTTCTTTCTTTCTACGCTTGCACGGCAAAGAAACCACAACCTTGTTTTTTAAAAGGCAAGTGTTTTTTTTTGTTTTCTAATTGTCAACACTATTCCCCCCAAACATCCACAAATATGAGACTCAGAAGCAGAGTCTACAGTGCTGGTCCAAGTGTGGCTTATAGGAGAATTAAATAACCTCTGTGGACATTCAGGTTTTAGTGTAGCTTACTTCAAAACCTTCAAATTAAACTAGTGGACATATGCACCAGATACTCAACCTGCGTCTCCCATACCATCATTTGTCCAAACTCTGCTCCTTCCTAGTGAGCAGCATGCCTGTATGTGAGCTGCTTGCTTGTGTGCGGGCAGGTCAGTCACCATGTTTTGTGAGTGCGTTTTGAAGGGATGTGCCTTCATGAATGCAGGATTAACACGGTTTTTGTGAGTGCAGAGTAAGTGGTCTACAATTTAAAAATTATGCATGTGTGAGTGCAGCATGAGGACTGTGCCTATGTAAGGGCAGCAGTGTGAGCATGGGGTCCCTGCATATATGTCTTTGTGTGCATGGACTTTAGAAGGACCAAAGCTATTGAGTTTGGTAATGCTTTTTACGGCTATGGCTTTGACTTGCAGAAATTCAGTGCAGGGATTGGAAATGAAATAGTGTGTGTTAGACCTGACAGCCTAAATGTGGTCTTCCCCCAACTTTTTGCCTGTCTCCCTCCATTTTTCTGACCTCGTTTTTTGCTGATTTAGGGCTCTGTGCACTTTACCACTGCTAACCAGTGCTAAAGTGCTTGTACTCTTCCCCCTAAACATGGTAATAATGGTTCATCCCCAATTGGCATATTTAATTTACTTATATGTCCCTAGTAAAGTGCACTACATGTGCCCAGGGCCTGTAAATTAAATGCCACTAGTGGGCCTGCAGCACTGATTGTGCCACCCACATAAGTAGCCCTTTAAACATGTCTCAGGCCTGCCACTGCAGAGCCTGTGAGTGCAATTTCGCACTGCCATGTTGACCAGGCGAGTAAACCCTCTTGCCAGGCCTAAACCTTCCCTTTTTATACATATACATTACCCAGAAGGTAGGCCCTGTATGACCGACAGGGAAGGGTGCAGTGTATTTAAAAGGCAGGACATGCACTTTTAAACTTTGCATGTCTTGGTAGTAAAAGACTCTCAATTCAGTGTTCCACTACTGCAAGGCCTATCTCTGCCATAAGATAACATTGGGATTACATTATTACATCTTTTAAGTGTAACTCTCAATTGTGAAGAGATACACTTTTCAAGTTTAGTGTCATTGAATTCAAAATTTAAAATCACAACTTATGATGAAGATGGATTTTAAATTCCAGTTTGTCAAATGCCACTTTTAGAAAGTTGGCATTTACTTACTTTAGCCATTTGGTGCCTTCTGCCTGTTTCTGGAATACACTTTCCTGGGGTGGGTGACAGCTGGCTTCCTGTATTCCCTCCAGACAGTCACACACAAAGGAAGGATAGGTGTGCCCGAGTGGCCATCTGCATGCCAATGGGCCATCTTAGCAGGATGTGCGGGAGGAGCTGACACTTACACCTGAAAGGACTGTGTTGTGTCCCCACACAAAGGATTGATTACCCCCTCTAGTGTGTCTGGAGCCAGGGCAGGAAGGGAGAGCCTTTGTGCACTTCAAAGCTTTCTTTGAAATCTCCCCCACTTAAAAGGTACCACTGGGTATAAGTAGTGGACCTCAGGCACTACCAAATCAGTACACTTCTGGACCTGTGACCACTCTGCCAGGAATAAGTGGATATGCTGTGCTGCATGAGGACTGCCATTGTGCTGGAACTGCTGTTTGTTGAACTCTTGCCTTGCTGTGTTGCCCTGCTGCCAGCTGCTCTCTCTCTTCCTGAGTGAGAAGGACTGAATCTGCATCACTTGAACCCAGAGTGACTGCAAGGACTTACTGGCGTACCTCATGTTGCTTAAGCCTCAGGGATACAAAAGATTTAGAACCCTCCTGTTCCAACTGTTGGGCCAACCCAACCCTGGACCCTTGGAAGTGGACCTGGGGGTTTGCGCCAGTGGAACCAATCCATCCTCTGCTGTGAGAGGTGAATTGACGCATCGTCGCTGTTGTGGGAACCGGCCCGGCGCACAGCACTCGGAATCACAGCTTTGGACCTGACGCACCATCGCCACTGTGTGGAGAAGAACGACGCATCGCATATACAGCGTGACGAAACCTGCCGCTTCGCATTCAGAACTGCTGCATGTCAGAAGTGAAGCTTCAGTCACACAATCGACGCATCGCTGCAGCTGCGTGGAGAAATTTGGTGCAACATCTCAACTGCGTGGGGGTTCACCAATGCATCTTGCTGTTGCGACCAGGATCAAGGTGCTTTTTCTCCAGGACCTGCTTGGGTCCTGTATCCAGCCCGTGCTCCATCGCAGTTGGCCTGAACTCTTGACTTGGTCCAGTCCAGCGCGACCAATTAACTTTTAGACGCTACTTACTTAAAAATTCATATCTCGACTTCTTCTGAATGGATTTTCGGCATTTTGATCTGTTTTATTTATAAAATCGTAATCTATGTTTCTAACCTGGTGTAGAGTCTTTTGTGGTGTTTTGACTGTATTGTTGTATGAAGTGTTGCACAAATACTTTACACATTGCCTCTTTAGTTAAGCTTAACTGCTCTGTGCCATGTTACCAGATAGTGAACACAGGATAATTTACCCTGACTAGGATTGTGGTTTCATGCTTGGAAAGTGTGCATACATCTGCCAACCAGAAATCCAATTTCTAACAGTATGTGCATGAGAATGGTAGTGAGTTTTGATATGGCAGATGCAGACTCTGTCGAAGGAGGTTGAGGAGTGTTGGGGCCGGCTGACAGACTGAGATGTCATCCTAGCAGAGAGACCAGTTACTTTGCTTACATTCGGACCCATCGCAACGTAGCTACGACACTGAGGGCCAGATTCACAAAGGTAAACTTACACTTTTGTGTAAATTTACGATTTTTTGCAATTCATAACGCAATTTTAAGAGTAGTATCTTTATGACCGCGAAGTGGTGGAGACTCCGCGCATAAAAAGATAGGCAGGCGTAAAGATACTACTCATCAAATTGCTTGGTGAATTGCAAAAATTCATAAACTTACACAAAACTGTAAGTTTAACTTTGTGAATCAGGCCCAGAGTGTAAGAGTAAAGATAGACGCGTAACTCACTTGAAGGTGTAACTCTGCGTTGTGACTAGCCCTGTTAAACTCTAATGCTGAGTTATTTTTAATAGAATGCAAATTCACTGCATGCTATATTGTACTTAAGAAAGCAATTAAACTGATTTTAACCCGGATTTAACTTGAGTCTTCACAGTCCATAATTATAGACAAAATGCATACATTTTTTTCCAGAAAAAGAAAACCGTAATTATTTTTTTTACAGCAACCGCTGTTGTTTAGTAGCTTTTACAAAAAGAAAATATAAGCGTATCACACAGCCTACTCAGTTATTATAATACCGTTTTAATTAACTGATAATTTCACGTTAGAAGTTCACAGTCGCAGCTGACACTGCTCTGTATTGGTATTTAACAAGTCAGGGTGGAAAGATTTTCCATGAAATGATAAAAAAAAAAAATGCCCGAGCAATGCGGACAGATGCCAAAAAACAAAGCATCAGCTTGTGAGTTCAGTATGTTGTTTTAAGATCATATTTGCTTGTAGTTAATATTCAAAGAGTTGCAGTTTAGATAAAGAGTGATATAGCAACTTGAAATTCTTTCAGTTTTTTTAATATATATTTTTTCTTTTGCTTTGTAAGCTCCTGGGACAAATATTAACGTGTGTGAGAAAACCTTCATAAGATGGCAGAGGTAAAAAATATTATCAAATCCATCAAATACTAAATGCAAACAAAACAAGTGGAGTGGTATAAGAGCAAACATTTGGAAAGGCATTTGGGAGATCAACCGTGCAATGACTTATGCACAATGAATAGATTTAGGGGTATATTTATGTAGGTTTTGGTCGCCCTTGCACCACCCAAGGGGGCACAAGGACGACTCAAAACCTAAGTAGAATTTATCAAGCCTTAGAGGCCGGATAAATCCAGAGTAACCCAGCATTGCATTACTCTGCCCTGGGAAGGCATTCCATGGTTTCAGCATGGGTTTACTAAGACAGGGAGACCTGGGAATGCATCAGAATGCTACGCCTTCCCTGGTGAGGCGTAACAAGAGAAATATCTATATTTCTCCTCGTTACTTTCTATGTGTGCTGCTTTCTGCAGCACACATCGAAAGAGGAAAATGCCTCAGGGGATTGTTTATGTGCAGGAAGGGACACCTTCTTACAACACAGGCACCCTTGCACAATAGTGCAAGGGTGCCTGTGATGGCGCTAGGCAGCCATTGTGCACCAGCCCTGGGAAATGACAGGATTGCGCTGTATATTGTTAAGTACAGTGCATTCCTGCCCTTTCCCTATCATGCAGCACAGCACAGAAAGGTGACTTGCTGTGCTGCGTGATACCTTAGTAAATATGCCCCTTAATATATATATAAAATGTTGGGCAAGCTGGGAACTGAGGGGCATATTTACCAACAAGTCATGCAGCGGAACAACTCACCATACAGGGAAAGGGCAGGAATACATCGGGCCTGATTCACAAAGGTAAAATGAGACGAAAGTCTAACTTAAGGACTTTTGGTATTCGCAAAGGGCATTTACTACTCCTAAATGCCTTTTTTGAATACCAAAAGTCGTAAAGTTCAACTTTTGGTATTCACAAAGGGCATTTACGATTAGTATATTTCCTTTGTGAATATCAAAAGTCGTAAACTTAGACTTTCGTCTCAGTTTACCTTTGTGAATCGGGCCCATCGTATTTAACATAATACGGCGCATTCCTGACTTGTCCCAGCGCTGGCACACAATGCACTGCTTAGCACCAATGCAGGCACTCTTGCAACATGGTGCAAGGATGCATGCGTTGTAAGCAGCTTTGGTTTTGTGGAGGAAGGCACACCTTCCTGCAAAAAAACAATCCCCTAAGGCATTTTACTCTTTCTATATGTGGTGCAGAATGCAGCACAAATAGAGGAAAAAGCTAGGCGAAATAAAGATATTTCTCCTCTTTATGCCTCCCTTTGGGATGCGTAGCAGTTTTTACGCTTTCCCTGGTCTACCACTTATGGGAACATCCACACACCACACATGGAACACCTCTCTGGGGCAGAGTAACGCAACACAGCAATTTTCACTGCATTGCGTTACTCTGGATTTATCAATCCACTCTGGGCCACACAAGGTGGTTTTGCATGGCTTGAGAAATCGCACTTAAGGGTTGCATCAGTTTTGCGCCTCATTGCGTGGCGCAACAGCAGCTCAACCCAATGATAAATATGCCCCATAGTTTTAAAAAATCCTCTTTTGCGAGTACTTCGAACCTTTGTGGAAGATGAATATTTTGGCACAGCACTGATTTTGGTAATTAAAGGCATTGGAAACACACATAATCTAGAAGCAGAAACCCAAGCATAGAATTCAAATATTATTAAAGCTTGAGCGAAAATACTATTTTTGTTACCAATAGTATGTGAAATTGGGGGTAAATTATGTTACATGCAGGTTAGGGTATCTCGAGTGAAAGCTGAAAGCGAGGGAATACTTTTCTTTCAAAGTTACCTCCAATAGAGGTATGGGGACTGGTTTGCAGACAAAATAACATAACATTTCGCCCATTCCTAATATTTACAACCAGTTTTAAGTAAATCAAGGCAGTGCTTCGCATGGAATGGGCTGGGATAGTGGAGTAAGGACATAGGAACATAGGATGTGTGAAATTTGGGGTAATTAGGTAAGTCTAAGAACAGCCCTAGGCAGGGGCGCAGTTCTTTCAATGAACTAAACTAGACAAACCTGGAAGTGACAAGGTCAGTCAGATTTACTAATGCTTTGTGCTGGATTTGCATCACAAAAGTGATGCAAAACCAGCACAAAGCATTGGGCTGGGATTTACTATGCAGCACAAAGCTGTGCCCAGATTTAGTAACGCTTTGGGTCAGGTTTGTTTTACTTTTGTAAAGCAAACCCGACACAAAGTGTTGGAGTGGGATTAACTATGCAATGCAGGGTTTGCATTCTAAAGTCCCCAGAATAATGTCAAGCTGCGATATGCACTACTTTGTGTCAAGGGGTCGGTCCTTGGGTGTTACATCGGAGTTCCAGTACAACCACGCACGGGTTTTGATGCTACTAACATGAGTGGACACAGATTTGCACCAAAACCTTATGCATCCTCAAGGCAGGCATAACAGAGAGAAATGTTTCTCCTTACATTGCCAACTTAGCATGTGTGATGCATTGTACAGCACACACACACAAAGTGGGAGCAGTCTCAAAGGGTAGTTTTTGTACTGGTAGTTTACCTTTCCAGCACAAAACCTATGCTTTAGAGGATGCACACACCCGTGAACTATGGTGCAAGGGTGTGTGCATTGGCACATGGTAGTCAAAAGTGCCCCAGTGCTAAGAGAGAGAAAAATGCCCCACATCTTAATAGATATGGCACATTTTTTTTGCTCTCCCTTTAACGCAAGGCAGCTCAGCAACTTTGGAAATAGGGTCATTTGAACCATTCCGTGGTAACCAGATCCACATAAGATCCCTAGGCCCGTCATCATTAGAAAACTGAGATTTAGCATAAGTGGGAATTTAAAAGCATATCTCAGGGAAAATAAGGAAATTCATTGTGAAGTCAGTAAGATCTGATTTACCAGGACCTGTTATATGGTACAAGGAAAATCCTTAAAAAATCAATAGGAGAAAAATACTGGGCCATCTAGTGAAAGACTCTTTGATAAGTGAGCCATAATTCTGACAGAAAGGCAGTGAATGGCATAAAGGCAGCAGCCAAATCTGTTTAAATTTGCAGTTGATCCGAAATATGCATTCGTCAGGATGCACTCAAAAGAAAGGAGCACAGTCCAATAGGCTAATAAACATAAGTAATACTTTCAAAGGCTTCTCTGAATTGCCTATTTGTCCTCAGTGGTTTATTTAAGGCTTAAGCAAAGGCAACTGAGACCAAGGGCAAACTAATAGAAAGTGTAAAACATTTAGAAGACACCTGGGCTAAAAATTCAAAATGAAAATAAAACTCCATCCATTCCACTCAGAGGTGGTGTTTTAGTTGTCAGAGGAAATAGAGTAGATCTCCTGAACACAGCGTTGCTTGATGTATGCCTAAAATGTTTATGTTGTCATTTTCAAATATAATCTATAGGGAATATTATATTTAGAGCAATGGCGGCTCCTCCACTATGGCGGAGGAGTGTTGCCCCACTGCCTGCAGAGGCAAACAAAATATTTTATTTTTGTCCTGTAGCCAAGTCTTAGGGGGCGGGGCCATAGCACTGCAGCAGGGGGAGGAGGAGTGGTGGGCACTGTTGTCAGTGTGCAGGATGGTTTGGCTGGCCATCTTAGGATGGCCAAACCATCATGCGCACTGACATCTCTCCAACCCAGCTGTGTTGCTGGGTGGGGAGACCAGCAGGCACAGGATCCCAGCTTCTGATGGAGCGCAAAACAAGCCTGCTCTGCCCAATCCTGACACTGTTCTCATGGGTATGAGAGCAGTGTCTGTATTGGCCATAGTGGAGGCTGTGAGCTTCAGCCTGTGCCCAGAGGGGCAGAAGACCGGCAAGCAGAGCGGCGAGCAGAAGACCATCAGGTAAGTTTTTTTATTGTTTTGTTTGTTACAGCCCCCCCGCACTGCCCCCCTACACTGCCCCACTCATGCTGGCCCACCACATTTCCCTGACACCATCCGCTACTGATTTGTAATCTCAGCGGTGGAGTTTGGTGGTCTGGGTATGGGGCAGTGGCGTGGCACCCCGCTCCCACACTGCCAAAGTCATAATCAGGACCTTAGTTATTTGGTGCCTGTAGCCTGTCTCTGGGTCCCATTACAGGGTGCGGGTGGCAGTTGGGCTTTGTGTATTTCTCCTAGACAGCCACACACAATGGGGAGCTTAGGTGTTACTGGATGGGCCATCACTGGCAGGATGTTATGGGGTACTGGACCCTGCCCCACTACACTTGAATAGACTGTGTCCTGTCTCCACACAAGGGACTGAATACCCCCTCTAGTTAGTCAGGAGATAGGGCCAGAAATGCAGGGCATCTGTGCACTTCAAAGACCTGCCTCTAGAAGCTTATCCCCACTTCAAAGGCACAACGAGGTATAGATACTGAAACTTAGACACCACCACTTCAGTACACTTCTTGACCTGGAAGAAGGACTGCTGTCCTGCTGAGAGGACTGCCACTCTGCTAAACCTCTGCTCTGAAGGACTGCTGCCCTGCTGTGCTGACCTGCTGCCTGATGCCTACTTGCCTGAAAGTGAAGGGCTGGACCTGCATCTCTTGAACCCGGAACCCAGAGTGACTCTGAGAGTTAGTTGGTTGGCCTCCTGATCTGAAGTCTTAGGGACACAACAGACTTTCAAAAGCCTTGCAACTGCACCTGGACTCTGCCACCTGTGAGTCTGCTCTGTCAAGTGATGCCACCCCAGTCCTGGACCTTTGGAAGTGGGCTTAAGGTACTCTGCCAGCCTCGGCGTACACCTGAGGAGAACCGATGCATTGCCACTGCTGTGGGGATTGGATCTGTCGCAGAGATCCACATCACTTTTGCAGGCCCATCGGAACTGTTGCTGCACAATGCATCTTTGACGCAGGCCCTCACATCCCTTGTTGACGGCAGCCTCGAGTATGATGCCGGACTCAGCATCGGAGCCTCACCGCTCCTCGGAATCAATGCATTGCCCGACTGTGCACCACATCCTTGATGCCAGACTTCCCATTGGTGCAATCCTCGACAATGATGCAGGCCTCTACATCGCAGACCTGCGGCATCTCTGAACCTACGCGCTGATTAGGCAACCTCGAACATTTCCACGCTTATTCCCAA
Source organism: Calotriton arnoldi (assembly GCA_963921515.1). NCBI lineage: Eukaryota > Metazoa > Chordata > Amphibia > Caudata > Salamandridae > Calotriton > Calotriton arnoldi. The sequence continues at coordinate 1,271,904 of CAWUFW010005297.1, forward strand.
GGAATTCGTGGAAACAGATCTAACCCTTTCATTTGTCAGTTTTGCTATATATAGAGATCGAAACCCCTGCACTCTACAACCATTGTATGAACTGTCCCTTCTGTATGATGTGTTTTCATCATTACTGTCATGTTTTAATTGATTTTATCTGATACAGAACTTTAAAATGTCTTGTATGTGCTTTTGTGATTTTATTGTATTGTATATCTTTTAGCGTCATTGGATGACAGAATAAAGAAAGATGATGATGATGATGCTGATGATAATAACTCCAGGGTGAAGTGCCTCTTGCCTGAATTCAAAATGGATGCTATTTAAATATTAAAACACCAGCCTCACCTCATTCTGCAAGAGACACAGAAAAAATCTTTACAAAGGGCCTTATTCGAAGTATGCCCGCTGTGGCGCTCTGACCACCAACATAACTGTCTGCCGTATTTCTAGTGTGGCAGTCGGACTTCCACAGGATCATTGCCTCCATCGGAATCCAGGATCCCGTAGTGGTATCGGAGTGGAAAGGGGTAGGAATATGCTGGTGGTACCACTGTGGCACCACTGAGCATATTCCGAGTTGCATTTCCACTGCCCATTTCATGGCGGTAAACCCACAATGAATAGGGTAGCAGAGATGCAACTAAGGGAGCCCTAACAACTGCCATTTCTGGGCCTTGGGATGCATGCAGGGGGGCACATGTGGAATTGCACCCTCGTTCCTGCACGGTGTGTCAGGCATGACATGGTGCATGCCACACATTGCAGGAACATGCTACAGGCGCTGTTAAGGCAGTGGTCTGCTGTAAAGGCTCTCCTATGAGACAACCGCAGTTATACCCACCCGCACTGGATTCAACTCAGAATCCGGCGGGCAAGCGCACCATGGGCTTGGCAGTCCTCCTGCCAGCACAGCGGTGACGGTGCTGCAGGAGAACCGCCAAACTCATAATGAGGCCCTTAGTCTGGGTAAAAGGAGTTGTTTCCTAAGAGCACATTAATAAAGCAAAGACATTGCATTCTAGTATGTGTCCATGGAACTGACAGTGAAGACTACAGAACAACGTCTGACTATAATAAATGCATGCGCGGCAAATTATCATGTTAGTGAAAAACATGTTCAAACCACCATCTTAAAAAGTTGTTAAGTTAAAAAGGAAACCAAAATGGAGACGAAATATGATCCCTTTAACACCCCTTCTGTGGATACAACAAAAAAATAGCAGTAGGACTAAGTTTGTGTAAAAAGCCTTCATTTACATATGAACTTTTTAACGGCATAGGCAGATTCAAAGCCCACCAAAAATGTCAATTAAAAATCATGTATTCTATTTAAAAAGAAAATACAAATTAAAAAAAAGTGCCAATCTATGAGAATAAGAGGCATCCAAAGAGGAGGACGGCATCTCTGAAGTATCCACAACATCCATTTCCAGAGTGTTGTTAAGGCCCAGGAGGGAACCCACACCCACAGATATCACATCAAAAGAGGCCTGAAGAGCAAGATATAAGTGACGAAGATAGTCATTACCACTCCATTCAGCAGATGCCAAAGGTGACAATGCCAGGAGTGCAACATCAGAAGAGTTTCCAAATGCCAGAAACCTGAAGTCGAAGGAGCATATGGCAGTGGCGAAAGTGACTCGTAGTAGTCATCTTGCAGCAAAGGAAGCAGCAACATTTGACAATACAGCCGATGTGGCCACAAAAGATGCACAAGCAGATCTATATCAGGAGACTGCAACAGTTGCGTAGCAAGGCATACGTCAAGCTCACACTCAAATTAGCACCATAAACAGAGCAACACAGCCTGCACTCTGTGAAACCACATGGGCCGGAAGGACAGAGACCATTTTTTATTCAGTTCCAGTAATATCAACTCTCCAGATTACTTTATCATGCATTCACAACACAGAAGGGAGTGTGGTAGTTTCATTTGCAGTTGGCCTCCCTGTGATATATCCATTTTGGAGCAATAAAAATAGAACCAAAGCAGCAACAAATAGCAATACCTCCAAAAAGCTTGAGAATAAGGAGTACAGAAAGGATGCAATAACTCCAATTACATTCTGGAACATAGAAACTAGTCCTGACCCAATCACTTTGAAAAAGTGGATCACTCCAACTCTTTTAGAAGCATTGAAACTACTGTGTACAAGCTTACCGAAATACTGTGGCAAGTGAGTTCTTAAAAGAGATTGCCCCTCTGATGTAGAACATGCTAATTGGAGATCAAAAGTTTCTTGGCAGATAACAGCCACATCAGTATGAAACAACAAGGCTTTGGGTCTGCTCAACCTATCAAAGTGTACAGGATCCACAGGGACCTTGGGCCACAAAGTAGCTCCTCTGGTCGTATGTCTGGAAGTATATATATGCGTACAGCAAATTACAACCCTTGAAACAGTGACCACATCAGGGATACCTGGTTTCATCCCACAACAATCTTGATCATTTAAAATTAGATAGCGCCCATTAGAAAGTGTTGATCAATTGTATGGCAACACCTAGCAAAAAACATGCTAAGTTAGCCATAGAGGCATTGCAAACTCCATGTAGTGTAATCCTCTGCAGACTAACGAGCGACCCAAAGAAGCCCCACAGTCAAGAAGACTAAGAAAAGCCTCTTTGTTCTTATGTATGCATCTGTACTGAAAATGGAGGAACCAAGCTTTGTGTAAAAGATGTGCACCCATCTCCTCATATCTCCCTACTTTGAATATACCTAAGACATGATTTGAAATGAAACGTGGAAACTGGAAGAGAAATGAAATCATAAATTAGCCAAACCACAGAGGGAGTTTTAGCAACAGAAAAGAGAACTTTTTCTAAACGTTTGATATTAAGCATGGCTTCTTTTTTGCCATTACTTTTTGCATGTGTGTCAAATTATAAGGCATACAGAACTCAGTTGCATTTAAATAATTCCATAGCACTCTACTTGATTTCAGAACCTGAAGAGTCAAACTCAATTAGCAAAATCGACCTCAACTGACTCTTGCCATGTTGAAGCATGGACATGTCATTCTGTATGATATAGAATGCAGATGAAACAATATTATTCAATGAATAAATATGATTTTACAATGTGGTTGTTAGACCTGGCATCCTTGGCGTGGTTTTCCCTGACTTTTTGCCTCTACCTCCTGTGTTTTTGATGCTATGCTGGATTTCGTTTGGCTGGCTTAGATGCTTTGGGCACTTTGACACTGCTGATCAGTGTCAAAGTGCAAGTGTTCCCTGTGTAAATTGATATTGCGATTGGTTCTCCCTGATTGGCATATTTGTTTTACCAGTAGGTCCCTAGTAAAGTGCACTAAGTGTGCCAGGGTGGGTAAATCAAATGCTACTAGTGGGCTTGCAGCACTGATTGTGCCACCCCCATGAGTAGCCCTGAAAGGATGTCTCAGGCCTGCCACCACAGTGCCTGTGCGCAGTTTGTTAACTGCCATGTCGACCTGGCCAGTGCACCCACTTGCCAGGCCTTACCCTTCCCTTTCCTTACACATAGGACACCCCTATGGTAGGCCCAAGGTACCCCCTGAGCAGGGTGCAGTGCATGTGAAAGGTAGGACATGTACTGGTGTGTGTAACATGTCCTGATAGTGAAATACTTCCAATTTCGTTTTTCACTATTGAAAGGCTATCTTGCCCATAGGACAGAATGGGGAATGCTTTGTGACATTTTACAAGCATATCTTCCCATAGGGATAAGATCGAAAAATGGAGTTTGGTACCCCTGAACTCAGAATTAAATAACACATCTTTTAGTAAAGATGGTTTTTAAATTGTGTGTTTGAAAATACCACTTTTAGAAAGTGGCTATTTTCTTGATTAGTCTTCCTGTGTGCCTCTGCCTGTTTGTGGATTGACTGTCTGGCTTTAGAGTGACAGGGGCTGGAGTGGCTACAGGAGTCTGGGTGAGTCAGCACTAGGCTGAATAGGCCTGATCTGCATTTGGAGTGGTGGGAGGAGTAGCACCTGTACCTGAATAGGGCTGTGCCTGCCTTCCACAATGCTGGCTCCACCCCCCTGAGGTGTGTCTGGAGCCAAGGCTCACACTGACAAAGGAGGCTGTTGTGCACTGGCAGAATGCCCCCCAGAACTGGTTTGAACTGGGCTCAGAGCCCCTTTGCAGAAAGAGAACTAAGACATTTTGGGGTATAAGTATCAGACCTAAAACCCCTGAACTTTAGATCATTCCTGGAATTCAAGAGGAACCTTTGCCAAGGAGAGGAGCTGGAGAAACTGAGGAGAAGTACTGCCCTTGCTGTGTGTCTGGGGTTGGCCTGCAGTTGCTGTTTCTGCCAAGGAAAGGAGAAGGACTTTGATGTGTGCTGTGTCCCCTGCTTGAAGAAGATCTCCAAGGGCCTGAAGTGAGCTGGCCTCCTGTTCAGAAGTCTCAGGGACACAAAGACTTCACCTCCAGCTCCCCTGAACTCTGCTGTTGTGAGTTCTGACCTGCCTTGAGGTGCCTGTGCCAGTTTTGGGCCTCTGGAGGTTGTTTCTGCTGTTGGGAGCTGGAAAAAACCCAAGAGAAGCAAGAAAATCTATTTCCGACGCTGTCAACGACGCCACTGTGATGCCGTGATCTGCACCGAGGCCCGGGGAGCCGCTCGTGAAGTGAACGACACATCGCCCGTCCTGCTCTGCAGTTCCGACCCTCTATGACGCCCGCCGACGCCGGCAGTGATCGGCCGTGCCAGACACCAGCACTTGCATCCACTCCGTCATCGCCAGCGCCTACATCCTGTTATCGCGGCGCTGATCACCCCTGAGGGCGACTCTACGAACTTGCTGACGTCGCATCATCAACGGAGCCGACATCGGCCATCTTCGACACCGTGCATCGTCACTGACTTCATTTCCAAGGTACTGTTTGTTTGGGGGTCTGTGTGAATCGGCGCCCTACGCCGCGATCCTCGCGGTTGGCGCCGTACTTTGGATTTCTTGCTATCACGATGTCGCAATAGCCCCAGTTGGTGCTATTTGATTTCTACAAGCTTATTTTTGCAATATCCTTTTGAAAGTCATTTTTCTGAATATCTGTATGTTGGATTTTTGTCGTTTTGGTCTTGTTTAGTTTAGATAAAGATATTTTATTTTTCTAAACTGGTGTGGTGTCCTTTTGTGGTGTTTTCACTGTGTTACTGTAAGTGTTGGTACAAATACTTTACACGTTGCCTTTGGGATAAGCCTGTCTGCTCGTGCCAAGATACCAAGGGGGTGAGCAGGGGTTATCTAGAGTGTGTATCCCCCTTACCCTGACTAGAAGCAAGGGTCCCTATTTGGACAAAGGTACCTACCTCTGCCAACTAGAGACCCCCATTTCTAACAGTGGTCATCCCATTATCGACAACAGCCACAGCTTTCTCCAAATGTTCCTTACCAATTTGTCTTAAACGTTCAGCAGCTTCTTACTGAGAAATTGTTCAAACTTCATTAGAACTGGCGTATATAAAACATTTAGACCGAAGAGATCGTGAATCCAACAGAAAATCCTACAAATCCATCTTATCAGAAAAGAGGGATGAGTGTTGTTTAACCACTGACAATGTTGAGTGTTCTAACCTTTGCTGGCACATATTCCAAACATTATACGTAGTGACTACCCCAGAGTGTTGTGACGGTCTTGCCTGTTTGCCTTAAACCTTGATGAAGAGTTCATAAAACAAGCATTACAACCATTGGTATCAACTGGCCATAATAATCACACATTTGAACCTGAAAGTGAAGAATTGTACGTTCCATTCTGCACCATTACATTATGAACCTAAACTGTGCAATAGAGGGAATGCTTTGGATATTTAAATTTTTTATATTTCCAAACCCAAGACAGGTAGTCTGTTGTACTGTTTGTTTAAAAAAGATAATTTGTCGAGGGATTAGACATGCCCTGAATAAAGAGTTAGTGCCCTGGACCTTCCAATAGCATGTTCCCGAAACAGATTTTAGCTCAAAATGATTTTTTCAGTACTCATAACCCTGCAGGGAAAGTTGTGAAATAAACAGATATGAATAAATCAACTTTGTTTGCGTGATCATGTTTGTCTTCAGTAGGTAAGGCGTAATCTGATAAAAATATGAAACCGAGTCTGTAGGAACATGAGTGGAAAAATTAGGAAACTTTTTTAAATACGTATTTGGCCTACCCACAGGTGGTGTCAAACAGCATTCCCACTGCATATAATTAGAAATAGCATGTGGAGGACTAACTCAGTGATAGGCATAATGATAATAACAAAATATTTTACCTTAATTTGCAGAATTCAAATACAAATCAATCAATCACAAATCCTAATTTTCAAATACTGTGAATAATTCTAAATCAGACAGCATATTAGTAACCGTCATAACATCCTATTCCTCTGAAATAGCAATTGTAAACATATATGGAATTTGCAATGTTTCTGTAAGACCAAAAATATCATAGAAAACCTTATCCTAAGCAATACCATCATGGACAGGAAATGCAGCAATCTTCACAAGGGACAAGTCTCTTCGGACCTTATGTGATGAAGAATGGGGAGTAAGTACCTCAGCCACCAGTTCTGGAGCAATGTGATCTGAGAGGTAGTGTCCATTTAACAGTAGAAAGAAAACTATAACAAATCCAATCCAAAGGAAGACAAATGATAGTGAAAGAAAATTCCAACAATAGTACCAAGGAGGAATCAGCTATGTCTGTTTCAGCCAAAGGAATAGTCCACGCACACCACGCAAGTACGATATGCAAAGAGTTCAACAAAAAACCATCAATGTTGACAAAATAACCACAGGAAGTCTGAGTAAAAACAGGGACCTCATCATGTGATGTAGATCTGGCAGACGCCTCCTTAGGCGGGTGATAATACATGCTTTCATCACAAGGAGCAGCAGAAGAAAAATGTAAAACCACATTAGAAACACAACCTGTGTTGTCATTATCAATCTGTATGATCAAACGTCCAGCATCAGAAGACCCCAGAAGGGGAATAGTAAGATTAGGACTACTTATTGCATGTTGAGGTATTTCTTGCAGGGTCGGGAGAGGTGATAAGTAACTACCCAGAAATCCCTGTGGCCTACTATGGAGGACTGGCCACATGGTGCAGTTTGATCAAATCAATCAAAACATGTTGTTTTTGTTTACAACCAGTAAGCGGTGGCAACATTACATTTTGAGTACCTTGGATGTCAAGGACAGGCATCAGTGCATGGTAGGATGAGCCAAACTACTTTTTATCTGCAAATATTTCATGGATTAGATTAACAACTTTACAAATCTAGACAGAAACTGCTGGTTGCACCTTCACTTCGTCAGTGGCAGATTATTTAGAAAATAAATTTGAATGTTTATCTCAGAAGTCTTGTAATTCCTGTAAGACATTGAAATGTTCATTGATGTCAAAGGATGCATTCTCTGCCACTGCACCAGATTTATCAAGACCTGGTACAAACATTGGAACCCCAAATAATACTTCATATGGAGACGGTCACCCAACATTTGTCTAGGCAGAGTATTTAAAGCTCTCTGTACACCATACAAGTGATGAATCTAGCTACGACCTGAATCTAATTCTCCAGCTGTTAAGGACTGCTTTAAGTCACAGTTCTTGCATTCCACTATCGAATTTCCCCCAGGATAAGAGGGGGTGAAATAATGCACAGCAACACCCAGGGTGCCCACCGTGTCCCGATATGCCTTAGAGGCTAGAACATAGTTCTGGTCCGAGTAGAACATAGCCACTGCATATGTACTGATAAAGACTTGTAAATCTTTAGCAACAGTCAGCTGATCATTGTAACCACACTCATAGAAAAAGAGAACAAGAATCAACTGCTACGAAGATATATTTGAATGTACCATCTGTATGTAGTGGTCTGCAATGATCTAAATAGGCACATCGTAATGGCATATTTGAAAATAAAACTGGTGTCTACGGTGGGCGAACAATGGTGGAATCTTTAGTTTGTTGAAAAATGTCACAATAAAGTACAAACTGTCTGGTCTGTTGATAAAGGCCCCGCTAACTGTATTGTTTCAGTAATAAAGAAACAGTAGCTGCCACACCTGCATGGGGAGATGCCTATAACTCATGAACAGCTATTATTAATTCTAACCTGTGGACCTCTGACCCCTTCTCTCACTCTGCTTTCTGCCCCCTTCATACTCTCCTTTCTGCTCCGTTTCACCCTTTAGCTTTTTCACCCTTCACTCTTTTTAGCACTTTTTCTCTGCTTTCTGCTCCGTTTCACCCTTTACTCTTTTTACCCTTTCACTCTTTATTTCACTTTTCCTCTTTCTTTTGGCCTCCTTTCCCCCATTTTTCCTGCCGCTGCTGCCCCCGCGGCCCCTCCCCCCCAGCGCGACCAGCACGAACCAGTTCCCCTCCCCACTCCCGCCTCCCAGCTGTCAAGCCCTCCACAACCCCTACTTAATGGCGGCCGCTGTGCGGCCGCGTGGAGTGGGCGCGCCGCTGGCGCGCCATTGGCGTGCCAAAGGCAAGCCCGTCTGCGCCCGTCTGTGACCCGACAAGCGCCAGGAACCCTGGATCTCCGCACCGCCAACGCTACAACCCAGCTGCACTCCACGCACTCAACCCAGGCCGCAACAACAACTGCAAGCTAGCATCGCCAGCCAACACCCACGGACCCTTCAGCTGTCACCACTGCTGGCACACCTGCAGCACCGCCAAGACCACGGATCCAGTGCAACCCGCCCGCAAGAACACAACCGAACCGAAAACCCTGCAATGCATCCTCCTCAACGTCCGATCCCTCCACAAACACGCCACCGAAATCTGGGACCTCCTCGACAGCACCACCCCGGACGTAGCATTCTTCACCGAAACCTGGACCAACACCACCTCTGGACCGGACATCGCCATCCCACAAGGATACAAGATCTCCCGGAAGGACCACCCCACCCGCCCGGGGGGAGGAATCGCCATCGTCCACAAATCCACCCTCCACCTGAGCACACTCCCCAATGAGCCCATAGACCTGATGGAACACCTACACTTCAAGATACAGGCCAGCCCTTCCACCACCCTCCGAGGAACTCTCATCTACCGACCCCCCGGACCCCGCAGAGCTTTCACCAACTCCATCACGGACATCATCTCCCCGCAAGCCATCGCATCCACCAACTACACCCTGCTGGGAGACCTCAACTTCCACCTAGACAACCAACTAGACCCCAACACCGCATCCCTCCTGGACAACCTCCACAACATTGGACTCCGCCAGATCGTGACCGAACCCATGCACTCAGCAGGACACACCCTCAACCCCCTCTTCACATCAGGAAAGTCCATCACGTTCAGCCACACCACCGAACTCCCGTGGACAGACCATTGATGCATCCACTTCACCTTCAGAACAACCACCACCCACAGACCCCAGCACCTGGTCCCACGAGGAAACTGGACCAAAATCACAGACGACCAGCTCACCTCCTCACTTGGCAACTCGATCCCAACCACCGCGGAAGACGACGACCCCAACACCGCAGCCCGAACTCTGCACAGATGGATCGCCGACTGTGCCAACACCATAGCCCCCCTCAGGAAGAACAACAACACACACGCCAAGAAAGCCAGATGGTTTACCGCCAAACTCCGAGAGTCCAGATGCAGATGCCGCTGCCTTGAAAAAGCCTGGAGGAACTCCATAACCACAGAAGCCCACAATAACTTCAGAACCGCCACCAACGCCCACCATCAACTCATCAGAAATACGAGAAAAACAGCAATCGAAGACAGAATCTCCAGACACGCACACAACAGCAAAGAGCTCTTCAGCATCATCAAGGAGTTCGCCCAACCCACCAGCGAGTCTACTGACATTCCTCCCTCACAAGACCTCTGCAACAAACTCAGCGCCTTCTTCCACCACAAAATCAAGAACATCTACGACAACTTCGACGAAGACAACCAACACACGGAACCCTCACCAGCCACCCCCGACACCCTGAAACCAACGATTGGCAGCTGGACAGCCCTCACCACTGAAGACACACTGAAGACAATTAAGTCAGACCCCTGCCCCACCACATCTTCAACAGAGCCGCCGACACCATCGCACCCATGCTTCGCCACACCATCAACTGCTCCCTGGCGACCGCGTCCTTCCCAGATGACTGGAAACACGCCGAGGTCAACCACCTCCTGAAAAAGCCCTCGGCGGACCCCACCAACCTCATAAACTACAGACCTATCTCCCTGCTCCCATTCCCAGTGAAAGTCATTGAGAAAGCCATCAACAGCCAACTCGCCACCTTCATCAAAGAGCACAACATCCTCGACTCGTCCCAATCCGGCTTCAGAAAAAACCACAGCACAGAAACCGCCCTCCTCGCCGCAACAGACGACATCCGCTCCCTACTGGACAAAGGAGAAACAGTAGCCCTCATCCTCCTCGACCTCTCAGTGGCCTTCGACACGGTCTCCCACCACACCCTAACACGCAGACTCCACGACGCAGGGATCCGGGACAAGGCCCTCGACTGGATCCACTCTTTCCTCTCCCGCAGAACACAGCGGGTCAGACTCCCTCCATTCCTCTCGGACCCTACACCAACCACCTGTGGAGTCCCCCAGGGGTCCTCCCTCAGCCCCATGCTCTTCAACGTCTACATGGCTCCGCTCGCCCCATCATCAGAACCCATGGACTCAACATTGTTTCATACGCAGACGACACCCAACTCATCCTCTCCCTATCCAACGAACCCAACAGAGCCAAACACAACTTTCAAGAAGGCATGGAAGCTGTCGCCAAATGGATGTAAAGCAGCTGCCTACAACTCAACACCGACAAAACAGAAGTACTCATCATGGGCCCACACCCCGATGCCTGGAACGACACTTGGTGGCCCCCCGCCCTCGGAAGCCCACCCTCCCCCACGGGCCACGCATGAAACCTTGGAATCATCCTGGACTCCGAGCTCAAAATGGACGCCAGATGAACTCCGTCGCATCCTCCTGCTTCCACACCCTCAGCCTCCTACGCAAGACCTTCAAATGGATCCCCCTCGAGCACAAGAAGACCATCACTCACGCCCTCATCACCAGCAGACTCTACTACGGCAACACACTCTACACCGGAATAAACAAAAACCTCACCCACAAGCTACAAAACATCCAGAACACCGCCGCAAGACTGGTCCTCAACCTGCCAAGACACTGCCACATCTCCCAGCACCTACGCACACTCCACTGGCTCCCCATCGAGACTAGAATCACCTTCAAGATCCTCACCCACGCACACCAAGCCCTCCACAACACCGGACAAGCATACCTAAACAGCCGACTCAAATTCCACACACCCCAAAGGACCCTACGATCAGCTCAGCTCTCCTATGTTGTGATCCCCCGCGCCAGAAAGACCAGATCAGGAGGCCGCTACTTCTCCTTCCTCGCGGCCAGAGCCTGGAACGCCCTACCACTCCACCTCAGACAGACAACATCACTCTCCATCTTCACGAGAAACCTCAAAACTTGGCTCTTCGACAGACCGCCTCCTTGATGGACTGGAACCTGCACATCCCCTCCCCCCCAGCGCCTTGAGACCCTTATGGGTGAGTAGTCACGCTTAACAAACACGTGATTGATTGATTGAACCTGCAGTCTCAGTTGGGTATCACTTTGTCAGCCACCCCAGGAATGCATGCAAAGGAAGCATTTAGAGTGCTAAATAGATAGGATTCTAAACCGATTGGCCTTTAGTAAAGGGCTCGCCACTAGCTGAGGCAGTGACCGCAGAAAGTATATTGTCATCTATTCTCGTGTGTGAACAAGTAATCACAGCCACAAATACAGTCTGAACAGTACCCATGGCAGCTTCATCAGCCAAGGATTTCCCTGCAAAGTGTATACCAACATGCTGATGACTCAACGTATGAATCATATGGGTCCGTGGTAGAGCATCCTTCAAAGCTCCCACTTCCCCCAAAGAAGCTTATGCTTAATCATATGTTCTTTAGAATCTTGGAATCCATTCAAGCACCAATAAGGTAAATTATTGTTTTTTAAAATTTTAATATCTTTATTGAATTTTTAACCACACAATTTTCACCCCCGAATCCCACCCCCACCCTCCAGGTCAGACAGATAAACAAATTAATACATTACATACATGTATTCAATCCTTCAAATGTTCGTTGGTTCGATGATATATTCAATTATATTGACCGCTAAGTTTTTACAGAACGTTTACAAGCATTAACAAATCATTTACATACGTCCTTGAGTTTGACACCACTCTAATATAGGGGTCCAGATCTTCATCCCTCTTTTACGCCGTTGCCTACCCTTCCGTTTATAGATAGCCACCTCCATATTAGAAATTGCTAACAGCCTAGCTAGCCACTGTTGGAAGGACGGTGCTATAGGATCGAGCCAGGCTGAGGCTATACACAGTCTTAAAACTGCCATGGCGATAAAGATTAATTCATGGCCAGGTCTAACATTTCTAGGGTTCGCCACCCCTAGTAGCACAACTTCGCTAGACAGTACAATATCACATTGAATAACGGCAGTCAGAAACTTCTCTATTTCGTGCTTCAATGAAGTTAGACCGCTACAAGTAGAGAAAATATGTATACAGTCAGCATTGTATAGCTTACATCTGGGGCAACAAGTCCCCTGGCCACTCCCCACTTGGCAATTTTATCTGGTGTATAGTATAGAAAAAAACAAGTTTTAAAAAATTGGGCTTGTAATTTGGTAGACATAAGAATTGTTTGTGACAACAGATACGCATGGTTAAATACATCAATGGACAATCCAAGTTTCCCGTGCCATTTCTGTGAGGTTTTTTCCAAGTCATCTGGAAATTGTGCAGTGATAAGAGAATAAATTTCCCCAATAGTGCTGGCTTTACTACAATTTAATTTTTCTACTAAAGCAACATTTCCAAGTAAAGCCCTTCCACCTACTTTCCGTGAGAGAAAAGCTCTGATTTGGAGATACTTAAAAAAGTCACTCCAATCTAGATGAAAATCCTTTTTGAGTGCCTCAAAAGATTGAATCCCGGTAGGGAAGGTAAATTATTGTACCCAGAATTAGGAATCACATACTCTATGTGTGGGGAATTCTGAATCCGTATTCTGCAAAGCCAGAACCAAAGCTTTCGATTCAGCCAGCTGAGCGGTATAGTCACCTAAATCTTCAGAATATGTTCTATGTGCCTGAAATACACCATATTTCAAGATACCCTTAAATGCAGCACATGCAGCTGAGTACTTTCACTTTGTACCCACCACTGGCTATGATGAACCATCAGTATACATTATCAAAGCATACTCATCTAAAGGCAACATTTCAAAGACATTCCTGTGCATTCTGGACATATTCCTTTGTTCTTAAATTAGGGTTAAAAACATAATCTACATCAGTAGCTGTCAAGGAGGAGGAACACTGGATTCATCTGGGATGTAAGGCTTTTGGTTTCAGATTGCTGGCTTTGGTGACAGCCTCTAGGGTCAGAACAGGAGACACCACAATTATACGCCTCCACTGTGCCAATGGACATTCCTTCAATACAGCCATCTGAACTGCAGTCTTGATTGTTTCTGTCAATGCAAAAGGCATTTCTGCACTGGAATATAAATTCAATTTATAAGCAATCAGCACAGTTTCTCCTTCATTAAATAAAACATATGTGTAACCACTGGAATCCTCAATTAGGCAGATCACTAGATTAGTTAACACACGAATGTAAGCATTTAAACTCAAGCATGTCGCCTTGAAAATTTCAGAGAATACAATTATGGTCAGCAGTCCAATTTTTCGTGCAACGGTATAATCTGTTGTGAATAATCTGGTATGTATGGTCTAACAAAATTCAGCAAGCCAAAAAGTGATTGAAGCTTTTTTAAGGTATTTGGTGGTTGCAATAGAGCACATTTCTCTAAGTAATGTGGTGTCAGATTTTGCCTTCATTTGATAATTCATATCCTACAAATAGAACACTGAGAAAGGCAATTTTAGATATTTGAAAATTAAATGTGTAGCCATATTCAGCAAATTGCTGAATATTATGATCTACTATGGCCAAACGCACGTTTAAATCATCTTCTGTGATATAAATGTTATAAACGTAGGACAATGCATCTCAGTCACTTTCTTCGAAATTTGACATCAACCGGGCACCAATCAGACCTCGACTATTCTTATATCCGTGTGGGAGTCTACAGAACTTTCGTTGTGCTTCTAATGCCAAGAAAGTAGTCAAATTCCGGCTTACAGGTGCCACATTTTGACAGAAGAAACCATTGGAAATGTCCATGGTAGTTTTGTATTTTTTATGAACTATATTATTTATCAAGCCCATGCTATGCTAATTCTCTACAGCAAAAGTCAGTGCATGACTCTTGAAATGTCAATAGTTTAACACTATATGATATGAATGATCAGGTTTAAGCCTGGAAATTATTGATTATTCATAGGGGAGACACAAGACTCAATCACACCTCGATCTTCTACTTGTGATAGAATCTTCCTAACTGCGCATTTACCTTCATGTTTACTAGGATATTGTGCTTTCACCTGCAGGCTGCACCTTATAGGTATAACATGATAAGGTGAGTCTTTATCCCAAACTGATTGATTACAATATAAAGCTGGAGCATGCACAAGATCCCATCCTGCAACATATGCTGCTTTCACCTCCTCTGGAACAAGAATGGAAAAGGAAAGTGTTATTACATCCTGCCCTGTGAAACATTTCTAACAAACTCTGGCAACCAATCAATCTCGGCCAATAGAATGTCATATTCAGTGGTCAAATCATGCCAGAATATTACTTTAATAGTAAGCGATATGTCGCTCTCAATTTGAATGTGCAATTCAGAAATCCTATCTGGAGGGCTAAGCTGCTTATCTAGGGTTCAACCTGTACATATTATCAGTTGGTCTTGCCACCAGAAACTCTGGTCAACTATTGTGACCTCTGCTGCGCTGTTGAGAAGAGTTCTCACCAAAATCTTGTTCCGAAAAGGAGTTCTGAGCATTTGGGGCATTTTTAGTGGAATTTCCTGCCACTTTCTTATTATTAAACTGCACTTTTTGCTGGTTATATTGACGTCAGAGGAGAGTTGTGAGTCCGTATTTGGTTTCACATACTTCTCCTTTCTGCGATAGCCTAGGGCCCCTCTCTCTGAACACTTGCCTGTAAAGTCCAGCAAGCAACGAGAAGGACGTGAATCAGAATACTGATACCTATCAGTCTGTTTAATTTTATCATGGTCCCGCAATTACGGAAATCCAGTCTGTGTTTTAGTTCTAGTATTTTCTTTATGTTTATACCAGCATTTGTAGAAGACTCATGTGTCCGCTTGACAGAATTTGCTTCTAACTTGCCTTTAATTTGTTGCTTATTAACCTTGGTACCCAAAGTATCTCGACCTATAGAAGTATAGGTTTCAGAGATTATTTCAGGCAGCTGGTGTTCCAGATCTACAGTGGGAACTAAAGCGAGCCATTGGTGCATCGCCAAAGAAACTGCCTCCCCGAATATGACTTTAAATTATTGAGGTCATTGTGGCAAAGTTTCCAATGAGTTTCTTCCTCAAATTTAGAGCAGGGCCCCTCTATGTTCAGTTTGAATCTGTTTAAGCATTTCAGGCAAAACAGCAATTGAAGGAGTACTATGAGTAATGGTGTCCATGGAAGCAAATACAATATCCCAAGTATTACACTCCTCAACTGGGGTAACCATACCAAGTGAAAGACACAAAGGGGCTCATTACGATGGCGTAACACTCTCCACCGCCGAGCTGGCGGTGGCGACCGTTATGCCATCGTACCGTGAAATACCCCCCGCCATATTATGATGGCGGTGGGTATCACGGCGGACGGAAAGTCCGTCCGCCGCTTTTCCGCCGGCAGGCAATCGTTACAATTGCCTGCCGGGTGGAGCAGGGGGTCTAATATGGTGGCAGTGCCTAGAAGGCACCGCCAGCCATATTAGGATGTCGATTGTGAAAGGCCTTTCCTTGGCAGCGATGCCGCCATGGAAAGGCTGGCGGGGATTGGCTTTGGGGGCCCGTTGCGGGCCCCCGGGGGGGAGGTAGGGGGTGCACTTGGGGGGTACCCACACATGTCGCTGCACCAAGTGGCAGGCAACGTGTGGTGCCTACCATGTGGTGCAGTGACATGCCAGGCATGCGATTTTGACATTGCGGCGGGTGCTGCTGTAAGCATCACCCGCGCAATGTTAAAATGCAGAATGCGACCACCAGGGTGGCAGTCGCATCCTAATTCGCGGTGCGGGACTGCCGCATGTCTGGCGGCCGGTCCCAACACCGCGGGGATGGTGGGCGGACTCAGGTCCGCCCGCCATCCTAATAAGCCCCATAGTGAGAATCTTAACTTATCTAGGGGTCCCATATGGGGAAAATCCACTTAAAGCTGATTTGTTTTTTGTGTTATCCAAAATGCAATCTAATCACATTTGGTTGGGATCTTAAGCATAATAGCATTTATGGTAAACAGACTAAACACAGGCACAACTAACTGCGCCTGTTCATCTTGAGGAACCCTTGCTGGGGCTGTATTTAAGGTATGCATTATGAACTGCATCAGACGTCAATACAGTCTAACCAAATGATTTAAGAGAGCAAGCGTCTCTTGCTGTGTTTATCGATTTGCATGCAGAAAAGGTGTATAGCCTGCTAAGACAGGCCAGGTAGCTGCTTCATTACTGATAGGGCCCAGTCTTACATTATGATGGGTATGTGGGAGAGCGTGTTGGAATCAGTTGTGATGTTCCTGGAAGTTAATGATATTTCTAAATACTCAGACGGTCTATATACAGCTGAAAAAGCAGCCTCAGTATATGTGTGAAATGTTTGTGAATTTCCATCGACTGCAGGAAAAGAAAGCCAGGAATAAATCTTTTAGCATTTATGCACTTGGTTAGCCTCAACCATGAAGGTAACATCTCCACCGCCATTGGTGAGACCATATCTATTTAAATGATTAGTTACTGCTTTCATACAATTAATAACAATAATCCCTGACTGTGCTGCTATATTAATTAATAGAATTCAAAGAAGTAAATACTATAGGGGAACTATTCTTTTAAAAGACCTAGCTTGATCAACCTACAGAGAAAAATAAGTGCTCCCTATTAAACCTGAGGAGGATAAATCCATATTACCACAGACGTCTCTGTATAAAGGAGCCTTTGCCACACTCCAGAAACTACTCAGAAGGCCCATTAAATAGGCACCAAACCTAAAATGTTGGTGGCACCATGTTATACTGTTCCTCCAAATTTAGTAGGACTGTGTATTAGGTCAACCAAATTTCATAATACAGAGATTAAGTATTTTCATATTATCAGTAACTGTTGGTACTGCTAGCCCACAGTACCGCATCTAAACTCTTAAACCTCCAGAGTTATAGATGCTGTCAGCAACCTCAAACATGACCACCCTTATTTCCAAAGAATTTGTGGAGACAGATCTAACCCTTTCGTTTGTCACTTTTGCATGCCCAAGGTTTCACAAAGAGAAGAGGCAATAATAATTTTTCAAATGTTAATTGAAAACATCTATTCCTTGTAAGTAAAACATGACCTTTGATTATTAGACAGATCAGACACATCATTGTCATAAGCATTGTTAGAATGGTGAAAAACACAAACAATTCAACCATGTTAATTGTTCTTAATATTACTCCTATATATCGCTAAAACTCCTACCCTAGTAAGAGCATTGTGGGAGTTTCCTTCTGCCAGACCCTATTGGAATGATCTAACCCCATACTTTGGTGTAATATCTCAAGAAGCCGGCCTCAGTGCATTAACGTATGTGCCCTGTCTCGGAGTGCAAGTCTACACACATCTCTGCCTGCGCAGCTATCTTACTTCTTAGAATGAATGTTGGGGCCTGGGGAGATGCATCTCATTCACAGCTATCTACAGCATTCATGATAACTCTGGTGTGAAGTGGCTCTCACCTAAATTCAAAACAATGCTGTTTAAATAATAAAACACTATCCTTATCTCATTCTGAAAAAGGCACAGAAAAACAAAACATCTTTACTTAGTCTGGGTAAAAGGAGTCATCTCCTACGAGCACATAATAAAGCAAAGACATTGCATTCTAGTATGTGCCTATGTAACTGATAGTGCGGACTACAGCACAACAATGTCTAACTATAACAAATGCGTGTGTGGCAAATTATCATGTTAGTGAAAAGCATGTTCAAATGACTATCTTAAAAAGATGCTAAGCTAAAAAGTAAAACTAAAATGGAGACTAAATGTTATCACTCTAACAGCTTTGGGTTGTTCTCAGGTTTCTGTGTACGCATTGACAACACCCATGGCATTCCGTCTCTGCTGCTGTCAAATGTAATTTTCTCTAGTTATAGTTTTAAGAATAGGGTTAAATCATCTGCCATTTTGCTGGCCTAAAAGAGACACAGCTGTTTGCATTATCCAACAAACTCTTTGTTTTTTCTTTTTAGAGTTTTATATAGCGCGAACTAGACCCAAAGATATCAGGTATCAGTGTACTTTACATGAGCACCAGTTGCGTTACAGATGGACACATTCATTTTTTGTTGGGCACGGGGAGATTAAGTGATTTGCCCAGACTCACGAGATGTTGAGCGTCATTGCCGAGACTCGAACCCGGTTTCGCAGCTTCGAAGTCAACCGCTCTAGCCGGAAGGCTACATCCTCTCCTCCCCTTAAGCATGGGATGTATTTTATTGTTTGCAGTTGCTGTTTTACTGCACCTACCCCCGATGGTTTTCCCGCTCCTTGCCCTCCAGTGTCCTGCATACTGTCGGTCACTCCCACAACCCTGGTCTACTTATGGAGGCCACATCATGGATGCACGCATAGTGCATGCTATTGACGTGCCAAAGGTAAGCCTGTCTGTGCCCGTCCATGCCTGGACCACGCACAGTGCCAGGAAACCTGGGTCTTTCACCCTGCACAGCTAGACAGTTGCAGACCTCCGAACCCTGGATCCCAAGCACATGCAACAACAACTGCTGCCGCACATCTCCACGTACCACCAGTGGGCAGTTATCCTGCCAAAACAGCCGCTTCACCTGCAACACCAAAGCAACTAACAACACCAGAGACACTGGAAACAAGACTGCAACCACCTTGCAGACAGAGGCTACCACGACATAACTCCAGTTCATTCTACTCAACGCCTGATCACTCGGCAAACAAGCCACGGAGATCTGGGACACAATCTCATCCCTCACCCCGGATTTCATCTTCCTCATAGAGACCTTGCTGAAACACGTAGGTGGAATTGCCATAATCTACAATGTCACCATCTGCAGCACGACATCCTCAGATGACTCAACCCCGTTAATGGGGCACATCAACTTCCAACTTTACACAGATGGAAAAAGCACAATCAGAGGCACCCTCAGCTACAGACCACCAGAACCATGCTTCAACTTCTGCAACACCATCCCTGACCTCATCGCCATGATCAACATCAACTCTGAGCACTACAGCTTCCTAGTGGATCTTAACTTCCACCTCGATGACCCCAGGGACACCAACACAAACAACCTCCTTGAAAGCATGAACAACATTGGCCTCAAGCAACTGCTTGACCCCATTTTCACGCCCCGGAACAGAGTCGAGTACAACCACGTCTCACAGCTCACCTGGACCACCCATTACAGCGTCCACTTCAGCACCTCAGGACCCACCAGCACTAGCACCATGCCCCATAGCTGCCTGCACAAAAACAGGAAAAATATATCAGAAGACCATTGGAGCACCGCTTCCAACTCCCACCTCCCAGACACAACTTCATGCCCAGAATAGGCTGCAAAGAACTTCTCCCAGTGGATCACAGAAGCAGCCAACACAATCAACCCGCCAAGCCAGACAAATCCAAAGAACCCACCAGAAGAGCTAGCTCATTAATCGCAGAGCTGAACCCCATCAAAAGCAACTGGAATGGAAGTGGCGCTCCTGCAAAGAGACCATACCACATTCAAAACAGAACTCAACCAGTACCATCGCCTCCTGAAAGAAACAAAGATGAACTCCTTAGCAGACCACATAGAAGACAGCTCAAAACAGAGCTCTTTGCAATCATGAAGAGGTTCTCCAACCCTGCAACTGCTGAGAATGAGATACACCGCCTACCAAGAACTGTGAGACACTCTGGCAGACTTATTCCATGATAAGATCTTAGTCATCTATGAAAACTTTGAATCCCAACCCCCACTGATGACAGCATCAGCCTGCTCACACCCACAAACACAAACCCCGAGCACCTGCTCACCTAGTGGGACCCTCTCAATAGTCAAGTCACAATCTCCATTGTGAACTCCGTGAACTCGGAAGTAGCCACGGACCCCTGTCCACACCGCATTTTCCTACTCGGGAGCAAGACAAAGTCAGGAAGTCCTGAAAACCTCCATCACCTTGGCCTCCTTCCCTGAGAACTGGAAACATGCTGAAGTGAGGCCCATCCTGAAAAACCATCCATCAACCCAGGAGATCCCAAAAACTACTGGCCCATCTCCATGTTCCCCTTTCCAGTGAAGGTTCTCGAGAAGCCAATCAACCACCAACACATCGAACGCCTGGAATACAACAACCTCTTTGGACCCCTCTCAATCTGGATTCCGAACCAACCACAGCACTGAGATAGTCCTGATCACAAGCACTAATGACATGAGGGTGCAACTGGACCATGGTGAAATGGCAGCCCTCAACCTCCTAGACCTGCCAGCCGCCTTTAACACCATCTCCCATCACATCTCAATCAACAGACTACACCACATTGGATGCACAAAAATGGATCACCTCATACCTCACTGGAAGAACTCAGATAATCCGTCCTCCACCATTCACCTTGGAACTCGAGAAGATTATTTGCAGCATCCCTAAAGGATCGCCCCTCAGCCCCAACCTCTTCAATGTGTACATGACAACTTGGCCGACAATATCAGATCCCCCGGACTCAACATCATCTCCTACACCGATGAAACCCAGCTCATCCTCTCACAGTCAGAACCCTCTACCACTAGAGCCATCTTCCACAGGTGTATGATGAATGTTGCTAACTGGATAAAGGATCACTGTCTCAAGCTCAACACAGGCAAGATGGAAATTCTCATCTTTGGGATCAACACCTTGCCATAGAATGACACATGGTGGCCTGCTGAACTCGGTCCATAGCCCATCCCAAAAGACCACGCCTGCAACCTTGACATCATCTTGGACAGAAAGCTATCTATGAAGAAACAGGTAAACGCAGTCTTGTCCACCTGCTTCCAGACCCTACGCATGCTCTGCAAGATCTTCAGGTGGGTCCAAGTTAACACCAGAAGGACCATCACGCTGGCCCTCGTCAGCAGCATGCTGGACTACCGGAACACACTCTACATAGAAATCCCCTCACATCCCCTGAAGAGACTAAAGACAATACAAAACTCAGTGCCAAGACTCATCCTCGACCTCCCCAGATGGACCCATATCACATCCCACCTCAAGAAGCTACACTGGCAGCCGATCCAGAAGATATGCCAGTTCAAGATGTTGCCCCACGCATACAAAGCCCTGCACAATGAAGGACATGTACATCAACAAAAGTGTGACCCGGAAGCAAGAAAACCCCTTGGTTCACCAACGAACTCAAGGAATCCAAGAAGAACTGCGGCACTCTCGAGAAAACCTGGCGACTCGACCAGACCACAGACAACAGGACCGCCCTCAAGCACGCCACCCGCAAACACCACCAGCTGATCCGTGCCACCAAGAAGTCGGCACTCAAAGAACGACTGGACAACAACGCCCATGACAGCAAGGAACTTTTCAGCATCGTCAAAGAGTTCTCCAACCCCAGCGCCGGAAACAACGACATCACCCCCTCGCAAGACCTCTGCAACTCACTCTCCGCGTTCTTCCACCGCAAGATCACCGACATACATAACAGCTTCGACGCACAAACAACGCACCCTACCGCCGAACCAACGCCCGCCACCACCACCCTCTGCAACTGGACCCCGATCAGCACCGAAGACACCACCCGCACGATGAACTCCATCCACTCCGGATCACCAACCGACCCCTGCCCACACCACGTCTTCAACAAAGCCGACGCCACCATCGCACCCCATCTCCGGGACATCATCAACTCCTCCTTCCACACCGCCACCTTCCCGGAGAGCTGGAAGCACGCCGAGCTTACCGCCCTCCTGAAGAAACCAACGGCGGACCCCACCGACCTTAAGAACTACCGTCCCATCTCGCTCCTTCCGTTTCCGGCCAAAGTCATCGAGAAGACCGTCAACAGACAGCTTGCCGCCTTCCTCGAGACGAATGGATCCCTCGACCCCTCGCAGTCCGGGTTTCGGGCCAACCACAGCACCGAGACCGCCCTTATCGCAGCCACCGACGACATCAGAACCCTAACCGACAACGGGAAACAGCTGCCCTCATCCTCTTGGACCTCTCCGCGGCGTTCGACACCGTCTGCCACCGCACCCTAGTGAAGCGCCTCAGCAACATCGGAATCCGAGAGAAAGCACTGGAATGGATCATCTCGTTCCTCGCCGGAAGAACCCAGAGAGTCCGCCTCCCCCCGTTCAGATCCGAAGCCACCGAAGTCATCTGCGGCGTTCCACAGGGATCCTCACTCAGCCCAACCCTCTTCAACGTCTACATGAGCCCCCTCGCAGCCATCGCACGCCGACACAACCTCAACATCATCTCCTACGCCGACGACACCCAGCTGATCCTCTCCCTCACCAACGACCCCACCACCGCCAGAGCCAACCTACACGACGGGATGAGAGACGTCGCCGACTGGATGAGGAACAGCCGCCTTAAACTGAACTCAGACAAGACGGAAGTCCTCATCCTGGGCTCATCACCCTCCGCCTGGGACGACTCCTGGTGGCCCCCGGCCCTGGGCACCGCGCCCAAGCCAACGGACCACGCACGCAACCTGGGCTTCATCCTGGACTCCTCCCTGTCGATGACCAGACAAGTCAACGCCGTCTCATCTTCATGCTTCAACACCCTGCGCATGCTCCGCAAGATCTTCAGATGGATCCCCACTGAAACCAGGAAGACCGTCACCCAGGCACTCGTCACCAGCCGACTGGACTATGGGAACACCCTCTACGCCGGAACCACAGCCAAACTTCAAAAAGACTCCAGCGCATCCAGAACGCCTCCGCACGACTCATCCTGGACATCACCCGACACAGCCACATCACCGGACACCTGAAAGACCTGCACTGGCTCCCCGTCAGCAAGAGAATAACGTTCAGACTCCTCACCCACGCACACAAGGCCCTCCACGACCTGGGCCCAAAGTACCTCAACGACCGCATGACCTTCTACACGCCCACACGCCAGCTACGATCAACCAGCCACGCCCTCGCCACCGTACCACGCATCCGCAGAACCACCGCCGGAGGAAGATCCTTCTCCTACCTGGCAGCCAAGACCTGGAACTCCCTCCCCACTCACCTTCGGCGAACCCAGGACCATCTCTCCTTCAGGAAGCAGCTCAAGACCTGGCTGTTCGAGCAGTAACTTACCCCCTCCCCCAGCGCCTTGAGACCCTCCCGGGTGAGTAGCGCGCTCTATAAATGCCGTGATTGATTGATTGATTGACCTTCCACCAACCAACCGGACACCTACGATCCACCTCCCTCTTCCTCTCAGACACCCCCTAGATCCACTGAGGCAAAAGTGGAGGATGCTCCTTCTTACACCTGGGGGAGAAAGCTTGGAATGACTTTCCCCGGCACAACAGGTCAGCCTCATCGCTCCGGCAATTCACGAAAAGAATCAAGAGCTGGCTGTTCAAATGAGCAGATCACCACGAAGCAGTTAGCAACTCCAGTGCATTGACACTCTCACAGGTGATTTGCTGCACTTTACAAATCCTTGATTGATTGATTGATTAACTTTTTGATCTTTCTCTCTGTAGACTGAGACTTGCTAAAGAGGCTTTTAGTCACATGTGCTATGAATGTTGTGTGGCACGGGTCAAACAGTACAGCCCCTGGCTTGGCACTGGAGAATATTAATGTATTTATAGCTAGCTTCTCTCTCCAACAAAAAAGCACTGGCCATCCTGGCTGATATTTTTGTTTCAGTGTTGGAATCATGGAGTGGAATATGTTTCTCAACAACTTAAGAGTTGTCTTAACAGCTGTGCTGCATGGCCCAATTCCCATGGAGAAAATTAAGTGATCAATGAAATAATGAAATTAATCTGAGACTCTGTTATGTGGGTCTGTTTTGGCACAATGAAAAAAATGATTGACTGTAATGAAAGTAGAAGTTTGATTAATTACAATAGCTGATTATAAACTGATCTCCATCTGCAATGACCTAACGTACTCTATTGATGCAAATGGAATTGCTGGTCTACTTCTACTCAACCTGTCCTTACCATTTGATATATTGACCAACGACTATCCCTAAGACTATATGACACTAGGGTCCAAGGCACCTAACTTTCTGGCTAGGATTTTGTCTCAGTTAAACTTAAGTTTGTATTAAGTTTAACTTAAGACCAAAACTTAAGATTGACTGAGACAAAATCCTAACTTTAGGACTCCTAAATGCCTTCTGTGAATACCGAAAGTCGTAAAGTTAGGATTTTGTCTCAGATTACTTTTGTGAATTGGGCCCGATGTGCCTTCCTGATGATGCAACCATGGCTGGGAAATCTCCACACCTGAGTTTGCAGTTCTGAAGGTATATAAGGCAGAAACTTACCTGTTTTCTTTTTTATACTTCCTTTTCCCATCATGGACCAGATCATCCAAGTCCTGCCTTTGCTGCTGCTACTTGACAACGAGAAAATTAACCCCGTCAGGGCCCGAACCGAAAGTAAACTTCTATTTTTACTTGCTAGCTTTTCATTTGTCTGTTTCATGGTCAAATTGGTAAGTTGGACACTCGGCCAATGGGCGACGGGCTGGTGTCTGCGTTGCAGCTGTGGGCTGCTTCTTTGGCCAGTGTGGTGGCCGATTTGAACTGTGTCTCTGTCGTTCAGATGTCGCCAGCTGCTCAGTAAGTGCCTGAGCAGCCTTTATGGAGGAAGATGGGCCTCTATATACCCTTTTACTAACGGGACGGAGGTGTTATTCCCAGTCTCTTGCTGTGCCAGCCCATTAATGTATGCAGATTGAGCAGGGGCAGGGGGCCTTAGCAGAAGTGGCCTAACTTATATTCAGGTGTGGTTTACCATTATGAACTAAACCATGTACAAAAGATCCTGGCAACATCTGCATTTTTTTCTTATCTCAGTGAAGTTAAGAAAACATGCCTCTGTTCAAGAAGCCCCCTCCTTTTCATAATACTTAAAACACCAAAGCAGTGTTTTGCAAAAAGGTGCAATCCGCAAATGTGGGCCTCATTTTTTAGGGTGCCCTGGCCTATTTTTGATCCCAATCCAACCCAGGTCTGTTTACATATACTCTGGACTCGTGCATCTTTAAATCTAGCTTACAAGCAATAACATATGAATGTGTAATGCAGATGTGTGCAATGTTGTAGTTTAAGAAATATAACGAAACAAACCTGTATAATTTTATTGTAGTTTTAAATTTGCTGCGATCTGCCTTCATGATAATGGAAACTTACACAAAAATTGACATTAAATTAAAAAGTGACCATACAGGTGTGTTTAAATAATTTTAGTAAACTATAAAATTATAAATACAAGCATTACACATTATTGGGATAATTTACATTTAATACGATGTAGAAATTGCACTAGACAAGTTTAAACCTATTTTTTTAAATAACTGCAAAATCAATGTTAGTTCCAAACTTGAATCATTTAATGTATGCATTAATGTAACATTTCCCCCTTGTCTAGTGCATTTCCTGTATTTTATTAAATGTTATATGTGTCTATTTCTTTTAAGGTGTAATGCATGTGTGTTTATTTTTATCACTTATCATGGTCCAATAAACACACCTGTATTAACACTTTCCAATTTTTTTTTCAACATCCATTTGTTGGTGTAAGTGTCCATTATCCTGATGAATGCTTGCACTAAAATTTAAATGTCCATCATATTCTTTATTTACTACTGTATGGAATTTACATATCAGACATTTTAAAAAACGGTTATATTTCCTGTCATAATTGAAAGTAAAAATATGTAGTACACATATTCATCATTAACAGTTGTACGATTCAAAGATTTGTAAATGAAAAATAATGTCAGGATAAACTTATTGAAATAAGATCCTTCTCTCCTATAAATATCTTTAATTTTCAAACATAAAACATGAGAAATAATGTCGTACTCATCACCACAGGCAGTTGGACTGTTGCCCGAACTTGCCTCCTAAACAGGCTGACAAAGGAGAACCTCCACAGGAAGGGAATTGTAGTGGGCACAGAGCAGGCACCTCAAGAATCTTTCTTGGGAGCGTTGTGTTTCAGTTTGACAGGAGTAAAGGACACGTAAGACATACATTCTGGAGGAGGAGTTCGGGTAGGAGGGGTGGGAGAGTATTGGGTTTGGGAGGTAGAGGGAGTTGTAACAGGTGTTGTACATGTGTCTGTATGTTGTGCAGTTGCATGTTGGTCTGGTGTATGTTGTGAATGTTTGGGTCTGTGTTCTTTGGCAGGTGTTTGGTGCTCGGGTGAGTGTGGGCGTTTGGGTTTGGTGGGTGTTGTTTTGTGTGTAGGTGTGTTTGATTGTGAGCATGTTTTGGATGAGTGTGCTATTGAGGTGGTTGGTGTGGTTGTGATGCAAGTGGGTGTATGTTTTGCAGTTGCATGTGGGTCTGGTGTGTGTTTGGATGTGTGTGGTTTGCCAGGTATTCTAGATTCAGTTCAGTGTGCGCATTTGGGTTTGGTGAGTGTTGTTTTGAATGTTGGTGTGCTTTCGAGTGTGTTTGTTTGGATGACTGGGCTATTGAAGTGGTTGTGGTTGATGTTCTTGTGGGTGTGCTGGTGGTTGTAGGTGTACTGGTGTTTGTAGTGGTGGTTGTGGTGGCGGTTGTGATGCTTGTGGGTGTGGCGGTGGTTGTGGTACCTGTGAGTATAGTATCAATAGTGTCTGAATGTTGTTGGGGTGCTTGTTTGTGTTTAGGCGTGTCTGTTGGAGTCAGTGCTTGTAAAGATGTGAGTGTGCTTGGGATAGGGATGGGACTTTAGATTTGAGATGAGGTAGGGACCTGAATTGAGGCACTAGGTTGGGCTGGTTGGGAGGTTGCGTTCTGTGAGGAGGCTATTTGAGCAAGTGACCTCAGCATTCTAGACATTGAACTCTGAAGGGCATCCAGAAATGCAGCCATTTGTTGCATTTGGCAACGTTGGCCCTGGATGTCATTCATGATCATAGTCTGGCCTACAGAGATGCTGGGTAAGAGGTCAATAGCCTTCTCACTTAGAGCAGCCAGGGTGGCACGGGCAGGGGGTGAGGTGCTTGTGGAAAAGGAAACCCCAGCCCTTTCAGGGTGTCAGGTTTGGCCAACTGGGGGGGAGCAAGAGGGAGGGTGGACAAGGATGCAGTTGGTAAAGTTCCCTTAGGGTCTGACACCACTAGGAACTGATTGCTTGTGGAGGCCTCTGAAGATGTTGACAAGCTGGTAGCCTCTGTTCCTGTCCCCTCACCCTTCATATCACTGTGTCCATCGGTGTCCATGGTCTCACCACCCAAACCACAGTGGCCAGCTACTTCCCTGCCTTTGTAGCCAATGTCCCCTTTGCCTGCTCCTGAAGATGCTGAAAATACATATACAGTAGTTTTATTGTATCTATGTAAATAGAACTGATAATGAAGTTTTGTCTCAAAACATTTTCCAAATTTTCAGATGTCACCAGCCTTAAGACTTTCAAACTTTGGCTCATATTTATCAGTATCTCATGCATGTAGGGAACATCTTTGGTAACCCTTTGGCCACAGACTTGTAATTTCTCATTATTGCTCCTATATCATTTATGATCTTTTCTCTTTACCAGTTCCAGTCTCTCCAAGAACTGTTTAACACCTCTGAATGGTTCAGATTTGTTGTTTTGAATAGTGAACTTTTGTCACAAAAAATAATGTGAAGAAGAAATACCTTTGTTCAAGGCAAAAAAAAGCTGTTTTATTTTTATTTAAAAAAACTACAATATAAACCAATGTGTGTCAACGATTACAGCAAAGGTGTACACATATTTGTACAAACTGCAAGCCTGTGTTTCTTGTTTGGTCATTTCACAATGGTAACACTTACGTAATGTAACTTAAGTATTTTTCAAATGTTAAAAATATCACATGGATTCAGTACTAAATTTCTTATTAATGTGTCATGTCCTACGTGTTTACTTATCCTGTTGAAGAAATTAAGAAATCCTTTTTTGGGGTTTTGCAAATGACTTCTACATCAAAAGTAAATACATTGGGCTTTATACATTTCTAATCCAGTTTAGTCCAGAGCAAATACAATTTTACATTTGACTCCAAAATATCATAGGTTATTTCCAGCTTATTTTACCATTGTGAAAAAATGTATAAAATATGTTGCCTTTCACTTTAAGGAAAAATTGGTACACCATCACAGTAATATTTTTAATACAATGATTCATTTATAATTTTCAACAAAAAAATGTAATGCAAATCACAATATGCAACAGATTAAACCTTGATGCATTTCTACAATTTCCTAATGAGTCATGAGTTGTGCCGTTGTGCCTGATTTTGAGTTTTCTGGATGGGATACTCCAGCATATACGTGATGGAACATTCCATCTGAAAAAGTCCCTTTAAGTATCCTATTTTTGTTCATCATTGGTTTATCATCTGTACATAGCAAAGGACATTTAAAAAATGTTTTTGTGTACGTGTTACTCTGTCACCAATGTGTACACATTCCTACTTTTTTTTCTTAAAATGTATCAAATTCTCTTCTTCCAAAAACAGACTGGCTTACATGCACATTTGTGAACGAGTAAGACATCATGCAAACCTGACACTTTTAACATAAATTAAATAGTATTTTTGATCCAAAATATATTTGTGATATGTTTTTAATCAAAAATTTAGCCATTTAATCTTATGTTAGTTGTCATTTTGGCTCACTTGCTCACTACTGTTTGTTTATAATACCAATGCACCAATGTGACTCTTGGAGCACCCACTGTATCATAAGTGCATTTTATGCTATGTCACCTGTAATAGGACTAATGTAACATCTCACAATTGTTACAGAGTATCACACCTGATACAATTATAACTTGTGGCCTGTTTGGTACAGTTGTCCCTCATAACAGCAACAAACTCATGCATATTTGTTCTTTAGGCAGGCATATGTCTGTTCAAAACTGTCCTCTGGTAGGGATCAGAAACATAGGGAAGAGGTGTGGTGCAGCAGCCAGGGCGGCTAATGCCGGAAAACGGGGGCTCATGGTTCGATCCCCGTTGGCAGGTCAGCCCAGCACCATGTGACTCTGGGCAATAGCTCTCTTAATCTTCCCGACGGCCCCCAGCACCTTGACGCCTTGGGGTAATTGTTCGCGCTTTACAAATACTGGATATACATTTTTGTTTTTTATAGTGATATCATTTTCCACAAGTGAATATACAAAACACATCATCATACACCTTGTGCAAAGCTAACACCTTCAAGAACACTTCTTGTGTGCTGGACATATGTCAACCTTAATGGTGATGCCATCATTTGTTGCTGTAAGAAAAAACAGTTATTTAACATGACAAACTCAAAAAAGAACTTACCCTCTTGATTCTGCTGTTGGGCTCTCAACTGCCCATCAAGCTGGGGATAGGTAACTGCAAGTATGCAGACCATTAGGTGGGGTCAGGGTGCGGCTCACATGCTCTCCATTTTGAGAGGACTGGCAGAGCTGGACTTCAGCTGACTTTATGGTCCAGCATCATAGGTCCTCGCATCTCTTTCTGCAGTGGAGGGTGTACCGCTTGTAGACTCCCTGGGTCCACACCATGTTCGCAATTGCCTTCCAGATGGTCTTGTTTTGATGGGCATTGACCTGTATGGATACAAAGAAAGAAAGAAAAAATGTTTTGTGACTTTTTGTTTGTTTGCATTGATGTCACACAATTTTCAGAAATCAGTCACAAGCAATTGGCAAAAAAGTTACCACAGCATTTTTACATTTATTTTGATAAAATAATTAGTAGTAACCTGTTTAGTACCCTTATCCCTTGTCATGTCCTCATTTTACTAATCGAGGGCTGAGTGGTCTGTGAGATAATACAAATATCAATTTTATTTGGTATAAAAACATATATATATATATTATCTACTGGCGGTCGCCAGTAGATAGTTATAGTTAGGACCTATTATCCATAGGAAATCCGCGACATTCTATTTGCAATAACGTTGGCGCCGGTTGACGAATCTTCGCAAGCTTCCAACTTGTTGGGGCGCTCCGGTCCGCTCCTACCCTGAAAGTCTCGGGGTGATACGTCAAGCGGGGGCCGAGAAAAAAGGGGGGTCCCAAAACGCTTTTTCCCCATTCATTTTTCCATAGGAACCTTTAGTCGCAGCTACAGCCCGAACTGCTGAACGGAATTACCCCAAATTTGGCAAAGAGGTAGCCCTTGGTTCAGACTGGTGCCTTTTGCTAAAATGGTGTAAATCCGTTCAGTAGTTCCTGAGAAATTCACAATTAAAATCACATATATATCTATGGGCGCGTCGGATCCGCGTACCCTCCCGATCACGAGCTGCATGCTAATTGGCTGTCAACACTCCAAATCAAGAAGTGTTGGCAGCCATTTTGTCCTCGGTTGAACCGAGGGACAGAAACAAGTGCGCAAAGCGCAAAAAGGGAGCAGGGTAGAAACACCCTGACCCCTAGGTCTGCTCAAGGGGTCCCACAAGGACCCCTGGGCAGAAAAAAGCATTTTTTTTTTTTAAATCGGCAGGATACGCTTAGGGTGCGCGGATCCCGCCGAGAAAAAAAAGAAACAAGTGCGCAAAACGCACAAAGGGGGCAGGGTAGAAACACCCTAACCCCTAGGCCTGCTCAGGGGTCCCACAAGGACCCCTGGGCAAAAGCATTTTTTTTTTAAATCGTCAGGATGCGCTCAGGGTGCGCGGATCCTGCAAAAAAAAAAAATCAAAGCGCGGTCTCCTGCGCTTCGTTGTAAATTTGCCCCCGGGTGGGCCAAGTCCCGGGGGCATGCTGAGGGGGTTTATTTTATGTATGGGGGGCCTCTAAGGGCCCCGCAAGCCCGAGGACCGCCACCCCCGGGGCTTTATTTGAAAAAGTAGCAGGAGGGCTCTGAGCCCTCCCGCAGCCCGGGGACCACCACCTCCCGGGGCTTCTTTATTTATTAAATTAACATGTGTGGGGGGCTCCAGCCCCCACACGCCCGAGACCACCACCTCCCGGGGCACTAACAAAATTGAAAATGGGGGTCCGTTAAGGACCCCGAGCCCGAGGGACCACCACCTCCCCGGGGCTGTGCATTTGGATGGGAGGGGGCCGCGCGGCCCCCTCCTGGAGCCTGTGGTGGCCCTGGGGACCGCCACCCCCAGGAGCCGGCTCCTGCAGTGTCCCGGAGTGCCTACCCCCGGGACACTGCTGTTTGCAATGACAGGACGGGAGCCTCGCGGCTCCCGTCCTGTCATTGCAAACTGCTTTGGATATTGGAAGAGAGAGCAGGAAACCTGCTCTCGCTCCAATATCCAAGACAATTGCTTTCCACATGGGGAGCAGCATGTTAGCTGCTCCCCATGTGGAAAGCAATGCCGGCTCGCGCAGGAGGCGGGGAGCCGGCGGGACTGTGGGGGTTTGGGGACCCCCCACAGTCCCCAACCAGAGGCCAGGCCCCGGGGGATGGGGTCCCCGGGGCAAGTAGTGGCCCGGGAGGGGGGCCACGCGGCCCCCCTCCCCAGAAATAATTTTTTAAAAAGAATAAAAAAATAAAAAAGGCCTGCCCCGGGGGATGGGGTCTCCGGGGCTAAAGGAGGCCTGAGGAGGGGGGCCACGCAGCCCCCCTCCTTAAAAATTAATGATAAAGTGTGGCCATGCCCCGGGGAATGGGGTCCCCGGGGTAGGATTCGGCCAGGGAAGGGGGGCCACGCGGCCCCCTTCCTGTATAATTTAAAAAAAAAAAAAAAAGGGGATAAGGCCCTGGGGGATGGGGTCCCCAGGGCCCAAAAATAGGAAAAAGGAAGGGGGGCCACACAGCTCCCCTTCAGAGGGGAAAAAAAAAAAAAAAACGATCGGGCCGCAGGCTTCGCCCCCTTCCTTCACCACTCTGCAAACGCGCCCCCTGGCGCATTTGCAGATGGGGAAATAATTCCCCTTCAATACTGGGGGTCCCTGGGGGCCAACTAGCCCACCAGGAACCTCCAGTATGCGCCAGGGGGCTGCGTTGCAGAGAGGTGTAAAGAGGACACGCCCCTTTTTACACCTCTCTGCAACGCAGCTCTGTGGCGCTTTTTGGATATACCTGTTGGGCCAGTTGGCCCCCAGGGACCCTCAGGATTTAAGGGGAGTTAATCCCCCGACTTAAAACGCGCCACAGGGCGCATTTGCACAGTGGTGAAGGGAGGGGGCGGGGCTTCAGGTGACATATGTGCAAACAGGCCCCGTGGCGTGTTTTAAGATGGGGGATTAAGTCCATTGAATCCTGAGGGTCCCTGGAGTCCAACTAGCCCACCATGTACTTCCAAAAAGCGCCACAGAGCTGCCTTGCAGAGAGGTGTAAAGGGGTGTGGCCTCTGTACACGTCTCTGCAAAGCAGCCCCTGGCGCATACTGGAGGTTCCTGGTGGGCTAGTTGGTCCCCAGGGACCCTCATGATTAAAGGGGACTTAATCCCCAACTTAAAACGCGCCACGGGGCGCGTTTGCACAGATGTCACCTCAGGCCCCGCCCCTCCCTTCACCATTGTGCAAATATTCCGCTAAAATCAGCCAAAATACGAATTCCGATTTACTCACCTGTTATCAGGAGAGACCTCAGTGCTGCATCTTTCAGCCCAGTACTGATCTTGAAAAGTAATTTTAACCGTACTTACCAGTAACTTGAATTTCCTTCCATAGGATATCATTGCCTGCTTTTTGCTGAAAAAGTTTCTAAGTGTCGATTTTTGAAACATACAAATATTCCTCTAAAAACAGCCGAAATACGAATTCCGATTTACTCACCTGTTATCAGGAGAGACCTCAGTGCTGCATCTTTCAGTCCAGTACGGATCCTGAAAAGTAATTTTAACCGTACTTACCAGTAACTTGAATTTCCTTCCATAGGATATCATTGCCTGCTTTTTGCTGAAAAAGTTTCTAAGTGTCGATTTTTGAAACATACAAATATTCCTCTAAAATCAGCCGAAATACGAATTCCGATTTACTCACCTGTTATCAGGAGAGACCTCAGTGCTGCATCTTTCAGCCCAGTACTGATCCTGAAAAGTAATTTAACCGTACTTACCAGTAACTTGAATTTCCTTCCATAGGATATCATTGCCTGCTTTTTGCTGAAAAAGTTTCTAAGTGTCAATTTTTGAAACATACAAATATTCCTCTAAAATCAGCCGAAATGCGAATTCCGATTTACTCACCTGTTATCAGGAGAGACCTCAGTGCTGCATCTTTCAGCCCAGTACTGATCCTGAAAAGTAATTCTAACCGTACTTACCAGTAACTTGAATTTCCTTCCATAGGATATCATTGCCTGCTTTTTGCTGAAAAAGTTTCTAAGTGTCGATTTTTGAAACATACAAATATTCCTCTAAAATCAGCCGAAATACGAATTCCGATTTACTCACCTGTTATCAGGAGAGAACCCAGTGCTGCATCTTTTAGCCCAGCACTGACCCTGAAAAGTAATTTTAACCGTACTTACCAGTAACTTGTATTTCCTTCCATAGGAATCCATTGTCTGGTTTTCAGCAGAAAAGTTTCAAAGTGTCGATTTTCACAAACTACAAATATTCCTTAAAAATCGCCTGTATGACTTAAACGCATTCTTTCAACTGTTTACAGGAGATGCACCAGTGCTGGATCCAGGATCCACCACTGAGTGAGAAAAAGTCACGATAACACTACTTACCTGCTAAGTGAATTTCCTCCCATAGGATAACGTTGGTGATTCTATGTGAAAAAGTTTCTAAGTGTCAACTTTTAAAATACAATAATATTCCTTAAAAATCACTACTGTAACCAAAACGCTTTTACTCAACTGTTTACAGGAGATGTCCCAGGACTGAATCTAGGATCCAGTCCTGTGGTTAGAAAAGTAATCCATAAAGTAACTAATTGCATTTAGCTAGAAATTCACATTGAGCTCAATGTTGCATTGTGTTTGAAATTGTGTTGCCCATTGCAACAACTGTAACTACTGTACTTAAAAGTCTATTGCCTATTTGCAAAGTATTTAAAGTAAATTAATTCATTCTGAGAAAGTATATTTTGTAATGTAATGTATAATGTAATTACAATGTAATTTAAAAAATAAAATATCTAAAAATAAATAGTTTAAAAAAATTTAGTAAATCAGTATGAAAAAAATAAAAATAACAATTAATACATTTAAAAATTGGCATTTACAAAACCTTTGAAATTCACTGAAAAAAACCATAGGTTTCAGACATGTTATAGTTAGGAATTAGCATTTAAAAAACCTTTGAAATTCACTGAAAAAACCATAGGTTTCAGACATGTTATAGTTAGAAATTAGCATTTAAAAAACCTTTGAAATTCACTGAAAAAACCATAGGTTTTAGGGACAGTTATAGTTACTTGGACATTGCACTCGTACAAAACCCGTGAAATTCCCCCGTTATAGTTAGTTCAGCTAACTATAACTCGCGCCCCGCAATGCACTGCTGATGACGTCACATATTACATCACTCATGACATGGTCAGTGACATCACTGATGACATCACTGATGACATCTCAAATGACATCACTGATGACATCAACCATGTGATAATTTCATGCATCTTCTCACACCCTAATATAACTTTTGATACACCCACTCTAAATTACAGACTGCCATTCTCAAAAACAAAGACACTCCAACACCAATAACTACATACCCACTCACTGATTCTTAGGTCTACACACACATCCACTCACTCACCCGTACAGTCACTCATACTTACGGTCACTCAGTACAGGACTATCATATGCACTCATACACCTATATAAACACTGACACACCGCCACTCATCCATAGAGGTACTCACACACCTAGTCAGTCATGCAAAAATTTAATCACACACCCATTTACTCACCTATACAGTTATACACACACCAGCTCACTTACTCATACAAATACTAGCACATTCTTACGCTTTTATACAATAACTGATACAAGCACACACGCATCCATACAGCCACTCTCATAATCACACACTCTCACGTATAGCCTTTTAAATACTCTAACACATATATATACTTCCTTTTACATATGTAGTTACTCGCACATGTACCACTGAGATATACATTCACTCACTAACACACCCATACACACACTCACCATCCCAAGCAGTCCATCACAGACGCACTCTTCAAATCATGCACCCAGTGAATCACCCACTCACACATCTATGTACAGAGTCGCACACACCCCACCCACACAAACACTCAGGCACCCATACAGATACTCAGACAACCAATCAATAACTCATATAGACACTCATGTAGCTATTCACAAACCCATGCAGCCACTTACACAGCAACAGACAGACGGATACAGACATTCACCCAGTTTAGTCACTAACCCATGCATTCAGTAAGATAAGTTTAATCACTCACTTATACAGTTAGTCACGCACCTACTAAATCATCCATTCAGACACTTATACACCCACTCACTCTTCAATACGCCTTTCCCTATATATATTAAACATATTTAAACTTTACAGAAACACACAGTCACTGGATGATGTCATCAGTGATGTCATCAGTGATGTCATTTGAGATGTCATCAGTGATGTCATCAGTGATGTCACTGACCATGTCATGAGTGATGTAATATGTGACGTCATCAGCAGTGCATTGCGGGGCGCGAGTTATAGTTAGCTGAACTAACTATAACGGGGGAATTTCACAGGTTTTGTACGAGTGCAATGTCCAAGTAACTATAACTGTCCCTAAAACCTATGGTTTTTTCAGTGAATTTCAAAGGTTTTTAAATGCTAATTTCTAACTATAACGTGCCTGAAACCTATGGTTTTTTCAGTGAATTTCATAGGTTTTTAAATGCTAATTTCTAACTATAACATGTCTGAAACCTATGGTTTTTTCAGTGAATATATATATATATATGTTGGTTAAACCTGCATCGCAGAGTATCTCCACAGCACTCCCGCAGGTACGGACCACTTGCTCCTTTCTGATGTAGACAAAAACTATTCCTATATATATATATATATTATCTACTGGCGGTCGGCAGTAGATAGTTATAGTTAGGACCTATTTTCCATAGGAAATCCGTGACATTCTATTTGAAATAACTCTTGCGTCTATTGACGAATCTTCGCGAAATTTTCAAGCTTTATGGCCCGCTCCGGTCCGCTCCTACCCTGAAAGTCTCAGGGTGATTCGTCAAGCGGGGGCCGAGAAAAAAGGGGGGTCCCAAAACGTGTTTTCCCCATTCATTTTCCCATAGGAAACTTTAGACACGGCTACAGCCCGAACTGCTGAACGGAATTACACCAAATTTGGCAAAGAGGTAGTTCTTGGTTCAGAAAGAACCCTTTTTGTTAAATGGTGTAAATCCGTTCAGTAGTTGCGGAGAAATTAAAAAAATAAGAGTCAAAAATCAATTTCCCATAGGAAACTTTATGCAAGGCTACAGCCCGAACTGCTGAACGGAATTACACCAAATTTGGCAAAGAGGTAGTTCTTGGTTCAAAAAGAACCCTTTTTGTTAAATGGTGTAAATCCGTTCAGTAGTTGCTGAGAAAATCAAAAGTAAAAACACATATATATCTGGGCGGAGCCTAACCACACATGTCATCGTGAGATCTGATTGGCTGTCAGCACTTCATCCTGGAATTGCTGGCAGCCATCTTGGGACCAATATAAATGATAGTACCCCATTGAAATGCATTGTAGTGAATCGAAGATTTTGAGGGTTACCAAAAGGAGAACTATAAAGGGTGATAACAGACTTTAGTTACATTAGAATTCATTTGTTGATGGTACCATACTAATTTCAGGAATTGTGGTGTGATCTAAGGTGAT
Organism: Calotriton arnoldi; assembly: GCA_963921515.1. Taxonomy (NCBI): domain Eukaryota; kingdom Metazoa; phylum Chordata; class Amphibia; order Caudata; family Salamandridae; genus Calotriton; species Calotriton arnoldi. The sequence continues at coordinate 1,309,047 of CAWUFW010005297.1, forward strand.
TTTACCCTGTGAAAAACCTTCTGCTGGGATATCATGAATCATGTTTGAGAGAAAACTATTTTCACATGCTTGTCCCATACAGTTTTGGAAGGTGCCCCAGAAGCTAAAATGAGAGCATATTTTCTGTAAATTCACATTATCTTTCTCAGTCATGTGAGAATGAAGTCTGACATTCTCAGTAAAACATGTACATCCAACAAGGGCAGAGACTGTCAGTTGATTCCTTTGTGTTCTACTGCAGCTTCCCAGAGTGTTCTAAAGAACAACTAGAGTGCTAACAGCCTTACTTATGACAAAAGTATGGCACACCTGAAGCCATCTTGATTGGAATAAACTGGTAACACTTAAAACATTTAATTTAAAAATGAACAAAATGATGGGGTTCATCTTGTCATAGAAATTATGGTTAGTGCTCTGGAAAGAAAAATTAGGACATGTTTCAAGTGTGATCTCAAATATCTTCCTGTTATATTTCAACAGGAGCAGCCTGTCAGTTGATGCCTTTGTGTTCTACTGCAGCTTCCCAGAGTGTTCTAAAGAACAACTAGAGTGCTAACAGTCTTACTTATGACAAAAGTATGGCACACCTGAAGCCATCTTGATTGGAATAAACTGGTAACACTTAAAACATTTAATTTAAAAAGGAACAAAATGATGGGGTTCATTTTGTCATAGAAATTATGGTTAGTGCTGTAGAAAGAAAAATTAGGACATGTTTCAAGTGTGATCTCAAATATCTTCCTGTTATATTTCAACAGGAGCAGCCTGTCAGTTGATGCCTTTGTGTTCTACTGCAGCTTCCCAGAGTGTTCTAAAGAACAACTAGAGCGCTAACAGTCTTACTTATGACAAAAGTATGGCACACCAGAAGCCATCTTGATTGGAATAAACTGGTAACACTTAAAACATTTAATTTAAAAAGGAACAAAATGAGGGGTTCATTTTGCCATAGAAATTATGGTTAGTGCTGTAGAAAGAAAAATTAGGACATGTTTTAAGTGAGATCTCAAATATCTTCCTGTTATATTTCAACAGGAGCAGCCTGTCAGTTGATGCCTTTGTGTTCTACTGCAGCTTCCCAGAGTGTTCTAAAGAACAACTAGAGTGCTAACAGCCTTACTTATGACAAAAGTATGGCACACCTGAAGCCATCTTGATTGGAATAAACTGGTAACACTTAAAACATTTAATTTAAAAAGGAACAAAATGAGGGGGTTCATTTTGCCATAGAAATTATGGTTAGTGCTGCAAAAGAAAATTTAGTGCATGTTTTAAGTGAGATCTCAAATCCTCTTCTATTTCATTAGAAAATTCTGACATGCAGACTGAAACAATCACTTTCAATACCAGCAGTAGACTTCCAGTTAACTCCTTGGTGAGCAGTAGCTTTAATACAGTGATCTAATGAACAACTAGAGTAATAACATTCTGAATTTATGGCAAATGTGTGACACATCTGAATGCCTTCTTGATGGAATCAAAGTAAAAAACTGAAAGCATTTCCTACTGAGGAGACTGCAGTAAATGAGGAAATTAGGAAACTTCATAACAAAGAAGTCTTCCAAGATGGCCACCAGTGAAAAAAGAGCCCAAATGTAGCACAAATATTACCCAGATGTAGCCCACATATAGCCCAATGACAAAAGTGTGCAAAACACTTTTTATTTTTAGTTTTTTGGCAGTTTTATGTAGTGCAGACTGGTCAGGTATTGGAGCGTTGCATCTTAAAACATGACCCCCTACACTACAAAAACACCACTGCACTACCCTAAACCCTAAAACACTACCCCAGCACGACCCCCTACACTACACAAGCACCACTGCACTATCCTAAACCCTAAAACACTACCCCCAGCATGACCCCCTACACTACACAAACACCACTGCACTACCCTAAACCCTAAAACACTACCCCAACACCACTGCACTAACCTAAATCCTAAAACACTACCCCCAGCACGACCCCCTACACTACCCAAACACCACTGCACTACCCTAAAACATGACCCCCTACACTACACAAACACCACTGCACTACCCTAAACCCTAAAACACTACCCCCAGCACGACCCCCTACACTACACAAGCACCACTGCACTACCCTAAACCCTAAAACACTGCCCCCAGCACGACCCCCTACACTACACAAACACCACTGCACTACCTTAAACCCTAAAACACTACCCCCAGCACGACCCCCTACACTGCCCGAACACCACTGCACTGCCCTAAACCCTGAAACACATACCCTAGCACGACCCCCTACACTGCCCAAACACCACTGCACTGCCCTAAACCCTGAAACACCACCCCTTCACGACCCCCTACACTGCCCGAACACCACTGCACTGCCCTAAACCCTGAAACACCACCCCCAGCATGACCCCTACACTGCCCGAACACCACTGCACTGCCCTAAACCCTGAAACACTACCCCCAGCAAGACCTCCTACACTGCCCGAACACCACTGCACTGCCCTAAACCCTGAAACATCACCCCCAGCAAGACCCCCTACACTGCCCGAACACCACTGCCCTAAACCCTGAAACACCACCCCCAGCACGACCCCCTACACTGCCCGAACACCACTGCACTGCCCTAAACCCTGAAACACCACCCCCTGCATGACCCCCTACACTGCCCGAACACCACTGCACTGCCCTAAACCATGAAACACCACCCCCAGCACGACCCCCTACACTGCCCGAACACCACTCCACTGCCCTAAACCCTGAAACACCACCCCCTGCACGATCCCCTACACTGCCCGAACACTACTGCACTGCCCTAAACCCTGAAACACCACCCCCAGCACGACCCCCTACACTGCCCGAACACCACTGCACTGCCCTAAACCCTGAAACACTACCCCCAGCAAGACCCCCTACACTGCCCGAACACCACTGCCCTAAACCCTGAAACACCACCCCCAGCAAGACCCCCTACACTGCCCGTACACCACTGCACTGCCCTAAACCCTGAAACACCACCCCCAGCATGACCCCCTACACTGCCCGAACACCACTGCACTGCCCTAAACCATGAAACACCAGCCCCAGCACGACCCCCTACACTGCCCGAACACCACTGCACTGCCCTAAACCCTGAAACACCACCCCCAGCACGACCCCCTACACTGCCCGAACACCACTGCACTGCCCTAAACCCTGAAACAACTGCCCCAGCACAACCCCGTACATTGCCCGAACACCACTGCACTGCCCTAAACCCTGAAACACCAGCCCCAGCACGACCGCCTACACTGCCCAAAAACCACTGCACTGCCCTAAACCCTGAAACACCAGCCCCAGCAAGACCCCCTACACTGCCCGAACACCACTGCACTGCCCTAAACCCTGAAACACCACCCCTCAGCACGACAACCTACACTGCCCGAACACCACTGCACTGCCCTAAACCCTGAAACACCACCCCCTGCACGACCTCCTACACTGCCGGAACACCACTGCACTGCCCTAAACCCTGAAACACCACCCCCAGCACGACCCCCTACACTGCCCGAACACCACTGCACTGCCCTAAACCCTGAAACATCAACCCCAGCAAGACCCCCTACACTGCCTGAACACCACTGCCCTAAACCCTGAAACACCATCCCCTACACTGCACGAACACCACTGCACTGCCCTAAACCCTGAAACACCACCTCTAGCAAAACACCCTACACTGCCTGAACACCATTGCTCTGCCCTAAATCCTGAAACACTAGCCCCAGCATGACCCCCTACACTGCCCAAACACCACTGCACTGCCCTAAACCCTGAAACACCACCCCCGCATGACCCCCTACACTGCCCGAACACCACTGCACTGCCCTAAACCCTGAAACACCAGCCCCAGCAAGACCCCCTACACTGCCCGAACACCACTGCACTGCCCTAGACTCTGAAACACCAGCCCCAGCAAGACCCCCTACACTGCCCGAACACCACTGCACTGCCCTAAACCCTGAAACACCAGCCCCAGCATGACCCCCTACACTGCCCGAACACCACTGCACTGCCCTCAACCCTGAAACACCAGCCCCAGCACGACCACCTACACTGCCCGAACACCACTGCACTGCCCTAAACCCTGAAACACCAGCCACAGCACGACCCCCTACACTGCCCGAACACCACTGCACTGCCCTAAACCCTGAAACACCAGCCCCAGCACGACCCCCTACACTGCCCGAACACCACTGTACTGCCCTAAACCCTGAAACACCAGCCCCAGCACGACCCCCTACACTGCCCGAACACCACTGCACTGCCCTAAACCCTGAAACACCACCCCCTGCATGACCCCCTACACTGCCCGAACACCACTGCACTGCCCTAAACCCTGAAACACCACCCCCTGCAGCACCCCTACACTGCCCGAACACCACTGCACTGCCCTAAACCCTGAAACTCCACCCCCTGCACGACCCCCTACACTGCCCGAACACCACTGCACTGCACTGCCCTAAACCCTGAAACACCACCCCCTACACTGCCCGAACACCACTGCACTGCCCTAAACCCTGAAACACCAGCCACAGCACAACCCCCTACACTGCCCGAACAACACTGCACTGCCCTAAACCCTGAAACACCAGCCCCAGCACGACCCCCTACACTGCCCGAACACTACTGTACTGCCCTAAACCCTGAAACACCAGCCCCAGCACGACCCCCTACACTGCCCGAACACCACTGCACTGCCCTAAACCGTGAAACACCACCCCCTGCATGACCCCCTACACTGCCCGAACACCACTGCACTGCCCTAAACCCTGAAACACCACCCCCTGTAGCACCCCCTACACTGCCCGAACACCACTGCACTGCCCTAAACCCTGAAACACCACCCCCAGCACGACCCCCTACACTGCCCGAACACCATTGCACTGCCCTAAACCCTAAAACACCACCCCCAGCATTACCCCCTACACTGCCCAAACACCACTGTACTGCCCTAAACACTAGAACACTACCCCCAGCACGACCCCCTACACTACCCGAACACCACTGCACTACCCTAAACCCTAAAATACTACCCCCAGCACAACCCCCTACACTACCCGAACACGACTGCACTGCCCTAAACCCTCAAACACTCCCCCCAGCATGACCCCTACACTACCCGAACACCACTGCACTGCCCTAAACCCTAAAACACTCCCCCCAGCACGACCCCCTACACTACCCGAACACCACTGCACTGCCCTAAACCTAAAACACTCCCCCAGCACGACCCCCTACACTACCCAAACACCACTGCACTGCCCTAAACCCTAAAACACTACCCCCGCATGACCCCCTACACTACCCAAACACCAATGCACTACCCTAATCCCTAAAACACTACCCCCGCATGACCCCCTACACTACCCTAAACCCTAAAACACTACCCCCGCATGACTCCCTACACTACCCAAAGACCACTGCACTATCCTAAACCCTAAAACACGACCTCCTACACTACACAAACACCACTGCACTACCCTAAACCCTAAAACACTACCCCCTACACTACACAAACACCACTGCACCACCCTAAACCCTAAAACACTACCCCCAGCAGTACCCCTACACTACCCAAACACCACTGCACTAACCTAAACCTAAAACACTACCCCCAGCAGTACCCCTACATTACCCAAACACCACTGCACTACCCTAAAACACTACCCCCAGCACGACCCCCTACACTACCCAAACACCACTGCACTACCCTAAACCCTAAAACACTCCCCCAGCACGACTCCCTACACTACCCAAACACCACTGCACTACCCTAAACCCTAAATCTACCCCAGCATGACCCCCTACACTACACAAACACCACTGCACTACCCTAAACCCTAAAACACTACCCCCAGCACGACCCTCTTCACTACCTAAACACAACTGCACAATTTGTAACAGGCGTTGCAACGCAGGCCTGTGGTGCTTACTGGAAGTACCTAGTGGGCTAGTTGGGCCCCACGGACCCTCAGGATTCAAGGTGACCTAATCCCCCAACTTAAAACGCACCACGGGCGCGTTTGCACAGTGGTGAAGGGAGGGGCGGGGCCTCAGGTGACATGTGCGCAAACACGCCCTGTGGTGCGTTTTAAGTTGAGGAATTAATTCCCTTTGAATCCTGAGGGACCCTGGGGGCCAACTAGCCCACCAGGTACCTTCAGTAAGCACAACAGAGTTGCGTTGCAGAGAGGTGAAAAAGGTGCGTGGCCTCGGAACGCCTCTCTGCAACTCAGCTCTGTGGTCCTAACTGTAGGTACCTGGGGGGCTAGTTGGGCCCCAGGGACCCTCAGAATGCAAGGGGACTTAATCCCGCAACTTAAAACGCGCCACGGAGTGCGTTTGCACACATGTCACCTCAGGCCCCCCTCCCTTCACCACTGTGCAAACGCGCCCTGTAGCGCGTTTTAAGAGGTAGTTTTAATGCCCCTGCCCTATTATGTACTAGGGACTTGCAGAGGAGGTCATGCTAATCACAGGGGTACCCCAACGCATAGTGTTCCCTAGTGTATGTAGGTGTTTTCACTGTATTCTAAGTGTCTTTTAGCATAGCACTGGCTCTGGTTAGTCAGAGTCACTTACCACCAGTACCCGTCTGAAAAAGTTGTGGGCACAGGATGATTTTGCAACAAGGCCTCTTTCTGCTCCTCTGTTGGTTCTTTCTGCACATCTTGTGCTTCTTTCTGTGCGTTTTTTCTTCTTTCTTCACATGTCCTACCTCTGTAGGCATAGTTAGAAATTAGCATTTAAAAAACCTTTGAAATTCACTTAAAAAATCATAGGTTTCAGGCACGTTATAGTTAGAAATTAACATTTAAAAAACCTTTGAAATTCACTGAAAAAACCATAGGTTTCAGACACGTTATAGTTAGAAATTAGCATTTAAAAAACCTTTGAAATTCACTGAAAAAACCATAGGTTTTAGGGACAGTTATAGTTAGTTGGACATTTCACTCGTACAAAACCATAGAAATTCCCCCGTTATAGTTAGTTCAGCTAACTATAACAAGTGCCCCCGCAATGCACTGCTGATGACGTCACATATTACATCACTCATGACATGGTCAGTGACATCACTGATGACATCACTGATGACATCTCAAATGACATCACTGATGACATCATCCATGTGATAATTTCATGCATCTTCTCACACCCTAATATAACTTTTGATACACCCACTCTAAATTACAGACTGCCATTCTCAAAACCATAGACACTCCAACACCAAAAACTACATACCCATTCACTGATTCTTAGGTCTACACACACATCCACTCACTCACCCGTACAGTCACTCATACTTAGTCACTCAGTACAGGACTATCATATGCACTCATACACCTATATAAACACTCACACACCGCCACTCATCCATAGAGGTACTCACACACCTAGTCAGTCATGCAAAAAACTTAATCACACACCCATTTACTCACCTATACAGTTATACACACACCAGCTCACTTACTCATACAAATACTAGCACATTCTTACACTCTTATACAATCACTGATACAAGTACACACTCATCCATACAGCCACTCTCACAATCACACACTCTCACTTATAGCCATTTATATACTCCAACACACATATATACTGCCTTTCACATATGTAGTTACTCACACATGTACCACTGAGATATATATTCAATCACTAACACACCCATACACACACTCACCCACCCATACAGTCCATCACAGATGCACTCTTGAAACCATGCACCCAGTGAATCACCAACTCACACATCTATGCACAGAGTCACACACACCCCACCCACACAAACACTCAGGCACCCATACAGATACTCAGACAATCAATCAATAACCCATGTAGACACTCATGTAGCTATTCAGAAAGCCATGCAGCCGCTTACAAACCAACAGACAGACGGATACAGACATTCACACAGTTTAGTCACTAACCCATGCATTCAGTAAGATACATTTAATCACTCACTTGTAGAGTCAGTCACTCACGTACTAAATCATCCATTCAGACACTTATACACCCACTCATTCTTCAATACGCCTTTCCCTATATATATTAAACATATTTAAACTTTACAGAAACACACAGTCACTGGATGATGTCATCAGTGATGTCATTTGAGATGTCATCAGTGATGTCATCAGTGATGTCACTGACCATGTCATGAGTGATGTAATATGTGACGTCATCAGCAGTGCATTGCTGGGGCGCGAGTTATAGTTAGCTGAACTAACTATAACGGGGAATTTCTATGGTTTTATACGAGTGAAATGTCCAACTAACTATAACTGTCCCTAAAACCTATGGTTTTTTCAGTGAATATATATATATATACATACATTATCTACTGGCGGTCGCCAGTAGATAGTTATAGTTAGGACCTATTTTCCATAGGAAATCCGCACCATTCTATTTGAAATAGCTTTGGCGCCGGTTGACGAATCTTCGCGAAATTTTCCAACTTGTTGGGGCTCTCCGGTCCGCTCCTATCCTGAAAGTCTCGGGGTGATTCGGCAAGCGGGGGCCGAGAAAAAGGGGGTCCCAAAAGTGTTTTCCCCATGAAATTTTCCATAGGAACCTTTAGTCGCAGCTACAGCCCGAACTGCTGAACGGAATTACACCAAATTTGCCAAAAAGGTAGCCCTTGGTTCAGGGTGCGTGCCTTTTGCTTAAATGGTGTAAATCCATTCAGTAGTTCCTGAGAAATTTGAAAAAGAAAACACATATATATCTGGGCGGAGCCTAACCACACATGTCATCGTGAGATCTGATTGGCTGTCAGCACTTCATCCTGGAATTGCTGGCAGCCATCTTGGGACCAATATAAATGATAGTACCCCATTGAAATGCATTGTAGTGAATCGAAGATTTTGAGGGTTACCAAAAGGAGAACTATAAAGGGTGATAACAGACTTTAGTTACATTAGAATTCATTTGTTGATGGTACCATACTAATTTCAGGAATTGTGGTGTGTTCTAAGGTGATTTAACCCTGTGAAAAACCTTCTGCTGGGATATCATGAATCATGTTTGAGAGAAAACTATTTTCACATGCTTGTCTTATACAGTTTTGGAAGGTGCTCCAGAAGCTAAAATGAGAGCATATTTTCTGTAAATTCACAATATCTTTCTCAGTCATGTGAGAATGAAGTCTGACATTCTCAGTAAAACATGTACATCCAACAAGGGCAGAGACTGTCAGTTGATTCCTTTGTGTTCTACTGCAGCTTCCCAGAGTGTTCTAAAGAACAACTAGAGTGCTAACAGCCTTACTTATGACAAAAGTATGGCACACCTGAAGCCATCTTGATTGGAATAAACTTGTAACACTTAAAACATTTAATTTAAAAAGGAACAAAATGATAGGGTTCATTTTGTCATAGAAATTATGGTTAGTGCTGTAGAAAGAAAAATTAGGAAATGTTTCAAGTGTGATCTCAAATATCTTCCTGTTATATTTCAACAGGAGCAGCCTGTCAGTTGATGCCTTTGTGTTCTACTGCAGCTTCCCAGAGTGTTCTAAAGAACAACTAGAGCGCTAACAGTCTTACTTATGACAAAATTATGGCACACCTGAAGCCATCTTGATTGGAATAAACTGGTAACTCTTAAAACATTTAATTTAAAAGGAACAAAATGAGGGGTTCATTTTGTCATAGAAATTATGGTTAGTGCTGTAGAAAGAAAAATTAGGACATGTTTTAAGTGAGATCTCAAATATCTTCCTGTTATATTTCAACAGGAGCTGCCTGTCAGTTGATGCCTTTGTGTTCTACTGCAGCTTCCCAGAGTGTTCTAAAGAACAACTAGAGCGCTAACAGTCTTACTTATGACAAAAGTATGGCACACCTGAAGCCATCTTGATTGGAATAAACTGGTAACACTTAAAACATTTAATTTAAAAGGAACAAAATGAGGGGTTCATTTTGCCATAGAAATTATGTTTAGTGCTGTAGAAAGAAAAATAAGTGCTAAAACACTACCCCCAGCATGACACCCTACACTACCCAAACATAACTGCACTACCCTAAACCCTAAAACACTACCACCAGCACGACTCCCTACACTACCCAAACACCACTGCACTACTCTAAACCCGAAATATACCCCCAGCATGACCACCCACACTACACAAACACCACTGCACTACCCTATACCTAAAACACGACCCCTACACTACACAAACACGACTGCACTATCCTAAACCCTAAAACACTACTCACAGCATGACCCCCTTCACTACACAAACACCACTGCACTGCCCTAAACCCTAAATCACTACCCCAGCATGACCCCCTACACTACCCATACTCCACTGCACTACCCTAAACCCTAAAACACTACCACCAGCACGACCCCCTACACTACTGCACTACCCTAAACCCTAAAACACTACCCCCAGCATGACCCCATACACTACCCAAAAACCACTGCACTACCCTAAACCCTAAAACACTACCCCCAGCATGACCCCCTACACCACCCAAACACCACTGCACTACCCTAAACCCTAGAAAAGAAACCCCCACCCCATGCCCAATCCCCCTTACCTCTCACTCCTCATGGTTCCTGCTTCACGTCATCTCTGAGGGGCGTGCACTTCGTTGTGAGGAAACAGAACAGCCTCTGTTTCCTTACAACGACATGGATTGTCTACATGTTTTTTAGAACGCATGGTCATTTACCATACATACCTTTACAACAAAATTTGTTGTAAAGGCATGCGTGGTAAATGACCATGCGTTCTAAAAAAATGCGTAGTAATGACTTTGTGATGTACAACGCATGCGTTGTAATGCATGCGTTGTAATGGTATCGCAAAGTAAAAAAGTTGTTATAACGGCTGTTTACCGATCGAAGCTGGCCCCTGTTCTTCAGTGAGGCGTTTATTTGATTAATTAGGAGGAAGGAATGTGTTTTTTACCAAAAAGTGCATTCCCGGCTGTTGTATTGTGAAAGTGTCCGCGTGGCCTGGTTTCACTTCCGGTGAGAGAGTGGAAGAGTCTGTTTGGATCTAAAGGAGTTCTGTTGTTGGACGGGGCCGGCGCGACATGTCATCAGAAAACATAGCTAATGGAAAGCGTCCTCCCTGAAGTGTGGAGCAGTGCCATGAGAGGTCAACGAGTGTGCGTCCCACCGCAGTATGACCGTACCGCGTGACCCATGTGCCGCCTCCAGGAGTACGGGAGGCAGAAGCGACATCGCAGGTCCTCTTGAAGACCGTTGGAGCACTAATTCTACATTTTGGTACTAGGGCATTTTAACCTCGTTGTTCCTGCCAGATACAAAGAGAAGATCCTGTGTTATTCAGTGCCCTCGTTACCTTTTTTGTGGGTTGTGGTGCTTGTCACTTCGCTGCCCCGCCGGTGCACACGACTGGGCACCCCACCTCGTGTGCCATCTGCAGGGCCTCTGCCCTCGGATCACTGGTTTCGGTTTCTGGAGTGGCAACATAAACAGTTGCTCTCAAAGGACTAGCCTGAACACTTAGGTGAATATCCCCTGCACCAGCATTCCACAGAAATTCTTTCCTAGCTCTCCCACGTCAATGAGCACGGCTCCGCTTGCGACACCGTATGACGTCATCGGAGCCATAAGAGGACCTCGTCGGCGTGCTGACGTCAGTTCCACCGTGCCACCGAGGCAAACAGGGGACCGAGACATTTTCACATGTATACACAGTATAATAAATATATATATATTCACTGAAAAAAACATAGGTTTCAGGCACGTTATAGTTAGAAATTAGCATTTAAAAAACCTTAGAAATTCACTGAAAAAAACATAGGTTTCAGGGGCGTTATAGTTAGTTGGACATTTCATTCGTACAAAACCATAGAAATTCCCCCGTTATAGTTAGTTCAGCTAACTATAACTTCGTGCGCCCACAATGCACTGCTGATGACGTCACATATTACATCACTCATGACATGGTCAGTGACATCACTCATGACATCACTGATGACATCACTGATGACATCATCCAGTGAATGTGTGTTTTTCTGAAAATTAAATATGTTTTATATATGTATATCTCAAGGTCGATGGAAGAATAAATGGGTATATAAGTGTCTAAATGGATGATTTTTTTGTAAAATTGATTGTATAACTGACTAAGTGTATCTTAGTGAATACATGGGTTAGTGAGTAATGTTTAAATATGAAAATATCTGTATCAGTCTCTCACTTTGTGTATAAGTGGCTGCATGGGTTGGTGAGTAGCTACATGAGTGTCTATATGGGTTATTAGTTGGTTTTTGAGTATAAGTATGAGTGTCTGAGTGTCTGTATGGTTCAGTGGGGGGTATTACTTAGTGCATAGATGCATGAATGAGTGACTCACTGTTTGTATGTGTTGAAGACAGCATGTGTGCAGGACTGTATAGGTGGATGAGTATGTGTATGGGTGTGGGTGTGTTAGTGAGTGAATGACTGTCTCAATAGTGTCTTTATGAGTAACTACATATGTTTTAAACTAGTATATGTGAGTATTGGTGTATATAAGTGAGTATATGTGAGAGTGAGAGATTGGAAGAGTTCCTGTACAAATAAGTAGGTGTTTCTATAAGTGATTGTTTAAGAGAGTAAGTATTTGTAAGTTTCTGTAGAAGTAGGTGTGGTAGTGTGTGTATAACTGTATATGCAAGTAAATGGATGTTTGATACTTTGTTTGCATGTGTGACTATGTGTGTGAGTATCTCTATGGATGAGTGGCGGTGTGTAACAGGATGTATAGGTGTATGAGTACATATGATGAGTGAGTACATGTATGAGTGACTGTATAGGGACTGTTGGTGAATGAGTGGATGTGTGTGTAGATCTTGGAATTAATGAATAGGTGTGTTGTAACTGGTATTGGTATGTCCATTGTTTTGAAAATGTTAGTTTGTATTTTTGAGTGTGTGTATCAAAGGCTATATTAGGGTGAGAGGAGGTCTGCCACTCTATCACAAGGATGATGTCATCAGTGATGTCATCAGTGATGTCATTTGAGATGTCATCAGTGATGTCATGAGTGATGTCACTGACCATGTCATGAGTGATGTAATATGTGACGTCATCAGCAGTGCATTGCGGGCGCGCGAGTTATAGTTAGCTGAACTAACTATAACGGGGAATTTCTATGGTTTTGTACAAGTGAAATGTCCAACTAACTATAACGCCCCTGAAACCTATGGTTTTTCAGTGAATATATATATATATATATATATATATACCCAGAACGACTCTCCCTGCGCTGTAACTCGTGGTGATTCTGCGGCGGTGCAGGACAAGAAAAGCGGCAGAGTCACGCAGCAAATTGGCTCCCAATCCTCTCAACAAAGTTTTGTCCGCACTCACAGGTAAGGTTCAGCCATAGATTTTTATTCTTTTTCCACAATAAATAGGACCATATTTACAGGGCTTAGCTAGATTGCCCTACGCGTTTCGGTCTCACATAGACCTTTCTCACGGGTAAATTGCCACAAATTCAAACCACAGTTTAAATTGTACAACCTGATGACATCACTTCCTACTATCTTGCCCCATGGCATCGTGGTATATGTAGTGCATAAAACTAATAAAGTGCAAAGTGCACTGAAATTTCAAACTCAACACAACGTTAATTCATGTATCTGAAATTACTAATCATTGGTAAAATTCCTGGCAATTTATAAAACCAATTAAAATTGAAATTTGATGTTATCATATATTTTAAACAAATCAATGCAATGACTGACGTGGGTTATGTATTACTCCCAGTATTTTTAACCCACCAGATTTTAACTTTGCTTGTCAGTCTATTATCAATCAGGGTCCCAAAACCCTAATCTTACTAACATTTAATCTTTTTATATATTAAATTTAATTCACAAAACAAGTGTCTCATTTTGTCAGCACGATTTTTTTCAAACCTACCCTATCTTGTAACTTGTTCATTGATCTCCACAATATCCGGGTTCTAATACCCTTTGAACATATTAATTGGTTCCAAATTTCATTGCCCAATCATAATTAATTTACTATTCAGAAATACATTTCCAGCCGTGTAAATTCAGTGCAAAAAAGTGATGGTTGCGTGTACAAAATTATAAATATTCATTATATAAAATGGTGATAAAAGGTATTCAATTTTATAAAGGGAGAGAGGAGTATTTAAAAGTTCTAGTTCATTATAGGTGTATGTACATTTCCTCATTTTGGTTCAGCCCATGTGGAGTGAGAGTCCTTATGTTAAGAATGTGTCGTGATTCTCGTTGTCTTAATTTTCTTTCACGATCACCACCCCGTTCATGACATTCTACTTGTTCGATTCCATAAAATCTTAGTTTTTTCCAATCACTGTCATGATGGGTTTCCATGTGTCTGGCCACTGCATTGCTGCGATCTTTATTTGTTGTTGCCCTTACATGTTCCAATATACGCATTTTCAGCTCACACACAGTACTTCCCACGTATTTCAACTCGCATGGGCATTCAATTATGTACACCATGAACTGACTTTTGCAAGTGATGTGTTGATCAATCTTCCAGATTTTGTTATTTGCTAATGTGATTTGTTTCTGCGATTTCGTAATCTGACACACTTTGCAATGGTTGCACTTATAAAAGCCAGATGTTTGTAGCCAACTCGAGGACTGCTTTTTTCTTTGTGAAAGTGACTGTGCACAAGTTTATCCTTTAAGTTCTTTTGCCATTTGAATGTTAAAATCGGGTGATCCCCCATGATTTTTTCCCCTGTTTGATCCAGGCGTAAAATATTCCAGTTTTTTCTTAAAATGCTTTTGATGTTTTTTGCTTCTGCTGAGTATGTTGTGATTAAACGAATGGGGTCTTTTTGATCAGGGTTTTTTTCAGCTTTATTTGCTGTGTTTGTTTTAAGTAATTCTGTTCTTCATTTTTTATTTGTTTTATGGAGGCAAGATGTTATTACTTCCTGTTTATATCCCAGTTTTTGAATCTTTGAAAGCTTGCCTGACTTTGTTTTTTCCAGTCATCTTCTTGTGAACAGATCCTTCTGATTCTCAAAAATTCACCATAAGGTATACTGTTTATTGTTGATGCTTGGTGAAAACTTTGAGCATGCAAAATTGCATTTGTTGCAGTCTCTTTCCTGTGTAAGGTCGTTTGAATTTTGTTGTCCTTAATGTACACCTCAGTGTCCAGAAAGACTACATTTGAATGGCTGATGGTGTAGGTGAACCTTAAGTTTGTGTTGGTTGAATTTAAGATTTTTAAATATTCACCAAATTCTTCCTCTGTTCCATCCCAAATCATAAAGAGGTCGTCAATATACCTCAGCCACATGATTGTCTTGTTCACGTGTTGGTCATATTGTGGTTGCCAGGCCATCTATTGCTATCACCATCCCATTCTTAAACAAGCATAGCTCGGACTGAAAGAAAAACCCAGTGCGGTTCCTTTCACTTGCCTGAATAGATCTTTTCCAAACAAAAAAACATTTTGGGTTAAACATAGATGGATCATGGTTAGCAGCATTTCATTGTGTCTGGCAAACTGTATGTTTCGTTTATTTAGAAAGTATTTGCATGCTTTCATTCCAATATCATTGTCAATGTTCGTATAGAGGAAATTACATCCATCGTTATTAATTTAAAAGTTTCCTGCCAAGGAATCTCTTGCAGATGTCTTAAAAAGTCACTCGTATCCCTCAAATATGAGTTAAGGTCTTGTACAAAAGGTAATAGGAAAAAATCAATGTAATTGGCCACTGATTCAAAGAGAGACCCCTTTGCCGAAATTATTGGTCTCCCCGGAGGTCTTGTAGGGTGTTTGTGGACCTTCGCTAAGAAATATATTGTGGGTAAACCAGGATGCGCTGTCATGAGGTATTTGCATATATATATATATAGTTAGTTAGACTCCAATGAAGCTATCACTCAGGGGATTTGTAATACCACCAGTTGGTTTATTTTTCAGTAACGCGTTTCGCCTGACCACGCAGGCTTGCTCACACACCGGGCGAGGTGAGACAGCAGGAGCGCATAGATTGAATGATATATATATATATATATATATATATATATATATATATATATATATATATATATATTCACTGAAAAAACCATAGGTTTTAGGGACAGTTATAGTTAGTTGGACATTGCACTCGTACAAAACCCGTGAAATTCCCCCGTTATAGTTAGTTCAGGTAACTATAACTCGCGCCCCGCAATGCACTGCTGATGACGTCACATATTACATCACTCATGACATGGTCAGTGACATCACTGATGACATCACTGATGACATCTCAAATGACATCACTGATGACATCACTGATGACATCATCCAGTGACTGTGTGTTTCTGTAAAGTTTAAATATGTTTAATATATATAGGGAAAGGCGTATTGAAGAATGAGTGGGTGTATAAGTGTCTGAATGGATGATTTAGTACGTGAGTGACTGACTCTACAAGTGAGTGATTAAACGTATCTTACTGAATGCATGGGTTAGTGACTAAACTGTGTGAATGTCTGTATCCGTCTGTTTGTTGGTGTGTAAGTGGATGCATGGATTTGTGAATAGCTACATGAGTGTCTATATGGGTTATTGATTGGTTCTCTGAGTATCTGTATGGCTGCCTGAGTGTTTGTGTGGGTAGGGTGTGTGTGACTCTGTACATAGATGTGTGAGTGGGTGATTCACTGGGTGCATGATTTCAAGAGTGCATCTGTGATGGACTGCTTGGGTGGGTGAGTGTGTGTAAGAGTGTGTTAGTGAGTGAATGTATGTCCCAGTGGTACATGTGTGAGTAACTACGTATGTGAAAGGCAGTATATATGTGTGTTGGAGTATATAAATACCTATAAGCGAGAGTGTGTGATTGTGATAGTGACTGTATGGATGAGTGTGTGCTTGTATCAGAGATTGTATAAGAGCGTAAGAATGTGCTAGTATTTGTATGAGTAAGTGAGCTGGTGTGTGTATAACTGTATAGGTGAGTAAATGGGTGTGTGCTTAATTTTTTGCATGACTGACTAGGTGTGTGAGTACCTCTATGGATGAGTGGCGGTGTGTGAGTGTTTATATAGGTGTATGAGTGCATATAATAGTCCTGTACTGAGTGACTATAAGTATGAGTGACTGTACGGGTGAGTGAGTAGATGTGTGTGTGTAGGACCTAAGAATCAGTGAGTGTGTATATAGTAATTGGTGTTGGAGTGTCTATGGTTTTGACAATGGCAGTCTGTAATTTACAGTGGGTGTATCAAAAGTTATATTAGGGTGTGAGAATATGCATCAAATTATCACATGGATGATGTCATCAGTGATGTCATTTGAGATGTCATCAGTGATGTCATCAGTGATGTCACTGACCATGTCATGAGTGATGTAATATGTGACGTCATCAGCACTGCATTGCGGGGGCGCGAGTTATAGTTACCTGAACTAACTATAACGGGGAATTTCACGGGTTTTGTACGAGTGCAATGTCCAACTAACTATAACTGTCCCTAAAACCTATGGTTTTTTCAGTGAATTTGTAAGGTTTTTTAAATGCTAATTTCTAACTATAACGTTCCTGAAACCTATGGTTTTTTCAGTGAATTTCAAAGGTTTTTTAAATGCTAATTCCTAACTATAACATGTCTGAAACCTATGGTTTTTTTCAGTGAATTTCAAAGGTTTTGTAAATGACAATTTTTAAATGTATTAATTGTTATATTTATTTTTTGGATACTGATTTACTACATTTTTTTAAACTATTTATTTTTAGATATTTTATTTTTTAAATACATTGTAATTACATTATACATTACATTACAAAATATACTTTCTCAGAATGAATTACTTTAGTTTAAATACTTTGCAAATAGGCAATAGACTTTTAAGTACAGTAGTTACAGTTATTGCAATGGGCAACACAATTTCAAACACAATGCAACATTGAGCTCAATGTGAATTTCAAGTTAAATGCAATTAGTTACTTTATGGATTACTTTTCTAACCACAGGACTGGATCCTAGATTCAGTCCTGGGACATCTCCTGTAAACAGTTGAGTAAAAGCGTTTTGGTTACAGTAGTGATTTTTAAGGAATATTATTGTATTTTAAAAGTTGACACAAACTTTTTCACATAGAATCACCAATGTTATCCTATGGGAGGAAATTCACTTAGCAGGTAAGTAGTGTTATCATTACTTTTTCTTACTCAGTGGTGGATCCTGGATCCAGCACTGGTGCATCTCCTGTAAACAGTTGAAAGAATGCGTTTAAGTCATTCAGGCGATTTTTAAGGGATATTTGTAGTTTGTGAAAATCAACACTTTGAAACTTTTCTGCTGAAAACCAGACAATGGATTCCTATGGAAGGAAATATAAGTTACTGGTAAGTACGGTTAAAATTACTTTTCAGGATCAGTACTGGGCTGAAAGATGCAGCACTGAGGTCTCTCCTGAAAACAGGTGAGTAAATCGGAATTCGTATTTTGGCTGATTTTAGAGGAATATTTGTATGTTTCAAAAATCGACACTTAGAAACTTTTTCAGCAAAAAGCAGGCAATGATATCCTATGGAAGGAAATTCAAGTTACTGGTAAGTACGGTTAAAATTACTTTTCAGGATCAGTACTGGGCTGAAAGATGCAGCACTGAGGTCTCTCCTGATAACAGGTGAGTAAATCGGAATTCGTATTTTGGCTGATTTTAGAGGAATATTTGTATGTTTAAAAAATCGACACTTAGAAACTTTTTCAGCAAAAAGCAGGCAATGATGTCCTATGGAAGGAAATTCAAGTTACTGGTAAGTATGGTTAAAATTACTTTTCAGGATCAGTACTGGGCTGAAAGATGCAGCACTGAGGTCTCTCCTGATAACAGGTGAGTAAATAGGAATTCGTAGTTCGGCTGATTTTAGAGGAATATTTGTACAATGGTGAAGGGAGGGGCGGGGCCTGAGGTGACATCTGTGCAAACGCGCCCCGTGGCGTGTTTTAAGTTGGGGGATTAAGTCCCCTTGAATCATGAGGATCCCTGGGGTCCAACTAGCCCAACCTGTACCTCCAGTATGCGCCAGGAGCTGCGTTGCAGAGAGGTGTTCAGAGGCCACGCCCCTTTTGCACCTCTCTGCAATGCAGCTCTGTGGCGCTTTCTGGACGTACCTGTTGGGCTAGTTGGCCCCCAGGGACCCTCAGTATTGAAGGGATTTAATTCCCCATCTTAAAACGCGCCTCGGGGCCTGTTTGCACACATGTCACCTGAAGCCCCGCCCCTCCCTTCACCACTGTGCAAACGCGCCCCGTGGCGCGTTTTAAGTTGGGGGATTAAGTCCCCTTGAATGCTGAGGGTCCCTAGAGTCCAACTAGCCCACCATGTACTTCTAAAAGCGCCACAGAGCTGCGTTGCAGAGAGGTGTAAAGGGGCGTGGCCTCTGTACAACTCTCTGCAACGCAGCCCCCTGGCGCATACTGGAGGTTCCTGGTGGGCTAGTTGGCCCCCAGGGACCCCCAGTATTCAAGGGGAATTACTTCCCCATCTTAAAACGCGCCAGGGGGCGCGTTTGCAGAGTACTGCTGGGAGGGGGGCAGGGCCTCCGGCACGATGCCGGTCGTTTTAAAAAAAAAAAATTAATGGGAGGGGGGGCTGCGTGGCCCCCCTTCCCTTGGCCACTTTTGGCTCCGGGGACCCCATCCCCCGGGGCCTGAGCATTTTATTTATTTTTTTAAATAAAAATAAAAAAATGGGAAGGGGGCCGCGTGGCCCCCCTTCCCTGGGCCTGTATTGGCCCCGGGGACCCCATCCCCCGGGGCATGCCCTCGATTTGTATTTTTTAAATTTGGAGGGGGGCTGCGGGGCCCCCCTCCTCAGGCCATTTAAGGCCCCGGGGACCCCATCCCCCGGGGCCGGCCTTGCCCTTTTTTTAAAAAAAAATTATTTTGGGGAGGGGGCTGCGTGGCCCCCCTCCCTGGCCACTTATGGCCCCGGGGACCCCATCCCCCGGGGCCTGGCCTCTGGTTGGGGACTGTGGGGGGGTCCCCAATCCCCCACAGTCCCAGCCGGCATTGCTTTTCCACATGGGGAGCATCTAACATGCTGCTCACCATGTGGAAAAGCAATTGGGTTTGCATTTTGAAAGAGAGAGCAGGTTTCCTGCTCTCTCTTTCAAAATGCAAACCAAGTTTGCAATGACAGGACGGAGCCGCGAGGCTCCCGTCCTGTCATTGCAAACAGCAAACAGCAGTGTCCCGGGGGTAGGCACCCGGGACACTGCAGGAGCCGGCCCTGGGGGTGGCGGTCCCCAGGGCCATCAAGGGCTCCAGGAGGAGGGCCGCACGGCCCCCTCCCAACCATTTAACAGCCCCGGGAGGTGGTGGTCCCCGGGGCTTTGGGGTCCGTAACGGACCCCCATATTCAAATCTTTAGTGCCCCGGGGAGGTGGCAGTCCCCGGGGGCGTGTGGGGGGGCTGGAGCCCCCCCACACAGGTCAAAAAAAAAAAAAAAAGAAGCCCTGGGGGGTGGCGGTCCCCGGGGCTGCGGGAGGGCCTAGAGCCCTCCCGCACCATTATTTTTCAAAGCCCCGGGGGTGACAGTCCCCGGGGCTTAGAGGCCCCCACATTAAATTTAAACCCTCCCAACCATGCCCCCGGGACTTGGCCCACCCGGGGGCAAGTAGCATCGAGCGCGGGAGACCGCGCTTCGATTTTTATTTTTGGCGGGATTCGCGCACCCTAAGCGCATCCCGCCGATTTTTTAAAAAAAATGCTTTTTCTGCCCAGGGGTCCTTGTGAGACCCCCTGAGCAGACCTAGGGGTCAGGGTGTTTCTACCCTGTCCCCTTTGTGCGTTTTGCGCACTTGTTTCTTTTTTTTTTTCTCGGCAGGATCCGCGCACCCTGAGCGCATCCTGCCGATTTAAAAAAAAAAAATGCTTTTTTCTGCCCAGGGGGTTCTTGTGGGACCCCCTGAGCAGGCCTAGGGGGTCAGGGTGTTTCTACCCTGCCCCCTTTGTGCGTTTTGTGCACTTGTTTTTGTGCCTCGGTTCTACCGAGGGACAAAATGGCTGCCAACACTTCCTGGTTTGGAGTGTTGACAGCCAGCTGACAGCCAATTAGCATGCAGCTCGTGATCGGGACGGTGCGCGCAGGGTGCGCTGAGGGTACGCGGCCCTACTCGGCCATAGATATATATGTGACTTTACTTTTGATTTTCTCAGGAACTACTGAACGGATTTACACCATTTAAGCACAAGTCACCAGTCTGAACCAAGGGCTACCTCTTTGCCAAATTTGGTGTAATTCCGTTCAGCAGTTCGGGCTGTAGCTGCGACTAAAGGTCCCTATGGAAAAATGAATGGGGAAAACGCGCTTTGGGACCCCCCTTTTTTCTCGGACCCTGCTTGACGAATCAACCCGAGACTTTCAGGGTAGGAGCGGAGCGGAGCGCCCCAACAAGTTGGAAACTTTCGCGAAGATTCGTCAACCGGCGTCAACGTTATTTCAAATAGAATGTCGCGGATTTCCTATGGATAATAGGTCCTAACTATAACTATCTACTGGCGACCGCCAGTAGATAATATATATATATATATCAAAATTGTTCCAAACTCTGATAAGAGAATGAAAGCCTGGCACTCGAAGTCAGGGGAAATAAACCTGTTTATTGGATCAGGTTGCCCCAGGTGCAGGAACACAGGAAAGACGCATTTTGGCAGTGCAACTGCATTCTTCAATCAGATTGAGTTGTGGGGTTTATAGTGGTAAATGGTAGGAAGTAAATTGTTTAAAATAAATTAATGATTTGTTGTTAATTGATATTATTTATTAATGTAAAATTAGTTATGGAAATTGTGTAAATATTTTTAGGTGTGTGTTTTGGTGTTTATTGGGGTAGAGGGTGAAAAGTAATTTAGTTTAAATTAATTAATCATTACTTGATCATTAATATTAATTTATTAATTGATAAATATTTTTGGTAATTTTTATTTTTTTGTTTGTTTGGGGATTTAGGTTCTATAGCTGTAACGTTTGGTTAGTACATTAATTTTTACCTTTTTAAATGTGTTTAATTATTAATAATTGTTTTATTGATAATTAATTGTGTTAATTATGGAGGTACACTTCTTTTTTAATTTAGATGTGTGTTATAAATTGTGTGGTGTTATAGGGTAGGAAAACAATTATTACATTTATGTAATAAATATTTGTTTTGATTAAAATTAATTTCTATTGCAAAATATTTATTTGTTAATTTTTAGTTAAATTAAAAAAATTAATCTTTTTATGTAAATTTTAGATCTTTTCTACATTATAATATGTTTCTATGTTTTGTAAATTTTATATTTTTATATATGTTTTGTTTTTGGCTTTTTTATTATATTTTGTATTGTAGTTGATATTTTGTTTGTTTTTACATTTTAATTTTATTTAGTGGGAATAGTAATTTGTATACCTCCGCTATCCAACACTTTCCCTACTGCTGCATTTGCAGGAGTGGAAATAGTAATTTATACCCCTGCATTATCCAACACTTTCTCTACTGTTGCACTCGTTGGAGTGGGAATAGGCATTTTTACCCCTACGCTATCCAACACTTTCCCTACTGTTGTACTCGCTAGAGTGGGAATAGTAATTTTTAACCCTCCGCTACCCAACACTTTCCCTACTGTTGCACTCACAGGAGTGGAAATAGTAATTTTATCCCCTCCGCTATCCAACACTTTCCCTACTGTTGCATTTGTTGGAGTGGGAATAGTAAATAATTCCCCTCCGCTATCCAACACTTTCCCTACTGTTGCATTCGCTGGAGTGGGAATAGTAATTTTATCCCCTCCACTATACAACACTTTCCCTACTGTTGCACTCGTTGGAGTGGGAATAGTAAATTATTCCCCTCCCCTATCCAACACTTTCCCTACTGTTACATTCGCTGGAGTGGGAATAGTAATTTTTACCCCTCTGCTATCCAACACTTTCACTATTGTTGCACTCGTTGGAGTGGGAATAGTAAATTATTCCCCTCCGCTATCCAACACTTTCCCTACTGTTGCATTCGCTGGAGTGGGAATAGTAATTTTTACCCCTCCGCTGTCCAACACTTTCCCTACTGTTGCACTCATTGGAGTGGGAATAGTAATTTTTATCCTTCCGCTATCCAACACTTTCCCTACTATTGCACTTGCTGGGGTGGGAATAGTCATTTTTTCCCCTCCGCTATCCAACACTTTCCCTACTGTTGCACTCACTGGAGTAGGAATAGTAATTTTTACCCCTACGCTATCCAACACTTTCCCTACTGTTGCACTTGCTGGAGTGGGAATAGTAATTTTTTCCCCTCTGCTATCCAACACTTTCCCTACTGTTACACTCATTGGAGTGGGAATAGTAAATTATTCCTCTCTGCTGTCCAACACTTTCCCAACAGTTGCACTCGCTGGAGTGGGAATAGTAATTTTTACCCCTCTGCTATCCAACACTTTCACTATTGTTGCACTCGTTGGAGTGGGAATAGTAAATTATTCCCCTCCGCTATCCAACACTTTCCCTACTGTTGCATTCGCTGGAGTGGGAATAGTAATTTTTACCCCTCCGCTGTCCAACACTTTCCCTACTGTTGCACTCATTGGAGTGGGAATAGTAATTTTTACCCCTCATCTATCCAACACTTTCACTATTGTTGCACTCGTTGGAGTGGGAATAGTAAATTATTCCCCTCCGCTATCCAACACTTTCCCTACTGTTGCATTCGCTGGAGTGGGAATAGTAATTTTTACCCCTCCGCTGTCCAACACTTTCCCTACTGTTGCACTCATTGGAGTGGGAATAGTAATTTTTATCCCTTCGCTGTCCAACACTTTCCCAACAGTTGCACTCGCTGGAGTGGGAATTGTAATTTTTTTTCCCCTACGCTATCCATCACTTTCACTAATGTTGCACTCAACGTAGTGTAAAATGTAGGTTTAAAAAATATTAAATTTAAATATTTTAATTTATTTTATAATATAATTTTTTTAAATAATTTTTATGTTACAGGTGTATGTATATATACATTTATTTATAATGTTTTATATATTTGTAACATTTTATAATTAATTAAAATTATGATTTATTAATTATTTTTAAGTAAATATATATATTACATTTTATATATGTATGTTTAATTTATTTTTAAATTAAATGTATTACTTATAATTGTTAGAATTTATAAATAAATCAAAAAAAATTTAAGCTAAATGTATTATGTAATTTATTTTACATTATTTTTTTATACATATACAAAAACGATATTTTGTACTTCGATATTTTTAACTACGGTATTTTTTTTCCAATATTTCTGTACTCACCATTATGAAGATAGGAGGTCGATATTTTTGACAACGATATTTATGTCCCGATATTTTTGTATCTCGATATTCTGGTACTCGATATTCTGTCAGTGATCCCCTATTGTGACGCAGAAGATCTGGCTTCAGCTGATGATATCCATTAAGAAGAGTTTGCCTATTTAGTCTGAGTTTTGGGATGATCTTCCGTTCTTCCATGGTGGCAAGATCTGGAACTGTCAATGGAAATATTGCATGATCATTTTGGAATATGCATGAGTTATAATGTATCAGGAGAATATAAGTCACATTTCTTTATTACAATTAAAACTAGTTTGTGATTTGTGTTTTTTGTTCGTTTTTGTCATCTTTTCAAAAATGTGAAACACATGACCTACATGGAATTTATTTATGATTAAACAATCTTTTTTAATTTAACTACAAAAAGTGAACAAATTGAAAAAAAATACAACACCAGTCTTTTTGTTATTTTATTTTTTATTCAATAAAATGAAGTGAACTAAAACAGGACGTTAACATACAAACAAACAAAAAACATTACGTCAATCATGGTGAACAAAACTAATATTGAAGAGCCTAAATTGCTTGAAATCCAATGTCCAAAATACAACTGGCATGAAAAAGGTAAATGTGTCCAGAAAATAGTCCACAGAGTGAATGGTAGT
Organism: Calotriton arnoldi; assembly: GCA_963921515.1. Lineage (NCBI taxonomy): Eukaryota > Metazoa > Chordata > Amphibia > Caudata > Salamandridae > Calotriton > Calotriton arnoldi. Next base: position 1,333,997 of record CAWUFW010005297.1, read on the forward strand.
CTCACACTGGACGAAATTAGGTTCTGTGTTTCTTGCTGGTGGTAGTGGAGGTCTTGCCATCCTCACCTGCTAGTCAGACTGAACTGAGGGGGGCTGATGGGTTCACATTTGCAGGTACTGAAGTGAGTGCAACTTTTTCTTTTTGTGGCAGTGCCTCCCATTCTGTGGCTGAGGCAGATGTAGTTGGCCCAGATGTTGTTGGACCACAAAAAGGGGAAGATATTGGTGGGAAAGCACCTGCACATAAGGGAAAAAATATCATGCAGCACCCCAGTCAGAGAGCCCAAATTGGAGTTCAGATTCTACATCTGTACATCGTGCCCCCTCTGCAACTGCTTATCGGAGAGCTCTGTCAGGACCTGGCCCATCATGTCTTGGGAATGATGGAGGGATCCCAAGACTTGGTAGATGGTGGCATGGGTGACAATGAACACAGTGGCCTCACAATACTGGCCCACAGATTCCCTCCCATGGCCCCTACATCCACTACCATGTGCCCCTGAGGCCAGTGGGACCCATCCCACTGGTTCCTGCCTGAACTGGAGGTGGTGGGTGTGTTTGATGAACAGCAGCCAGGACTTGGGAGCACAAGATTGGGATGATGTTGGTTTGGTCACAGGAATGAGAGGTATCCATAGGCTGAGGTGTGGTACCAGCTGGGGTGGGAGGTGTTGGTGTGGGCCCAGTGAGACTCACAGGAGCGATATGCCCCGGCAGACCAGATGGACCAAGCAGCTCTTCATCATACAGACTAGCAGGAATGGAGTCCTCATTGAAGGCTTGCTCCTAGTCTGGAGTAGAAATATCTTCAGTGGCAGATGGTTGACCACGTACTCTGGGTGTTGGACCGATTATAAGTGTTTAAAAAAAAAAATATTGTTAAAGTTTGGATTACACATCAAATGAGTTTGAAGCTAAAAATGAAGGAACCTAAAGAAAAAGAAAATTACTACAATGATTGTACCTTTCAGTGGTATTTTAAAAATTCCACAAACAATTTAAATCACACACAAAACTACTTCAAAAGCCAGATAAAAAGATGTTCTGCAATGAATAATAATTGAGAAAGTGTACATGAAATATACCACAGATTCAAGACACAACAGTATAGAGGAGAATTGTGAAAGAAACCATTCCAACTTTCCAAGGCCTTGCAGGCTAAATATCTGAAAATTGCACAACATAGGGCCCCATTAGGATGGCGGGTGGACTTCACTCCGCCCGCCACCCTAGCGGTGCTGGGACCGGCCGCCAGCGGTGCGGCGGTCCCGCACCACCAATTAGGATGCGACCGCCACCCTGGCGGTCGCTTCCCGCATCTTTAACATTGCAGCCGGTGCTGCTGTAAGCAGCACCCGCCGCAATGCCAAAGAGGCATGTTGTGCATTGCCATGCACAATGTGACAGGCACCGCGCGGTGCCTGCCACCTTGAGCATGGCAATGTAGGGGGGTACCATAGGTACCCCCCAAGTGCAGCCCCCCACCCCCCTGGGGGCATCGCCACCATATTATGCTCGAGTTCCGCCCGGCCTGCAATCGTGATGATTGCCGATTGGCGGAAATGCGGCGGACGGACTTTCCGTCCACCGCGGTACCCCCCGCCATGGTAATATGGCGGGGGGTAAATGTGGTTGTGATGGCGGGTGGATCGCCACCGCTGGCCGGGCGGTGGCAATCCGCCAGCCATCATAATCACCCCCTTAGAATTATATATTGCGTTAGTCATTGTATAAACATTGCAGAATAAATGTTAAAACAAAATACATATATATTCACCATACAAAATTACATATTTTAACATTTTAAAGTCAACAAACTTTGATTTGTGATACAAATAACATCAATTCAGTGCAATAACAGGATAGGGCAACATGCAAAATTAAACACATTAATATTTCAAAATATAGCATGAAATGGAGAGTGATAAATACATAGCACTTTAACATATGTGAAAATTATGATAGAAAAGAGGACATAAGCAAGATGACAGTGAAATATTGGGGCCTATTACGATGGAGGTCGGAAAACCTCCCCGACTGCCATGGTAGCGGGAAAACACCGCCCGCATGGACCTCGACATCACCGCCGGTCGAATTACGATGACCCGCGGTCGAAATCCGACCGCGGCAGTTGGATCGCGGGCCTTAACATTGCGGCGGTTGCTGCTGCCCGCAGCACCGCCGCGATGTCCAAAGAAGCATGTCCTGCATTTCCCTGCACTGCGTGGCAGGCACTGCACAGTGCCTGCCACCTGGTACAGGGAAATGTAGGGGGGGACCATGGGTACCCCCAGTGCACCCACGCCCCCCCAAAACATTGGGGGCTGAATCTCCGCATGCCTTTCCATGGCGGTTTGAACGCTGAGGAAAGGCTGGCTACCGCCGGCATCATAATCCTGCCGGTGAAGCCTGCTCTGCACCGCCACCATTATCCCGGTCCTGCTCCATCCACCAGGCAGGAGTGCGGACGGCAACCGGCGGAAAAGCAGCAGTCGGAATTTCTCACCGCCGCGGTCACCACCGCCATCCTAATTTGACCGGCGGTTTTCTTGGTTGCAATCGCGGGCGGATGTCCACCGCCGGCCCGGCGGTGTACATCCGACCGCCATCGTAATAGACCCCATTATTTTTACAAACCTAAAACAAGGCATGGCAGTTTTAGTAACTTCAATTAAACATTAACAGCACTTGCAAAATTGTAAGTTAAACATACCGAGTAGTGTAAACATGCAGTAAAAATAGAACAGACATTAACTCTATAAAACACATATTTGAAATATGTTATTTGGTGTAAAAACACTTGCAAGCACCATTACATCATGTGAAACTTAAATACAAGAAAATACATTCAAACAAGAAAAAAAAGAAAAATGATACAAATATATATATATATATATATAGGTTTCTATGTTTCCAAAAGGTGCAAAACACATTTGCAACAGCTAAACTAAAAGCAAAAAGGACAAAAGTATAACTTACCAGTATCCACTCCACCAGGGATTCCTGTCAAGCTTTCATGATGTTGGATCTGCAAGACCTTCTCCTCCCAGGGAAAAAGTTGTAAGGGGGGGCTGGGAGAACCACCACCAGTCCTTTGGTCATGATTGGAGGTAAGAGAATGCACTGTCCCCTACAGGTTCCTCCTGTGTGCACAGGTTGTTTGCTAAAGCATTCATTCTGTCAACTATTCTGGTCCACATTTGGATTTTCTGAGCTATGGTTGTATTTTGTACTTGAGCTCCAAACAATTGTGGCTCTACTCTAATAATTTCATCCACCATGACTGACAATTCTCCCTTGTAACACAGGGATTTCTCCTCCCTGCCATATTCCCCCAAAAAAGAAAATATGGCCCACAAGTAAATCTTTGCCAGAATGAAAAGGGAACAAGGAACAGAGAAAGAAGACAAAAACCTGACTTCACTGAGAAAAGTTCTGCTTGACAATTTTGTGCTGTACCGGAATGGCACAGGATCATGGTCTGAAATGGAGTGTGTTTTATAGTTTGTATGCAGATGAAAGCAATTTCCCAAAACACATCAGGTGTGTGATGCTAGCATCCATCCAAAAGCCTCAGGAATAGTACAATGTTGAACGCATCCTGTAACAGAATCACTCCTTCAGCAACCCGCTGCTAGAACAACGCCAGCACAACTGTGAAATCTAAATAGGCTTGGCACAATCCCACCACCCGGAAGGTGATGGATTAATATTAGCCAGCAGTGCAGTCCATTGCCTTGGCAGCAGGGAGGCACATATGTGACAGAAAACACTCTGTTGTCGTGGACAGAGATTCAGTCAGAATGCATCTTAATAGGGCGGGAGGGATTCCGTCAGCTTGGCGGAGTACTTGCATACTCTTCCACAGAGGGATGAGGGGAGTCCCGCCAAGATCTAAATCAGGCACAGATTCTTGAAAGGATCCTGAAGTGAAAACCCTATTATGGAGTCCAACTTTTCAATTCAGTTCCAAGTCAATAAAATGATGAGAGACTCACCCTACACAACAAGATTACCTCAGTGCAGCTTGCCCTACCCAAGGCTCTAGCACAGGTTAACAAGCTCTAGTGACACATAAATTATGCACATGGTCTCTGTACTACAATCACTAGAAAATAAATTAATAGGCATGCTACAAGAATCCTAAAAGTGGCAGCCAGACAAATCGAAATGCTAAACAGTCAGGATCATATTACCTCTGTTCTCACAGCTTTGGAATTGGTTTCCAGTATTAAGAATGATATCTTTCAAAGCGTTTTACATTTCAGACCCAGTGGCCCAGGGGTTGAGATCAACCCACAATCTATCAACACATAGATTGTACACATTGTTAACATAGATGCCTCAGATCAAAAATAACCCCACTCCTGATAATGCTCTCTTTTTAAAATACACACATAGGTTCATTAACAATAACTGAGCATAGTGCTGGTGAGTACTAATGAACATTGAGAAATGCAGTAAAGATTTGTTTTTGTTTTTTAAATCAGGCACCAAGTGCCCCAAATAGCACAACCCAGATGGTTTATATAGGCCATGTGTAAAACTGTTCTCACATTCCTTTTGCTTATCATCCCATGCGTAAGACATTCTTACATGCCACCATGTCAAGCATGGATCATGCTCTCCTTGTGTCAGATCATTAAATGATATTTGATCTGACTACCTTCACCCATCCATGCCCTACAGAGGTATACATTTTTATTCTATCAGAAATGCACTTGGAGGACTCATTAAGCAGTAGCAACTAGATATAGAAATGCAATACAGTGTACTGGATGAGTTTTGCACTTTTGATTTGTGTGCTCGGATTGTTGGGTCACAACTCTGTTGAATTGTTAGATGGTCCCTAGGTTGCAATGTTATGTCTTAGTATAACCTTGGAGCCTGCCGTAGCAGGCACCACCAGCCATTAAAGGGCCGCTCCAGGGTTCAACTCAGGCCTTTACCAAGGGAGCAGGCCTTTAATGGCCGGTAGATACTATTACGGAGGGATCTAAGTTTGTTAGAACACTGCACCCGTAGAGGGCTGTATGTTCTAATTTGTAAAACAAAAGCCTCACTGAGCCCGAGGGTATTGAAATCCTCAGGCTCTGGGAGGCCTTTTTTTCACTTCAACAGCTGTGAACAAACATTGGAATGTTAGAGCTCCAGGCTTCTACCTGCCATTAGAAAACCGGAGCATTCCATTGTTTTCAATGGAGCTCCCAACATTGCAATGTTCTACTTATAAGTATTTGTGTGCCATTAACATAGCCTTCTAAGAAAATGATGAGTTAACTTACATCATTGTTGTATCATAATGTGCCTAAGGTGGTTATTTTCATCTTGAAATTGTGTTTTAAGGTTGTTTCTGAAGTTGGCAGGATTTGCTGCTGGACCTAAAATGGCTTGAAGATATTTGAAGAGCAACAAAACTATTTTAAGAGTGTATGTGGCTTTTTGAATTTTCTAAATTCAAAGACCAATATTTCCTCATTAGTAGTGAAGTATATGGAGGTGGACCAGGTAAAGAAGTCTATTCAAGTATGTTGTAACAAATTATTTATTTATCCATCGCCTTTTCTTTTTATATACACAAACAGTCCAGCCAACGCGTTTTGTTCCATAAACACTTGGAACTTCATCAGGGTTGAAAGCCAATTATATAAAAAACATCAAAAAATGGAACAAGACACTACGAAACAACAAATAATAAACAGTACTACCCTTCAAAATGTGTTTTATCCCTATATATAAATCTAACAGTTTAGATAAAATGTTGAGCATTTACCTAGAGCTATCACATAGAACACTGATTAACGTAAAAAACATATACATATTATGAAAAAATTACAACAAAAGAGAGACACCAAGCAGCAAACCACACTGTAAATGACAGAACAAACAATAAGGAAACAATAAAAATTATAAAGATGAAAAAATACAATGCATACATTAATAAATGTTAAAAATATTAAAAAAACATTAAACCCAGTAAACTAACACGTGGGGAACTATAGTAAAAATTGAATGAGTCCTTCAATCCTTCTATACATTTCAAAAGGGCCTACACAATGTACCAGTTTATACCTAAATTCAAATATTTATTAGTGAGGGACAATACAAGTAATATGCACAGAAGAGCTAAAGTGCCACCAATTCACATAATCCGACCCTAGGGTAAAGCAATCATTATGTTTCACCTTAATTTCTTGTTATAGTACGTTGTGTCCCGACTACGTGCAACATCATAGTTCCAGCTTGGGTACGCCGGCAACTAGGAATTCCCACGGGGCATCACAGTGCCCCAGTCTGATTCCTAATATAAACAATATCACTTTTAACTAATATATCGGTGATCACCAAAAAGCGCATCAGGTACACATCCAAAGTGCGCCAGATATTATGTCAGTTGTCACCCTAATATCATTTATGTTTGCACCATTATTCAACTAGACGCGCACCTTATTTCAATCCCATAACAGGTCCCTCACTCACCACATTATTTATTCATTCATGGTTCCTATGTACGGAATACAACAAGCCCACTTATGTAAAATTTGAGGCTTATTCCGCTAGTCCTTAAGACTGATCGGCGCTGCTACCCGGCTCATATTGACCCAATAGTAGTATCTAATATTCGAGCATATCGCCAATGGAGAGGCGCATTTTGAAAGTGAAAGACAAACCTGCTTTAATCAATTATTTTCCTCATCTCCGTTAAAAGCAATTCCGGTCTGTTGAACATCACGTTAAGTTACCATATTATATATATCACATTGCTGGTGTAATGGTCCATTTGTGCCCGACTGCATATCCATAATTATTAGGTTCAAGAGATCTCTTCATACCCTAAAGTGAAATCCTGTAACCAACCAGCGTGCTCTAGAGGGCTAGCATATTCGTCTTGTGATCTATGTCAAATTTCAATTGTATTCCTCCTAGATAATTGCGAATGCTTATACTTGTATGACATGCCCCACAACTCACATCACAAGTCCATGGGAAATACAGTCATTTAAACCACATATCCCTCGATATAACATTAATAATAACACCCGCATCACAATGTCGCCCGCATCTCAATATTCATCACAAGTATCCCGAACGAAAACCACACTTGTTGTGTCGCACTATTGTTGAAAACCCCATAGTAACTACCCTTCAGAGTCATTAGTTCTGACATAGCCGAATTCAACAAGCTCTTACCCTGCTAAGTAGTAACCTCATCAATATCCTTCAATCTGGTAAGAAGTGCGCGCCAAACTGCCTTACATTTAAATAACCCACCTTGTGTCAGCTCATAGGTGTGCCCGATCGCAATTAAAATTCCCGGGTATTTTGAAAATGTAACGGCCATTACCAGGAATTCACATCTCGGCTAATCCTGTTAAACTGTGTCGGCCATCTTTGAACATCTAATCATAGAAGTTTAAGGACCCTTCAACAGTTTCCCTGTCAAATATTCAAGGACAAAATAAACCAGTCTGTAATTAACGTCTAATGATACCCAGTCACAAACATTTCTTTTTTGTTTGCTAGCTCATGGCCGCTCAAAATAAATGTAAACATGACTTAAAGGAAATGTATCATCAATAATGTCCAAAAGTCGTGTCGGCCATCTCAAGCCCATAACGCTCCAGATTTGATAATAATATCAAGCACCAAGAATAAAATGACCCAGTCTATAATTAACTCTTCGAAACTAAGCGTGAGGTGCAGGCTGGAAAGTCCGCCGTTGGTTTGTTTTTCTTTCCTCATTAGTAGTACCTGTGATATGGAGAGGGTGGTCTAATTTGAATTGTTGGTCTCTGTCTCTATATGATGGCAGACATAACTTCATAAATGGCCTGTGGAGTTAAAACAAATAAGAAATTGTGATCATGGTGACAAATCTAGTGGTCCCTGTGGAACCCAAATGGCTACTTCTGGGAATAAAAGGGGAACAAGATTGGCCTAGGTCAAAAGAAATCTGGCTTAGAATGGCAATGGGGGTGGCAAAACGACACATTGCAAGAGCATTGGGGGGCTGTGACCATACCGGCAGTTGAAGATTGGAAGAGGGACCTTGACTGGTGCCAGAGGGTGGAACAAGTAGTCTATGCAGCTAGAGGTGGCCCCAAGAAATGGGAAAGAGTGTGGGGAGATGGAGAACTTACAGAGGTTAGAGCGCCGGGGACAAGCACACGGGTAGCAGTATGATACCAGAAAAATATGCTAAACAACGTACCAGGAATGGACAGGCCGTAAAAGTGCCAAGTCTACGAGTCTGTATCCCATCACAGGTGTAGGGGGCAGGGGGGGTGATACCATGCCACTATTTCCGTGCAATAACCTCATCATGCTATGACAGAATAATTTGTGAAGCCGATTGTTTTGATTACCAATAAAAAGAACTTTAAAAAAAAATTGTGATCATTACCCTTTTCAAAGAGTCAAAATTAAATATTGCAGATTTGGATTAATGATCAGTATGGGTTTAGCCCTAGTGTGGTTTGGAATACGGCCCAAGGGACAATACTTATCTCTGCAGTTGTTGCTATTAGGCACATATGCAAGACAATAGCTGAAACCCAGATCATGGTTCTGATTTGGCAATAGCTTAGTAAACCTGACTCAATATGTTTAACTTTCACTCTCTATCCAATCTAAAATTGTAAGCGTCATGCCTAAAAACCAACCAAATCATTTTGAAAATCTGATAAATGTTGTTTTGGCCATTTAAATATAAAATCAAGTAATAAGAATGAACACATGAATCGTTAACTTAACTTACTATGTTCTTTTCTGCATTAAAACAATGACAACAAATGCTTTGCACGGCTTCACACAAGGCAATTCAACCCTTTCACAAACGAACCAAGACCTAGCTCAGAGTTCATTTACAGGCTAATTTATGTAACTGCTTTAAAGTGATACTGTTGTTAAATTGTAATAAACGGAGAGAACATACATCGGGAAATAGTTTAAATGCCAATTATTATCATTAGTTCTTATTGGATAATACATATTTTAAAAGCCAATTACAAGCAGAAAAACCTTTGACTTATTGGCCTGTCATTAAAAATGCCTAAAGAGCTGTAATGAACAAGGGTTTCATAAAGTGGCGTCTTCATGGAATGTATAGACAATAATTTTGATTAATCTATATGTATTGTCCATTTTAGAAAGCCTTCCTTTATATGTGACTGCATATGAATAAGAGGCAAAGGCAATTATATTTAATGCTAGTTCAATTTATGTTGAATTTACATTATGCTTTAACATGCCTACATTTCAATTACAATAGGTGACAGGGGATAAATTATCTATTTATATGCATTTAATATAAAAAATGAAATTTATATACGTTTACACTCATCTGCTGGTTGGAAACACGATATTTATATAGGTAAAAAGTATTACGCAATAGACAGTCTACTGATCTGAAGAAAAATAAATCTGGTACTCTTCCATCAGAAGATGTTTTGGACCAGAAGTAATACTGCTCAAGATCTGACCCTGCGCAAACCTTCAGAAACAGCAATCTTTATACACTCTGCAGAATAGATAGGCCGTCCGTCTTGTGGTTTGTAAATGGCCAAGCATCAGCTAAAGCTTTCTGGTTGATATTTACAGATAGTGTATGTGCATATGTTCAGCTATGTAATGTGATATGTATTACTACTGTTGATTGTGTGGAGGGGCGATGACTCACAGAAGGTGAAGTATCCAGGTGGTAATGATGCCCCTATATCACCAATGGTAATAGATAGCATATCTCATTCTGTGCATATGCATATATGGGTTATGCCAATGCATTTAAAAAAAAAGGCAAAACCAGGTTGCAAGTGTTTATATTTGTGTAGTAAGTTAAAATCATTGAAGAGTTCTTATGACCATTAGAAGATGTGTTTCCATGTGTAAAGTAATTGTAATATGCACTCTGCAAAACAGTAGAAAGTGATTTCCTCTTGCCATTTTTGCTGTACTTCGGTAATAAACTTAATTTGACATTTGTACCATACTTTCCCAAAGAAGCTTGCATAGTACTGCAGTATCATGGTGATCAACCTTGAGCATTGACTTTCAGTGGAGTACTGCAGCACTTCATGGGAGGGCTGCACTGGGCCCTGCAGTACTAGTGATTCAAAATGAAAATGATCCCTTTATCAATTTAATGAATGAAAATGTTCCCCTTGACTTGAGCGCTCGAAGTGAATTTAGACCTAAGTCAATTTTTCTACCGCAAATTAAGAATGAAGCCATCGATGTGTTTGAGAAAGGAGTTATTCAGGAATTATTTAAACTCTCCAAAAAAGATGGCATGGGTGGAAGAATGTGACGCAGGCGCAAAGTGAGGCTATTGACAATTTGAAGAGTGACAACACAATAGTTATTAAAAAATCAGACAAAGGGGGAAACGTGGTGGTGCAATCCAAACAAAAGTATGTAGAAGAAGATATGAGACAACTTTCTGATAAGGATAATTACAACAGGAGTAATAGAATGGAATATGAACATTCCATCAGGATTTTCCAAACATGTCTATCAGAATGGAGAGATAAGGGGTTGTTAGAACAGGAAGAGTACAATTTTCTGCTGTGTAGATTCCTGAAGCTGCCAGCGTTATATCTGCTGCCCAAAATTCACAAAAACCAACAGAATCCCCCTGGTAGACCGATTGTCTCTTCCAGGGGGAGCTGTTTGGAAAATACCTCAAGGTACGTGGATTTCTTTTTACAGACGTTTGTGAGGAAACTTCCCTCCTATGTCAAGGACACAATAGATTTCCTCAGATGCCTTGAGAACTTGGAGTGGAGAAGTGATTATTCATTACTATCACTTGATGTCATGAGTTTGTACACCTGCATCCCCCATGACCTGGGGTTAAAAGCATGCAGGCATTTTTTGAACGAAAGATCCATCTCGTATCTTTTCCATACAGAGATGTTGATGGAAATGATGTCTTTTTGTCTCAAACAAAACTATTTTGTTTTTGACAGTAAAATCTTCAAACAGACCCTCGGAACATCGATGGGGACTTGCTTTGCTCCTTGCTTTGCGGGTCTCTATTTAGGGTACTGGGAGGAGAAGGTGGTAAGAGAGTTAGACACCTTTAAAGACAAGGTAGCTATGTGGGTACGCTACATAGATGATATTTTCTGTGTGTGGAAGGGTGATGAGAGACAAGCGAATAAGTTTGTGAGAATTCAAAATGTGAATAGTTTTAATTTACAGTTTACAAGTCAGTGGTCGAGAGTGACTATAGAATTTCTAGATCTTACATTAACCATTCAAGAAAAGCGTTTGGAAAGTTCGCTATTCCGAAAAGTGACAGCTGGTAATAGCCTCCTTCACGCGCACAGTTGTCATCCCAGCTCTCTGATTAGTAGCATCCCCCTGGGAGAGCTGTCACGAGCTAAGCGCAACTGCAGCACGCAGGAGAGCTATGCAATAGAAGAACAAGTAATGAGTGAGAGATTCCTTGAGAGAGGGTATTCATGATCAGTCATCAATAAAGCAAGATCTGAAGTGGACAAGAGAACAAGAGCCTCACTGTTGGTGGAAAAAGAAAACACCAGAAGTAAGTCAGAGCAGAAGATCAGGTTTATTACCACGTACAACAGCCAGGCACAAGAGTTACGAAAAGGTTTAAAGAAATTTTGGCCAGTCCTACAAACTGACAAAGATGTAGCTGAAAGTGTAGAAACCTTTCCACAGATCACGTTCAGAAAAGCCAAATCACTCAAAGACATACTATGTAGAGCAGTAGAATCATCTGCCACGAGAATCTTAGGAATACAGGGATTCTACACATGTCGAAAGTGCAAAGCTTGTAAGAACAGCAAGAATCGTAAAGAGTGTAAATTATCTCCCGATTGCAAGCCCTATAAAATCACCAAACACACATCTTGCAACACAGAGTATGCAGTTTACGCTCTGTTTTGCCCCTGTCAGAAAACCTACATTGGCAGCACCATACATAAGGCCAAGAAAAGGGTGTTAGAACATCTCTGTGCCATAAAAAATGGAGACAAACAATATCCAGTGGCGCGGCATTTCCAGACCCACCATAGTCAGAATGGTAATCTGTTGAGCTTTTGCGTATTGGATACAGTTAAAGTAAATGAGCGAGGCGGCAACAGAGTACAAGATTTGCGACGCCTAGAGTCCAAGTTGATAATTCAGTACAGAACCCTAGTGCCAACAGGCCATAATTGCGATGAATAGCTTGCAGTTCATTTAGGTTAAGCGGAGATTTGATACAATTTTGAGAATTGTTTTCCTGTATTATTGTGGGATTGATATCTCCATGCGTATTGTATCATTTTATATGAAAGAATGCCACTGTTGAAGTACAGCTTTTTAAACCAGTGCACTGTGGAGTTTAGGTGAAGGGTTTATTTTGATGTGAAGCTAATTTTATTTTATTTTTTCTATTACAGAAGATGTGTTTGCTATCACAATGAAGAATGCTAAAGAACGAAAATATCTCATTTATTAATTCAGCCCACTAGGGCAGAATTGTATTTTTGGTGTATTTTTGATGTACCCTGCTGATATTGACCCACAGTTAATTATAGTCCAACAGATTAGCGCAGTAGCGTGTTGTAAATATGATATTGTATACGGAGCTCATGCTTGGATCAATGTTCAGTATGGTATCAATACTTGATTGTTGAAACACCACACGTATAGGGCGTTGCTGTGTTATGCCCACAAGGGCAACGACACATCACGCATCAGTGGTTTTTAATTCAAGACGCTATCTGTAACCATTGCAAAATCGGTATTGCGCACCTATTGATTGTGGATGAAAAAATGCTTTTGTCTTTTAGGACTGCACATTGAGTCCAAGCCCACTGAGGCAAAATTGTGCGCTTTTGAACGCAACAGTGCTTCCATTGTAATTCACAAAGTGCATTTAGTTGTCATGACAACGTCGTGATCGTTGAACACGGTTAAATTATACAGCAAGGAGGTGTTGTCTTTTGAGCAGAATTCGCGAAAGGCAATCATTAACTGTTATATTTTATTATTGTTTAGCAAAATTGTACAGTGAATTAATTTATAAATCATGTGACTTGTAAAACACACTGTAATTGAATGTGGGTCGATTCAGAGTGAGTTAACTCGGAATTGTGAAGTCTGTTTTCACTGTTTATTGAAGCAAAATCACATGTTTATTTAAATATTAGGAAATAGCTGCCACAGTACTCGTGATCAAGGGAGTGTTTCCCGAAACGCGTCGAGTTGGTCTGCCTTTGCTAAATAAATTACCGTCTGGAAAGCATTTTGTGTCCGCGGCATGCTGTTACTGCAACAAGGTGAAACGGCATTGGTTTGTGTTTAGAGGCTCGCCCCCTTGCCGCGGACCGCCGTCGCAAGAGGAAGGGGAATGGCGATTACGGTGCATTGCACTGTTTGGCAGTTTGAGATATATATATATATCACAGAAAAGACCGCCCCACTGCTGGGCAATCAAGAGGACACAGCGGGGAATTTCTGGGAGACCATTTTAATCACAGCTATTTAGGCACGATGCATTTCTGCGACACTCGCCTTCTTCAGATGCCGGTAGCTCAAGGTTATCCCACCTCCCTCCTTTAAGTATCATATCGGCTCTCCCATTGGCGGGAGTGAAGCGTGTCCCTAATGGTTGCTTTGCTGTAGTCCTGTAATAAAGACTCCTATACCCAGCATGCACTGTTATGGTAAATTCCACCACCGGGACAGATTTCTGCTCTCAATGAGCGCTGCTTTGGCAACCAAGCGAGGGGGGTTAATGCTTTGGGAGTGCCCCGTAATTATGTGTCCATGGGCTCCCCGAGTCCCCTACGTCCAAGCCACAATTCCAGATAACAAGCCGGGCCGTGGATCGACGATGCAGTCACCACGATCCTCCGTGAAGTCACGGACTGTCAGCTGGCAGCGGCCACTTGCCTGGCCTGATCTTGAGGCGGGCCTGTGGTTTTTAATACCTTGAAAGTCAAACTGCCTGGTTGCCAGGTTGCCAGCTTTCCCTCAGGCCTCTTGCTGGACGGGTCCTCTTTGGCGCGTAACTGGCCACACGCGCAAAATATCACAGAAAAGACCGCCCCACTGCTCGACAATCAAGAGGACACAGCGGGGAATTTCTGGGAGACCATTTTAATCACAGCTATTTAGGCACGATGCATTTCAATGACACTCGCCTTCTTCAGATGCCGGTAGCTCAGGGTTATCCCACCCACCTCCTTTAAGGATCACATTGGCTCTCCAATTGGCGGGAGTGAAGCGTGTCCCTAATGGTTGCTTTGCTGTAGTCCTGTAATAAAGACTCCTATACCCAGCATGCACTGTTATGGTAAATTCCACCACCGGGACAGATTTCTGCTCTCAATGAGCCCTGCTTTGCCAACCAAGCGAGGGGGGTTAATGCTTTGGGAGTGCCCCGTAATTACATGTCCATGGGCTCACCGAGTCCCCTACGTCCATGCCACAATTCCAGATAACAAACTTGTGCGCTTTTGAACGCAACAGTGCTTTCATTGTAATTCACAAAGTGCATTTAGTTGTCATGACAACGTCGTTATCGTTGGACACGGTTATAGTATACAGCAAGGAGGTGTTGTCTTTTGAGCAGAAATCGCGAAAGGCAATCATTAACTGATAAAATGTATTATTGTTCAGCAAAATTGTACAGTGAATTAATTTATAATTCATGTGACTTGTAAAACACACTGTAATTGAATGTGGGTCGATTCAGAGTGAGTTAACTCGGAATTGTGAAGTCTGTTTTCACTGTTTATTGAAGCAAAATCACATGTTTATTTAAATATTAGGAAATAGCTGCCACAGTACTCGTGATCAAGGGAGTGTTTCCCGAAACGCGTCGAGTTGGTCTGTCTTTGCTAAATAAATTACCATCTGGAAAGCATTTTGTGTCCGCGGCATGCTGAAACTGCAACAAGGTGAAACGGCGTTGGTTTGTGTTTAGAGGCTCGCCCCCTCGCCGCGGACCGCCGTCGCAAGAGGAAGGGGAATGGCGATTACGGTGCGTTGCACTGTTTGGCAGTTTGAGAGGTATATATATATATATATATCCAAAACAGCGCGCTGTCGTCGGGGGCCCCCAACCCTGCAGGGCGGTCGTGACAAGCGGGAGACAGCATTCCCGTATTTTAACATCCAACACAAAAGGCGTCACAACCTGGTTCTGGAAAAAGAAGCTTTATTTCAATTGGCACAGGCAACAACGATGGTGAGGCACCTGACGCGTTTCAGCGAATTGCCTTCCTCAAAGGTGCATCACGTGTGCAGTGTCCCAGGTGTGATTGCTGATGGTGAAGTCACCTGCCTGACTGCTGCCGTACTGCAAATCCCATAATCCATCAGGAGCCTCAGTGGAGTACCCGTGCAGTCATGGTGATGTTTAGCCCCACTGTCAGCTTCAGAATGATGTTGCAGGTAAGTACGGTTCTTAGGCATATACTGGTGCACACAAACTCTTTGTTGCAGCCCCACAATGTCCATAAAGTGCTGTGTCCAGAACCCGCCAGCGGAGGCATCAGCCTCACTCGGCTCCCTTTCTCGCCTATCACTGTAATAATCGCCGGTAATTCCTCAGGCTCACAGTGGGGCAAGCGGGTCATGCCCCCATTTCAACATCCAAAACAGCGCGCTGTCGTCGGGAGCCCCCAACCCTGCAGGGCGGTCGTGACAAGCGGGAGACAGCATTCCCGTATTTTAACATCCAACACAAAGGCGTCACAACCTGGTTCTGGAAAAAGAAGCTTTATTTCAATTGGCACAGGCAACAACGATGGTGAGGCACCTGACGCGTTTCAGCGAATTGCCTTCCTCAAAGGTGCATCATGTGTGCAGTGTCCCAGGTGTGATTGCTGATGGTGAAGTCACCTGCCTGACTGCTGCCGTACTGCAAATCCATCAGCAATCACACCTGGGACACTGCACACGTGATGCACCTTTGAGGAAGGCAATTCGCTGAAAGGCGTCAGGTGCCTCACCATCGTTGTTGCCTGTGCCAATTGAAATAAAGCTTCTTTTCCAGAACCAGGTTGTGACGCCTTTGTGTTGGATGTTAAAATACGGGAATGCTGTCTCCCGCTTGTCACGACCGCCCTGCAGGGTTGGGGGCCCCGACGACAGCGCGCTGTTTTGGATGTTGAAATGGGGGCATGACCCGCTTGCCCCACTGTGAGCCTGAGGAATTACCGGCGATTATTACAGTGATAGGCGAGAAAGAGCCGAGTGAGGCTGATGCCTCTGCTTGGCGGGTTCTGGACACAGCACTTTATGGACATTGTGGGGCTGCAACAAAGAGTTTGTGTGCACCAGTATATGCCTAAGAACCGTACTTACCTGCAACATCATTCTGAAGCTGACAGTGGGGCTAAACATCACCATGACTGCACGGGTACTCCACTGAGGCTCCTGATGGATTATGGGATTTGCAGTACGGCAGCAGTCAGGCAGGTGACTTCACCATCAGCAATCACACCTGGGACACTGCACACGTGATGCACCTTTGAGGAAGGCAATTCGCTGAAACGCGTCAGGTGCCTCACCATCGTTGTTGCCTGTGCCAATTGAAATAAAGCTTCTTTTCCAGAACCAGGTTGTGACGCCTTTTGTGTTGGATATATATATATATATATATATATATATATATATATATATATATATATATATATATATATTATCTACTGGCGGTTGCCAGTAGATAGTTATAGTTAGGACCTATTTTCCATAGGAAATCCGCAACATTCTATTCCCAATAACTTTGGCGCCGGTTGACGAATCTTCGCAAACTTTTCAAAACTTATGGCCCGTTCCGGTCCGCTCCTATCTTGAAAGTTTCGGGGTGATTCGGCAAGCGGGGGCCGAGAAAAAAGGGGGTCCCGAAACATGTTTTCCCCATGCAATTTTCCATAGGAACCTTTAGTCGCAGCTACAGCCCGAACTGCTGAACGGAATTACACCAAATTTGGCAAGAAGGTAGCCCTTGGTTCAGAGTCGTGCCTTTTGGTTAAATGGTGTAAATCCGTTCAGTAGTTCCTGAGAAAATCAAAAGTAAAATCACATATATATCTGGGCGGAGCCTAACCACACATGTCATTGTGAGATCTGATTGGCTGTCAGCACTTCATCCTGGAATTGCTGGCAGCCATCTTGGGACCAATATACATGATAGTACCCCATTGAAATGCATTGTAGTGAATCAAAGATTTTGAGGGTTACCAAAAGGAGAACTATAAAGGGTGATAACAGACTTTAGTTACATTAGAATTCATTTGTTGATGGTACCATACTAATTTCAGGAATTGTGGTGTGTTCTAAGGTGATTTTACCCTGTGAAAAACCTTCTGCTGGGATATCATGAATCATGTTTGAGAGAAAACTATTTTCACATGCTTGTCCCATAGAGTTTTGGAAGGTGCTCCAGAAGCTAAAATGAGAGCATATTTTCTAGAAATTCACATTATCTTTCTCAGTCATGTGAGAATGAAGTCTGACATTCTCAGTAAAACATGTACATCCAACAAGTGCAGAGACTGTCAGTTGATTCCTTTGTGTTCTACTGCAGCTTCCCAGAGTGTTCTAAAGAACAACTAGAGTGCTAACAGCCTTACTTATGACAAAAGTATGGCACACCTGAAGCCATCTTGATTGGAATAAACTGGTAACACTTAAAACATTTAATTTAAAAAGGAACAACATGATGGGGTTCATTTTGTCATAGAAATTATGGTTAGTGCTGTAGAAAGAAAAATTAGGACATGTTTCAAGTGTGATCTCAAATATCTTACTGTTATATTTCAACAGGAGCAGCCTGCCAGTTGATGCCTTTGTGTTCTACTGCAGCTTCCCAGAGTGTTCTAAAGAACAACTAGAGCGCTAACAGCCTTACTTATGACAAAAGTATGGCACACAACTGAAGCCATCTTGATTGGAATAAACCGGTAACACTTAAAACATTTAATTTAAAAAGGAACAAAATGAGGGGGTTCTTTTTGAAATAGAAATTATGGTTAGTGCTGCAGAAAGAAAAATTAGGGCATGTTTTAAGTGAGATCTCAAATCCTCTTCTATTTCATTAGAAAATTCTGACATGCAGACTGAAACAATCACTTTCAATACCAGCAGCAGACTTCCAGTTAACTCCCTGGTGAGCAGTAGCTTTACTACAGTGATCTAATGAGCAACTAGAGTGCTAACATTCTGAATTTATGGCAAATGTGAGCCACATCTGAATGCCTTCTTGATGGAATCAAAGTAAAAAACTGAAAGCATTTCCTACTGAGGAGACTGCAGTAAATGAGGAAATTATGAAACTTCATAACAAAGAAGTCTTCCAAGATGGCCACCAGAGAAAAAAAGAGCCCAAATGTAGCACAAATATTACCCAGATGTAGCCCACATATAGCCCAATGACAAAAGTGTGCAAAATACTTTTTTTTTTTTTTTTGCAGTTTTATGTAGTGCAGACTGGTCAGGTATTGGAGCATTGCATCTTAAAACATGACCCCCTACACTACAAAAACACCACTGCACTACCCTAAACCCTAAAACACTACCCCCAGCACGACCCCCTACACTACACAAGCACCACTGCACTACCCTAAACCCTAAAACACTACCCCCAGCACAACCCCCTACACTACACAAACACCACTGCACTACCCTAAACCCTAAAACACTACCCCCAGCACGACCCCCTACACTACCCAAACACCACTGCACTACCCTAAAACATGACCCCCTACACTACACAAACACCACTGCACTACCCTAAGCCCTAAAACACTACCCCCAGCACGACCCCCTATACTACACAAGCACCACTGCACTACCCTAAACCCTAAAACACTACCCCCAGCACGACCCCCTACACTACACAAACACCACTGCACTACCCTAAACCCTAAAACACTACCCCAAGCACGACCCCCTACACTACCCAAACACCATTGCACTAACCTAAATCCTAAAACACTAGCCCCAGCACGACCCCCTACACTACGCAAACACCACTGCACTACCCTAAAACATGACCCCATACACTACACAAACACCACTGCACTACCCTAAACCCTAAAACACTACCCCCAGCACGACCTCCTACACTACACAAGCACCACTGCACTACCCTAAACCCTAAAACACTACCCCAAGCACGACCCCCTACACTGCCCGAACACCACTGCACTGCCCTAAACCCTGAAACACCAGCCCCCGCACCACCCCCTACACTGCCCGAACACCACTGCACTGCCCTAAACCCTGAAACACCACCCCCAGCACGACCCCCTACACTGCCCGAACACCACTGCACTGCCCTAAACCCTGAAACACCACCCCTTCACGACCCCCTACACTGCCCGAACACCACTGCACTGCCCTAAACCCTGAAACACTACCCCAGCAAGACCCCCTACACTGCCCAAACACCACTGCACTGCTCTAAACCCTGAAACATCACCCCAGCACGACCCACTACACTGCCCGAACACCACTGCACTGCCCTAAACCCTGAAACACCAGCCCCAGCACGACCCCCTACACTGCCCGAACACCACTGCACTGCTTTGAACCCAAAAACACCACCCCCTGCACGACCCCCTATACTGCCCAAACACCACTGCACTGCCCTAAACCCTGAAACACCACCCCCAGCAGGACCCCTACACTGCACGAACACCACTGCACTGCCCTAAACCCTGAAACACTACCCCCAGCAAGACCCCCTACACTGCCCGAACACCACTGCACTGCCCTAAACCCTGAAACATCACCTCCAGCAAGACCCCCTACACTGCCCTAAACCCTGAAACACCACCCCCAGCACGACCCCCTATACTGCTCGAACAACACTGCTCTGCCCAAAACCCTGAAACACCAGCCCAAGCACGACCGCCTACACTGCCCGAAACCTACTGCACTGCCCTAAACCCTGAAACACCAGCCCCAGCACGACCGCCTACACTGCCCGAAAACCACTGCACTGCCCTAAACCCTGAAACACCAGCCCCTGCACGACCCCCTACACTGCCCGAATACCACTGCACTACCCTAAACCCTGAAACACCAGCCCCAGCAAGACCCCCTACACTGTCCAAACACCACTGCACTAAACCCTGACACACCACCCCCAGCAAGACCACCTACACTGGCCGAACACCACTGCACTGCCCTAAACCCTGAAACACCAGCCCCTGCACGACCCCCTACACTGCCCGAATACCACTGCACTACCCGAAACCCTGAAACACCAGCCCCAGCAAGACCCCCTACACTGTCCAAACACCACTGCACTCAAACCCTGACACACCACCCCCAGCAAGACCACCTACACTGGCCGAACACCACTGCACTGCCCTAAACCCTGAAACACCACCCCCTGCACGACCCCCTACACTGCCCAAACACCACTGCACTGCCCTAAACCCTGAAACACCACCCCCTGCACGACCCCCTACACTGCCCAAACACCACTGCACTGCCCTAAACCCTGAAACACCACCCCCTGCACGACCCCCTACACTGCCCGAACACCACTGCACTGCCCTAAACCCTGAAACACCACCCCCGAGCACGACACCCTAGACTGCCCGAACACCACCGCACTGCCCTAAACCCTGAAACACCACCCCCAGAATGACCCCCTACACTGCCGGAACACCACTGCACTGCCCTAAACCCTGAAACACCACCCCCAGCACGACCCCCTACACTGCCCGAACACCACTGCACTGCCCTAAACCCTGAAACACCACCCCCAGCACGACCCCCTACACTGCCCGAACACCACTGCACTGCCCTAAACCCTGAAACACCAGCCACAGCAAGACCCCCTACACTGCCCGAACACCACTGCACTGCCCTAGACTCTGAAACACCAGCCCCAGCAAGACCCCCTACACTGCCCGAACACCACTGCACTGCCCTAAACCCTGAAACACCAGCCCCAGCATGACCCCCTACACTGCCCGAACACCACTGCACTGCCCTAAACCCTGAAACACCAGCCCCAGCACGACCCCCTACACTGCCGGAACACCACTGCACTGCCCTAAACCCTGAAACACCAGCCCCAGCACGACCCCCTACACTGCCTGAACACCACTGCACTGCCCTAAACCCTGAAACACCAGCCCCAGCACGACCCCCTACACTGCCCGAACACCACTGCACTGCCCTAAACCCTGAAACACCACCCCCTGCACCACCTCCTACACTGACCGAACACCACTGCACTGCCCTAAACCCTGAAACACCACCCCAGCACGACCCCCTACACTGCCCGAACACCACTGCACTGCCCTAAACCCTGAAACACCACAACCCTGCATGACCCCCTACACTACCCAAACACCACTGCACTAACCTAAATCCTAAAACACTACCGCCAGCACGACCCCCTACACTGCCCAAACACCACTGCACTACCCTAAAACATGACCCCCTACACTACACAAACACCACTGCACTACCCTAAACCCTAAAACACTACCCCCAGCACGACCCCCTACACTACACAAGCACCACTGCACTACCCTAAACCCTAAAACACTACCCCCAGCACGACCCCCTACACTACACAAACACCACTGCACTACCCTAAACCCTAAAACACTACCCCAAGCACGACCCCCTACACTACCCAAACACCACTGCACTAACCTAAATCCTAAAACACTACCCCAGCACGACCCCTTACACTACCCAAACACCACTGCACTACCCTAAAACATGACCCCTTACACTACACAAACACCACTGCACTACCCTAAACCCTAAAAAACTACCCCCAGCACGACCCCCTACACTGCCCGAACACCACTGCACTGCCCTAAACCCTGAAACACCAGCCCCCGCACGACCCCTTACACTTCCCGAACACCACTGCATTGCCCTAAACCCTGAAACACCACCCCCAGCACGACCCCCTACACTGCCCGAACACCACTGCACTGCCCTAAACCCTGAAACACCACCCCTTTCACGACCCCCTACACTGCCCGAACACCACTGCACTGCCCTAAACCCTGAAACACTACCCCCAGCAAGACCCCTTACACTGCCCAAACACCACTGCACTGCCCTAAACCCTGAAACATCACCCCCAGCACGACCCCCTACACTGCCCGAACACCACTGGACTGCCCTAAACCCTGAAACACCAGCCCCAGCACGACCCCCTACACTGCCCGAACACCACTGCTCTGCCCAAAACCCTGAAACACCAGCCCCAGCACGACCCCCTACACTGCCCGAACACCTCTGCACTGCCCTAAACCCTGAAACACCAGCCCCAGCACGACCCCCTACACTGCCCGAACACCACTGCACTACCCTAAACCCTGAAACACCTCCCCCAGCACGACCCCCGACACTGCCCGAGCACCACTGCACTGCCCTAAACCCTGAAACACCAGCCCCAGCACGACCCCCTACACTGCCCGACCACCACTGCACTGCCCTAAACCCTGAAACACCACCCCAAGCACGACCCCCTACACTGCCCGAACACCACTGCACTGCCCTAAACCCTGAAACACCACCCCCTTCATGACCCCCTACACTGCCCGAACACCACTGCACTGCCCTAAACCCTGAAACACTACCCCCAGCAAGACCCCCTACACTGCCCAAACACCACTGCACTGCCCTAAACCCTGAAACATCACCCCCAGCACGACCCACTACACTGCCCGAACACCACTGCACTGCCCTAAACCCTGAAACACCAGCCCCAGCAAGACCCCCTACACTGCCCGAACACCACTGCTCTGCCCAAAACCCTGAAACACCAGCCCCAGCACGACCCCCTACACTGCCCGAACACCACTGCTCTGCCCTAAACCCTGAAACACCAGCCCCAGCACGACCCCCTACACTGCCCGAACACCACTGCACTACCCTAAACCCTGAAACACCTCCCCCAGCACGACCCCCTACACTGCCCGAGCACCACTGCACTGCCCTAAACCCTGAAACACCAGCCCCAGCACGACCCCCTACACTGCCCGAACACCACTGCACTGCCCTAAACCATGAAACACCAGCCCCTGCACGACCCCCTACACTGCCCGAACACCACTGCACTGCCCTAAACCCTGAAACACCACCCCATGCACGACCCCCTACACTGCCCGAACACCACTGCACTGCCCTAAACCCTGAAACACCACCCCCAGCAAGACCCCCTACACTGCCCGAGCACCACTGCACTGCCCTAAACCCTGAAACACCAGCCCCAGCACGACCCCCTATACTGCCCGAACACCACTGCACTGCCCTAAACCATGAAACACCAGCCCCAGCATGACCCCCTTCACTGCCCGAACACCACTGCACTGCCCTAAACCCTGAAACACCACCCCGTGCATGACCCCCTACACTGCCCGAACACCACTGCACTGCCCTAAACCCTGAAACACCACCCCCAGCTAACCCCCTACACTGCCCTAAACCCTGAAACACCAGCCCCAGCACGACCCCCTACACTGCCCGAACACCACTGCACTGCCCTAAACCCTGAAACACCACCCCCTGCACGACCCCCTATACTGTCCGAACACCACTGCACTGCCCTAAACCCAGAAACACCACCCCCAGCACGACCCCTACACTGCACGAACACCACTGCACTGCCCTAAACTCTGAAACACCACCCCCAGCACGACCCCCTACACTGCCCGAACACCACTGCACTCCCCTAAACCCTGAAACACTACCCCCAGCAAGACCCCCTACACTGCCCGAACACCACTGCACTGCCCTAAACCCTGAAACATCACCCCCAGCACGACCCCCTACACTGCCTGAACACCACTGCACTGCCCTAAACCCTGAAACACCAGCCCCAGCACGACCCCCTACACTGCCCGAACACCACTGCACTGCCCTAAACCCTGAAACACCACCCCCTGCACCACCTCCTACACTGCCCGAACACCACTGCACTTCCCTAAACCCTGAAACACCACCCCAGCACGACCCCCTACACTGCCCGAACACCACTGCACTGCCCTAAACCCTGAAACACCACAACCCTGCACGACCCCCTACACTACCCAAACACCACTGCACTAACCTAAATCCTAAAACACTACCCCCAGCACGACCCCCTACACTGCCCAAACACCACTGCACTACCCTAAAACATGACCCCCTACACTACACAAACACCACTGCACTACCCTAAACCCTAAAACACTACCCCCAGCACGACCCCCTACACTACACAAGCACCACTGCACTACCCTAAACCCTAAAACACTACCCCCAGCACGACCCCCTACACTACACAAACACCACTGCACTACCCTAAACCCTAAAACACTACCCCAAGCACGACCCCCTACACTACCCAAACACCACTGCACTAACCTAAATCCTAAAACACTACCCCAGCACGACCCCCTACACTACCCAAACACCACTGCACTACCCTAAAACATGACCCCTTACACTACACAAACACCACTGCACTACCCTAAACCCTAAAACACTACCCCCAGCACGACCTCCTACACTACACAAGCACCACTGCACTACCCTAAACCCTAAAACACTACCCCCAGCACGACCCCCTACACTGCCCGAACACCACTGCACTGCCCTAAACCCTGAAACACCACCCCCAGCACGACCCCCTACACTGCCCGAACACCACTGCACTGCCCTAAACCCTGAAACACCACCCCCAGCACGACCCCCTACACTGCCCGAACACCACTGCACTGCCCTAAACCCTGAAACACCAGCCCCAGCACGACCCCCTACACTGCCCGAACACCACTGCACTGCCCTAGACCCTGAAACACCAGCCCCAGCAAGACCCCTACACTGCCCGAACACCACTGCACTGCCCTAAACCCTGAAACACCAGCCCCAGCACGACCCCCTACACTGCCCGAACACCACTGCACTGCCCTAAACCCTGAAACACCAGCCCCAGCACGACCCCCTACACTGCCGGAACACCACTGCACTGCCCTAAACCCTGAAACACCAGCCCCAGCACGACCCCCTACACTGCCTGAACACCACTGCACTGCCCTAAACCCTGAAACACCAGCCCCAGCACGACCCCCTACACTGCCCGAACACCACTGCACTGCCCTAAACCCTGAAACACCACCCCCTGCACCACCTCCTACACTGACCGAACACCACTGCACTGCCCTAAACCCTGAAACACCACCCCAGCACGACCCCCTACACTGCCCGAACACCACTGCACTGCCCTAAACCCTGAAACACCACAACCCTGCACGACCCCCTACACTACCCAAACACCACTGCACTAACCTAAATCCTAAAACACTACCGCCAGCACGACCCCCTACACTGCCCAAACACCACTGCACTACCCTAAAACATGACCCCCTACACTACACAAACACCACTGCACTACCCTAAACCCTAAAACACTACCCCCAGCACGACCCCCTACACTACACAAGCACCACTGCACTACCCTAAACCCTAAAACACTACCCCCAGCACGACCCCCTACACTACACAAACACCACTGCACTACCCTAAACCCTAAAACACTACCCCAAGCACGACCCCCTACACTACCCAAACACCACTGCACTAACCTAAATCCTAAAACACTACCCCAGCACGACCCCTTACACTACCCAAACACCACTGCACTACCCTAAAACATGACCCCTTACACTACACAAACACCACTGCACTACCCTAAACCCTAAAACACTACCCCCAGCACGACCCCCTACACTGCCCGAACACCACTGCACTGCCCTAAACCCTGAAACACCAGCCCCCGCACGACCCCCTACACTTCCCGAACACCACTGCATTGCCCTAAACCCTGAAACACCACCCCCAGCACGACCCCCTACACTGCCCGAACACCACTGCACTGCCCTAAACCCTGAAACACCACCCCTTTCACGACCCCCTACACTGCCCGAACACCACTGCACTGCCCTAAACCCTGAAACACTACCCCCAGCAAGACCCCTTACACTGCCCAAACACCACTGCACTGCCCTAAACCCTGAAACATCACCCCCAGCACGACCCCCTACACTGCCCGAACACCACTGGACTGCCCTAAACCCTGAAACACCAGCCCCAGCACGACCCCCTACACTGCCCGAACACCACTGCTCTGCCCAAAACCCTGAAACACCAGCCCCAGCACGACCCCCTACACTGCCCGAACACCTCTGCACTGCCCTAAACCCTGAAACACCAGCCCCAGCACGACCCCCTACACTGCCCGAACACCACTGCACTACCCTAAACCCTGAAACACCTCCCCCAGCACGACCCCCGACACTGCCCGAGCACCACTGCACTGCCCTAAACCCTGAAACACCAGCCCCAGCACGACCCCCTACACTGCCCGACCACCACTGCACTGCCCTAAACCCTGAAACACCACCCCAAGCACGACCCCCTACACTGCCCGAACACCACTGCACTGCCCTAAACCCTGAAACACCACCCCCTTCATGACCCCCTACACTGCCCGAACACCACTGCACTGCCCTAAACCCTGAAACACTACCCCCAGCAAGACCCCCTACACTGCCCAAACACCACTGCACTGCCCTAAACCCTGAAACATCACCCCCAGCACGACCCACTACACTGCCCGAACACCACTGCACTGCCCTAAACCCTGAAACACCAGCCCCAGCAAGACCCCCTACACTGCCCGAACACCACTGCTCTGCCCAAAACCCTGAAACACCAGCCCCAGCACGACCCCCTACACTGCCCGAACACCACTGCTCTGCCCTAAACCCTGAAACACCAGCCCCAGCACGACCCCCTACACTGCCCGAACACCACTGCACTACCCTAACCCTGAAACACCTCCCCCAGCACGACCCCCTACACTGCCCGAGCACCACTGCACTGCCCTAAACCCTGAAACACCAGCCCCAGCACGACCCCCTACACTGCCCGAACACCACTGCACTGCCCTAAACCATGAAACACCAGCCCCTGCACGACCCCCTACACTGCCCGAACACCACTGCACTGCCCTAAACCCTGAAACACCACCCCATGCACGACCCCCTACACTGCCCGAACACCACTGCACTGCCCTAAACCCTGAAACACCACCCCAGCAAGACCCCCTACACTGCCCGAGCACCACTGCACTGCCCTAAACCCTGAAACACCAGCCCCAGCACGACCCCCTACACTGCCCGAACACCACTGCACTGCCCTAAACCATGAAACACCAGCCCCAGCATGACCCCCTTCACTGCCCGAACACCACTGCACTGCCCTAAACCCTGAAACACCACCCCGTGCATGACCCCCTACACTGCCCGAACACCACTGCACTGCCCTAAACCCTGAAACACCACCCCCAGCTAACCCCCTACACTGCCCTAAACCCTGAAACACCAGCCCCAGCACGACCCCCTACACTGCCCGAACACCACTGCACTGCCCTAAACCCTGAAACACCACCCCCTGCACGACCCCCTATACTGTCCGAACACCACTGCACTGCCCTAAACCCAGAAACACCACCCCCAGCACGACCCCTACACTGCACGAACACCACTGCACTGCCCTAAACTCTGAAACACCACCCCCAGCACGACCCCCTACACTGCCCGAACACCACTGCACTCCCCTAAACCCTGAAACACTACCCCCAGCAAGACCCCCTACACTGCCCGAACACCACTGCACTGCCCTAAACCCTGAAACATCACCCCCAGCACGACCCCCTACACTGCCTGAACACCACTGCACTGCCCTAAACCCTGAAACACCAGCCCCAGCACGACCCCCTACACTGCCCGAACACCACTGCACTGCCCTAAACCCTGAAACACCACCCCCTGCACCACCTCCTACACTGCCCGAACACCACTGCACTGCCCTAAACCCTGAAACACCACCCCAGCACGACCCCCTACACTGCCCGAACACCACTGCACTGCCCTAAACCCTGAAACACCACAACCCTGCAC
The DNA here is from genome assembly GCA_963921515.1 of Calotriton arnoldi. Classification (NCBI taxonomy): domain Eukaryota; kingdom Metazoa; phylum Chordata; class Amphibia; order Caudata; family Salamandridae; genus Calotriton; species Calotriton arnoldi. The sequence goes on from CAWUFW010005297.1 coordinate 1,361,959, forward strand.
GACCCCCTACACTACCCAAACACCACTGCACTAACCTAAATCCTAAAACACTACCCCCAGCACGACCCCCTACACTGCCCAAACACCACTGCACTACCCTAAAACATGACCCCCTACACTACACAAACACCACTGCACTACCCTAAACCCTAAAACACTACCCCCAGCACGACCCCCTACACTACACAAGCACCACTGCACTACCCTAAACCCTAAAACACTACCCCCAGCACGACCCCCTACACTACACAAACACCACTGCACTACCCTAAACCCTAAAACACTACCCCAAGCACGACCCCTACACTACCCAAACACCACTGCACTAACCTAAATCCTAAAACACTACCCCAGCACGACCCCTACACTACCCAAACACCACTGCACTACCCTAAAACATGACCCCTTACACTACACAAACACCACTGCACTACCCTAAACCCTAAAACACTACCCCCAGCACGACCTCCTACACTACACAAGCACCACTGCACTACCCTAAACCCTAAAACACTACCCCCAGCCCATTCACTTGTGGACAATTTATATACC